>CM048750.1:384831501-386168167 GCA_026315105.1 Locusta migratoria | reverse complement strand
AGACTATTCGTAAAGCTTGAGTAAAACCTTTTGCTATTGCTTGAAAGACAAGTTATTTGGTTACTATATCCATCTTCAAGATGAAGATATGTAAATCAAAATCATCAAAAACTTTGTGTCACGCATTCCATTATGTGTCGAAATCTGAACATACCAACAAAAGGAAGCTCGGGGCCAATTTGGTCCTCGAGGACCCAGTAGGTAGTAGCTTGCATGTGGTTTTCATCATTATGTAAATCCCCGTTAACAAAACTCAAGTACCGATTTTTAATATTAATTATACAAGTAAGGCAATGAAACATATATAATTCGAAAGGGGTCAAGCCATGGTAGGCAGTGACTAAATGAATGGCTGATGATTTAAGAAAGTCTTTATCAAAGCATGAAAAACTGGTAATTGTCTTGCCTTACACCATGGTCAATGTTATACTCCATACTAAACATTGAAGAAAATGATAATGACGCAAAGTAATATTTTCATTAGGCTTGGCTTCTCTAGGAACTGATTGATTTCCACCTAGGTTCCAAATAAATAAAACGACACTATGTACCTGCTACATTTTTCATTTTTAAGAAAAGGCATCAAAATAACTGGCACATGCAACTGCTACAAAATCAAAACTCAGACGAGATAGTGACGAAGATATTATAATACATGACAATATACAGCAACTGTGTTCTCTGGAAGATGCTAGATTTTTCCAGGAGCAGATATTTATAGCGAAAAATACTGATTTTCATACAAGACTTTGTTTTATAAAATTCTGTAGGTTTGATTTAAAATAAAAACCTAAAGGCAGAAATGATAAATTCACATTTTTTTAAATGAAAATATAACTATTTTGATGTAAGAACTGAAAATGACTATTGAAGTGTGTAATATACTTACAGAAAGTTATAAATAATTCACTAAAGGTGTTTCTCGGTTTAAAAGTGACGAACTGACTAGAAGTTTGTTGTATATAAAGCAGAATGCCCGTATGTTTGTACGTGTTGTACACTAATCTACAGTTTTGTACGAATCTTTATGAAATTTTGCACACGTAAGCTTCAATCCATGAGAACGGTCGCCGTAAGTGTAAGAATCACGTACAACTCATTGTTCAAGAGATATGACGTCATAAACAATGCGCGATAAACTGCTGCTTTAAGCGAAAATGCTGCACATTTCCTCCTAAACCACTGGACCGATTTCAATCAAATTTAGTACGCGTATTCCTTACGTGAGATAACAATTGCTGTAGGAGTAAGAACTACATATGGCACATGGTTCTGGATATATAGCTTCATAAGCGATATGATCTACTAGAAACTGCCACATAATGCGGCGAGACTTTAAAATACACTGTATGAGAAGACAGTACTGAGCGACTTGCAACAAAATTTAAACATAATTTCAAACCTTTATTAAATTTTTTCCCGCTACCAACCACATCAAAATAATGAAAGAAAAAAAGTTTCTCGCTTACTAGTTTTCCGCTGTTCATGGATTAAAACTACGGCATTCGGTATGACGTTAATGTATAATTTCTACACTACAAACTGTAGCCGCAGGAAATTGTACAGACAGTATACACATATACAGCTGAATCTACCTTCTAAATTGTGTCACAGTACGACACGTAGTTCATGAGACATGAGCACATAAACTTTTAAACAGACTTCGGTGTCTGAGTTATTGTGCATGATAATGTGGCTTTGGAAATAAAGTTAATAAAAGTCCTATAATATCCAACAGTTCGTAAAATAAATAAATAAAAAATAAATAAAAAAAATTGGTTAGCTGACTTATAATACAAGGCGCATCCAGAAAGTAAGTTCCGTTTCAATTTATCTCCGCTGCAGCGCTGCGATTGCAGTTCCGCACATACGCTGTAGACGATGTGTATCAAGGAGAAGAACGTGCGCCATTTGGAGATCGCTGTCAGTTACGTACGCTTTGTTGTGCTTGTTTGAAATGTCGGCGTTGATTGAAAATCCCGCCGCCTATGAAGTCAGGTCGGTGATTCGGTTTCTGAATGCGAGGAAAGTGAAACCAAGTGAAATTTATCGGTAAATTTGCGATGTTTAAGGACCAAATACGATGAGTAATTCGATGGTGAGAAGATGGGTCCGACAGTTCAATGGCGGCCGTAGTGATGTGCACGATGAAGAACGAATTGGGCGTCCACCTTTGGTTACTGAAGAACTGGTTCAAGCCATTAATGACAAGATCCAGGAAATCTGTAGGTTTACAATTAGTGCTCTCGCTTTGGACTTCCCCCAAATTTCACTGTTTCCAACTGGTTGAAGACACAGGCTGCAGATTTCTATGAAGAAGGTATACATAATCTGGTGCCACGCTATGACAAATGCCTGCTAAATGTCGTCAGCTATGTAGAAAAGTAGTTTAAGAGTTGTAGAATTTTTTGCAATATAAATTTCTCCTGTATCTGTGTACTATTTCATTTTATTACCAAACGGAACTTACTTTCTGGACACGCCTCGTATTTACATGTATTAGCATCATATACCACGAATCATTGAGTTTATCGTATACTGTAGTTTGTCACGAGGGCTGATGACAGAACGCAGTAGGGGTTAAAGGAAGTGGAAGTTACTTTGTTAACACAATTGCTGGAATTTCGATTACAGGAAATATGAATAGTGTTAATAAAGATGCGAAACTGTACACACGAAAACGCTGGTATCCCATGATTGATGGTAACTCAGTGGAGTATGGACTGTGAGATGAGCTCTCGGCAGGTAGCGGCGCCTCGTCGCTAGAGTAGCTGCCACGTCCGCTGCGCTCGGCGCCGTTGTGTTTTCCTTTTTACCCTCCTTGTCCTCCCGCCTGTCAACTTAGCACCCGTCCTATACATCATTTCCCTTCCGGACCACATTTTCCCAGCTCTCGGCGCAGAGTACTGCTGTATATTGAAAAAGCCGGAATAGCATTCGCTATCGACGGGCATAAAGAAAAGGTAAGTCCCCGGTGGGTGGTGTGGGTGGGATGATGGTAGCTCGCTCGCTGAAAGGCGCGCCACCTTTTATAGGCAGGCGGCCTCGGGTGGGAGGATTACATTTCTCTCCTCTCGGCTGCCGCTCTGCCCGGCAATACCTCGCCACGGGTGGAGATTGGCCTTCCCTATATACCGCGTCCCGGACTTCAGACTCATATCCCGCGAGTTGCAGCTGCGTCGCTGGAGAAAGAGTGTCACGGCTCCACCTGACCAGTACAGCTGCGACAACACAGAACAGTCAGTGTGAGCGGTGCCTTACAATGGGGTGTGTAGCTTACGTACTTAACTAAGGCGTCATCAGTCCCTAAACTTACAAACTACTTATGAACTAGCTAACACTAACGACGGCACAAATATCCATACCCGAGGGGGATTCGAGCCCCCGACCGTAGTTGCCGTGCAAACTATGTCTGACGCGTCGCAGTCCCTTTTTTTCCATCTCGTAGATCTATGGTACGCGGTCGTCCGTTCAATTTGTTCGTTGAAGGGTTGGCTCAGCTTTTTTTATTACAGAGGGCGGTTAGTCCCATGACCGGGCGCGCTGAGCCACGGCGCCCGGCAAAAAATGTGGAACCCTTCACGATTTTGCGTGTCATCCTTGCGCAGGGGCCATGCTAATCTTCTCTGTATGGTTCCAATTTTAGTATATGTACCGCCGAAGCAAGTACTTTTTTTCTGTTCATTGCGGTCGCTGATCTTGATCGTTCGTTTTTGTTCTATTTCTTCTTGGCTCAGCTTTTTTATTACAGAGGGCCGTCAGCCCTCTGACCGGGCGCGCTGAGCCACGGCGCCCGGCATCCCTCAGCCACCGCGGCCTGCACTCAATAACCTTGTGCAATTCATTATTAATTTACACTGAAGAGCCAAAGGAACTGTTACAGACATGCGTGCGAAATTTGGAGAGGGAATTATAGTCCAGGGAGATGGAACAGGAACCTTGCAGTTTACTGACGACATAGTAATTCGGACGGAGACAGCAAAAGGCTTGGAAAAGCAATTGAACGGAATGGACAGTGTCCTGAAAGACAGGTATGAGATGAACATTAACAACAGTAAAACAAACGTAATGTAATGTAACGTGCCGCGGTGGAGCAGCCGAGCGGTCTAAAGCATCTCGCTGCGAAGCGCGCGGTTGCTCGCCGTGGAGGTTCGAGTCCTCTCTGGAGCATGGGTGTGTGTGTTGTCCTTAGGTTAGTTTACCTGGGTTTAAGTAGTTTGTAAGCTACGGACTGATGACCACGCAGTTTGGTCCGATAGATTTACAAACATTTGAACATTTGATTTAATGTAGCGTCAGAAAATCACGCACTGCTGAAGAAATTAGATTAGGTAATGAAATCAAATGTTTGTAGAGCTTATGGGACTTAACTACGGGGTCATCAGCCCCTAAACTTGCAAACTACTTATGAACTGGCTAATACTAAGGACGGTCCAAATATCCATGCCCGAGGGGGGATGCGAACCCCCGACCGTAGTGGCCGTGCAGACCGTGACTGTAGCGCCTCAGTTCCCTCGGCCACCGCGGCCGGCGATTAGGTAATGAGGTAATAAAAGTAGTAGATGAGTTTTGTTATTCAGGTATCAAGATAATTTCTAATGGCCGAATAAAGAAGATATAAAATGCATAACGGCTATGGGATGAAAAGCGTTTCTGAAAAAGCGAAGTTTGTTGACATCCAATTTTATATATTAATAGAATATACGAAAAATAAAGACAGTCGGCCATACCAAACTACCGGACCAATTTCCTTCATTTTTGTTTTAAACGAAAGGTATTCATCCACAGGTTTCTCATAAAGTATCAGAATTTGGAAAACTCTCGACTTCCTTTTTCTATACTCAAACGCGATTTCCTTCTGTATATTTCTTATGGGAATGCCCTTGCTGTAAAATAAAGTCAGTCGGTAAGGCCGTTCTATCGCACCGATTTCTTTCATTTTTACTTTAAACGAAAGGTATTCATTCGCAGATTTGTCATCAGAAATCATAATTGACTTAAGTCTCTCCATCCTTTACTTTTACTCGAACGCGGTATCTTTCTGACGTTGCATTGAATATTTTAATCGGTTTTTGTTTTAAGATATCTTCGTTTCTAATTAAAGTACGCAGTTCATTTTTACCTAACAATACTCGAGCTCTTTCCTTTGCGACTTTTAACAGTTGCACTGAATAATTCTGAAGAAAGCTATGCGTGAACATGCGACTATACATTCATTTTTTTCCAACTTTTTTGTTATTTCACTAACGGTGCGAAGTATTTGCACGAGTCGTCTAGTATTAGTTTAAATGTTAGAAAGTTCTTTCTGAAAGTTTTTGTCTGGTTGTAGTATTGTATGAGAGGGAAAAGTGGACGATAAGGAGTTCAGACAAAAGGATGATAGAAGCTTTAGAAATGTGGTGCTACATACGAATGATGAAGTATAGACGTTTAGATCACGCATCTAATGAAGAGGTGCTCAACAGAATTGGGGAGAAAAGGAGTTTCTGGTATATCTTTAAAGAAGGGGTAGGTCCGAGCGGTCTAAAGCGCCTCGCTGCGAAGCGCGCGGTTGCTCGCCGTCGGAGGTTCGAGTCCTCCCTGGGTCATGGGCGTGTGTGTTGTCCTTAGGTTAGTTTAACTTAGTTTAAGTAATGTGTAAGCTACGGACTGATGACCACGCAGTTTGGTCCGATAGATTCATAGACATTTGAAGGGATATGTGGGTGCGCCACATTCTGAAAATGTTCAAATGTTTGTATAGCTTATGGGACTTAACTATGGGGTCATCAGTCCCTAAAATTACAAACTACTTATCAACTAGCTTATCCTATGGACGGCACAAATATCCATGCCCGAGGGGGGATTCGAACCCCCGGCTGTAGTGGCCGTGCAGACCGTGACTGGGGCGCCTCAGTCTCCTCGGCTACCACGGCCGGCGCCACATTCTGAGACATCAAGGAATTTTCAACTTAGCATTATATGGAAATGTGTGGGGTAAAAATCGTAGAGGGAGACCGAGGGACGAATACAGTAAGCAGATTCCAAAGGGATGTAGGTTGCCGTATGTATTCTCAGATGAAGAGGCTTGCACAGGACAGGGTAGCTCGGAGAGCTGCTTCAAAGCAGTCTGCGGACTGAAGACCGCAACAACAACAACAACAACAATGCAAAAACAGATGTATAAAAACACTCACAGGACGGCGGTGCGGTCGGAAACGCCTGGAAAGACGCAGATATTTTATTATATCGCTTATCCGTGATTTTGTACGCTAATTACATTTTCCCTTGATCTTTCTTTACTTGTTGTATTATACAGTGCATTTCATTGTATTCATTCTCCCAAATACCGGTTTTGGCTGTAGTTCTGTGAAGTGTTTCTATTATTATTTTTGTGTCTGGTTTGTCTTTCGAAATTACTGCAATATCTTCAGCATAAGCATTTCTTTTCAAATCTTCCCTCCCTTCTCCTAAATGAATTCCATCAATGTTTTTCTCTTCCAATTCTACTTCCCATTCTCTCACTACTGTTTCTAATACCTGTCTGAAGAGAATTGGAGAGAACCTATCAGTATCGCTCTATAAGTGGATTTATTCAGAATGAAACTTTCACTCTGCAGCGGAGTGATCGCTGACATGAACCTTCCTGTCAGATTAAACTGTGTGCCGGAACCTGGACTCGAAACTCAGACCTTTTCCTTTGGCGGGCAAGATCTCTACCGTCTTAGCTATTCCGGCACGTTTCAAGGTCCGTCCTCACAACTTTACTTCAAACATTACCTCGCCTTGTGCTTTCCAGACTACAACCATAAGGTCGGTGGTTTCAATCCTGCTGTGTTCGAGTACTTACATAATTTAATATCTAATGGTCATTTTTCGAAAAACGAACGTGTTTTGTGTATTCGTAATTTTCGACATATTATAAAAGGTTGTCAATAATGATGGTTTCAATAAAAAAAGTTACATATTGTACAGTATTGACTTTACTATTAGTTGACGACGGTAATCTTGGATAGTTTTGAGTTAGTGAAGAGCTACGACACTGGTTTTGGAAAGTTATGACCATAACGGCTTTCCAAGCAGTAAACATACTCAACCATCGTTTTAGGTGAGGACAAGGTGTTCAATTCGTCTACGTACACATAAACAAAAACTGACATAATACGTAGAATTATAGATTCCAAATTGTTTTATATAACTGAATTCGATAACGATATAATATTAAAAATAAATAAAAATAAAATAAACAAAACATGTTACAGTGGGATTCGAACTATTGACGCCAGCAGCGGTGGACGAGGTGACTGAGGCGATCCAGTCACGGTCAGCACGCCCACTACGGTCGGGGGTTCCAATACCCCCTCGGGCATGGATATTTGTGCCGTCCTAATTTTTAAGTAGTTCATAAGTAGTTTGTAAGTTTAGGGACTGAAGACCCCGTAGTTAAGTCCCATAAGCTTAACAAACATTTGAACTATTGACGCTACAACGCTGCCACCCGAGCTACACCGACAGATGCTGCAACCGTTTTAATTTTTAGTACTTACGAGTGCTTGCAAAACTTCAATTTTCTCGAGAATTTTTGAGAGTTGTGACGAATGGCTTTTGATGATTGTTACTTGTTCTATACTTCACTTACCATAAATATCAACAGATTCTAAATTTCGATACCTATGTGGTCTCGTTGTAAGGCAGGATTGAAAAAAATTGGTGTAAGGAGATATATTCTGTTATTTTTGTTGTTGGTTTTTAGGGAACTAAACAGCTAGGTCATCAGTCCCCTGTTCCAAATTGAGAGTCCACTGTCTAGAACGTAAAAAGTAAAACAAACCTCTGAAAACGGGCACACACAAAAGGGACAGGATGACAATGTACAAGTCTCTGACAATACAAAACGAAGATACGCAATAGGTAAAACAAAGTCAGGTACTCAACTAAAACTGGATAGCAGATTACCACGGATGGCTGATCACAGAGATAAAAGAGGATGAGCCAGCCATACTGCACACACTAAGAACCCCTAGGTATTGCACATAAGGGTCTGAAGAAGGCTTTAAAAGTGCTGAATTGGTTGGTGGCCTAAGATATCAGGCTACAGCACGCACCAGTAGATAGAATCATAAAAACCAGCAGCGCGGATACAAATCGGCGTTAGCCATAGAGGCGTCGTCGCCTAAAACTAAGGGTAGCGCGTCTGAGAGATTACAAGAGTGCCGCAATTTGGCTAAAATCGGACAGTCCGTCAAAAGATGGGCCACTGTCAACACTACACCACATCGACACACGGGTGGGGCCTCACAGCGAAGGAGATAGCCGTGGGTCAACCACGTGTGCCCAATCCGGAGGCGGCAGAGGACAACCGCCTCTCGGCGGATCGGCCGCAGTGAAGATTTCCACAGGGCTGTGGACAGCTTCACTGCCTGAAGCTTGTCTGGTGCATTCGCCATAGCCCACTCGGCGGTCCAAGCCACGCGCAACTTCGGGTGCGACACCAATTTAAGATCAGGTTCTATGACGCCAATATCTAGCGGTGGTTCCATAGTGGCCTGCTTCGCTAATCGATCTACATGTTCATTTCCTGAGATGCCGACGTGGCCCGGGGTCCACACAAAGACCACATACCGGCCTGATCGGCATAGAGAGTGAACAGTATCCTGGATCTACCGCACCAATGGCTGGCGACAGAAACAGTGGTCGATCGCTTGTATGCCACTCAGGGAGTCGGAAAAGATGACATATGACCCCCTGGGGCACGCTTTGAGGTATTGCAGAGCCCTGAAAATGGCGACCAATTCGGCGGAGAAAATGGTACTATCACATGCTGTTCCACATGGTCGTCATAAACATTTATTCTGTTTCACCTTAGCATACGTACTCTCGACAGATGAACTGCTGACTGGGGTAAACTGTGCCCACAGTGGGAGCCTGTGACTGGCACGTGGAATGCGCAGCCCTGGTGCAGTCGTCGTGAATCCTGCTGGCACAGACAAATGGGGGTGTGTGAAGGCCCCTGGTAACGCCGGCCTCCAGTGTGGACGCGCTGCGTGTTGCACAGTGGCGGGCTGTCGCGCGGCTGGCGCCCCGGTCAGAGCGTCCTCCTTTGTTCTGGGAGGCGGCGCGGCGGGCAGCCGAGCGTGGCAAGCAGTCGGCCGTGCGGCGCCGAGGCGGCTGCGGCAGCGGCAGCGGCGAGCCGAGCACACGCTACACCGAGTCCAATGCAGGCCACGGCGGTCTGACCCACTGGCCGCGCTGTCCTGCGCCAAAAACACTGTGCTGCGGCCGCCGTGAAAAGGCTGGAGCCACGACACATTCCAAAACGAACAGTAGCACCTGAGAGCTTAGTGGGCATGTGACGTATAATTCTGTCACAGTAGTCTGCCCGCTATCAGAAAGCTCCGCGTTTTTACTTTGTTCTATATCCCCGATACGACGTTTTCAATCTACAGTACTATACGAGGTTTGGGACAAAAGTCATGGTAACTAATATACAGGGTGGTACATTGATAGTGACCGGGCCAAATATCTCACGAAATAAACATCAAACGAAAACACTACAAAGAACTACAAAATACCGTACTTGAAAAGTGCCCGACTTATAGATAGCATTCTTGCCGACAGAACATTCCAGGTGACAGTGGGGGACCAAATAAGTGCCCAAACAACCCTAAACAACGGATTACCACAGGGCTACGTCCTAGCCCCATTGCTATTCAGCGTGTACAATGCTGACATGCCCCAAACAACCTCCAGAAAATTTGGATATGAAGATGAACGGGTCTTAGCGACTCATCATAAGAGCCTTGAGACAATGGAGGTGACCTTGTCATCCGACTTGGCGACTTTGAGCGCATATTTCCGGAGATGGAGGCTGCGGCCGAATCCTACCAAAAACCGAAGCGACGTCCTTCCATATCTGCTGTAATCAATCAGCAGGCAGACGACTTGACGTCTACTTTGAGGGAACTCGGCTCCGGCACAACGAGTATCCAAAGTACCTCGGAGTCACAGTAGACAGAACCCTCACCTATAAGCGATATCTGGAGAACACCGCAGCCAAACTAGCGATGAGGAATAATATTCTTCATAAGTTATGCGGCATCACTTGGGGGTCCTCGGCCGACACGCTTCGTACGACAGCACTTGGGTTGGTCTACTCAACAGCCGAATATTGCTCTCCGGTATGGATAAATAGTGGTCACACAAGGAAGGTTGATGTGCAGTTGAATGGCACTATGCGCATTGTCAGCGGAACCATTAGATCAACCCCAACTTCCCGGCTGCCCGTCCTGAGCCACATTCCACCTGAGGATCTGCGCTGCAGCAATGCTCTCCTCCGGGAATACAGGAAGATAACTAACAATCCTCGGCTCCCTACACACTATGATACGCCTGACCTAGAAATAAATAGACTGCGATCCACACACAAAACCATGAAAGCAGCCACTACACAATACGGACTTTAACCTAATAGAGTCCTGGAAGGAAAGATGGCGGCAGGCATATCCTGAGCAATGTCAAGCCCTCCCCTGCATCACCGAGAGACCGCCTGGATACGAGCTGCCCCGTAAAGCCTGGTCATCCCTGAACAGAATTCGCACGAACCATGGAAGATGCGCAGACTCTCTCTACAGACGGGGTAAAATTCCATCTCCCTACTGCGATCGCGGCGCCGATAGGCAAACCATACGCCACATAATAGAAGACTGCGAGATGCGAGTGTACGATGGGAACGTCTCCGATTTCCTGACTGCAAAAGACGCCGCAACCTTGAAGTTTGTATCTGACTGTGTTAATTTATTTTTTGTGTGCTGTATGCATCTTATACACCTTATTTTACGTCTCTTTTGTATTCTTGTATGTTTTAGATATTTTTGTATTTTTTGTATGTATAGTTGTGTAAGACCTGCTAAATGATGTCTACTGCCATACGATAAATAAAATAATAACTACAAAGAACTAACCTTTTCTAGCTTGAAAAAACAGATGGCACTATGGTTGCCCCGCTGGATGGCGCTGTAATAATTCAATCGAATATCAACTACAATAGGTACCCCCATTTTTATTACATATTCGTCTAGTACATAAATAAACATGAATGTTTCATTTGGAACACTTTTTTCGCTTTGTGATAGATGGCGCTGTAATAGTCACACACACACAAGTACGTGGTATCGCGCAACATTTTGCCACTGCGGGCGGTATTTGCTTCGTGATACATGTGTTTAAATGGACCTTTTATCAGATGCAGAAAAGGTCGATATGGTATTTATGTATGACTATTGTGATCAAAATGCCCAACAGGCCTGTGCTATGTATGTTGATCGTTATCCTGGAAGACATCATCCAAGTGTCCGCAAATTTGGTCGGGTCGTTACGTTTCTTAAAGAGACGGCAAGTGTTCAGCCAGAAGTGAAACGTCAACCACGACCTGCAACAAATGATGGCCAAGTAAGTGTTTTAGCTACAATTACTGCTAATCTGCACATCAGTAGCAGACAAATTGAGCGAGAATCCGGACAACCATAGCGCCATCTGTTAGCCCCCTTCAAGCTAGAAAAGTTTTGTTCGTTATAGTTTTTTCGTTTGATGCTTATTTCGTGAGATATTTGGCCCGGTCACTATCAATGGACCATCCTGTATAGGGTGATCCATCTGAAGTATCAGATGCGATTATCTCGAAAACTTTACATCGGGTAAACGTTGTGAGTAAGACATGTTCGTAAGTTCAAAGGGGGACATCAAATGATACTGCAAGTGACCTCCAGTCCCCGCCCCCTTGGGTGCGATGGGGGGCAACTTTTAAACTCTAAATGGAAACCCCCGTTTTTTTATCACAGATATGGTTTTACCATAAAAGAGTAATCAAGTTTTGTCTGTAACATCTTTTTAAACCATTGACAGATGGCGCTGAAATCAAGAAAAAATTAAAATTGGAAGAACTCCAATATATTTAGAATAATCCGAGGAGTACGCATCAAATCGATACAAAATGTGCAGCAATTCTTTCATTGCGCCAAATTAACCTTTTTTCTTTTACAAAATGTATCCTACGCGAGGAAGGCGAAAATGTATTAAAATACATTTGCATTGCTCACCTGAATGTGGCGCTACCGTTGCCAAACTGCGAACTATGGCTCAGTAACTGTTATGGCATTCGCCTAAAATTAACATCATATAAACAATCTCTGTGCAAAGATAGTGTGCCATGTTTCACTAAAGAGTAACTTAGTTTCGTCAGTCGGTATTTGCGGTTCACAATCTCAAAGTCAAGTGGTAATTATTCAGCAATCAGTCGTCATAAATATAAATTCTTTATTTGTTGGCAAATCCGGATTTCGACCACTGTGTGGTCATTATCAATGCTTACAATAAATTAAAAAACTTAAAATATCTCGACCTCCACGTAGGAGGTTGCGTTTGTACTGACGCAGCTGTTATAATCCTTACACAGTTGACGTCAGCGTGGGTCATGCTGTGTAAGGATTGTAACAGCTGCGTCAGTACAAACGCAACCTCCTACATGGAGGTCGAGATATTTTAAGTTTTTTAATTTATTGTAAGCATTGATAATGACCACACAGTGGTCGAAATCCGGATTTGCCAACAAATAAAGAATTTATATTTTGACGACTGATTGCTGAATAATTACCACAAATAAAATATAGTCGTGGAGCACCCAGTCCAATATGGAATCAAGCCTGATCAAAGTCAAGTGACATCTGATCGCATTGCACTGACCTTTATACTGAGCCATAGTTCGCAGCTTCGCCACGGTAGCGCCATAGTCAGATGAGTAATGCAGTGAAGAGTTCCATAATGAGATATTAATACCATTCCGCCTACCTCCATCAAAAACTCTGGCGGTTAGGATAAATATTGTGAAAAAAGCTTAATTTGGCGTACTGAAAAATTGGTGCATATTCTGTATCGATTTTATGCGTCCTTCTCAGATTATTCTAAATAAATCAGAGTTCTTTGCCAGTTTTACTTTTTTCCCGCTTTCAGTGCCTTCTGTCAATGGTTTAAAAAAAGTTTCAAGCAAAATTCGATTACTTTTTTTTTAATGGAGAATCCTAATCCGTGATAATAATGGGGGTTTCTATTTAAGATTTAAAAGTTGCTCTCCGCCCTATCCAAATTATCGGGGGCTTGAGGTCAGGTATAATATCATTTAGTGTCCCCCTTTGAACTAACGAACTTTTCTCACGCAATATTCTTTACCCGATGTGTACTTTTCGAGATAATCTCATCCGAAAATTCATATATATATATATATATATATATATATATATATATATATATAGAGAGAGAGAGAGAGAGAGAGAGAGAGAGACGAAAGGACAACCACAGTGTGGACAATGAGTAGTACTGAAATATCGTGACACACTAATTTATTACGATGGTTGTGAAAGAATAATAAAAAAAGAGAAGAAACAAAGTTTTTATTGACTCAGATTATATTAGATTAGAATAATACTTGTTCCTTAGATGATATTTCGTAATGATGTCTAACATGACATTATCCTATATTTTGAAATATCAAAGTCCTAAAATTCAATCTGTCGGTTAATAAACTTGAGAGTCAAAATTAATAGCACTGTCAGGCAATGTTCAGTGTATACCTGAGGGGTTTGACTATGGAAATATTCTGAATAAGGTGAAAGAGAACGGGTTAAAGTTTGCTGTAATTCTATCGTAGCAAGATGATACGTTCCGACGCCACCGATTCTGGTACACTGCGTCTAGGTGACATTCTGGTGGAGTCTGAAAACCAATCTCAGATAAACATGAGTAGTACGTCGTTATGTCGATCATTGAATGTGCAATCAAAGTCGATCACTATCAATACTGGTTTACGGCGTCAGAATTGCGTTTCTTTCTCTGATGCGAAATATTGAGAGACATTTAAAGTTGTCCGTGTTCAGGTTCTAGCCGTTTCAGATTGATAGGCCCCTTTATAATACGACATACAGAGACATCCAGATCAAAGAAAGGAAGTTATCTCGCTCAGTGAATAAGTTACAAAATTGCTTACCTTTCATTCGTGCCGTTTACTGCAGATTGCAACGTATTAATAGTTTACAACGAGTAATATCGCTTAATATTCCGTAGATACATGTATGCGTGAATCATGAAACAGTCTCGTCGTTGAATACCACCATAGAATATCCAGATCTCCTTCTTCCATAGATTATGAACACCAAAGTGATTGCAAGTTGCCGCAGAGTACACCAGTGTCTTAATAACTTTGCAGGTGTTGAATTGCACGTGGAATTAATTAAAAAGGAAAATTAGTAAAAAACTGACATAATGGCGTAAGGATAGGCATATTGCATAGTATATAAAGCAATGTCCCCTCCACGATGCAAAAGAGTAACGCAGTAAACATAGAGTTGACATGAGAAACTTGGTTACATATTTTTGACCACGTTACAGCGTTCATTTTTAATGAAATAAATCGCAATTTGCCATCACTTATGGCTTCACTGTACTAGATTTAGATGTAATACCAATGTGTGGGGAATGAAACCGAGTACAGTGAAGCCGTAAGTGATCGCAAATTGCGATTTATTTAATTAAAAACGAACGCTGTAACGTCGTAAAAAATATATAGTTGTATACAAGCCGAGGCTGGGCTCCTGACAACAATTAATTGTGTCTCGGTACCTCATGGTCTGTTCTCCCTGTTGTGGGAATACAGTATTGTGGCTGGGACCATTACAGAATTAAGAGACTGTGGTAATAGGAAAGAGACAGTGTGGCGAATGGAGATTTGGGTGTGGCGGGAGACGTGCAGGGAAGAGTCCTCTGCAGCCGGGCTGGTCACTGTGTCCTCGTTGTTGTTGGCTTTTGAGGGGACTAAACAGCTAGGTCATCAGTCCCCTGTTACTAGCTGAGAGTCCACTCTCAATAACGAAAAGTAAAACGAAGCTGTAAAACTGGACACGCACATAAGGGACAGGTTGATAGTGGACAAACCACTCATAACGTAAAACGAAGACACAGAATTGGTAAAAGAAAGTCAGGAATAAAACTGGCTAGCGGAGTGGCGGTTCTGCTTAGTAAGCAGGAGATCCCGGGTTCGAATCCCGGCCGGACACAAATTTTCATTCGCCTCACATTGGTATTACATCTAAACCTAGTACAGTGAAGCCATAAGTGATTATAAATATCGATTTATTTCATGAGACTTGGGTTTACAGGGCCTCAGAGTAATCCCCTGCTACTGTCAGGGTACGCTGCCATCGATGTGGGAGGCACTGAATACCGTCTGCCTCAGCATTTGTCACACTATGTCTGAATAGTGTCTCCTGTTGGCGCACAGAACTACCAATGTCCTCTGAGGCAACAAACCGGTCAAAAATGTTCAAATGTTTGTAGAACTTATGGGACTTAACTACGGGGTCATCAGTCCCTAAGCTTACTTATGAACTAGCTAAGACTAAGGACGGCACAAATTTCCATGCCCTAGGGGGGATTCGAACCCCCGACCGTAGTGACCGTGCAGACCGTGAATGAAGCGCCTCAGTCCCCTCTGCCACCGTGGCCGGCCAACAAACCGCCTACCACATGGTTAGCGGCGTTGTTGACATGAGCAGGGGAATTCTGTGAGGGCCAGTAGGCTCAGGTTTGTCATGTAAACTGTATGTGTACTGTGTTGTCATTCTTTTATACCGTAAAGCTGTATTGTCCTGTACACTACCACAATATATTGGTGTGTCCACCAATGTAGTTAATATATTGTCCTTTCGTCTGAATATGTCGTACTTTCTAACTGCACTGGTGTCTGCAAGAAAAAAAAAAAAAAAGTTGCCATCAACGTATAAATACCAAGTCGAACACTGAAGAGCCAATTTTTAATATTCATTATACAAGGAGGCCCATAAAGCATATATAAAGGTAGTACTCGAAGTCCGGGACACTGTAATTTATTTCGAATGCTTTGGTGACGTGAGTATCAACAGCCGTAATATATTTGATAAAATGCATCTTAAAAAACCATCAGCTGCTTGTTCAAAACCTTATATATCTACCAGTTTCGGTCAGTGGACAATCTTCATGGATAAACTATACAAAAAATACAAAATAAACTTTAATTAATGTGCACAAACAAAGAGAGGAAGTAATCAGCAAAATTACATATAAAGAGATTAAAAATGGAGAATCAAGTAAATTTAACATATATAGTTAAAATACCTACAATGTGTTAAAACTAGCCGCGTTGGAGTAGCCGAGCGGTCTAAAGCACCTCGCTGCGGAGAGCGCGGTTGCTCGCCGTGGAGGTTCGAGTCCTCCCTGGGGCATGGGTGTGTGTATTTGCCCGTAGGTTAGTTTACCTAGGTTTAAGTAGTTTGTAAGCTACGGACTGATGACCACGCAGTTTGGTCCGATAGATTTACAGGCATTTGATTTTGTTAAAACTGAATGGTAAAATGCATCAAATAAAATACATCTAGCTGAGACAACCAGGAGTCAGTATAACTAAAAGTGTTAAAAATACAGTGGTCATCTTTGGTAAAACCTATCAGTCAAACACAACATACAAAATAAGGACTATGAATAAAAATAGAGGGAGTGCCTTGTGCTAATTTTGCTGATTATTTCCTCTCTAGGTTTGTGCACATTAATTAACGTTTATTTTGTATTCTTTGTATAGTTTCTCCATGAAGATGGTCTAGATATATAAGGTTTTGAATAAACAGCTGACGGTTTTTTAAGATGCATTTTATGTAATTTATTTATTGCACAAGGACCGAAAATTGTTCAGATATCATACATATGGAATTTTAAAGACCAACTTTCGAAGTTTCTTCTCGTGTATGCCGCCACAGCGTACTTTGGTAGTTTGCCGATTGTCAGCGCTAGTCGGAAAGGTGGCGAGCTGAGGCGAGGAGCGAGCTTATTGTGTGTTGGAGTTCGACAAAAACATGGCACCCCATACAGCGTGTCTCGGCGATTGATAAAGGATAGGATCGCCCGCCCAAAAAAGGGGTAATGCGCGCGGGCTATTACATTCCGCTGGCCGGGAGATAAATGACGGCCCGACGCTCTGGCGGGCCATATTGTCAAGCGCTGAGTGCCCGCGACACACCAAACTCCGCCATCACGGCTTCTTTTGGACGCCGCGAAGCGAGCACAATCACGGTAGAAGCAGCGCCCGGAATAGATAGGCATTGTGGAAACTTCCAATAAGTTGCACAAACACCCTTACACACAAAGTAATAATCGTATTTTTTCCTTCGTTATTATCCACGCGAAGGCCTTCTTCCTTTATTACCTCGGTGCGGAATATGAGCACCACATTTGTCTGGTTCTACTGCTACCTATTTGAAAGGGTACGAACTTCAGCTTTCGCGGGTGCGCCCACCGGGCGGAAATCTTGGCCATGCCTGTTCTAATCAAATGTTCCAGAGCCGAACGCAAATATACTTCAAACAAGGTGGGTGAATTAAACGAAATGTTTGAAATACTTGGTCTTTAAAATAAGAATATGTGAAACTACGTTCCTTATTGGATTGATGCAATTATTTTTTGCTTCTACCTCTGTGGAAGTCTGATTTAAGGATCGCCACTTGCTTTTATTTATTACTTACAATAAAACTAGAAAAAATAAATGTACAGGGTGTTTCACTAAGTGTGTTTGCCTCTGTAACTTATAAAATAATAGGTGACGGGAAATTTTAATGCGGTAGGTCAACACAAGAAATGTTACACTTTCTGCGGAGCTATGAACATAGTTTATTGTATCATTTTCCAAAGATTTACAGTTCAAAAAAGTAATTTTTAAACGGAACAATAGTTTTTTCTGTCGTGCATTGGATTCGTTGAAACCAGCTGCGTCCAAATCAATTTAAACTACATTCCTATCACTGTTAGTTTGGAGCTACAACCCTTCAAAGTTTAGGGGGCGGAGGCTATGACAGCGTAACCTACTGGCTGGTGGTTATGAGACAGTGGGACATGCCCCAGGGGATAACCACTCGGCCAGTCAGCAACGCTATCGCAGCCTCCGCCCCCGGAACTTTGAAGGGTTGTAGCTCCCAAACTAACAGTGATAGGAATGTAGTTAAATTGATTTGGACGCAGCTGGTTTCAACGAATCCAATGTACGATAGAAAAAACTATTGTTCCATTTAGTAATGGAAAATGATACAATAAACTATGTTCATAGCTCTGCAGAAAGTCAAACATTTCTTGTGTTGACCTACCGCATTAAAATTTCCCGTCACCTATTATTTTATAAGTTACAGAGACAAACACACGTAGTGAAACACCCTGTATATTAAAATTACAAATAGATCAGTTTGGAAGACAATAAAATGCACTTAATATCTAAATGGGTGACTTACATGAAAATTAGAAATTAACTAAAGTTGGTGCACGAAAAAAAAAAAATGTTTTGACTGTCACAGGAGGGAGGTGGCAAACTCTCGAAATATAAAATTAAATACAAAAATGAAAATTTACCCCAACTCTGATCAAGTCTGTTTTTGATCTACAAGAATAAGGATGTCACTTCTGGCAAACGATAAACTCCCACATAATACTCACCTAAGCTCGCCACGTTTGTGACTAGCGCTGACAATAGGGAAACTACCAACTGTGATTTCCCGCTTTTCGCGTTAGCCATCACTTTATCCACCCACGCTTGTATGAATTTCCGAAGGAATTTCGGTGAATTCTGTCGATAATCGCGGACACTGAGCATCGTATTTAAATGAACCACGGCATGCCTAGCGACAATTACAGTAAACGCCCTTTCCTTTGCGTGGCGCACAGTATCACGTGTACCAACACTCATGGGCAGAAGGCAACGTGTGGCGCGTCGAGGTGGGAGACGGTCCTGTAGGCGTGTGCGGTAACCGGAAGATCTGGGTTCGGGTCCCAGTTCATCACAAATTTCCATACGACACCATTCAATCATACAGCTGATGCTGTTCATATTCGCATTTTTGAGAGTACAGTTTTATTTTCACTTTAGTATTGTCGTCGACTTAACTGATAAAACGTGTTATAATCGTATCAGATGTACCCATAAAATCATACAGCTGATGCTTGAGTCATATACGAAATTGTGAATACATTTCTTTTAATTAATTTCCATGCACGCATGAAGGACATTTGCTTATTATAAGAGGTATTCCGTCTTGTGCTGATTGGAATTAATAAATTAATCAATTTCTACCAGACGCATTTCACTTTCTATTTTAAAAGCTTCTTCTGTGGTTCTATAAAATGATACAAAGGTTTGTGCAATTTGTTTTGTATACATTGTTTTTTTTTTTTAAACTGTTGGTGCCTATATGTTATTAAATTGATATGCATTGTACTCACGGTCTTTTTTTTCTCTTCGTTACATCCCACTGCTATTTACCCGTCTCGTTTGTTGGAGTTAGTTGATTTGTGACGTACGTTTTTTTTTTTTTTTTTTTTTTTTTTTTTTTTTTTTTTTTTTTTTTTTTTTTTTTGTTGTGTACAGCACTTTAGGCCTGATTTTGTTTTCTTTTCTCGGTCCCATTTGTTTTATCACTGTGTACAATTTGCAAATCACCCTTTTCCAAGTATAATGCATTTCAATGTATTTGTCACTTCACCATAGCGTCACTGTGTTCATTCTGTCAGTTCAACTGTTTTTCTTGTGATCTGTGATTGTCGCCACCGTGTGTTTTCCTTTAATAATTTAAATCAAAAATCAAAATGTTCAAATGTTTGTAAATCTGTGGGACTGAACTACGCTGGTCATCAGTCCCTAGGCTCACAAGCTACTTAAACTAACTTATACTAAGGACAACAAATACACCCATGACCGAGGGAGGACTCGAAACTCCGACGGCGAGGAGCGGCGCGCTCCGCAGCTAGGCGCCGAACAACTCTCGCCCACTGCAGCGCGACTACGTGTGTGTGTGTGTGTGTGTGTGTTTCGTCATTTATCAGATGTTTCTCTTCTGTTATTGGTTTTCGGATATGGTAGTTTTTTTGAAGGGTGAGATTTTTTTTTCAAAGTTACCCACGTGTGTGCCACTGTTGGCGGTTTTATATTGCTTTTGGTGTGAGTGTTCTGCATAGTTTCAATGATATCTTTTACACTTCCAGGTTGGAATATGTTTTTATATCTGGTATCAAATGTTCTTTTAGTTTGACTAATTTATCTCAAATCACATGTGTGGCATTGAAGTTGGGATATCCGTGATTTTCTGTATGGATCAGTTTTGTTCCTATTGTTTTTGTCACATCTCGTAAACGACCAAACCAATGTAGCATTCCCGACATTATTCAAGGTTATTGACCACCTAGCCAGCCGCGGTGGCCGAGGGGACTGCGGCGCGCCAGACACGGTTTGCACGGCCACTACGGTCTGGGGTTCGAATCCCCCCCTAGGACACGGATATTCGTGCCGCCATTAGTGTTAGCTAGTTCGTAAGTACTTTGTAAGTTTAGGGACTGATGACCCCGTAGTTAAGTGCCATAAGCTATACAAACATTTGAACATTTGACCACCTAACGTAAACATGAATACGAAGCTTTAACTATCCCCCCTTTCGTAACCCTTTCATTGCCAGTGTTCTTAATCGACAACAACATATTAAAATCTGATTTATACAATATTTTGTGTATCAGTCCTTAAAGTCGTATTGTTGTTTATGAACAACATGCTTCTAGTAACGCATTTGATACGGCGTGTAGCCAGTTATGAAGCCTTAGTCTATTCGTCTTGGAGGTAGTGTTACGCCGCCGTTTGTACGTGGCAGTAAGTCTGGCCGTGAGTGTGGTTAATGTTATTTCACCAGTGAACTGTCTTTAATACTTTGGCGAAGATTATGCTTCCATCACTTACCTGACAGTGTTAATTTTCTTCGAAACAACGCCCCAGGTATAGAAATACCTCGTTATAAAGTCTGTGTTGTCGATAAAATACATGACATGAAAAGAAACAATAGTTCTATCAAAAATTAAAAAAAATTTCAGCTATAGTGCACCGTATTTACACAGAAAACAATTTTTTCAAAGGCTGAATTCATAATTTGGGAATGGAAGGGTTAAAGCCAACCATAACACACAATCACTCAAATAATTACCCAAACCTCTCTCTTACTCCCACACATAATAAACGAACCTTGATTTACATACCTGAAACACATCGCAGACATCCTGATCTCTACAGTTTAAAGTTACACACGCGCTAACACACACACACACACACACACACACACACACACACACACACTATACACACAACACAAATCAACACACACGTTGATTCAAATTATATTTTAAAATATGTTGGGAACACTCACAGGTACACGAAACAACGTGGATTACAATTTGTTGAGCCCGCCGCGGTGGCCGAGGGGACTGAGGCGTTCCAGTCACTGTCTGCACGGCCACTACGGTCGGGGGTGGATATTTGTGCCGTTCTTAGGATTAGCTAGTTCATAAGTAGTTTGTAACTACTGATGATCCCGTAGTTAAGTCCCATAAGCTGTACAAACATTTGAGCATTTGAACAATTTGTTGAAGTCACAAAGAGAGAGAGAGAGAAAGAGAGAGAGAGAGAGAGAGAGAGAGAGAGAGAGAGAAAGCGAAAAGCATTCCACTTAGAACCGGGTGATGTGCAAACCATTGTAAAACGACAGCAATTGGGGCAATTTGGTCAGCCTGTAAGTTAAGATATTCGAGGTTATTAAATTGGGTCCACTGCTTGAATAAACTGTTATTTCCTTCTCGAATACTCTTTTTCACACCGAAAAACTCTCGGACGAATCGAATGCTGTGAGAGGTTATTTCGCACGGGGAGTCCTGTAAACGCAGTAGTCTTTTTCCAGAAAATAGTTGCGGCCGGAAACAAAGCGATGTTTCCGCGGCTGTTTGGCGCGGCGGTCCCCTGCGTGTGGAGATGCGCACAATACTCGAGCGCGACAAAACGCACGGAAAAAGCGGCGCCGCTTGCGCTGTGGTGGCTGGCTTTGTGTGTGGCGCGGGCGGCCTAGCTGTCAGGCGCGCACAGTGGTTGCGCGGGCGACCTGTTGTCGAGTGCGCGCCTCAGGGGAGCGCTCCCACACCCTAACAAGGGCGCGCGCCATCGATCACCACCAACACGCTAACGCCAGGTGGCGAGGTGCCGCCCTGCTGTTGACGTCACACCGCGAAACGTGTTCTCTTACACACTGTGTAAAGGGTGTCCAGAAAAGGGCTCCCTGATTTCAAAATTAAATATCTCGAAAACAAACATCGGTAGAGGAATGAAGTAAACGGTATGTTTATTGTGAAAGCTGCAATAAGTTTGTACAGCAGTATGAAATAATAGTTACAAAAGCTGCTAACAGATGGCGCCCAGTATAATTAGTGATCCGAAGCCCAGAGCGATCAATTCCACTATTGAATCGTGAAAGGAGGTTAGCATACCGAAGGAAGAGATTAAAACCATGTACTCCATTGAAAAACGTGTTTTTCTGGTGCTAGAGTACCACAGGTTAGAAGAGAGTCCTACGGCAACAAGGCGAAGTTTTCAAGCACGGGGGTTCGAATACCCCCTCGGGAATGAATGTTTGTGTCGTCTTTAGTATAAGGTAGTTCATAAGCACAGGGTCTCCAGAAAAGGGCTCCCTGATGTCAAAGTTAGATATCTCGAAAACAAATGTCGATAGAGGAATGCAGTAAACGGTATGCTTATTGTGAAAGCTGCAATAAGTTTGTACAGCAGTATGAAATAATAGTTACAAAAGCTGCTAACAGATGGCGATTTACGCTGTACAGCTTATATCAGCATACATAAGTGAAATAATCGTATGAGAACACTTCAAAATGTTCACCATTGGCACTACAGAGGTGGCGCAAACGAAGAATGAAATTCGCTATCACATTTCGTAGTGTCTCAACCGACATGGATTCACATGCCACAGAGATCGCCGATTCAAGCTCGTCCAGCGTGGAGGGATGCTTCTTGTAGACCATGTCTTTCACTGTGCCCCACAAAAAAAAGTCACAGGGAGTCATATTCGGCGAATATGGAGGCCAATCCATGCTTGCACCAGTAGTTTTGGGGCATTCCAAAGCAATGACTCGATTCCCGAAATATTCCTCAAGAAAGCGAAACACTTGTTCAGTCAGACTTGGTCGGGCTCCATCTTGCATAAACCATTCAGTACCTGGTCGATCCTCTAACGCTTGCTGTGTGGCGACAAATTGTTCCAAAATTGCAACGTAACGTGCACCAGTGACCGTTTCTCGAATGGAAAAAGGGCCAATAATGCCTCTTCTCCATACTGCAGCCCACACTGTAACTTTAGGAGAATACAGGGGTTTCGCTTCATACCAATATGGCTTTTCGGAACCCCAAAATCGCCAGTTCTGCTTATTCACGTATCCATTCAGGTGGAAGTGTGCTTCATCCGTAAACCAGATGCAGCCTATATCAAATCCTTCACTATCAATCATTGTGAGCAACTGATTAGCAAAGGCAACCCTTTGTTGCACAGCTCGTACGGGTATGGCCTGGTGCGTTTGACTTTTGAATGGAAACATGTGTAGGATCTTTCTCAGTATTTTCTGCGTGCTGGAAAGCTTCAAACCAGTCTCAGATGCAATTCTCGGACGGATGACATTGGATTTTGCTGAATAATTCCAGAAATTGTGGCGATATTTTCAGGCGTACCTGAGGTTTGCTTGCGGCCAACATGCCCCATTAGATCATCAGTTACGCTGCCTGTTCGTTGAAATTTTGCGAAGAGCGTACGAATGGTTTTCGCATCGTGTCCTTTTGGAACATTAATTCGTTTTTGAAAACTTCGCCTTGTTATCGTAGGACTCTTCTAACCTGCGATACTCTAGCACCAGAAAAACTCGTTGTTCAATGGAGTATATGGTTTTAATCTCTTCCTTCGGTACGCTAACCTCCTTTGACGTTTCAATAGTGGAACTGATCGCTCTGGGCGTCGGATCACTATTTATACTAGGCATTACGTATGGCGATTACAGCGCCATCTCTTAGTAGCTATAGTAACTATTATTTCAAACTGCTGTATAAACTTCTTACAGCTTTCACAATAAACATACCGTTTACTGCATTCCTCTATCGATCTTTGTTTTCGAGATATTTAATTTTGAAATCAGGGAGTCCTTTTATGGACACCCTGTATAAGGGTACAACATGCCTGGTGGAAATTTATTTTAAATGTCTCTTCCAATGAAATATAAGAGCTCATTAAGAGGGGAGAAAATAGTTACTGGCTAAAATAGTCACTGGCCGAGGGAAAGTCTTTATATAGGATGTTAATACAGTCTAGTAGGAAATTTCGTAAGAGTCTCTCATTGCAATCTTCCACCGTCTTATAAATTTCCCTCGCTTTACCCTTACTCCTATTACTGGGAATTCGTGCACTTATGGTCCTACTAGTTGTAAGCCCGGCATTCACGGGTCTTTATCTATCCTACACTCTCGTAGTAAACATTTCTTTTTCTTTACAACCACCACTTTCTCTCCCATCTCTCTGTTTCCACCTTTCCCTCGCTAGGCAAAGTTTCCTGCGCGGTGCCCTCTGTCATGTACCATACAACCATTTATGCACCCAGTGATCTTCCTGTTGGTTTAAAGATAGTGTGTGCAAAAATTCATAAAGATAGGAGCAAAATGATGCGTTTTGTAAAATTACGTAAGTTGAGTACCCTCCCCCATGCACCGTATTGAACTTAAGGGAGACGGTGACCTTCCTCTTGTTTTGAAGGTCAAGTGTGCGAAATTTCGTGAAGATCCGAATGAAACCGTAGATTTCGTGAATCTGTAGGAGAAGTATGGTACGCCATGCACCTATCACAAAAAACTTTCTTATCTGACGTTATCTACCTATAAACCACATTCCTGCCAAATTTCAGCTTAATAGGTGAAGTAGTTTTCGAGAGTTTGTGTTTAGTCAGTGAGAGAGTGAGTGTCCTTTCGCTATTTATATCAATAGAGATTTGCACTAGGTAACGCCATAGGTTTCACCAATTCTTCAGACTGATGAAATAATTTTTTTTTTTTTTTTTTTTTTTTTTTTTTTTTTTTTTTCAGAATGAAAGTAGAGGGCGAGGTACTGGCGGAAGTAAAGTTGTGAGGCGGCATCGTGAGTCGTGTCGGGATAGCACAGTCGGTACTGCGCTTGCCCGCGAAAGGCAAAAGTCCCAGGTTCGAGTCCCGGTTCCGGCACACAATTTGAATCTGCCAAGAAGTTTCAAAGTTCTTTAGTTTATTACTGACCTTAGATCTCGAAGTAAATAATGTCCCACCCAGTTTTAGCACACAGGTCGCAGAATCTTGATGTCTGAAGCTAAAATGCTGTGAAAATGAGTTGAGAGCTCTAACTACGATTTTCGTCATAAAACACGAGATGCCAGTGGATTTTGCATTTATTCTCCAACATTTACACACGCTCAGCCAAATACACAAATCTAAGCGGTACATTAACTTATAGTGTGTGTCTTGTCCTTAGATTAGTCTAAGTCGGTTTCAGTAGTTTTTAAGCGTAGGGACTGATAACAACAGTAGTTACGTCCCATAGATTTACAAACATTTGAACATTTTGAACACACCATTTCGCACTACGTTCGACTGTAGTCGTGAAGACGTACGTAATGTCTACTCGTCTTTGCAACGTATTTGATTACGCCGTCCTTGCGTAGCTAACGCAAAATAAAATGAATTTTGAGAAGCTTGCAAAATTAAAAAAATAAATTGTCAACTTTTATGGCCAATTTTTCACCGAGATAATCATGTACGAGTATCTGCGTGAAGAAAATTTGATAATGCTTTTCGAATAAAATCGTGTAGACCGCTAAATGTACGTCTTTATTAATAGCGTTGTTTCAGCTACTTACATACTGAGATCAAAAGTTAGGGCATGCAAAACAAGGTTCGCTGCCTTTACCGATTCTAACCCCGAAGCTCGTTATATTATAAAGAAACACATATGTTGTGCAATACAGAAGTATTTATTCAGGAAGTATTAATAATTATCGCGGACTTAAGAAAAACAAATGTTGCAACAATCCGATCACAACTTCTTTAATAGGCGAATATATTAAAAAAATTCCGAATGCTATTTAGAAATCAACGAGGAAGGACTTTAAAGGTTTACGTAGTTCTACCATATTGATGATTACTCAGAAAAAGGTGAGAAATTAACAAAACTTCAGTGAGATAATTCAATACTGATCAAATATGTTTCATACATCGTAAAGTTCAAATTCTTGTCGGGTTTCGAGCCGGATCATACTGACACCTGTACACAGCTACGGCGAGAGCTCACCTGATGATGGCGGCCAGGTGGACAGCGGAATTGTCTTGTACAGATTTCAGTATGATCGGACAAGAATTTGATCAGTTAATACACTGGGGAAGTCTACGGGCCGCGGCGGAGTGGCCGAGCGGATTGAGGCGCTATGCTCTAATGCGCGAGGTCGTTTCCCGTCGGAGGTTCGAATCTCCCCCCCCCCCTCGCCGGCCGCGGTGGCCGAGGAGACTGAGGCGCTCCAGTCATGGTCTGCACGGACACTACGGTCGGGGGTTCGAATCCCTCCTCGGGCATGGATATTTGTGCCGTCTTTAGTATAAGGTAGTTGATAAGTAGTTTGTAAGTTTAGGGACTGATGATCGCGTAGTTAAAAATGTTCGAATGTTTGTATAGCTTGTGGGACTTAACTATGGGGTCATCAGTCCCTAAACATACAAACTACTTACGAACTACCTTATACTAAGGACGGCACAAGTATCCATGCCCGAGGGGGGATTCGAACCCCCGACTGTAGTGGCCGTGCAGACCGTGACTGGAGCGCCTCAGTCCTCTCGGACACCGCGGTCGGCGCCCCCGTAGTTAAGTCCCATAAGCTTAACAAACATTTGAACATTTGAATCCCCCCTCGGGCATGGATGTTTGTGCTGTCTGTAGTAAGAAGTAATTTATAAGTAGTTTGTAAATTTAGGGACTGATGACCCCGCAATTAAGTGCCATAAGCTTTACAAACATTTGAAGTCTCGGTAGCCACATTGTAAAGTCATATTGTAAAAACTAATATCGTGCTTGGGAGTGAAATGATCTGTCCCTAAAAATAGAAGCGCTGTGTCGTCAACAGATGCGTATAATAATGGAGAATGCACATAACCACGTAGGATGCACATAAAAATGTTTTCTTTCTGATTTTATGTGTGTCTGTTGACGATTTGGAGCCGGTGATACTGCTTTCCAGCGAGTGGCCTCTTTACTCCCAACAATATAATTCAGTTCTATTCTGAAAAATAAAGAGAGACTATTTTCCACGTCGAGAATTTTATCTATCTTTCAGTCTTAGAAAACAGGTTTCTGTGGATGCTGTTTCGCAGAAAATAGATCCCATTACACAAGATACGACAGTAATCATGGTGAGTCTCGAATATGTGTTAGCTGCGCCTTTGGAACAAGTGGTAATTGCAGCCTCATTCAGCACCCTGCCCCCTCGTAAAACAACCCCCTAATGCCGCTGCTGCTACGCTTGTGTCTAGGGCTATTCAGCGTAACAAGAAGCAGCTTGATAGATCACTTTAGTTGGGGAAACACGAGCTAGGAACTTGCACGGCCTAATGAAGGACATTCACTGTTCGCTGTTTCCTGCGCCCCTTACGACTACAACCACCACTGCTCACTTGGTGTAATTTTCTCATTATGTTTCATTCATTGCGATGTAATATAAAGCTGTTTGGTGAATTTCGAAATATTCACTAGGCAACCGAAGATGGGATATTTAAATACAGCAAGTAATCAAAATTAAGCTCTATTACGTGTCTAAAATGCAGTAGGGAAACATTTACCTCCTTCCTCAATTGTAATGTAAGGCCGAGGTCTGCATTTTAATGTATATATAGGATGGTCCATTGACAGTGACCGGGCCCAATATCTCACGAAATAAGCGTCAAACGAAAACACTACAAAGAACAAAACTTTTCTAGCTTGAAAGGGGAAAACAGATGGCGCTATGGTTGGCCCGCTAGATGGTGCTGCCCCACTTTTATTACATATTCGTCTATTACGTAAATAAATATGAATGTTTTATTTGGGACACTTTTGTCGCTTTGTGATAGATGGTGATGTAATAATCAGAAACACATTGCTCACAATTTTCGACGAACAGTGGGTAACAGGTAGGTTTTTTAAATTAAAACACATAACGTAGGTACGTTCATCTTTATTTCTGTTGTTCCATTGTGATACATATACTTTTGTGAAATTGTCATTCGCTATTAGAAAGCATGCTGTTACTGCGAGATTAGTTACCTCATGACTTCAATAAATGCTCAACATGATGTCCTTGAATTTCAATGTATTTGGCAATACGCGAATCTAAATTCCTCACTACAACGAGTAGTTCGCCTTCAGTACTGTTCTCACATGCATTGACAATGCGCTGACGCATGTTTCAGGCGTTGTCGGCAAATCAGGATAACAAATATCCTTTAATTTTCCCGACAGAAAGAAATCCGGGGATGTAGGTTTCATCATCCACATAACGTGGTTAAACAATAAAGAAAGACGGTTGCATAAGTAAGACATCTTGAGGTACTGGAAAATTTCAGATTTTAAACTGTAAGTACTTACAGGATCAGCTGTATTCCCCAAATATAATTTATTGGTTATGAACTATAGATTAAACTGAAGAATGGCAAGAAGGTATGAAACTGAAGCGATGTGACCTGGGTAAGTTGAATGAACGATATCTAGAATTTCAAAGTGCGACTTAGACAACTCCTGAGTGCATCAAAGGAATACTTTCGAGGATGCATGGGACGTTGAGAGAGGAAACAGTGAAGACATCAGAAAGTGATATAGGTAAAAACATAAGCCCTAAAATAAATCTTGATTTAATACGAGATACTGAATTTCAGAAAACTGCGAGTACGTAGAACGTAGAACTAGAGGAAAAATAGATAGAAAGAGATATTTGGAGACAAGGAAAACAGATCTATGAATATCAAGAACTCAGATGGAAAACACGTTCTCAGCAAAGAAGGGAAAGCTGAAAGGTGAAAAGAATACATAAAGGGGATTCACAAAGGTAATGAAATAAGAGACAATATTATAGAAAGGCGAGAGAAAGAAGATGAAGTATGATATAGTATATTGAGAAATGATTTTGACAAATCCCTGAAAGACCTCAGTCGGAACAAGGCCCCTCGAGTAGATGACATTCCATCAGAACTACTGAAGTCTATCAGAAAACCAGCCATGACAAAACCATTTCACCTGGTATGTAAGACAGGCGAAATATCCTCTGCCTTCAAGAAAAATGTAATAATTCCCATTCCAAAGAGAGCACGTGGAGACAGATGTGAAATTACAGAACCATCAATTTTATAAGTCATGGTTGCAAAATTTTAACACGAATTATATACAGAAGGATGGAAAAGCTGGTATAATGTGACCTAGGGGATGATCATTTGGATTCAGGAGAAATATAGGAACACGGGAGGCAATACTCTCTTTACGACTTACCTTAGGAATGGAGGACAGACCTACATTTCTAGGTTTTTCAGACTTGGAGAAAGCTTTTGACAATGTTGTTTGGAATACACTCTTTCAAGTTCTGAAATCAGCAGGGGTAACATACAGCGAAATAACAGTTATTTCCAACTTGTACAGAGGCCAGATTGCATTTATTAGAGTCGAAGGGCATAGAAGGAAAGCATTGGTTGGGGACGGAGTAAGACAGGGTTGTAGCCTTTCTCCAATGTAGTACATCGAGCAAGTTGTAAAGGAAAAGAAGGAAAAATTTGGAGGAGGAATTAAAGTTTTGAAGTTCTTAATGTTCACCTTATACGTTCCTTTCAACACACTGTCCATTCCGTTCAATTGCTCTTCCAGGTCATTTGCTGTCTCTGACAGAATTTCAATATCATCAGCAAAACGCAATGTTTTTATTTCTACCCCCTGATCTAGGTTAATTGAATGCAGTCTAAGAAATTCAGGCGACGCTGAAGGAATTAGATAACGAAACAATAAAGGTTGTACATGGATTTTGTTACTAGGGCTGTAAAATTACATACGATTGCCACAGAATGCAGAATGGTAATGGGAAGAAATGCGTTTTTGAAAAAGCGGAATTCACTGACATAAAATATTAATTTAAGTGTAGGGAAGTCTTTACTGAAGGCATTTGTATGGATTGTTGTCTGGTATGGGAGTGTAAAATGGAAGAAAAGTAGTTCAGACGGCAAGAGGATAGAGACTATTGAAATATGTTACTACAGAAGAATGCTAAAGGTTAGGTGGATAGATCGCATAACCAATGAGCAAGCAGTGAACAGAATTGGGGAGGAAAGGAATTTTTGGCATACCTTGACTAAAAGAGGGATCGATTGGTAGGACACATTATTAGACATATAGCAATCGTGAAAATAGCATTCCTGGGAATTGTGTGGGGCCAAATCTCAGAGGGGAGCCAAGAGATGACTACAGTAAACAGATTCTATTGGACGTGGTTTGCTATTTTTATGAGGAAATGTAGAGGCTGGAGTGTGGATCAAACCAGTCTCCAGAATGAAGACCATACCATCAACAACTGAATTTAAAACACGAAAGGAATATATGTTTCTAAAATTAAGAAAGTGCAAAATGGTTAATCAAGAACGACGAGGATAGATGTAAGTCCGTAGAAGCGTGTAGGTTACAGGTAAATACTTCAAATACAAAATAGTTTCTGTTAGTCCCAAACAAATTCACGCAAAGTATGGATGTAAATGTAGAAAATGTCCCAAGAGTTAAAGCCGTGAGGCCGATGCAATGTACTTAAATGTTGCATAAGTATTTTAAATTTGTTACTTTGGATACTTACTGGTGTTTCAACTCTACATCTGTATCTATATTCCGCAATATAGGCGGGTTGTTCGTATCACTAATAGCCGTTTGCATTTCTTTCCTACTGAAAAAGTATACGACGGAAATGTGAATAGTTTTGTCTTCAAGCCCTAGTTTCTTTTAGATCTTTGTAGTGTTTAGGCGAAACTTATGTCGAAGGTAGGAGAATCGCTCTGCACTCAACTTCAAATCAGGACAATCTAAATTTCCTCATAGAAAGTCACCGCCCGCATCTGAATCGCTTCTTTGTCTTCTATTAAAGTGATCCGGTGGCAATCTCAATCAGAATACTCGTTCACATAAGCGTGTTATACGCAGTCTCTTTCTTCAGATGATTCAAATCTTCCCAAAATTTCCCAAATAAACCGAAGTCTACCAGTCCGTCTTCCCGAGGACTTTACTTACACCAGCATTCGATTTCATAACGCTCTGCTACGTTAGCCACAGATACGTGATGTGTGTCAAGCAGCACGCTACTGATTCTGTATTCGAACACCATGGAACTGTTTTTCCTACTTATCCGCATCACCTTACATTTAGAGTCACCACTCATTTTTGACGCGAAATAGAAATTTTGTCTTCTTTATCCTCCTACCGACATTCAATGAAGCCCCTTTCCCAGGCAAAAAAAAAAAAAAAAAAAAAAAAAAAAAAAAAAAAAAAAAAAAAAAAAAATATATATATATATATATATATATATATATATATATATATATATATATATATATATATAGAAAAATCCGCATATTCGTATTCACTTTGTTTGTCTTATAATGTGTGTAGGTTTTAAATAACGTGACGCTTCCCTTGGGCAGTCCTAACGAATCCCTTGCCTCTGAATGTCAAAGACTACATACTGGGATCTGTCAATAACATATATTGGCACCTATACGACAAGTCTGTAGTGCGGCGCAGCGTCAAATGAGTTTTAGAAATCGAGAAATATGCAAACTGGTGATCCTCGTCATCTATGGTTTTCAAGTAGCTAAAAGAGAAAAGGGTAAGCGATGATTACTAAAGGTTCGTCATGAATATCTCTCGTCTGCATTCGACATTATTTTTAATACTACTGGTACTTTCTTATCTATTAAAATATGCACTTATTATATTTCAGAATTAATCGTAAGGCTTAGGACTCACTATGGAGCTACGAAAATCTATTTTATAACTGGCACCGTGGTAGAGTGCCAGACCAAGAACTCAAATGTGGGTTGGATCACCTCCAGGTGTAAGGATTTTTATTTGTCACATTCCATTTCTTTCACCTCTGGCAGTATTGCTCATGTGAAAAATGTCGAGCAGCATCGTGGTTTGGAATACACGTTAAACTGTAAGTCTCCCTATAATTTGCTGGGAAAGTCAGTCTGAAGGTCGGAGGAAGGCAACGCCATACCACTTTCAAACAGGACCAAAGTTCAAAATGTTTGTAACTCTAAGGGACTTAACTACGTTACTTTAAGATAGTGTAAATAGTTAGCAAGCTTAGGGACTAACTTATGCTAAGGAAAACACAGGAAGCCATGACCGAGGGAGGACTCGAACCCCCCGACGGCGAACGGCCGTGCGCACTGCAGCTGGGTGCCTTAGTGCGCACGGCTATTCTGCTGTGCAAAACAGGACCACGCCTTGTAAAACAGTGTGGGGTTCTAACCAATCCCTAGATTTTATTTATTTAATTATTATTATTTTTTAGTGTAGTTGAGTCGCTGTAAGTCGATGCCTTACGGTTGCAGGAAATTGACGATAATAGCTCCACATGCGCCTACTGTCAACAATTATGTTATGATATTTTGTATTTGTTTACACGACAGCACCACGCTGTAATTTCGACTTAAGCAGTTTGTGTGTCATTGTTGAAAGCTTGCCTTTAATGTTGTCACGGTTCAACTTACACCGACCCAACAATAGTCCGATATAAATCTTCGTGCCGGCCGCGGTGGCCGAGGGGACAGAGGCGCTCCAGTCACGGTCTGCACGGCCACTACGGTCGGGTGTTCGAATCCCCCCTCGGTCATCGATATTTGTCCTGTCCTTAGTATAAGGTAGATCATAAGTAGTTTGTAAGTTTAGGGATTGATGACCCCGTAGTTAAGTCCCAAAAGCTTTACAAACATTTGAACGTTTGAACATAAATCTTCATAAATAGAAAATTTAATTTTGTGTACGTATTTTTTGTATGTCAAGATTGAAGATAGCTAGAGTAAGCAGATCATTTCGTACCTAACATAATAGCATATGATTATGGAGTAATACCTTCGACTTTGGGATGATATTTAAGCAGCAAGTCTAGTGTGATATAGCGTTTGTGAATTCGTTATGTAAATCAGTGTAAAATAGTTAACAGCTAAGGACTGTATTAGTGCGACACTATAGAAGTCTCCATAGTCAGAAATATGAATAAATGGCCACCGGGACATTGAGAGTGCTTGTAAAACGTATGTTCCAACGTGACAACTGTTTCTACGTTGATATTCCAGTTTGGAAGCACGTCGCCTGTAGAAGCCAGCGGTAGCTTGTTTGGTTCTCGGAGAGACGGGCACTCTATTGAGAGAGATATACTGGCGTATCGGCGACAGGGGGCGGTCTCTAGCCAGACGACGCGCAGCTGTGGGGGAGGACTGGAGCGGCGCCAGGCGTCGGGGGTGGAGGAGGAGGCGTCGGGGGCGGAGTCGGAGGCGTCGGGGGCGGCGTCGCGGCTGACGTCGACAGGCGGCGGCGAAGAGTGCGCACAGCGCCACAGCCCGCACTGCGGAAGCTGCGCACAGTGGCGGGCAGCGCGAAGCGACGCAGCTGCTGCTGGGTCAGGATCCGGCTGGGGCGAGCGGACCTGTTTCTGAGCCAAGTGCAAGTTTTCATTCGTGGGGGAGAGCGGTATTCCACACTTCATCTGGGGAATGCTAGATCGAGATTTGAACACACACATTCTCATGGACTGTCTGCCAGACTGTCTAGAAGTGGTACTACTGGATATTTGGAAGTCGATCGTAGAAATAAAGTGGTGAAGGCATCAGCCGTGGCGGTTCCTTCGTTTTAACCTCCCGCCGAGAACTTTACGCGGTTTGATTCCTCGCCCTGTCATTCTCAGAACACAACTTTAACGAATACGATCTTCTAGGAATCGTCCATATTACTAGCAGTATATCTACGACACAGTCTTCACCAGTCGTATCGAACGGGTTCTAAGATGTAGAAGTATTTGAAGGAAGGAAGGAAGATTAGAGTTTAATGTCCCGTCGACAGCGTGGTCATTAGAGACGGAGTTCATGCTCGGATCTACATCTACATCTACATGGGATACTCTGCAAATCACATTTAAGTGCCTGGCAGAGGTTTCATCGAACCACCATTATATTATTTATCTCCCATTCCATTCTAGAATAGCGCGCGGTAAGAAAGAACACCTGAATCTCTGTGTTCGAGCTCGGATTTCTCGTATTTTATTCTGATGATCTACCTATTTAAGTAGGAGTCAAGAATATATTTTCGCATTCGGAGGAGAATGTTAGCGATTGGAGTTTCGCAAGTAGCCCACGCCGCAGCGATAAGCATCATTGTTATAATGATTCCCATCCCAGATCCTGTATCATTTCCGTAACGCTGTCTCCCCTGTATCGTGACAATACGAAACGAGCTGCCCTTCTTTGACTCTTTCGATTTCCTCCGTTAAACCCACCTGATAAGGATCCCACACTGGGCTGCAATATTCCAAAAAGGGACGGACAAGCGCAGTTTATGCAGTTTCTTTTGTAGCACTGTTAGGTGTTTTAAGGGTTTTACCAATAAAAACGCAGTCTCTGGTTTGCCTTTCTCACGATTTATCTACATGTTCTTTCCAATTTAAGTCTGAAGTAATAGTAATTCCTAGGTATTTTCTGGAGTTTACGGCCTTCACTTTTGATTGATTTATCTTGTAAACAAAGTTTAACGGATTTATTTTCGTACTCATGTGGACGACTTCACACTTCTCATTATTTAGAGTCAATTGCCAATTTTTACACCATACTGATATCTTATTCAGATAGTCCTGCAGTTGATCTTCAGATGCTGTTACTAGGCGGTAAATGACGGCCTCATCTGCAAACAACCTAAGATAGCTACTTAGATTTTCCCCTAAATCGTTTATGTAAATAAGGAACAGCAGAGGACCAATAACACTACCCTGTGGAACGCCCGATATCACCTCTGTTTTAGTCGATGTCTTACCATCGATTACTACGAACTGTGTCCTCTCTGACAAGAAATCCCCCATCCAATCGCATATTTGTGGCGATATACGATAACCACGCAATTTGATTAAAAGCCGTTTCTGAGGTACGGTACAAACGCCTTCTGGAAATCAAGAAATACGGAATCGATTTGCGAACCCTTGTTGATAGCACTCATCACTTCTCGTGAATAAAGAGCTAGCTGTGTTTCGCATGAATGATATTTTCTAAATCCGTGTTGATCTTGGGTCAATAGATCGTTCTGTTCGAGGTAATTCATAGTTTTTGAATACAGTATATGTTCCAAAACCCTGCTGCAATTTGACGTCAATGAAATAGGCCTGTAGTTTAGTGGGTCACTCCTACTGCCTTTCTTGAATATTGGTGTGACCTGTGCAACTTTCTAATCTTTTGGTACAGATCCTTCTTTGAGAGAGCGGTTGTATATGGCTGTTAAGAAAGGGGCTATCGCTTCAGGATAATCAGATAGAAATCTAAAGGGTATACAATCCGGACCAGAAGACTCGTCTTTGTTAAGTGATTGTGGTTGCTGCACTACAGCGATGATATCTACTTCTACGTAACTCATTACGGCATCTGTTCGTAATTCTAAATCTGGAATAGATGGGGAAGGAAATCGGCCGTGCCATTTCAAAGAAACCATCCCGGCATTAGCTTGGAGTGATTTAGGGAAATGAAGCAATACCTAAATCTGGATGGCCGGAGGTGGATTTGAACCACCGTCCTCCAGAATAGGAGACCAGGAGAAATATTTGATTTTCAATCATTATTGCAATTGTAGATGATTTAAAAAACGTAAAATGCTTCGACATTCTACTTATTCATAGGGATAATTGAATGTAAGAGTTGTCACTATAAGACTAGTTATACAATATTAGTAACTATTTATTTTTCCTAAATCTGAGGACTTTGAAATATGGTAAATTTCTTAATGCAATGTTAGAAAATTATAACGCTCGTACAAAATTTACATACAAAGTAATCATTACTTCAAACTTCACAAAACCTTTATCCTTTATTCGTCCCCTGCCCAGTTCCCCGCTCGTCACCCCCAAAAACATACTTAAAGTGATGAAAAAGAAATTTTTATCGTTTACTAAATGATTCCTCTTCACGCAGACAAAGCTTGGAAGTGTCCATGACCTCCCAAATTATTACTTTGTAACTAATAATTCTGTTCACAACACAGTTTGCAGACAGTATATACGTATACTGGAGAATACGCTAAGCAAAATTATATCACTGTACAGCAAAGTGTTCAGGGCTTATGACGTGATCGTTTTTTATACTTATCGGAAACAATCTCGTCCTTACATTGTGGTGAGGTGAAACTACAGCAATAGGTGTAACATTTTAACTGTGAATTTTGTAGACATAACCCACACATATTACAGAATTGATCTGCAACAATGTATCATATTACGACACATGCTTACGTAGATATGACATCATAAAGATTTAGTTACATCAAAAATTACCTTTCGCTAAAACGAAGACAAATTACCATTTATAGCAATTTTCTTGAGCCTTCAATACATACAAAATACAAACGTACATCCAATTTTCAACCCTAACAAATCCAAAGGAATCAACATAGGTCGCACCATCCCTTCCTTGCCCCACCGGGACCTTTATCTTACTCTCCATGTCCGCACCATCCCTTGAACTCGTGTGCCGGTGTTTTTCGTTCGTCTTGTGGTGTCTCATCTCATTTTATAGCTTCAAGCAACGAACATATCTGCAGAACAAATGGTTGTCGTATGTTTCTATCAGTGCTCCCGTCTGGTTATCTGTGGACAATGGGGACGTCAGTGTGTTTGTATCCATCGTGGCAATTTTAACTGTGAATGTGTGTACGTTACAATCCCCGTTTGATGTCATTTCATTCACCATCATTGACCTTTTGTATTGTAAAACCTTCTTTTATTTCACCTTGTTATGCGATTGCTCGTTAGTTGTCAAATTTATTGTTAGTTGGCCGCAGCAGATTTTTTGAAATTACAAATGTGTGTGTGTTTATGTCTATATTTCACTCTACAGGTAAAACTACCCATCGCAGACGAATAGTGTTTGTAGGCGTTAGTAGGTATCTGTCTAGTATTGTGCACTATGCTTCATAACAATAAGGGGGTGGAAGATATGGGAGTTGAAATTACCAACTTATATTAAATTCCACGATGGTGGTCAATATTTTACTCTTGAACAAAAACTATACAATGGAGACTAACGATCTCTATGTGTTGTATAGTACAAAGTTTCCAGTTGTACAGCATAGCAGGTCCGTGTCGATAGCCACAATATGGTGGAACATATAGAGGTTGATAGTCGTCAGCTTGTATAAAAATACGACTGAGGACCAACGATGACTTTTGATGGTATAATAGTAAAGAGCTTATATACAGCGATACGTGATGTATATTCTTCAGTTGATTTTTGCAACAAGCGTACGAATAAAGAAAAATTATTGCATATTGAAGTTTGAAAAGTAAAACTACCAAGATAAATGCCAATCCGTAAGAAAGAAATTTCGCGTTCTCCATCCGTTTCTAAAACACAGAAAACGGTGTTTAAAGGTGAATCTACAGACGATAGAAACTTGAAATTTGTGGACGTTGTTTATCTTACTCTGCAGCCATCAGCGATTTTTCGATTTTCTCATCCCTAAGCAGGTGAAATAGCATATGAACGATTTTTTTTAAAAATACGTTACTATTCTGGCAATTTTAAATAAAGAAATACAAAACTTCGGATTTAGATTTCTGATTAGAATTTTAAATACATGTTTATCGATATTTTTGGAAATTCAACCACTAAGCGGGTGAAATAGGGTAAAATATTTTAAGGTTGCTACTAAGACTATTTTTTTGGTTTCTCTTGGGCCTGCAGCACTATAAATGTCATTTAAAGACATTATGTAATAAATACTAAGAGCTGCTTTAAATATAATTATTTTATTACACTATAGACCTATTTCGGCTTTTAGCGCCATAGTTAGGTGATGTCTGTTGGTCTTGACTTCCATATACATCGATGGTTTTATTGCTGTCAATCATTTATTTATTGCTTTGAATTTTAATTATTGCAATATTTCTGATGTTGTTTTAATTTCAATTATTGCAGTATTTCTGGCGACTTATTTACGTTGTGATGTGACAGCTTTTTGATAACATCCCTGGTTATCAAAAAGCTGTCACATCACAACGTAAGTAAGTCATCAGAAATACTGCAATAATTAAAATTCAAAACAATAAATAAATGACTCACAGCAATGAAACCTTCGATGTATATGGATGTCAGGACCGACATACATCACCTGACGATGGCGCTAAAAGCCGAAATAGGCCTATAGTGTAATTAGGAGTAGAAGTAAAAACAACCAATGCAGACCATCCAGTCTAAGCGTGCGACGCATTGTGAATTAAGCTAGTTACAAATCTATAAATGTAAATGTCTGTTCGGTGTACGTTTATCCCGCCTGAACCACAAGACATAAAGATCTAAAAATGTGTACACTTACTAATGTCTACCCGGGGAAGGCTTTAGGCACGATTTTATGGTGATCAGATAGCTATATATATTAATGTGAATGTCTGTTCGGTGTATGCTTATCACGTCCGAACGACAAGACGCAGAGACTTTACTAATTTATACCAACGGAAGGTTTTAGGCACGGTTTTATAGCGATCTGATAGATATTTAGTAATTTGAAGAATATAAGGCGAAATGCGGAACAATAATTACTCTTTCAAAATTATATTTACTCTTTGAAAATGGTTTTATTGGTTGCATTGCTACTTGAGGGTTGATAATGATAAAAGCGTGGAGTATATTGGGATGGAAAGTTATCAGTGTATAAAATTCTACGTGTGTCTGTTAATATTTCGCTCTGCAGCGAAAACTACAGAACGCAAACAAATGGTCTCTGTGTAATTGTTGTCCGAAGTCTCCCGTTGTACACCGTAGCAGTTCCATGCCGATAGCTATAAGGGGATGGAAGATATGGTGGTTGGAAGTCGTCAAATTACAAAAAAATTTGGACTGAAGGCCAGCGATGACGTTTGCGACGCTATAGCAAGGATGTGACACATAGTGAAACGTGATGCCACTGACCATAGGTTCGTTCGAAGAGCTGCATGGATGCAGATCCAGCAGCAGCAATGCAGGCACTACTGCGCATGCGCTGCGAAGATGACGTCACGTGCCGTGCATGCTGCCGGGGCTCTTTGAACACTAACCTGCAGCCTGCAGTTTGCGTATCACGTGTGTGCTCACTTGTTCTGTGTAGCATAAGAGAGCGATTTATTGTGCCAGCGTGTAAAAGTAAATTAATTTCTTACGTTTAAGGAATTGAAGTGTTCGTGTAATAGTTTGTTTATTTCCGTGTAATTCAGTTTGAAAATTTCCAAATTAAGTCTTCCTTTATTTGCGGGCGCGGAATTTTTAAAGTTCCAACCTCCCGCATCTGCACATACTCTTGTACCTGTACAGTTACCTGCACAAGAATAGGAACCACCTACACAGGAATTGGTGTTGAGCACAGACGCCACATTAGCGTTAATAGAGTTTTACGAGAATAATAAAGAAACACCTGAAAATGTTCTACAAATTCATCTTCCGAATACTGCGGAAACACATATTCACTTTTCTGCCTTTTATTTCGGCGCAAAATTTCATCGAAATCGTCATCACTGGACACAAAATCTGAATCGCTCAGAACAAACGGAATTGGAAAATGCTCTTGTAACTATATTTGGTTGTGTGGCCATATTCCGCAGCAGCTATAAGAATCGAGTATATTACGTAATCCAGCTTATGCTGACTGCAATTAAAGACATTTGTTTTACAGTAGACGCGTTTCGCTTTTTATTTTAAAAGTATCTTCTGTGATCTGTAAATGATGTAAAGGTTCGTTTTATATTCATAGATTTAAAACGGTTTTTAAAAAACTTTATGCACATTAGGCCTATGTGTTTTTAAATATATATACGGTCTACTCACGGTGTTGTCTCTTCTTTACATCTCACTGCTGTTTTTCCAACTTGTTGGCTGGGTTGGTTGGTTCCTGACGTGTCTTTTTCGGTTTGTATGTCAGTTTTCGCCTGTTTTTGTGGAGTTTCTTCCGTTTCATTTATTATCACTTTAGTTCAAACAGCCGAAAAGTTCCGTACACTACCGGAAAATGCACGTCAGGAACCAAACAACATGAGACAACAAGGCGAAAAACAGTAGTGAGATGTAAAGAAGAGACAACACCTTGAGTAGATCGAATATCAATTTAAAAAAGCGTAGGACTAACGTGCACAAAGTTGTTTTTTATAGCTGTTTTTAATCTATGTATACAAAACAAACTGTACAACTTTGATATCATTTACAGTCCACTGAAGATGCTTTTAAAATAAAAAGCGAAATGCGTCTGGTGTAAAACAAATGTCTTTAATTTCAGTCTGCATAAGACGAATTACCTATTACAGACAATTTTGCTCTTCTAATTTTTAGAGATGATTTCAGATAAACATTATATAATACTTATAAAATAAAATACTAATACATTAATATACACAAACAAATAACGAACGTCCTTTACAAACAGTAGAAGAAACGCAGAACGTTAGAAGTAACATGTAGTACACTTATATACTACAACGCTGCGGACTTCCGAAAACTTTGAACAAAGGCTCTTCTTATACCCCCACTAAAAGCCTGAGAGTTATGCGCATGCGCGAGTCTGGCTGCATGAGCTGCAGGAAAATTTCCTCCTGCAGCTCCTGCCTGCATGAGCTGCAGGCCTGCAGCTCTTCGAACAGCCGGCAGACTGCAGGCAGGCTGCAGGAGCGGCGCCTGCAGCTCTTCAAACACGACTTTTCGTACTGCGCATGCGCTGCAGCATGAATGCAGCTCTTCAAACGAACCTCATATCTTTGGTCTATGCGTGCTACAATGTCTTCAAATCTTTCTCTGTAATGATAAGCATACGTTTAATTTAATATTTTACATTGAATGTTGATTAAAAATGTTTGTTTCTATAGAAGGTATTGTATTTCATTTCATCCTTCAAAACCAGTCTCATGGCACACTACTGAAAGATAACTTGTCTATCATAATCAACCAACACGCGAGCGGAGTCGCGGGTTTAAGCTAGTAATTGATAAACAGTGCTACCACCCTCTGCGCTCCGAGTGGACTGTCCACTCTGGAGATATTAGCATGACGTCGGCTGAAGGTGATTCAATCTTTTTTACTCCGGTGCGCTAATGAATTCTCCGACGGCGTGCTGAGCAAACCAGATGAAGTCTAGAGGGTGTCACGGAGCCCCGGTGGCCGGGATATCCAATTACGCGCGTCGCCCTGTACGTTTGGACGGTCGCGGTCATCAGCTGCCCGCCTTCCCACACGGCCCGGGCAGCCGGACAGAGCGGACGGCATCGATCACTACCCACGTTCACCCCCAGGCCGGAATTTAAGGTAAACTCTGGGCGGCGCGGGGGCGGTATCCGTCTGACACTGTGCGTCGCAAATAAAGGTGTGCTACGGAACACACACCTTTGACTAGGGTCAAATAAGGGAATCGGTTTTAAGATTAAAACATGGATTGCTACAGCCTTGCAATCATGAAAAATACAGGCAGCCTTAAATAAACTCTATGGGATTTGTATTTCCACATCGCATCCACAGATGAGCATACAGAACGAGGTTTGTCCCACAAAGAAGAACAGGCCGGCCGCGGTGGCCGAGGAGACTGAGGCGCTCCAGTCACGGTCTGCACGACCACTACGGTCGGGGGTTCGAATCCCCCCTCGGGCATGGATATTTGTGCCGTCCTTAGTCTTAGCTAGTTCATAAGTAGTTTGTAAGCTAAGGGTCTGATAACCCCGTAGTTAAGTCTCGTAAGCTCTACAAACATTTGAACATTTTTTTGAAAGGAGAAAAGAGCGGGTGTAAATACACTCCTGGCCGTTTAAATTGCTACACCACGAAGATGCGACATTTAACCGACAGGAAGAAGATGCTGTGATATATAAATGATTAGCTTTTCAGAGCATTCACACAAGTTTGGCGCCGGTGGCAACACCTACAACGTGCTGACATGAGAAAAGTTTCCAACTGATTTCTCATACACAAACAGCAAGTGATAGACGTTGCCTGGTGAAACGTTGTTGTGATGCCTCCTGTAAGGAGGAGGCGTACCATCACGTTTCCGAATTTGATATAGATAGGACTGTAGCCTATCGCGATTGCGGTTTATCGTATCGCGACATTGCTGCTCGCGTTGGTGCCGATCCAATGACTGTTAGCAGAATATGGAATCGGTGGGTTGAGGAGGGTAATACGGAACGCCGTGCTGGATCCCAACGGCCTCGTATCACTAGCAGTCGACATGACAGGCATCTTATCCTCATGGCTGTAACGGATCGTGCGCACACGTCTCGATACCTGAGTTAGCAGATGGGGACGTTTGCAAGACAACAACCACCTGCACTAACAGTTCGACGACGTTTGCAGCAGCATGGACTATGAGCTCGGAGACCATTGCTGCGTTTACTCTTGACGCTGCATCACAGACAGGAGCGCCTGCGATCGTGTACACAACGACAAACCTGGGAGCACGAATGGCAAAACGTCATGTTTTCGAATTAATCCAGGTTCTGTTCACAGCATCGTGATGGTCGTATCCGTATTTGGCGACATCGCGGTGAACACACACTGGAAGCGCGTATTTGTCATCGCCATACTGGCGTATCGCGGCGTGATAGTATGGGGTGCCATTGGTTACACGTCTCGGTCACCTCTTGTGCACATCGGCGGCACTTTGAACAGTGGCCATTACATTTCAGATGTGTTACGACCCGGTGCTCTACCCTTCATTCGATCCCAGGGAAACCCTACATTTCAGCAGGATAGGCACGACTGCATGTTGATCGCCCTGTGCGGGACTTTCTGAATACGGAAAATGTTCGACTACTGCCCTGGCCAGCACATTCTCCAGATCTCTCACCAATTGAAAACGTCTGGTCAATGGTGGCCGAGCAACTGGCTCGTCACAATACGCCAGTCTCTACTCTTGATGAACTGTGCTATCGTGTTGAAGATGCATGGGCATCTGTACCTGTACACGCCATCCACGCTCTGTTTGACTCATGCCCAGGCGTATTAAGGCCGTTATTACGTCCAGAGGTGGTTGTTCTGGGTACTAATTTCTCAGGATCTATGCACCCAAATTGCATGAAAATGTTATCACATGTCAGTTCTAGTATAATGTATTGGTCCAATGAATACCCGTTTATCATCTGCTTTTCTTCTTGGTGCAGCAATTTTAATGTACAGTAGTAGGGGATTAATGACTGGAGAGAAATACATTCAGCACCGCAGAGTATTATTAGTCATCATGGAAGAAATAAAGGCCATTTTTAGAGAACTGTCTGACAGAATTCTTCTGTTGAAATGTCTTCACGGAAATCGCCGAACCTCAGCGAGTGCTTGAACTGTGTGACATGGCTTCATATCTTAACAACAGTGTTAGTCGGAATTAATAAAGTACAATTTCTTTTGTATGATGCTGTGGCAAACTTCAATCTTGGAAATGTAACTAAATGGCAGGTCCTTGAAAAATTGGGTTAGCGTGTTTGTTCGCACGTAGTACGTGCTATGTTGAATTTAAAGCAGCACAAGCTAAGACATGTTGATATTATAATCAAGACATTAATGAAAAAAGCAAGACAGGTGCAGAGGGTTGTAAAGGAAGACTTGAAGATGATTATAAAGACAGCAGTGGGGGTATTAACTATGTATGATTCTTTCTTCGTTTCGTCTAAGTTTACTTTTTACTTTTCCTACGAACATTATCTCAGGTACTGGTGAATCTAGAAGTCTGAAGTTTTTATGTCTTAATCACATGGGTTTGCTTTACATACTGAAATAATGATTTCGTAATTCTCTTACAAAAGACTTGTGAGAATCCAGTAAAAAGTAATGGAGAATTTTTACTTTAAAATAAATATAAAATATCTCGGTAAGAAAATACTTTGACAGTAAATTGTTATTTCAGAATTGTTATACCAAATCAATCCATTTACATTGAAAATTTTCTCTATCTCCAGTATTTTGTTAGAAAACGTTCCCTAAAGTAGGCATATTTTAGCCTGCGCGGTTAGGCGATTCAGTTACCCCTTACGGCTCATCTTCTACTGAAGCCTGATGCCAACATCCTACCTACATCTCATCTACTTACATACACCGTAATCCATCCAAGGTACGTGGCGAATGGTACTCAGTATCAGTACTAGTTCGTAGAGTCTCTACGTGTTTTCTGCCGAATACTAAAATCTAACTGATTAAATACGTCGACGCCACAACTGTCCGTCATCTTCAGGGAACGTCGCTTCTGCTGAGTCCCGCTGAATACTGGTGCTAAACCGGCATTCTGCGTCCTGTATAGGCGTCAGTGGCGTGCACGGCGCATGCGCAGCCCGTCAGAGTTGCTCCCTCCTTCATTGGACTGGTGGCTCCGCCCCGAGTGGATCACGGCGTTTGAAAAGTCCAAAAGACGGCACCAGCGGCGCGTATCGAGGTCACGTTTAGTTAGCAGCATATTCGGAAAGAACGCACACCAAGTGTCAGCCACATTTGTCTATTTCTTTGTGTTTGGCATTCGTGTGAATCAAGGAAGTCGAGTGATTGTCAAACAATGTAAAGAAAAAGAATTTCGTATGGTGATTAACCTTGTCTTTATGAAAGACAAAACGCCTCAGAGGCTAAAGAAATGCTTGATAACAGTATGGTGACTCTGCACCTTCAGTTATAACAGTTTATAAGTGATATAATTACGTAGGCTTCCGCGGCCAGAATCAGATGACATAAAAGTTTTCTGGGTATGGTACTGCGTCATGATGTAAGGCTATTACTTAAATAACCAACGTTTCGGCCAACGTTACAGTGGCCTTCATCTGGGTAACTGGGTAACAGATGAAGGCCACTGTAACGTTGGCCGAAACGTTGGTTATTTAAGTAATAGCCTTACATCATGACGCGGTACCATACCCAGAAAACTTTTATGTCAGTTTATAAGTGGTTTCCAAAGTTTCGTTTGACCATTTGGGCACAAGTGACGCTGAACTTTCTCGACTTCCTGTGGAGGTTACGACTTCAGAAATCATCGATAATATCAATAATATAGTGATCAAGATTGGTAGTGCTGTGGGCATCTCGAACGAACGGGTACATAATATTTTGCATAAACATTTGGACATGAGAAAGCTATCCGCAAGATGGGTGCCGCGATGGCTCACACTTGACCAAAAAAGGAGTCGTGTGAAGTATTGCACGGAAGGTTTGCAGCTGTTCAGGAAGAATCCGCAGGGCTTTATGCGTCGTTTCGTCACCGTGGATGAAACATCGGTACATTTCTATACTCCTGACACCAAAGAACAATCTAAACAATGAGTTATCAAGGAAGAATCTGCACCAAAAATGCTGAAGACCGGTCCTTCGGGCGGAAAGATTATTTTGTAAGGTAGTTATCGGGTTCGCAAGCAATGATCCTCATAGACTATCTGTAACAGGGTGAAACATGTACAGGTGAATATTATTCATCATTATTGGACCGTTTGAAAAGCGAGCTCCAAGAAAAACGCCGGTGATTGGTCCGTCACGAAAGTGCACCAGCACACACCTCAACAGTTGTGGTAGGAAAAGTATTGGCAACCCCATATTCTCCAGACTTGGCTGCCTCCGACTACTGTTTGTTCCCGAATTTGAAGAAATGGCTTGCGGGACGAGGATTTCATTCAAGAGTAGGTGATTACAGAAACTAATAACTATCTTGGAGGCTTGAACAATCCCTATTGTTCCGAAAGGGCTCAAGAAATTAGAACAGCGTTGGACGAAGTGCATAGGTAGAAAAATAAAAAGGGTTTTTCCCAAACACGTTGGTAGTCTTTAATTTTTATACTGACTTTTCAAACGCCCCTCTTATTTCACCTTCCGTTAATCAGTCACTGGTGCAGGATTCGTCTTCGTTTTGATATTATTTAATACTGAATTCTATGTCATACCAAGAGAAACCTCTTGTCTCTGTTTATTAAATTGTCAGGCTGATTTCAATAGCTTCTCTGTAAACACTGTTCCAAAAACCGGAGGTATTGGCTATTATTTCGTCATACATCTTGTGTCCATCTGTTAAGCAGTGTTCTGCTACCGCCGAATTTCTCAGCATCAGTTCTCTAGTGTGGCGGTAGTGTTCCATGCACCTTCTTGAACAGTGAGGGTCGTACGGCCGTTATACACCTTGCCAGACTGACACGGTATTTTGTAAACACTGCGTTTTCTGAGTCCCAGGTCATCATTTTAATTACTGAAGATTAAGATGTCGTTAGAGCATAGTAGAACAAAGAATAATAATGCCACCTTGCAACCAGAGTATAAAATGAACTTATATACAAAAGGCCTGCGTGTCTGGTGACAGACTTTTATTTAGGAACACCCACTGACAACCACTGTTACTGGTGGTCTTTCTTTGTTATTAACGAAGTTTGGCCACGGTGCACTAACGTGAAATATGGAAAAAGTAGATGCTCTACATAAATGATATAATCTCTTTGAAGAATGCGATTATTATTTTATTAATAGGACATAAAAATCCTAATTTCGTAATTCTGTCTTTAATACTGACGACAGTTGTTCATTTAATAGCACGTTTCCGTCAGTCACACTAAACCGACAAACGGAATAGACTCAAAGATAGACTGAAAGATGTTCTTCCTTTTGTCTAAAGCTGACTTGTCTCGCTGAACATACAGATCTGAAAAACTGCTGGACAAAGATTGATGTCTTACAAAATGTTCAAATGTTTGTAAATCTTATGGGACTTAACTACAGGGTCATCAGTCCTTAACTAATGACTTACAGGCACTATTAAATGACTGTCCGACAAATAGTTCAGAAGGTATAACGTAGTAAACAATTTAATACACGGAAAAGTGCTGCATAATGCGTCTGCTTCTAAACCACTGTACCGATTTCAACCAAATTTGGTACACATATTCCTTCCATGACGTAACAATTGACGTACAGGTAAGAACTGTTTACGACATATAGTTTAGGAGATATGACGTCATAACCAATTATATGGTTCAATATATGTGGCAACATGAGACATGCGAATAAGGACACTTTATTCATCCTTAGATCTTCGTGACATTTTAGACACTTGATCTTTAGAAAAAGAGGAAGGTCACTGTCACATAAAAATCAGATTCTACAGTTGTATTCCGATCATGATGAAATTTTTAAATATGATTGAACAATCCAATTTATCAGTGCAGTATTAATATATTCAGATTATCTACAATCATTTCAATTTTTAACTACAGTAAAAAGTTAATTTTCAGATTTCTGTGAAGTTTCGGATTAAATAAAATATCTGAAAATTCTACTAGCTCTCTCTGGAAGCTACGTTACATTTTTCAGGGTGATAATTATTAAAGAAACATTTAAAACAAAAATATTGTTCACAACACGTGAATTTTATGTAACCAATTTAAAGTAAAAAAAATTATAAAAATATGCTTCAGTGGAAAGCATACTTCATTCAGATTTTTAAATGATGGTTTCTTGGCTGTTAGCTTTGATGCATACGGAGCGTACCGAATCATTGGGGTGAAAACCACCAGCAGAAGGAATTTGTTGTTACTAACGTATGGTTTTAATGTGAATTTGAAAATAAATACGTAAATCTAATATATAATAATCAATTCTTGTTTGTTTGCTTGTTTGTATTTTAGCTCGTATTTTATGCACGGCCATTGCGTTAAAATTTGTCAACTCATTGCTTGCATTCTCGCGGAGGTTATAGGCATACTAACTTTAACTTCGAATGGTGGATGGTGGAGGGAGCTTTACAATTATTTAATTCGTTTCTTACGCCTTCACGCTGAAGCCGCTGGACAGAATTGAATGAAATGTGGAATGAAGACAGGTTATACCGTGAATTAATATATGGGTATCATAGGTGCATGACGAAAGGTACGATACAACAAGCATCCAGATTGTATGACTGGTCTCTATGAAAGTCAGCACATAAATGTATGTTGTCATGAAGGAAATTGTTTATAATCTGCATGCCAGTGAATTTAGCATGGTGGAGGATACCTTGCGACTTTGACACCGTTTGGCCAGTCACCATAAAACTTGGCGCACATATCTATATCTACATACATACTCCCTAATCTACCGTAAGGTGCGTGGCGAAGGGTACACTGTCCCACTATTATGCATTTCCTTTTCTAGTCCACTCCCAAATAGAACGAGGAAAAGAGGAATGCCTATATGCCTCCGTACGAGCCCTAATTTCACTTATCTTGTCTTTGTGATCACTACGCGAAAAGTAATTCAGCGGCAGCAAGATCGTACTACACTCAGCTTCAAATTCAGGCCCTCTAAATTTCCTCAACAGAAATTCACGAAAAGAACGTCGTCTTTCCACCAGCGATCCCCGTCTGAGTTGCCGGAGCATTTCCGTGACACTCGCGCGTTGGTCGAACCTACCAGTAACAAACGTAGCTACTCGCCCCTGAACACTAAAAAATACAAAAAATAATAGAATATTACTACCTCGGAGTAGTACAACAAAAACTTCTTTATTATATATTATAAAGATAAGTATGGAAATTGTATTTCAATAAATGTATTATAGTATCTTTCTTTATTATTTAATCTTTCTTTTCACTATCAATAAGGAAAGATTAAATAATATAAATTATTTAACTCAATACAATATGTAATTTAACATTATAGTTAATAAGATATAATTATATTTGTTATATTAATTTATATGAAATCATTTTATATTAAATATAATTAATTTAGACTAATTTAAGAATGTAATAATGAAGTACCCTGACGACACCGTGCTATAATAAATTACTGAGGTTAGTCAGTGTCGAACATTTCATTTAAAAAAGTTTCGCCACAATGGGAAAGTCATTAACACCAGCGTAGTTTTGTTTTTTGGGGCCTCCGATCACTACACCGGACATTGGGAAGCAGACTGCAACGCGGGTCAGCCTACCCGGCAAGGCGAAACAACTGCGTTGCAGGTAAAACCCTCGGGATTACTCAGGAGTATATCTGGCCCTTCCCACATCTGGCGACCGGAGGGGGAGGGTTACGTGATTTTTTTTTCTTTTTTTTACGAACTTTAATATCGAGGTTAGGAGCGGCGGCAATTTTTAAATTTTGATCCGAGATTGCCGGAAAACCTGCGCCTCGGTGTCCGGGGCAACGCCAGCAGCCGCCCAATCTCGCTAAGTGCCCTCGCCGTGGCGTTGCACGTGCCGTGTCGGCTCTCCGCCATATTGCAGCTGCCTCGCGCTACACACGCGCTAAGGTCGCGCGCAGACCTGCTGGTAGTGGCCGGCGCACACTTTCTTTCTCCTAACGGTTCTCATTTCCAGACTACCAATTTCTTAATTGAATTAAATTACGTCTGGGGCACTTGCCGCTAATGTTGGAGTTAATTCGCGATGTTTCGTGTTCGAGCTTAACTTCTGATTGCATTAACTGAGAAATTGAGTAAAGTATGATACAATTACTGTACGACAATTTGTTACAAGTTGCATTCAAAGTAAAACACCGATTTCATTTTCTCAGTAATGGAATCGATAGAAATATGAGCTTTGTTTTTATCTGCATCATCGCAATATACCTCGGGTTAAAACCCGAGACAACTCTGGCTCCAAGTTTCGCTTCCCTGAAATAGTATCCCGATTAAAGACCTTCTAGATGTTTCTCTTACTGCCAGTAATCTTTTTAACAGATAAATTCTGGATAACTTGGAATAGCACCATTTACACACACCTACCTTAGATAACTCCTCATACGAGGCGCGTGCAGAAAGTAAGTTCCATTTGCTAATAAAATGAAATTGTACACGTATACAGAAGAAATTTTTATTGCGCCAAATTCTACAACTCTTAACCTACTTTTCCACACAACAGCCGAAATTTTGTAGGCACTTGTCATAGCGTTCCACAAGTTTTTGGCCGCAACCTTCACAAAAGGTTGCCGCCTGTGTATTCAACCACGTGGTAACAGTTCTTTATCATCGTTGAAGTGTTAACCACCAAGGACAGATTTTAGATGTAAGAAGAGACGAAAGTCGCTAGGAGAGAGATCCGAGCTGTATGGAGGATGATCAAACAGGTCCCATTGAAATTTCCGTAAGAATTGTTTGGTCCTATTCGGTGTGTGAGGTCAGGCATTATCGTGAAAACAAAATATTTTGACAGTAGTCATCTTCTTACACCTAAAATCTGTCCTTGGTGGACAACGCTTCAACGATGATGACGAGCTGAACATGTTACCACATGGTTGAATACACAGGCGGCAACAATCTATGAAATAGGCACACAAAACCTAGTGACATGCTATGGCAATTGCCTACAAAATTTCGGAATCTATGTAGAAAAGTAGTTTAGCAGTTTTAGATTTTTGTAGAATCAATATTTTTTCTGTATCTGTACACGTTCGTTTTATATAACCAAACGGAACTTACATTCTGTACGCGCCTCGTATTTTCAAAATAGAAGTAAAAGTAATTAGCCAAAGTAATGAACTTTTTATTAAAAAGGAAAAATTCCTGTAGCTCTGAAGAATTATTTATTGGTTACAAACCGGCTTTGGACTTCTAAGGCCATCATCAAATAAGAGCTGAATGTCGCCAACATTTCTTCACAGATATGCCACTTACAAAGTCGTTTTCGACATCTTTGTAAGTAGCATAACTTGAAGAATTGTTAGCGACATTCAGTTGTTACCTTATTATGGCCTAAGAAGCCCAAAGCCGGTTTGTAACCAATAAATAATTCTTCAGAACATCATGAATTTTTCATTTTTGATAATATCTTCATGTTCTGTCAACCTTCGACGGAAAATTTAATTAATGTGAATTGATATTTTAAAATAAATGTAGAGAAAGGGTGAGTTTATGAAGTTTTGTGTAACTAACAGTTACTCATTATGAATGCTTAATACACATGGGCAGCTCTGTATGGCACATAGACATGAAACGATCAGGAAGAGACTTGAGAGTGTTTTTGATACCTAATCTTGCTATGTCCTCAGAATATTTGCGAGATGCACCAATGACTGCCAGTTGAGAGAATGAAGAAAGGAAGCTGATGTTTAACGTTCCGTGCACTGCGTAGTCATTAGAAACGGATCTCACGCTCAGTTATTTGGGTAACGATGGCGGAGAAAATCAGCCTTGTCCTTTCAAAGAGTCATCCTGGCATCTGCTGGGGTGATTTTGGGAAAACACGCAGAAACCAAATCTGAATTGCCGGGGGTGGATTCGAACCACTGTCTCTCCTAATGCGAGTGCAGTGTCTTACTATTCCGTTGGTTGAAACAAACTTATGGTGGTGTCATGGATGTGTCCAGCGTCTGTTTGTGGGTGTGACAGTCAATAAAAGGCAGAGATTCGTGTGGCAACACACCGAGACTATCTCGGCCTTGCAGTAGCCTCTCTGGCGACATGATCGAGCAAGTGGAGAAAATTGTTTGAGGCACAGCTGAAGGAATGTGGAACACATAGCCTCCAGTTTTAGCATTTGCGAGGACTGTCCTGTGCTACGACATGAAAACGTGAAAGGTATTCTCGACGTGGGTGCCACGAAAGTTGACTACAACGCAGCATGCATGAAATTGTCAAGCAGTGTTGACGCGTAATGACAGCTTGAATGGGATTCCTATTCAATGATTGAGACATACGATGTTTCATGAATCTGCAGAGAGATTACGTCGGCAAGTAACAGTCGTTTAACAGTATGGCTACACTGTGAGAAAAGAAATCGGAGGTGTTTTAACTTGAATGCATCTCGTATATATGAAAAGGTGTTTGTTTATGTATGTATGTATGCATGCATGTGTGTGTGTAGGTATGTTTGATGTCTCTTTCAAAACTAATGGAGTGATTCTTTGTGTGTAAGAACTGCCTAAGGGATGTTTCCAGAATGAATCTTTCACTCTGCAGCGGAGTGTGCGTTGGCAGATTAAAATTGTGTTCCTGAACCGGGACTCGAAACTGGGACATTTGCCTTTTGTGGGCAAGCGGTCTACCACTGAAACATCTCTTAGGCTGTGGCTCAGGCACGTCTCCACCATATACTTTTTTCCAGGGGTGCAATTTTCGCAGAAGAATTTCTGTGAAGTTTGGAAATTAGGAGGCGAGGTGCTGGCAGAATTGAAGTCGTGGGGCGGCACCGTGAGTCGTGTCGGGATACCTCAGTAGTAGAGCGCATGAGGAATGCAAATGCTAATCAGTGTGCTTGGGCTAACGATGAACAGAATGTCCTACAAAGCCGTCACTCTTCCGCTTAACTAAAGTATCCAGAAATGGAGGCAACCATCTTTAATTCCTTAGTAAATTGAAAGTTCTCATGAATTGAGTTAAGATGATGCAGAAACTCCAGTAACTTATTTTCTCCGTGGTGGCCACACTATGAAAGTATCGTCGAGGTATCTCCAAAATACAGTTGGTTTACAAACCGCTGATTCAAGTGCGCTTTCTTCAAAGTCCTCCATAGAAAAGTTGGCCACCAGAAGAGACAAAGGACAGCCCATGGCGACACCGTCAGTTTGCTCAAAATATTCTTGGTTAAACATGAAATAGATTGAAGAAAGGGCATGCCGAAACAAACCAGTGATGTCCGACTGAAACCGTTTACCAATTAGCGCCAAGGAATCAGCAAGAGGTACCTTTGTAGAAAGAGATACTACGTCAAAACTCACTAAAAGATCCGAACTATTCAGGTGGAGAGCCCCTAGTCTGTTTATAAAATCTGCAGAGTTCCGTATATGACGTGTACATTTGCCAACCAAATGTCACAGTAAGGAAGCAAGATGTTTTTCTAAATCATATGTGGGGGCGTCAATATTAATCACTATAGGCCGTAAAGGAATTCCTTCTTTTTGCACTTTAGGCAGTCCATACATTCTTGGTGGTACGCTGCCATGTGTTCTTAAACGAGGAGCTAACGACGAAGAATTCAAAAGTTTACACGTTTTCCGTTGCACACGTGCTGTAGGGTCATGTTCAAATGTTTGTAGAGTCTATGGGACTTAACTACGGGGTTATCAGTCCCTAAACTTACAAACTACTTATGAACTACTTACAACTAAGGACGGCACAAATATCCATGCCCGGGGGGGGATTCGAACCCCCGACCGTAGTGGCCGTGCGGACCGTGACTGGAGCGCCTCAATCCCCTCGGCCACCGCGGCCGGCCTGTAGGGTCATGTTCAACCTTTCTGTACATAGTATCACTAAGCAGACCATATATCTTCTCCAAATAAAGCCTCAGAGGTAACAAAACAATTGAATTACCTATACCAGCCTTCAACAACACTATGCCCGGATCCTCTCCCCGATTTCGTAGCGCAGCCCTTTCTTCAGAAGTTATATTACTGTGTTGAGGAGGAGCTTTCAAGAGAACACGGCAAGTTTCACATTCCAAACGCCCCTCTCCAAATAAGGAAAATTTAGATATTTGCTTATGTATTGTAAATAAATTCTATTAATCAGGAAGGTTATTCTTGCATTGCTCCCATGTCCACATCATTATTCATGTGCTATTACATCCCCCAGTAGCTGAGACAACAATAATAATCATGCAAATTAATTACGTAAGCAAGAGGGAGATGAGGTTCAGCAAAATTATTTTACAGTTTTGTGACAACAAAAATCCGCTTCAGTTGTATATAGAGTTTCTATTTTGAAGACTTAACAGGTTTACGTACGTTACACCCTCACCTTCAGTTTTTCAAATAAATTATAAAACAGTCACTGCGTCACAGTGTGTTGCCTAGCTGGTAAGTGACGTGGGTGACGGCAATTAAGGGCACCAGTGTTACTTGCGATATTATCAGTAACGAGCAGTTGAGTGTGAGCATAAAAGTTACTTCTCTATATTTCACTCTTTTATCTTTGGCCCTTTCCCGCACATGCAGGGTCGGCTTTGTTAAATTCCGATTTGGATGTTGTTAATATTTATAGGGTCGCCGGATGCCCTTTCTGCCGCCACACCATGCTCCGCCCAGCGCGAGGAAATGTGTATCCCAAAGTCTGCGTATAGTCCTAGCATGTAGGCTTCAACGGCCGGTATCTTCATTAATTACAGCTTCCGGGCTAAGATGCCGAGGTCCATCAATAAAACATCTTACTCTCGACGTTTCAAGTGGAAACCGTCTTTAGACCTACTATGAAAATTAGTGAATATTTACGATATGTGAAAGACACACGACATCCCAAAGCAGCACCTGGGATGTATAAAATTCTCTGTGGATATGGCATGTTGTATAAAGGAACAACCAAAATATTAGTGATAATACTCGCATATTGGAACATAAAAGGAACTGTCGACTGGGTCACGTAGACAAGTCAGCTGAGGCAGAGCATGTTTTTACACAGGGTGATCATGAAATAAAATTTTGTCAAACTAGCGTGTTAGCCAAGACACCGCATTATTACACCAAGATCTCGCATTGTTACACACGTATGTACGGAGAAGCTATAGAAATACAGAGACACCACAATAATTTTAACAGGAAAGAAAAAGGTTTGAAATTAGATAGGATATAGCAGTCGACTTTAAATCGATGATATGACAATCGATTACCTCTAATCCAGAGAGATGACGCTGGTCAAAGATAGAATCATAGTCGGCAGCACGTGACAAGTGGTGGCGCCATCTATGCCCTCTGTATAAGCAGGATCTCCAGCGCCTGGTAGGCAGTCGTCGACTCACCGCTGAAGATGTTGCCCACAGTAGTTAAAGAAACGTCAGAGTAAGAAGTTTATTGATGGACCATGTCATCTTAGCGCGAAAGTTTTAATTAATGTCTGTGTATAGTGCTATAGGTAGTGTTACGAAATGTTTGCGAATCCTGTTACGGAAGCGGGACTTGGGGACCAGCCTGGTATTCACCTAGGTGGATGTGGAAAACCGCCTAAAATCCACATCCAGGCTGGCTGGCAATCCGACCCCCCTTCGATAATCCGCCGGGCGGATCTAACGGGCGCTGGTACGCCTCCCTGTTTCGGAAAGCGGTGCGTTAGACTACATGGCTAACCGAGCGGGTGAAAAGTTGATGAAGTAATTTCAATATAAGAAGAAGTTATCACAATGCAATGAAGTACAAAGAGATCATGCTGAGAATACGTCTCTATAAAAGGAACACTTTTGTAAATTAAGCATTTTACAGATTAATCAAGTCTCAAGGAACTGAAGAAACTAGCTGAAAGTCTCGGCATTGAATTACATCAAAGAAGAACCTTTTTAGCGGGGCTGGATTTCGAACACGCAATCCGGACGCGGTGGTCACCACCACTACACTAAACAGGCACGCCTACCTCAAGACCAATGTCACACTAACGACATGTGACATAGAGGGCACACCTTTCATCATCAATATTCATGGCATGTCTACGAGTTTCGTAACATGTGGAGCCTTGAATGGATCATTGCCGTATCATACCATTTACTTTAGGTGTACGGTGACTTTCCGTCTCGGGAAAATTAGAAACAACAGACACTACATGTATGTTGCAGAACATATTTCGCGAAGAAATAACGGATTGAGAGCATGTACTTTTTACTTTTACTGAATTATCAAGGTTTTAAAGATACTTATAACTGGTTTCTATAATAGTGCAGATATGTCTGATAGTCGGTTGAAAAGTGTGAACTAATTACAGTGTGGTTGTCATGCTGACTGCAATACCATCTCTAGATAATTATTGTAGAACGAGAAGTAAAACACGTATGGTTACCATGCTTGATGATTAATATAGACTAGAGGACCCGTGTGATTATTTCGCACCGTTAGTGGAATGACAACAATGTTGGGTAAAATGGAAGTTGATTGCTCACGCATATCATTCTTCCGAATAAATCAGTGCAACTGTTTAAAAGTGCAAATGAAAGACCTTGATAGGTCAAAGAGAACTGCTTACCATAATCAGAACCGAAGTTATCGTAAAACAAGCCAATTACAATAATGCAAGGCCAGAAGGATACCGCATTTCAATAAAAATATAGGATGGAAAGACTTAAGTTAATTCTGACACTTGATAACAAATCAGCGAATGACGACCTCTCGTTTAGAGCAAAAATGAAGGAAATCGGTCGGATAGAACGGCCTGAGCGTCTGACCACATCCCCATAAGAAATATACAGAAAGAAATCGCGTATCACAAGGAAAGTACATGGGCTCGAACAAACATATCTGTATGAACGTTTGGTTACAGGATCTCTACGTACACCTCAATGTGCTGGTGGGTGTCGTTTTTCTGCAAAACTCTGCAATCATGCTACAGATAGCACTGCAGATGTAACTGTAGACGCCATACATAATGCAGATATCTTAACTATAACCTACGTAATAATCATCGTACATGTTCTCTAGCGTATTGTCATCAAAAGACGTGATGATAGTTGCAACTTTAACCTTCTTCTCGGAAGACTGTTGATATTCACTGCCACTGCTTCCATCGCATCCTCCCGCACTTACCGTAGCATTACCGCTTGCAATGTGTTGTTCGTCATTATCATCCCTATCATCATCATTATGTGTTAGTGTTACAACAGTATCTAACTTATGCTCATATTACTGTACCATAAAAGATACGAGAAAGCATGCAAATGATTCATCTTCTACACTAATACCATCTTCACGAAGAATGGTTCTTCGCAACGTCATCTCAACCAATCGCAATACTTTGGCAGGATTGATTGTCAATCGCCGCTCCATCTGACGCTTCACCACACAAATATCTCAAAACGCAACTTCGGAGGCACACTGCACCGTCCCTAATGGCGAACCGACAGGTCAAAGTGCAATGTGGCCATAGCACACGCAGAGGCCTCTAACGGACGATTGCAAAGTTTTGCACATGCGGTAGTATCACTAGTGTAATAAGGGACCTTTACATTATCTCTCATACGATTTTGGTGTATATGTGTTTGTTCGGTCCAAGTACTTTCCTTGTCAGTATAGAAGAAGAAAGGCGACAGTTATGTAAATTCTGACACTTGATGATAAATCTGTGGGTGAACACCATTTGTTTAAAACCATAAGTGACGGAATTCGGCTGGGTATATAGGTCCGACCCGGTCGACCTTCTTTAGTTTTCGTATATTGTTTTAATATATAAGTTATGAATTATAGTGGCTCTATCACATTCATAAGGCGGTGTGCGTAAGAGGAGGTCAGATGGCAACCGAGAACAAACGTGACATTAATACAAAAGGAGAGAGAGAGGGGGAGAAACACGAAATGGCACGACGGCAGTGAGAAAGAGAGAGAGAGAGAGAGAGAGAGAGAGAGAGGGGGGGGGAGATAGAGAGAGAGAGAGACCAGTCGTAAGCCGAGTCCGTTGGAAGAAGAGGGACAGAGAGAGAAAGAGAGAAAAGAAATATGAAGAAAGCAGACGACTGCTGGAAGCAGAGAAGTCGCAGCCAGCGCTGCGGAATGGAGCGGGCGATATATATTTCTGGTCTGCAGTGACGCGTTCCGCGGGGCTCGTATGGCGACCGTTAACAGTGGGGGAGGGAGCCAGCCAGCCAGCCAGCCCCGAATAGTTTCCGGGGATACGCGCTGCGCTGCGCTGCGGAAGTCGGAAATGAGGTCCCCAGCCATCGCTCCTACTGCTGCCGTACTCCGGTCGTACAAAAGCAAATATTACGGCGATATCAGAATTATGAAACATTGGGGCGTTGTCAAACTGCAAGATGAAAACACTTCTCAATACCTATTTTTAAGAACATTATGGAACAGCGATCTTATTGGCAATTATTAATTCAACTAACAATGACAAGTCAGACTAGATAGCATAATCATCATCATCATCATTAGAGACTGAATATGCCTTTCAGCGTTCAGTCTGGAGCATAGTACATCTAATAAAATTCCTCCATGGTCCCCTATTCAATGCTCGTCTGATGTTATGCCTTTTACTTCAAAATCATTCAGCACCGAATCTAAGTACTTTCTTCTTGGTCTACCTCGACTCCTCTAACCCGCCGCTGCCGAGCTCATGAGTCTCTTAGGTAACCTTGCTTCTCCCATACGTGTAACATGACCCCACCATCTCAGTCTGTTCGCTCTAACTGCTTCATCTATGGTGTTCAGTTTTTCTTTGATTTCCTCATTATGGACACCCTCCTGTCATTGTTCCCATCTATTAGTAACTGCAATCATTCTTGCTACTTTCATATCTGTAACCTCTACTTTATGAATAAGGTAACCTGTATCCACCAAACTTTCACTCCCATGCAACAAAGTTGGTCGAAAGATAGAGCGGTGCACCGCTAACTTAGTCTTGATACTTACTTTCTTCTTGCAGAAGAGAGTAGATCTTAGCTAAGCACTCACTGCATTAGCTTTTCTGCACCTCGATTCCAGTTGTTTCACTATGTTGCCATCCTGTGAGAAAATACATCCCAGGTACTTGAAACTGTCTACCTGTTCTAACTTTGTTCCTCCTATTTGGCACTCAATCCGTTTAAATCTCTTTCCCACAGACATTTCTTTCGTTTTGGAGATGCTGATCTTCATATCTTAATCCTTGCACCTCTGATCGAGCTCTGAAATATTAGTTTGCAACCGTTTAATCGAATCGGTCATTACAACTAAGTCATCCACATTTGACTGCAAATTTTGTTTTCACCTATTTTCATCCCGCCCTGCCAGTCTACTGTTTTCAATATATGAGCCATGAATAGTATGAACAACAGTGGTGGCAGGTTACAGCCTTGTCTTACCCCTGAAACTACCCTGAACCACGAGCTTAATTTGCCATCTACTCTAACTGCTGCCTGACAGTCTACGTAAAGCCCTTTAATTACCTGCAGAAGTTTTCCTCCTATAGCATAATCTTATAGAACTGACAGTACAACACGGTTATAAGCCTTTTCTAGATCTATGAAACATAGATACAACTTCCTGTTCCACTCATACCACTTTTCCATTACCTGGCGTAAGCTAAAGACCTGGTCCTGACAGCCTCTAAGAGGCCTAAACCCACACTAATTTTCATCTAAGTTGTCCTCAATTAATACTTGCACTCTCCTTTCAAAAATTCTCGAGAATATTTTGCCTACAACGCTAATTAAACAGATACCTCGATAGTTGTTACAATCTTTTCTGTTTCCATGTTTGAAAATTGGCGTGATTACCGGTTTCGTCCAGTCAGACGGGTCCTGATTCCCACGCCTAGATAGCAATTTCTTTTATTTCACTAGGTAACCGGTTTCGGTCACTTACATGACCATCATCCGACCGCAGTAGTAATGATGCGTAATATATTATTAAATAGATAAATTATTTCTAAAAAGAGTATTTAAAATAAGAGTAAAATATATATGTAATGTTTGCCACGGGTTGTTTACAGCTGGCGTTGCCTATAAATGTTTAATGATGACTGCTGTAGATGTATGTGCATTCATTCTTTATATACTGTAAGCTCCACCCTCTAATTTCAATGTGGGCCAACCAGTTATAAGTTCTAACGTAAGTTATACAACAATGGATTTCAATATGCAACAACTCAAATATTATTGTATAGAATGGTTAATCAGGTAGAAAAATGTAAACACATTTAAAAGTACATTATATATGGCCATATAAAAGACATATGTAGCATTTGGAAACATAAGAAACCATGTTTGGCTTTGTTACGATTTGAAAAACCATTTTCAGATTACAAAATTAAAATATTATTGACGTTATGTCAGAACTGAAGTAACCACCAGTTTTGCTGCTACATATGAATATATTACATCTGTAATAAAATATTTTTTGTTAAAGTGTTAGGTCTCAGGGCCTTTGCCTTCAAAGTAAGAGCCAGATAAAATATATGCTAAATTTATAAGGTACATCAGTAATTACAAAATTAGGTTAAAATATATGACAATGAGAGCTGAATTCATTAATTAAAATTACCTTGTGTCTTAAACTAAAATATAAAATTGTTGGATGGGTCAAAAGACTATCCATTCTACAGAAGATCATCAAATAGTTCAAAGAAATATCTATCTCTGAAATCTAGGTGCTCATTTATGCAATCTAATGGTTTATTCTTACGATCTGTCTAGGTTTCTATTTGTTCAAGTGCATTGATTAGTTGACCTTTGGGTACATTGCGTAAGATTTTCATATTGTTGACGAGTGCAATCATTCAGAATAGTCTATTTCCGGCAATATGAACATCTTACACAGCAGTCAACATTAAACCTTTAGGCAACGCCAGCTGGTGGCCAACATTTGATGTATATTCTTATTGTAATAATATAGTAATAAGGACAGTTTACAACTCACCGCAAAGACGAGGCGACGAGCTGTGACAGGCACATACAAAAGACACACACATACGACACTTTCAGCTATCGGCCGTGGCCTTCTTCAGAAAATAGAGCACTCACGCAATAACACAGGCACACAACACAGTCATGCAACCATCGCCTCCGACTGCCGCATTTTGAATCACGCTCTGCGGCGTCTAAATCAGGAAGGGGAGGGGGAAGGAGATAGGAAGGTTGCTTCACAGTCGTGGGGATGGCTACAGCTGGGTCTAGTGGGAAGAAGGGTGAGGGGAGAAAAATAAAATAAGAAAATAATAAACAAAATAAATATTGATTTCATATAAAAAGTATAAATATAAAAATATAATAAACAAAAAATTAAAATAAAATACTCGCACACTGCACGTACACACGACCGCGTACACACACACACACACACACACACACACACACACACACACACACATTCAAGCACCACTCAAAATAGGAGAGGTTTAGGATAGAGAGGTAGGAACTGTAAGGTATGGAAAACAGGGAAGTTACCGTAGGTTGAGGCCTAGATAATTTCGAGATCGGAGAATGTATTACATGGATAAATCCCATCTGTGCAGTTCAGAAAAGCTGGTGGTGGTAGGTAGGATCCAGATGGCTCGGGTTGTGAAGCAGCCATTGAAATAAAGTATGTGTTCCGCTGTATGCTATGACACCTGTTGGTGCACCTTGTTTTCGGCCACAGTTTGGCGGTGGCCATTCATCCTAATAGACAGCTGGTTAGTAGTAATGCCATTATAGAAAGCTGCACAGTGTTTGCAGCACAGTTGGTAAATTATGTGGCTGCTTTCACAGGTGGCCCAGCCTCTGATAGGGTAGGATAAGCCTGTGACAGGACTGGAATATGAAGTGCTGGGTGGGTGGATTGGACAGGTCTTGCAGCGGGGTCTTCCACAAGGATATGATCCCTGTGGCAGTGGGCTATGCTTCGGGTTGGCAGTAGGATGAACTAGCATGCTGTGGAGTTTGGGATGGCAACGGAACAACACTTTAGGAGGGGTGGGAAGGATCTTGGGCAGGATGTCTCTCATTTCTGGGCACGAGGATAAAGAATCTAAACCTTAGAGTCAATTGCCAATTTTTGCACCATATTGATATCTTATTTAATTCGTTCTGCAGTTCGTTTTGATCCTCAGATGACTTTACTAGACAATAAATGACGTCGAGATCTGCAAACAACCTAAAAGAGCTGCTCAGATTTTCTCCCAAATAGTTTCTGTAGATAAGGAACAGCAGACTAATAACACTACCTGTGGAACGCCGGATATTACCTCTGTTTTAGTCGATGCCTCACCGTAGATTACTACGAACTCCGTGACAGGAAATCCCCTATCCAGTCGCATATTTCGGGCGATATACCATAATCGCGCAATTTGATTAAAAGCCGCTTGTTAGGTACGGTGCCTAAGCCTTCTGGAATGCTAGAAATACGGAATTAATTTAAGAAACCTTGTCGCTAGCACTCATCACTTCGTGCGAGTAAAGAGCTAGTTGTGTCAATGAAATAGACCTGTAGTTTAGTTGGTTGCTCCTACTGACTTTCCTGAATATAGGTGTGACCTGTGCAACTTTCCAATCTTTTGATACAAATCCTTCTTTGAGAGAGCGTTTGTATATGGCTGTTAGTAAGGATCTTTCGCGTCATCATAGTCAGAAATCAAGTGGGTAAACGGTCCGGACCAGACTCTTGTTCTTTATGGCTTGCGTTGTTAACCTAACATTCTACAAATTTAAAGTTTATAATTAACAACTATGTAATTAAAACGGTAATATTTACGGTGGTTAAGAAACCATGACAGGGTGTCTTTTTCAATTTATAAATTACATGTAAAACAAATGCCACATTAGAACGTCAACTCTCTCGTCATGTAAAATTATTCCCGAAGTATCGCCAACTATACAGGCTACAGATGCGTACCTTCAATACGCATCAACATTCTCGTAGGCTGGCAATCACCTAGTTTTTAGTGTTTTATTTCTTAGACAGTCCTATCGGAGTGATTTATCACTCTAATAGCGCTGTCGCACTAATGTAGCATTTCTTTGGCGTGTAGTTTTATAGCTATTGTGATGAAGAGAGCCTTGGAAAGTTCCACCATTAGTGTGGACTGCGGCTGATGGAAATATGTTATAGTGGATTGATTCAACAGCCACATTTTTTTCAAATAATTTATGTAGCTATCAGTTTCAGCTTCAGAGTGAAGCAATGTTCAGGCCCCTGCTGAAACTTCGGAAGATATACCATACTACGTATTGTTTCTGTTAGTTGACTATTCTAAACATCAAGCAAAACAGATTGTTTCCATGATACATGAAACACATGTGTAGTTATGACATATACTACCTGTTTAATGACAACATTATGACATCATATGAAATGTTAAACAACGCAGTTAAAACTATTGGAAGAGCAATGAAATCTACATTTACAAATGTAATTGTCCATTTGTTGAAACTTTGAAATTTCCGAAAATTTTTCACACATAACGCGGAAATTTTGACACAACGTTGCTTTCGATTTTTTTAATATTAATTTCCTTCAATCACATTTCATAGATCATAGTAACCAACAAAACCACTTTCAGATACAGTGTAGTGTTTTCAAAGACTAGTTATTATTCTGTATTTCACGTGATTTGAGCTCAAAGTATGACACATTATTCAATTCGCTTAAAATATGGTGCTTATACCTTTTTTTCACCAGCAATTGATCAACAGGCAATTTTGATTATATTTGACAATGAAAATGACGAAGTACGCAGATGTCAATGAATAACGTTCATCCGATTGCGATAAAATTTGGTACATGTGACATGTTATTGTTGTGACTGGAAACTGTGCAAGTTGATGATGACGATAATGATGGAATATGACCTCCAAAACAAGAAGTATGACTCTGTCTACGTAATAATTCGTATGGTGCGTGACAGATGGTACTTTATACAATTATAACATATTTCGAATCTTAGTACTTAGGCTCGAACAAACAGAAATACACCAGGTCAATGTGCAATGCGGCATGGCACACGCACAGGCCTCTAATGGGCGACTGCAGAGTTTTACAGATGCGGGAGTGTCACTCATGCAATAAGAGACCTTTACATTATCTATCATACGATTTTGGTGTATTTCTGTTTGTTAGAGCCTAAGTACTTTCCTTATTAGTTAAAATTTACACACTTGTCCTTCAGAACAAGAAAACCACCATTGTCTACGTGAGGTTTAGTGCGTTCCATGGTGAAGAACACCTTACTCCAGACTTCGGCACTGTCTGACCAATCACCATAAATCTTGGCAGATGGGATGGGGCAAGGTCGAGACAGAAACAAGTGGATGGTTAGGTGGATGTGGAAGTAAGTGGTGGAGGCGGAGGTGAAGGGAAAGGCAGACAGGGAGGCGGACAGAAAGAGAGGAGATGGAATAAACAAATGGATTTTAAGAAAGAGTACACACGCAAAGAGGATGGAGATGGTAAGATCAGTATAGTATGTGTGAAGAGATGTACAGGGAGTGAGCTGAAGGTGATAGGTGTGTGTGTGTGGGAGGGGGGGGGGGGCGAGGAGTAGATTTACAAAAGAAAATGGGAGGAGGAATGAAGGAATGAAACGGAGTTCAAGGAGGAGGGAAACAAAAGAATGAGGTGAGCGGATAGAAGAGGGATAGTGAAGGTTACTAGGGTGTATATTACGAAGCATTACCGAGTTAACTAGTTTGACGAGACGTTTAAATTTACTGGTTCAGAAACATGAATCGAGAAGTATCGTTACAGTTTCCAGCGTTAGCTAGGGCAGAGGTTTTGCAGAATTCACGTGGACCTTAGCTCTGAAGCATCAAGGGAGCGGTCATCTTAAAAGCAGCAGAGACGTCGCCTGCCGAAAGTAACGGCTCCCGAGCCAATACCCAGCGACAGTTGGAGAATCGATTCCTGGAAACGGCGGCCCTCTTCAGTGGTCGTCGCGGCCGTCTGGTCCCCCTCCAAAGGGAGGATTGTTCGGCCAGCCACCTCCCCCACCCTCTCCCAGGGCTCCTGTTTCCTCACGAAGAGGACGAGAATGACGTGAAAGATACGAAGCTTCGTCGTTCCTTCGTATTGTTCGCAACTTCGACCCAAAGGAGCTGAACGCGTTTTCGCCGGAGAGTAACCGACGGCGACCAGGTTGAATACATTGTATGGGAGCAAATCGAGCAAGAGGGAAAAAGCAGCGGCTGTTTTTGTAAATACATGTCAATCAACCAGCCGCTCTTTTTCAGAAGTGCTTGATTTTACTATGCACACACTCGTGATAATTGGGAGACGTTTCGCAGCGTACTTAGCGGTCATGAGTGAGAGTGGGAAATCTGAGAGCCGGTAAGTGCTATTTTATAAATTTTTTAAAGTAATATATTTTTACTAGATAAATGTCTGGTAACGAGTAATGCAATAGTTCAATCTTTTAAAATTTCAACTTCCCTGTGTGGTTTAGTTGGTATCTCCGGTATACTGGTCTGTTGTTGTTGGTTTTTGTGGTCTTCAGTCTGCAGACTGGTTTGATGCAGCTCTCCATGCTACCCTGTCCGGTACGAGACTTTCCATCTCCGCGTAAGAAGGGCAACCTACATCCTTTCGAATCTACTTACTATATTCGTCCGTCGGTCTCCCTCTACCATTTGTACCCCACACACTTCCTTCTAATGCTATGTTGACAATTCTTTGATGTTTCAAAATGTGACCCCCCAACCCATCCCTTATTTAAGTCAGGAAATACAAGAAACTCCTTTCTTTCCCAACTGTGTTAAGCACCTCCTCGTTAGTTGCGTTATCAACCCATTTCGTCTGTATCACCACAAAAAAAAAAAAAAAAAAAAAAAAAAAAAAAAAAAAAAAAAAAAAAAAATTCAAATGTTTGTAAATCTATCGGACCAAACTGCATGGTCATCAGTCCGTAGCTTACAAACTACTTAAACCTAGGTAAACTAACCTAAGGACAACACACACACACCCATGCCCCACGGAGGACTCGAACCTCCACGGCGAGCAACCGCGCGCTCCGCAGCGAGACGCTTTACAGCGCTCGGTTACTCCACCGCGGCGTATCACCGTATCACCAATTTCAAATGCTTCTGTCATCTTTTTGTCTGTCTTATTACCGTCCACGTTTCACTCCCATACAAAGCTACACTCTAGACTAATGCTTTCAGAAAGGATTTCCTAACATTTAAATTAATATTGGTTGTTAATATATTTCGCTTGTTCAGAAACGCTTTTCTTCCCAAAGCCATTCTGCATTTTATATCTTCTCTTCTTCACTTTAGCCGTCAGAAGTTGTTTTGCTACCCAAATAACAAATCTCATCAACTAATTTTATAGCCTCATTACTTAATCTAATTTCCTCAGCAACGCTCGGCATTAAAGACCAATACTCTTGTTTTGCTCTTGTTAATGTTCATCTTATGCCTTTCTTTGAAGACACTGTCAATTCAATTCAATTGCTTTTAGAGATCCTTACTGTGTCATCGGTAAACCACAAAGTTTTTATTTTTACTCCCTTATCTATAATTCCTTCTCCAAACTTCATCTTGCATTACTTCACAACTTGCTCATTTTACAGATTGAACAACATTGGGGAAAGGCTACAACCCTGTCTTAATCCCTTCTCAGACAATGCACCCTTTCATACCCATCGACTCAAATAAATGCTGTCTGATTTTTGTGCAAGTTGAATACAACTTTTCTCTCCCTATATTTTAGGCCTGCTTCTTTCAGAATTTGAAAGAATGTATTCCAGTCAACATTGACAAAAGCATTATCCAAATCAAAAATGCTACAAACGTAGGTTTGCTTTTTCTTAACCCATCCTCTAATATAAGTGAGTATTGCCTCCCGTGTTTCTAAATTTCTACTAAATCCAAACTGATCTTCCCCTAAGGTGGGATTCTACGGGTATCTCCATTCGTCTGTAAATAATTCGTGTTAGTACTTCACAGCCATGACTTATTACACTGACAGTTCTGTAATTTTGACACTTGTCTGCACGGGTCTTGAAGTATAAAAGTTTCGGCTGAAATTAGGCCTTGGATGTCATTTGATATAGAAAATGGACTGCATAATGTCTCATTGTATGCTCCAAAATGAGAAAACAAATTCCACTACACAATAAGTCCAAGATGATTACCTTGAGACCTATGTTCCCATGTGTGCTGCTCCGCCGACTAGTCTGTACAAGTGAGCGGAGCAGCACACCACGCCCGTCCACCGCCCGTGAGCGCAATTGTAAACATGGGCTTATCTTGTATCATCAGAGTCCACCGCTTCTATTAAGGGCTACAAGGAAATAATAATAATAATAAAAAAAACCAGAAAAATAGAAACACCGCAAAACAATTTACGGTGTCACACCACGGAGAGCGCTTCATAATCTCATGATGCCCTGCTAAAGGGCGAAACGCGTCATTAATTAATAAAACAATTTCTACTGAAGGAATATTTATACTCATTGATTGCTGTACACCATGGACTGGTAATCATTTTATAAGACCTATGTTGTTCAATAGAAGAGGTGTTCGATTGAAGCGAAAACAAACAAATGCCCATAGGTGTTATGGTATGAATTTTAGACCTTACGTTTACCAGAAGTTCATCGTTTCTTTTTTTCGTTTTTTTTTTTTTCATAGCGCGTTTTCCCAAAATACTTCAAGTAGAAGAGTGGGTTTGACAAATTCGTAAAGAAAACATTCTCTTACGGTATACATTTTACCTCTAGATTTGTATCATATATTAATAAATAATTTTTCTTTCGACCCCAGTGTTGATCGGTGTTTTCTGGACACCCAGTACATGACAGGCAAAATGGTCTGTTTTGAAGATAGCTTACTTTTAGTGTACCTAAAAATTTCGTGCAACTACATATACCTAAACCAATAGCTATTGCCAATACTATATAGATATCTCTATTATGACTATAATCCAAACACCGTCGAAAGAACCTTTGTATATCCCGCATTGAAGACTGAACCACAAGAACTATTCAACGCATTGTCCAAAACCTATTCTCGCCTTTTGTTATTTATAACTGTAAATCAGAGAAGTATGTGTGTTTATTTCATAATTTTTAATTTTGCATAAGAAATATAGCCCCGGAAGTTGCTTTAAAATTGTACTTGATCTAGATTTCGGCACCTCTAGGGGTGTTTTCATCAGAAAATAAAACTGTAACATGTAACGTTTACACTTAGAGCTTAATGTGCTCATATCGTATTAAGTTAGTTACAAAAATAGTTGCTACTTAAAAACTGGCTGTCTGAAGAAATAAAATGTAGTGGCCGGCCGCGGTGGCCGAGGGGACTGAGGCGCTACAGTCACGGCCACTACGGTCGGGGTTTCGAATCCAAAAAAAAAAAAAAATGTTCAAATGTTTGTTAAGCTTATGGGACTTAACTACGGGGTCATCAGTCCCTAAACTTACAAACTACTTATGAACTACTTACGAACTAGGACGGCAAAAATATCCATGCCCGAGGGGGGATTCGAACCCCCGACCGTAGTGGCCGTGCTGACCGTGACTGGAGCGCCTCAGTCACCTCGGCCACCGCGGCCGGCGTTTCGAATCCCCATGGATATGTGTGCCGTCTTTAGGATAAGGTAGTTCATAAATAGTTTGTAAGTTTAGGGACTGATGACCCCGTAGTTAAGTCCCATAAGCTTAACAAACATTTGAACATTTTTTGAACTGCCATCGAGTTCGTGGTCAGAAGAGGCATCAGATGAGTCTGATGAACAGTGACAGAAAACATTCCCATCGGGTCCTATTGATTACATGTTTGAGTAGCACAGTGAGACACGAGAATTTTAGGAGGCGCTTATACTCCCCAGTTTTTCAATCCAGATGAAAGGAACGCCGCGAATTCCACCGCTATTCACATACGGACACTGTCCCGAGCCAGAGCAGGGTGGCAATACGTGACGCGCTTTGGTGGCGACCACCGCGGCAGCGGCAGTTATTAATGGCCGCCAGTAATGGCCCCTATATGATGTGACGTTTGTGGCCACACCGCTGACGCCGTCAAAGCGAACCGACCCCCGCGGTCGCATTCCGCAAACACCCCTTTTCCCCCGAACGTAGCTCAGTGTAGCCGTTTTCGAAGCAGAAGGCCGAGTTGCCGAGTAGTGGAACGTCACATCAGCGCCGGAAATGAAGGCATCGAGGCGGCGTTGTTGCACTGGCGGAAGCGCAAGGGAAGCCGAAATGATCGCAGTTATTGCAGCTGCTCACCGAAATTGCGCTATCGTTTCCTTCTCTCTTTATCTCTCTATCTCTCTCTCTCTCTCTCTCTCTCTCTCTCTCTCTCTCTCTCTCTCTCTCACACACACACACACACACACACAAAACACCCGTACAAGTCACTCACCCACCCACTTCCCCCCCCCCCTCCCCTCACACACACACACACATGAAGCACGCACACATAATTCTTGAATCTTGCTTCAGGGACGAAGGACAACTAATTACTAGAAACAATATTGAGAACGGTTCCATTCTCCCGTGTCAGCACAACTTTTCACGAAGGTCGCAAAGAAAAGGACCTGCAAAATACTTGCTAATTGGGAATTGGCGTTCACTACCCGACTCAGTAGTACAGAGATCTACAACAGCAAAGCTCTGACGAACATGGGAAGAAATACACTACTGGCCATTACAATTACTACACGAAGAAGAAATGCAGATAAGTGGCGAAACTAGGACTTGGCTTTTTTTTTTGGGGGGGGGGGGGAATAGATCTGCTTGACGAGCTAAATTTTTGTCAGTTTCCAGACAGACTACCATATACCACTCCCGTTGAAGATTAATTCAGTCCCATCCAATGAAAGCTTATAGTGAAACACCCCGAGTTTCCAATCTTTACCTTTTACCAGATTGCTGTTATACAATTTCTTTCTTTCTTTCCTTTGTTTCCTTTCTTTGGGTTCTGGGCGGGGTGGGGGGTTTCTATCCCACTCATCCCCCCGTAGTTACGCCACTGAGATTAACGGGTATTCATTGGACAAATATATTATACTAGAACTGAAATGTATTTACATTTTCACGCAATTTGGGCACATATATCCTGAAAAATCAGTACCCACAACAACCACCGTAATAACGGCCTTGATACGCCTGGACGTTGAGTCAAACAGAGCTTGGGTGGCGTGTACAGGTACAGATGCCCATGCCGCTTCAACACGGCACCACAGTTCATCAAGAGTAGTGACTGGCGTATTGTGACAAGCCAGTTGCTTGACCACCATTGACTACACGTTTTCAATTGGTGAGAGATCTGGAGAATGTACTGGCCAGGGGGGCAATCTAACATTTCCCGTGTCAAGAAAGGCCCGTACAGGGCGTACAACATGAGGCCGTGAATTAACCTGTTGAAATGAAGGTTTTCGCAGGAATCGAATGAAGGGTAGAGCCACGGGTCGTAGCACATCTGAAACGTAATGGCCACTGTTCAAAGATCAGTCCATTCGAACAAGAAGTGACCAAGACGTGTAACCAATGGCATCCCATACCATAACGCCAGGTGATACGCCATTATGGCGATGTCGAACACACGCTTCCAATGTGCGTTCACCGTGATATCGCCAAACACGAATGCGACCATCATTATGCTGTAAACAGAACCTGGATTCATACGAAACAATGACGTTGTGCCCGCCATTCGTGCACCGAGGTCCGTCGTTGCGTACACCGTTGCAGGCGCCACTGTCTGTGATGCAGCGCCAAGGGTAACCGCAGCCATGGTCTTCGAGCTGTTATTTCTTGCTGCTGAAAACGTAGTCGAACTGTTCGTGCAAATGGTTGTTGCCTTGCAAACGCCCCACCTGTTGATTCAGGGATTGAGACGTGACCACACGATCCGTTACAGCCATGCGGATAAGACCAACGCAAGCACCAATGTCGCGATACGATAAACCGCAATCGAGATAGGCTTCAATCCGAGCTTTCTCAAAGTCGGAAACTTGATGGTGCGTATTTCTCCTTCTTACACGAGAGATCATAACAACGTTTCACTAGGCAACACCGGTCAACTGCTGTTTGCGTATGCGAAATCGGTTGGAACTTTCCTCGTGTCAGCACATTGTAGGTGTCGCCACTGGCATCAACCTTGTGTGAATTCTCTGAAAAGCTAATTATTTGCATATCACAAATGTCGGTTGAATTTGCATATCACAAATGTCGGTTGAATTTGCATATCACCAATGTCGGTTTAAGTTCGCTTCAGTAGCACGTCATCTTCGTGGTGTAGCAGTTTCAATGGCCAGGAGTGTATGTATTAGGCAACAAACGAGTAGTAATTGAATACATAAAATAATGTTTAATTGTTTGTCTAGCTGATACCCTTGTTAACAATAGGTTACCGTATGATTCACGACGGAGGGTAGCTTACAATATTTTATCAGCACCTGCCTACATAGGGAATCATGATCATCATAATAAAATATGAGAAATCATTCGAAAAAAGGAAAGATTTATGTGTACCTTTTCCCTCAAGCTATTAGATAGTGGAACTCTACAGATATATCAGAAAAGCGGAGTATCTGTGTAGATGTAGATGTTTGCTACTCCTTCATGCTGAAGGGGATGGTCATGTTTAAATGAAATTTGGTGTGGAGATGGCTAATACATTTAATTAACGTAGTGACGTTTACGAAGCCACCGTACGGTGCATGGCCGAGGGTACCTTACAATGGGTTAACACGTTTGCTACTCTTGACGCTGAAACTACTGGATGGAATTGAATGAAATGTGTAAGGAGGACAGCTTATGCCCCAAATTAATACATTTGGTACCTTTCTTAAACTTCTATTGATGCATTGGTGGTATCAACAAGTGTTCGCAAATCGATTCCGTATTTTTTCATTTCCAGAAGGCTTTTGACACCATACCTCACAAACGGCTTTTAACCAAATGGCGTGGTTATGGTATATCTACCCAAATTTGTGATTGGATAGGGGATTTCCTTTCAGAGAGGACACAGTTCGTAGTTACCAATGGTAAAGCATCGACTAAAACAGAAGTGATATCGGGAGTTCCAAAGGGTAGTGTTATTGGTCGCCTGCTGTTCCTTATTTACATAAACGATTTACGGGAAAATCTCAGTAGCTCTCTTAGGTTGTTTGCAGATGACGGCGTCATTTACCGTCTATTAAAATCGTCTGAAGATCAAATCCAACTGCAGGACTGTCTGAATAAGATATCAGTATGGTGTAAAAATTGGCAATTGACTCTAAATAATGAGAAGTGTGAAGTCGTCCACATGAGTACGAAAAGAAATCCGTTAAACTTTGTTTACAAGATATATCAATCAAAAGTGAGGGCCGTAAACTGCAGAAAAATACCTATGTATTAGTATTATTTAAGACTTAAACTGGAAAGAATACGTAGATAACGTCGTGGGAAAGGCGAACCAGAGACTGCGTTTTATTGGCAGAACCCTTAAAAGATGCAATAGAAGTACAAAAGAAACTGCACAGACTACGCTTGTCCGTCCAGTTTTGGAGTATTGCCGCCCAGTGAGAGATCCTTATCAGGTGGGTTAGATGGAGGACATCGAAAGAGTCCAAAGAAGGGCAGTTCGTTTCGTATTGTCATGATACAGCGGAGACAGCGTTGCGGAAATGATACAGGATCTGGGATGGGAATCATTACAAGAACGACGCTTCTCGCTGCGGCGTGTGCTACTTACGAAACTCCAATCACCAACATTCTCCTCCGAATGAGAAAATATGTTGTTGACTCCCACTTACATAGGTAGAAATAATCATCGGTATCAAATACGAGAAATCAGAGCTTTAACGGAGAGATTCAGGATGGAGTGGGAGATAAATAGTTTAATGGTGGATCGATGAACCGTCTGCCAGGCACTTACATGTGATTTGCAGAGTATCCCATGTAGATATAGATGGTACGTGAAAGCCGCGGCTGAGTGGTCAAGCGCATTGAGGCGCTATGTTCAAATGTTTGTTAATCTTATGAGACTTAACTACGGGGTCATCAGTCCCTAAACTTACAAACTACTTACGAACTACCTTATGCTAAGGACGGCACAAATATCCATGCCCGAGGGGGGGATTTGAATTCCCGACCGTAGTGGCCGTGCAGACCGTGACTGGAGCGCGAGGCCGTTTGCCGTAGAGGCCGTAAAGTGTTCGAGTCCACCCTCGGGCATGGATGTTCGTGTCGTCTTTAGTTTAAGGTAGTTCACAAGTATTTTGTAAGTTTAGGGACTGATGATTACGCAGTTCAGTCCATTGAGCTTAACAAATACTTGAACATTTTTTTGGTGCGTTAAAACAAACATCCAAATGGGTTAACAAGTCACTACGACAGTCTGCACATCATTTTATGTTTTCATGAAGGACACTTATATAATCTGCAAGCCAGTGAATTCAGCATGGCGGAGGGTACCTTGCGACATTGACACCGTTTCACCAGTCACCACGAAACTTCATTTATACGAGGTAGGAGAATATGTGTAGAAAACGACGGAGAGAAAGCAGAGGGAGGAAAAAGCACAGAGAGATGGGAGAGGAGACGGACAGACAGAGGGAAGAGGAGGAAAATGAGAGAGGGAATATGGTGACAGACAATTTCAAATGGATTAATGAGGTTGTCTACATGTCCGTACACAACCATCCGCGCGATACATTGAAATCGGGATTCGTCACACCAGCAACTTGCTTGCAGTCATCAACCGCCCAATACTGATGATGATGGGCCCAGAGGAGGCGTAAAGCTTTGTGTCGTTCCGTCAGTAGGGGTCCGAAAGCCCATATGGATGAAGTTTCGTTGACTGGTTCGTACGCTGACATTATTGATGGCCCAGAAATTTTCGGTCAGGTCGCACTTCTGTCACGTTGAACGATTCTTCTCAGTAGTCATTGGTCCTGTTTTTATGTTTTTCTGGCCTGTAATATCTCTGGTTAAATATTGTATGTTTCCAGTCAACATTTGTAATTTATTTGATTTCTCCTTGTTTTGAATCAAAAGAACGTTTAATAATATCACGCACTTCAAAGCAAAGTAGCAAATTAATAATTGGTAGTCTTTGATGTTGTAAATACTCCAGGGAAAATATATATATTGTCATTGTTAGGATGGTTTTTCTATGTTCTAATCTGCATAATAGAAGGACTTATGGAAGTTTAGGTTGTTATGTTTTGAGGCCCATAATTGTAGTTACAGGAAGAAGTAATAATTATATTGGAAACGAAAAGTAATTTCAGCTTCTTCTCTAAAAAAATATTCTTTCGTTTTACTGAAATTAGAATTGAAATTCGTATGAAGGAGGGATCTATCAGACTGGAAGCGGTATGAGCCTGTAAACACGGGCAATGCTTTCTAGACTCTTTAACTGAAAATCAATATTTCGACTGCAAACACAGTTTTGACTCCTGCTTCCAGATTTGATAGTGTTTACCTACAATTCTCTGAACGAGCTACACAAAAATGTTCAAAATTTCAAATGTTTGTAAAGCGTATGGGACTTAAATGCGGGGTCAACAGTCCCTAATCTTACAAACTATTTATGAACTAGCTTATATCAATGACAGCACAAAGATCCATGCCCGAGATAGGATTCTAAACCTGACGGGGAACGACCTAGAGCATCGTAGCATAGCGCCTCAATGCGCTAGTCCGCTCTACCGCGGCGAGGGATAGACATCCCGACGTATTGCGAATAAAGAAAGAAAAGTTTGAGATATTAATCACAGATTCAACAATCAGTAGCACTGTCTTACTGCGTGTTTGCTCCGTGCATCAACCCTCACGTCGAGGAAGCGAGAAGTTGTAAGGAATTCTTCTTCAGTCTGCCAATCAAATTCCAATAGTAATTAATAATTGCTTTCACAACCATAGCAATTTTAATCAACATTCGCAAAGGAAAGATTTTAAAAAAATACATTTTTTATGCCGCAGGGACGTCGGAGCTTTGATGTTTTACCGTATTCCAGATATTAACGGTGCACTAATAAAATAGTGGTACGGAAACATCCCAACCACAACTGTTTGTCAGAAATGCTGCGTCGTGCGCCGATTATAACACCCACGAGAACAACATCGTCTTTCAGATAAACGAGAAGAAAGATTTATTAACTTTATTACAAAAGTTTTGCTAGTTATGTATATCACAAATAGTTTTTTCACTATCTTGAGTCTCTACAAGAATGTTTTAAGACTGTGCATATTTTATTATTCTGATTTGTGTGAAGGGAAATACAACTGGAAATTTTACTTCAAGTGTCACTGTGTTGAAGTGAGTCATTTGAATCATTAATACGCCCGACATTTTTAAATATTGCGCTGAATTATATTTTTGAATATTATTGTAAAATTTATTCAATAAATTTTACAATTTTTGGGCCTCATCAGCAGTTTATATATAGTGGAAACTGTGTGATCGAGTCTGTGAATCGATATCTTCTTTTACAACTGATTAAAAAACTGTATCTATGCTGTATAAAACAACGGAGAATTTTCGACGAAATATTTTTAAGAAATTTTTAGAAATAGACAATCACAGTTTGGTTTATCTTGACAGTTCAGTTGAAATTCACATTCCTATTGTATACAAGAAACTTTCTTCCTCCTTCAGACAGTTATATACTAATTGTGAACATAATTTAATATTTCGTTTGTGTACGGTCGGCGTGGTGACTAACTCGCACATGGTCAATAGCTGTCATTCACAGTTACACTACTGGCCATTGAAATTGCTACACCACGTAGAAATGCAGATGATAAACGGGTATTCATTGGACAAATATATTATACTCGAACTGACATGTTATTACATTTTCACGCAAATTGGGTGCATAGATCCTGTGAAATGAGTACGTGGAACATCCCCATCTGGCCGTAAAAACGGCCTTGATACGCCTGGGCATTAAGTCAAACAGAGCTTGGATGGCGTGTACAGGAACAGATACCCATGCATCTTCAACACGATACCACAGTTCATTAAGAGTAGTGACTGGCGTATTGTCACGAGCCAGTTGCTCGGCCACCATTGACCAGATGTTTTCAATTGGTGAGAGATTTGAAGAAAGTGCTGAGCAGTGAAGCAGTCGAACAATTTCTGTTTCCAGAAAGGCCCGTACAGGACTTGCAACATGAGTTCAGCATTATCCTGCTGAAATGTAGGGTTTAGGAGAGATCGTGAGAAGGGTAGAGCTACGGGTCGTAACACATCTGAAATGTAACGGCTACTGTTCAAAGTGCCGTCGATGCGAACAATAGGTGACAGAGACGTGTAACCAATGGCACCGCATACCATCACGCCGGGTGATACACCAGCATGGTGATGACGAATACGCCCTTCCAGTGTTCGTTTACCGCGAAGACGCCAAACACTGATGCGGCCATCGTGATGCTGTAAACAGAACCTGGATTCATCCGAAAAAAATGATATTTTGCCATTCGTGCACCCAGGTTCGGCGTTGCGTACACCATTGCAGGCGCTCCTGTGATGCAGCATCAAGGGTAACCGCAGCCACGGAATCCGAGCTGATACTCCATGCCGCTGCAAACGTCGTCCAACTGTTCGTGCAGATGGCAGATGGTTGTTGTCTTGCAAATGTCCCCATCTGTTGACTGAGGGATCGAGATGTGGCTTCACGATCCGTTATAGCCATGCAGTTAAGATGCCTGTCATTTCGACTGCTAGTGATACGAGGCCTTTGGGATCCAGCACGGCGTTCCGTATTGCCCTCCTGAATCAACGCGAGCACCAATGTCGCAATACGATAAACCGCAATGGCGGTGGCTACCATCCGACCTTAATCAAAGTCGGAAACGTGATGGTATGCATTTCTCCTCCTTACACGAGGCACCACAATAAGGTTTCACGAGGAAACACCGGTTAACTGTTGTTTGTGGCCGGCCGCGGTGGCCGAGGTGACTGAGGCGCTCCAGTCACGGTCAGCACGGCCACTACGGTCGGGGGTTCGAATCCCCCCTCGGGCATGGATATTTGTGCCGTCCTAGTTCGTAAGTAGTTCATAAGTAGTTTGTAAGTTTAGGGACTGATGACCCCGTAGTTAAGTCCCTTAAGCTTAACAAACATTTGATTTGTTGTTTGTGTATGAGAAATCGGTTGAAAACTTTCCTCATGTCAGGACGTTGTAGGTGTTGCTACCAGCGCCAACCTTGTGTGAATGCTCTGAAAAGCTAATCATTTGCATATCACAGCATCTTCTTCCTGTCGGTTAAATCTCGCGTCTGTAGCATGTCATCTTCGTGGTGTATCTGTTTTAATGACCAGGAGTTTACTAGCAATTCATCTAACAGTCGCCGATTTGGAGCAAAACCTTACTAATAAATTAATGTTTGTGTGAATGTTAGGTGTCGATAGTACATGCGGCGGTCCGTTGCGCTTGAAAAAAATGTTGCCGCGGTGGAGTAGCCGAGCGGTCTAAAGCACCTCGCTGCGGAGCGCGCAGTTGCTCGCCGTGGAGGTTCGAGTCCTCCCTGGGGCATGGGTTTATGTGTTTGTCTGTAGGTTAGTTTACCTCGGTTTAAGTTGTTTGTAAGCTACGGACTAATGACCACACAGTTTGGTCCGATAGATTTGAAAAAAAAAAAAAAAAAAAAAAAAAAAAAAAAAAAAAAAAAAAAAAAAAAAAATAGAAGGTCAAATGTTTGTAAATCTATCGGACCAAACTACGTGGTCATCAGTCCGTACCTTGCAAACTACTATAATTAAGGTAAACTAACCTAAGGACAACACAGACACCCATGCCCTAGGGAGGACTCGAACCTCCGACGACGACCAACCGCGCGCTCCGCAGCGAGGCGCTTTAAACCGCTCGGCTGTTCCCAAATAGGCACTGATGTTTCAGTGGGAACTTGCTAATGTCGGGCAGCCGACGTACAGTGGCAGTGGCGTGTAATGCGGTGCTGCATAACTTGCTTCCCGGGCGCCCCACGCGGGCAGGAAACTGCCGAATTACAGCGAGTCGATGGAGGTGGCGGTGGCGCGCCTTTTGGGACAAATTGCGTGGTACAGTGTGGAGTGTAGCTGCATAGTGTGTAGCCTCACAGTGCGGAGTGTAGCCGCTCTGCGTCCGGCAATTTACAGCTTCGTCCAGCGGCGAAGGCCATCGTGGCGGCGTGCGGTCTTCTCCAGGGCGCTGTTAATGAACAATTGACGCGGACACCTGTGTTCCACCACATGCGTGTCTGTGTGCCTGTGTAACTATATGTGTGAGTCAGTGCGCGTTTCTGTATGTGTGCGCGCGGTCGGTGCAAACATCGCCGTCAGTGCTGACAATAACCGACGTGCCGCAGCTGCGAAATAGCGCGTGAAACAGTATTTCCGCCTGGCACAAATTTCTGGTACATTAAATCACTACAGCGTTCACTCTAACTTGCGAGTGTTAATCACAATATGTGAACTGTTTTGAGAATGGAGTAGTTAACACAGCAATCGCACTTTCAGTAGAAATCGAATTCTACAGGTTGTCACTACTTGAATACCAGTCTCAGTCCTACTTTAAAACCCTACGTCTTATTAAAATTACTTTAAAACCATTTCCACTATAGAGCCTGCAGCGTTGAATATATCGTAATATGACATTTTAGTGAATTATTTTATCTTTGAATGCTGCCAAGTAGTTTTATTTATCCACTACAGATGTTTCGCCTCATAACACTGTCAAGTGGTCGGCAAAAGTATAAAAAAAGTTTTTTTCACAAAAATTTTCGACACGAAATCAGGTCATTACCACAATTTTAAGTGTATTACTTACATTTTATCTGTTGCTGTTAGGTATAGCATTTCTTACTCTACATGATATTATGGGGGTACAGTTGTCAAAAAGTCGTTTACAATTATTAATTTGTTCAAAGACTTTTCTTGACAGCTCTTGGGATACTATATGTTTACAAAGATTCTGCATTCTGAATAGGGAGACACTACTTAAAAACCATACACACCACGAAATTCACAATACAAAGCCTTTGTAAGTATATTCAGTCAAAGATAGCACAAAATTTGAAAATAAACATGTCATAGACCAGAGATACAAAGTAGAACACAAAGAAAGTCGCCACTAAATTCAATACGAAAAACCACTGTAAACATATAGCATCACAAGTACTGTCAAAGAGAAAACTTATTTAACTAATAAATAATTACATTCGTTGACAATGAGTCTTTGGCTCAGTATTTGTAGGCGGGAAATCTGATGTCGTCTTCGCCTATTCGGTCTCGTGTATTAGCAAGTGTTGTGGACATGTTTTGAAAATGGCACATGGTATGAGTAATTTTACAAAAATTGTGAATTCATTTTACCCACAGTGAGGATAATTATACTGCCAGTATGGAGACTTGCTATTGCATACTGAAGTCCGGTGGCTGAATAAAGGTATGGTTCTAAACAGTTTTATTGACCTTATGTCAGCGATAAAAACATTTGTGTCTGACTTAGAGGAAGATTACCCACAACTGTACGATGTGAGTTGGTTGTTGGTTCTGGCGTTTTTAACTGATATCGCAGTGGATCGCAGATGAGTTAAACGAAGAGCTTCAAGGAAATAAAACAGTCATAGCTCTTATGTCTTTTGTAAAGGGTTGAATGCAAAAGCTAAACCTTTGGATAATACAGTTGCAGAAATTGAATGTCAAACACTTCCCTCAAATACAGTAAGAATTGTCGGATCAAGAAACATCATTGGATCATGAAGCTGCAGGGAAATAAACTGGCCAACTAGAGTGCCGAAGAAGGATTTTGAAAACACATTTTCAAAGTCAATGGACCTTGTTCAAGCCTTCTTAGCTCGTCCTTTCCAGAAACCGGATGTGGAAGATATTTCAAGTAAAATGAGCAGTCTTTTCTCCTGTATTCAAACTGGACTAAAAAAGGAATTGCTTTAATTTAAAAATGATATTTTCTTAAAGTCAGAATACAATGAAGCTAACTTTTGTAAATTAGAGGCCGGCCGCGGTAGCCGAGGGGACTGAGGCGCTCCAGTCACGGTCTGCACGGTCACTACGGTCGGGGGTTCGAATCCCCCCTCGGGCATGGATATTTGTGCCGTCCTTAGTATTAGTTAGTTCATAAGAAGTTTGTAAGTTTAGGGACTGATGACCCCGTAGTTAAGTCCCATAAGCTTTACAAACATTTGAACATTTTGTAAATGAAAAACCTCCCCTAACATTGTAAAAGTGGCGTCATACGTTTTATAATTTTTTTTTTATCTACGTATCTATGTGAGGCACAGAGAAATCCAGACGGATTCCCATATTTCAAATTTTCAAATTGTGTAAGGTTGGCTTTGAGTAATTATTGGACCGATTACAATAAACTAGCCAAGTACATGGCAATAGTGCTGTTTTGCCTTTAAATGTTTATGAATTTCTTACCCTCTCAATACGAAGGAGAAACGGAGGAGACGGTGCTTCTATGTACGCATTTTACAAATATTTTATTCAAGCTTGGTAATTCGTATTTTAAAATAATGAAAAAAATACAATTTTTTTAAATGAAGTCTTCTCGAAAATACATAAATGTGTTAAAATTTTCAGCTAACCCAAATGTTTAAAGCTTGGTGTTACGCGTGGCCTTTAACATTTAATGTCATTTTTAGTATTTGTAGGTTCTGGGTGATATTCACAAATTAGTCTCACTTTGAAGTTTACGTTGTGAGTGATTTTCTAAAAGTAATAACATTTGTCTTTCTTTTTTTAAATGCTTTGTTGTGATCATAAAGTAATAACACCATTAGGAGTACACGCTACTGAAAGTTACTGGTAGAACTACTTACATGTCAGTACCTCTTAAAACGCTGTGCTGTTAATGTTTTGTACTATAAGACAACAAAAATAACAAATTTGGATGTTTTTTTTCATTATTTAGGTTGGGCATAAACTAACCACTCTCCTGGTAATGCGCGTTACTAATTGTTCAAATGTTTGTAGAGCTTATTGGGCTACAAACTACTTATAAACTAGCTAATACTAAAGACCGCACAAAATCCATGCCCGAGGAGGGATTCGAACTCCCGATCGTAGAGGCCGTGTAGAACGTGATTGTTGCGCCACAGACCGCTCGGCCTCTGTGGCCGTCAATGCGCGTTACTTAAATCGGTTGATATTTCTAGGGTTAAGTCAGTAGATCTCTGTATGGACTAAGCTTCTCCTAGTAGATATCATGCCTAAAAATCTTGAACACGCCTGATATAGAGGTACAGCTGTTATATATAACAACTAGAGATAAAATGTATATAATATACTTTAAATTATGGTAATGTCGTTTATTTCGTTACGAATAATATTTGTCAAAAAACTTATTTACACTTTTGCAGACCATTTGACAATGACATGAAGGCGAAACAGTTGTATTAGGTAAAACTACTTAGTGGCATTCAAAGATAAACTAATTCATTACAATGTCGTATTATGGTATAATTTAAAATCAGTCTAGATTGCATTCTTTCAGTCTTTGTTATCGGTTTCAATCTTTTATAAGAAAATCTTGAGGCCATACTGGTGCATGCGATGCTGTAAACGTGACGTTCATTTGGTCCTATGAAACCTTGAAACCAATAACCCTGACAGAAGGAAATGCGAACTAACTGGTTTTTAATTAATTTCAGTTATTCATCATGATTGCTGGATCTTCATAAAATGTTGTCAAAAGTAAAGCTCTTATAATCTTTGAGAGCGTTGGCTAGTTATCTTTCGTTGCGCCGATTTTGCAGTGCACTTAGCTTCTGGTGTTGCTGTAGTGTGTGTCTAAGGTTCGTTGTGATTAAGGTTATAGCGGGAGCATGATGCACGTTAATTTTTCAAGAGAATAAAGAGTGGAATGAATTAATTAATACGAGGACTGTTGTATCTTGATCAGGGTTGTTAGTATAAGTATGGATGAATATTTGTGAACTAATTTTCATTATTAACTAGCTGAAAACCCGGCATTGCCCGGGTATTTATCTTTTTATTCCTCTCATTTTTCAGATTTATATTCATTTGTATAAGGGCTGTATGTCTGTAAAATCTCGGCCGCGGTGGAGCGGCCGTGCGCATTGAGGCGCTATGCTACGATGCGCGAGGCCATTCCCCGTCTGGGGGTCGAATCCCCCTCGGGCATGGATGTTTGTGTCGTCACTAGTATAACGTAGTTAATGAGTATTTTTAAGTTTAGGAAATGATGACCCCGCAGTTAAGTCCCTTAATCTTAACAAACATTTGACAATTTTTGTAAAATGTCTTGGGAATACAATTAGTAGTAGATTAGGTGAACTTAAATGATTGTAATGGGTTTAGTCACGCAGTTATAACGAAGTTAAAATATGGTATAAACTAAGAACGTTCACATGTCTACTGCAACCAGCATCGTTGTACAACTAACGCAGCACACAGTTCTCGTGCGGCAGTTCACTACTGAAGTAATGGAGCTCTAGCAGAGTTACCAGTACGCTATATTTTTATCGGACGAGGTTGGAACCGCCATCAAAAAAATGTTCAAATGTTTGTATAGTCTATGGGACTTAACTACGGGGTCATCAGTCCCTAAACTTACAAACTACTTATGAACTACTTACGAACTAGGACGGCACAAATATCCATGCCCGAGGGGGGATTCGAACCCCCGACCGTAGTGGCCGTGCAGACCGTGACTGGAGCGCCTCAGTCCCCTCGGCCACCGCGGCCGGCGAACCGCCATCAGTAGATCTACTATACCCATGGTGACATCTCCATCATCAGAACAATATCGACATCGTGTATTCAGATGAATTTCTTTTCCGGCAGTGCACATCAATCTCCACGCACTACTTCCCAATACCACCTGTAGGTTTACATAAATAATGCCTTATTTAGGTGAAAACCCGGCGTTGCCCGGGTATTTATTTGTTTATTTCTGTCATTTTCAGGTCTATATTCATTTGTATAAGGGCAGTATGTCTGCAAAATCTCCTGGGAATACAATTAGTAGTAAAGAAGTAATAGGTTAAAACTTGGTGCGTGATGGGGCGGTTTTCCATGACCATTACTGTTTATGTGCTCATATCCCTTGAACTACGAGTCATACTGTGATACTACTTAGAAGGTACACTCAACTATATGCGTATACACTGTCTGTAAAATTTCCTGAACCTATAATGTGTAGTGTACAAATTATAAATTGTAACGTCATAGAAAATGCCGTAGTTTTAATCGATGAACAGCGGAAAAGTAGTAAGCGAGAAACGTTTTTCCTTTCAGTTTTTTGATGTAGCTGTCATCGAGTAAAAGTTTAATAAATGTTTTAAATTATATTTAAAGTTTGTTGCAAGTCGCTAAGTACTTTTATTCTGATATAGTGTATATGTAAAGTCTCAAAAATGTTCAAATGTTTGAAGAGCTTATGGGACTTAACTACGTCTTATCTCGTGAACTAAATATTGTACGTGATTCTTACACTTACGGCGACCGTCCGCATGGATTGAAGCTTACGTGTACAAAATTTCATAAAGATCGGAACAAAACTGTAGATTTGTATGCAACACGTACACACAAATATACGGACAGTCTGCTTTATATATAAAGATTTCGTGTATCACGTTCTGGGGGAATCGAATTGACGAGCTTCTATAAGTCACGAAAAGAATCAGTACATCAGACTGCAAGAAAGATTTAGTGATAAATGTATAGCATTTATATGCACACCACAGCTCTAAGCGTCAGTAAGAATCAACCTGCATCACAGAAATTAGCTTAAGCTTGCAATGTTCCCAGCAGCTGATCGACAGAGTAGAAAGACTGAGCCACGACGAAACTATTCAGCTTAGCCCTGAAAGTGCATAAATTACTTTTAAGCCTTTTGAATTCATGTGACAGCTTATTAGAAATGGATGCGGCAGAATACTACTTCCGTCTCTGTACAAGGGTCAAGGAGGTGTGATCCAAATTCAGATTCGATTCCTGTCAAGTATTAACTGATCGAATGCGCCTAGCTATTGCGAACAAACTGATATTATTGACGTCGCTGTCAGAAGAGGTATGTCCCAATTTTTTCCTCGTTCCGTGCTGCGCGTAACTGACCGCGTGGTCTGAGGCGCCAGGGATTGCGAGGCCTCCTGCGGCAGGAGGGTCTTAGTTACCCCTTACATAAGTTGGGTTAAGTACTGTCTAGGTTTAGGGACCGATGACCCGAGTTGTTTGGTCCATTAGGGTTACATACAAATTTAATTATTTTCCTCGATTTTTCCATTATGATCGTACTTCGCTGTATTGGATGACCTAATATCAAGCTGTGACACTGGATGACTTTCAGATAAATCTCTCGGATATGAATAAATTATTCATTGTAGTAGACAACGTGGTAGAATAATTGAAATTAGCAATTCTTTTCTTATGTAGACAAACTAAGAGAGAAAACGCAGGCGTTATAATGCTGTTTCAGTTCGTTTAATGTTGTTGTTGTTGTGGTCTTCAGTCCGGAGACTCGTTTCATGCAGCTGTCCACCATACCCTATCCTGAGCAAGCCTTTTCATCTCCACATAAGAACGGCAACCTACGTCTGTCTGAATCTGCTTACTGTATCCATCTTTTGGTCTTCCTCTGCGGTTTTACACCGAACACTTCCATCCAACGCTACATTCACAATTCCTTGATGTCTAAGAATGTCTCCTACCAATCTATCCCTTCTATTAGTCATGGTATGCCAGAAATTTCTTTTCTCCCCAATTCTGTTCAGTACCTCCTCATTAGTTACGCGATCCACCCACCTAACCTTCAGCATTCTTCTGTAGCACCACATTTCAAAAGCCTCAATCCTCTTCCTGTCCGCACTGTTTATCGTCCATGTCTCACTCCCATACAAGGCAACACTTCAGAAAGGACTTCCTTAGGATTAAATCAATATTCGATGTTAACAAATTTCTCTTTTTCAAGAACGCTTTTCTACCCATTGCCATTCTGCATTTTATATCCTCTGTACTGCGACCATAATTTGTTATTTTACTGTCCAAGTAACAAAACTCATCTACCTCTTTTATTGCTTCGTTACCTAATCAAATGTTCAAATGTTTGTAGATCTTATGGGACTTAACTACGGGGTCATCAGTCCCTAAGCTTACAAACTACTTATGAACTACCTAAGACTAAGGATGGCACAAATATCCATGCCCGACCGTAGTGGCCGTGCAGACCGTAAATGGAGCGCCTCAGTCCCCTCGGCCACCTCGGCCGGCCGTTACCTAATCTAATTCCTTCAGCATCACCTGATTTTCATACACTGTACTCCATTACCCTTGTAATGTATACATATTTTATTATCATTGATTGTGTCTTCGTTGACTGCTTGACAGTAAACGAGAGAAAGTTTGGTAAGGTTTGATACGATGTTCAAAGCTTGTTGGAAGCAACAAGCTCTTGATTTTTTGAACCATATTAGAAAAAAGAATTATTTAACAACTGAAATAATTTTTAAAAATGTGGATCATATGTACAGGACGATTGTGCGATCGCTTCCTGAATGATCTTTGGGATCCCTATTAGATCGGTTTAATGGAATAAATACAACCAATAAGCAGGTGAACTGCTAAGTTTGTTACTGGTAGGTTCGACAACGCGCGAGTGTTACAGAGATACTTTGGGAACCCAAATGGGAATCACTGGAGGAAAGGCGACGTTCTTTCCCCGAAACACTGTCGACGAATTTTAAAAGGCCTGAATGTGAAAAGAAATGTATAATGTTTCTATTGTCTCCAACTCACATTTTCCGTAAAATCACAAGGATAAATAGAAAAATAAATAAATAAATAAATAAAAATAAATAAATAAAAATAAAAAAACTGGCTCATACAGAACCATACAGCCGATTACTTATCCTTTGTTTTACGTGGGACTGGAACAGGACAGAAAATGGCTATAGACGGTACTAGGTACCATCCGCCACGCACCTTACTGTGGTTAACGGAGTATATATGTAGACATAGATGACGAAAAGCAATCCTTGACACGTGTCCATACACGCGCACTCTATATCAGGTACCATGGAACAGTTTTAAAGGTAGAGTCTGAATGATATAAATAAGCTTTAAATTAAAACGTCATGCCTGATGCTAAAGTTGTATAGTATGCAGAATGTAGTTTTTCTTGCGTTTAGGTGGCGGTCACGTCATCTCTCTTTAACTGTGTCCTTTAAAGTGATTACTTTTGTGCGTTATTCCCTCGTACGCACAGGTACCGAGCCGCGAGGCGTTAGTAGTTAAAATGTAATGAACAGTGAAAATGTTGCAAGCAATAAACATTCTTGTCTCGTCAATTTGTGGGGGAGGGAGAGTGTTTAGCAAGTTAAATTGTCGCGAAGATTTGAAATTGTGTTAAGTTTGTTGAAAGTAACCAAGTGTTATTATTTTACTGTAACAGATGTACAAATTCGGCAAGTTTGGGTACAGTCAGTTGCAACACAAACACGCAGTATGTAATTCTAATACTTGTCTTCCCCTAGCTGCGTATTCTCACTGCTTCCGCTCGCCACCGGTTGACTGATGACCTTATCACTTTAGTCCCCCCCGTCCCAAACACACAAACAACCAATTTGTATTGAACTGGAGTGTTTTAGGATAATCACGACAAACGTAAACCTAAATGGTCTGAGACAGGACTGAACCGCCGTCCTGAATGCTAAGTGATTAATGATAATCACAGTTCCACCTTAGTCGGTACGTGTGATGACAGGGATTCCCATTCAGTAAAGATTAATTTTTCAATATTTCCATGTCTCCAACGAAGGTAAAAATGTTAACATCTATATTCAAGTAAAAGTGAATTTAACAATGGATAATTATTACCAGAAACTATTACATTAATAGAAAATTAGTACCACTAATTAGAAGGAAGATATTGTACTGCAATATAAATCTATAATTGGTCTCGCGAAGAGACAAGTGAATGGCACGAACCATATCAGAGCATGACACTCCGTTGCAATAAGCAGTTTTGATGAACTATGTAAATTTTAACTTCTCCGAAATGAGTAACCATAAAAAAAAGACCAGAATCAGTTCAGTTTATTCCAGCTATGACTGACGATCCTTTTACGATGGCTGGTGTCGCAAGTACACTATAAATTAATAAAATATTTCGGCTTATGAATAAGATTGATACCCTATCATTAGACATATTCGGTGTTCTTTTGTTGAGCAAACATTTTGAACATCCATATCAATTAAGATTTAGCTTTCATATACTTGCAATCCTAAACGAGACAAATATTGATCGACAATTATGCACAGACGCGGCCAACTGCAGGAAAATACACTGCTGGCCATTAAAAGTATACTCGAAATGACATGTGATTTCATTTTCAAGCAATTTGGGTACATAGATCCTCATAAATCAGTACTCAAAATAACGACCTCTGGCCGTAATAACGGCCTTGAGACGCCTGGGCATTGAGTCAAACAGAGCTTGGATGGCGTGTACAGGTACAGAAGCCCATGCAGATTCAGCACAATACCACAGTTCATCAAGAGCAGTGACTGGCGTATTGTGACGAGCCAGTTGCTCGACCACCACTGACCAGACGTTCTCAATTAGTGAGAGATCTGGAGAATGTGCTGGCCAGGGCAGCAGTCGAACATCTTCCGTATCCAGAAAGGTCTGTACAGGACCTGCAACGTACGTTCCTGCATTATCCTGGTGAAATACAGGATTTCGCAGGGATCGAATGAACGGGTCGTAACACATCTGAAATGTAAAGTTCACCGTGCCGTCGACGCGAACAAGAGGCGTGTATCCAATGGCACCCCATACCATCACGCCAGGGGATACGCCAGTATGGCGATGACGAATACACGTTTCCAATGTGCGTTCACTGCGATGTCGCCAAACACGGCTGAAACCATCAACATGCTGTAAACAGAACCTGGATTCATCCGAAAAAATGACGTTATTCTATTCTTGCACCCAGGTTCGTCGTTGCGTACACCATCGCAGCGCTCCTGTCTGTGACGCAGCGTCAAGGGTAACCGCAGCCATGGTCTCCGAGCGGATAGTCTATGCTGCTGCAAACGTCGTCAAACAATCTTAGTTGTGTTGCAAACGTCCCCATCTGTTGACTCAGGGACCAAGAAGTGGCTGCACGATCCCTTACAGTCATGCGGATAAGATTCCTGTCATCTCGACTGTTAGTGAAACGAGGACGTTGGGATCCAGCACAACGTTCTGTATTGTCCTCCTGAACCCACCGGTTCCATATTCCGCTAACAGTCATTGGATCGCGACTAACGCGAGCAGCAATGTCGCGATACGATAAACCGCAATCGCGACATGCTACAATCCGAACTTTATCGAAGTTGGAAACGTGATGGTATGCATTTCTCCTCCTTACACGAGGCATCACGACAACGTTTCCCCACGCAACGCTGGTCCACTGCTGTTTGTGTATCAGAAATCGGTTGGAAACTTTCCTCATGTCAGTACGTTGCAGGTGTCGCCACCCCCGCTAACCTTGTGTGAATGCTCTGTAGAGCTAATCATTAGCATATCACAGCATCATCTTCTTGTCGGTTAAATTTCACGTCTGTAGCACGTCGTGGTGTAGCAATTTTAATGGCCAGGAGTGTACGTGCTATGTTCAAATGAAAAGGTACGAAGCGACGCTGTTGGTTTAACTGAATACTTTATTCAAAAGTAATGACCAGAGACCTGTGGCAAATGTCCCACAGTTTAACGAGCCGAAGGATTCGCTGTTCCCAGAATTACTGTGGCGGTGACGAGAGCCAGACCCCTATTGTGTCGTTCAGTTTGTCATCCTAGTTGAAGCGCTTTCTTTAGTGGGCCAAAGATTTGTGTCCATTAAGACACTGAGCGACATATCCGGTCTGTAGGGCGGTGGCTCAAGCTGCTCCCAGTTCAACGAGGTCGGTACACTTTGTGTGACCCAGGAAACTACTGGATATACGTTATCATGGAGCAGAATGACTCCCTCCATGAGCAGACCCGGCTGTTTGCTCCTGATGGACTACGAGTGTCTCACAGTACAAGTAGAGGAATTCATCTACATCTACACAAATACTCTGCAAATCACATTTAAATGCCTGACAGAGGGTCCGTTAACCACTTTCATAACTTTCCTCTACCGTTCCATTCTCTAACAGTGCGCGGGAAGAAAGAACACCTAAATCGTTCTGTTTTTGATCTGATCTCTTATTTTACTGGGATGGTCATGTCTCCCTAAGTAGGTAGGCGCTAGCAAATTATTTTCACATTCAGAAGTAAAAGTCGGTGATCGAAATTTTGCAAACAGATCACGACGCAATGAATAACGTCTTTCTTTTAATGATTTCCACCTCAATTCGTGCAACATTTCCGTGACGCTTTCCCCCCGTAACGTGATAAAACGAAACGAGTTGCCCTTCTCCAAACCTTCTCAATGTCTTCCGTCAGTCCCATCTGGTGAGAGTCCCGTAAGGGGCAACAGTACTCCAGGAGAGGACGCACAAGTGTGATGTAAGCAGTCTCTTTGGTGTAGCTGGTGCATCTTCGAATCGTTGTGCCAATGAAACGTAATCTTAGGTTCGCCTTCCCCACAATATTTTCTATGTTTTCTCTGCAGTCTAAGTTGCTCGTAATTGTAACTCCTAGGTATTTGTTAGAATTTACGACATTAAGGCTTGACTGATTTATCGCGTAATTGAAGTTCGGTGGATTTCTTTTAGTGGCCATGTGTATTACTTCACACCGTTCTTTATTTAGTGTCAATTGCCAATTTTCGCACCATGTAGTAATTTTGTCTAAATCGCTTTGCAGTTGCTTTTGATCCTCAGTTGACTTCACTAACCGATAAACGACAGCATGATCCGCGAACAGTCTAAGGGAGCTATTCAGATTGTCTCCTAAATCGTTTATAAACACAAGGAAGAGTATCGGGCCTGTGACGTTGAAAAATACGATGCGTATGACCTTTTATGCTTAGGGCACAGTCTTGAAATTTTTCAGGGGGAAGTGACATTCAGATTTCAATCCGTTTGTTTGTTAAGACGTCTCCTGGTTTTTCATTTGAACACCCCTCATAGAATGGCAAGCTCATATATCGACAAAGACCTTTGTATTCATTTTTCACAATGGCCCTTACGTATCTAGTATTTTATTCGAAATAGAGCCTTTATTTCTCGATGTTGCTCCGAAGAATACCGCAATTAAATATTTTATATTCAGGAATTTATGTTACCCCCTTTTTCTGTGTATTGTTCCGGGCGATGAGGTAAAGAAAGACATGGAAACCATTATCGATAAGGTCGCAACACCGTATGCTGGTAGTGCCAATTCACACATCTCTGCCTCAGACCGCGCATTACGAATAGTAATATGCAGTTGATTGCAAATTAGCCGAAACATATAGTCGGCATAAACAGCCTGTCCCATCCCGCCCGTGTTTATGGAATGGAATAACAACAGTTCTGTGCATTCAATCAGCCATTGTGTTTCGAAACAGCAAAATGATCAACGGTTGAAGAAAACGTGCTCTGCTGCGCAGTAGAGACCGCACCTTGAAACAGTGCTTCGCAGTACTTCAAGGCCTGTTTATTGTGCAAGTTAGAATTATCGCGGACACCTAGGGAATTTGAAGTATATACATGTTACTGACTTCCAAAATATCGTATATGAAAAAATATATGCTCTGGATAATTGATCTAAAAATTCTTTCCTTGTAGTTGTAAAGTTTTTCATAGAAAAATTATAGATTCATTCATGGGTGAACCGTTGCTAATTGAAATTAGTTTCTCACCGCAGTTATTCAATTACGGTTGCAGTTTAATTACGGTCGCGAGTTTCAAACGCTCTGCGTTAATAGATATTGAGTGTATGCGTTCGAATATTTTTATATAAATTGGTACGTTTTGTGGGAGTTATTTGGCTGTCGAATTCATCAGAAGTACTGTACTTGAAAAGAACTTGTACCGTTTCTTTTCAATGACCAATTCTCATATGGGCTGCGTAAGCTTCTTAAAAACTGTAGCTGCATTCTCATTTTTAGGCTTTTTAGTACGCACCGACATAACGCGCGACGTCTATCAGAGCGAAGACAGATATAAAAGTTACTGATGTGACTGCAATCATAGCTCCAAATCGGATATTATTATAAAAACGCTTTACATCTAACACACAGAATTAAAACACAAAATAAATTAAAGGAGGACTTTAATCCATGTTTGAAGCTTACGTGATAGAAAAAGAAAAAATAGGTTTACAGTCATGTAATCTCCCCTAAAATGAAAAAAGTCTACGTTGCGGGCATTTCTGATTATATAAAATTTCACTCAAATCTAAAAACATACAAGTCACTTAACGACATAAATACGTCAAGGATCATAAATATATTTCAGTATCAGCCGTCCAGCTATTGTCAATTTATTTTAAAAGTATTTGGCATGTTCACACCGTGCCTCCTGTTTTTAAACGTAAATTGGAACGCTACAGTTCTCAAAAGTCCTCTGTGCGATAAATTTTGTTCGTTAGAGGATACAAAACTACGCTACATTTCGATATCCCGTTCATTTCACTATTTTTAGACTTCTATTTTATTTAATTCACTCCATAAACGTGCAACAATAATTTTGAAACACGTCACGTTATTATTCGAGTTAATCTAATGCCAAATAATGGTTTTGATGTATCAGGTTGTTTTGAAAGAATGAGGCCGAACCGTTTCGATAAAAATTGTAACATGTCAATTTTTCGCCTGATTCTGACAATGAAACATATTTCAGTTAACTTTGATTTTCATGGTCACGTCATTTGACATTACTTCTTTGTATTGTCCTCTGGAGGTATGTATGCATACTCCACCCATTACATAATATATTTATATCAAAGTGACAGTTTACGATACAGATACATATGGTTGTGTGGTCTAAGTTTCCAGTATGCCTTGATGGTGGAATGTGGACCACGGTAAAGGAAAACAGCCGATAATCGTTTAAAAACGGCACGGTTTGTGCGCATATGGAAAAAAAGTGGTAATTTTCGAAAACGTTAAATTTGTTCAACTGCTTTGAAGAATCTCACGAACGCAATCGTTAACATCCTGTGTTGCTGTAAAATTACCGTGTTGTTATTGAAATATATGGTATATACTCAATCGTGTTGATTCTGTCAACACGGTAATTTAAAATTTACTATCATGTCACAATTGTATTACAATTCACCAATCAGTACTACGTAAAACAAAGTGTGGATTTGCAGCATTGTCAGGTGTCAAGATGGTAAATGTAATCTCTCGAGGTCGTTTATTAATTAGATAAAATATGACAGCTTTCATTTGCTCATATGGTAAAGTAATGGTAAAGTTGTCCAGAAAGTCAGCCTCAAAATTTTGTAGTTAAAAACAACTAAGACGTACAGAGTATGGTACATTTCTACCTAATCCAAAATGTTCGCCGTTTTTGTGTTATTAGCTGTATATAAATTTGGTTTTAAGTACTCGTTTTATACGTTACTACCTGTTACCATACGCGTACCTGCCGCAGCGCTATCTGACCTTCTATAGCGAGTTATCGCATTGTTTCTATCAGTACAGTCAGTGGTCCGGTAACTGCGAATGATTATCTCACGATCCGAATAGAAAGAAATGTCACCAACTAACAGAAAGTGCTGAACGTCATCACCATTAATTTCCATAATTTTTGTGTATCGCTTGGTGAACTGCAGAAGCCATAGACATATTTCCGCAAACTTGGATGTTTCCAATTGCTGCTTGTACTCGCACCATAATATTTCGTGCTGACACAATGATTAGCACACACACCATGATTTTCCCAGAAATGAAAATGTAGTACTATCAGGTTCCATGACTGAAGAGACCAAGTGGTACCGATTGAAAAATGTATTGAGGTTGATGGTAGTGATATTCAGTGAATAAAAATGCTTGCTTTGACCATCATACGGCTCTTATACACTGCCTTATTCCAACAATATAATGCACCCACACATACACACACAACCTAAATGATTCAGAAATGGTTTCTACATCATTAGAAATTTATCAAATATATCATCAGGACAGCAAAACGAGATATCTCAACAAAATTGAACCGTTTTGTTGGAGTGAAGACCAAATATGCGAATGCAACATCATTGACGTGTTTGACGGATGAGTTGTTACAAGAATGGATGTCATTCTATTGAAAACAATAATGAGCAGCCTCTCTTCTTGAAGCCTATGTTGGGGCGATGCCTTACCAATGAATAAATGTATTATTTAATGTGAGGTGTTTATAGTTCTTTGTCAAACATCCTGTTGAACTATAAGGCTTCTTTTAGTCAAATATTGTGGAAGAAACTGGATATCCTTGCATAACATTAAACTTCAACTGAAACGATTGAAAGTTGGCAGTAAATTTCTTAGTGTGTTCGGAAAGTGTGAAATCAGCTGAATATCGACTCTATCGAAACAGATTTCTTTCTTGTTGTAAGTCTACAGTTATCCGATATTGAAAAGGAACTGAAGAAGCAGGTCCGGAAATTGTAATTAACATGTACGAAATGGAATAATAGTGAAATATTGACCAATTGAAGGCTTGATAAACGAATCCGGAAGGATTGCAAACATGGAGCTATCGACGAATATTAAAAGACAAAAGAGGAGGTATTCAGAACGTGGAAGTTCAAGTTGTGAAAGTGGAAAGATTTATAGAATGAAAAAAGAAACAGAAATTAAAGGATGTCTCCATAAAAGCATGACCTAAACGTTAATGCGACATTTGATTTTGGACCTTCCAACAGAGGATGGAATACTAGAGACGATGAATAGCAGAGGAATATCGAGACTGTAAGGTAGAAAACCGATTACAGGAGTAACATAGCGTAACAAGAAGTTTTCAGATACGTTGTGGGGGATAACAACGCTCAATATCCCAATGATAATAAGAAATCAGTCTACAGCGCACCTCATATATTTATTGATAACCGGTTTCTATCCAGCGACAGCATTTACAGGTTTTCACAGCGTCTGATCCTCAAAATTGCAGTGGGTCTGAAAATGATCCACATTACGATCGAAACAGGTTACTAATAAATATAAATGACGTGCTCTACAATGTTTTCCTATTGTTATGTAACACGAAGGATGTATGAAAATCTTATGGGTGCAATGTGAGCATATTATACTAATGACCTTACATTCCGTCGGTACTATAGTACTTCTGGAGAAGTACGTAGCTTAAAGCACCAACGTTAGACTAGGATTAGATGAAACATTATTACCAGTAAACAACAGTTCAGTTGAATAAAAGAAAGTGTTTAATATGACCGTCACCGTATGCGATTTGTTTTCGTGTCTCCTGATGATGACGGGCGCAAACCTTGAAAATATTTCTGGAAACATAGATGGCTCCAACCGGTACTTGTACTCGCACCACAGTATATCGTTGTAAACCATGGCTGTCCAACACATCAGGATTTTTTCCCCTAAAATATAAACGCAGTGTTGTCATGGCCTGTGAAAGATTGGCCCAAAATGGTATGGATGTACAAAATGTATCGAGGTAAATTATGGTCATATTCCGTAACTTCTTTCAGTAAACTAAACTGGTATTCACCGACAATATCGTTCATTGTCTTCTTCACTCCTCACATGGTATCAAAATGACAAACTAAACGGGACGTCGCTAAACACTCATATTCCTTTAGGAACGAAGCTACCACACACCTGGTAATATAATTTTCGATGCACCCCGTGTATGGATGAAATGGTCAACACTAGGTACTTCAGAGTGGATGACACCAACACTGCTAGAATTACGAACAATAGGTATCACTTTAACAAAAAAAATCCGTTGTATCTCTGAAATCTGTTTCATCCGGCCAAAAAAGAGAAAAAAATTGGTTTAAAATTCCTGTGAATTTTACATTTAATGTGTGCGGTGCGCAAGGGCACACGAAAACGCGTGGAACCTCTATGTTAGGGTAACCATTGTCCCTATACATAAATATTTGTTCCTCACGAACTAATGTCACGCATTCAGTTGGGTTAGCCGATTTATTTTCATGACACATGAAAAGCAGTCGAAGGTAAATTAGAATATTTTTGTCTTCGTAGTTATAGTTGCAATTTCTGCTCACAAATTTGTGGAACAATCGATTGCTCATTGTCATATTTTCTTATATAAGTTGATACTTTTGAAGTTACACAAGCCTGCTCAGTTTGTAATTGGAGTGAAGTTTCAACAAATGTGTTACATTTCCTTATACTCAATTATAAGACGTTCTTCTGCAAGGTATTTTATGCAGATATTTAAGAAGAATGTTGCTATCTAAAACAGTAACATCACTCACCACCCACTGACGAATATAAAGTGAAATTAGTCGTTCAAAGAAGCTTCTTACTAACGGTGATACTCCAGCGCGTAAAACACATTCTTCATAAACAGCAGTCAGTTTACAAACGGATGTAATGAAATATATATATATATATATATATATATATATATATATATATATATATATATATATATATATTTCTGCTCGAAACAAGCGATAATACACCATCTCTTCTGCGTCAGAATGAGGCCAGTTTCGTCTAATTAAAGATTCAGTATAAATCTTCCAAATATGAATAGTGAGCAGTGAAAGGTGTGATACATAAAATACTTGTATTTAACTCAGAATCAACTGAAAATAACTTGGGTACGGAGAATAAAGTTAAAGTAAAGACGATTCGTCCGTGCTTCTTATTCTAGTACAGTGAGTTTCATATGGTGGCTACAAAATCGATAGTAAAATAAACGGAAAACGTCGTGTCAGATCAATACCAAAGAAAGAAAATAAAATATTCACACACACACATGCGAAGGATACATTTATTACGTGTAGTAAACATTTTTCAAATTCCAAAAATTGCTATTAAATATTATTTCGTCTTGTTCCCACTAGTTATCAGTAGGATTTAATCTTCAATATGGTATCTACCTAAAATACATGTTTGACGTTCACTGACATTATGGACACATATGTCATATGAATCCAACTTCAAAGTCCGATTTATTCTGGATATAATTATATATGGAAACTGACTGCTGCAAAAATGTGTTCTTGAGTATATAAACTATGTACCGACGCCAAGCTGCATAACTTGAACAGTGATTAAAAGTGATAACCAATCTGTATGAAAAGATTCATATCGTACTGGTAAATCTGACCACCATTATGTTGGTAGAATAATTCAGTTAATAACGACACGCGAAAATTTTGGAAAAAAAGAGAAAGTGCTAGCAATATATTAAATAGCGTACATTTGGAGCATCAGGACCTAAAATTTCAATTTTTCACCGTGAGGTACATATTTGGTGTCACATTTAATGCACACTGTATTACGAAAACGTGTATCACTCTACTATTGCTGCAAAAATTGATTCATCCTGAATACGATAAAAAATGTCAAACGTTCGAAAAGCATAATGAACTGTTCTTGACGATACAAGGATGATATCGAAACTTAGCAGCAAATTTTAAGGAGATTAATAGTGTTAACCAAATTGTCTGAAAACTTTTTATCCTATTAGGAAACCATGCTACCCCCATTCTGACTAATGCAGTAATCTACGTGACCTAACAATGTATATATCAGAAAGTTAGTTGTTATTGGGCTTTATGAGCACTTTCTGGCCTTTGGTCATCGTCAGGAGTTCTGTAAATGGAATATAATAATTTAGATGACATTAATTTGAGAATTACAATTTACATTAGGTAAACCTTTTACTTACTCGGAATATCGTTGTTTATGCCAGCTGCCCAATTATGTTGTTTGTTTTACTTGAATCCTTTATTCTTGACTATTACTGTGTATATGCTGTGATATTCCATTTCGTACATTTTTTTCTATTGTGGGGGCTTGAGTTCAGTAATATTACAAGTTTAAATAGTAACTACGTAATTTACATATAAAAACTGTATTTGACAAACTGAAAATTTATTTAGTCACACTTTCCTTTCGTCTAAAACTGACTGTGCATTATTGGTAAACATCGTCGAATATTCTGTGAACAAAACCATGTTTTAGAAAGATATTTATGTACATTTGTATGTCAATTACAATTTATATTTCGTCAACATTTTATTAAAACACTATATTTAACAAACTGAAAATTTATTTAGTTACGCTTTCCTTTCGTCTAAAATTGACCGTGAATTATTTGTAAACATCGTCGAATATTCTGTGATTACAAAACAATGCGTTAGAAAATTTCTTACGTACATTTGTATGTCAATTAGAATTTATACTTTGTCAACATGTTACTTCTTTCTCAAATCGTGGTTCATATCAACTGCCAAATTTTGCTGTTTGTTTTAGTTATACTGCTGTTGTACTTGCTTATTGATTATTGTTTATATGCCATATTACTCAATATTTGATTGACTTCTTTACTTTCCTGTTTGCAGTAGTTCAGAGAAATTACGAAGTTTACATAGTAACCAGATACTTTACAAGCTAAATTAACTCATAGTGGTCACAATAAAGCTCATAAAGCAGCAAAAAAATAATTTATTATCACATTGTTGTTAATATCTACTGCCCAAGTTTGATTTGTGTCTTAGTTGTTATGTTGCTGTACTTACTTATTATTGCTTATGTACTGTATTAGTTAATTTTTGAATTTCTCTTTTACTTTTCTATTGGCAGTAGTTCAGCAATATTACAAGTTTACACAGCAGCCAGATGTTTAATGCTACATTAACTCATAGTGGTTACAATAAAGCTCATGAAGCAGTTTCAAAGCAATTTATTAATACATGTATTGTCAGTAATATATTTCAAAGACATATTCTACATTTCTGGCTACACAGAGTAGAAAAGACGCGTTTTTAACTCTAGAGAATTATGTGCTAACAAAAGATTTAAAGTCGTGCATTTGTAGAAAAAGGCAATTAATTAATTAATTAATTAAAAAAATAAAACGTAATATTTTTGAAACACTTTATTTAACAAAGTGACCAATTTTGCTGTGTGTTTTACTTATTATGCTGTTGTATTGCTTATTTACTATTGCTAATGTGCTGCATTACTGAATTTTTAAATTCATTTTGTTACTTCTTCTGCTGTCAGTAGTTCAGCGATATTACAAGTTAACACAGTAAACAGACACTTAACATGCTAAATTAACTCATAGCGGCCATAATAAAGCTCACAAAGCAGCATAAATGTAATTCATTAATAAATACACTGTCGGTAATATATTTCAGAGACATATTCTACGTTGTAGGCTACACGGAGTAAAATGACGCGGTTTTATATGTCGAGAATTGTGCGCTGACATTATATAAATAGTCGTGCGTTTCTAGCAAAAACAAACAGAAAATTGTAGTTTTGAAACATCCTACTTAGCAAACAAAAATTTTATTTAGTTAATGTTTTCTTTCGTCAAAAAATGAGGGGTAGTTTAGGTAAACATTTTTATCGATTTTGTAGACAAAGTGTTTGTTCAACAACTTTAAGGTAAGGGGGGACTCAGGTTTGAAATGAGTGGCTTGTTAAAGATGCTGCGCACAATCGAGTGTCGCCCGCCGCTTACGAACGCTACGGATGTCCGTAATAAAATAACCGGGGAGCAGATCGATTGCAGCGCAAGGAAGTGTCTCACTCACCGCAGCGGCACGAGGCGAGGTAGCCGCCGCCCCGGAGAAGCAGGCAACCCGCGCAGCCCTGGCAGCGGCAGCGAAGCTCCGGCAGTGCGCGTGCTACCCCAGCGAGCGCCTGCGGCAACCTGCGGGCGTCGACGTCGATCGCGAACTGCGCAGTGTCAAGCGGGCGGGTCAGCGCGAACAGTCGACGAGCGCCGCTGGCTAGTTGGCGCGCCGGCCGCCGCGGGCGCTGGCGCTGGCGTCGCCGCCCCGACGCCTCCTCTCCGGGGCTCGGCGCCCGCACAAATCCCGGAGACTCAAAAGAGGGGACGAACGGCTTGCGTCTGCCATTACGGCCCAGGCGAAATTGCGGAACGATTGTCCGAGGAATTTACGTGCGCCGGACGAGGACTACAAATTAATAAATGATATTCTGTTTTCTCCCTGCGCTTTAATACAGAGAGAGAGAGAGGGGGGGGGGAGCGGGATTACTGTGCGAATGCATTTATATTTCGTTTCCCCAGCTGTGCAATTTCGCGCGTTCTCTCCGGGCCGCGTCGCACATTAACCACTTATGCATTAAATATCGGACAGCGACGCGGCACGTAGCCGTCGTGTATAATTGTATTACTGATCGTTTTATCCCTTGTTCAGTAGTTTAGAAAACAGCGCTGTTTTGAAGGATCAAGCACTCGAACAGCATTTAATGCCATTATATCACAAAAGTATGCTAAATTTCATTTTATTCACTAAGAATGCTGTCCACTTCTAGACTTTCCAACTTTAACAAATTTCTGTTAACGGTTTTATTAGTTGCTATGTTCTACGCATTATGATTCGAAACAATAAATTCAAAGGCAGATTAAAATTGTGTGCCGGAACCGGGACTCGAACCTGGGACCTTTGACCTTTGCCTTTCGTGGGCAAGCGCTCTACCACTGAGCTACCCCGACACGACTCACGATGCCGCCTCTCAACTTCACTTCCGCAAGTACCTCGCCTCCTACTTTCCAAACTTCACAGAAGCTCTCCTGCGAACCATGCCCGACTAGCACTCCCGGAAGAAAGGTTATGGTGGAGACATGGCTTAGCCACAACCAAAGGGATGTTTCCAGAATGAAACTTGCAGCGGCGGTGGCTAACCCATATCTCCGCCATATCCTTTCTTCCGGGAGTGATAGTCGTGCAAGGTTCGCAGGGGATCTTCTGTGAAGTTTGGAAAGCAGTAAGCGAAGTACTGGCGGAAGTGAAGCTGTGAGGCGGCATCGTGAGTCGTGTCGTGCTAGCTCAGTGGTAGAGCGCTTGCCCGCGAAAGGTAAAGGTCCCAGGTTCGAGTCCCGGTTCCGGCACACAATTTTACTCTGCCAGTAAGTTTCATATCAGAGCACGCTCCGCTGGAAATAAATTCAAAGCTTATACAATTCTGAGCGCATTTAACCAATATTTACATAATAATATCACCAAGTCACTACAGTTGCCACTATGAAACATTATGTTTGGAATTTCGACCGATAGTACACCCGCTAACGAAGAGGGAATGTGTGTGAGAGAGAAAGAGAGATACAACCGTGAGAATATTTTTAATAATATTAATACTTAAAGAAACTACATTTTTGCTTTACAAGGATCCATATATTTTCAAGAGGTTCGCAAATTCTTACTTTAATTCCAATATGTAAAAAGTGCCGAATATTTCCAATTACATGAAGTAAACTACGAAGCATTCATGACCTTATACCTACCCACAAAACTGTTAGGTAGAATTCGGAGGAGCGATATTATTTATTATCTATACCTCATTGCCTGCTTTGCGTGCCGGCCAATATGAAGAATGATGGTTGTAGGAAGAATGAGACTCGCCCTGATACGCCGGCGCAGCACGGGAGCTGCAGTCAGTACGGGGCAGTCAATAAGAAGTTCCAGAGAAGAGAGCTAGCCGTCTACATAGCACAAGGTGGAACCGAACTGCCAAGAATTGTAATGATACCTTGCAGAACTGTTCGATAGACAGGAAGACTTGTACCAACACAAGGACATCAAATTTCACTATTCTGTAATAAAAGTATATGTGGACAAATCAGTGGTTTTAGTTGCAGCTCCATGTCAACATCCTTGCTTGTCACTTCCATCTCCTGAACCCACTAGAAAGCTGAGACCCTACAGCGACATTACAGAAGGACCACGTGGCACATGTGCCTCAACAAGCTTTATGTTTAGATCTACACTCTAAGGGCGAAAACGAAAGTCGCACTGGCGAGTTTTAGGCCACACTTTAGGTTAATCTGTAATTTCAAGAGCTTAGCAAATACTCAGACCAAAAATTTTAGTAATATAAAATCAAGTACTTGAATATAATAATTTAATACATAATGTACAAATAATGCAAGGTAAATTATGCAAAACATTGTAATAAATACATAATACTTTAATATCTATAATTTTATATTAGTTATTGTTCACACTATTCCTGTTCTTCTATGTTTTGCTATGAAATATTTGGAAAATTTGGCCATAAAACAGGCAAGCGGGGCTTTAATTTTTATATACTCATTAAACAAAGTTTTCTTTGTTCTTTCACAACAATTATATAAAATTTGTAGTCAGTTTAGTTAATTAATCATGTGAATTATTGTGTCTTGGAATCTTTATTGACATTTCATATCTATTAATTTTAAAAAGCACTCTCCTCCACCACACTGTCTTATGGTTAGAATATTCTTATAGAATATTCTTATCATTCATTGCAACGACTTCCTGTTTTATATATATATTTCTTATTGAGTTTAATTATACATTTTTTATGTTGTTCATCATACTTTTATTGTTGTTTATCATATTTTTTAATTTCATTATTCCACGAGAGGATGGTACTGGAGACTGAGGCGCTCCAGTCACGGTCTGCACGGCCACTACGGTCAGGGGTTCGAATCCCCCCTCGGGCATGGATATTTGTGCCGTCCTAGTTCGTAAGTAGTTCATAAGTAGTTTGTAAGTTTAGGGACTGATGACCCCGTAGTTAAGTCCCGTAAGCTTAACAAACATTTGAACATTTGAACATTTGATGGTACTGGTCACTGATGCTTAAAATTGCATCTGTAAAATTTGGTAGAGATCGATTGAACATTCGACCCAAATTTGAAACATTGATGAACTGTTCACCGTACGCCCACAACGGTTCCTGAGCCAAAACCAAAAGAGCACGTCTCATAGCTCGGGAGTTTCAATAAAACATTAGGTATCAACTAGTTTCGGTCATCGTCCATCATGACTTGATAACTATATAAAAGTCAAAATAAAACAATAGATGCACACCAGAAAAATTAAGAAGTATGGCGTGTACTTAAATAGTATTTTGATTACTTACAAGTGGTCGAAAGTTCAGGGAGATACATCATAATTATAAAGGTGAATCTGGCTGATAACAGGAACAGTTCGCTGTAGTGTGAAGAGCATAATGTAATGTGAGATCGTAAAAAAATACAATATGAATAAATTGTAAACTATTGTGCGTCAGTGAAGAAGATGAAATGCGAGTGATAATTGCGTAGTCTTTGAAGGATCTGTCACACTCTCTATTGCAGTCAGTGCTATTGAAATTTTTATGGTATAATTTAGTATTAGTTCTGACAGCACCTATTACATATACGCTTAGTATATGTGCCATAATTGTTTCCCTTTCTTTTGACGCTAAACAGTACAGGTACACTTCTTCTCAAAGTTTATATTAACCAGAATAAAGTAGCTCTCCTGCTGATTAATACCGAATTTACAACTTGTGTTACATAGACCTATATTAACATTCCGATATGGAAAATATATCTTACTCTATTATTTTTGTGAGGAAAATTATTAATTTTCACTATAGAAGGAAATGAAAATTGCTAGCTGATAGAAAACTATATGTAAGTGCAGTTATCATCTATTAAGTCTCAGTTTTCGTACTGTTTGTGTCTTGCGACCTACTTCATCCTGACATATAATGTGAATCTGCATTTGCTTTGAAACTATAATTTAATTTGTAAAACAGTAGAAATAAGTTATGTTTTGTGGAAGAAAACACTTTTAAGATGATGACCACTCATTATGTAACACGATTTGTTGACGAAGATAACGATTTATTTTTGGAATTGTGGTGGAATTGGTAAATTTTCTGACATTTTTCAGTGATGTATAGTTTGTTAAACACTGTTTCGGTAATTTTTTGCAACTTTATCATGTAACTCTTTTGCCTACTCTGTGACCAGAGATAACGACCAAAAATAAGTAATACTCTTTTTTTTGTACAAATGCTAAATTGTACAGTGAGTACATTGGTGGTACAGATTCCATTAACGTCACTGACAGAAGCAACTAAGGCTGTACACTATTCACACTTGCATTTCGTACTCCTCATTCAAATTATTTTAAGATTATGTGCTTCAATTTGGTCTTTACATTGTAATGGGCTGTTACTATTATCTGCTACATACAACTATGTACAATGTATTGTCCTGAAGTGCTCTACAGCTTCTAATTAATCAAAACACGGTTTAATTATGCATGGTAGTTCCCATATCTCTTTTCTGGTGTTTATTAATTGTTTTTGTTTTGCACTTTTCCATAGCTATCCATTGGAGATGTCAATGAACGATAGTAGTTGCTGCTTAGTTTTTAATAAAGCATCTGATGATTTTAAAATGAATTTCGTGAAATATTTGGCAGCTAATAAATCACACTACCAAATCATTGAAAATAACTACATTTCTAAAACAAGGTCAGAGAGAAATCAACTCTTAAATGATTCTGCGGGGGGAATCTTTATTTAAACTCCAAAACTATCGCCACAGTGTTACACAGCGAAGAAATTTCATAATAAAGCAAATGTGTAACTGAATCATCAAAATGTGCAGTCGGTACAAAAACATGTTTTCCACTACCTAAACCGAAACTGAATTAGTATGATGGTGAAAATGAAATAATATAAGTGGTTTCTTTTAGACTGACGACGCCCGCAGTGGCCGAGCGGTATGCGGCGCGCCAGTCACGTTCTGCATGGCCACTACGGTCGGGTGTTCGAATCCCCCCCTCGGGCATGGATATTTGTGCCGTCTTTAATATAAGCTAGTTCATAAGTAGTTTGTAAGTTTAGGGACTGATGACCCTGTAGTTAAGTCCCATAAGCTCTACAAACATTTTAACATTTTTAGACTGAAATACTTGGTAGAGGAATGCAACCTTCATTGTAAAATTTTTAATAATGATTCTAAATTTGCTAGTGATTGCATGAATAATCAAAAGACAGTGAATTGAAAATAAAAATAAAAAAATTAACAAATAATCTACTGATTCCATGTTTTGATTATTCAAGCAATCTCTAGCAATTTTAGAATCATTATTTCTGGAGTCTGGTTATGGCAGATTTGCATCCACTCACCAGTCTAGGCCTACCTTGCATAGTGCTGCAGGGCTTCTAAACATCCAGAGTGTTTTTCAGCAGACAGGAGATGCAAAGTGTGTAATATGTATGAAATTGACACAAGGAAATTACTATCACGTATACATATTGGAGAATGGATAATGTGAAGATGTATATTCTACCAGGTGCAGTCTCGGGGAGGCCTAGCATATAGTATTAAGACTTTCTATCGGATAACGTTGCTACTGGTACACCTGCCCTACGTTTCGTCCAAAACTACTCCGGGCATTTTCAGAACTGCTGCTCCTCCATTGAGTCTAACTGACCGACGGGTCGAGTGTCTCAGGGTAAAATATATTCCTTAGAAAATAGGTATGGCTGAATTTAAGCTGTGATAGCAAAGATAATCCTTTACAGAGAGAATACGTAGCCATCGATTGTCGTGTAGGATAAAACTGAGTAGCGATTCTGCAGACCTATTGTGCATATGTCGCAGAGTTTTATTGTCGTTTCTTCGCCACTAAAATTACCGATACGTATTTATTTTTCTGTGGCTTCTCTATTCAATTGTGAAAATACATCTGACTTGTCTTTTCTTCCTAGCGGTATAGACTTTCGTGATCATATAAATGGATTCTTCCGTCGCTTCTTGGTAGAACGCTTTAAGGTTGAAAACAAAACAAACTGTTTTTGTTCTACTAAATTTAGTAGAACTTTCGTGATCGTTTATCCGTGTATTCCGGCTTCTCTTGTCCAATATAGCTTTACCATAAATATACGGATATTTGTACACATCTCATACAGACAAAGAAGTGCGTTTATCCTTTACAGATCGGAGAGCTTGACGTATTTACTTTGTTGGTCTAAAACGTTGTCCAATCTTAGTGACCAGATTCATTACTTTTTTAATAACTGGGCGAGAAAATGCATCATTCGAGATTTCTGTTTCATGCCTGTGCTTCTGTCTAGACGCACGGAATGGCCGCGAGGTCTAAGGCATCATGCTACTTAGTCGGTGGTCGTTCCCGCCGGAGGTTTGAGCCCTCCCTCGGGAATATAAGTTTGTGTATGCTTGTGTTTTGTGCTTAGTGTGAGAGTATGTAGTTATAGGTATAGGGACTGATGATCATAAATGTTTGGTGCAATAGGTATATAAATATTTCAAAATTTGATATGCTTCAGCCTACGGGTATCTGGTCGTAGAAATCACTTGGTCTCTAATCCCACTGGGACATGGATGGTGATTAGAGGTCTTCTGTAAATATTACTTTCCTAAAGACCTTTTGTTTCCAGTTTCCATGAGTCTGTCTCAAAATCGGGGTTACAATTTACAAATTCAGGGGCCTTTTTCACTTTTTCCCACAACACAACCCATAATCCGCTTTTTCCCCATTTTTCTTAACTTTCGTTCCAGTTTGTTCTATAACATTCGTAATCAATATGAAATGTTTAAATTCCAATTAAAGTCTCCTCAGCTTGCCGTAAGTCTTTCAGAAAATGCGGCGTGGGATTTTAAATCAGACTTGCAGCAATGGAAATTTATTATGTGTTGGACAAAACCTCTTTCCTTGTCTCTGCCGCTATAAAGTACTCCGGAATAACTGAAAGTGAATGATTCTATCCCACCACTATCTGTTTCCTGCTGTTCGTGATTGTTTGTTGCTCGGAGAGAACTCATCTGTTCGCGTCGAGGAGGAGGCTTGTGACGCTCAAACGGCAGTAACGGAGGCAAATTGTTCCGACAATTGAGACACGGCTCTGTTCGATGCTGCCAGAATCCACCGTAATTTCAGTACGAATGAGAACAGACTGGTAACTGCCGCCGTGTTACAAAGAGAGTGGTAGCGAGGGTTTTGTGTGACGGTCGCATTGAGTTAGCAAGTGAACTGGTGTTAGCTGTTTGTTGCATTACTAAACGAGTGTACTACGACATTTTATCATGCCAAAGGTCTCCAGTATCATATACATTGTTCTGACTCGAATTCAAACATGGTTTGAATAGACACAGACAGAACGAAATGAAATGTACTATTTATCAAACCTCTCATTTCCATCTGTAAAATCAATTGAAAAGACTCTTCGCGCAAACAAACCCCAGGAAACTCAATTACGAAATGCGTTTCAACACCGAGAGGCCAGAATTATAAACAATAAAACATTTACTTTTGTACTGCGTTTAAACGAGCAGGAATTCTGCTCATTATCGTGACGCTTTCAAAATTAAAAAAGATTTCTTGAAAAATGGACAGCGACGTCAGTGCTCGATGAGGATAATTTAAGAAAGAACTACAAGGAGCGTGTTATCAAGAAATCATATAAAGAAGGAGATAGTCTCAGATTGCAATTTGGGAATAATTTTGTATGAAACCATAGACTCTGTGGGACGATGTGTTAAGCACATGTTATTAAAAATGTATGAGCTCCAGACAGCCAATCCCAGAACGATAATTATTGACTTCTCCCAAAATTTGGGGGAAATGATATCGAGTTAGAAAAACTTCTTGTTTGGTTACGGTATAGGCTCCATATATGGTGTTACCCATTAAGCAATAGGAAACTTTATTACCTAAGTTCAACTAAAAAAATGTTCAAATGTTTGTAGAGCTTATGTGACTTAACTATGGGATCATCAGTCCCTAAACTTACAAACTACTTATGAACTGAAACTTCCTGGCAGATTAAAATTGTGTGCCGGAACCGGGACTCGAACCTGGGACCTTTGCCTTTCGCGGGCAAGCGCTAAACCAACTGAGCTACCCCGACACGACTCACGATGCCGCCTCACAACTTTACTTCCGCCAGTACCTCGCCTCCTACTTTCCAAACTTCACAGAAGCTCTCTTGCAAACACGCAAGACTAGCACTCCTGGAAGAAAGGATATGGTGGAGACATGGCTTAGCCACAGCCTAAGGGATGTTTCCAGAATGAAACTTTCACTCTGCAGCGGAGTGTGCGCTGATATGAAACTTCCTGGCAGATTAAAATTGTGTGCCGGAACCGGGACTCGAACCTTTCTACTTATGAACTAGCTTATACTAAAGACGGCACAAACATACATGCCCGAGGGGGGATTCGAACTCTCGACCACAGCGGCCATGCAGACCGTGAATATCACGCAGATGAACACTCGGCCACTGTGGCCGGCTAAGTTGAAGTCTGTGGTTCATATATTTCACTGTGTTTATGAATACATAAGGCACGAATACGACATCGCAAATCATTTCATCTCTTTCGTCAAGAAGAGTCTAGTGAAAGCTCTGAGTCTTATTGATGCCAACAAAGAAACCACTCTGCCTTCCCTTCCAAATTACCCAATCATTACTCGTCAGTGATCTTGAATTGACTGTGCTGCTACGTAGTGTGAGAAGTTTTGCAGCATTACATTTTTTGTGCTTTCTTTGGGTCCGGCAGATGCATTTGCAATTTCCGAAGCTCAGCAACTTCAGTTATTGGAGGAAATACGTCATTTACGGAATGAACTGTATTGTCTCCATAGCTACAAATACCTAACTGTAGCTATTAAATGATTAGAAGGACAAGGAATAATACTGAATTATTTATACTTCCGTGAGGAAGAAGGTAGAGAGCTTTGCCAAACATGAGTCTAGTCTTTAGATGAATCCAGACATTGAAAAATGGGCCACATCTGTAGAGTTTTCATTCTGAGTGAATCATTGTGTGTGGACTGTGTATTTACCATTCTGTCTTCATATTTGCCCGGTAACTTGTGAACTGAAGGTGCCTACCGCAAGCTATTGGTATGAAGTATGGCTCCCACACGTTTGTATGTGGAATGACTTATCTACGCAGGCCTTATCCAGTTTGAGTACACATACAGGTTCCCGCCACATGCGAAATAAGTACGCTCGACAGCATCAATGAAATTTAAGAGTTATAAGATTGACCCGCGCAACGGATAACATTACAAACGCATCATAACTAATTAATCGGATCCAATATATGTTTTAAAATGGAACGGATACGTTACTCTGATATTTATGCTCCAGTGCACCATTGCAGGCCACAGCAACGACTTTAAGAATGGGATTACTAGTTCTGAATAGGGTCATATGAACATTTAGAAATTTCTTCGACTCGCGTGTGAGATAAAATCATTATTCATTAAGAAATCCTTTAAATAAATTCTTTATCATGTGAATTTAAATGTAAATTCTAGAGTAAATGAGATTTTAAATGCAGTTTTTCTATCATCTCATACTACATCCGAATGGGCCTCCTAGCAAGTCCCCCCCCCCCCCCCCCCAAAAAAAAAGGTTAATCTCGTCACTCGCATTCATACAAGTCATGCAAAGCAGGAATTACCACGCGAGCCAACTAATTTGAATCCGAACGGCCGTTGCGAGACAGGGACAGCAAAGTGGTGTGAACGGACACATTGGTTCGATGGACAAAAAATTACCCGAGAATGAGATTTGCATTACAGTCCTACTGATTACTAAGAAAATATGTCATGGGATCACAAAATATTACAATGCCCGTCGAAATGATGAACATACGCAATCAGCGTGGCCCCAAACAGAAACCAACTTACTGAAATATAATTTAAAATAATTACCACCACGCTGTATCTACTCTTACTTCTACGGAATTTAGTTATGAATACTTGAATACATCATGTCTGGCAACATTATTACTATCCCATGGGCTTATAGTCATAGCACACAATCATTACAAAATTTACGAAAATCTGCCAGTTCACACTACATTTTACGTAATTACTATACACTATTGCATGAGCAGGGTAAGGAATAGCAACAGACCCTCTGTTACCAGACTTTCTATGTACTGGCCACCACGTGGCACAACGTACATCCTTATCACATTGCACAAGAAAAACCATCATAGTTCCGAGATTAATTCTCCACATTTATGCATACAAATTATGACTAATCAATAGTAACAATGCACCAACTGTACTCATAAACTACAATTTACCCATTTCGCGCGCAAAGTCCTAGTTACAAAGAAAATCGCTATAAATTTGAATATAACCCCTCAAAATGAATAAGTACCAGAAATAACTACCATAACCCCTTCAACGAACTAATAGTCACCATCATAATCCAACAAATAACCGTATTAGCAGCGACTTTGATCCACCACAAAGCACACACCATCTCGATCTGGTTCTATGATGTGAAATCCCAAAAAAAAAGTTAAAACAGGTACACTTGACAGCAAAATAAGTGGATCACTGCTGAATGCAACCCTAAAACGTAGCTATGTTGCGGGTACTCTGCACACAAAACCCTGTGGAGTACAGTCGTTCGACTATTCACAATGGGTACCATAAGAAGCAGTAGAGAACATTGCTCCTTATGGCAGACGGTCCACATGTAATTCAATACCTTTATACAAAAAACCATTAGAATACAAATTATTAGAGACGAGAAAGCAACGTAAATTCAATTTCATTACAATAAGTGACAAATCGGATACCTTATCAAACTCATTCAATGAAACATTGAGTTTTTGTTCATGCTCTGAATCTGAACACACTGTTGACCAAAGAAAGCTTTCGCTTCTGATCGAGACTAGATTAGGCATAAAGAGACGTAAAACATTGACGTTTTTATTGGTATCGGTTTAGAAGGCCAATGTCCGAACCCAGAAATGTATGTTTAACTTTAGCATTGCACTAGGAACTGCATTGTTTCTGAGAGGTAACCACTAAAGTTATATAATACAGTGCAACTCACAGGTGTCAAAAGTCATAAAATTGTGGAATAGAACGCAGTATCTATACGAATCGTTAACTAAGCACAATCAAACGTCAGATATTAAATAAATTCACGGATGGCAATGTATTTGAACTTGAAAGGACGATACAATTGACTTCTTTCCCGGCAGGGACTCAAATGCGGCTCTATTCGCATTTTATTATATATATATATATATATATATATATATATATATATATATATATATATATATACCCAAAGAGTTGAAATAGTTACTATTTTCTCACCGTTAGCGGGATGTGCACGTGTTCGGCTTGAAGTAGCCCAAGCCGCGGCGGATTAGCCGTGCGTACTGGAGCGCCGTGTTGCGGCGCACACAGCTGTTCGCCGTCGAGGGTTCGAGTCCCCCCTTCGGGCATGGGTGTTTGGGTTGTACTTAGGCTAGTTTTTTAGCAACGGACTAATGACAAACAGTTGAATGCGATAGATGTACAAACATTTTGAAGCAGCGCAATAAATAACGTTGTGCTGCCTGGGATTCCAACACCCGCGCCTATCGTCAGCGTTGACCTCAGTCGACAATTATCCCATTCTCGTTTACTAGTAATTAGGATCCCGCCGTTCGTAGAGACCTGGGACCTGGGGGGTTTGACATTTTGAGGTAACAACGAAAAACTAATCCAACTTTGTTGTAGTCAGTAGCGAATGGACATGTGTAATGTTGATTTGAAACACCCCACAGTCCTAAAGTCTTTACTTGGAGCTACTGGAGGTGGAGAGGTGGATGTATGCGATTGTTAAAAACTGTTACCCCAGCTGTAATCAAACCATATCTTAGCTAACATCATCCAGGCCAACTGCTGATTTTCATACCTGGTAGTATAAGGTTTTTGTTAAAATGGAGTGCAGAACACATGGTACGAGTAGTAAAATAAATCGTCGGTACCTGTCTACGTAACAGTAATTTCTTGGCCGCGCTGTTGGGATTACAACAAAAAATTATATACGGTATCTAGAATTATGTAACAATGCGTATTCCAGTATAAGACGTTTCAGCATGCTCCTTGGTGATTTTGTATGGCACGATCTATATTCTTATTTAACTATGCTCTCATTTTGCTCAAGTTTTTAGAAAAATGTGTATGAAATCTAATAGGACTTAACTGCTAAGGTTATCAGTCCCTAAGCTTACACACTACTTAAACTATCTTAATCTAAAGACAATGCACACACCCATGCCAGAGGGATGACTCGAACCACCAACATGAGCAGCAGCCTGATCCATGAAATGATGTCTTAGATCACGCAGCTACTCTGGGCAGCGCTCAAGTTTGTAGCATAGCTCTTACCATAATAAATGGAATATTACCCATCATAAAAGTTGCGAGTAGCGTCGTTTACGCATTAGAAAACAGATACTAAAACGGCGAAATGTGTACCAATTGTGACACTTCGAATTAAAGCAGAGGAGATCAATCGAAACACCAGTTCTCCGTATTTCTAGAACGAAGAATGGATTGTGGGCAAGGAGATATAAAATAACACGGTCTCATAGAGAGGACTGGTAGACAGTAACGAAAGCATAAATTAAAAGAGAAGGTATGCTTCAACAGAAACCAACAATTTTGATCATAGTGTTTTGAGGGAACAGACCAAATGGGAATCTGTTGTTCTTATGTGAGAGAGGCGACAGAGAGTGAGAGAGAGAACAGAAGAGAACAATGAAGAAATAAAAGACAAATCGTTTGCTTATATTGTTGACAATGGAGGAAGTATTAATGGATGTAAGGGAGGAGAGAGGCGTATCTGAAATAACAAAAACTACTTTGACAGCATCCATCTAAACTGATCACTCTGAATACATGAAGGCTGGGTATACGTGAAACGATAAAAATAGGATATTGAATGAAAGGAGAAGCATTGAATTAAAACTTGTGGCATGGGCGGGAATCGAACCCAGACTTCCACAATTTATTTAATTCAATACTTTTCCTTGCACTCAATGTCATTCACACATTGACACTGAAAACTGTCTCTAGGTATATAAATTTATAATAAAAATAGGATAAAAAGGGAACTGTATATTAAAAAAAACTTCAATATAAAGGTAGCTCAAAGGAAAAAAATAATAGCTATTTTATTTCAGTTGCCAAGAGATCTTTCATAGTCTCTTACTTACGAAATATGACAACAGAGATGAGATTAAAAAGGAAAAAAATATTTTAAGGACTAATAATTTATTTAGAATCCCTCATTATTTGTTTCTTCCGTAATGCATCTCAGCATATAACCTATAATGCAATCAGACCAGCTTCTCTTTGTAAAAGCGACATTTCTACCTCGAGTCGATTGCTCCCAGTGAGACGGCCTGATTTGTGTTTCTGCTTTCCGCTCTTACTATGATGCCAGGAAGTAAACATTCTGTATTTAGATCAGAGCCCCGCTTTGCGCCCTGCTGAGGGCTGTTGGCCACCACCGCAACTGCCAGCTGGCTGGTTTCCACCAAGCCTCACCTCAGCACCAGCTGTGGTTGACCGGCCAGCCCGTAGCTCGGAAGCCACGGCTAATACAGGCCCCAGTCGCAAAGCAAGAATGAACCCTTGAAGTATGAAAAGTTTCTGAAAACCTACCCTAATGTGTAGCACAAACTACCATAGCCAGAGCTATTTTGCTATAAAATGAGCTTTCACGTTATCTTTTGACACTTCATTCAAATATTCAATGAAGTTAAGGAAGAGAATCATGATAAACATAGCTACCACATAATGTTTCACCTAGATAGCAATCATATGACAAAGGAACCTATCTTTCTTTTTAGCGCTCTACATTAGATCTAGACATAAGAAAATATGTATTCAACCTAGAAAACGATGCATATTGGAAAATTAAACAGTTCTGCTATAAACAACACAAATGTATATATGTATTATAGCATTCACTTTTTGTGCTCTTATAAAGTGTTCTCAATGTGTCTGAAAGAATAAGTGATACCTTCTGCTGGGTCCCTTTATTTACACAATTGTTCTGTTATTCGTAGTGAAGTGTTTTGTAATTTATTCAAACAATCGCTTCAATTTCTCGACTGCTCCACACTTATGCGAACCTCGAAATAAATAATAACAATACATACAATTGACAAACAGAGTATATGCGAGTTGTAATCTCATATATTCTATCAACTTTTTCGACGTCCTCCCTCTATCCCGTCAGGTAACAATCGGACACTGTTCAGCAGTACTGCATAAGAGGTGGAACAATTGCAGGGTTGGCAGTCTCCTTAGGAGACGCTTAAATCTTCTAATGGTTGTGTCAATAACAGACCGTTTTTTTTTTCACCTTCGCTTTAACAAGTATTATTCACAGTCAACATTCTTTCTGATTGCACCACAAGATTTTCGTTATATGTGTAACCTTCAAATTTGTTTTGCATATTGATATCTAGAATACTGACAAAGCTCTTTGAGTAATCATATTCAGAGCCAAATGCATATTGATGTTTAAGGTAAATTTTCGCCATATGCGACGTGAAGATACAAAATCAAAATCATTTTGCAATTGATTTGCTCTTCTGAGTTTAGTAGTCAGCATCATTAACTGCCTCAAATCTAAGAGCAATGTTCTGATTGCTCATTAAATATTTCGAATATATATTCGAAAAAGGAGAAGAATTACACTCGTCACGTCCTATTCACTTGATGAATCCTCGTCAGTTAGTGCAAACTATTACCTTGCGGACAGGACGTCACAATCCCAGTAGCACAACTGTGACTATACTCCTTAGAAAAGCGATATGGTTCGAAGTTGATTATGGCTGAAGATACAAAAAATCGTTTTGGCACTCTATAAATACGGAATGAGTTTGAGAGTACTCAGTAGTTCAAGCAAATATAGTACCATAAGTCTCACAAGGTGTTGGAACACTCGAGAAAGACAATGCCTGTAGAAAAATGATCTTCCTGGTACGACTATGGTAGTGAAATGACAACATGGTGGATCATGTTTGGTGATAGTTGTACATCTTCCTGGAATGACAAGAAGAATCTAGATTAAAAGAAATAATCCAACACAAGCTGCTTTTGGCCACTGAGTGCACGCATTGAGAAAGCTGAACAGTTGTGCCCAGCCGGAATTCGGTCCAGTTCCTCCTGCTCTCTGAGCAGTTACGGTAACCACTGCGCGAGCGAGAAAACAACGATCATCGCAGGTGTGCAGGCTACTCCTCACCCCCCTTTTCGCCCTCGTAACCGTTTTTTTTCGTTATTTTATGGGACTTAACTACGGGGTCATCAGTCCCTAAACTTACAAACTACTTATGAACTACTTACGAACTAGGACGGCACAAATATCCATGCCCGAGGGGGGATTCGAACCCCCGACCGTAGTGGCCGTGCTGACCGTGACTGGAGCGCCTCAGTCACATCGGCCACCGCGGCCGGCCCTCGTAACCCCCAAGACTCAAATTCCTCACACTACTTACGTAGTTGCCGTTTCCAATTTGCACTCACTGCTCATGGCACTGTGCCGATTACCTCAAAAGTTCAAGTGTAGTGTACATTTGCAACGACTTCATGTGGTGTCTGTTCTTTCTAAAGAACGGTTTCCACACTTATATGTATATAGAAGAAACTGTCAAGGTTCACTTATAGGTGGTATTCCAATTAAAATGTCTGAAAATTGAACTTCGGTGTGTCCTTTACTTATCACATTTATGATTACAGACCCTCCTCGGCCACAGGTTTTTGTGTTGTACTGGGGTTAGATTACCTTAGTTTATTTGTAAGCTACGGACTAATAACTTGTCAGTTGAGTGCGACAGATTTACAAATATTTGAATATTTTGAACATACTCAGTACATGAAAATATCGTGAGGCTTGTTTACACACCACAATGAAGTAGACCTGACAGCAAATTACAATGAAAACTTCAAACTAATGTATATCTGTACAAAGTTAGCATTTTACTGCTGGAAAACAGGATCCCAACACACGAAACGAAAATGTATTCAGATGTATCTTGAATTCAATAAAATCAAAAATATGTTATATCGCATTTTTTTCGCAATTCGTGGACATTCTATTATATATGTATTTTCACAGTAGTATTTGAAAGAAAGTGCCTTCTGATAATGCAAAAGGAAGTGTGTTTTATTTCTACAATTCACCTTTTTCAAAAGGCGTCATCAGTGGGTGTCCTGAAATATTTACATGTTCTTCTTTACACATACCGGTTATGATTTTACATATGTACAGAAAGATTTCGTTTATGATTCAAAATATTTGTATAAAATTGTGTACTTACCCCACTTGCTACTCCATATCCTCCTCTTTCTGGCAACCAGTTCCAAATGGTGCACTATTCTGAGTAGCTTGTTTTTTACGTGTTGCCAACTTTCTCGGCCTATTTGCAATTCAGCTATTTTTATTGAAGGTGTGGAGAATATGTTGTCGTGTGTGTGTTTCTTATTTGTTCACCTTCTTTTTTTTAATGTGTAATTCTGTGTGTATGAGTGTGTGTGTTTGTGTGTGTGAAAGAAGAGAGAGAGAGAGAGAGAGAGAGAGAGAGAGAGAGAGAGAGAGAGAGAGAGAGGGGGGGGGGGGGGTATATGTGTGTGGGGGAGGGTGGGGGAATTGTGGATTTGTGATTACGTTTAGGGATTTGTATCCACCATATGGTGAATCAGTGAAAATAGTGATTTATTCGGGAAGTTTATTTGGTCTTTTAGTTGCAACTCTTTCCCAGCTTTTGTTTTGAATATAAGATAATTTTCTTGTAATGTTAGGAAGTGTTTTTCATTATTTAATCTAATTATCTTCATGTCTTTTTCTGTTGCGGTTATGTTTGGAATCATAAACAAAATGTTTTTGTACATATGTAAAACCTAACCTATATGTATAAACATAAAATGTTGAAATGTTGATATAAGTGGCTTCGATGCATTGTCAATATGAAATCGCGATTTAACAGGTTATCCGCCAGTTGTATGTGTACAACTTCTTTTACAACTGAGTCCCAGAAAGTATTTCTACTGGCCATTCCATGAATTGCAAAGAAGTAAAGATTTTAACCACAGCTTGTACTTTCTTGGACTCAGTTGTAAAGGAAGCTGTACACATACAACTGCCGGACAACCTGTTAAGTCGTGACGACGGATTTCATCTTAACAAAGCATGGAAGCCACTTACATCACGCCTTCGTTCTGAAAAAATGTCTGCATCGTCACATCCGATTGATGTTACCACGCCGGCCGCGGTGGCCGAGGGGACTGAGGCGCTTCAGTCACGGTCTGCACGGCCACTACGGTCGGGGGTTCGAATCCCCCCTCGGGCATGGATATTTGTGCCGTGTTAGTTCGTAAGAAGTTCATAAGTAGTTTGTAAGTTTAGGGACTGATGACCCCGTAGTTAAGTCCCATAAGCTGTACAAACATTTGAACATTTTTATGTTACCACTTTTAATGATTAATTATTCATTTCTAAGCACTGTGGATACGTAACAGCTCTGTTTATGTTTGCACTCAGCGCTCGCATGTTTATCTTTGAAGTATATATTCATCTACGACTAGCGCAGCAGTTACGAATGTGATATCTTCGAGCATGCGCAATCTAATCCTCAGTAGATTTGAATCATGTGATTAACCGTATAAATAGGCACGCTCAGACGCTGAGAACTCAGTCTTGGACTCGCCTTTAAGGCGGCTGTAAGGTTTGCAGCCGAAATATCGGGAGAAGAATTGTCGCTGTCCCGGGTGCACTCCCGAAAGATGATGGAATATTATGTCCGCCGGGAAAACTTTAAGAATCACAGCGGAAACGTAGTAAGTGAGAAACCTTCTTGCCTTTCATAATTTTGCTATGGTTCTCATCGAGTAATAGTTCAATGAAGGTTTGAAATTATGTTTAAAGTTTGTTGCAAGTCGCTAAGTAATCTCATTGTCATATACTGTATTCATGAAGTCTCGTTGCATTATGTGGCAGTTTTATACGATTCTTATTGTTATGACGTTATATCTCCTGAAATGTTCGCCGTATGTGGTTCGTAGTATTACAGAATTGGTACGTCACGGTAAGGAAGATGTGTACCAAATTTGGTTGAAATCGGTCCAGTGGCTTAGGAGGAAATGTGCAGCATTGCCACGTAATGCAACAGATTTTCTCGCATGTCATTATTTATTATGTCACTTCTCGTGAATTACTTGTTGTACGTGATCCTTATACTTACGGCGACCGTCCTCATGGATTGAAGCTTACGTGTACAAAATTTCATAAAGATTGGAACTAAACAGTAGATTTGTATGCAATATGTTCACACAAATAAACTCACGAACATATGACAATCTGCTTTATATAAGGACGAGCTTAAAGCAAGCTGCTTCACATGCGTAGGCTGGTTGGTCTGCATCAGATGCTTCTCTCTCTCTTAATATAAATGTTCATAGATATAGCTTAAGTACTATCGTAATGAAATGTTGTGATAATACTTGTAGCCGCGGCAGAATGGCCGTGCGTATTGAGGTGCCATGCCGCGGTGCGCGCTGCTGTTCGCTATCGGGGATTCGATTCGCCCCTCGGGCATGGATGTGTTGTCCTTAGCATAAGTTAGCTTAATTAATTTGTAAGCCTTAGGGACTGATGACCCCGTAGTTAAGTCTCGTGAGATTTACAAACTTTTGATTTTACTACTTGTAACCCCCTATGGCACCCCTTAATAGTTGAATTTCGAAAAATACCCCAACATGTTTCCTTTAAATTCCAACCAAGTATGCAAATATCATCTTTTGTAATTCTGAGTTCAAAATTGGCTTAGCAGCAACGTATTTTCAGAAAATGTTTCATCCCGTATTTCACCCCCCTAAGTGATTAATTTTCTGAAAATACCGAAACACGTGTCGTCTTAATTCTGACCAAGAAAACATATTTCGAATCAATTTATATGGTTGTAGCTTCAAAATTGCATTAACAGCAAAAGATTTTCGAAAAACATCCCCTCCCCAATTTCACCCCCTTGATGGTAGAATTTCCAAAAATACCGAAACACGTATTTTGTTAAATTGTACAGAACAATACAAATAGCAATTTTTGCAGGTCTAGCTTCAAAATTATCTGTACAAAAATTTGTTTTCCAAAATAATTTTCGATCCCCTATTTTCGCCTTAGTTGTTGAATTTCCAAAAATTCTGAAACTAGTGTGTTTTTAATCCTGATCAAGAGTCCATATTCTGAGTTTCGTAGTTATAGCTTGAAATTTTAATTAACAGCAACATATTTTTGAAAATAAATTTTTGGCGTTCCCTATTTTACCCCCTTATTGGTTGAATTTCAAAAAATGCCAAAACACGTGCCTTTTAAATTCGAACCCTGAATAAAAATTCGAAATTTTGTAGTTGTAGCTTCAAAATTGCGAAAATAGCAACGCATTTTCGAAAAAACGTTTCATCCCCTACTTCAGCTTCTTACAGGCGGAATATACATTAAAAAAAAAAAAACCGCTTCTTAAAACGACGCCGACAGAGTAAGATCAACAGCCTCTAGAAGTTTCAAGTTTCTGTCTTCAGTGGTTTGGGCTGAGCGATGATGAGTGAGTCAGTGAGTCAGTCAATCGGGACATTGCCTTTATATACGAGGCGCGTCCAGAAAGTAAGTTCCGTTTCGTAGTAAAATGAAATTGTACAGATATTCAAAAGAAATTTTTATTGCACAAAACTCTACAACTCTTAAACTACTTTTCCACATAACTGCCGAAATTTTGCAGGCTTTTGTCATAGCGTGGCGCCAGGTTTTGTATACCTTCTTCATAGAAATCTGCCGCCTGTGTCTTCAACTAGTTGGAAACAGTTTCTTTCAGGTCGTCTTCATTGTTGAAGTGATGACCGCTAAGGAAAGACTTAAGATATAAGAACAGATCTTGTCATCAATCGCGTGAACCAGTTCTTCTGTAACCAAAGGTGGACGCCCACTTCGTTCTTCATCGTGCACATCACTACGCCCGCCACTGAACTGTCGGACCCATCTTCACACCATCGCATCACTCATCGCATTTGCTCCGTAAACATCGCAAATTTGCCGATAAATTTCACTTGGTTTCACTTTTCTCGCATTCAGAAACCGAATCACCGACCTGACTTCACAGGCGGAGGGATTTTCAATCAACGCGGACATTTCAAACGAGCACAACAAAGCGTACGTTACTGACAGCGATCCCCAAATGGCGCACGTTCTTCTCCTTCATGCACATCGTCTACAGCGCATGTGCGAAACTGCAATCGCAGCGCTGCAGCGGAGATAAATTGAAACGCAGCTTACTTTCCGGACGTGTTCTCTCTCTCTCTCTCTATAGAGAGAGAGAGAGGGAGAGAGAGAGAGATTGCCCCTGAAGAAGCCTGCAAATTTTGAAGTCACATAAGCTGAAATACATCCCTACGCGTATTCCTGAACAGGACGTCCCATTTGGGGAGCGACTTATCTGCACCCTTTTGTGCAGTCGAGTAGTTTACGTCCCCTGAATTCGGGAGTGCCGAATTTTATGAATGCCGAAAACACCGTCCCGGGAGCTTCATTTGCGCGGCTTAATGCAGTTTTCAGAGCTGCCTCCCCTCCCCTTCCCAGGAGCGGCCGTGATTAAGGGCGTCCGTGTCCGTCGCCGGGGAGACCGCCGTCGGAGCTCAGAGGATCCGAGGGTTGGGCTGCAGCGGCTAAATGGCGCGGAAAATTGCCGCGGACGACCGCCGGGCAGTGGGCACTGTGCGCTGTGTGAGCGCCGGGTTGCCGCCCCGCAGGCGCGCGCTCCCAGGGCCAGAGGCGTCCCGATAGCCGCCGGATAATACCGTAATGGCCGCGGATGCCGGTCGTTAACCGCTTCCTGCTGCCCCCGGCCTCCCCGAGACTCGGAGGGGCAGCCAAGGAGCTCTACCTGGGGCGGCTCCAGCACCAATTTAGCTGCATTTAGTAGGTCGGTCGATGTCGACGTGGGATGATTAATTCCAAGTTTGATCCATGTCTGATCCACATGCTCAGCGACAGTTATAATACGTAGAAGATTAACAGCAGTCAGTTGCAAATACTTGTGGACGCAAAACTAGATTTCGGCCACTGTATAAACATTTTATATATCTATGAAACATCGATGTGTGTATGAGTGTATGTTCCCTATGGACTCACAGACGGATGGAAAAATTCTGATTAAATCTTCATATTATCCCCGCTAGTGAACCTGTGTTGGTAGCGATCGGATCAAGTTGTCAACCCTTTAATGCACGATGTTTTATTTGAAGATATAAATCTGATTAGTGTATAGTGCGTATATACTGACAAAAATATTTTAAAACTTTCCTTAAAATTACTACGCACTATTAGCAACAAAACGTTCATACTTGGTCACCTATATAGTGCTTCAAAGATGTCTCCGATGCAGTAAATATCACTACTATGTCTCTAATGTTTCCAGAAAGTAACTCATAATGCAACAGTAGTATGCGATTGACTACTATTACATGACATTGGAGGAATACTAAAAAGAAAAAAAAAAAACACACACACACACGTTAGGACTAACTCAATGCGACTAAATGTCTAACTGATTCAGTAGCACTCCGCAATTTATAATACCCAGGACGAGCGACGTGCATTTGTAACACTGAATAGAAGCAGCTAAAAATGAATTTGTGATCAGTTTGAGAGATAACCGAAATTTAAGGTATGTAGCTCAGCTACACTATGCATTAAAGAGTGTAATGCAAAGTACTGAACAATAATTACGCTTTCGAAAAGCTATATTACCTTTGACTTTTCAACTTTCCCATATTTCCAAAATGCTGTTATTTGTTCATATGGTCTACGAAATATGATTCAACACAATGAATACCAGGCTTATACACTCCTCAGTGTGTTTAAACCGTATTTACATACAAATATCAGGGTGTAATGTATACGAAAAAGTTTACGTATAGCAATTACGACGACATTAGCGCTCCCGGCAAGAGAAAGCAGTCTAACACGACAGTTACGAAACTGTAGTTTGCGCGCGTAGGGGCAACACTGCAGTAAGAGAAGAAAGACACGCTATTAACGGAGAATTTGCTGTATTTAATGCTAGTATTTCCATAACTCCCAGTCACAAAGTGTAACAGTTAATTTTCCATTACGTACGAATGGGAAAAAGAAATTAAAGTAATACTTAATTTCCTATTAGTATCTGCCTATAGTAATAAAACGTCATTTAGCGTATTTTGAGTGGAATACACACTGTTCACAGATAGTGGTTCACAGTAGCAGAATCGTAATAGTATTGTAGAAAGTCGTTTAAGACATAAAAAACTATCTTTCTCAATAAATAAAAATATAAAAAGACTTCCATTTGCTTGAAGAAGAATTATTAAAGGATATATACTATCCTATTTGTTTTAAATACAAGTGTATGTGTGTGTGTGTGTGTGTGTGTGTGTGTGTGTGTGTGTGTGTGTGTGTGTGTGTGTGTCTTTTGTTTTATTGTTATTATTATTTTTAGATATGTCCGCTGAAACTTCGCCAAAGAAACGTCTCCGTTTATCCACTACAAGTCATCTTGGTACAGTAAATACTGCTACCCGTGAATAGCAAAGTTGGTACAATAACAGGCGATACAGAAACAAAAAAAGAAACCCTTACTGCCGTAGATTAAGACACAAAATATTTTTATATCTTAATGTGGGAGATTACGTTCACGCTGAGGCACCTTATACAATGTTTGCATCAATATTTACGTCAATGGAGATTATAGCGCCCCTTAAAATTATCTATTCTTTTAAAAGTGTTCACTTCTACGTTCCGCATGTTACACTTCTATTAAATTTTTGCAAAAATTCATTTTAAGAATTATGTAAAGTGTGCGTTCCAGTTGCCAATGATAAACTGATGCTAGCTGTAACAGCTGCTTCGTTGTGAACGTAATCTTCAACATGGAAATTTTGTATGTTTTAATCAACGGCTTTAATATACGTATTTCATTTCTTTCTTTCTCTTCAGCTCTTTTCCCGCACATGCAGGGTCGGCTGTGCTTTCGCAGATTTGGCATATTAGTAATTACAGGGTGGCCGGATGCCCTTCCTGCCGCCACCCCCTGCCCCCGGGAGTAAAACTTCTATGTTGTAAGTGTGAAAGTGTAAAGTGTTATGAAATGTTGGCGAATCGTGTAACTGAGGCGGGACTTGGAGACCAGCCCGGTATTCACCTAGGGGGATGTGGAAAACCGCCTAAAAACCCCATCCAGACTGGCCGGCACTCCGACCCCCTTCGTTAATCCGCTGGGCGGATTCGAACCGGGGCCGGTACGCCTCCCCGTCTCGGAAAGCGGTGCGTTAGACCACACGGCTAACCGAGTGGGTCAATATACGTATTTCATTACTGACTGATATATGAAACATGTACATCTGTTGTGTGGTACGGAATGCATGTTAATCCTTTGCAACTGGTTCAGTTATTTTTATCGTTTATAGTGGTCAAACAGAGACCGAAAGATAGATTTGCGACAATGAAAAAATACTTGCGACAGATTCCTTTTCATCATTTACAGAATAATTGTAGTAATAGAATTGTGGATAATGTACCGAAAATATAAAGGTGGTTTTCATTTGACTCTAATACGTGTGATTAACTTGCCGCCTTACTTTCAATTAATACTTTTGATAAAATATTTAATTTTTAATTTTTATATTACTTAACAATTATACAGCCCCATTTTCGAGGAACAGAGTACAGCTTACATAATAAACCGAAACTACAATAAAAACTACAAGTTCTATACTTGTGCTTCAGTTCATCCATCATAAAGTCCTTGGATTCACTTGCCAGGTGCTTCAGGGAAGTCCTGGGAATAGGGAATGGTCGCATGTTTCTAATGACAGGGGAAGTGACCACCCGTTTTGCAAATGATAACCTGTCTTTCTACCCATGTGATCGGGGTAAAGGAAATACTGACAATTTTCTCAGGTTTCTTGGCTTTCTTTCCGTTTCTCTTCTTTTCATGGTGCAGTCTGTTCATTCAGTTGGCATGTATGTATCTTCATCTACTTGGTGACCGATTACTTTCCGAATGTCTCAAAATCTGTTCGGCGATAGGTTCCATCTTCGCTGCCATCCACAATGTGTTCAGTGTTCGTTATCCGAAATATGACCATCAGTTTCTTCACCCCCATTGTTATCACACAATTTTCCATCCTCTTCCTCCAAATCTCGACTACTTCCTTCTCTACCTACTCATCTCCTCTTTATAGTGGCTCTAACAGCTTACTATAACCACTTTTCTAATACAGCATAATACATAAAAGTAGTAGAAAATTTACAGGTATCTTTGTAAAAAAAAAGTGCATTCCACACAGTATCAAATATGTAGGAACAAGAAGCCCAATAAACATCCTTGCTCAACAGAGAATGTAGTGAAGGAACCTGATGAAAGGACTGGTGACACAAATGCAGAAAATAAAGCACGCAAAAAGGCAAAATATGAAGTAAACATGATGTGCAGATTGGTTAATGTGGTTAGAGAACAAACGAAAATCTGTAGTTGATTGTATAACTAGGGGAAAGATAGGGACCTCCTACAGGAAAATGAAACAGACGTTTGGTGACAACGAAAGCAGCTGCATGGATACCAGGAACTGAGATGGAAAATCAGAAATAAGAAGAGAGACCAGAATGGTGGAATAAACATTAGAGAGTTTATACGAGGGATATGAAATTAAAGGCGATTTTATAGAAGGGGAAAAGGAAATAATTGAAGGTGCAATAGGAGACACCGTAATGCAAAAAGAATTTGAGACCACTGAAATATTTGAGCCGAAAAAAAGGCCCCTGGGTGGATGATGTCCCGTCTCAATTGCTGATGGTATCAGAAGAGCCTGTCATGAAGAAACTTTTTCACCGTTTGTGCAAGATGTATAAAACGGAATAGGTACCCACCCAACTTCAAGAAAGGAGGTATTTCTCAATGTTATTTAACATTTATAATGAACAAGCTTTGAAAGAAAGCAAGGAAACATTTGAAGAAGTAATTAAAGTTCAGGAAGAAGAGATAGAGAAATTGTTTTTTGCGACAACTCTGTAACTCTGTTAGAAACAGGAAATTTGGAAGAATGGAGTGGACAGTGTCTTCAAAGAGATTATACAATAAATGTTAACAAGAGGAAAACAAGTATAATAGAATATGGTCTAAGAAAATCAGGCAGTGTGGAAGGAATTAGATTAGTAAACGAGACAATAAAATCATAAATAAGGTTTTTTTTTCTTCATTTGTGTGGTATAAGAGCAAAATGCAGATTGGCTATGAGAAAAGATTGCATTCGTGAAGACGATAAAATAGTTGACATCCGATATTACTGTAAGTGCCAGGAATCTTTTCAGAAGGCATTTGCCTTGAGTATGGCGTTGTGGCGTTGTATGGCATTAAACATGGAGGATAGGAGTTAAGAAAACACAGTGATAGAAAGTATGAAATCTGGTGATTCAGGGGAATTTTGAAGAAGAAAGGAAGAAGGAAACTTGGTGTTGCACCACGACCCATTCTGCCCGGAACTATTTGACGATATTCGCTGTGTGTGAGTGAGAGTTGTGCAAAATGTGCATCCACCATGCTCGCCAGATCTCAATCCTTCAGACGTGTCTCCATTACCTCGACTGAAACTCGCTTTGGAAGGAAAGAGGTTGGAAGATAATCTTGACATACAAAGATACGACGTGTTCGTACGCTTCTCAACTACAGATTCTGTGACCGATGGATTGAGAGGCGGACCAATTCCATGACCTCCACTCTCTCCTGACCTCAACCCTCTTGACTTTCATTTATGGGGGCATTTGAAAGCTACTGTCTATGATATCCCAGTACCAAATGTAGAGACTCTTCGTGCTCGTATTGTGGACGGCTGTGACACAATACGCCATTCTCCGAGGCTGCATCAGCGCATCAGGGATTCCATGCGACGGAGGGTGGATGCATGTATCCTCCCTAACGGAGGACATTTTGAACATTTCCTGTAACGAAGTGTTTGAAGTCACGCTGGTACATTATTTTGCTGTGTGTTTCCATTCCATGATTAATGTGATCTTAAGAGAAGTAATAAAATGAGCTCTAACATGGAAATTAAGCGTTTCCGGACACATGTCCACATAACATATTTTCTTTCTTTGTGTGTGAGGAATGTTTCCTGAATGTTTGGCAGTACCTTTTTGTAACACCCTGTATAGTGATTAAGTGCTATGTTGCACTTATTATTTTTTACCTATTTATTTAACAAGAGACTAGCTTGTAAAATATATATGTGACCAGATGGTAGTGGCACAGTTCACCACAACCGGTCGCCATTGAAAAAATTATTAATGTGCGATCTTGGCATTTCATTTTGAAAACTATAAAACGATCAGATCGCTTCCAAACCCGACTATGTCAGGAAATCTTAGAACGTTATTGTTGAAATAAGGTATTGTAAACTATATCGATAATCCTATGGCAGGAGTTGCCATGTGTGAACTATGTCGTCAGTTATGAATTAATATATATATATATATATATATATATATATAGGACAGTAATTAATTATCTTGGGTCGCCACCATATTTCCCCAAAATATGGAAAATTAAAATGTTATTGATCAGCTATGATGTGATCATAGATTCAGACATATATTAAATATTCCTACTCTATTGCAAAACACACCTAACAAAAAATGTACTTGAAAAATTATTGGTAAACTGTGGAATTTAACTATTGTTTCTCCTCCAAAATAGTGACAAAGGAACGTTCTTAAATGAAAGACGATCTGCTCAAGATCAATTTATTATAATTAATTTCCAATCACGAAAAGCAGATAATGGTATACACAAAATCTTTTACAAATGTTAAATCATTGAGACACAAAAAATGACTGGTTGAGTCAAAGGTCGGAGGTTTTGCAAAACAGAATGCTATTCGATTGGTTACACAGGGGCTTGAAATTATCGTTAACACTAAGCTTCCCAGAGTAAATAGGCAGATCTCAAAAGAATAAAATAAGGGACAGAATCCAACAAGTCTGATTCATATAACCCCCCAGCAAGTGCGTCACCTTACCCACACAGATGATCATTGACGGCAGCGTTTCAGGCTCGCAGGCAGCAGGCGTTGGGAGCGGATGAGCTGAAATTTTTATCCGACCGTAATTGCTGCGACCTGTTAAGCAGAGTAGACATGTAACTTAACACAGCATCGCTGGCGTCGACGTTGCTAGGCAGTTGCTGTGCAATTCTATCACGCTAGTAAACTTATCAATATTTTGCATAGGCGACACATAGGCCACTTGGCACAAATCAATCAGTCACATGCGTAATAAGATCTGTAAAAACAATTCCCGATTCGCAAAGGCGCGAATTGTCAAATAGAGACTTCTGGCAAAACGAAAACTAAACTGTGGCCGCTCACAGCGTAACCACAAGACAATGTAACGTCCGTGAAGTAAACACAAGTTCTACAAGGAATCACACACAATTCTAACCAGAAGGCCGTTTATGACGATATCCTCCCTGCGAATCTAAACGGAGTATTCCATGTCTCCCAAGGTCCATACACTTCGGACGCTCAGACAGGAGTCTTCCGAGGTCCGTACCTGTCGGACGCACAAACAGGAGTCTCCGACGTCCGTACACTTCGGACGCTCAGACAGGAGTCTTCGTACGTCCTCGCGCTCTGCCGCAGCACACGGCAAGTGACGGGCGGCCACACCCACGCGCGAATAGACGCCCCAATCTCTGCTAACGGCCAATAGTCCAACCAATCGGATGGCGTGGTGCCGTTGACAAATTGTTTAGCTGTCATACTAAAATACTCTGCCGAATCAGGACGCGTTCTCTGCAGCTGCCAAGAGGCTCCGCCCAAGCCACCAACGCTTCCCACGGATTTCACCGTTCCCAGGGTGAATGCCCTGCAAGTAATTTCAGCTTGCTCCTTGCTACGGTCACACGACCTAAAATGTTAACGTTGTGCTATATATACAGCCGCTGGGGCCAAACCCCTGGAGCCCCAGACGGGCAGAAAGCTTTCCACTCAACCTAACCATTTGTCACACTAACTGTGTTCAAACTCTGCTGCTTTCTAGGAAGTTTTTTAGATAACGCCTAAGGGCAATACGTCTCCATAAACAGCCCGGGGCCCAGAGCACTCTGCTATTGTTTGTATCTGGCAAATTCCTCTCTTGCAAAACGACCGAATGACTAAAAAGGCAGTCCCCGCTATCGCCCACCGTAAACAGCGGGTCAGCATTGTGTAATGCGTCCCACACACTCTAAAAAAATTCTGCCAGGTATACTCCTCCGTCTGTAGCAGTCGGCGCCAAACAATTCAGCCCCTCTCGTCCTTCCCCGAAGGCGAGCGAAAGTTGGTGGGAGGGGGAGACCCCCAAGAGCGTCTCTGCTCTGCGCGGCCTGACAGTGCCCAACACGTGAAACCACTTTTTAGCAGCCAAACTGCTGCCAATAAACATTAAAATCCCGAAATTTTCATATAAACATAGAATGTACTACAATCCCAGGAGCCAATCACCCCTGATGTGTCCCCAAAGGCACAGAAATCAAAATAAATAAAGATCTACAAAGAAAAATGTTACATATTTCAATAATTAGCGTAAAGAGAAAGGTACAGTAACACAAGGATAGTATGAAAAATAGACTAATTACAGCCCCCGTCTCACAGTATTAAACACTTTGTGACAGACAGAACGTTATTGCGCAGAAAATCTTCGACATAACGTACTGCGCAGACACGGCTTATGCCCTTTCTCCCGATGTGTGGGCTGCGGTTCTCTCCGGCAATATGGCGGCGCTAGTTAGCTGCCACCGGAGGCGGGTGGGCGTGGCGTGCGGCCGCCGTTTCGTCACTCCATAATGGGCTGTCAGGAGGCGGGTCGTTAGGAGCGCAACCTGAGCCGCTTACCAGTATCACACAATTTGTCACCTCCCGCCGTGGCTTTGTAACGCATCTGTTTAATCTGAGCAGATATTCTCTCTCACTCTGCCTTCCCGAAATCCGATTAATGTGACAGAGAATTCCGCGGCGTACTCCGAGAGAAGCGTAGACATGTCAATTTCAAGACCGAAGGTGCCGCGAGACACTTGTAGCGTACCAATTAATGTTCTGCTCCTGCTGTTACGGAAGCACTGTGCAAAAGCACGATTCTGAAACATATCTCCTCCGATACATTTATAGCACATGAGACTACTTATTGTTGTGTGTTGGGGATTAATGTGGTTTTCCTCCGGACAGGCTCTTGTTAGGCTCAACACGATCTCTCATACGCTGAACCACAGTTAATGAGATTACGAGTGGCCCTTTAAAAATAAATTAGTCTTTGTTAAATGAACCGTAAAAAGTAAACTACAGAGTAATACACTACTGGTCATAAAAATGCTACACCAAGAAGAAAGGCAGATGATAAACGGGTATACATTTAAAAAGTATATTATTCTAGAAGTAACAAGTGATTACGTTTTCACGCAATTTGGGTGGATAGATCTTGAGAAATCACTACCCAGAACATACACCTATGTCCGTAATGACTGCCTTGATACGCCTGGGAAATGAGTAAAGCAGGGCTTGGATGGCGTGTACAGGTACACATGCCCATGCAGCTTCAACACGATACCACAGTTCATCATGAATAGTGACTGGCGTATTGTGACGAGCCAGTTGCTCTGCCATCATTGACGAGACGTTTTCACTTGGTGAGAGATCTGGAGAATATGCTGGCCAGGGCAGCAGTCGAACATTTTCCGTATCCAGAATGGCCGTACAGGACCTGCAACATGCGGCCGTGCATTCTCCTGCTGAAATGTAGGGTTTTGCAGGGATCGAATGAAGGGTAGAGCCACGGGTCGTAGCACATCTGAAATGTAACGGCCACTGTTCAAAGTACCGTCGCTTCGTACAAGAGGTGACCATCACACTGGGTGATAAGCCACTTTGGAGATGACGAATACAAGATTTCAAGTAGCGTTTACCGCGATGTCAACAAACACGGATGCGATCATCATGATGCTGTAAACAGTACCTCGAGTCATCCAAAAAACTGACGTTTTGCCATTCGTACACCCAGGTTCATCGTTGCGTACACCATCGCAGTCGCTCTTGTTTGTGATGTAGCGTCAAGGGTAACCGCAGCCATAGTCCCCGAGCTGATAGTCCATGCTGCTGCACACGTCGTCGAACTGTTCGTGCAGATGGCTGTTGCCTTGCAAACGTCCCAGTTTGTTAAATCAGGGATCGAGTCGTGGCTGCACGATCCATTACAGCCATGCGGTTAAGACGGCTATCATCTCGACTGCTACTGATAAGACGCAGTTGGGATCCAGCACGGCGTTGCATATTGCCCTCCTGAACCCACCGATTCCATATTCTGCTAACAGCCATTGGATCGCGACCAACGCGAGCAGCAAAGTCGCGATTCGATAAACCGCAATCGCGATAGTCTGCAATCCGACCTTTATCAAAGTCGGAAAAGTGATGATAAGCATTTCACCTCCTTACACGAAGCATCACAACAACGGTTCACCAGTTAACGTCGCGCAACTGCTGTTTGTGTATGAGAAATCGTTCGGGAACTTTCCACATGTCAGCACGTTGTAGGTGTCGCCACCGGCGCCAACCTTGTGTGAATGCTCTGAAAAACCAACAGCTGCTAACGCTTATGGTGATCGTTCTTTCGTGAGGTGAAATGTAAGCCTTAGTTCGTATTGGGTATTGAAAATGCTTACGGGTATGCAGCCACGTATGAAAGTCGGAGTCGGCCGGTATTTCGTCAGGAGCACACCCTGGCAACACCGCAGCGACAAAGCAATGCGTAACGACGTATAAAACCTCGGTTCTCAACGACGACAGACAAAGAACACGCACCGAGCAAGCAAGCACACAGAGCCATCACACGACCAAAGATGAAAACCAACAGCAGTTGCCATAATAAACATTAGTTTTCAGTGACTGAGGTGGCATTAATGTCGTCCCTCTGTTCTAGGACATTGTGAGAGAGCAGGAGTCCGTTCAGAATTCAAACAGAAACCTAGGTCCCTATTCAGCAGGTTATCCGCTAGTTTCATTTCAATCGCATCCCTGATAACAAAATCCCAGTAACTGGAGGTGAATCCTAAAATTTCCGTTTATTATATTCCATCTGGAGATCTGTGTCTAAACATGTTCGGCGACAGCAGACTAATTAGATTGTGGTATAATAATAATAATATGATTTTCTGTTTCATACGACCTAATTAAGGAGTGAGACTCTATGGTCATGGAACAAATCAATACATGAAATTTAACACAGGAACGGTCGTCCTATGCTCACGATAATCTTAAGACAAATTGAAAAAGACTCAATAAATAAAAAAAAATGAATTAGCTTAATTGTTTAACTTTTCTAGGAGTTCCTCGACAGAATAAAAGGATTGAGCCATGAGGTAACTCTTCAATTTAGATTTGAAAGCGTGTGGGTTAGTGATAAGATTTTTTAGTTATTGTGGCAGATTATTGAAAATGGATGCTGCAGAATACTGTACACCTTTCTGCACAAGTGCCAAGGTGGTCTGATCCAAATGTGAATTCGACTTCTGTCTAGTATTCACCGAGTGAAAACTACTAACTCCTGGAAATAAGCTGATATTATTAACAAAAAAGTACATTAAAGAAAAAACGTGTTGTTACGCTAGTGTCAAAATTCCCAAACTACAGAGAAGGGTTGGACATGAAATTCGTGAATTTACACCACATATTTCTCGAACCGCCCGTTTCTGAGCCACAAATATCAGGCGAGTTACCCCAAAAAATAATTACGTACGTCATAAGTGAGTGAAAGTTTGCGTAATAGACTACTTTTCGTGTTGAAAAATCACTTATTTCAGTTATTGTTGTAATGGTAAAGATAGCAGTATTTAGTTTTGGAACAGGATCCTAAACATGGACTTTCCACGACAGCCTACTGTCTATCTGAACACCTAGAAATTTAAACCGTTCAGTCTCACTTATCATATACCCATTATGTGTATTCAAAATGTCAGCTTTCGTCAAATTATGTGTTAGAAATTGTAAAAACTGAGTTTTACTGTGATTTAACATCAACTTGTATTCTACAAGCCATGAACTTATCTCTTGAACTACATTATTTGATACTGTATTAATATTACGAACAACATCCTTCACTGCCAAGCTGGTATCATCAACAAACAAAAATATTTTACAGTCACTTGTTATACTCGAAGGCATATCATTTATATAAATAAGAAACAGCAACGGTCCCAAAACAGACCTCTGGGGCACCCACAGTTACTTGTGCCCCATTGCGATTGTACGTCATAGCCATTTTCTACACTGCGAAGAATTACCGTCTGTTATCTATTATTAAAGTAAGAGGTAAACTAGTTGTGAGCTGCTCCTCGTATTCCATAATGTTCCAACTTCTGCAACAGTATTTTGTGATCAACACAATCAAACGCTTTTGTTAAAACAAAAAGGAGCCTAATGTCTGTAGCATCTTATTTATCCCATCAAGTGCCTCACAGCCGAACGAAAATATAGCATTTTTAGTCGTTAAACCACTTCTATAACCAAACTGTACGTTTGACAATACATTATGTGAACTGAAATGATCAATTAATCTTGAATATATAGCCTTTTCAATTACTTCCGAAAAAACCGATAGCACAGAAATAGGTCTAAAGTTGTTTACATTATCCCTTTCTCCTTTTTTATAAAGTGCTTTCACTACTGAGTACTTTAATCTGTCAGGAAACTAACCATTCTGAAAGAAAAAATTACAAATATGGCTTAGTACTGGGCTAACAGTGCTTTAGACTTCTGCTAGATACCCCATCATATCCAAAAGAGTATTTAGTGATTTAATTATTGACTCAATCTCCCCTATGGAAGTATCATGAAGGACCATTTCAGGTAACAGCCTCGGAAAGGCATTTTCTAAAAATGTTATATGATTACCTGTAGAAACTAGGGTTTTGTTTAGTTCACCTACTATATTCAGAAAGTGATTACTGAATATTGCAGATATATCTAACTAGTCAGTAACAGAAATATTTCTACTACGCACTGACGTTTTATCTTCTACCTGCTTCTGCTGACGAGACACTTCCTTCACGACTGACCAGATAGTTTTAATTTTATCCCGACAGTTTGCTATTCTTTTTGCATACCACATACTTTTTGAATTCTTAATGACATTTTTCATAATATTACAGTACTGTTTGTAATGAGCTACTGCATCTTCATTCTGACTGTTTCTAACATTTTGATACAATTCCCGCTTTGTTCTACATGATTCTGCTATCCCCTTTGTCACCCACCCTGGATGCCTGTTACTGAAAGTACCCTTTTTTGAGCGTTCTAGCGGAAAGCACTTTCAAACAGCATAAGAAATCTGCTCAGAAAAGCATTATATTTATCTTCTGCATTATCAGCACCATTCTTGTTCCTTAATTAGGCTTAAAAAGCTCTGAAATGGAACTGGATTAACGTTTCTGAGTAGTTGATATGTATGTTTAACATCTGTTTGAGAACAAATACGTTTTAGAATTAAATTTTGGGTACCGTTGTCTGGTAGGAAATTTACTATTTTGCTGACAGAGTGCCCCTCTAATAATGATGAATGAAAAAAAATATTGCCAATGGTAAAACTACTATTTCCTTGCACTCTCGTTTGAAAAAAACACTGTAGGAATTAAATAGATCTAACAGCTGACTTTTTTAGCTATAACGTACACAAATAATGTTCAAATCTCCACCCACAATTAAATTTTTATAATTCCTATAAAGTGAACATAGAACCAATCCAGCTTGGGCAGAAACATTTTAAAATCTGAGTCAGGGGACCTGTATATAACAACAATTACTAGTGTAGTTCCATTAACATTAACAACTCCTGCACACCATTCAAATGTCTTTTCTGTGCAGTGTTTAGAAAAATCGATTGAGTCCGATGAGAAATCGTTTTTAACATTAATGGACAGTCCTCCACAACTGCAAGGAACTCCTATAGAAGAAGGCAGCTAACCTGTATCCCTCAAAGTAATTAATGTTATAATCAATATAAAAAAGCAGATCATTAAATTTATCTTTGATACCCTCTATATTTTGATGAAAAATAGTATTTCCCTTATTACTTAGATTCTTAGACTTTGTCAAAGGTGGTTCAATTCTTAGAGGGACTTCCTTTATGTGTAGTGGGCTGCAGTGTGGCATTTGAAGTAACTATTTTCATGGGAGGGGGAGGGGGCAAAGGCAGTGGGGAAGCCAGTGTGCATTGTGGTGAGGTTCTCTCCTGGAGGCTGAGGAGGGGAATGAGAGCTGTCCTCAGTCTAAAAAAAGTGCAGCCCTAACACCAACTACTACAGGAATTTTTCCATGAGTGACACCCCACCCCCTACTACACTAACACCTATGAGCTTTGCCAACCTCCCCTTCCCATACCTATTCAGGTGCAGACTGTCCTAGTGAAATTCGACCTTTGGATAGTCTCAACTGGCACCACTGCAATATGATCCATGCCCTCCGCCATCAGCGGCTCCTCACCCCCTAATACGCCTGACAGCTGTAATAAGACGAGGCCAATCATGACGCTGAAACAGCTGCACGAAATGCGCATTTCTGACACCAGTTTGACTTGCTATCCTTTCCATTTTCCATCTCAATCAAGACTATTCCCCACCCACTATAACTACCTGATCCTCTTTTGAGAAATTCCTACAAGTAACGTGAGCTAACCTTGCACTAGGTTTCACTATGCTGGTGACCTGGTACTCACTCCCATGTACTTCCAGCAACTGTTGGCCAACACCTCTGCCACGAGAACTGGCTAACAGCAGAACCTTCTTCTTCCTTAGAGACCTCTCTACAGATTTCGGCTTCCTAACAGCTGAGGCTTGCTGCGTGCTTCCTACACCTACAGCTACAGGAGGTTCATCTCCACTCAACTCTGACAGTTGGTCAAACCTATTTGCAACTTGCAACGTGAAGCTATCTGAATACCTCCTCATAGCAACCTTCTTGCCAACGGTCAGTTCCCACTCCCCAGCCCTCCTTCCCCTCCTCAGCTTCCAGGGGAAAACCTCACCACAATGCCCACTGACTTTCCCATTGCATTCCCCCCACCCACCCACCCCCATGAAAATACTTACTACAAATCCCAGACTGCAGCCCACAATTCATGACCCTACGAAAGAGCCCACACTTTTCACTCGTGGTAAAATCTCACAATTCTTTGTTAAGAAAAACTAGACGTCTACGTTATGTAAGTTACGGTTCTACAAAAGAACGAGGAGGTACCTCTTAACTACAGCAATGAACAAATCTCAGTCTCTAAAAATCAAAGAACAACTACTAATACTACAACTACTAGTATCAGAAAGAGCAAATAACACTACCACAAGAACTTTACACTGTTGCTTGTATAAACAAGTTCAAATTCAAACGTCAGTAATAAACTAACTAAACACAGTGAGAACACAAGAGTTATCAAATACCGTAACGGAAAGTTTCCCAACCGCAATTACGTTAAAAACAGCAAGAATAAACCGGTTGAAAAGTACTAAATTTTATAAATAACTAGCGTGATAACACCTCCTGAAGTATACCATCGTTAAGAATGTAACTACAAAACACTTATTAGAATATGCGATTGTCGACGTTCTAGGCGTATTCCATTAATGAAGGTGTCTCGGGTAATCAGCCGAGTGGTGGCGTCGTCTTGTCGCAACGTTTCGATGAGATCCGTGCTCACCATCTTCTGCCGAAGTGACGGGATGTTGCTGCTCGATCCTTGACATCCCTCTCTGTGAGGGAGTGTACTGGGGAGTTTCTGGCCATTTGGCCTTTACTCCTCTGTATATTGTGTGGTTTTTGTGTGACTGTGACTGTTTTTAAATATCTGTGAATTGTATTGGAGATTCTGTGTTTGTGACTGGTGCTTGCCCTTGGTGGGCGTGATTTCGGTTTGGTTGGGTAGGATTGGAATTTAGGATGGGTGTTAGGATATTTCTCTTTGGTCTACTGATCAAAGCTGGTCAAGGGACGCTTATGTTTGTCGCGGGACATGTCATACTGACCTAGGGAACGGATAAATTCGTTTCTAGATCTGGAGGAACTTTCGTAGAAATCCCTTGCCAGATCTTGGAAACGCTCTCTTAGGAAAGGAACTCCAGCTGCAACGTGTAGGTCGTCTGTAGGAAACCCATGGGGAAGGTGAAGAGCCCTCTTGAGGCAGCGGTTCTGTAGAACCTGCAGCTTGTCCAGGTGTTTACTGGCTGCGATGCCCAGGGTGGGCAGGAGTACTCCATTTAGGGACGGATTAAGGAGAGGTAGGTGTTAACACCAACGGAAGGAGAGAGGGAGCTATTGTAGTTTAGGATGGAATACCGGTCGGACATTCTGGCGCAGACTTTCCTGTAGACCTCGCCGATGTGGGGTTTCCACGTTAGCCGATGGTCCAGGGTAACGCCCAGGTACTTGGCCGTTCTGCGCCAGGGGAGTTGGGATCCTTGGGGGTGGAGGAGGAGGGGGGGATTTTGAGGAGGATCGCGTTTCCCGAGCTTCTTTGTGAACAGCATGGCCTGAATTTTTTCGGCATTGATAGTAATTCGCCATCGACTGGCCCATGTGTCTGTGTTATCTAAAACCCTTTGTAACCTACGTATAACCAGGCCCTTGTTTGGTTTCTAGGAAAGAAGGCTGTGTCGTCAGCGTACTGTGCAGTGTGCACCAGGGGGACAGTAGGGATATCTACAGTGTACAAGCCGTACAAAACAGGTCCCAGGACCGATCCCTGTGGCACCCCAGCACGAATACGCCTTTTGGTGGATGTGGATGTTTCGACTTTGACAGAGATAGTCCTATTCGTAAGATAGCTTTGGATAATCTTTACTATACTTCTGGGGAATCCCTGTGTGTATAATTTGTAAATTAACCCCTTGTGCCATACTGAGTCGAAGGCTTTTGCCACGTCCAATAGCACTATCCCGCAGTAGCTGTTTCGATTGAAGGCTGATGTAGCAGCTTCAACGACTCTCATGACGTGTTGGGGAACAGAGTGTTTCTCCCGGAAACCAAACTGAAAGTCCGGCAGAAAGTGCTCTCTAGAGATGTCGTCTTGTATGGGTACTAGCAGGAGGCGTTCGTAGATCTTGCTGAGAGTTGGCAAGAGGCTAATTGGCCTGTAGTGCTGCGGGAATAGGGGGTCTTTCCCTGGTTTATGTATCGCGACCACTTCCGCATGCTTCCAGCAGGCTGGAAACACGCGGGTACGAGTAATCTCGTTGAAGACGTTCGCGAGTAGTGTAATTGCCAATGGCGGGAGGTTTTTAACTAATTGGTGACAGGGCGCCCTTTTGTTAGGGAGGTGTTTTATTATTTTTGCCACGTATTCAGGGGCAAAAATTGGGGGTTCGTCCTCTGGGTCATCCTCAGCATTGAGGAAGACTCGCAGCTGACGCCTTACTGTGTTTTCATGTTCGTCGTCCTGTGGTTCTGCTGCCTGAAACTGCTTCTCAAATGAGTCGGCAAGGGCGTTGGCCTTATCAGCATGGCTGAAGACCAGACCCCGCTCACCGTGCAGAGGAGGCAACCTAGCGCGTCTTTTTGTGAATTGCCTTGTGGCATTCCAGAGGGTTTGGTCCTGTACATTGAGGGCTCTGAGGCGGTTTTGCCATTGCTGGTTTTTATGCTCATTGAGCGCGACCTTCAGCTCCCTCTGTAGTCTGTTGAGTAGCCTCCTGGTGGCTGGATCTTGTTGTTGGGATGTTGTATGCCGCACACCTTATATAGTCGCTGTTCGCTGGTCACCACTAGCGTCCAGCCAATCAGGCTCCTTGGGAAGAATTCCCCGCGTGCCGGCAGGTGGCCAATCGGATTCCTCCGGAAGACGCTGCCGCGTGTTGAGGTGTTCCTGACGAATTTTATCAATTGTGGGATTCCACGCTGCACTGAGATGAAATCCGCTGTCCAGGTTTACCAAGTTCTTCTGTAAACGTATCTCCACTGCCTCTTTGAAAATTGAGTCCCAGAAACCACTGGCACTGCACAACTTCCTTGTTTTTTTTTTTCGAATTCTAAGGTGCGCCCTTCGAAAATGCTGTGTTCTGCTACCGCGGACTTGTTTCCTTGTCCTAGTCGTACGTTCCTGATATGTTCGGCCAGGCGTCGGGAGATAGAACGTTGCGTCTGCCCGATATATTCCATACCGCATTCGCATTCAATGCTATAGATGCCCTGCGTCTGCAGCCCTTTTCGCGGTGCGCGGAAATAGGTCGTAACTTCATCCTTCTTTAGAATTCTAGCGATATTCGCTGTCGTTGGTCCAATATAAGGCAGAAACGCCACACGTTTCTCTTTTCCTTCTTCTTGGTCTGGTATCTCCTCCCGCCTCTTATCTGTACAAAGGGCGCGTCTAATTTGTGTCTCGGTGTAGCCGTTTTTTCGGAAGGTTTCTTGCAGATGTGTTAACTCACGCGGCAGGCTATCGCTGTCACATATGGACCTGGCTCTTAGCACAAGTGTGTTTAGTACCGAGTGGCGCTGCGCTGGATGGTGGCAACTGCGAGCATTCAGATATAGGTCTGTATGTGTCTTCTTCCTATACACCGAGTGTCCCAACGTACCGTCAGGATTCTTCTTTATGAAAATATCCAAGAAGGGACGACATCCATTCTCTTCTACGTCCATGGTAAATTTGATGTTGTCGTGTATGCCATTAAGATGGTTCAGGAATTCCTGCAGGCTCTCTGTGCCATGAGGCCACACAACAAACGTGTCATCCACATATCTATGGAAAACCTTTGGTTTATGTCGGGCGGTGTTCAGAGCAACATCTTCAAAATATTCCATGTATAAGTTGGCAACAACAGGAGCCAAAGGGAATTCCATGGCTACACCCATTATTTGCTCTTAAAATTTTCCTCCACATTTGAAGTATGTTGTGGTCAGCACGTGACGAAAGAGTCTGAGTGTCTCCTCATAGAAGTGACCATCCAGCAGAGCTAAGGACTCGTTCAGCAGTATCCGGGTGAACAGAGATATGACATCAAAGCTGACCAGTAGATCCTCCTCTTCCAGATGTAACTCTTTGAGTACCTTAATAAATTCTGTTGAGTTCTTGACTTGATGGGGTTGGGGCAATGCCCCACGAGAGGTTTAAGCAGCTGTGCTAAATACTTGGCTACCCCATACGTTGGAGAATTTATAGTGTTTAATAAAAAGGACGTAGTGGGACGTTCTGCTTGTGGATCTTTTGGAGGCCATACAGCCATGGTGGCGCCGATGCTCTCGGATAAAATTTCTTGATGGCGATTTTGTCAAGCCCTGAGCAGTTGAGAAGGTAGATGCTTTTGCGAGTAACATAGGCAGTCATATCCTTCCCCACTTCTTTATATGCTGCAACGTAGCTTTCGGAGACCGATATGGATGGAGCCACTCGCCACCAGATGTGAACAAAGCACTAAGACGTCGATGCCTGCGTGACGTTTACTAACAATATGTCGGTCCTCGACGGTCCTAATTGTTTGACCTACATATGCAATGCCACAGCTACATGAGATACGGTAGTCACCGTCCATTGTACGTTTGGTTGATAGCGCAACGCTCTTTTAATCTGATCTTCAGTGTGACCATTCTGGAGAAAAGTGACCTCCAGATGAGATATCTCGGTAGGTAAGCTTTCCGGCTCTGACAAGGAGACCACATGGGTGTTGGAGTTTAGAATTTTTCATATTTTCGGTACGTGAAGTATAGAAGTTAAGTAACAATCAGTTAAAGTCGCCGCGGCGGAGCGCATTGAGGCGCTATGCTACGATGCGCGAGGCCGTTCCCCGTCGGGGGTTCGAATCTCCCCTCGGGCATGGATGTTTGTGCCGTCTTTAGTATAAGGTAGTTCATAAATAGTTTGGAAGTTTAGGGACTGATGACCCCACAGTTAAGTCCCTTAAGCTCTAGAAACATTTCAACATTTGCGATAAAGCCATTCGACGCAACTCTCAAAAATTCTCGAGAAACTCGACTTTGAAGTTTTGCAGATACACAAGTACCAATAACTAAATCATTTGCAGGATCTGTTGATGTAGTTCAGGTGGTAGCGTTCTGGCCTCGTATCCATAGAGTCGGTGGTTCGATTGCTGGACAACTGATTTATATTTTTGTTTTTTCGTTGTGTTCGAGAACCTACACAATTTTAACATCTAATGGTATTTTTTAGGAAAAGTTCACGTAGTTTTATTTATTCGTAATTTTCTATATTTTATAAAATAATGCTGATTTCAATTTAAAAAAAAAACTACGTTATATTTTCTACAGAATCGCTTTCACCATGAGTTGACTTTAGTAGTATCTCATTGTTAAGTTTGTAAGAGCTATGTTTTCGACGTTATCGAATTCAGTTATCTAAAAGATGTAGGGAGCTCTAATTCCATGTGTTGTGTCAGTTTTTATGTGTGTGTAGACGAGCTGAACACCTTGTCGTCGCCTGAAACGATGATTGTGTAGAGTAACTGTTTCGAAAGCCATTAGTAACTATGAGGAAGACTTTTCAAAAATTGCCGTAACTCTTCACTAACTTAACGATCAAAGACTAGCGTCGTCAACTAATAGTGATACCGACACTGAAAAAAATGTGACGTATGTTTTTTGATTGAAACCATCATTATTTTATAAAATAAAAAAAATTACGAATAAATAATAATACGTGCATTTTTCATAAAAATTGCTTTTAGATGTTAAAATTATGTAGGTATTCGAACACAACGAAGAAATAAGAATATAAATCAATTTTTGCACGAATCGAACGACCGACACTATGGTTACGAGGCCAGGACGCTAGAATATGACCTACAACAACAGATTGTGCAAGTGTTTTAGTTATTCGTAGTTACGTGTACTTTCTAAAACTTCAAAGTCGATTTTCTCTAGAATTTTTGAGAGTTGCGTCGAATGGCTTTGAATGATTGCTATTTAAGTGCTATACTTCACATACAGTAAATATGAAAAAATTCTAAACTCTGACACCCACGTGGTCTCCCTGTGCACTAAGGTGCGCGTGTCATCTCAGCGTTGCGCTATTAACAAAATGTGCAACGGGCTAGACATGATAGCACCCAAGGAAATGACGTTTCTACCATACATTGCTAGCATTTCTAACAAGACTGGCTTTATTTACATAAATGTTACGTGAGGTCTGTGATTTGACCACCTTCTAAAATTAAGGCGATGTTATGGTCCGTTAAGGATGATGTGGGTTTGTGCGAGGCCGGTGTCTATCGTATCTCATTTAGCGATAGCAGGTCATATACAGATGACACAGAACCGTGGAGGACCGGCGGACTGAGCATAAACGTCACGCACGTTTGCAACAACCTGTCTGCTGTTGCCGACACTTCTTGGACACGGGTATCCCGATGGAATACAACAGAACGGAAATTTATTCAAATTGCGTGGTTATGGAATATCATCTCAGATTTGTGACTGGATAGGGGACTTCCTGTCAGAGAGTACACAGTTTGCAGTAATCCATGGTAAGGCAACGACCAAAACGTGATATCCGGCGTTCCACAGGATAGTGTTACTGGTCCTCTGCTATTCCTTATCTATATAAATGATTAGGGAGAAAATCTGAGCCGCTCTCTTAGGTTGTCAGGAGATGATGCCGTCATTTATCGTCTAGTAAAGTCATCTGAAGATCAAAACCAACTGCAGAATGATTTAAATATCAGTATGGTGTAAAAATTGGTAATTGACTTTAAATAATGAGAAGTCGTCCACATGAGTACGACAAGAAATCCGTTAAAATTTGTTTACAAGATAAATCAATCGAATGTGAAGGCCGTAAACTCCACCAAAAGACTAGGAATTACTATTACATCAGATTTAAACTGAAAAGAACACGTAGAAAATATCGTGGGAAAGGTAAATCAGAGACTGCGTTTAATTGGCAGAACCCTTAAAACATGCAACGGAACTACAAAAGAAACTGCATTCACTACGCTTGTCCGTCCATTTTTGGAGTACTGCTGCCCAGTATGGGATCCTTATCAGGTGGGTTTGACGAAGGATATCGAAGGAGTCCAAAGAAGAGCAGCTCGTTTTGTATTGTTACGATACAGGGGAGACAGCGTTACGGAAATGATTCAGGATCTGGGATGGGAATCATTACAACGGCGATTATCGCTGCGGGGTGGTCTACTTACGAAACTCCAATCGTCAACATTCTCCTCCGAATGCAAAAATATTGTTGAATCCTACCTACACAGGTAGAAATTATCATCAGAATAAAATACGAGAAATCAGAGCTCGAACGGAGAGATTGAGGTGTTCTTTCTTCCCGCGCGCTATTCGAGAATGGAATGGTAGATGAATAGTATAAAGGTGGTTCGATGAACCCTCTGCTAGGCACATAAATGTGATTTGCAGAGTATCCCATGTAGATGTAGTGTGTTATCAAGGAAGCGATTGAAATAAGACTAACGGATAACCTGCTAAAAATGGGATGGACGTTTTTGTTTGAATTCTGCATGGAAACGTGCTCTATCAGTTGTCCAATAACAGAGGGACAAAATTAATGCCACCTTATCCGCTGAAAACTGATGTTTATTATCGAAACTGCTGTAGGTTTTCATCTTTGGTCGTGTTACGCCTCTCTGTGCTTGCTTCGATGTGTGTTGTCTGTCTGTCGACATTGAGAACCGAGTTTTTAAACGTCGTTGCATATTGCTCACTCGCTGCATTGTTGCCTTGAGATTGGCAGAGTGGACTTCTGCTCGAAATATCGGACGACGCTGACATTCATACTTTGCTGCGAACCCGTAAGATTTTTCAATTCATTCGTATTACTTTAAAGCCACATAGCACCAACGATCGTTTACTACTATCATTATCTTGAAACATTAACATGTAAACGCTTCTCCTATAACTATAAATCTCTATTAGAAGAAACACATACAGGGTGAAACGAAGTTTGCGTACTCGAGTTTCGTAGCGCTATTCCTCATATTCCTGCAGTAACAGAAATTCGTTCTGCCCACATTTCCGGAAGTAACACGTCAGCGTGTTTCAGATTGACACAACTATATCGAAACATTACTAGGGGATGCTCAAGGTGTTTTGAAGAACCAGTGATCATAGAAAACCATGACCGGAAACGCCATTCAACGACACTAGGGAGAGTCCGTTACAGGTACCGGCGCAAGTCGCTAAACATACGCTCCAGCAGCTTCTCCTAACCTACTGCACCGAGCTCAGACAGAATAGTTACAACTGTTTCGTATTGTCACTAAACAGTCACTTTGGGACTGCGAGCCAACTACGCCAGCATAGTTCAGGAGACATCACGGCATTGACAATGTTCCACATCTTCTATTTCACTACTCGAGCCGGCCGCGGTGGCCGAGGAGACTGAGGCGCTCCAGTCACGGTATGCAGGGCCACTACGGTCGGGGAATCGAATCCCCCCCTGAGGCATGGATATTTTTGCCGTCTTTAGTATAAAGTAGTTGATAAGTAGTTTGTAAGTTTAGGGACTGATGACCCCGTAGTTAAGTCCCATAAGCTTAACAAACTTTTTTTTCACTACTCGACAAATTTAATCCAAATTTTTTGTGTCCCAGCCTCGTCGCCGCTTTTGTGTCTCGTTTCCGTCGTAGGTGTCGGTGGCCGAGTAGAAAGACCGACACAGGAATAAAGGTAGCACGCTTGTGCAGGTAGGAGGTGACCAGAAAGTGGGACAGCAGAAACTGGAAACACTAGAGTAATTATAACGAGATATATATTTCTTAGAGACTTAGTAATACTTAACTTTTACATAGCTTAGTACTGCAGAATGCTGATACATAGTTGAGCTAGAGGCCTGCCTAGTGCCTGTCCGATAGCAAAGTCTTCACTGGTGCCTATCTGATTCCGAAGTGTTAACTGGTTCCTATCTCAGACCCAAGTGAACGATGTCGTTCAGTGGTGGCCACGAGCGGAGTTTTAACAGAGGGCGCTCGTGGCTGACGTCGTAAGAACGCTGCGCCGTGCGTGCATGGCGGCGCGCGGCGAAAGTAGGTGGCGCGCACTTTGTACTTGTGCGAAACCACAACCGTCCCCCCCCCCCCCCAACCGCCGCGTCGTCGTGGCGTAGGGCTGAGGGCCACGACGTAGGTGTGGGAGGAGGGCCTGGGCGGGGGCGTTACTGGTGGGACGGGCGTCGTAGCTGAGGCTGGGATCGAGACGCCGTCCGCCCCCCGGTATACACCTTACCCCGGGAAATCCACCAAAACTAGCAGAAGGGCGCACGCCTCCGCCCGGAGGGAGCAGGTCATCTTTTGAGGTGCGTGGCCCAGGCGGCGGGGGCACGCACGGTTCCGGAGTCCCTCTCTTTGACGCTGACAGCTGAGGCGGCGGCAGCGGCGGTGGCGCGTCGATCTCCATCGGGACGATCTCGTAGTCCGTGGACGCTGGGCCCGGCGGCAAGCAATGTGGCTGTGCTCCCTGGCGGTGAACTGGGTCTGGAATCAAGAAACCAAAGACGTGCAGGCGCAATTGGTTTGCGTGGCGCCGCAGCTCCGACCCTGTGGAAGAACGTACAACATACATATTGCGACCGAGCACGCGCTGAATGGTGCCCGGCAACCAACGGTTCTTCCCAGCAAACACCTTGTACAGCACCGGCGTAGAAACCTGAAAACGCCAAACGCTATACTAACGGACTCGGTGCGAGGGAGGCTGCAGCAGGTGAAGGAGAGTGCGGTGACGGCGGCCGTGTAGCAGCTCGGCAGGAGATGGGCCATCACGTGGCATGCACCGATACGTAGACAGGAAAATTTGAAGAGCTTGCTGCCTGGAGTGCTGACCTTTCATCTTTTCTACGTGAGAATTAAACTTTCGAACGAAACGTTCTGCTTCACCATTGGACTGAGGGTGAAAAGGTGCGGTGGTGATATGCTGAATGCCATTCACACGACAAAACTGCTGAAATTCCGCACTAACAAACTGAGGTCCATTGTCACTGACGATAGTTTCAGGCAAACCTTCGATGCAAAACACTGATGTTAAGGCACTGATTGTACTATACGCCGTCGTTGAGTTCATGGCAATCACGAAAGGAAAATTGCTGAAAGCGTCTACAACAATTAACCAGCGCGTATTCCAGAAAGGTCCGGCAAAGGCAACGTATAAACGTTGCCATGGTCCCTTGGGGCGTGGCCAGTCTGAGAAACGTTGCGGAGGATCCGCATGATGCTCCGCACAAACTGTACACTGTGGCGTCATGCGCTCTATCTGAGCGTCCATACCAAACCAGGTACAATGACATCTGGCCAGTTGCTTTGTCCTAACAATACCCCAATGTCCTTGATGCAGGAGGCGTAACACTTCTCGTTGCAGGAAACGAGGAACAATCACTCGTGCTTGGTCGTTGTCGGTATGCAACAACAGTACACCCTGACTTAAAGATAATGCATGACGTTGCGCAAAATAACGTCGAACTAGAGGCCGATCAATGTCTTTGGCTCTGGCGGGCCACCCTGAGCGAACAAAACGTGCTACCACACTTAGGTCTGCATCCACAGCTGTTTCCTGTGCAACCCGACGAGAGTTCAAAGGGAAATCTGCGACAGCGGAAGCATCTCTGGAGTCTATCTGACAACATGCTATTTCCGAAGAATCAAATGACACATCCTGGCCAACCGGAAGTCGGAAAAGTGTGTCCGCGTTGGCGTGTTTAGTGGTAGGTCGGTACAAAATCTCATACTGATAATTAGACAGTATTAAGGACCATCTCTGAAGCTTTTGTGCCGTTCGCGGCGGAATTGGCTTTGTGGGTGACAACAAAGACGCGCTCTGTCAACAAATAAAATTTTCTGCCATAGAGATAATGATGAAACTTTGTGACGCCGTAAATGATTGCTAAGGCCTCCTTTTCTATCTGACTGTAATTCTGTTGCGTTTGCGTCAGTAGCTTGGATGCAAAGGCAATAGGACGATCGTGAGAACCAATACGATCTGACAATATTGCACCCAGACCGTACGACGAGGCATCCATTGCTAGCACTACAGGCTTCTAGGGGTCAAAGGGAATCAAACATGCATCACTGAGTAGTGCAGACTTTAATTTGTCAAAGGCAACTTGGCAATCTTTAGACCATACAAAAGGAACATTCTTCCTACGTAAGTGATGCAGTGGAGCTGCAATCTGAGAGGCATTGGGAATAAATCTGAAATAATAGTTAAGCTTTCCCATTACTGCTTGCAATTCGTGCACATTCTTAGGAGGAGGCAAGTCTTTGATTGCTCTAAGATGTGGCTGTAAGGGATGAATTCCTTGGGCCTCAATCACATTGCCTAGGTACTCTATTTCAGTTTGAAAAAACGGACACTTTGCTTTATTACAATGTAGACCTGATGCAGTCCACACTTTGAAAAGGCACTCCAGGTTTCTTGAACTGTGCGTCCTGAGACCACAATATCATCTAAACAGTTCGAACAGCACGGTACAGAAACTGTCAGCTGTTCCAAAAAGCGCTGAAAAATAGCGGGGGCGGAAGAACTGCCAAAGTGTAGGCGTTGAAATCGAAAACGGCCCATGTGAGTATTAATGACGAAAAACCTTTTTGACTCATCATCAAGCGGAATCTGCAAGTATGCCTCTGCTAAATCAGTCTTGGAAAAGAAGCGAGACTGTCCTAATCTCTCCATCAGTTCCTCAGGTCTGGGAAGAGGGTATGTGTCTATAATTGTTTGAATGTTCACTTTTGATTTGAAGTCCACACAGAGACGAAGTTTTCCCAACGGCTTGGATAAAGGCGAGGCCCACTGACTCGCAGAAACAGGAGAAATCACCCCACTATCCTGCCAACGTTTAAGTTCTGCGGCAACTGTATCACTCTTTGCGATAGGCACTGGTCTAGATTTACGAAAATTTGGAACTGCAGATTCTTTTATAGTTACATGTGCCACGAAGTCTTTTGCACAACCTAGTTCCGGCGAAAACGAGTCACTGTATTTTTCACACAATGCATTAATTTTGTCCTGAGGCACTACTGACGAAATTTGAAGCATCTCTCTTTGAATTGATAAACCAAACTAGTCAAAAGCATCTAGTCCAAAATTTTCTGTGTAGATTTGGCCTGAAGAACTACAAAAGAAACTGTTTTTTGTTACACCTTGAAAAGAGGCGGGCAGGATACACGTTCCTAGCACGGGAATATTTTGACCTGTATATGCCGTTAACACTTGTTGAGACGGCGACAATTTTGGCGAACCCAGAAGTTCATAATTATCTTTATTTATTAATGTGACAGCGGAACCAGTATCAAGCTGAAATTTCACAGTCTTATTTTCTATGGAGAGAGTCACAAAGTTTTTGCTTGTGGCGCTCGACAGGTGCGCGAATGTGGGCAACGTCTAATACAGCTTGTTTGCTGCGCTTGCGCATGCGCGAGCTGCGTGAGGTAGGAAGCGGCGCAGAATCGGCACATAGATTAATATCACTGTCCCTAGATGGCACTACCGCCAGATCGGCGCAATGCGAGGCTACTACAGACTCACTAGCTACTGCACTAAAATTACTGTGAGTAGCTACACCAAGTCTACCGTCACTAGCTACACACTACTGGGCACTATTACAATGAGAAGTTGCAGAAGGCACTAGGTTCACTACAGGATTGCACTGTACATAGTCATTTTGCTTGTCCCAAACCCGTGTCCGTTGCACTGTTTTACGCGCTCGTTGGCGTTTGCGACGTGGCTCACTATATAGTTTCGCCGTAGGCGGAGAAAATTGTTCTTGCGTTTGAAAACCAACAGAAGCACAGTTCAAGTCCACAGCGTGTATGACATTTACTGCATGCACTGTTCTCGCACTCTGCGAAGCACCGTTCCTAACGTTACCGTTCTTTGAATTTACATTCTGCATACACACTGACTGAACATGTCCCGATTTGCTACATTGATGACAGGTTGCGTTGCGACTAGGGCAATGCGCACGTTTGTGGCGAGATACACACTGGGGGCAAGACTTACGAACATTTTTCCGAAAAGAGCGTTTGCGCCCGTTATTCACATTTGTGTCCCAGCCTCGTCGCCGCTTTTGTGTCACGTTTCTGTCGTAGGTGTCGGTGGCTGAGTAGAAAGACCGACACAGGAATAAAGGATGCACGCTTGTGCAGGTAGGAGGTGACCAGCCAGTGGGACAGCAGAAACTAGAAACACTAGAGTAAATGAGAACGAGATGTATATATTTCTTAGAGACTTAGTAATACTTAACTTTTCCATAGCTCATTACTGCAGAATGCTGATACATAGCTGAGCTAGAGGCCTGCCTAGTGCCTGTCCGATAGCAAAGTCTTCACTGGTGCCTATCTGATTCCGAAGTGTTAACTGGTTCCTATCTCAGACCCAAGTGAACGATGTCGTTCAGTAGTGGCCACGAGCGGAGTTGTAGCAGAGGGCGCTCGTGTTTGACGTCGTAAGATCGCCGCGCCGTGCGTGCATGGCGGCGCGCGGCGAAAGTAGGTGGCGCGCACTTTAGACTTGTGCGACACCACAAAATTTCCTACAAACATTCTTTTTCCGTATCCAGAAAAGCCCGTACAGGACTTGCAACATGTAGTCGTGCATTATCCTGCTGGAATATAGGGTTTCGCGGGAATCGAATGAAGGGTAGATCCACAGGTCATAACATAACTGAAATGTAACGGCCACTGTTCAAACTCATGTCGCTGCGTACAAGAGGTGACCGAGACGTGTAACCAATGGCACCCCGCACCATCACGCCGAGCATAAGCCAGTATGGCGATGACGAATACACGCTTCCAATGTGCATTCACCGCGGTGTCGTCAAACACGGATGCGGCCATCATTATGCTGTAAACAGATCCTCAATTCATCCGAAAAAAAAAATGACGTTTGGCCTTTCGTTCACCCAGGTTCGTCGTTGCGTACACCATCCCAGATGCTCCCTTCTGTGATGCAGCGTCAAGGGTAACCACAGCCATGGTCCCCGAGGTGATAGTCCACGCTCCTGCAAATGTCGCCGGCCTGTTCGTGCAGATGGTTGTTGTCTTGCAAACGTCCCCATCTGTTGACTGAGGGATCGAGACGTGGCTGGACGATCCGTTAGAGCCATGCGGATACATTGCTGTTATCTCGACTGCTAGTGATACGAGGCCGTTGGAATTCAGCACGGCGTTCTGTATTGCCCTCCTGAACCCATCGATTCCATATTCTGCTTATAGTCATTGGATCGCGACCAACGCGAGCAGCAGTGTTGCGATACGAATAACCGCAATCGCGATACGCTACAATCCGATCTTGAACAAAGTCGTAAACTTGATGGCACGCATTTCTTCTCCTTACACGAGTCATCACAACAACGTTTCACCAGGCAACGCCGGTTAACTGCTATTTATGTATGAGAAATCTGTTGGAAACTTTCCTCATGTCAGCACGTTGTAGGTGTCGCCACCGGTGCTAACCTTGTGTGAATGCTCTGAAAAGCTAATCATTTGAACATCACATCATATTCTTCCTGTGAGTTAAATTTCGCGTCTGTAGCACACATTCGTGGTTTAGCAGTTTTAATAGCCAGCAGTGTAGTCTGCTTTGCCGTGTTAAACTATCAGTTCAGATACTAATCTGATATAAAGGTAAATCACGCACAATTTCGTATTTGAACAATGCTTTACACGACAGTGCAGTATCTGAAGACCTAGAAATTTGAACTGCCGAATCTCAGGTGGCCAGGTGTAATCACTGTTGAAGTGTGTGCAGGCAACGATATAAAACTGAGTCTTAGTGTGATGTAGCATAAATTTACTTTCTGAAACCCTTGAACGTATGTCTGCAACAGCGTTATTTAAAACTTTGTCAGTAATAGAAACAACATCCGTCCTTAAGGTGAGACTGTAGGCCCTATAAAGACAATGTTAAATTAAGCGAATGCATTTATTTTCTCAGAAACTACTGAAAAAATTTGCCTGAAATTTTCACTGAACATTAAATGATCTACGTTGAGGTATTGTAATTTATAATATACTCATTAATTTAACGGCCGTGCATTAAATATTTTGGTTAGAAAAGGTTATAAATATTTTTATTACAGCAGAGTTACTGGTGCCGTCAAGATGACTGTGTAATGAAGTGTTTTTTCGCAATTTGTGAAATTTTCATTAGAGTTTATCTGATAGTTTCTGAGAAAACCGGACAAATGTATCAGAATTTTAGTTTTGAGAGAAGGAGACATAAAGATATACAACATGTTTATTTTAGGAAACACATTATCTGCCCCAAAGAAGTGGTTAGAAGTAGCCTGTACCATAATTAGGATTATCATTATCTTTGGGTTCATTAGCCTGTTTCCTTTTCCTTCTTCTTGACTGTGTTGACATTACAGAAGCAGCAAAATCTGACTTAGTAATACGAAAGCTGTCCAGTTCTCTTGGAATAGTTACAGTATTCTGTCCGGCTGATATGCCTAACTGTTCTAAAACTTTTAGTCTGACAATTGATTCAGGGATAGATTGCTTGTGTGTAAATGCTTACGTATCAGGGGGTGGCGGACATAGAAAATGTGTCGGCTTCTCATCAGTGGATATAGCGTGGAATAAAGTGGTCCATGCTGCTTTCTTCATTGCCTCCAGAATTCTTCCTAACGGCATTTCCAAAATATTCCTGTAACTCATTGATAATCTTATCCGTCATCCTAGCCACCCGTGAGACTCGGTTTTCCAAGAGAATTTTTGTTTACAAGCGCGTCTGCAAACATTTGACAATCGAAATGCGCTCTAGCAGGTTAAACAACATATAAACCACCCAGTTCTGTACAAAACACAAAATCCCTCTCTAACTGTAAAAGTGCCGGATTTATAATCCTTTTAACGAAAAGGGGCGTAAGTTATTACATAGCGACAGATAAAATTAATAATAGAGAAAAAGAAAAAAAAAGGACCATGCAGTTCTAACAGATAAAAAACTACATATCCATGTTTACATAAGAACATAGTATCTAATTATGCAAAAAACTGAAAATAGATTTTCTTTTGAATTTCAGCCTACGTCTTACCTTAATAAGTTGGTGTTATCATCAAGAAGGAAATACTTTAGAATTTATTATTATACTAAATGGTATACCACTTATAGAAATAAGAAAACTTAGGGGCCCAGAACAGACACTTTGGGTCATTCCCAACTTAACTATGCTCATTTCGACTTTATGTAGCAGCAATTGTGTAATAGCTTCTCTTGTGTTCAAGTTTTTCCACTTCCAAACAAAACAGTGTTTGTAATGTATATATTCTCAGAATTTTTCCCTCATAGCATTGCCTGTGCCACTGTACATTTATGTTCTTCCTTCGTCCGCCGTGAGTTATTTTGATTCCATATGTACTAAAACAGGTGCCAGAAACCGCTAGACGAAACAGAAAAGGAAAATTTCATATCAGTATATATAATAGTGTAATTACACAGAATACCGGCCGGAGTGACACAGATATTTAAACAATAAATTATTAATATGTTACCTTTTTGTTTTTGATTAGAGAAAGTTCTGTACTTCAGATGTTATTGTTGTGTAGTCTTATCCCTGTCTGGTGTGCAGAATGAGAAATCTCTAATTATCCAGTTCCTTGATTACTTTGATAGTGAAATGATCGCAATAATTCTCATTGTTAAAATGTACATATTTCGAAATTAACCATATATTACAGTATTTAGCTACTTTTGTCGGTTACCCTAAATTATCACCTAGCAACGGTGTAAAACATAGCGAATGGTAAATATAGATGATAGTGCGACCCCGAATGACAAATATTTATTTACAGCAGGTAAAAAGAAGAACTTTGTCGGTGTTGCGTCAGTGGTCATTATTTGTCAGTGGGAACGAAATTAGCTAGGTCATTACATTCACTAAGGAGTAATAAATGTGAATTTAGTGTATGAACAAATGCACGGACTTGTGGCAATCATATGAAGTAAATCAACACTTCAATCTTCTAAGGCATTCGAGTCACGACAAATGCACAAATAAGTGAAATACAAAGGTGGGCCGGCCGCGGTGGCCAAGGTGACTGAGGCGCTTCAATCACGGTCAGCGCGGCCACTACGGTCGGGGGTTCAAATCCCCCCTCGGGCATGGATATTTGTGCCGTCTTTAGTTTTAGCTAGTTCATAAGTAGTTTGTAAGCTTAGGGACTGATGACCCCGTAGTTAAGTCCTATAAGCTGTACAAACATTTGAACATTTGAACAAAGGTGGCAGACATTCTTCATCAACGTCGTAATCACCAATTTTGATGTGAAAATGCTCGCTACTTCTATTTCTGGTATTCCTCATTCCTATTGTCTTTTTTGCAGATTTCTGTCACCATAAACATTTAGAATATTCGTTCCAGTAAACAGATCTTGCAGTTTTATTTACTTTTAATTAAGATGACACCACCGATTCATATATATTTTCACCCGGAATATTTATATTTCTGAAACATGTCGTCATTGCTTCTAATTTCTATTGGAGAGAAGGACAACAATTTTCATCCGTATCTTCCACAGTTTTTAATGCGAGCGAATAGTTTTTCGTCTTGAAGTGATTCTCTCTTGATTCTTGCTCATTCCATTTTTAAACTGTATTTCTCTTTAGCGAACACACGTTTTCTTCATAATTTCGAATACCTCACCATTATACGTCATCGAATATTTTTTCTAGTTCGATAAAACCTATGAATCTGCATTACTATTGCTGCAGGCTTGCTACAGCAAAGACTCACTCTCTCGTGCCTTACGATACAACAAGACCAAGTTATCATCTCTATTTTTTTTCTTCTTCCATATATGATTCTCCTCAGTATCTTCCATGTAAGAGATGTTAAGCTAATAGTGTTGTGTATATGATCTTGCTATTTTCAGAATTGGTTGGATGAGTGTACGGAAGTATAAAATCTCAAACGGCCACTAGTATGGTAAATGTTTGTGACCTTCATTGGTGCTAACATCGTTCTGTTATCACATCTCTTCATGCCAGAAGCTAGGCATACTACTTAGAAAGCTTCTCATCCCGTTTCCTACTTTAAGTACGCTAGTGTATGAGCCCTTCTCTATAAGCAATGTAATCTTTTCCACCATTATTACTTTCTTTACATTTTGCGTGCAAATGACCAATATGAGCTATCGACAAGGGTTCGAAAATCGATTCCGTATTTCTTGATTTCCAGAAAGCTTTTGACACCGGACCTCACAAACGGCTTTCATTCAAATTGGGTGGTTATGGTATATCGCCCCAAATTTGCGATTGGATAGGGGATTTCTTGTCAGAAAGGAAACAGTTCGTAGTAATCGATGGTAAGGCATCGACTAAAACAGAGGTGATATCGGGCCTTCCACAGGGTAGTGTTATTGGTCCTCTGCTGTTCCTTATTTACATAAAGGATTTAGGGGAAAATCTAAGAAGATCTCTTAGGTTGTTTGCAGATGACGCCGTCATTTACCGTCTAGTAAAATCATCTGAAGATCAAAACCAACTGCAGAACGATCTGAATAAGATATCAGTATAGTGCAAAAATTGGCAATTGACTCTAAATAATGAGAAGTGTAAAGTCGTCCACATGAGTACGGAAAGAAATCCGTTAAACTTTGATTACAAGATAAATCAATCAAAAGTGAAGGCTGTAAAATCCAGATAATACCTAGGAATTACTATTACTTCAGACTTAAATTGGAAAGAACACGTAGATAATATCGTGGGAAAGGCGAAGCAGAGACTGCGTTTTATTGGCAGAACGCTTAAAAGATGCAACAGAACTACAAAAGAAACTGCATACACTACGCTTGTCCGTCCATTTTTGGAGTATTGCTGCCCAGTGTGGGATCCTTATCAGGCGGGTTTGACGAAGGACATCGAAAGTGTCCAAAGAATGGCAGCTCATTTCGTATTGTCACGATACAGGGGAGACGGCGTTACGGAAATGATACAGGATCTGGGATGGGAATCATTACAACAACGGCGCTTATCACTGCGGCGTGGGCTACTTACGAAACTCCAATCGCCAACATTCCTCTCCGAATGCGAAAATATATTGTAGACTCCCACTTACATAGGCAGAAATGATCATCAGAATAACATACGAGAAATCAGAGCTCGAACAGAGAGATGTAGGTGTTCTTTCTACCCGCGCGCTATTCGAGAATGGAATGGGAGATAGTATAATGGTGGTTCGAAGAACCCTCAGCCAGGCACTTAAATGTCATTTGCAGAGTATCCAACGTAGATGTAGATATCATTCCGCCGCGTTCTATGGCTAATAGCTTTTGGTAATGACGAGATTTCGCCCTGATATTGCAACTGTGGTATTATGAGTTTCGTCCACTACATGACAGCTCTCTTGGGGCAACACAGCGTATTCTGGGCTAATTACAACACTTTCCCCTGGGCCACACATCGACCGATTGCGTCTAGTGAAGCAGTCGAGATATTGATTGATTTTTTGCAATGTAAAAATAGGACGTTTATTAGATTTATGATGGAGCTTCTTGTAGAAAGTGACGATGATTTCAGTGACAGTTCTGAAAGTGTTCAAGACGCTGCTTTAGAGGCTAGTGAAAGTGACTACGATTCAAAAACAACTGACGGCAAGACACTACTGCCATAGGTACAGATCACATATGTGCGTGCTACTTCAATTCGTAATGAATATTTTTTCACTGGTAGTACTCGTACAATTATGCCTCTGTAAACAATATGGCGTGATTACTTGTATTGAGAGTATTGTGGATCATTCTTTGGGCAAAATAATACCTGAACAGACTAATATACACGCTCAACAATTGATAGCTTCCCATTCAAATTTAGTATCAAGTCCCAGGCTTTGCAGTTGGCAGGATAATACAAGTGATGAGGTATAAATCCTTATTGGAATTCTCGTGCTCCAAAGAATATTTCAAAAACCAGAACACAAGAAGTACAATTCAAAGAGAAATTCGGAAAAAAATTGAAAGAAAACTTTAATGTGTGGAAGAAATACCCAGCAACGCAGTGATATGGTGCACCGGCACATATTGTTCGTTGAGGAAGTGTCGCACAAGCGCTAACGTCGCGCTTAAAAGGGTTAAATAAGATACTTGTCAAATTCATGATTCATGCTGTGCAGATATTACATTTTAATTGCCACTATCAGATGTAACTTACCTTTCATCACTTGGTAATTCATACAGAAGATCAGCAACGCCAAACTGTATGATTTAGCGGAAGCGGAGATAGCAATATAGTTACTTCCTAGTGTTCATGACTGAAAACATACGTGTTTATTTTTCTTATTTAGAAACCTGCCACATAGTAATGAATTACAGTACACGGTTCACGATATGGAGACAAACTGACACAATGAACGTAAATAGAAATTATCTAAAGTGTGTATGACAAACATGAAACAACGGCAAGGTTCATGTGTTTGTTATGCTTATGGGACTTAACTGCACGGGCATCAGTACCTACACTTACAAACTACTTATTAACTAATTTCTGTTGAATTTTCCGGGTTATATGGTCGTGGTCAAAGAAACAAATCTGCTCCCTACGTTTCGTCCAGAGCTGCGCTGGACATCCTCAGAGGTGCTACTGGTAGCGGTGAGTCTTGCCGACTGACGAGTCGGGCGTCGGAGAGCGGTATAAATACTGTCCAAAAGGGGGCGTGGTCAAGTGTTCACGTGCGCAGCAGAGATAAGCCTTGTCAAAGATAAAACATAACTTTCGATAGTCTATGGTCAAAAATAAAAGAGTTACTACCTACTCTGAAGAGCCACAGTCCATATGTCATTGAGTTTCATTGCTTCTTCCCCTTTTTAGACAGTATTTATACCGCTCTCCGACGCCCGACTCTTCAGTCGGCAAGACTCACCGCTACCAGTAGCACCTCTGAAGATGTCCAGCGCAGCTCTGGACGAAACGTCAGGAGCAGATATGTTTCTTCGACCACGACCATATAACCCGGAAGATTCAACAGCAATTATTTCAGCCGGTCGAGAAAACCTTCACTGCATACTTATGAACTACCTTCTACTAAAGACAGCACAAACATGCATGCCCGTTGGGGAACGGCCTCGCGCAACGGAGCACAGCGCCTCAATGCACTCGTCCGTTCCACCGCGTGGAAGCAATGGAAAATACCTACACTACACGTAGCACAATGTACAACCAATAAGGCATGAAATGCAGCATATTTAAGAGGTTGAATTAACTACCATAAAAATGGTTTTCCTGTTTCATCACGAATAAACTAAATATACGGCGAAAAAAGTGGTTTCTCACTGTAGACACATACAGGGTGTTTCACTAAGTGTGTTTCCGTCTGTAACTTATAAAATAATAGGTGACGGGAAATTTTAATGCGGTAGGTCAACACAAGAAATGTTACACTTTCTGCGGAGCTATATACATAGTTTATTGTATCATTTTTCAAAGAGTTACACCACAAAGATGTAATTTTTTAAATGGAACAATAGTTTTTTCTATCGTGCATTGGATTCGTTGAAACCCGTTGCGTCCAAATCAATTTATACTACATTCGTGTCACTGTTAGTTTGTGAGCAACAACCCTTCAAAGTTTCAGGGGCAGATACCACACGCTGTACATAATACATGGCTGTGTGGTGTGGATGGTGCGCCATGGTCCTCATTCATGGCCCGCAAGGTCGCGAGATTTAACATGTCACTGAGCCCACACCCCAGATGATCTAAAACGGCGCATCGATGAGGCATGTCGCTCCGTCACACCGGCGATGTTACATCTCGTCCGAAGATCCTTTCGACGGCGCATTGAGGAACATGGACACAGTTTAACATCTCATGTAAATCAACTTCCCACCGCCATAACATCCATCACCCACCACACAGCCATGTATTATGTACAGCGTGTGGTATCTGCCCCTGAAACTTTGAAGAGTTGTAGCTCCCAAACTAACAGTGATAGGAATGTAGTTTAAATTGATTTGGACGCAGCTGGTTTCAACGAATCCAATGCACGATAGAAAAAACTATTGATCCATTTAAAAAATTATATCTTTGTGCTGTAACTCTTTGGAAAATGATACAATAAACTATGTTCAGTAAGTGTAACATTTCTTGTGTTGACCTACAGCATTAAAATTTCCCGTCACCTATTATTTTATAAGTTACAGAGGCAAACACGCTTAGTAAAACACCCTGTATGTACAAACGGAAATAAATTACAGTACAGTTTTGTTTACTCTGTGCATCGTCGGTGCCCATAGTATATAACTGTGCACGAAGTAACAGACGAGAAGAATGTTCTACCACAAGACTCTCAAACGGAAATCAGGGCCGAGGGGACTAAGGCGCTTCAGTCACGGTCTGCGCGGCCACTACGGTCGGGGGTTCGAATCCCCCCTTGGGCATGGATATTTGTGCCGTCCTAGTTCGTAAGTAGTTCATAAGTAGTTCATAAGTAGTTTGTAAGTTTAGGGACTGATGACCCCGTAGTTAAGTCCCATAAGCTTTACAAACATTTGAACGGAAATCAGATAGTAAAAGGAAGTTCACTGTCTCTGAACTGCCAGTGCAAGTGCGGTAATGTGCACGCTACCTTGATGCGACCTTCGGAGTATGACGTCATCTTTGCCAGGTCACAGAATTCCTGTAGAGATTCAATAGCAGACAGTGTCGGAGATAGAAACATAGAGAGAGGAGTTCGAATATGAAAAGCGGTGGGCATTGATGCTGCTTCCCCGTGTATATAAAAATATTTTCCCTCTCAGCACAATTGTCCGCGCTCTTGAATGAAATGAAACTGGCGCGCCCCCTTCACGAAGGGCTCATTATACTGGGACATGAAAAGGAGCCGCTTTTATTCCGTCCCTCAAAGACCGCCGCCGCAGCCGCCGCCAAAGACGGAACAGCAATCTGCATCGAGAGTCGCGCGATACTCGACTCTGGCCTGCGTTACGTTTCGGCCGCGAGGCGTGAATAGCGCAGGTAATAGAGAGAGAGGGGGAGCATGAGAGAACGTAAATACAGAGGCGAGACAAAATGAGGCAGCCTGAGTAGCATTGTAATTTGGCTGGGAGGAAAGAGAGAGAAAAAAAAAAAAAAAAACACGGGCGTGCCAGGGAAGAAAAGGAGAAGAGGGTGTGTATAGAAGTGGCTCTGTCGAAAGAATCGCTTACATTTCGTGAAATTGAAAATCGTTCGATTCACAAGTCGTCAAAGCAAATAATCAATCTGAATTTTCAATTCATATATTACATTAATACACAAATCTGTCCTCTCGCATAAATTCAATGGAAATTATCAGAGTAAGAATGTTATTCATACGAATAAACTCTTTTCTTACGTGCTTTCGATAATTTATTGTTGTAAATACTGAAAGAAACCATAATATTCACATAACTGTCTTTATTGGTTACTGTTGTGACCTTGTCGCCTTTTGTTGTTCCATACTCGTCCCGGTCTAGTTGTCACGAAAGGTACTGGTGCAGGAATCAATGGTCAGCTAAAGCATTTCTATAGAGATTAGTATTACAAGTTTTATTGACTGAAAATTACAATGATACTCAACTTTAGAGCACGTGTCTGTTTCTTCTATCTTCTTGCTTCTCGCGGAGGCGTCCTTGCGCTGAGACCCAGTGACTACTTGGTTCGTAGCCGAGTTCTGACTTCGTAACTCCTGAGTTCTGACTAGTAACTGACGTAGCTCTGACTTAGTACTGACGGGCATCCAGACGTATGTCGGCCTACATGTAGCCGCTTATGGAGGGCACGCATCTTCTGTTACTCCCTCCAGGATGCGCGGCGCCTGCTTGCTATTGGCTTTCGGTCGATCGCTGCCTGCTCCACGATCGTTCTCTTACGTTTGGCGTGTGGCGCTGACTTTTTGTCACAGCAGTTACTAGCCAGCTTTCCGCGTGAATAAAATAAGCTGCCATTTGTACAGATATCATTTAACAAAGGTTCTCATGTTTATAAATATACGGGATTAAATTCTTTTGTTATTAGCCCCTAGGCTTACAAACTACTTAAACTAAGTTAAACTAAGGACAACACACAAACCCTTGCCCGAAGTAGGACACGAACCTCCGAGAACATTATTAACAATAGCAGATACAAAAATGTTGACCCAGGAATTTATTAAACTAAGTGCGTACAGAAAGACTTTCATTAACTAATAAATTGTTTAGTTGGAGGTTATCTTAAAAACAGACGAAGAAATTTACACAAGAGTTGGAAAATGCAGATATAGGAGTAGTTTCATTAAATAAAATTTTTAAAAATTCTTTTCTATGTCTGTGACTTTCTGTCGTCATCGGAAGATGATCTAAGAAGTCCTAAGTTACCGATTAAGTATAAGCTGCAGATAATATATTGTAGTCTAGATCGTAAGTTAATCTTTTTTAATGACAACCGGTTTCGGCTCTACAGGACCATCATCAGGCCTTTGGCTGAGCAGTTGACGCCTGTTCCGGCCACCGCCACTGCCACCGTCCATAAACAAGATGCCAATAAAAAGATCAACTTGCGTTCTAGACTGTAATATTGTATTATGTAACATTTTAAGATCGCTGTTTTCCTAAAATGCTTTCAAAAATTACATAATCTGCAAAGATTTGGGAGCGTTTGTTGCTTATAATATTAGCATTATCTAATAAAAAACGAGACATTGCCAGATTCAGGGTTGCAGATATATTAACTATCAGTTTCAGGCAATTATTGACCTTTTTTAAGTATCTGTACATAACATAGTTGCAGAACGATATACAAGTATATGTGTTACAAGGAAGATCGAAGTACAAACACAGAATTAAAGGGGCAAGATATGCAGTGTATATAAAGTGTTCCTTTAAAGGTACAAATTGGAAATGGTGACACTATACTGTGCATTTAATAAAAGTAATGAAATATAAACAGAAATATGTCCAAATAACAATTTTTATTTAACCATGACCCATATTTTTAATGACGGCGTGATGCAATAACACTGTCAACAAGGGCACACACTATGCTAGATCTCGCAAAATCAGCTTATCTTGAGATAAACTATATAGTGGGGTTAAAAACAGAAAGGGGAATAAAGTAATGAGACGTAAGGGTCATAAAAACATTAGTCTTAGAACAAATGGAATTTTAAGTATGTAAAACTAGTATACTAAGCGTCCAATATATTAATATACTATCAAGTAAAGACGTTTGCATAAAGACAGATGATTTCAAACACAAACGGTTCCACTGAACGAAATATTTCAGCAGTAAGGTTAGAAGTAAGGCAGCTGCGTAAGTCAAGTGTCTATCATAGTATACCAAAGAATCAAGTGGTTAACTAGCTGCAGCTATAGGAAGATCTGTAAAGAGGTAATCGGCAGCAATTAATAATAGTATGTGGGAATGCCAAATCTGTGTTCATATAAGGAAAGCAGCTTTCTTGAAATTAGTGGTGTAGAAAGTCAATTGGTATTAAGTAAATTGCAACACGACACATATTTTCAAGTCATTATTACACTGATGGTGACCCATAGTATGGAATAGTTCTACTAGAAACGATAGGCAAACAACCCAACTCTTAAATGATGGGGGAGGGTCGGATAACCAGAAAATTGCGGGACTCGATGTAGAACATTAGTATTATAATCTAATATGTTAAGAAAAACATGGGAGGAGGTAGTAGGTGATGATTGGGAGTAGGGTGTGTTGTAGCGATATGAAGATTGCTTGAGAGTGATTAAAGTTAGTAAGGGTGGTGCTGTTAGTGGGGCAGAATGTTGTGTGAGACCGTGAAAGGCTTCACGTATTTTCGCTAGTATTTATTTATTTATTTATTTTATCTTTTTTATTTTTACTGGGAGTCAGCTAGCGGGTTATTTTCGGGTCGTGCACCGTAGAGGTTGGAGAATAATTTTCACAGGGGATGTGAGCCATAGAAGCGAGTCCTGGAAAGTACCTCATTTAGTTTTCGCGGAAATCTCTGACTCTTTTCTCACAACTGTTCTGAGGACGAACTAGCCAGAGAAGAACGGGTCCGGATGAATGGTGTGTGGGGTTTCTTGTCGGTCAGAACCTGTACAGAGGTAGAGGAAGCGCACCTCACCTGATCATGGAGGAGCGTCTGTAGTCCCTCCTAGAAAAGTGAACGCGGCTGTTTGGCGCCGAGGCTAGCTGTGGGCAGACGCAGAGGTGTTGTGCGTAATGCTACTTTCTTCAGCTCTCTTGGGGAATGGTGAATATTTACTACGCCAAACTTCCCAAAAGTGTCTGTAGGAAGACGTTGTAAGATACCTGTCAGTAATATGCGTCATATAGGTACATTTGTTAACAATGTAATTATTGATAAAAGATTTTGTCATGTCGTAAATGTTTGCAGTGTTCAATATGTATCGAAAGCATTATCATTAATCACAAATCGTAAAGTATTTTTCAGAACATATAATATATCTTTGTAATTGCTGGGAAGAGATAGTGGTTATTATTTGCTGGTGGAGGTTGGAGTATTCTGGATATGGGATTTATGTCTGCCTTCTATATGGAATGTTAATGAATATATCACGAACGCTCAACATATGTTTCAACTCAAAAGTATTCGTCTACAGTTATTTAATCTCTTCGACATGCAATTTCTGTTGAACACAAAGGTAGCCTACGGGAGCTACCTCATTTGGAATTAAGAATCTGCAGGTCACACATGCCTCGCGGTAGTAGCCGAGCGGTCTGGAGCGCCTACGGGAGCTACCTCATTTGGAATTAAGAATCTGCAGGTTATACATGCCTCGCGGTAGTAGCCGAGCGGTCTGGAGCGCTACGTTGCGGATCGCGCGACCTGCCGCGTCGGAGGTTAGAATCCTCCTTCGGGCATAGATGTTTGTGTTGCATTTAGCATAAGCTAGTTCATAAGTAGTTTGTAAGTTTACGGACTGATGATCCTGTAGTTAAGTCCCATAAGCTTTACCACCATTTGACCATTTTGATCCATATTATAGGAGAGACTTTGTCACGATGGCCATATATTTCTTTTTATTTTTGTTAATATTAATTTATTTGACATATTTAAACTTATTAAATTATTGTTGAATGTTAGATAGGTCTTTAGTGAATCTGGATGGCAGTTATTAAACTTGAAAATATCAGCTGAAGTGTAATTCTGTAGTTTCTCCCAGCGTATTTGATAATCAAAATATCGACGGGTGTACTGCCGGTCTATAGTGTCCAACGTGCACAATATTTCGGCGATCATACATGTCACCATCATCACGTGAACTGACGGACTGAGCTCCTGGAAACGCGCCGGCACGGAGATCCGAACGCTACGGCGGCTCGAAGGGAACTGGTTTATAGCCCGGTAGCGGGCGATTTAAATACCTTCGGCCCGCGGAGCGACCCCTCCGCGGTCCGCGCCCCGCCCCGCGGTCGCGCAGTGGAACCGATTGCGACGGCGTCTGAGATGACGTCGGTGTGATGGCTCTGTCCGCCGTGGTCGTCACTTCGTTACGTTTGCTAGATTTACTCTTAATTAACCCAATCGCTGGTTCCCAAGCTTTGCTAGGATTATAGCCACAGTCACGGTTTATGAGGTCGTCACTTTTGCGAATTTCAATAGCCTCTCTAACGACGCAGTCCCAATATGTCAACGTCTGTACCAGAATCCTAGTGCATTCATTCTCCATCGCGTGATTCTCCGACAAACAATGTTCATCGACCGCCGACTTGCTCGGATACATCATTCGTGTGTGCCTCTGGTGTTCAACGCATCGATCCTCAACGGTACGCATCGTCTGTTCAATATATGACTAACCATGATATCTGAGTCATCCAGCCTCAAATTGTTAAGGCGTTTAACACAATCCACGGAATTACGGATGTGATGAGGGCATTTACCCACAAAAGGACTTAAAATTCCCGTAAAGTATTTGTCCAACAAATATGTAGGTGCTCTGATGTTACTGACAATGGGCCACATGTATGATCGCCGAAATATTGTGCCTGTTGGACACTATTGACCGGCAGTACACCCGTGGATATTTTGATTATCAAATACGCCGGGAGAAACTAAAGAATCACATCATACACCTTTACGGGGAGGAGATGTATCGCAGCATGAAGAAATTTGAAAAGTTGCGCCACCGTAGATGTCGCTTGTTAAGTACTCTTGCGTTTCTAAAGAGATGTTGTTCCGATAATGTTGTTCCAAATTTTGCTAAGGTTACGCATCACATCGATTCCGCAGCAGCCAAGAGAATTAAGAAACGGGCCAGCCTCGCATTGCTTCGTGAGAGAGTGCATTTCACCCGCCGTAGCCTCGAGTTCATCTCACTGGAACTATTCAAACTGCATTTGCAACTGGCTAGTCACTTCACTTCTTTTTCTTGGGATTGTATTGATGGTGTTACCTGGGTTGCAGCCAATTCCGCCCATAAGAAGGCAACGGGACGTCAAACAGTTCTGACGCCTCCTTAACAAACGATCTCCGTAGGTTCCGTGCAAGACTGTCATCAATCTGAGTGGCATGGTATTGAGTGATGATGCGGTCTCTGTTTTGGAGAAAGGACTCAACTTTGTTCCTACCCCCAAGTTCACACCGTTGCTGTTGAACAGGTTGCAGCTCGAGTTCTGCGTGAATCAGCGAAGGAAATACGTCGGGAAACGTGTCGTGCGTTGACGAAATCCAAGCCCATGAAGTCGAACATCACTAGTAAAGAGAGGGCGGCTATTTGTGACCTGAGGGAGCGCCCTGAAATTGTTGTCTTACCGGCTGACAAAGTAACATCCCTAATGAAAAAAGGGTTTCTATAAGAAAGCTCCGTGAGGACACTGACATGGACATCCTCCCTTCTGATAAAGGCAACGCAACCGTCCTTCTGCCCAGGGAAGTCTATAATAAGAAGATATATAGCTTACTTGATTCTGGTGCATACCGAAAGGTCGACAAAGATTCAACTAATAAGGTGAGGACTGCAGCCTTACTAAATGCCTCATCACTATCAAAGGAAGTAATGTAGTACCACCAAGATTTTATGGATTTCCGAAATTTCTCAAGCTAGACAAGGATGAGCGCCTGGAAGATTTGTCTTTGCGGCCAATAACGAGCACCATTGGTTCACCAACGTATCCGGCTGCTAAGTATTTAGCTTCACTATTGAAACCATTGGTGGGAAAGTGTAGTCACCATTTTCGCAATTCTGCGCATTTTATTCAGAGACTTAGCAACTTCAGGCTCAATACTACAGACGTGCTTGTAAGTTTCGACGTGGTATCACTATATACGAAGGTACCTTTAGTAGATTCTTTCTCTCTTATTGGCCAATATTTCGACCAAAACATCAATGCCTTATTTAAGCACGTACTCCAGTCATCTTATTTTCAGTTTAACATTGTATTTTATGAGCAGAGCGTCGGAGTTGCCATGGGAAGCCCCCTCTTCCCTCCGGTGACTAATTTGTTTATGGAAGACTTTGAGGAAAAGGCAATGAACTCTGCATGTTTCAAACTCACAGTTTTCTGGAGGTACGTGGATGATACTTTTATAATATGGCCTCACGGGAAGGAAGAATTGCATCGATTTCTAGATTTCTAAATTCCATCCACGCTAGCGTTAAATATACAATGGAAATCGGAAAAGATGGCTGCCTGCCGCAGTTAGATGTCCTTGTTCAACGTAAGAATGATGGTAACATTAGGGCATACTGTGTACCGTAAACCTACACATACAAATTTGTATTTACAGGTCAGTAGCTGCTGCCATCAGCCTTCGCAAACAGTAGACCTTCTCAAGACGTTTGTGCACAGGGCACTTCGGATATCCGATAGTGACAACTTACAGGAAGAACTCAAACACTTGAAGGAGATTTTCAAAGCAAATGGATATTCTGAACAACAAATCCGTAGGGCATTCAACGTGAAACTTAATATGCAAATGCGTCAGGCACAAGACGAAGAAAGCAATGTCTTCAAATCAAGTGCGTTTTTGCTTTACGTGGGTGCTCTTTCGTTGAAGATCAGTCGAGTACTTCAAAAACATAATGTCAAAGAGATATTCCGACCTACTTTGAAAATTGCAGCCTTACTCGGTTCTGTGAAGGATGACTTGTTACTTCGTAAGGCAGGTATATATCAGATTCCCTGTGAAAACTGAAAATTCTTATATAGGTCAGACAACTCGCACTGTTCATGAAAGGTGCATTGAACACCGAAGATACACAAGTTTGTTACAAGCAGACAAGTCAGCTGTGACAGAACATTGTATCAGTACAGTTCACTCTATGAACTACAGTGACGTGAGAATTTTAACACCGAACTCTTACTTCTGGGATTCCATTTTAAGGAAGCAATAGATATTAGATTAGCAGAAAACTTAATAAATAGAGACAACGGTTTTAATTTAGATAAGGAATGGGACCCGGCTCTAAATGTAATGAAGTGGCAAAGACGTCGTCACAGTACTGCTGCCGCCGACCATACATCAATAGGCGAATCGAATAGCTGATTGTTTCCACCGCGAGGGCGCGCGCAGGTAATAGTACATACCACTTTGCCGCCGACCAACATGTGTGACACGCATGCGCAGTGCCGCCGCGCTGAGGCATATAAGGCCGCGCCTGGCACCTTGTCGGCAGTCTTGCGGCTCACCCTGAAGATGGTCGGACGTTACTCGGCCGAAGTATTGAAGGACATTGAATTCGCGCGGCTACGTGCCCGAAACTTATTGGATTAAACATAAATAATGTTGTATCTTTCATGTTTGCATGTAGTAGTTTGACTGGTGGTTGTGGTACAATGGGATCAAGTACAGCTGGGAGAGAAGGACCAAAACATTTTCGACCAACATGTCTAGCATTTCTATTGCATGTTTGGACTGTAAGAATGTAGGCGTCAATGCATATCTAAAAGACCTAGGTCTTGTTGTGCGCGCTGATGCTGAATGGCTTGAAGGTATGGAACTTAAATTCACTGGCACTATCACAAATCTCGAACCTGATTGATAAAAAGAAAAGGTAGATGATGATGAACTTGGTTAGTTAGGCTTCTTATAAGTGTGGTATTAATAACTTGTATGTTTTATGCGTTTTTTAGTGACTTACTTAAATGTGTTTTCATGTAAGACTGTATAATTAAATTTAATTTGCTGTAAGTAGAAGTAATGAAATTTTTAACCATTGTTTCTCTGTGGTATTTATCCTCTTCTCCTATATTTATTCCTTCGTCTAAGTGCTTGATGCCATTTAGGTGACTTGATATGACTATAACCTAGACACACAGTCACTCTTAACCTTCAACTATGACTCGGTAATGAATAGACGTTTAAACTACTCAGCACATATTATGGAACCAAGACATGCAGCAGCTACTTTCCCTCATCTACAGTAATGTAAACATTCAGTTACTCATAACTCTGAATGTCTTATATAACTTACTACACCTATAGACACATGGCAGTATGATTATTTATAGTGAACTTTAATAAGTTCCAGTGGGTGGTGTCTCTTATCATATTATACTTATCCGGAATGTAATTTGTAATGCCACATGATACGTACTCTAAATTATACGTATCTGGAATGTAATTTGTAATGCCACATGATACGTTTTAAATTGACTACATTGATGATGATCCATCATTAACACTAATGGCTTCAGTTAATAATGAGGATGATTACTAACTAAAATGAGAATTTTTGTAACTTGATAGACAGCTTTAAAAATAAGAAAAAATAATTTTAAACTTTATGAATTACAAATTGTATTATATTTGAGGAACATCTTGGATGATTTTAGAATAGTTTAGTGATCAAATAATTAAGTTTGATTGGTAATGCAATAGACCTATATGGAATCAGGTTAAAGAGTGATAGTTCCACAACAACTATATGACTGAAGTTATACAGTTTTATATAACAATTGCTTGATGTTTTAAAAGTAGATAGAACAGCCTTATATCAGATCTAGACATAAGAAATCAGGTACATTTACTGTCAATCAATAATTAAATGTGATTAGTAGGTCACACATAGTCATGGGGCAATTTGGCATGTTCGTTCATCATTATTGTGAACATTGGAATGTAACCGTCTTATTAACATAAAAAAGTCTTGTAATTAAAAAAAAGTAGACATATGAAAATTTAGAATGTTTTCTAGAATGCCATTTGACGAATAACTAGAAATTATTTGTTGTAATATAGTGCAGTTGAACTGAGCCTAGACATTGGGCAACATTTCTGCGACATATTTATTATAATATTAATACAATTCATGTTTGACAGCATACTTTACTCTTTTTATTTATGTATTAAATTTAATGAAGGGAATATGTGTTAGGGGGTGGGGGAGGAAATGTAACTCACTTGAAATAATCACTTAGACATTTCTTCATTATGACGTTTTCGGATATTGTATTTATTAAAGAAGGAAGGAAGAAAGGAAGCGTCCCGTCGATAGCGTGGTCATTAGAGACGGATTTGTATTTATAAGAGATTTTTCTTCTATTGTATTATATTGTAACAGTATTACAATGACAGTCTGATCCTTTTAAACCATAAATATATAAAATGAAAGAGGTTTAAGATGCTTTGTGACAAATGCAAATATTGCACATCATTGGATATATATACCTATCGATTCATGTCCGCAACCTGCTGCCACCTGGTAGCAGATAGATCAGTTATAAGTATATATGTTCATTGCATCAGTCCATCTACAGTTTTCACTCTGATAACATACTACCTAGATATGAGGCACAGTGTAACACAGGGTCTTGAACACCATGAGTCAAATGAATGTTCAACTAATGATGAGCATACCATTTGTAACTTGCCACAGTGATGTTATTTCATCTGAAGTATATTTCGTAACATGCCTGGACAAATAAGGTATGAACATGACAAATAATTTCTGTTTAAACAGATTTCTTACCTGACTGTTTTCTATAGATTGTGTAACTGACATATTTAACATATCGATTAATATTGTACCACATATATTGTACAGCAAGCCAATTTGTATTCACTGCAGTTTCTCTACAGATTTCATGATGACTCTTTAATGAGTCGAAAGTATTCATATAAAAACAATAATCGATCTATGGCAATAAAAATCGTATAAAGGGATTCTGTTATTTAATTGGTTCTAGTTGGTTTTTAAAACAGCAGTCGCCAATTGCAGTTAAACTGTTTTCATTATGAGAAACTTTGGTCACCTAGTGACGTCTACAGAATGTTAAACACTACGGTTATTGACGTTCTAGACACACATATTTAGAACAAAAAAGAAGGTTTTAAAAAGGTTAAAAATCTCCGACAGATGGCACTTCAGAAAATTAATAATTAGCATAACAAATTAAGCAAAGTAAAGATGATATTCTTTACAGGAAATGCTCAATATGTTCACCATCATTCCTTAACAATAGCTGTAGTCGAGTAATAGTGTTGTGAACAGCTCTGTAAAGCATGTCCGGAGTTATGGTGAGGCATTGACGTCGGATGTCTTTCAGCATCCCTATCATTATACACTTGCGACTTCAGGTAACCCCAAAGCCAATAATCGCACGGACTGAGGTCTGGGGACCTGGGAGGCCAAGCATGACGAAAGTGGCGGCTGAGCACACGATCATCACCAAACGACGCGCTCAAGAGATGTTTCACGCGTCTAGCACTACTTTGTTGATTTTTTGTTGTTGTTGTAATAAAACCCTATGCATTCCAAGCATTTGTGTCAATTTTTACCTCTCCATCTACATTATTCCGTGATTTATTAAGCTTTCAAATTTATACTGACGACTTTTTGATCACCCGGTATATGAATATAAACTAGTCATAATCAAACCAATTTAACCCTCCGTTAGGCGTCACGAAATGTGACAAGGTGCGAGGACTACATGTGTAATCCATACGAAAATATTTAACTTGAATTATATTTTAATTTCATCTTAGCAACATAAAGAATATACTTCTGGACGCAAAGAAAGTATTAATTAAAATTGAAAATTAATTTTTAAGTTAATGATGTACGCATTTTATTTCACAAACATTTCTCGTTCTACAAAAAATTCTCATGCATCAAAAATATGAATTAAAAATATATGAAATTAAAAACACTTAGTACATAGTTGACGGACATGTTTCTTACACACAAAAGTTTGATTTTTGGCATGGTTTTCGAGTTATCTCTAGCTTTGTGGCAAATGTCACATCTTCTTACATTTGAAGACACTTGCAGAGGTGGGTCGGTTTTTCTGGTCCAGGAATGTCGAAGACGTCTCTTGCACGACATCTAATGGTGGGGGGCAGTGTAAAAATATTTTTACGTCTCTCAGTTTGAGGTTTGACAAGCTCACAGATTATACGAGGGCTGGAACTTAAATAGTGGCAAGACTGCTGTTTAAACACAATGCAATGGAACCTTCTATTGTCGCTGATGGCAGAAGTTGTTGACATACCTACCTTATCTCCGATCTCGTCGCACATCACCGGCGTGCGCCCAATCGAGCAAAACACAGTCTCTTGTGAGCGAGGGTCCTAACGGTGTCACTCGATGAGATATGGGCCACATCGTACGAGCCAAAACTGAAACGCCAATCCAACGAATGGCACCATTAGAGTCGCCGCGATAGTCGAAAGTGCGTCAGAGAAAGTCGTGGTGATTTTCGGGTACGGCTGTGATGGTGTTATCCTAATGCATTACGTTCCTCCATAGCAGACCGTCAATGCACAGCATTACTATTCGCCTTTGGAACATTACCTGCAACCAGCTTTGCCGAAGAAGCATCTCTTTCTGAACAACGCACCCATCATTTTGCACGACAATGCACGGGCGAATACAGCGCAAGCTGGGATGTACTGTACCATCCATCAGTCCTTGTGATTTGATTCCGAAGATGAAGTTATCACTTCGTGGCATTCGCTTCAGAACAATTCCAGATATTCGAGAGGCAGTACACCACTCCATTCGCATCGTCAACAGAACAGGCTTCGCTAATGGTATACTACGCGTTCTACATAGCGGGAAACGGGTTCTACACAACGCTCGTGATTGCTTTGAAGGACAATAACAGGTGCAAACATGTAACGCTTTTGTATTGATTGTTAATAAATAGTTGTCACTATTTAAGTTCCCACCGTTGTACTTTACAAAATTACTGCCCTTTTCGTTTTGTTTACATTACTTTTATTTGATTTGTATGTACGCATTGATTCCAGAACTATTTAATGAAGAAAAGAAACCTACCACTGGTCAGCGATAAAGGAAATTACACTTACGAAATATTGTGACACCGTTAGGCGCGAGGACTGTTGTAGCTATTTTTGCATTTACGAGGCAGAAGCAAGTGTCCGAGATATACCGACTTAAAGTCGGCTTCCCAACAATCGGGTACTATGCACGATACATGCATAGAACTATTGAGAGCTGGAGAGCTGGCTTTCAAATTTGACTGGAATACGCCTGTAGTCCACGCCTAACGGAGGGTTAAGTGCAATTGCTTGCTGCTGTTTTAAAACCCTATCAAATATTCTTAAGAACTGACGTAATAGTTATTCAATGAAATGGACCATTACTCCAGGTTTGCGCGACACGTATGAGCACATGGAATACCAAGTTTCACTGATATAAGCACCACAGTTATTGCCGCTTCCGAAATAGTAGTTAGCTGTTCCGTCATAGTTACCTGTGCGTTAACGTGCAATTAAGTACTAAATGGATTTCCGAGACAACAGTTTCCGTCACAGCTGTAATAGCCTGTCCGTTAAAGATAAATGCGTGTTCCTCTGGTACTACCCGCATATTAATGTTAGTTTTATCTATATCCGCTACGTAGAGCTAGTGGGCTTCCAAACGCAAGTCCAGAAGTTATTTAACAGTTGTCGTTAGGCTTTGTCTTTATGACTGGTTTTCGTGTAATTTTCACAAAATTTTTAAAGTTCTGAAGCTGAAGAATGGAAAAATCTTTCTTCTTCTTCTGATGCTACGGACAGTACTTTATAAGATAACTTAGGTGTTATAGGCGCTGTTGAAAGACCACGACGCGGTTTTAGTTTTAGAACACAACAATTTGAGCTGTAAAATGAAAGGGCACTTCATATGCATCTCAGACTAAAAGTAACAATCTGACTAGTGACTTTATTGCCGGGGTCACAGTAAACGGGAAACATCGCGGAAAACATTCCGTTTTAAATTTACATCGCGGTCGACGGTAGCAACGAGTGACATCTGTATTAGCTGCATCTCCCTCACGATTGGTCAAGTGACATCTCGACACTGAGCACCTGTTGCCAACATTATCTCTCGCGATTTTACTACATTCCGAATGACGAAACTATGCTCTCATAATAAAACTTTCAATTAAGCATGAAGGTACTTCCCTTGACCATAGTGTTCTGCCATGCAATTGCCATTACGATAGATCATTGTTTCAGGTGATTAGTGTTTTCTGTATTACAACATGGGGCTCTTGTAGGTGGACTTAATCAGTTCATATTGTAAACAGTAATGTCACATTAACAGAAAAATTGGAAGAGGAAACTTAATTGCATGAAATTAGTCGTTGGCGACAGAAGTAATGCACATGATTTTTATTGCTAACCCTGCTTCATCGTTCTTCACCAGGCGTCTCTCTGTCACTTACAAAAAATTAAAAATATTAACAAAAACAGAAGAGAAAGTAAAAAGTAAAATGAGAGAGAGAGAGAGAAAAGCCAGGACGAAGAACGACCAGGACAGGGTTATTAATAAATGTTCAAATGTTTGTTAAGCTTAAGGGACTTAACTGCGGGGTCATCAGACCCTAAACTTACAAACTGCTTATGAACTAGGTTATACTAAAGACGACTCAAACATCCATGCCCGAAGGGGGGATTCGAACCCCCGACGGGGAACAGCCTCGCGCGTCGTAGCATCGCGCGTCAATGCTTCCGGCCGCTCCGCCGCGAACAGGCTTAGTAATAAAAAATCATGTGTATTATTTCTGTCGTCAACGACTATTTTTATGAATTTAAGTTTTCCAGTTCCAGCTGTTTGAGCTGCCTTACCGTTCTCTCTCCTGTCTGATTTGAGGAAATTGCGTGTTGCTTTTCCAAAATGTTCGAGCCATCTGTCTTTTTATTTGCTGTAACTGCTTTCCTTTCTAAAACTAGGTCGGTGAATAGTTTTTATCTCAAACAGAATAAAAGTTTCTCCTCGCTTGTCGCACATTGCGTTTCAAAGTAGCATCAGAAAACTCGGGACAGCTATACAAACTATTACGCGTATTCGATTTTCCATTAATAATTGATACAGCCGGAGTAATTGCGAGTTTTATTAGTAGTGGCATTTGTGATCTGTTGAGACGTCCTATTAGCATCGAGAGAATGAGTTGTTCCTCTTAACTAACGATCGTTGACGTCAGCTACGCGAAAGCCAAGAAAGTTATCTGGCACGTTAAATTATAACGTCGGTAGTTAACGGGACGGTTTGTAACGTTGCCCTTGCTTCCTATGATGCCATAATTGTTAAAGTAGATTCCGCGATTATATTTTGGACAAGGAATTGATGGTACCGAATTTTTGAATTTGAAATAATTTAGTTAAAGTACAGCACAAAATGAACATTAAAGCAAATAAACCGCGGATTGCATATTAAAGTCGGGCACCATACAAGCAACAGCACGTTATGAGAGTTACGGAAAGCATATAGGTGGATCCTGTGCTTCGTATTGTAGAATCTGGAAATGATAACTTTTACTTATTTAATACTTGAATGTTTGAGATACGTTCCGCTTTTCATTGTTGTGTGATCGTTGGTGGAACATAAAGTTACTGGTAATGATAGAACAATAAAAAAAATAACGATCGGACTTCGTGAAATTACCAAATAAGTGACTGCAAGTTCTAAAAAAGAGCAAAGTATTGTATAAGGATTATTGATTGTGATTGAAATTTTGTAGACAATGCGAAGCGATTGTAATCGCGTCTGGACATTAAACTATTACGGACGTCGAGGAGCTGAAAACATTAAGAAATTATAAATTTGACGTTGAGGAGTCTGATGTAAATGAAAACCAAGGAGATGGAATGCTTTTAAATTTAAATAAGCAAGCAACAGCTTGCATTATTCTTACTTACATGAGTGGATACAGGTATGAAAGACGCCTTGACACATCAGACACAGACAAGAGAGTGAGTAGAACTGCTATCACTGTTCCGTCTTCTCGCTTGTTCGGAATTAAAAATGACGAACGAAATTAAATTATTTGCATTGCGAGTCAGAGGGAACCGTGGCGATAAGCGTCGCTGATCAAAGCTAAAGAAAAAAATCGCACTGACGTGTTTTCCGGCCCACTTTAGATTTGTAGTTTTATATGTTTTTGTAAACATTTGGGACTAAGATAATAATATAAATAATGAAAAATTAATTAATAAGAGTGTCTGAAACCCTTTTAGGAAAAAAATTAAGTAGTGACGGTTTTCGATCCACCGACCTTTATCATAGTCTAACGCCTTGCCCACTTCGCTACGGCTATCATTCAGAAGACGAGTCCTATAATCTCATACTATTGATAGCCGTTGTTAGCTGATGCTAATATGGCATTTGTAGATACTAGATTATCACTTATTGTACGAAGAACGATGTGTTTTTGTTGAATCTTCAATGCACCATTGCTTTTAAATGACAACGTGTAAGTTACAATAAGAAAATCTTCAAATATGCGCAAGATGGCGTATGCCACAGAGAGTTCTGCGCGAGGAATGCCACGTGACATCTGGAAATGGCTGGCTTTCGTTAATTCAATGGAGGGTGTGAAATTTCCGTTATTTTTGCAAATGTCTCTCAAACGATACGAGATATGACATAAGAGAGCAAAGTTGTAGAGAATTTTCTAATCGACAAATTAGGTTATTCAATTTTCGTGTGAGATGGACAGTTAAGCCGTTATTTTCATGTAAATTTCGAGCTGTCAAAAGACGATCGCAAAGGCCTACTTTTAGTGTTACTACCGTAATCTATAGTGGGCCAAAATAAAAATTTTAGTGTATCGTTATAGGTTACTGCAGTTTTTCAGATACCGGGCATTAGACTAATTAACTGAAATCAGCGAACAGACCTTCGTGCTCCGTGTAAAGAATCCGTTCTTACGGTAAAGTACAGTTCCCTCCAACACTCGACACGTCTCCTTTAACGGAAAATAACCAGTATCTCCCATCGCCCCTGCAACATTTCCTTTGTCGGGGTGAAGTCGCCAAAGCTATAATACTCCCACGTACAGTAATGTGACACCGGGGAATTGAATTTCCGTCCTGGTCCTGAACTGGTGGGTGCGCTTCCGCTCCTGACAATAGGAGTGGTGGGGGAGACTTCTGGAGGCGGCGGCGGCCGCCACAGGAAGCGCGCGGCTTGGATTCGCGTCACGCGCGTCTGTGGGGGTGGAGGGAGCCGCCCCCGCAGCTCATCTGCCCCCGCGGTGCCGCCCCCGCCCCCACGACCACTGCTCTCGTTCAACTTTGGCAGCCGCGCTGCTCGGCGGTACTTGTCAGCCGGATATCGACGCGATGAGCCCCTCCACCCTACCACCCACACTCATAGGGGAACCTCCGACTGACCTCGGTGGAGTGCACGAGGGCACGTGCGGGACATCCATCACTTCAGGTGGGTGACGTCGCGGAAACTTGCCTTCAAAGGGGCAGACGTCGCCGACGTCCGTAATACAGTGTCTGTGGGAGGCATTACCGGCTATATCTCGTGGAGCAGTCGCCTCACCTCTTAAAAGGGGTTACTTTTATTCGATGACGGAAGAGAATCCCATAGACGCATTGAAGAAGAAAATAAAGTAAAAGAGAAAATGGCCTCATCGTATTCTTAGTATCGGTGTCGCCCGCTTCTTCATTTACCGCATTTTTTGTCAGTCCATCCGTTGTACTATTAATATTTTGCGAGAATTGTTCCTAGGTTTCAGCGAAATACACTCCTGGAAAATGAAAATAGAACATCATGAATTAATCAGTCCAGCAGAGCGAAATTATATTGACACATTCTTGAGGATGTGTACAACACACGATCACGCGGTCAGAACCATACTCACGTCAGTACAGTCACCAAAGAGTGCACAATGTCGACGCTATTATCGTGCATACCTTCCTCTTGCAGCAATGCAGGATACAACTTTCTCATGTAGACGATGGTACAGAAGGCGAATGAAGTCTTACTGTACGGCCTGCCATGCAATTTCCATCTGATGCCTCAGATGGACCATATTTCGTGCCGGTCATGTAGACCGGGCCTATTTGACGTTCATCCGCCGATAGACATGCTAAATGGGGGTCAGATCTGGAGATAATGGTGGGCAGGGTAGTTGACGTACACCTAGAAGAGCACGTTGAGTTGTACGGGATACGTGTGGACGTGCACTGTTCTGTTAGAAAAGCACATCGCCTTGTTGGTGCATGAACGGAAGCAAGACGGGTTGAATCATGATTTCAATGTACCTTGTATTGTTCAGTTTTCCCACAATGAACAAACAACAGAGGAATCGGCCAGTGTAGAATCTGGCTCCCCACACCATGATGCCAAGTGTCGGCCCCGTTTGCCTCTGTCACGTACACTCCAGATTTTTGCAATCCCCTACACGACACCACACACGCGTACGACCATCATTAGCACCGGAGCAGCGAAGAATCTCACCACTGAAGACAACACGTCTCCATTCGTCATTTCATAAGCGCCTACCATGACACCACTGAAAGGCGGGCTGAACGATGTAGGGGCGTGAGCGGAAGACACTCTAACGACAGAGATGATCGTGGGTAATTCTGAAGAGAGCGATTTCCTACACTCGCCATTCTCCTCTGGTGATCGCCTAGAGATCATTGAACAGTGCACGGTTCGCTGAAACCATCATTGACCTAAAGTCAATTTATTCAAATTTTCACTGCTAATCACTACACAATTGCAATTTACTCTTCCTTATTAGAATAGTAGGACGAATAAAAAGGATTGGATATATTAGACAAAATGGATGCACGGATTAAGTGGAAAAAGGACTGTTGATAAGAAAGAAAGTGACACTATAGAAAGATGCACAATGAACTGAGGTGGTCTACTAACGAAGCAAGCGAAGAATGGACGAAAAAGCAATGTAAGGAAAGAGAACAACTGGAATTGAAAGGAAAACTTGATGAAATGTACAAAGCTCCAAACTAAAAATGAAAGAACTGCGAGAAATAAGTAATCCAGGAATACTAAACAAGCAGAGAAAGATAACGAACAAGCCCTAAGAAAACAAATATATTTAGAAGCCTTACACAGGCGATCTATATTATTGTGCAACCGATAACGCAAGATTGGTCCCAGAAATAGAACAAGAATACGACGAAATTTAAAAGGGACTATAGAGAAATGGGAAGTGTAGAAGGCGATCCAGGACTTCAAGAAAAGTAAAGAACGAGTTGTAAATCAAATTTCTGCTTAAGCCACCGGGAATGGTTTTATAACCAGAGCTAAAAATCTGATAAACAGAATATACGACACATTTATATTGCTTGAAGGCCTCCTAAAGACGATAATGGTTGCCTTATAAAAATGTAAATTAAAAAGAAAATTGGACAATTAGTTTTGTAAGCAAATTGAACCAAAGCAGTGACCGACTAGTGCTGAGGGGAGTTGACAGCAAATAGAGGAGAATGTAGAAGACGGATAAATAAAAGAAAGAGGGACGAGAGATGCAATTCGGTGTGTGAGAATGTTAATTTAGGATTTTTAGAAGTGAACAGAGAAATATATGTTTGTTTTGTCGACTGGGAAAATCATGTGACAGAACGGTTGAATACTCATAATGAAACAGGTGTTGATTGGAAAGACAGAAGGCTGATGAAAAAGTTTTATGTAGAACAGAAACCGTCTTTCTAAAGGATGAAAAAGAAACTGAAGAGATAGCTGTTGGAAGAGGTGAGAGTCTGGGTGTTTGTGTGTCAATAGGCCCTAAAAGAGACTTGGAAAAAGAAAATGAACTGATAGTGTGATAAGAAGGAATATAAGCTATCAAGCATTCAGATGATATGACTCTACTAGCAGAAACAGAAGAATACCTGCAGGTAATGGTGAAGTATATTGAGGAGTGCAGGAAGAATTCGGAATGAAATTGAAAGTCGATCAGATCAAAGTGATGAAAATCTGAAAAGAAGGTTACTTTATGAATTTATCACTAGGTGGAAGAAAACTAAAACAGGCTCCATCATTCCATTGTTTGTGAAGTATTTGGGAGAGTGAAAGATTTGATAATAGCCTAGAGCATCGTCATTAATCTCCGTAAGACATTCGCCAAAATTTTTGTATGGACAGTCAGAAGGAAGAAAAATATTTATACAGTTTGGAAATGGGGCTATGGAGAGGAACAAAAAAAGTGAAATGGACTGAGAGAATGAGAAATGAGGCGGTATTGAGCAGGATAAAAAAGGTAAGAAACTTTATAAGGGTGATAGAGAAGACGAAAACATCTTGTGTGGTACACATATTACGCAGAAACTACGTACTGCAGAGGATAATGGTGGGAATAGTAGAAGGAGAAGAGAGGGGGAGGATTTGTTGACAGATGTGGAAAAACGTAGCTACAAGCAAGTAAAGCAGGATGCCGAAGCCAGACATACAAAGAGGATATCCAGTTGATACCTGCTGATGACAGATTCAGTAGCCGAAGAACTAGAATGATCGCTCAGCAGTCAGGTTTCTTAGTACTGGATCGGGTTTCTATAGTGCTGGCTGTTCCTACCCACGATCACAAAGCAGCTATTATGCCCAGCTTGTGCCATCACTACTACTGTACTATGTACTCTGTCGAAACTCTGCACTATTTCATAATTGACTGTCTACTGTCTTTAGTTCTCTTTCCTCGAAGAACTTCCACGTCGCCTATCTTGAATGTCGATCTGCGTCGTTCAGTACTTGTTCAGTGTTTCCCTCTCCTCCCTCCCTCTTCTCTCCCCCATTCAAAACGTATAAATCTCGATGTTTCGTCGTAAAACTCAATGACTCATCATAACGGAGACACCGCCAACCATGTCTGTCAACTTTCGCATTCCGCTGGCAGTAAAACTTCCAGAAGTGTTTCCGACTCTCTCAGTACTTGGACTTTAACGAACGCACCATAAGGCATCTCTGGGTACATATTCATTCCGCTCATAGCTAAACTTTCAAAACTGCGTCCCATTCTTTCAGTACTAAAACTCTTACTAGTTTGCCATCCAATCTTTACTAAAGAAAATACCTTTTCCTCAACGAAATAAGACGTACATTTTTATAACTTCACTACGTTTTCCTCTTTGTTTATAGTTCCACTTCATAATCTCGTCCTCATTTGTATGTTCCCGTATATACTTGTAATCTATCACGCTTAGTACATAAAGCTAATATTACATAGAATTCATTCCCAGTTTATATGCAAAGTAACGAAATACAAATTAATAATTTCAGATATGGCACCCAATCTTTCGGACATGGCCGAAATATAATTGCGTGTATCCCATAATGAGGCACGTGGGCAAGATCAAGTTATGGGCGAGGAGAACCCAACTGGTATATAGGAGCGGTAAGTCAGCGCGTTCGGTCAGAGGGCTGACAGCGCAATGATATAATAATAAGAATAGTCAAAACACTGGCACATACTGGTTCCAGTTCTCGTCCAACATAACATTACGATTCATTCATTGAATTTATTTCAATTTCCAGTCGAGATGTTTCAGTATTTGGAATACATAAATTTATAAATTACACTGTAATAATTTACAGCCGGCCGCGGTGGCCGAGGGGACTGAGGCGCTCCAGTAACGGTCTGCACGGCCACAACTGTCGGGGGTTCGAATCCTCCCTCGGGCATGGATATTTGTGCTTTTCTTAGGATAAGCTAGTTGATTAGTAGTTTGTAAGTTTAGGGACTGATGACCCCGTAGTTAGGTCCCATAAGTTCTACAAACATTTGAACATTTGAATAATTTACACTTACGCTGCAGTTTGGAACGTCTTTAATTACGCTGAAGATCCGATGTAACCAATGCGCCTACCCAATATCGAGGAAGGCACTCGCCAGCACGCAGAAGTGCACTGGAATAAAGTCTGAGGTTTATGTGTGTGTGTGTGTGTGTGTGTGTGTGTGTGTGAATGTCTATTCGGTGTACGTTTATCACGTCTGAACCACAAGACATAAAGAGCTAAAAATTTGTACAGTTACTAATATCTACCGGGGGAAGGCTTTAGGCGCGGTTTTATGGCGATCGGATAGCTATTTAACTATATGTGAATGTCTGTTCGGTGTACGCTTATCATGTCCGAACGACAAGACGCAAACACTTAACTATTTGTACAGTTACTAATTTATACCTGAGGAAGGTTTTAGGCGCAGTTTTATGGCGATCTAATAGATATTTATTAATTTGAAGAATATAACGCAAAATGCGGAACAATAATTACTCTTTGAAAATTATATTTATTCTTTGAAAATGGTTTTATTGGTTGCATTGTTGCTTGAGGGTTGATTATGATAAAAGGGTGGAGTATATTGGGATGAAAAGGTATCGGTGTATATAAAATTCTACGTGTGTGTGTGTTAATATTTCGCTCTGCAGCGAAAACTACAGAACGGAAACGAATGGTCTGTGTGTAATTGTTGTCCGAAGTCGCCCGTTGTATACCATAGCAGTTCCATGCCGATAGCTATAAGGGAGTGGAAGATATGGTAGTTGAAAGTCGTCAAATTATAAAAGACCAGCAACATCGTTTGCGAAGCTATAGCAAGTAGGTTACATACAGCGAAACGTCAGTCCACAGACCATATTTTGGTCTATGAGTGCTACAATGTCTTCAGCTCTTTCTTTGTAAGGATAAGCATACGAATAAGAAAATATAAGAATAAATAAATAAAGCAGTAAAAAAGAAATTTATTTTAATACATCTCTTTAAAAAATCGATTTGACGTTTCGCGCATTATCAAATGTTCAAATGTTTGTAAATCTATCGGACCAAACTACGTGGTCATCAGTCCGTAGCTTACAAACTACTTAAGCCTAGGTAAACTAACCTAAGGACAGCACACACACCCATGCCCCAGGGAGGACTCGAACCTCCGACGGAGAGCAACCGCGTGCTCCGCAGCGAGACTCTTTACACCGCTCGCTAATCCACCGCCGCTGCGCATGATCTATCATAATCAACCAACACGCGAGTGGAGGCGCGGGTTTATGGTGTATCAAACAGGCTGGCACAAACTTACACGGTTGAAAGTAAACGATAATGAAAGCAAAAATTCTGAAGTTAACGTGGGTCCGCAAAACGATCCGTTTGCGAGATAATTACGAATGTATGCTTCCAGTTCGCCATTGACGTCATTGTAACATCGTCCTAATTAGTACACGTTAAGTTGTGATTAAGATTTTACTATTAAGATTTACATCGCATTTATTTAACATTTCACTGACTTTATTGTAAACATCATCATAGTCAGTTACATGGAGCTCCGGCACATTTTGCTGCTGCTGTGATACGGCATGTAACGCGCAGATACGGCTAAAGGTGGATAGGTCGAGGCGGACCCGTAACTTGGACTCCAAGATCACCTGATCTAAATCCTATTGATTTTGGTGTTTGGGGTCACAGCCGTTGAAGAACTGGAATGGAATGTTGTTCACGCTTGTCAAGAATTCCGAAATGGTCCAAGGGATTTCGAAAGTATTCTAAATTCATTGGAGAGACGAGCACAGAATTGCATCCAGATGGAAGGAAGACACTTCGAACACCTTTAATCTCACGTGAAATGTGAAATAAATACGAAGTAAATATTAATAGTGAAGTCTGAAGTTCAAATTAATGTGTAGTAACTAGGACGATGTTCATAAAGATGTCAGTGGCGTCTGGGAACCATACTTTCGTAACTGTCTCGGAAACGGCTCGTTTGCGGACCAATAATATTTACTGCGACATTTTTGCTTCTCTTGTGTTGTGTTCTTAACTATGTAAGTTGATTATATATATATATATATATATATATATATATATATATATATATATATATATAATTTTCGATTATTCCCTTTAAAGAGAGCAATTGAACTTGAGTAATTATGACTTCTTCTTCTTCTTCCTTCGTTCTTCCCAAATTCTCTTCATGCGTTCACTGTGTTCTCTCTTGCGTTCTTCTGACCACTTTTTTCCTGTCCTGTTCTCCGTGTGTTCTTGTTTAAGTTTGTTTCTTTATAATGTTCCTGAACTGTTCTCTATTGTTTATGTTGTGTGATTCCCAATTCTTTAATATCCTCTTCTGTTTCAGTGATCCACTTCGTCTTGTTTTTGCTCTTGTTTGCTTTCTCAAATATTTGCCTTGTGAGCCTGGTTTGATTCATCCTGATGATATGACCATAAAATTTCATCCTTCTCTTTCTGATGGTGTCCGTTATTGTTTCCATGTCTTTGTAAATCTCTCTAGTTGGCCGCTTTATCCAAATTCCTGCCCGAAATACTGAACCCTATATATTCCTCAATATTTTTCTTTCCTGTTTTTGAATCTCTCTGATCATCGTATGACCATGAATCACTGTAGTTTCTGCAGCATAGAGTGCCTCTGCTAGGACTACTGTGTTGTAGTGCCTTAGTTTTGCATTGACCGAAATAGATTTCTTATTATAATGGTTCCAAGTTAGCTTATATGCTCTTTGTAATCTTGAGACCCTTTCTTGATTGGCTATTGAGTTCAATCGTGATGGTTGGATCATCTCTCCTAGATATCCGAAGTGAGAAACTTGTGCCACTTGTCCATACTGAGTTATGATGAGGAGACTATCTGCAGGCTTGTTTTCATGTATTGAGTCTTTTCATAAGAGAATTGTAGCCCAGTTTTCTATGAGATTTCATGAAGCTTCTCCAGTGCGAGTCTCGCTTCATCCCTGTTGTTTGTTACAATAGCAAGATCGCCCGCGAAAGCCAGACACTTCACCCTGATTCCCTGCTCCTTTTTAATTTCGAGTTGAATTCCCTTAATTTCTTTTTCCCATGTTCTCACAGTTTTCTCCAGTACCAAGTTAAACAAAAGGGGGAAGAGTCCATCTCCTTGGCGGACACCAGTAAGGATGTGAAATGCTTCTGATGTTTCTCCCATGAATTTGACTTTAGAGGTTGTTCCTGTTAATGCTTGTTGGATAACTGACCTTGTTTTCTTGTCAATCCGAAATTCCTCTAATGTGTGGATTAATGTTTGCCTGTCTATTGAATCATAAGCCTTTTTAAAATCTACGAAAGTCACCACAGTATTTCTGCATCTTCTCATTTGTAAAACAGTCTTTAGGTTCCATATTTGTTCAGCACAAGAGCGACCTTTACGAGACCCTGCCTGATACTCTCCTATTAACTGGTCCGCCTGTTCTTCTAGTCTACTTATCAGGGTCTTTGAAAAAATTTTGTATATTACTGGAAGCAGTGAAATTCCCCGGTAGTTATTTGGATCAGTTTTTGTACCTTTTTTGTGGAGAGGATGGATTAGTGCATATTTCCACTCTGCAGGAATTTGTTCAGTTTCCCAGACCTTTGATATAATTCTGTGAGTTGCTTGTGTAAGAGTACTGTCATTTTATTTCCACATTTCTGCTATGATTCCATCCTCACCTGGAGACTTGTTGTTCTTCAGAGAATTGATTATTTCCTTTACTTCTTCAAGTGAAGGTGGTTTTGAATCGGGATTTGATGGGGACTTTTCGAAATCTAGTTGTTCTGTCGGCGGCTCGCAGTTGAGGAGTGCGTGAAAATATTTAGCTAAAATCTGACAGTTGTTTCTCGTGTCGGTTTCCAGTGATCCATCGGGCCGGCGAAATCACTGATTAGGGGGTTGATACCCTGTAAGGTCCTCTTTGAAAATTGTGTAAAAGTTTCTGTTGTTGTTTTTGAGAAATTCTTGTTCAATTTCCTTAAGCCGGTTTATATCATATCTACGTTTTACTCTTCGTATTGCCTTGGATGTATTCTTCTGTATTCTCAGAAATTCCTGCCATTTTTCTGTAGTTTTGATGCTACTGAAAGTTTTCCATGATTGTGTTCTTTCTTCTATTGCTTGATCACATGAGCTGTTCCACCATCTGTGTTCTCTCTTTCTTGGGGGTTTGCCTAAATGCATAGTGCTCTTCAATACTTCTGCAAGTTCCTTCCAGTTCGTTGCGTTTGATTGCCTAATTTCCTGGCTAATTTCCTTCTTGTTAAGTTTCAGGTATTCTGGATCAATTCTGAATGTTTTGTTCATTTGTGGTTTTTACCTGTTAGGTTGAAATTTAATCTTTATTTGCAGTAGATGGTGATCTGATTCAAAAAATCCCTTTCTTGTTCGAACGTTAAGTATTTCTTTCGTATTCTTGTTAGATATAGCAACATCCACTCCCATGAACCACAGACATTGCCGAGGTGGGGTGGCTTGCGTGCCTCAACGATACAGATAGCCGTACCGTAGATGCAACCACAGCGGAGGGGTATTGTGGAGAGGCCAGACAAACATGTGGTTCCTGAAGAGGGGCAGCAGCCTTTTCAGTAGTTACAGGGGCAACAGTCTGGATGATTGACTGAGCTGGCCTTGTAACATCAGCTTATGTGGCTTTACCACACAGCTACTGCGAACGGCTGAAAGCAAGGGGAAACTACAGCCGTTACCTTTCCCGAGGACATGCAGCTCTACTGTATGAACATATGATGATGGCATCCTCTTGGGTAAAATATTCCGGAGGTAAAATAGTCCCCCATTCGGATCTCCGGGCGGAGACTACTCAGGAGGATGTGATCATCAGGAAAGACAATACTGGCATTCTACGGGTCGGAGCGTGGAATGTTAGATCCCTTAATAGAGTAGGAAAATTAGAAAATTTAAAAAAGGGAAATAGATAGGTTGAAGTTAGATATAGTGGGGATTAGTGAAGTTCGGTGGCAGGATGAACAGGATTTCTGGTCAGGTGAGTACAGGATTATAAATACAAAATCAATTGGGGGTATCACAGGAGTAGGATTGATAATGAATAAGAAAATACCATAAGCAGCACAGTGATCGCATTATCATTGTCAAGATAGATACGAAGCCAACAACGACAACAGTAGTACAGGTTTATATGCCAACTAGCTCTGCCGATGATGAGGAAATCGAAGAAATATATGAGGAGCTAAAGGAAATTATTCAGACAATTAAGGGAGAGGAAAACTTAATTGTTATTGGAGACCGGAATTCGGTAGTAGGACAAGGAAGGGAAGGGAAGATAGTAGGTGAATATGGACTGGGCAAAAGAAATGGAAAAGGAAGCCGCCTGGTAGAATTTTGCACGGAACATAATTTAGTTATAACAAACACCTGGTTCAAGAATCACAAAAGAAGGTTGTATACGTGGAAGAGACCAGGAGACACCGGGAGATACCAGATAGATTTTATAATGAGATAGATTTCGGAACCAGGTTTTACAATGTAAGACATAGCCAGGGGCAGATAGACTCTGAGCATAACTTGTTGGTTATGAACTGTAGACTGAAACTAAAGAAACTACAAAAAGGTAGGAAAATAAGGAGATGGGACCTGGATAAATTGAAGGAACCTGAGGTTCTTAAGAATTTCAGAGGGAGCTTTAGGCAACAATTGACAGAAACAGGGGAAAATAAAACAGTGGAGGAGAAATGGGTAAAATTGAGAGATGAAATAGTGAAGGTAGCAGAGGACAAAATAGGTAGGAAGGCAAGACCTACAAAAAATCCTTGGATATCACAGGAGATACTAAATTTAAAAATGTTTGTAAATCTATCGGACCAAACTGCGTGGTCATCAGTCCTTAGCTTACAAACTACTTAATCCTAGGTAAACTAACCTAAGGACAAACACACACGCCCATGCCCCAGGGAGCACTCGAACCTCCACGGCGAGCAACCGCGCGTTCCGCAGCGAGTCGCTTTAGACCGCTCGGCTACTCCACCGCGGCATACTAAATTTAATCGATGAAAGGAGAAAATATAAAAATGCAGTAAATGAAACAGGCAAAATGGAGTACAGACGACTAAGAAATGTGATTGACAGGAAGTGCAAAATGGCTAAGCAGGAGTGGTTCAAATGTTTGTCAAGCTTACGGGACTTAACTACGGGGTTATCAGTCCCTAAACTTACAAACTACTTATGAACTACTTACAAACTAGGACGGCACAAATATCCATGCCCGAGGGGGGATTCGAACCCCCGACCGTAGTGGCCGTGCTGACCATGACTGGAGCGCCTCAGTCACCTCGGCCACCGCGGCCGGCTAAGCAGGAGTGGCTAGAAGCCAAATGCAAGGGTGTAGAAGAATGTATAAATAGGGGAAAAATAGATACAGCTTACAGAAAATAAAAGAAACGTTTGGAGATAAGAAAAACAGCTCTGTGAATATCAAGGGCACTGATGGAAAACCAGTTCTCAGCAAATAAGATCAAGCTGAAAGGTGGAAAGAGTATATAGAGGGGCTCTACAAAGGAAATGAACTTCGAGACAATATTGTAGGAAGGGAAGAGGATGTAGATGAAGATGAAATAGGAGATACTGTACTGAGAGAAGAATTCGACAGAGCCTTGAAAGACCTAAGTCGAAACAATGCCCCTGGAGTAGATGATATTCCCTCAGAGTCTCTGGGAGAACCAACCATGTCAAACCTGTTTCACCTGGTGTGTAAGACGTATGAGACAGGCGAAGTACCCTCAGACGTTAAGAAAAATGTTATAATCCCCATTCCAAAGAAAGCAGGTGCAGACAGGCGTGAAAACTACAGAAGCATCAGTTTAATACGTCATGGTTGCAAAATATTAACACGAATTATATACAGAAGGATGGAAAAACTGGTAGAAGCCGACCTCGGGGAAGATCAGTTTGGGTTCAGGAGAAATGTAGGAACTCGGGAGGCAATACTCACTTTACGGCTTATCCTAGAAGATAGATTAAGAAAAGGCAAACCTACATTTATAGCTTTTGTAGATTTGGAGAAGGCTTTTGACAATGTTGATTGGAATTAACTCTTTCAAGTTCTGAAGCAAGCAGGAGTAAAATATAGGGAGCGTAATGTTATTTACAACTAGTACAAAAACCAGACAGCGGTTGTCAGAGTTGAAGGGCATGAAAGGGATGCAGTGGTTGGGAAGGGAGTAAGACAGGGTTGTAGTCTTTCTCCGTTGTTATTCAATTTGTACATTGAGCGAGCTATAAAGGAAAGCAAGGAGAAATTTGGAGAAGGAATTAAAGTTCAGGGTGAAGAATTAAAAACATTGCGTTTTGCCGACCACGTAGTAATTATGTCAGATACAGCAAAGGACCTGGAAGAGCAATTGAACGGAATGGACAGTGTGCTCAAAGGTGCATATAAGATGAACAGTAACAAGAGCAAAACTAGGGTAATGGAGTGCAGTGAAAGAAAATCAGATGATGCTGAAGGAATTAGATTGGGAAACGAAGCAATAAAGGAGGTAGATTAGTTTTGTTACTTGGGCAGTAAAATAACAAATGATGGTCGCAGTACATAGGATATAAAATGCAGAATGGCAATGGGTAGAAAAGCATTTTTGAAAAAGAGAAATCTGTTAACAGCGAATATTGATTTAAGCCTAAGGAATTCCTTTCTGAAGACATTTGTATGGAGTGTTGCCTTATATGGGAGTGAGACATGGACGATAAACAATGCGGACAGGAAGAGGATAGAGGCTTTTGAAATATGGTGCTACAGAAGAATGATGAAGATTAGGTGGGTGGATCGCGTAACTAATGAGGAGGTACTGAACAGAATTGGGGAGAAAAGAAATTTCTGGCGTACCTTGACTAAAAGAAGGGATAGATTGGTAGGACACATTCTTAGACATCAAGGAATTTTGAATTTGGCATTAGAGGGAAATGTGTGGGGTAAAAATCGCAGAGGAAGGCCAAGAGAAGGATACAGTAAGCATATTCAGACAGATGTAGGTTGCCGTTCTTATTTGGAGACGAAGAGGCTTGCTCAGGATAGGGTATTGTGGAGAGCTGCATCAAACCAGTCTCCGGACTGAAGACCACAACAACAACATAGCAACATGGTCTATCTGATACCCAAAGTTGAGTTCGGTGATTTCCAAGTTGTAAGTTTGTTTACAGGCTTTAGGAATTGTGTGGACATGATTTTAAGATCAATATTTTCACAAAAGTTCATCAGTCTCTCGCCGTTTTTATTTGTCCTGTTGTGAGCTGTATGAATTCCCGTTGTTTTCCTGAATTTTTTCTCTTTGCCGAGTTGTCCATTGAAACCTCCTAAAAGAATTTTCACATGATGTGCAGGGATTTTATTTGAGGTTTCCTCCAGTAGTTCCCAGAAATCTTATATTGCCTGTGGGTCTTTTCTATTGTAATCATTTGTGGGAGCTTGTGCATTTATCAGTGTGTATGCCTTGTTTCCAGATTTTAATGAGATTGTGGATATTCTTTCTGATGTTGAATGGAAGTCTGTAATTGATTTATGCACAACAAAAGCTGTGCCAAATTGTTTGGGTCCTTTGTTCAACTGGATTGCAGGTTTTCCTTTGTAGATTCTTAAGTTTCCTGTATCCAAATGATTTTCGTCTGTAAATCGTGTTTCTTGAATCGCAAGTATTTTTATGTGGAATTTTTCCATAGTGTTTGTGAGTTGTTTAAGTTTACCTACTTTTGAGAGTGTGTTTGTGTTGAGAGTTCCTATGAAGTTTTTCCATTTTGGTCTTAGAGATTTTCTGCGCATGAAGTTCCTGGTCCCTCAGAATCTGATGACCAGGAGAATTCAGTCTAGAGACTGATGCCTGGGGTAGTGGAATTCTTTCCTTTTGCTCCATCATGCTTATTCAAATTGAAACTTGTGTTGTGGAGATCTTCTACGAAGATCACATGTTTACGACTTGATTGTTGAGATCAAGAAGAACTAGGAGCAGCCGCACCAACTAGGTGAACAGACGCTGACCACTAACCGCTGGATTCCAGGGTAGACGCTAGTGGATTAGGGCTGCCTCTCGCGCCAGTTCCGCCGGACCGATGATCTTCATCTCCGCCTTCACTGCCGTTGAGGTCTTCACCGTACCCTGGGAAGGGGCCCTCACGAGGTGCTATCACCCGGGCCAGGTGAACCAAGGTTTTTTAACGAGATGTTACTCCTCCCCCTCCTCCTTTCTCAACCGGGATTGGGACCGGCAATGGCGGAGATTATATATACACGACCCTTTCACCGCGCTGGGACTGTACACACTAGCCCTGCGCCAGCCTACAGGTCAGTGACTGGCCGGCCGCGGTGGCCGAGGGGACTGAGGCGCTCCAGTCACGGTCTGCACGGCCACTACGGTCGGGGGTTCGAATCCCCCTCGGGCATGGATATTTGTGCCGTCCTTAGTTGTAAGTAGTTCATAAGTAGCTTGTAAGTTTAGGGACTGATGACCCCGTAGTTAAGTCCCATAGACTCTACAAACATTTGAACCATTTTGTCAGTGACTGTACGTTTTTTCTTTTTCTTTCTTTTTTCTTTCTTTCTTTCTTTTCGGTCCGCGTCATTATCATTCACTTCGTCGCCGTATGCTACTCCTCACTGTTCAGTGCTAACGTAGATCTGTAGTAGGAGTGAACGTGTTGCGCTTTGTTTATAAAAATTTGTTGTGATGGCTTCAAAACGGAAAAAAACTGGTCGTTTCAGTGTAAGGAAATGTTCAAGCTTTAAAAAGAATAGTCAATGGTGAAATTTTTAAAAAGTGGAGCAAGATTATAACGTCGAGAAAACAACAGTTGGAGACTGGAAAAGGAACCGCAATGAAATTGTTTTCAGAAAATAACCTCGACTGTTTTGAAAGATCGGAAAACCATGAAAAAATGTGATTATGAAAAAGTAAGTGAAGCTTTGTTCCTACGGTTTACTGAACATAGAGATAAAGGTGCACCCATGTCGGGACCTGTTTTGCAGGAAAAGCCTTAAAGTTTCGTAACGAAGTAAACGAAGGTGAAAGTGATATCTCATCACTTTTCTTTGAATGCCGTCTAATGTATTTGAACGCTATATTCAGTTCTTGTTCACGTATTCTATGTTCAAATAAATTTTGCATCCTTTTTATTTTTTAATTTTTTTAAAAATTATTATTATTTTTCGTGTTATCCGACCTTCCCCCTTATTCGACCTTGGCGCAGCTCGTTTATGTCGGATAATCGCGACTCTACTGTATATATACAGGGTGTTTCACTACATGTGTTTTCCTCTGTAACTTATAAAATAATAGGTGACGGGAAATTTTAATGCCGTGGGTCAACACAAGAAATGCTACACTTTCTGCGGAGCTATGAACATAGTTTATTGTATCATTTTCCAAAGAGTTACACCACAAAGATATAATTTTTTAAATGGAACAATAGTTTTTTCTATCGTGTATTGGATTTGTTTAAACCAGCTGCGTCCAAATCAGTTTAAACTACATTCCTATCACTGTTAGTTTGGGAGCTACAACCCTTCAAAGTTCCGGGGGCGGAGGTTGCGATAGCGTAGCTGACTGGCCGAGTGGCTATCCCCTGGGGCACGGCCCACTGTCTCATGACCACCAGCCAGTCAGGTACGCTGTCGCAGCCTCCACCCCCTAAACTTTGAAGGGTTGTAGCTCCCAAACTAACAGTGATAGGAATGTAGTTTAAATTGATTTGGACGCAGCTGGTTTCAACGAATCCAATCCACGATAGAAAAAAACTATTGTTCCATTTAAATAATTATATCCTTGTGCTGTAACTCTTTGGAAAATGATACAATAAACTATGTTCATAGCTCCGCAGAAAGTGTAACATTTCTTGTCTTGATCTACCGCATTAAAATTTCCCGTCACCTATTATTTTATGAGTTACAGAGGCAAACACACTTAGTGAAACACTCTGTATATATCCGCTGGTCACGCCGTACCTTGAGAACGGCTCGACCAAATTGCCCCATTCTTTTGTTGTTGTGTTCGTAATTCTCAAAACAAGGTTTTCACGAAAGAACATTTTGATGAAATAGATTGAAAACATAAAATTTGATAAAAAGTGAAGATGAGTTTTTCAGAGCAACCGCATGTTTCTATTGCTTACAAACCTGTAGTATTGTTCCTATGTAGGTAATGAAATTTTACACACTTAATACGGGTGCTGTTGACGTAACTGACGATACATTCGCGGCTTTTCGAACTTCGAAACGATGCTCGTCTATGAACAAGGCGTTTGTATAAAGCAGGGGCGTCTCTGACGTAAGAACACTTGAATATCATACTCTCTGACACGTTTAAAATTTCATATGTGAACCATAAGTGAGGGTATGTAACTTGAAATAATTTGCAATCGAATTGTGACTCTAATTTACTTTTAATATCTTTTATTTGGCAGCTATTTTGGTGGTCATGCCAGAGATACTAATTTTTACAACAGAATCCTAATTTTACTTCGTCACGTCATAACTTGAGAAAGGCTCGACGGAATTAGCTGATTTTTTTTTCTTAATTCTGAGGGCAAGGTTTAATGTAAGAATAGTTTTGACATATCTACTGCAAAATTTGATAAAACTGAAAGTGCACTTTTGAATGTGTTTGTTTCTGTTGTACACACCTGTAGTTTTGTTCCTATTTTGACGAAATTTTGAACACTTTATCATCAAAACAAGCGGAATCTCACTGTCTGCACGAAATTTCATTACTTTCATAGTGGATGGTAATTTACTTACCGACTTTGACAACAAACTTCGCATGGTGCATGGCGAAACTTTCGCACTTCGAAAAAAATATGCATTTTCTGTCGATCTTGATTAATATTTCTATATGTGACTTCCAAACTAGAGTTTTATTCGGAGTTTTAAGAAAGTTTTTTAAGTTTGAACTTCGAAACATTTCGAAACATTGAAAGACGACCGTCTATCGTGTTCCGTATATTTTGTCTGTGAGCCTTGTACAACCTCCTTCAATAGCTTCCTTAAGTAAATCTAAACATTTCTATGGGTTGCGTGCTGTAATTATTCATTTTATTTTTCCGACTTTGTAATTATTTCACTTTTACGAGTTTTTTGAGACTGGACTTTATCCGTCTCTGTAATCTGTAACGTTTTCAAAGTTCGTTATTGGAAACAGTCAATGAAATATTAATAATCAACTGAATGAAATGTTAAACAGTTGCATTGCCTGCGATAAGAAACTGATATCACTTTCCTCCAACTAAGTAATAATAACATTAAGTAACTCTGTATATTACGCGAGCATTCTACACGAATGGTCATCAGTTCAAAATAGATTGTTTCCGGAACACCATTTATACACTCGTAAGCTCTTGTGTGTCTGCACGGCCACTACGGCCAGGGGTTCGAATCCCCCCCTCGGGCATGGATATTTGTGCCGTCCTTAGGATAAGCTAGATGATAAGTAGTTTGTATGTTTAGGGACTGATAACCCCGTAGTTAAGTCAAAAAAAAAAAAAAAAAAAAAAAAAAAAAAAAAAAAAAAAAAAAAAAAAAAAAAAAAAAACATTACTTCCGTAAAGCTCGGAAGCAGTACATTCTCAGTGACAGGCTACGTTTATCAAGTGTAGTATGCTGCCTTACCTTTCAATGTGAAATTAGTACAATATAATGACCATGTATTTTAACTGAACTTACAGGCATCTGTTCTCTGGTCTTCTGCTGTTGGTATAAAGTTTATCTATTAAACAGAAACCACTCCCTGAAGAGGTCCAATGGTGGCAATGGTCATAGCAGCGGAAATATCTCAGTTAAGCCTTACTTTGACGAGTAACGAAAAGACATAACATTAACAACTCAAAAAAACCACATTTGCACACAAAAAAATCTAGAATATCATTCTTATGTCTTCTTACTCATCACTAAACATTCGTCAACATTCTGCTTCTCGTATGACAACATATATCCGTGAAGATATTACAACAGGAACGATTGATTTTCTCTTTCGCAGTCATCGTAGTTACTTCATCTAAAAATATTTGTAAATCTATCGGATCAAATGTTCAAAAATGTTCAAATGTTTGTAAATCTATCGGACCAAACTGCGTGGTCATCAGTCCGTAGCTTACAAACTACTTAAACCTAGGTAAACTAACCTAAGGACAGCACACACACCCATGCCCCAGGGAGGACTCAAACCCCCACGGCGAGCAACAGCGCGCTCCGCAGCGAGACGCTTTAGACCGCTCGGCTACTCCACCGCGGCTTTCATCTAAAACACCCTATTCCACGTATTACTCAAACACAAGGGACATTCACAAGTTAGCAGCTTGCATAGTACAATTAATACGTAAATGTTCTGTGCTTATTAAATAAAGCTTACATTCAGCAAATAGAAAATAAAGAAGTTCTTTAAATAACTGACTTACAAACGTGTAGCTTCCACTGGTCCATAGACAGATGACGTACATTTTACATTTACCGCATATTTCTTTTTTTACTTCGTTTCCTCCGTCCAAAATACAAATACACGGGGAAATGCCGTCAGCAGTACAATTTACTGCAGTGCAGCCAAGGGTGACAGTTTGTACAGGAAAAAAAGTATTAAAAGTTTACATGGCGACCAAAACACGTTAATGCCGGAGGCAGACAGATATTGACAGGCGTGACATATTAAAAAAGAATTTTATATTGGGAAAACATACACTGAAGGTAAATGATAATGCCCACGAAAAAAGACATTCGCTAGTGACAAATTAGAAACATCGATTTTCATATTTATTCTACTAATTAAATTCTACTGAATTAAGAGTAGTCGAATAACATACGTAATTCACTAAAAGCCGTGCAGCCACAAATTTTTAAGTACATATATTACCTATCAAACGTCATAGTAAGAAATCATAAGTTTCTCTGCTGAAATATATTCTTTGTTGTCGTTGCGGTCTTCAGTGCGCAGAACAGTTTGCTGCAGCTCTCCACGCTACCTTGTCCTGTGGAAGCCTTTTCATCCATAATAAGAACTGAAAACTACAACCTTTTGTATCTGCTTACTGTATTCGTCCCTCGGTATCGGTTTATTCCACACACTTCCTTCTAATGCTACAATTCCTTGATGTCTCAGAATTTGCCACACCAAACTAACCCTCCTCTTAGTCAGGAGACGGTAGAAACTACTTGTCTCTCCGACTCTGTTGAGCACCTGCTCATTAGCTATGTGATCTATACAATCTCCATCATTCATGTTTAGCACCACATTACAAGAGCTTCTATCATCATTTGTCTGAACTCCTCGTTGTTCACGTTACACTCCCATAAAATACTACATTAGAGATAAATGATTTCGGGGAGGACTTCCTAAAATTTAAATTAATATTAGATTTCAACAAACTTCGCTTCTTCAGAAATGATTTTCTTTCGATAGCCATTCTGCATTACATATCTTCATTACATCGGCCAGCAGAAGCTTCTTTGCTACCCAAATAACAAAACTTAACTACTACATTAATTTTCTTTCACTACTTTCCACTATCCTTGTTTTGCTCTTATTAATGGTCACCTTATAGCTTCCTTTCAAGGCACTGTTCATTCCATTCATTTGCTCTTCCGGGTCCTATGCTGTCTCTGAAGAATTACTATGTCATTAGCCAAACATAAAGTTTCTTTCCTCTCCCTGACCTCTAATTCTCTCTCCAAATTTCTCCTTACATTGCTTAACAGCTTGCTCATTGTTCAGATTGAACAAAATTGGGGAAAGGCTACGAGCCTGATAGTTACTACTACCTAAGATATTTTAAGACACAAACAGTCTGAAGAAATGTTATTTATTACATACAATCAACACCATTGCTTCTAGAAGTAAAATACTTCAGATAATTTGATTCTGTTATTATTTATAAATGTCATTTTACTTTAATATATCTTTTATTATACCATCCACCATGGTTTATTATATTGCTGGTTATTAGGTCATTTGTACTTGTTGTTCTTTGTATTTTACATGACATATGTAGAGTATGATGTTATAAATACAACATTGATTTGTAACTTTATTTGTATTGAGCCTGAAGACGATATTATTGTAATATCGAAACCGGTCGTTCAATATGTAACGCACTGAATTCCAGTAAGATTAAAAGATACGTGGCAAAGCCACATAATGTGTCAGGCCAGTCCTCAGACAAAGGAAGAGTATTTAAAAAAATAGTACGTCAAATTTAATTACAGTTCTGAATCCGGATGAAATCCCTAGTTGATTTATTACAGACTCAGACCGGATAATTTTTTAATTAATAATCATTAAAAATTCATCGCACGATAATAGGCATAAAACTAATTTCCGTAGACCCACAGACACTAGCGATGTATTATCTGCATAGAGGAGTATCGGTTAGAGGGAGCAGCATAATTTTGGCACTGCACTTTTCATTATTGCAGAAAATGGCCAAGGTGGCGAAATCTTGTTTAGTTTCCCTTCGGCCGTCATTTCAAACCGTCACTGTAGCACGTGATGGTGGAGGAATATCGCGTTCTACGAAACCACACCAGTTCAGGCCATCCAAAATGACGGTTGGAACTCCACCACTGCCGGCGGCCACAAGATAGGTAACGGTGAGTCCTCCCTCCTCTGTTAGGTTGGCTACAGGGAACTAACCACGGAGCTGCACACGAATGCACTGCTCACGTCTTTAAATATCATGGAGAGCAGCTCCCGAGCCCAATCCATTACAGTTGCTGGAGGTATCGACATCGGGAGATGAGCGTGCGGCAGTTACCGTCGTTTAGTGACACGTGCGTCCCATTACCTTGGGAGCAAGTGCCCTGTCCTAGACTTCCGCGCCGGACTCGACATGATCACTTCGCATCTTTCGTGTCCGCGATCGTCTTACTTCTGCATTTGCGCCGTATTTCCGGGCACTGCTATTCCGATATGTAGCACGTTCGATGCCTAGGTCCGATCCCTGTTCTTGTAATCGTGCGTGAACTCATGACTAGTTTCTTATCTTTCATCTTAAACTCTCTCTCTCTCTCTCTCTGAAGACTGGTTCTTATTTATATTCTTAATCTTGTATTTATCTTGCGACTTGGCCTACAGCAAGTCTGTCCCACGCCAGTGGCTGCAATCAATGTGTGAGGGTATGTGAGGCTTCTATGCGCTCTGATTTTAATATTTGTTTCGACTGGCTATCCCGACTTTCATTTTTTCTGTAGCTTCCCTTACTGTCCCTGCTTGTAAACCTTTCACCAGGCGCTGAAACCTCTGCTGCAAGAGACGAAGTCCGACCGCCTGGGACAGAAGATCTGCAGGTGAGTTGCCTGTCAGGGAACAGTGATAGTCGGATATCTTTGAAGGGAAATTTTCCCATCTTTTCTTTATTCAGGCACAGCTACAGCTTCAACCAACATGCCCTACGCCACAAATAAAACGACAAACTTTACGGCTGTTGATAAACTCATTTATTACTGGAATTGAGATTAATACTAGTTCCATACGTCATGATTACATTTCGTAATTATTTGCAAGATGTCAATTTACTAGAAGGTATTTTAGGTGACCTTACATTACATTCAGTTCTTTCATTAATAATTTTTAATTTCTATATTTATCTGTAAAATTAATAATTTATATATGTAAATTTATCTACTAAGCAGAGAGAGTTGTCAATCAACAGTTATTTAAAATTTGTTTTAATTGGCAGTTGGTTGTCTTTGAGACTTCTGTAGCAGCATAATTCACTTCTTTCTGGCCCAAAGTTAGATGCAACTTCGAATAATGCAGATCATCCGTCGTCGTTGTGTTGTAATTCTGCAGACTACTATTAATTTTGAATGGGGTTGGGTTATTATTAACAAATTTTGTAACATAATATATCTGTTGTGAAGATACTGGGAAGATCGCTAGATACTTAAATAAATTTTTGCAGGATGATATTGGGTGGACTCCAGCAATTACTAAGATTACGCGCTTTCTGCACTTAACACTTTAGTACTCAGTGCCGAATTACTGCAAAATAACATGAGATATAAAGGAAGTGGTTGAAAGTAGGTATGGAAAGGAAAGTTGAGAGCTTACACTAGGGGGATGACTTAAAGCTAAATTTTGTAAGGAAGTGTGTGGCACCTGTGCAGCAGTTTGTGCTCGGTTGGATAAAATACATTTTCTATACATAATGAGCGAAGTATCTGATAAAATGATTAAGTAATTATTGGTTTGATTGATTTATTCAATAAATTGGTCACTGAATCAATTCACAAAAATATCAAATTTAAAACAAGAATGAAACAAGAAGTTATTTGAAACTTCCTGGCAGATTAAATTTGTGTGCCGGAACCGGGACACGAAACTGGGACCTTTGCCTTTCGCGGGCAAGCGCTCTGCCAAGAAGTTTCATATCAGCGAACACTCCGCTGCAGAGTGAAAGTTTCATTCTGAAGAAGTTATTTCTTCACTTGGCGTAGTTGGGAACGGGGAGTGCAAAATGTTTAACTCTTAATGATCTTGGAATGATCCCGAACGCATGAACTGTGCAGATCCTTACAAGCAAATGTCATTCATACGACTTGACGAAAAAAAAAAAAAAAAAAAAAAATACAAGGCCGAGCTGCGGATACGGCGTCGTACTGATGTGCGGCGGCAGGCAGATTCCTAACTGACACACTTGTTTGCTGTCCTTTGCCTATAGACAACTCGCCCGTCTCTTATTGCAAAGGAAAGTAAGAGCCAGGGTAACAAAGGAATGACACAAGTATGCCCTAGCGCCAACACGGTACGGTACAAGTGGTTGGCTACGTAACTGCCGATACAGTTAAATTCAACCAGCTGTCCCACTCTTCACAAGAACTCACTGCCAATTTTATATTTTTGACGACGTTACAGCGTTCATTTTTAAGGAAATAAATAGCAATTTGCGATCACTTATGGCTTCACTGTACTTGGTTTAGATGTAATACCATTGTGCGGCGAATGAAAATTTGTACCCGGCCGGGATTCGAACCCGAGGTCTTCTGATTACTAGGCAGACGCGTTGACCACTCCGCCACCGAGGACACAGTGACCAACCCGACTGCAGAGGACTCTTAACTGCACGTCTCCCGCCACACCCAAATCTCCATTCGCCACACTGTCTCTTTCCTATTACCACAGCCTATTTGTTCTGTAATGCTCGCAGCCACAATACTGTATTCCCGCCTCAGGGAGAATAGACCATGAGGTATCGACACACAATTAGTTGTCGTGAGAACAAATAGAATGTGATAATAGGAAAGAGACAGCGTGGCGAATGGAGATTTGGGTATGGAGGGAGACGTGCAGGGAAGAGTCCTCTGCAGTGGGGTTGGTCACTGTGTCCTCGGTGGCGGAGTGGTCAACGCAACTGCCTAGTAAGCAGAACATCTCGAGTTCAAATCCCGGCCGGGCACATATTTTCATTCGCCGCTCATTGGTATTACATCTAAACCTAGTACAGTGAAGACAGAGGTGATCACATATTGCTATTTATTTCATTTGAACTCACTAAGGGCCGGCCGCGGTGGCCGAGGTGACTGAGGCGCTCCAGTCATGGTCAGCACGGCCACTACGGTCGGGGGTTCGAATCCCCCTTCGGGCATGGATATTTGTGCCGTCCTAGTTCGTAAGTAGTTCATAAGTAATTTGTAAGTTTAGGGACTGATGAACCCGTAGTTAAGTCCCATAAGCTTAACAAACATTTGAACATTTGAACTCACTAAGGTCAGACCGAAGTACCAAACTCGACCAAGCCTAAACGCGAAGTTCCTCTCGCTATCAGAGCGAACGCACCAATGTCCATCCCCCATCAGAGTGAAAATACGAATCCTCTTCCCCAGAAACCGCTGGGTCCACCCAAATAAACTTCCTACCACCTCTCCTCGTTGTAGCCAGTCTGGGCTCCTTGCTTCCGGCTGGGGCCAATTGTGAAGCAGCTGCTGCACTCCACGTGGAGTGCGGAGCAATACCCAGAGTTGGCCTATCATTGACCTGCGTTCCTACGCGCCGCAATACCATAACTTTTGGCGGGAGTTGCCATTCTCACGTTTCCCTTCCGCCCCTGGAGAGTTCTCGGAAGCTGCGTTCCGCGAAGGCGAGACACCCCGTGGTTTCATCGTCTGCGCCAGCAAGGAAGCAGTGCTGATTCTGTTTCGGGATGGTGGTCCCCATGCCTCATTGTTCCCGTCGAGGACTGAGAAGCCGCCCAGCACAAAATCTCTCCCTCACGCTTCATACGCTGGGTACTTGTTCATATTAAAATGTTTGTAGACCTTACCGGACTTAACTACGGGGTCATCAGTCCCTAAACTTACAAACTACTTATGAACTAGCTAACGCTAAGGACGGCACAAACAGTGGCCGTGCAGAACGTGACTGTTGCGCCGCAGACCGCTTCGCCACTGCGGCCGGCACTTGTTCATTACTGTATACTAATCGTGATATGTGTGTTGGTTAGAATGAATCATCTTATATAGGCGAGGGTGAGAAACCTCTCAAAGTTACCAATAAGTTAAAAAAAAAAAAAAAAAAAAAAAGTTCAAATGTCTGTAAATCGGACCAAATTGCGTGGTCATCAGTCTGTAGCTTACAAACTACTTAAACATAGGTAAACTACGGACAGACACACACACCCATGCCCCAGGGAGGACTCAAACCTCCACGGCGAGCAACCGCGCGCTCCGTAGCGAGGCGCTTTAGACCGCTCGGCTTCTCCACCGCGGCGACATGTTTATCACCAAATACCTTAATAGTAGAAGTACGAGGGGTGTTCAACTGGAAACGTACGACACGTCTTAACAACGAAACCGGTTGAAATTTGAAGATGCTGCTTTGTGACAACTTAGAGCAATATCTAGGGAGACGAAGCATGCGTCTTAGCCTCCCCCTAAAAAATTAAGGTTTTGCCCTTAGCGGTCAAGGTGATGTTCATCGTCTTTTTCGATGTCTGACGTCCGATACTCATCGAATTCCCAGAGCACGAAAAATTCATGAACATTGACGTGAACTGTGACTCACTCCATAGCCTACACATGTACTAGAGCAAACTGCCTGGATTTCTCTCAGACGGAGAATTCTGCAACGTGATAACGCGCGTCCACACTGTAAAGTGCTACTGAATGGAAATTTCCTACCTTAAGTTTTGGGATTATATAAGTTGGCAACAACTTATATATAAACATCTTTGTTGGGTCCGCAAGGATTATCTTTGGCGGCCGGTTGGCGGGGTTTGCTCGGTGTTGCCGGGCGTAGCAGTTGGAGAGTAGTAGCGGAGCGTGACGGTTGCACTGAAGCTCGCGGTGGACACAGCCCGGAGTTCTTCATGATGCTGATAATTTTTTGGTACTTTACTTTAAATGTTTTCGCATTGCGCAAGGTAGCTCATTTTATTTTATATCACTTTCTATTCCGTAGGAACCTATACACAACCTTGATTAATTCGTGGCTCGTCACTGAAAATGTTGTAATAACATGGATAGGGCATTAACAAAACGTAAAGCAGTTCCTTTCACTATTTGACATTTTGACTTTTTATAATTAATCCTTTCCTGAGGATAGTGCTGCATCACTATTTTAGAAACTGCCTCATTGCACGACTTCGCAATAATATGCACATTCTTCATTTTTATAATTTATGATACTCGTGTCGAATTTGCAGATTGCTAATTTTCTTTAATACATATTTATTCAGTTTGATTGATTTAATTTTGTTTGTGATTATTCTTGACTCTGTAAGTGATTGTAAGTTAATGATAATTAAGTACATTGTAGCAAGTGGGTGACATGAACGATATAGTAAGTGAAGAATGATAGTTGGTGTGAAGCGAGGTATGACTTCCCTTTCTACAACAAAATAATATTTCTTACACGCATTCATTATTTGTGTATGCAGACTGATTATATAGTAATACTAAGACAGGGCCAACAACTACAACACAGTACGACATTCTTTTGTTATTCTCGTAAAGTGACTATCGGCCAACCAAGATTTTGCATTTTTTTGATCCTTCTAATATTGTAGTCCGATAGCGTAAGTTTCGACGTGCCCAAACTTGCCTTACGTGGGTCGGCATTGCGTCACGCACTAATCGTCAACTTACTCTCTCAGTAGTATTGCAGTCAGATCCATAATTTTAGTAGCCCGATACGATCTTTCATTTTTGCAGACGCCTGTTATTACTGAAGGCAACACACGCACAAACACACATTAAGTAGCCCCGTTACACACACATATCAGCCAGTACCGTTGCAACACGCCTCCAGGGTCACATAGAGTGTAGTGGCCAAGTTCAAGTGGGCGCAACTTGAGCATTAGCCCTACAGCACAAACATGTCGTATGTTACATCCATCTGTTCACTGACCTAAAAAAGCAAGGGCAGGCTTTCAGCTAGGCCTATGAACTGAAGGACACAGTAGGGGACTGGATCTTATCGCAGCCACAGAAATTCTGGGACCAGAGAATCCTCTGGCTCGTTAAACAGTGGGACAATTGCGCTCAGGCCTCAATTACAACACGAGTGTTATTTGAAGACCCCCTCTTATTTGTACTCAGTCGCTTCAGCTAATCGTTAGTATGGTTCACCACTCTAAAATAGAGTCGTATACAAAGGCTGTTTAACTTTGCTCGTGATGTACATCTACACATCTACATCTACATGGGATATTCTGCAAATCACATTTAAGTGCCTGGCAAAGGGTTAATCGAACCACCATTATACTATTTATCTTCCATTCCATTCTCGAATAGCGCGCGAGAAGAAAGAACACCTCAATCTCTCCGTTCTAGCTCTGATTTCTCGTATTTTATTCTGATGAGCATTTCTATCTATGTAAGTGGGAGTCAACAATATATTTTCGCATTCGGAGGAGAATGTTGGCGATTGGAGTTTCGAAAGTAGCCCACGCCGCAGCGATAAGCGTCGTTGTTGTAATGATTCCCATCCCAGATTTTGTGTCATTTCCGTAACGCTGTCTCCCCTGTATCGTGACAATACGAAACGAGCAGCCCTTCTTTGGACTCTTTAGATGACCTCCGTCAAACCCACATGATAAGGATCCCACACTGTGCTGCAATACTCTAAAAATGGACGGACAAGCGTAGTATATGCAGTTTATTTTGTAGTTCTGTTGCATGTTTTAAGGATTCTGTCTATAAAACGCAGTCTCTGGTTCCACTTTCCCACAATATTATCTACGTGTTCTTTCCAGTTTAAGTCAGAAGTAATAGTAATTCCTAGGTATTTTGTGAAGTTTACGGCCTTCATTTTTTATTCATTTATCTTTTAAACAAAGTTTAACGGATTTATTTTCGTACTCATGTGGACGACTTCACACTTTTCATTATTTACAGTCTATTGCCAATTTTTACACCATAGTAATATCTCATTTATATCGTTCTGCAGTTGGTTTTGATCTTCAGATGATTTTACTAGACGGTAAATGACGGCGTCATCTGCAAACTACCTGAGAGAGCTACTTAGACTTTCCCCTAAATCGTTTATGTAAATAAGGAACAGCAGAGGACCAATAACACAACCCTGTGGAACGCCCGATATCACCTCTGTTTTAGTCGATGCCCTACCATCGATTACTCCGAACTGTGTCCTCTCTGAAAGGAAATCCCCTATCCAATTGCAAATTTGGAGCGATATACCATAACCACGCAATTTGATTAAAAGTCTTTTGTGACGTACGGAGCCAAAAGCCTTCTGGAAATCAAGAAATACGGAATCGATTTGCGAACCCTTGTCGACAGCACCCATCACTTCGAGTGAATAAAGAGCTAGTTTTGTTTCGCTAGAACGATATTTTCTAAATCCGTGCCGATGTACAGTTATACTAAAATAACATAACTTAGCTTAGTTTTTCGTATTCCCCGAGACCGGCGTGTACTTCAGGTCGGTCCTGCTGTCCTCGCTAATCAGTGGAGCCCGCGCGACGGCTGCTACACACGGAAGTGCCGTCCTCGCTGCCTCGCTGCTGCCCCTGGTATAACATTTATCCCCTTGGCGTACACACGCTCAGTCATGAATAGTCAAGAGGCCGGCTTGGGACACGGCAGGGGTTGGGGGGAGGGGGAGGGGCCCGCTTTAATTAGGCACTGGGGTGGCCAGTAGCGTGTCTCTCTCTGTCTCTGTCTCTCTTCTACACAGGCGCGAGAGCACACACAGGGCTGAGGGCGGCGTCCGCGATGAAACATTTATCGCGGATTTCAACGTCAGCCGATATCTGCAACTGGGGCGCTACGTCAACACGCCACTACTGGCTACTCGTTACTCACGGCGACGTATTAACATGTATCCCATGACAAAAAAAAAAAGCGTTAAATTATTCATGGGCGGAAACGTATCACTATATTCGAAGTAGGCCTTACTTCACTCATAAAATACCTTCAACTATAATACTACCAAGCGGAAGGTAACCACTTAACCGCGTTATCATTCTCGTGCCCTGTAATGTGATAAATGTGGACTATCATTCCTGGGAGTTTAGAAAGAGCAGGCATCGCATGTAGGGGAAAGCGACTGTTGAAAATAAATTTGTTTTCATAAGCAACAGCTGTTGGAAATATCCAATTATCCAGCTGTCAGAATACAACTATTTTAAATTACTGTACATCTACAGGGTGTTACAAAAAGGCACGGCCAAACTTTCAGTAAACATTCCTCACACACAAAGGAAGAAAATATGTTATGTGGACATGTGTCCGGAAACGCTTAATTTCCATGTTAGATCTCATTTCAGTATTTCTCTTTAAAGGTAAATTGAAATAATTGGCGAAGACAATTGTCAAAATACCGAATAGTTTAGTTTGTATGTACAGTACTTTCTCGATTAACGTCATCAACACAGATTTTCTGTGAACGTTTGGGCAGGAATTGTTGGTGATATCTTGATTGGGCCTCATGTTCTTCCACCTACGCTCACTGGAGCACGTTATCATGATTTCATACGGGATACTCTACCTGTGCTGCTAGAACATGTGCCTTTACAAGTACGACACAGCATGTGGTTCATGCACGATGGAGCTCCTGCACATTTCAGTCGACGTATTCGTACGCTTCTCAACAACAGATTCGGTGACCGATGGATTGGTAGAGGCGGACCAATTCCATGGCCTCCACGGTATCCTGACGTCAACCCTCTTGACTTTTATTTATGAAGGCATTTGAAAGGTCTTGTCTACGCAATCCCGGTACCGAATGTAGAGACTCTTCGTGCTCGTATTGTGGACGGCTGTGATACAATACGCCATTCTCCAGGGCTGTATCACCGCATCAGGGATTCCATAGGATGGAGGGTGGATGCATGTATCCTCTCTAACGGAGGACATTTTGAACATTCCCTGTAACAAAGTGTTTGAAGTCACGCTGGAACGTTCTGTTGCTGTATGTTTCCATTCTATGATTAAAGTGATTTGAAGAGAAGTAATAAAATGAGCTCTAACATGGACATTAAGCGTTTGCTGACACATATCCATATAACCCATTTTCTTTCTTTGTGTGTGAGGAATGTTTCCTGAAAGTTCGGCCCTACCTTTATGTAACACCCTGTATATAAATGTGAATGTCTGTTCGGTGTACATCGGGTCTGAACCACAAGACATAAAGAGCTAAAAATTGGTACAGTTACTAATGTCTACCCAGGGAAAGCTATAGGCACGGTTTTATGGTGATCGGATAGCTTTTTATCTATATACATCAATGTCACTGTCTATTCGGTGTACGCTTATCACGGCCGAACGACAAGACGCAGAGACTTGAATTGTTTTACAGTTACTAATTTATACCTGAGCAAGGTTTTAGGCATGGTTTTATAGCGATCTGATAGATATTTAGTAATTTGAAGAATATGACGCTTAATGTGGAACAATAATTACTTTTTGAAAATTATATTTACTCTTTGAAAATGGTTTTATTGGTTGCATTGTTGCTTGAGGGTAGAAAATGATAAAAGGGTGAAGTATATTGGGATGGAAAGTTTTCGGTGCATATAAAAATCTAAGTGTTTGTGTGTGTTAATATTTCGCTCTGCAGCGAAAACCACAGAACGCAAACGAATTATCTGTGTGTAATTGTTGTCCGAAGTCTCCTGTTGTACACCGTAGCAGTTCCATTCCGATAGATATAAGGGGTTGGAAGATATGGTGGTTGAAATTCATCGAATAATAGAAAAAAATTCGGACTGAAGGCCAGCAATGACGATTGCGACTCTATAGCAAGGAGGTTACATACAGCGAAATGTGATGCCACAGACCATATCTTTGGTCTATGCGTGCTACAGTGTCTTCCGTTCTTCCTCTGTAAAGAAATATAAGAATAAATAAATGAAGCAGTAAAAAAAGAAATTTGTTTTAATACATCTCTTAAAAAATCGATTTGACGTTTCGTGCATTACATCAAGTGATCGATCTGTGATATTATTATTATCATTATTGTTGAATTTCCTTTACCCCCTTCAGATATGCCATTTCAGTTCGTCAATTAACAAAACTCAAGGACAAACATTAAAAATCGCAGGAATCCATTTACAGCCCTCATGTTTTCCACATGGTAAATTACACGTCGCTTGCTCAAGGTTGGGCAACCCAAAAAATCTCTACATTTACGCTCCAAACAATACCTCAAACAACGTAGTTTACCAGAATTCCCTAAAATGAAAATAAAATGAATTTGGACATTACTCTCACCATACGTGTTGATTAATTGCAAGATACGCTATAAGGAACAAAGTATGTATTATTTATTGTAAATCATTAAGCACTTCACGTAATTTTATTTTTTTATTTGAATGTTGATTAAAAATGTTTGTTTCTAAAAAAGGTATTGTATTTCATCCTTCAAAACCAGTCTCATAGCACACTACTGAAAGATAGCTTATCTATCATAATTAACCAACAGGCGAGCGCACCCGCGGATTTAAGGTAGTATGATTATATAAATCGGCAGTTTTCAATTATTATCAGACTATTCTGAAGATGAAACCGGTTAACTGAGTGAATAATTATAGCGACTTGTGGGCTGTTTATAAAATCGAATTTATTCATGGGAATGTACTATCACAGGTCGATGCCTTTTGTAGCGGAGATGTACACGGATAGCGCGAAATTATTTTGGGTTTAATTTTTTTCTCAGAAACTATTAATTACCTTTATATGACTGTACAAAACAGTTATAAGTGAGTTTGTTCAAAATCACGCCATTAGTTTTGTAATACTGCCGTTCTTTCTGGAATGACATCATAGTTTTTTTTTTTTTTTTAATCAGATGAATCATTATTATTAAAACAAAATTCAAGATTGATAAAACTCTTCTGGGTTGCGGAGCGCGCGGTTGCTCGCCGTGGAGGTTCGAGTCGTCCCTGGAGCATGGGTGTGTGTGTGTTGTCCTTAGGTTAGTTTACCTAGGTTTAAGTAGTTTGTAAGCTACAGACTGATGACCACGCAGTTTGGTCCGATAGATTTACAAACATTTGCAAGCGGCCATCTTCTGGGTGTTACGTAAGAGCCACAAGATGGCCGCTTGCAATAGCGGCCGAAAAGTCGGTGAAATATTTGATATATTGAAGATGCAGTCCAATGCCCAGAAGAGTTTTATCAACAATGACAACGGCCGCGGAAGTCTTGGTTGACAAAATTCAAGATGAAATATATACATATACTTGTTTCAGACATTGAAGAAAGTTTAAGAAATATAATCCCAACTACGAGGAAGTCTTCAGTATCTTCTCTATGAACATCAATTTTGCAACTGTATCCATCCACTTTGCAATCGACAATACAAGCTAAAATTTATCAGCAATGGGAGCAAGCGATTCAGATAAATAAAATATGACACTGTACACGAATTCTTCCATACAAGAATAAAAACGTAGGTTGCCGTTTTCGTCTTCTGGAAGGACGTCAGCGCTATCTGGGATGAGTTTGTACTGTCACAAATAAATTTACCCGAGGAGCGAACGCGAACTTGGTGTTTAAAGTACACTGCTGGAAAATGAAATAAGAAAACCACGAATTCGTCGACCTGGCAGAGTGAAATTTTATTGACACATTCTTGAGGTTGTATAAAACATACGATCAGACAGGCAGAGCCTAGCGCACGTGAGTGCAGTCACCAAAGCGTCTGCAATGTTGGCGTTGGTACCGTATACACCCTCCTTTTGCAGCAATGCAAGCTGTAATTCTTTCATGGAAACAGTCGTAGAGGTTCCGAATGTGGTTATGTGGAATGGCCTGTCATGTAGTTTCCACCTGGTGCCTCAGTTGGACCAGATTTCATGCCGATCATGCAGACCACCCTACATTAGTTTTCATGCGGACCCAAACATGCTCAATGGAGGACAGATCTGGGAATCGTTCTGGCCAGGGTAGTTGACGTACACCTTAAAAGCACTTTGGGTGGTACGGAATACATGTGGTTCTGCATTTTCCTGTTGGGAAAGAATAGCGCCTTGTTGGTACATGACTGGTAGCAACACAGGTTTAATGATGGTATCAGTGTACCGTGCACCGTTCAATGTTCTCTAGACGATCTAGAGGAGAGTGGCGATTGTAGAACATCGCTCACTTCACAATGATGCACGATGATGTGTTCCGTTAGTGTCCTCTGCTCACGCCCCAACATCGTTCAGCCGGCCTCCAATGGTGTCATGGTAGGCCCTTATGAAGGGAAGAATGCAGACGTGTCGTCTTGAGTGATGTGAGTCGTCGTTCCCTCCGTGCCAATGATGTTCGTAGGCGTGTGTGGTGTCGTGGAGGGGAGCGCGAAAGTCTGGACTGTATGCGACAGAGGCAAACGGGGCCGACACCTCCTATCATGGCGTGTGGCCGTTCTCCTCTGGTGTTCGTTGTGGGAAAATTGAACACTACACGGTACATTGAAACCATCATTCAACCCGTATTGCCACCTTTCATGCTCGAACAAGGCGATGTGCTTTTCCAACAGGACAATGCACGTCCATACGTATCCTATACAACCCAACGTGTTCTTCTAGGCGTACGTCAAACAGACAGACCTGTCTGCCATTAAGCATGTCTGTGGCCGGACTGAATGAACGTCTAAAGCACCTCGCTGCGGAGCGCGCAGTTGCTCGCCGTGGAGGTTCGAGTCCTCCCTGGGGAATGGGTGTGTGTGTTTGTCCGTAGGTTAGTTTACCTAGGTTTAAGTAGTTTGTAAGCTATGGACTGATGACCACTAGTTTAGTCCGATAGATTTACAGACATTTGAACATTTTCGAATGAAAGTCATCTTGTCGCGGACTACACGTCAGGCACGAGATCTGGACCGACTGAGGTATCAGATGGAACTCGCATGTCAGACCATACCGTAAGACTTTATACGGCACCTCTACAATCGTCTTCATGAGAAACTGTACCCTCCATTGCTGCAAATGGAGGGTATACACGATATTAGCGTCGATATTTTGCACGCTGTACTAACTGAACTGGCCGGCCGCGGTGGCCGAGGAGACTGAGGCGCTGCAGTCACGGTCAGCACGGCCACTACGGTCGGGGGTTCGAATCCCCCCTCGGGCATGGATATTTGTGCCGTCTTAGTTCGTAAGTAGTTCATAAGTAGTTTGTAAGTTTAGGGACTGATGACCCTGTAGTTAAGTCCCATAAACTTAACAAACATTTGAACATTTACTAACTGAACTCACGTGCGTATTGTTCTGACTTTGTGATCGTGTGTTGTATTCATCCTCAAGAAAGTGTCAATAAAATTTCGCTCTGCTGGGTTGAGGTATTCATGGTGTTTTTTTCCCCATGTGTGTATTTCTTTCCTTCTATAGTGCTAGCCACAAGAATACCCTTGCATGATGACAGTCCAACAAACAGCCTCGTGCGCCAGAAAGCTTAAATGTTATTCGATAGGCGCACCAAGTAGAAAACACATTGGAAAAAAATAAACAGATTCTTCCCACTTTAGAACCTAATCTTTCTGAGGTCGCGGACGGCAGCTCGGATACTTATTAACACTACGGCCGGCACCGTCATCGTAATCATGGCCAGACCACACTTCAGGCAGTTCATGCCACGCAGTCTTTGCTACGGTGCAAAGAATCACCGAAGAAGAAGCCGAAGTCCGATACAGGAGCCTGTCACCTCTCAGCCAGTCGGACCTTGGACGCTGGATTAACACCGACGGAAGCTGCTCCAAGTCCTCCGTGCATGTTAATCACTGAAATTGTCTATAGATAGTTCTTCAGTAAAAGGCAGTATAGATGAAACTTCTGAGTTGATTTTAGCAATAGTAATTTCAAAACGTACCAGTCCCTCTGGAAACGACCTTTTCAAATCAAACGCTACGCATCAATCCGGTGTTGGTACGACCATATAATAATATCCTGTGCCAACAAGATATTCACTTGTTGGTTATTACATATGAAATAAACCAACTGCTCAACATACCTTCTCTTTCCATTATTCATCGAGGTTCAGAAGTTATCGTCCATAAAAATATTATAATGAGAAGACGTGCATTTTGGCCGCTTTAACTCAATAGCGACCGTACAGCCTCCAGATCGTTGGCGAATGCGGACCCAAGCTCAGTTCGTTGAGCGTGGTCTAGTCTACATAATATTCCTTTAATTCCGTCGGGTCTCCGAGAAACATTGAAATATTGTTGTTATGGTCTTCAGTCCGGAGACTGATTTGATGCAGCTCTCCACCCTACTCTATCCTGAGCAAGCCTCATGAATACAGAGTATTGATGTTCTACAATAACATTGGGTGTATATAAAGTCCGGGAACTGTTTCAATTATTTATTCACAAGAACCAAACATTGTACAGATATCATACGTAACTCAATTTGAAGAGAAACCGTTAGTTTTTTCATATATTCCGCCACAGAGAAGTTTGGTAATTTGCTGAAAGAACAGACGCCACACACACACACACACACACACACACACACACACACACACACATATGCTGGTGACGAGCAATGACCCTTTTGTTAGTGGGGAGGGGTAAGCAAGTTTGGGGCCCTTACTCTTACGGGAATTAGTTTCAAAACTAGAAGTTTCAGTACTGTGGGCATGGTGAAGCTGAGAATTTGTGTCTGACGGGAGGCGTGCTTAGGTAGTCCTTGCAGGTGCGGTAATCACTGTGTCCCCAGTGCTGTAGGGGTCAGCGCAACTGCCTAGAAATCACTAGTCCCGGGTTCCACTCGCGGCTGGGTACACATTTTCAGCTTTGCCCATTTTCTGTTGTCATATATTCTGCGTATATGATATAATACAGGTTTCTTACTCAATTTGGTCAAATTTTAGCTGTGAAATTTCTCCCAACAATTATTTTTCTACTAATAATGGCGCATAACTTTCTGGAGCTTGGATTAGAATTCAGTGTATTTCTCTTCAATATTTCATAAAGTACTGGTTCCAATAGTAGTCCTCACTATAATTCCAGCTATATTTGCAGTCTTGTGAAATTTGTAAAGTGTAGCATCTCCCAAATAAATCTCACTGTGACGTCTCAAATAATTTGGTTCTGTTGCCACCGACTCATCTCGGTGCTGCTTTTTGTATGATCAGGAATGTATTTTATAAATGAGGAAGTTCGTGACTTTCACTCTGAAACGCCTTGACAGATGAGGACATTGTATACTAAATTTGCCTCATACTTCGAATTACTACAATGGATACTACTGACTTTCAATTAAACACGAATTACTTTTATTAAGAACAAGTTCAACAATTTTAGAATCGTCCTTCTTAATGTTTAGCTCCTTGCGTCCTCAATCTGTCTAATTCCTTTCCAAAATAAATTTTGTATTGTTGCTGTGGAGATAGTAACGGTGCAACATGTGGTGAATAGAAAATTTAAAGATGCTAGAAGTGGGCAGGTATTTCTGTATTTGTGTTAGTAACTTTCCTAAATAAATAAATGCTACTGCCCAGTACTGTGTACAACTACTCTCCTGGAATGTGATATATAAAAGAAAACACCACCATGAATTCGTCTACCCATTAGAGGGAAATTTTATTGACATTTTTGAGGAGGTATACAACACATGCTTATACCTACAGAAACATACGCACCTGATTACTGAGCATGCGCAATGACGACGCTAGTACTGTGTATACCCACCCTCATTTTGCAGCAAATGCAGTTCTCCCATGGAGACGATCGTAGAGGTGGTGAATGTAGACTTGGGGATTGGCCTACCATGCAGTTTCCATCTGACGACACAGCTGTGCCTGACTTCGCGCTGGTCGTGCAAACCATGCAACGTGACGTTTGATCCGGACCGAACCATGCTCAATGGAGCAGAGCGCTAGGGATCGTGCTGACCAGGGTAGCCAACGTACTGCTTGAAGAGCACGTTGTGTGTGGTACGGGATACATGTCGACATGCATTGTCCTGTTGGAAAGGCATATCACCTTGTCGGTGCATGAACATATGGTAGAATTTACATGGTTTTGTCGGGGGGGGGGGGGGGGGAGGCGGAAATAAAGTATCGCTTAAATGTAGTTTGTAAACGAAACTGAAATCCTCGTACACTTTGACATTAATGTTGATCCTGACTGCAGCAATCACGTACACTCATCGAAAGAAAAGGGAACGTTAGGAACTACGGAGATGTACAACAGAGTAACACCGCAGACAACAATGCCTAACTCACACAGTAATAATTGCTTCTTCTACATGCGACCCAATTTCCGAAACACGAAAACTGAATTTCGAAAAGCGTTTTTCGCTGCCGTGTGTACATGTCAGGGCCAGATACGGTTTTGCTGGATAAATTGAAAACGGCGTCTGGAAATTAGCTGCTCGGAATTCTAATTTAGACAGCACAGTGACTGCTCCCTTTCACTTCAATATTATCACGTTATTTTCAGAAACAAAGAGGACAATTGATGATTTATTAAGTTCTATTGTTAGGTTTTTGCTTCACCACGACCTTGAAAGTCCCGACATATTCGAAAAAAAATGGATACATATTTGTGAAAAGTAAGAATATGAATGTCATTTCTGGTCCCAGAATCTATTACATACAGGAAACTGAGAGAAAAAAATATTAACGCATATCAGGGTTCGAACTAACGATTACTGCATTCAAAATACTATTCTCCGTCAATCACCCGGTCATACTCCATACTAAACATCGCTACTATATAGCTTTAGTCAGTGGACAACTGTGACTGCTGTTACAATCTGTGACAGCTTTTACAGCCATTGTGTCATTGATTGACGTTTAATTGTAAGAAACGCTACCTAGGATGACATGGCTTTGATAAATCCATTAAAAAAATGCTCAGGTGCAGCTTTTTGAAAAGGACACGGACTACAGTGAAGGTTTGTTCAATCAGCTACCAGTTCCAGTAAACTGCGCATCGGAAGATCTGCTATCGAGTACCAGCAGCAGCTCTGCGCAAGCGCAGTTTGCTGGAATCTGGCAACTGGCAGCTGCTTGAACGAACCCCGAGTGTCTACTGCTGCTGAAGCAGAGCTGCCGCCTGGCGGCTGAGCACGCAAATAATGTGCACCGATCATTCCTTTAATACGTGATCTGTGGTGCAGTGATGAAGAGAAGGATAATTAGCTGCAGGCGAGTCTTCAGTGTAGTATGGAGAGAAGGATTTTTGTAGTATTTTATGGCAAGTTTCTTTGTTTAGAGGCTAAATTTGTTAGTCTCGCGAGACTCTTGATACTACTAAGCGACACCCAGGATGTCTCGACTCCCAGTTTGGAAAGCGCTGCAGTGTAGATGATGAGATGGATGGAGAAGGGACAAGGGGGAGAGGGGGTAGGGTAGTGGAAAGACACGGGCGATTAAAATCACGCAGGGCGTAGGCTGCGGGTGGGCCATTCGTTGTTTTAAAACCGCTTTTTGATAAAACACAGTCTGAAGTAACACTAGAACGCTATGATGGCGATTAGTGATAGGGAGAAGAGAGCTAGGGGAGGAGATGCATGGAGGTGTTGGGAGGAGACGAGGGTGACGAGGAGGACCACATGGCCAGGAGGAGAAAAGCGAGACAGGAAGTTGGATATCACAGCTGTAGGAAGGATAAATGTCAGGATGGTGGGCATCATCCAGGACGGGGAGATTATGGTGGTTCCCATGAAAGAGAATGCGGAGAGTGGGCAGGTGGAGTGCTGGGAATACACCATGAGGGAGGCGCGGCAGTGATCCAGTATCTGTGAGGAGGAGATGGGCGAGGGCATTGGGTTGGTCTGATTTGCGGGAGAGGTAGCGGAGGCCTAGGTGGTCAATGAGAGCGCAAGGCGGGGGGAGGGGATGTGATAGAGGATCCGCATGGAGGATGGGGGTCAAGGGGGATACAGAAGATAGGCGGACTCCATGGCGTTTTACGACCTCGAGAAATTTGTAGACGGAACCACGGGGGGGGGGGGGGTATGGGCTACGAAAGTGCTTTTCAACCTTTAAGAATATACAACCCCTTTACAACTAAGAATATCCTGGCGTCATCTTTCTTTCAAATTGTTGGACAAAATTTTTATCTGTATTTTTCGCAGACACATTACCCTATTTTTGCATGATTTGCAGAAAAATAAATTTTGCTTAACGAGTATTCTGCATTGCAAGCAAAACCCTGAAGTGAAGGAAGGTTCTACTGTGTTGTTGTTGTGGTCTTCAGTCCGGAGACTGGTTTGATGCAGCTCTCCACAATACCCTATCCTGAGCAAGCCTCTTCATCTCCACATAAGAACGGCAACCTACATCTGTCTGAATCTGGTTACTGTATCCATCTCTTGGTCTTCCTCTGCGGTTTTTACCACACACACTTCCTTCCAACGCTAAATTCAGAATCCCTTGATGTCTAAGAATGTGCCCTACCAATCTATCCCTTCTTTTAGTCAAGGTATGCCAGAAATTTCTTTTCTCCCCAATTCTGTTCAGTACCTCTTCATTAGTTACGCGATCCACCCACCTAATCTTCAGCATTCTTCTGTAGCACCATATTTCAAAAAGCCTCAATCCTCTTCCTGTCCGCACTGTTTATCGTCCATGTTTCACTCCCATACAAGGCAACACTCCATACAAATGCCTTCAGAAAGGACTTTGTTAGGTTTAAATCAATATTTGATGTTAACAAATTTCTCTTTTTCAAGGACGCTTTTCTACCCATTGCCATTCTGCATTTTATATCCTCTGTACTGCGACCATCATTTGTTATTTTACTGGGAAAATATTCGAAAGAAAAGATACTTCCTTACAAATGAACTAAATGGTTCTACTGTACAGTCCAGTTAGTCCATTTGTAAGGAAGTATCTTTTCTTTCGAATTTTTCACAATTGCGTCTTGTCGTATGTGTTCTATCACCTATTAACTGGCCCCACAAAACAGATTTTAGGCTTTGCGCTTATTCATCATTAACACTATTACAAAACCAGAAATGGATGATGTAATCTGCAGTGTGAGGAGGGCACAAGCAATTATTGGCGGCTATAGGGGGATCAGTGTAGTGGATGGGGCTGGTGAGTTCTCTGTTAGGAGGAGGGCGGGACTTGTATTTGTAGGAGAAGGTAGAGTGAGCGTCACTGCACGTGTTGCAAGAGGAGGGGCCCTGAAACTTTCCAGTGTGGATGGACAGGGCAGTGACTACAGGATTTGATAAGGTGGTCATTGTTAGGCAGCGGAGTGGATGTAGAGGCGAGGATCCCACCATAGCTCCTCCAATACCTCTGCTCTGTGATTCTGGACTGATATTGGTGATCATGGTGGTGAGGGTGGCTGGGCGCTTGGGGGGATGGCGATATGACTATGGGAGGCAGGAGGGGGGGAGTACGACTGTAGCATGGGATGGAGGCAGAGTATTTTTTAGAGGATCAGGTTGTGGATTTCGGGGGCGTGGGATTTTGGGAGGATTGATGCTCTCCAGGGGATGATTAAGGAGATAGGGCAGAGGGGGCATAGATTAGATTAGATTAGGTTTTCGTTCCGTAGATCCATGTTGAGATCCTTGTGGATGTGGAACATGTCAAGCAACAAAATTAACAAGCTGAATAATAGATAATACTAATAATATAAATACAGATACATACATTTATAAGTTATTTTTTTATCTGATAATAGTACCAATATAGTATGAGTACCGATACATGCATCATTTGGTACAATTTAGAAATTCATTAATGGTGTAGAAGGAGTTGGCCACTAGAAAGTCTTTTAGGTTCCTCTTAAACTGATCTTTATTTGTAGCTAAATTTTTTATACTTGATGGTAGATTATATAAAATGTATGTTCCACAGTAGTGGACCCCATTTTTAACTAAATTAAGTGCTTTAAAGTCGTTGTGTAGATCATTTTTATTCCTAGTATTGTATGTATAAACTGAGCTGTTTGTTGGGAAAACGGATATATTATTTATGAAAAATTTCATTAAGGAATAAATATACTGAGAGGCAGTAGTTAATATATCCAGTTGTTTGAAGAGGCTGCTACAGAACGTCCCTGAATTTAATCCACAAATAATATGTATTACACGCTTTTGGATTCTGAAGACTTTTGACTGACTTGAAGAGATACCCCAAAATATTATACCACATGACATTATGGAATGAAAGTAAGCAAAGTATGTAAGCTTTGTTATTTTTATGTCTCCTATGTCTGATAACACTCATATTGAAAATACCGATTTGTTCAGTCGTTTCTGCTGTTCTCTGCTGTGCTCCTCTCAACTAAATTTATTATCAAGCTGTAATCCCAGAAATTTAATACTGTCAACCGTTTCTATCTGCTCTTCTTCCTAGTTAATGCACATGCTGGCTGGAAATCTCGTAAATGTTCTGAACTGCATGTTGTGAGTCTTTTCAAAGTTTAATGACAACGAGTTGGCTTTAAACCATTTATTAATGTTCAAGAAAATATCAGTAGCAGACCTTTCAATATTTATTGCAATGCTTGTATCATCTGCAAACAAAACGAAATTTTCTTCTGGTACTGTAACTGATGAGAGGTCATTAATGTACACAAGGAAAAGCAATGGCCCTAAGATGGATCCTTGTGGGATACCACATGTAATTTCTTCCCAATCCGATGATGAAATTAGCTTAATTCACTAGCCACTTGCACTGACACCCTTTTTTTCCTGTTAGTGAGGTACAACGTGAACCATTTTGCAGCATTTCCCGTGATCCCACAGAATTCTAATTTGCTTAAAATGATGTTATTGTTCACACAATCGAATGCCTGTGGAAAATCACAGAAAATACCTGCTGCTTACAATTCATTATCTCATGAATTAAGTACATACTCACTGTAAGTGTAAATATCGGAAAGTTTCAGAAATACAAACTGTGTTTTCTACAATATATCATTTGTGGTCAGGTGGTTGAGAATCTGCTTGTACAATACCGTTTCTAGAAATTTTGAGAATGCTGGCTAAAGTTAAATCGGTCTGTAGTTTGATAGCATCACTTTATCCCCCTTCTTGAATAGAGGTTTAACATCCGCATATCTTAGCCAATAAGGAAATGTTCCTGTTATAATAGACTGGTTGTACAAATAACTTAAAATTGTGCTAAGTTCACAAGAAAACTCTTTAATTAACTTTGTTGATATTTCATCATAACCACTAGAATGCTTTGTTTTTAAAGATTTTATTATGGAGGTTATTTCTTGTGGTGAATTGAGTGACATATTCATGTACGTCAAGTTATTTGTAAATGCTAGTTTCAAATATTCAATCCCATACTGTCAGTAACAGATATAAAGTACTTGTTAAATAGATTTGCCACACTATGCCCATCAGTTGCTAATGTCTCATCTACTCTTAATGCTACCTGCTCTTGCTCCTTTCTGGTTCTACCAGTCTCCTCTTTCACTATATCCCATATTGTTTTATTTGGTTTCCTGATATTGCTATCTTCTTCTCATAGTGCATTTTTTTGGATGCCTAAATAACTTTTTTAAAAATATTTTACAGTATTCTTTATATTTAGCTAAATAAACATCATTCCAACTACTCTTGCCTTTCCTTTTTGCCTTACATGAAATCTTTATTCCTTGTGTAATCCATGGTACTTCTGTTTAATTCGAGTTACTTTTAGTGGAAAACAGTTTTCAAACATGATACTAACATTAATAAAGAATACGTTATATTTTTCGTTCATGCCATGAGCACCATATACATCTATCCAGTTCATGTCTTTGGGGAGTTTTCTAAAATTTTCAATTTTTGGTGGGTTGACTAGTCTGCTGAATATAGATTTTGCAATTTATAATCTATACCTAAATCAAGGAGCTGAATATCGTGATCTGATAGGAAACTTATTATTGGTTTTCCGGTATGTGTTAGGTTGAAAGACGAAGTTACTGACTGCAATAAATTTTTACTGGAGGACTGCATAAGAAAATCTGTATTTAAGTCACCAGCAACCTGGTATTCTTCATTTCTTCCTGTTAAATAACACAATAGAGCTAGATGATTTAGGAATATATTGTAATTTCCTGCAGGCGCTCGGTAAATATTTACTATTATATAGCAACTGTTGTGGAATTCTAATTTTGTTGCACAAGCTTCTCAATGTTGCTCTAGACAGAATTTATTTATATCAATATGCTTGAATTTATAGCAGTTTTTAATGAATGTGGCAACTCCTCCTCCCTCCATATCTACTCTACAGAAGTGTGAAGCTAAATTAAATCCTGGAATGTTTGACATATCTATACCAGTGGCCACATGATGTTCAGAGAGGCAAATTATATCAATTGGGTTAGTGCAATCTATTTCATCAATACAAATGGGTAGTTCATCAAGTTTCTTTCTGAGTCCCGGAATATTTTGATGTAATAAAGATAATTGATATTGCATACTAACGGTTTTACTAAGATTTAGTGGAAGTTTCTGAGTACTTTCTGTTTAACACTGATTGCTAAAATGTATCTCCTGTTTATCTGTTTTTCCAAACTGAGGGTGTCTTCCAACCTCTCTCAAAAGTGGTTGTCTTTCCCCCCGTCCCTATCCTAAAACAGGCATCCCTCTGACACCTATAACAACTGGTATTTTACCATTTGTGACAGTGCCTCCCCCCCCCCCGTAAGTTACTTGCAATCAACCCAAACAGTTTTCCCTTCCCTTTCCTGTTGAAGTGAAGGCCATACCTAGTGTACTCACACCTACAGATATCATCCACAGGAATCAAACCAATATGGGACCCCATATCTGACATGAGTAGCCGTTCCAACTCTGAGTTTACTCTCCTGACAGAAGAGTTCAAATGAGGCCGATCATGGCGACTCAAGACAGACACGAACCCCACACTAGTATGCTTCGTTGCCGATGATATCTTCACCAGGTCACACTTTATTCACAGTTTCTGTCAATGCTGTTTCACGGACCACCCACTATAACCACGGTATCCTCTGTTGTGAAATCTTTACATAAAGAACCTATATTCTCTGTTACCTGACCCAGGCCCGCATTTCGTTTTAGGTTTGTGACCTGGTACTCTGGTCCTAGCTCTTCCTGCAGTAGTTGGCCAACACCTCTACCATGGGAGCTACCTAACAACAAGACTTTCTTTCTTTTCACAGTTTTCCCTACCTTTTTCAAATACGTCTTGAAAGTTTGTTGTGTCCTTTCTACAGCTTCAGCTGCATGATGCTCATCCGATTTTGACTGAGGCAACAAGTCAAATCAAAGCTGTCTGAAACTGTCCTGTTACCTCTGTTACCTGTTGCCACTTCCCACCACTGTTCTTCCTTCTCCTCCTTAACCTGCTCAGAGTCTCCCTTGCCTTGTCTAATTCAGCTTGAAGAGCTGCATTTTTCCCCTCCTGTTCCATTATTTTCCTATCTCTATTGCAGATCCTACAAAAGCCACTGGTGAGCCTCATTTAAGTCCCCTTCTCCCACGCAACTACATTCGCCCCAATGAAAAAACCACTACAACTATCACACCACACCCCGCAACTAACGAATCTGTGGCATGTCACACACTTCTCACCCATGGTAAAATAGAAATTGTGAAAACTTTATTAAGTACTGACTAAATCGTGAAAGTTACACCAAGAAACACTAAAATCTGTTCACGCAAATATAATTAACTGAAAGGGCACTGGATATAAAGAAACTCGCTCACGAAAACAAAAATTAGGCCTATAAACACGGATTACTATACACACTTTTGTTAATCATGAAATTTACGTCTGATACACTTTATAAATCTATTACTGACGTGACGGATATATTTACTAAAATTATGAATATCCACAGGAGAATATTTATCACAATTTTTATTTGGCTTTTCTTACGAATACACACTTTTTGTTATTTACAAAACAACTGAACACACAAAACTCAGAGATATCATGTTGATATTTGCAATGAAGTTATTTACACAGTTATGTCACTGTCCTGTACAAATCCTAACCACTATATGCAGCGAGTGAAAAATAGAAGAATTGGTAATTAGATATTAGTTTAAGTCACTGTTTACAACGATTCGCGCGCGTTAAATTAGGCCTACAAATACGTTCTATAGGCGCGAGAAGAATAATAAACTTTTTACCCCATTTTTCTTTATTTAACACTACACTAACACTTACACCAACGTGACAACACTTATATTATATTTATACAAAACTGGAAACCATTAAACATAGCTTATAACAACGATTTTTTTAATTATTTACTGGAGCAAATACTCGAAACGTTCGCGCGGGCGCAGTGTTACCAACAGTATCCACTGCGGAAGAGAAAGTTTGAGGGCATGGGACTCCAGAAATTGGAGGTCGGGGTTCTTCAGCACGAATGTGTGGAAAGTATGAGGGGGAGGGGTGGGAGGAGGACGGAAGCGGTGCAAGCTGGGTAAGAGAGAGGAGGGCGATTTCCATTGGGACTGGAGGCCAACGTGAGGGGCTATTTTGCAGGCTAAGGAGGTGGCGTCTGTGGTTGATCGATAAGATATTTTTTTGAGGGGCTGTATAGAGGAAGTTGGTTGACAGGGATGTGGCGTGGGGCTGGCCCAACAGCAGTGGCGCCTGTCCTGGTGCGAACCATATCATGCTAATTACGCATCAGGAATGGGTGGATCAAGAGGGGGATGGCGGAAGAGCCCAGTACCTGGTGGACATTGAAGGCAGCCTTTGTTGGGAATGAAGGAAAAGGCGCTTGTTGGTGTGGTGAGTGTGAAGAGGGAAGGAATTATGAAATGGAGAGGTAGGAGGTACTACAGGAGATGGTGATGGGGGCATTCAAAGAGGTTAGCGGGATGGACCAGAAACGACAAGATGAGAGTTTGGAAAAGTCACAATAAGATGTTGAGCACTGCAGAAATACTAGCAGCGGTTGTGAGTGCGCCTATCAGCGACTCGGGTGGGTACAGGAACGAAGCAGCGAGGAGACGGTGGAACTCACTAGATGGGCTGAGGTCCTGATGGGGGCCGGGAAACGCTCATTCAAGGGTGGGACGGCCCTGAAGTTGGCGGCGACTCCAAGGATTGTCTGATGGCCAGTTGCGATCCTGAACCGCCCCATGGCCTTGCCTTGTGGGGCGCTCGTTGGTAGTCAGCAGTATCCCGGTCGGCAGCTCGAAGGAGCAGGATAAGCCGTCTACAAGTGGACAGATGAGACTCTGTTGTACAGAGAAAGGAGCTGCTGATCAAAAAGCACAAAAGAGTTGTCCTTGCTAGTCTGACAATAGCAGATGAGCATGTATATTTAACTAAATTGGGAAAGGTAAATGGAATATTATAATGAACATCTAATTTCATATGCGCATCTCAGACTGTTGTTGTAGAGATGATATTTTTTTATCGCACCATTCTGCTAATAAGCTATTGTATGATTCTAAATTAACAAATTAGGTTCTACATCATATAATTTTCTTCAATTTTCTGGGGTCTAAATGTAACCTTCTGGATGAGGTAACTGTTTCTCTTAGCAGCGACGGACTAAGGGGGAGGCGGAGAGGGCGGAGCGTGCTTGGCATCTCGTTCTGCTGGGTCTCCAAATCTCGAATGCTCCCGTGCCTCTCGTCCTGTGGACCTCCAAGTTTTTCATAGTAATCCATGTATTTTCAATTGGACGGGAGAGGAGCCTCATTTTGTTTCGCCGCCGCCCCGGCCCTCCAACATCCTTGCTCCGCCACTGTCTCTTAGCCGCTACTACATGGTGCTGCAAGTGACGCTGCCACCGTCGGTGTTTAAGGAGTATAAGTTAAGGCGCTAGCTGCATCCGTTCGCAGTAACTGCTAGCCATAGTGATGTTAAACATTTTTTAAACAAATACCAAATGTCTAATTTATTTTGTTTTCTTTACAACCATAGGATGTTACATGTACGTGATGTGAGCACTTTGTGTTGTTATGTAACACGTGAGTACATCATTTACTTGCATTACAAATGAAATATTTTTATTCAAGGCTTTGCTAATACTTCATCTACAATTTATTCTAGGCTTATATATTTTATAAATACTCCTGATGGTAAATAGCTTAAATTTTACTACGCAAAATTGTGGGGTGCTAAATTGTACTGCATCATCATGAAGGACAAATTCATTGACAGTTGTGCTATCCAAAAACTGTGCTACGAGCGACTGAAAGTAGCACTGAGGCGGCACACACGTCTATGGCTCTTCTACTTTCCGTTATGCCTATTATGCTTATTATGCGTAAATATAACGTTAAATGTTTTTTCGACCACCATCGAAGAATACGATACTTTTAGGGTTCGTAAAGGATGGTTTCTGGAAAGAAGAGTGTTCACAACAAGGGAAGAACTTCTGTGGTCTTTGGTACTTAGACCAACAAACTACTTAAACTGTGCTGCTCAAAACAATTAGGCCATCAGGTGAGACCTCATACACAACATACATATGGTAAGGTATTTCATTCTGATATTGGCTGCAATTCTAATTTTTTGTGCGATACACTACGATGTATTGCTGCTTGAGGTCTTTAGGGTTTACTTGGGTTTACTTAGTGCAAGGCACCATAGGTCTGCCATAATAGTGAATTCTTCTAAGAGAGTCTCTTACAAACTGTTGATATTTTAACTTGTGTATTTTACATTTCAACTAAGTGCTACATTGCATTTAATATTTACCCTTCTTTTTTTAATAATGTAAGGTGCCCACCTTGTGTACTTTATATGACCAGATGATGGTGACATAACCCATTGAAACCAGTCATCATAAAACAAATAATTATTTTGTGATCTTGGCTTTCTACATTTGAAGATGATCTATTAGATCGACTGCACAATCAGCGAAGTCAGATAATGTAAACGGAAGTTTTGATTTAAAATCTGTGTGGAATCCTGCTCTCTCTCTCTCGTTCTCAGACAGGTCGCATCAATTGTTGATTACCGATATTTACTATCGATATTTCTCCCATCTTATATCTTTGGTTTACTGATAGAGCTGTTGCTTAACTGTTCGTTACGTGGTATCTTTATTATTTCCATTGAAAACCGAGGTTTGTTCATGCACAGTGCTTCCTTTCTGAAGCTTCCTCGAAATTCCTGGATGCGCTTCAGCCTAAATATCGCTCGACGTAGTTTCCAGCAGCCAGCTGACTACGCGAAAAGTATATCGAATACTCAATACGCTGGAACCTCAGATTTCACATCAACGTATATACCTATTTATTTATGCTACGCCACTCTTGATTGACCTGGCGCAGCAACAGTAAATCCATTTTTTGTAATAATAACAGTCCCTGTTGCAAAATAATGCTGTTTATTAACACGTTTCGCGCTTTTGGCGCGTCATCAGAATACTAACGGTCAGCAGGATTGCATTCCTTAGTAAAATACACGATGGTAAACATCATTAGTCATAATGAAACTTTCGCTCTGCAGCGAAGTGTGCGCTGATATGAAACTTCCTGGCAGATTAAAATTGTGTGCCGGAACTGGAACTCGAACCCGGGGGCCGGCCGCGGTGGCCGAGGGGACTAAGGCGCTCCAGTCACGGTTTGCACGGCCGCTACGGTCGGGGGTTCGAATCCCCCCTCGGGCTTGGATATTTGTGCCGTCCTAGTTCGTAAGTAGTTCGTAAGTAGTTTGTAGGTTTAGGGACTGATGACTCCGTAGTTAAGTCCCATAGACTATACAAACATTGATGATTGAACTCGAACCTGTGACATTTGTCTTTCGCGGGAAAGCGCACTAGCGACTGTGCTATCCCGACACGACTCACGATGCCGCCTCACAACTTTAATCGCAGGAGTGCTTCTGTGAAGTTTGGAAAGTAGGAGGCGAGGTATTGGCGGAAGTAAAGTTGTGGGGCGGCATCGTGAGTCGTGTCGGGATAGCACAGTCGGTAGTGCGCTTGCCCGCTAAAGGCAAAGGTCCCAGGTTCGAGTCTCGGTTCCGGCACACAATTTTAATCTGCCAGGAAGTTTCATCATTAGTCATAAATAAAAATTAAAGGCATGGGCAGAACCCGCTGACCAAACGTCAACATGAAAGGAAATCCACATAAACAGCACTACACTGGATAGGTCCGCGTTCACATTTGGAACACATTACATGCACTGCGTTAGCCAGACAGGTGCTGGTGTGCGGACGGCTGGAGGCAAAGTTTACCATCGTGTATTTTATTAAGGAATGCAACCCTGCTGACCGTTAGTATTCTGATGACGCGCCAAAAGCGCGAAACGCGTTAATAAACAGTATTATTTTGCAACAGGGACTGTTATTATTTCAAAAAAACCTATTTATTTGATTAGCCTGAGCAGATTACGGCTATCAGGCACTCTCTCTTCACCTGAGTACTTAGGAAATACTGAGTCACTAACTATTGCCACCTGATATAACTCCGAAACTGTGACAATTGCTGGAAAGTGTGTGGGGCAAAAGTTGAATGGGAGAACTGGGGCTAAGACATGAAGTAGGTTTTTCTGTTGCTAGGTGGGGTCGCTTCAGAGACATGAAGGTGAACTTCGTTTTTATAAATGAGGTGCTAAAATTTGGAGCATATTTTCTGATAGCGGCTACAGAGGCGAATTCAATTATGTGTAACAGTAATAAGGTCAACGGTAGTCATAAAGGCGGCAGCAATTAGCATTGTGAAGCCGCCCACCGGTTCTGTCACACTAGAAAGGCGACAAGGACTTGGCAAGCGGTGGCGGCATTATTGGGAGTTAAACTTTCATTCTAATTGCCACGGCAGTGCCTGCAAATGGCGAAGTAATACGGAATACCACTTGATCCATGATAATATGACCGCAGAGCTGCATTGATACCAAAGGTCATCACTTCGAACACCTTCTGTAAACTGACGTGCATGCGACATTTTTTACCTTGGTTGACCTTCAAAGACTTTACTGTTATACACAAGTAGATTCGTCTCGATAGCTATGTCTTCTTCTTCAGTGTTCAACATTGAGGTTCGTTTGCAGCAGAGCGTCATTCCTCTATTCTGTCTGCCTTCCTTTCCGTTTCCACGTACGTGTTACATCCGAAATCATTCATTATCTGTTGCATGTATGATATTCTTGGTCGCCCCCGTCGGTTTGTTCCCTCAGTGGCTCCTTCTGCTAGTGTTACGTTGATGTTATTGTGTCTGAGGATATGCCCTATAAGTTTGTCTCGCCTTGTTTGGATGTGCCTCCAGATGGATCTGTTTTCCTTTACTCTCCTAAGCACTTCTTAATTTTTCACTCTCTCTTTCCTGCTGATCTTTATCATCCTTCTATAACACCACATCTCCAGGGCCTCTAGCCGTCTCCTCTTCTCTGTTCCTATTGTCCAAGTTTCGCAATCATATAGAGCAACATCCCAGACGCAAGCTTTCATTATACGTTTTCTTATCGCCGTACTGATGTTCTTGCTGGTCAGTAAGTTCTTCCTCAGACTGAATGCAATTTTGGCCTGTTGTATTGTGCTCACAATTTCTTTCCGGCTTCTGCCATCTCTTGTGATCTTGCTTCCTCTTTCCAATTCTTATTTTTGGAGGTTGATATTCTCCTTCTGTGTTGCATACCATCACTTTAGATTTTTTTTTTTTTTTTTTTTTTTTAAATTCTCATAAGATACTGGTTGCAGAAAATCCTTTCAATTGTTTTGAGGACTTCTTCTAGGTCTTCTTTTGTCTCCGTGACTATAGCAAAAACGTCTGCATAGCGTAGCATGTCCATCCTTTTACCGTTAATCTTGATACTAACCTCTGTAGTTTCACGAACTTGGTCTATAGCTTCCCGGATGTAGGCGTTGAATATGAGAAGAGAGAGAGCACATCCTTGTCTTACACCTTTTCTGATATTTGCTTCTTGATCACTGCCATCTTATCCTTATAGAGTCTGTGTATCACACGGATGTCTTTGTATTATGTCATCCCATTGAAATAACAAAGTTGAACTTCATATCTCTGAAGCGACTTCACCATGCAACATATTCTGACCCCCGTTGTCCCAGGGCAACTTTTGCCCCACAAACGTTCCTATCAAAATTTTGGAGTTATTATTGGTGGCAATAGTTAGCTACTCGGCATGAATAATCGGTTTCAATGGGTAGACGATACTATAAGTGGATTTAGTATATCTAATGAAGATATTTATAGATTCTATTGACTAAAATCTAATAAGAATAAAACTCACAATACCAACAACTTCGGCTGTTGAATAAAATCAGTAACAATGCTAATATTTTTGCTATGCAGATATTAATGAGATGGCGTGCTCTGAATAAAGGAAGTTTGGAAAACTGTACCGCCAGAGAGCACTAAAAATTGTAGAAGCTCTGGTACGAAATTTGGATGTGACGTGTAATAAGAGCGGAGGGAACAGAAACTGGCGTTTTTGTTGCTTCAGTAGTTCTTCCATTAATGGTCTTATAGAGTCAGTGACGGTGGACTTAAAATAAAGTCACGAAGAGAAAAGCTATTCTGTAAATGTTCCCATTTTACAAGTAAATGTCATATACACTTATTTTACAAATAAAACACGCAGAGACTGCTTAGTTAAGCTGAATAATATGTTCTCTGTGGTCATAATTCGAACTGTCAGAATGTATTGAGCAAAATAATTAAACGTCAGTCAGTCTCTCGGGTGTGGCAGAGATGTAGGGCTCTAATCAAACCACATTGTTGCAATTATTTCGTTTAATTGTAAAAAAAAAAAATTCACAACAGCGCGTGACAAATGAAATAAAAACGTTGTTATAATCGTAGAGGTTGCGTTATGGGGAAATTGTAGATAAATTACCTCGTCCACAATGAGACTGAGAAAATTGTGAATTAATATTTGCAATTTTGTAGCAGGAAGTGTCTCAAAGTTCGCGACAGGAATTAGGTCAACGTTGAAAGCTACGAGGGCAAGAAATAGCTTTGTTTCGCAGTAGAGAATGCAGCGCAGCTGGACACGACTGCTTTTTCCTGTCTGTAACGAGTGTGTTTCCTAGCAGAAGGCCGGGACGCCGCGGTCGTTCCGTCGAGTCGTTCCCAGCGGAGAACATCGATGCTGCAGCCCGCCTCCCCATATGGAGTCGACCGAAGCAAACCGGAGCTGCTTTATTTCGAAGCGCCATACCGTTCTCTGCAAGGGTATTGCGGTGAATACAAAAAGCACGTGCCAATGACACCCTCGGGGCCAAATTAAATTTCCGTGTCGCCGTTTTCATTTGAAGGTTACCGTCGAAACGTACCTCGTAAATGGAGTAATTTTTGTCCGCTTTACTATTCCACGTACGTGACGGGTAGTTTTATTAGTGAAATGAGAGCTGCGAGAGTATATCCCAGGCTATATAATTTTTACGCAGGCATTGAACGTCCAATTTCCGGCGTAGTATCGGATTATTGAAACTAGCGCAAATGTAAATGCTGTTCTCGAAGTGGGAGTTTCGTTTTTCGTAACAGGTACTACATCAGAAAGTAGATTTATTTAATCACAGGTAGAGGATAATCAGGTAAATAAAATGTAGTGAAATGAAAGACATTACCATATTACTATGAAAATACAGTAGAAGACGCGAAATAAATAAATTCATTTCAGATTTGCTGAATATGACACAATTTCAATTTAAATATAAATTCATATACCCTGAGACGGTTTTTCGTCTCAAACATGTCCAAGACATTAACGATAAATAAGAAGCAATGAATTAAAATTAGCGATGCGGCAGGGAATCGATTCCAGGCCGCATCACAAATTTTAATTCATTGCTTCTTATTTATCGTCCAAATCTACAAAAGCTAAAAATGTAGGTTTGCCTTTCCTTAATCTATCTTCTAAGATAAGACGTAAAGTGAGTATTCCCTCCCGGGTTCCTACGTTTCTCCTGAATCCAAACTAATCTTCCCCGAGGTCAGCTTCTACCAGCTTTTCCATTCTCCTGTAGATGATTGGTGTTAAAATTTTGCAACCATGACTTAGCAAATTGATGGTTCTGTAATATAGGCTAGCCTATTTTATTTATAATATTTTCTTATTTGCATCATATGCGAATAACAATTGCAACATGAAATTCTACTAAACTTTAATAAGGCATGGTGTGTATGTATATAGTTTGTAAATGCTTTTGAAAATACTATTTTAGATATTAAGTTGTTTACGGTTACTTAAACTTTTCGAGCTGATGTAAACTATGACTCGTTTACACTCGAGTTTTAGTAAAAGCATCATAATGAAAAAAATGAATTAGGATGTTTTATATGGGTACAAATGTCACTTTGTACAAATGGTATAGCTTTTATGGGCTGAAATGGGATTGAACTATTGGGTAGAAATATATGGAATGCATGTATAGAAATGTTACACAGTGAATCATGAAACCGCGGAATATGAACAGATAAAACAATTCACTACCAAAGAATCCTCAAACGAGTCACATATCTACGCTAATAATCCACTGAGGACTCGTTCGCGTCTCGTGGAGAGGTTCGATGTTGAAATTACGAATAAAACTCGGCGATAAGTAATTACTCAATTTATCGAGTTTCGAAAAAACGGTCTCAAGGTATATGAATTTATATTTAAATTGATATTTATATCATCTTACACCAACTGCTGGGATGGAAACCATGCAGGATATGCCCCCATTACACTTTTGGGTCAAGATGGAGGCGGCAGCTGGTGCCTACAGACTCAAATCTGTCAACAACTGAAACTCTTTGGGATATCCAGAATCACACACTAAAATAGTGAGTGAGGTAAATATAGGAAAGGTTGGGGAAATGCAAATCGACTATATTATAACCCCATACTGCTTCAACAAGCCTTTCAGTATAACAATTGGTAGTAGGGAGCAGTGGGAGGGAATAGTTCATCACCGTACGGGGGATATTGTCTGGTTCACTGACGGGTCGAAATCAGACAAAGGCGTTGAGGCCGGGGTATACTGGGTGCAGGCAAGACTTGAGGGCGTCATATCTCTAGGAAAACTGGCCTCAGTATTCCAGGCCGAAATCACTGCCATCAGGGCGTGTGTTGAGGAGAATTTGCGTAGGTGCTACAAAGATCGTAGCATCTATATCTATTCAGACAGCCAGGCAGCCCTGAGATCACTGGCAGCTCCTACGACAAGGTCTAAAATTGTTGCAGAATGTCACAGGGTTCTGGTGGAGCTAGGGGAAAGCAATAGAGTAAACCTATTGTGGGTCCCTGGCCACTCGGGGATCAGTGGCAACGAACATGCCGACAGATTAGCCAGGATGGGGGCAGAGGCTCCATTTATTGGACCGGAACCTGTCCTGACAATCACCAATGCAATGATTAAATTGGAGCTAGGTAACTGGCTCAGAAGACAGCACGTAGAATATTGGACCAAAGTCCATCAACAAAAACTTGGCAAGGTAATGATGCCAAAGCCTTGTTTTGAAAGAAGCTCTGCAATCCTGGGTCTGAACAGGAGAGAGGTTATACCCATGGTTGGATTGCTGACAGGCCATGGGAATTTCAGAAAACACCTACATACAATGGGAATAACAGAAGAGGACCCTAAATGTAGGCTCTGTGATGACGGTGATGAAACTACATCACATCTGATCTTCGAATGCATTGCATTGGAGAGTAAAAGGCACAGAACATTTGGGACAACCAGACCCGAAGAAATTGTGTCTAATAAAGAACTGGTAAAGGGACTCCTTGCACTGTTCAAGGGCATTGGTTGGCTTTACTAGACATACAGGGAGCGATACTGCACAATAAACTTAGTTTCGGTGCGGGCAGTGGCGGGTTAGACCAAGACTGTTTTGGCTTCCCTGAAAGAATCAAATCAAATCAAATCAATCATCTTAACAGGAAGGTTCCAATATGTCCAATGCCAAGGTGCTATTCCGCTGCTTGTAGGTCTTGGCAGTAGTGGCAATTACCTATGGAACACGAAGCTGAATTAAAGTTTGTGACGTGAAGTCGTACTTACACTATTCGAAGGCTTCTTAATCGTTAGTGATGCGGTGGTCTGGCGGTAAGACGTCTGCCTATTAAGCATGGAGGTCCGGGTTTGATTCCCGGCTGTATCACAAATTTTAATTCATTGCTTCTTATTTATCGTTAATGTCTAGGATATAATTTCGTCTACATTATGTCCATTAATATTGCCACAAAAGTATAAAAAGTGAAACGCCCGAACAACTAAAGACAATCTGGAAACAGATTAAATGTCACAACCAATTGGTTGCAATACTGGAAAATAGTGTGCACGAATATCCAAGACACACATTTGGTTCTAGTGTAGCCACACACGAATGTACATCTGCTAACACTGGATAAACAACTGCATGCAATAACGTTTAGTGTAAACAGAAAGCCTCCATGAAGCGTCAAAATTAACACTGAACTGATAACATACTCATCAAATAGTGCAAAAATTAGAATTTTCTGAATATATGCTCGCAGAGCTACTTTATTGCTCAAAAATGGGCCAAAGCTCTGCTATGTCCAATATATTAGAAAGAAAATCGAGATGAATCTCAGAACTATCGAAGTATTTATTTTAAATAGTATGGTTGAATCTTACTAAATCGTCTGTTACCAGTCTCATCTGATGCCCAACACTGTTTTCGAAAATGAAGGTAATGGTCTGACTTTATCTTCACAAATTATAGAGAAAACCGTATGTTTAGGTTACCAACAAATTTTTCCTTGCATGATTATGAAAAAGCGTTTGACAAAGTCAACCCAAACAAATTGTGGGGCATTATAAGAAGCTTAAGGTTCCAATCTCATCAAGCAATTGTCTACTTACTAATACCACAATACAAATAGAAATAGCAGGCAGCACATACAACATTGCTGAAATAGACAAGCACAAGGGTGTCCCCGTTAACCGAATCTGTTTATTTTTAACCAAATTACACAAATAATAATACATTTTAAAATTAGCAGTATGGAACTTAGTATACTTTTTTTCTGACACGCAAGTAATCCTTAGAGAGAATGAAAATCACTTAAATGAAACTAACGAAAAGTTAAGTGAAGTAGTCAAAGAATATAAGCTGAACATCTGTACAACAAATGAGAATATGAATGGCATTATTAAGACACCACCCTATCCACTTTAAGTTCGAAATTGAAATCATCTCCGTAACGTTTTTAGGATTACTAAATGACCCTGTAACGAAGCGCGCTGCTCTCCGTTGGATCGTCTCTGCCGGCCGCGGTGGCCGAGGAGACTGAGGCGCTTCAGTCACGGTCGGCACGGCCACTACGGTCGGAGGTTCGCATCCCCCCTCGGGCATGGATATTTGTGCCGTCCTAGTTCGTAAGTAGTTCATAAGTAGTTTGTAAGTTTAGGGACTGATGACTCCGTAGTTAAGTCCCATAAGCTTTACAAACATTTGAACATTTGGATCGTCTCTACTTCTTCTATCAACCCCACCTGGTTCGGTTCCCACGCCGATGAGCAGTATTCAAGCAGGGGGCGAACGAATCTATAATCTCCTTCCTTTGTTTTCGGACTGCATTTCCTCATAATGCTTCCAATGAATCTAAGTCTGGCATCTGCTTTACCGACGATTGATTTTATATGGTCGTTCTATTTTAAATCACTTCTTATGCCTACTCCCAGTTAATTTATGGAATTAACTGCTTCCACTTGCTGACCTGCTATAGCGTAGCTAAATGATGAAGGATCTTTCTTTCTACGTATTCGCAGCATATTACACTTGTCTACATTGAGATTTAGTTGCCATTCCCTGCACCATGCGTCAATTAGATTCAAATCCTCCTGCACTTCAATACATCACGTGGTAGAGGCAGCACATACACCAAATATCTAATTTGCCCCCACAGAAAAATGTCACACGGAATGAGACCTGGTTATCGGGGAGAGCATTCCATAAAACAGCTCTCTCCGTACCTGAACTTTTCACGTTTATGACTAGAGGTGACTATCGAACAATTACCAAACTACGCTGCGGCGGTATAAGTGAAAACCACCTTTCAGGATTTCACTTCAAAATGAAGTATGATATCTGTACAATGTTTACTTCTTGTGCAATAAATAATTCAAAGTTCTCTGGAACTTTATGTAAACCCTGTACAGTGATTATCAGACCTTAAGTCGTTTATGGAATCAACAATATATGTTCAGTGAATTGGAAAACTCTTATACGGTGTACTTTTTCCTTTGTGGCAGTGTAATTATACAGGAAAACTAAGTGGTAATTGTGAACTTTGTAATAAAACTTATTGGTAAGCCAGTAATAAATTAAATCTTAAATTCTCATGCAAGGTGCAGCAGTGATAATGCATGAACAACGACTGCTTTTGACAGTCAACTTGAAACTTGGACAGTTGCGGCGATTCTCTTCTTTATCTGCCAATCTACTCTCCACATGTCCTTTACATATACGTAGATTTGGTCATGTCGAAATTTAATGTTGTTGGCTTGTGGAAGAAGGGCTGAAAAAATAAATAAAAGTGGAACTATAAAAGCATATTAAGAGATACTCATCTTGATTTGGTGATTCTTTGTAGTTGCTCTGCTTATTCTTGTTTTTATTCTTGGTTTCGTTAGGACGGTGGTTCAAATCCACCTCCGGCCATCCAGATTTATGTTTTCCTAAATCACTCCAGACAAATGCCGGTATGGTTCCTTTCAAAGGGCACAGTCGATTTCCTTCCTGATCCTTACCCAAAAGTCCGAACATAAGCTCCGTCTCTAATGACACGCTGTCGACGAGACGTTAAAGCATAAGCTTCCTTCTTTCCTTATTCTTGGCCTTGTGTTGTGAACTTTTGCTAGAGCTAAGCCTTTTCGAAAATTTGCAGGAAGTCTAACTACTGTGGATATTTTTCTTGAAATAATACACTTCACTTTTATCTTTTATTTTATTTTGTATAAGAAGTTTACTTTTCGTAAAAACGTTTATGGATATATTACAAAAGCTTCTGCCACTCTCCACATCCGAGCCGACAGTGCCTGTAATGGCAAACCTTATCTTCCACTTCACTTTCATCTCTCAGTACAAATGAGCGTCAATTTCATTGGCAATATTTCAAAGTTGTTGAACTTAAAGAGATATTAACGTAAATAAAGTTTATAGTTTACGTATTATATTTTCTTATTTTAATACGGTGTACATTGTCTTGAATGGCCGTAAATACATTTTGAAATGTGTTGTTGCATGTGTTTTATTTTGACTTGTATAAATAGCGTCGTTTGTTTACTCAACAGAAATATAATATTTTGACACTTTGCGTAACAGTTCAGTCACGTTTTTGTGTGTTACCATATGGTATGTATTTCAGGTGAGTGCATTTCGGTGTAGCTATGTCGTTTGTTTCTGATCAGCATTTACATTGATTTGAAAAATACCGTTATATTTACTTATTTGGTAATTACTCATGCGATTAGCATTAATTGCATCTCTGAGACCAATGTTTGTTATCAGTGCATATTAATGGTTCTAATGAGACAACAGGTTTTGTTAGCCTGTTGTTGTTATGGTCTTCAGTCCGGAGACTGGTTTGATGCAGCTCTCCACCCTACTCTACCCTGACCAAGCCTTTTCATCTCCTCATAAGAATGGCAACCCACATCCACTTGAATCTGCTTACTACACGTGTTTCTTGTCCTCCCTCTGCGATTTTTACCCCAATGCTAAATTTACGATTCCTCGATGTCTAAGAATGTGTCCTACCAAGCGATCCCTTCTTTTAGTCAGGGTATGCCAAAAATTCCTTTTCTCACCAATTCTGTTCAGTACCTCTTCATTAGTTATGCGATCTACCCACCTAATCTTCAGCATTCTTCTGTAACACCACATTTCAAAACCCTCTATTCTCCTCCTGTCCGCACTGTTTATCGTCCATGTTGCACTCGCGTGCAAGGCAACACTCCACACAACTGCCTTCAGAAAAGACTTTCTTACCCTTAAATTAATATTCGATGTTAGCAAATTTCTCTTTTACAAAAATGCTTTTCTTCCCATTGCCATTCTGCATTTTATATCCTCTATACTACGACCATCGCATGTTATTTTACTACCCAAGTAACAAAACTCATCTGTCACCTTCATTGTTTCGTTACCTAATCTTATTCTTTCAGCAACGCCTGATTTTCTAAGACCGCATTCCATTATTTTTGTTTTGCTCTTGTTAATGTTCATTTTATACGCTCTCTTCAACACAATGTCCATTCCATTCAACTGCTCCTTCAGGTCCTTTGCTGTCTCTGACAGAATTACAATGTCATCAGCAAAACGCAATGTTTTTATTTCTTCCCCCTGAACGTTAATCCCTATTCAAAATTTTTCCTTGCTTTCCTTCACCGCCTGCTCGATGTACAAATTGAATAACATCGGAGAAAGGCTACAACCCTGTCTTACTCCCTTCCCAACTGATGCTTCCGTTTCATGCCCTTCGAGTCTAATGACTGCGGTCTGGCCTTTGTACAAGTTGTAAATAACTCTCCTTTCCCTATATTTTACCCCTGCTGGCTTCAGAATTTGAAAGAGTGTATTCCAGTCAACATTGTCAAAAGCTTTCTCCAAATCTACAAAAGCTCAAAATGTAGGTTTGCCTTTCCTTAATCTATCTTCTAAGATAAGACTACGTTCCTCCTGAATCCAAACTGATCTTCCCCGAGGTCAGCTTCTTCCAGCTTTTCCATTCTCCTTTAGATAATTCGTGTTAAAATTTTGCAACCATGACTTATCAAACTGATAGTTCTATAATATAGGTTAGTCTAGTTTTCTTTATAATATTGGTTATTTGCATCATATGCGAATAACAATTGCAACATGAAATTCTACTAAACTTTAATAAACAGGTATGTTGTGTATGTATATAGTTTGTAAATGCTTTTGACAATACTATTTTAGATATTAAGTTGTTTATGGTTAGTTAAACTTTTCGAGCTGATGTAACTATAAATCGTTTACACTCGAGTTTCAGTAAAAGCATCATAATGAAAAAAAAAAAAAGAATTAGAATGTTTTATATGGGTACAAATGTCACTTTATACAAATGGTACAGCTTTTATGGACAGAAATGGGATTTAAATATTGGGTAGAAATGTAGGGTTTGCATATATAGAAATGTTACACAGTGAATCATGAAACCGCGGAATATGAACAGATACAAACAATTCACTACCAAAGAATCCTCAAACGAGTCACATATCTACGCTAATAATCCACTGAGGACTCGTTCGCGTCTCGTCGAGAGGTTCGATGTTGAAACTGTGAATAAAACTCCGCGATAATGTAATTACTCAATTTATCCAGTTTCGAGTTTGAAAATGATATCGTACGGACAATCACTACTACCGAGAATGAATATTACCGTTGTTGTCCATCATCGATGAGGCTAACGGGCTGTTGAATAAGTGATGGATTGCAGAGGCCCATTTTTGACAGTTTGACAGCTCTCCGATGTGCTGTGCGCGCGCATACTGTTGACCGAATTAATGTATTCGCGCCTGAGCGAAGCAGGAGGTGGGTGGGTGGAAAAAAAAAACAGTTAAAAATGGAAGCAGCAACAGCGGACCCCCGTGTCGGACCGCTCGTCGCCATAGCTTCCCGCACCAGCGGCGGGCGATCGGCCGCACGCCGCCATCGCGATCGGTTATGAAGTATTAACGATCCTCTCGTGCTTTATTAAACGCGCGCGGGAATTGCTTGATTATCCGAAAATTCAATAGCCGAGCTTGTTACCCGGCAAACAGGGTATCGCGGATTCCGGTCACCGCTCCGCCCGCGTTCCGCTGGGTCGCTGGGATGGATAATTAAAATGCCTGCGCGGCCGCACCGCAGTGTGTGTGTGGCGATGGTACGCAACGTCCGCGTTCGCCGGGGTGATCGCGGACAATCGCGATATCCACATGTATGCGGTGTTCCATTTATCTGAAGAACGCACCCGCGGGGCTACGTTTGCCGGCCATCGGTGAAACAGCCACTGCGAGTGTTAACAGTGAAGTCTGCGAATTACTCCGTGCCACAACGAGTGTTGCGATGCATTGATGCAATGATCAATAGTCGCTAGATTCACAGTCTACTCAAGAACATGTTGACGGGCAGAAAAATAAAGGTCTCTCTTCATGGCACCAACAGCGCGTGTGTGGTTCTGAATAACGGTCTGCCACAGGGCTCGGCACTATAATCCGATTAACCCTCCTACTACCACTGGGGTCAATATGACCCCATAAGCACATTTGAAATATATATCTCCCTTATTTTCAATGCGATTATTTTCAAAATTTATGACTTTGTCTCTCTAACTTGCTTGTATGCAATGACATATTACTCAGTTTTACATATTAAAATTTATTCATGGGCTATGCCCTGAGTACCACTGGGGTCAGCATGACCCCAATCTAATTTTTTTTTGTTTTGTTTCTTATGAAAACAGAAAAGCGAATATTAAGTTGAACAGATGTTATAGGAAACACCTGCAACAATGAAACTAACAGTTTCCACTTCTTATTTATACCCATTGTTGTCGTTTCTTGCCTCAGCAGTTATTGTGTGTAGCCTCAGTTGTTGCTAGTGTTTTGTCTCAGCGTGTGCAAGAACTACATTATGTCTAGAAAACGTCTGAGTAGTGCTGAAATACAAGCAATTTTGAATAAAGAAGAGGAATTAGGAGATACAGCATCTGATGATGACGAAGAGATTGATGGAGTTATTTCTGGAAGTGGATAAACCGAAGATTCTGATGAAGACGTTGGAGATTTGGAAACTCCTGAAGCTGATGGCATATCAGATCAGAATGTTTTCAACTAAGTATAAATAATCTGCCATATGTTTGTAAAAACCGATACTACTACTACTACTAATAATAATAATATATAAGTAATCCCATTTTTTTCAGGTCGAGAAATTGAAATCAAACATGGGGAAAAATCCTGTTAGATTACATGGGAGACAGCCAGCACGAAATATATTGAAGACAGCTCCATATCCCACGAGACATACTGTAAGGAACGTAAATACTGTGCAGTCAGCATTTGAATTATTTATGAAGCCCAGCATTTCCCAGATTATTTTGAAGTGAATTTTATTTGAATTATTTATGAAGCCCAGCATTTCCCAGATTATTTTGAAGTGGACCAACAAAGAGGGTAACATTACTTTCGGTACCAAATGGACAGATATTGATAGAGAAGAATTTGAATGCTTTCTCGGCCTGCTTATTCTTGCGGGGGTGTACAAAGGTCACAATGTGGGCATAGTGAATTTATGGAACGAAGAGCATGGCAGACCTATTTTCAATAGTCCTATGGCTAGGAACCGCTTTACAGAAACATCACGCTGTATTCGGTTTTATGATGCTCAGCACCGGCGGCAGAACCGTAGCCCTGATAAATTGGCTCCTATAAGGGATTTATTTGAACAGTGGGTAAGCACATTGCATGACGCATACGAACCACATGAGAATATTACAGTTGACTAACAAATGGTATCTTTCAGGGTTAGGTGTCCATTTGGCCAGTACATCCCCTCAAAACCTGGAAAATATTGTGTAAAGAGTTGGGCTGCATGTGACAGCACTAATTACTATGTCACACACCTGCAGGTGTACACAGGAAAGGGCGAAGGCCAGCATAGAGAAATAAATCAGGGGAAAAAAGTAGTGTTAGAACTGACAGAACATTTATATGGAAGTGGTAGAAATATCACAACAGATACTTTCTTTACAAGTTTGGAGTTGGCAAAGGAACTAGAACGAAAACAAATGACCCTGCTAGGAACACTAAACAAAAGTCGAAGTAAACTATCTGCAGAATTTATCGAAGCAAGGGGAAGAACTGCAGGCTCCGTACAGGCGGCGCTGCGCCGAGTGCTGTCATCGATGTGCACACATTGTTGACAATACTAATTAGTCAAGCTATAAATGTACTTAGACGACCTTCACAGTTAAATATTAACATTGTCCACATAAATAATACTTTTAACTAGGGTTGTGTCCGAATGATTCGGCCGAATCCATTATTCGCCGAATCTAGCACACTGCCTTCGCATTCGAGGTTCCGCGCACAATGGCCGAATACTGCCGAATCCCCAAGCCAAAGTGTTATATAGACACCTTCAGTTACGAATGTTGTAGTTTCTTTGCATAACAGTGCGCTTTCGTTTGCGTTATTTACTTTACTTTCCATAGATTCGCTGTAAGACGCAATGTCATAAAATGCAACGACCTCACTTTGAATAGTTCAGATAAATGGCTGTTATGAAACTGACACGGCCACATCGTTACGAAATGTCATATTTATGATCTATGGAAAAAGTATTACTGTAATCCAATCTCAATAACAACAGCTACCACGGTGACCGACCAAATGGTGGTTAAGTCCGCACTAAGATATCCTCCGCCATACACTGAAAGAATTATGTAAACAGTTGTTTTCAATGCCTGACATGTCACTATAAAATTATTTAACATTTACACGTCCTATTTTTAAGAATCTATTTTTTAACTTCCAAAATATCTACTCATCTATTCAGGTTTTATTTTCGAGTCTTACCGTTTCAAAAAAGAAAAAGTACGTAATCCTTTCTAAGATTTATTTCTGCAAATTTTTTTTATTTGATCAAAATGAAACGTTTTGTAACAGAGTGAAGAAAATTTCTTATCTTTGACCATCCAAACAACATATATATCAAAATGTTTCATACAAATTTCTTTTAAGGTGATCGGGTAATAAAAAATCCATAAGATTTAAAATAAAAATCCAAATGAAATTTTAATTTCTTAAAGTTACTGTTAATATTTTCATTTAGGATTCACCCCAGAAGGCTTTATCTTCATCATTGGTCGTGATAGAGTAGTAATTCTTTTTTAAATACATGCACTTGAGTTGACAGATTATTTGGGTTCGAGATTCGGAAGATTCGATTCGGGTTCGGAATTCGGCACATGTTTTATTCAAGATTTGGTATTCGGATTCGATTCGGTAAAATTGGGGTTCGACCCATCCCTACTGTTAACATTTACTGTTGACAATGCGATTTTGCAAGGCTACGATGTCGAACACCAAAATGAAAAAGCGTGTACCGCAATTATTTCCGCTGCAACGAATACAACGTAAAAGACGGAATGTTTCTGAGAATGGATGAAAAACATACGTCTGTGAATGGATGTAAAAAAAAAACAGTGGTTTTGTGTTATTTACTGACTAAAATGTTTATGTGATACACGAGGCCTGCCACGTTGGCCGAGGAGACTGAGGCGCTCCAGTCACGGTCTGCACGGCCACTACGGTCGGGGGTTCGAATCCCCCCTCGAGCATGGATTTTTGTGCCGTCCTAGTTCGTAAGTAGTTCATAAGTAGTTTGTAAGTTTAGGGACTGATGACCCCGTAGTTAAGTCCCATAGACTTTACAAGCATTTGATACACGAGAAATAAACAAAATTCGTTAATGGGATGAAACATTAAGTGTAGCGTAACTGAGAATATTGGCGGCAAGCAGTTCAGTGCTGCAATATCAGTCAACAAAATTAGCACAGCTGTAATAATAAAACCAGTGAAGTAATTATAGTTGGTATGCAACGATACAGTCAGGTAACAAACGTAAAATACATATTTTTACATTTTTTCGTAATCTGATAACGCTGATTCATATTTAGCAGTCAATGAATATTTAAATATATACTGCAGGGACTTCCATATTTCCAGATTAATTAAGAAAGACATGCTATATTGAATACGCCATTCACTATTGTAAATTGTTAATACGACCACTGTTCCATAGTTTTATTAAAACTGTCCAAAGACCCCTCGAAAAACTGAATCTGACAGTCGTTATACTTGGAGATTACGTCAAATAGTGAACACACTAACGCTGTGTGGCTGATCAAGAAGCTTTGTCAACATCTGAATGTAGAATGCTGTCAACATTTCAATACTCGACGATTAAAACTAACATATACGAGCAAATTCGAAACAGAAGACAACGCTAAAAGCAAATTATAATTTCTCGCTTTAATTAGTTACATGAAACTGTCCTCAATGATCGGAAGCGTTACAGCTTATAGGCGACAGAGTCACGACACATACATTGCAAAACGAAGCCCACCGTTTAAAATTAAGGAAATTTTCTGTGGGTACACACCTTCACCGACTGCTAACTGCAACCTGTTGCATCAGCGGAAAGGAGGTAGATACTACTCATTTCCGAATCACTAGAAGTTTCCGAAGTGAATGAACCGGTGAAAGTGATGATAAGTTCCATCACACTGTCTTCCAGAAGACCTTCATTTTTCCATGCTTCATCTATAACTCGCTTTGTATACATCACAACAGCCTTCCAGACATTACGACACCAAATAACACACACGCACAACGACAGCACCGAAAACGGTTTCTAACCCAAGACGCCCGCTTCTACACAGCACCAGCCAACCAATGGACGCGAGCTGTCCACCTGTTGCGGCAGCTTGGCAACAGGGAGCAGCCTGGGCGTGACGTTGAGGGCTCTGATTAGAGGAAGGGAGCTCCAGCCCGTGAACTGTCAACTAGCAAGTAATTTTAATCTGACTATAGCTCTGTTCAATCTGTATGTAGCTGACCTACCAGAAACCAAATTACGTAAATTTTGCATACGCTGACGACCTGGTCATCGTGTATCAAAGTACAAAATTTCAACGATCTCAATGAAACATTGAATGCAGATCTCATAGTCATGAACACATATTAATCCAAGTGGCACCTACACCCAAATCCCAAAGAAACAACCAGCACCATAACGCACCTTAACAACAGAGAAGCACATAAAAAATTACAGCTCACTATGAACGGTCAGCACATTAGACATGAGAACAAGCCTAAATACTTGGGTGTGAAATTAGATCGCACTCTATCATACAACGCACATTTAGAGGACACAAAACAAAAATTAAAATCCCGCAATGCTATCCTATCTAAACTAGCGGGAACGACTTGAGGATGTGGAGCGAGCAGTTTGAGGACATCAGGACTAGCTCTTGTCTACATTCTGGATCAGAAGCGCACTTGTAGCTAAGGTGGACATCTAGCTGAGGGAAACTATGCGAATAATCTGAGGTACGCTGAGGGCCACCCCCTGTGCTTGGCTCGCTGTCCTTGCTAACACAGAGCCCACTTGAGATCAGGCGATCACAGCTAGCCATAAGAACCCACCAAAAAATCCTATCCATGATGATCTAAGAGCTACAGACAGGATTATATCCAGGACAGAGTTTTGGAAAATCAGCGAAGAGCTTCAAGAGTTCAACTCAAAAACAGCCTGGAAAGAACTGTGGGCTACAAGTGCACCCAAGTACAGCAATTTTGTGGCTGACACCAACAAAAAGATCGAAGGGTTCAGTCTTCCAAGAAAACTGTGGACAACTTTGAACAGCGTGAAAACAGGTGTCAGCAGATGTAAGCAATTAATGAAGAAATGGGGACTGACAGACAGTTTTGAATGTGAGTGTGGTGAAACCCAGACAATGGACCATTTACTGGCGTGTGAAGTGTACGGTTATAATGGTGACTTGAAAGACATACACAGACTTAGTGATTCCGCCTTAAAGTGGCTTAAGAAAATTTGTAATGTAGTTTAATACTGCAAGAGCCTTGTATTGTTAGAATTGCTGTATAAGAACAATGTAATTAACTAAAGAATATTTGCGTTTGTATATTCCGAACGAAAAAATAAATAACAGTCTACTTAAACTAACTCATACTAATGACAACACACACACCCAAGCCCGAGGAAGACGTCGAACTTTCGACGGGTAGCAGACACGCACTCCGCAGAAAGGCGCCTTGAGGCGTTGGGCCATTCGCGCGTGGCTTCGTAGTACTGCTGAGCTACTTGGGCCAAGGTCTATCAAGTAACAGCAGAGCAAGAACTTAAACCTGGTGAGCCCGCGTACAGGAATACATGACCTGTGAAATGGCTCCTCACTTCATTCTGTTTACACACGAGGCCTTGATCCATTTATGTTAATTCTCAAAACTCTCGACACCGCAGTGCCCAAAGACCTATTCATTTTCATGAAGAACCCCTTCACGATCAAAAATAGGAGTGTTGGCCGCACTTAGGGGTGGATATTGCAACAGTTTGCAATGAACTTGGTGAAAGGGAACGCAGTTTCACGTTTTCGTCAACAGGATTCAGTAAGGACGGTATTGCTTTTCGCAGAATTCGCGAAGTATTCCATTAGCAAAAATATCTGTCCCCCTCGAAGTCTCGATTTAGCCCCTTGTGATTTCTGTTTTTGGTTAGCACAACAAATCCGTATACGTTACAGGAACTTGAGGATAACATCGGCGATTCAATTAATTCAATATCTCCAGAATTACATCGTGTGATGCACCATTTCTTGAGTAGATGCAATAAACACGTGGAAAACGATGGCAGTCAGCTCCAGAATATTCCTGCATGATGTAGCTTAGTGTAAGAAGGCTCAGCATGTCTTCATACGCTACAGAAATATAAGAAGTTCTTTCCTTTCCACCTCAAGAAAGAAACTTCTACAAACGCTAGTAATCCCAGTTATTGATTAGCGATGTTATCTTGCAGAGTCTTTCGTGTGAAAGCTCACGACGTCTGGAAGTAGTCATGATCGCTTGCGTTCGATATATATGTAATATCCGTCTCTTCGATCATATTTCACCATCTTATACGTAGCTATCTTGGCTCCGTGCTGACAAATGCAGAGATTTTCATACACACTGTTTCCTCTACTCTGTTATCAACGGACACTATCCCTCATACCTTTTATCGACCTTAACACTCTCGTCTGAATAACATAACAGAAATACACGATCCTATTCAGAGAAAAACCCTTTCTGTCCCTACCAATGAATCGGCAGCATTTTCAAAGTCCTTTTCAGTAGCAGGAACAAGACTCTGGAACAATCTTCCTCACTATATCACGAACTGAGTAATACTGCTAGCTTCAAATGACAGTTAATTATCTACTAAAGCAATAATTGTCGTCGTTCTCTGTTCCTGTAAGCTTTCTATTACAATCTCTGATTGGAATTGCTCTCGCTAGGTACAGATTTCCTAACTTCCTTCTGTCTTAATTCGTCAACTCGTAATGAGTTTCTGCATATTGTATGTGGTAAAATCAATGTTGTTATTTCTATTATTACATCAGCAGAAACTGTCTCATTAGTGCTCATATTAAAAGTTAAAACCTTGGGTCACACGATCATTACAAATAAGTCACATTAGCCCGTTAGTGACGTTCTGTTGGTATGAAGTAACGTTGAAAAACTTCCATACAGTCCTAACAGGATATAGTTCCTAACAATACATTTTAAGTTTAGATACTGCAATGACATCAAAGATGGCGAAAAAGCTCTAAACTGACCAGAATGTCCAAGGCTTATCAAAGGAGACATACGGTCTTTCACCTTACGTGTTAGAGGGACATCATGGAATACATAAATGTGGGTGACTTTTCAGAGATACAAACCAACGTTCGAATGTAAATCTAAGGTATTACAACATCTTGCTTGTTGGGTAAATGGTAAAGATTCTGTTCAGGCGCTAGATAAGTATCCCTGATTAGGTCAGCTTTAATGTGACCAACAGTTTCAGTGAGTCCTGTCACGGTCTTCACGCCATTTCCAAAGACGGCATCTGCATATTTGTCTAACATTTTGTTATAAGGAAAATAACTGGCAACGCACATTTGTGTATGCTGCAATGAGTATAAAAGATGAAGTCAAACGTAGAGGCACATATGCTCTCTAGAAAGAACCTCAAATGGCGGCACAGCCAACTGAAACTGATTGCCTTTATAAACTGGTTGCCTTTATTTACAGCACTGATGATCGTAATCCACTTTAGGTTAAATGTAGACTTACAGCTAATACCTGAGGCGGCAGTAACTACAATATTCATTGGCTTTCATGATGTACTTCATATTAATTTTAAATATAGCTAAGGAACTTTCATACACTTAAAATGTAGGTGTTAAAATTGGAATTGTTTGAGTGAAAGGCCGTTGGTCCACTTAAGCTGTTTTTTCTTATTACAGTCGTGGAGACCCGTACAACCCTTTTCGCAACTTTATAGTTGCATTTTCAGGGGTATTTTCTGTACAAAAGATTACAAAATGGTACTGCCAAACTTTCATTTAACATTCCACACACCCAAAGAAAGGAAATATGTTATGTGGACTTGTGTCGGGAAACGCTTAATTTCCATGTTAGGGCTCATTTTAGTATTTAAATTTAATTGTAAATTCAAATGATTCGTGCAGACAATTGTCAAAATACCCAATTGTTTCGTTAATTCGTTAGTATGTACTGTTCTTCTTCGATTCGCCGCCAGTTGGCCCAATTAAAGGAAGGTAATATTGACTACGGCGCTTGTATTGACATGCGACTCATTGCTCTACAGTACTAGCGTCAAGCACATCAGTACGTAGCATCAATTGGTTAGTGTTCATCACGAATGTAGTTTTGCAGACAGTGCAATGTTTACAAATGCGGTGAATCGAGGAAGTGCAGTACGTACTAACGAAACATTTGGGTATTTTGACAATTGTCTGCACGAATTATTTCAATTTACATTTAAAGAGAAATACTAAAATGAGCTCTAACAGCGTTTCCGGACACATGTCCACACAACATATTTTCTTTATTTGTGTATGAGGAATGTTTGCTGATATTTTGGCTGTACCTTTTTGTAACACACTCTATCTGTTCATAAACCATTGATTCGATTGCAATGAAACTTTGCTGAACTGTTCACTGTATGTCACGAAGGTTCCTGAACGAAAAATAAAATAGCGTGACACACAACTAAGGAGATATTACGTCATAAATAATGAGAGGCCACCACGTGAGAATACCCATATTACGCGTCAATTACTGGAAAATGGGAGTTAGAGGCCTGCAAGAAAGTTTGCACGTAATTTAGGACGTTTAGGAAGCGTTTTGTGACTGACATCCCCCCTTCTCAAATAATGATGAAATGAAAAGAAGTCTGCCGCTGACAACAGTTTCGCTATATATGCCGTAAAACTTTCGCGTCAGGGATGACCTTGTATCAAATAAAGTTAGCATTACAAATTTGCATGTTACTATTTATTTTTGTCTGAAAGTCTTCTCTAATTGTCTTGCATACAAAATTAAGCAATCTGTTATCTTAATCTCTATCTATATAAAAGCGAAAGGACACTCACTCACTGACTAAACACGAAATATCGAAAACTATTTCACCTATGAAGCTGAAATTTGTCAGAAATGTTGTTTGTAGGTAGGAAACGTCAGCTAAGAAAGTATTCGGTGATAGGTGCATGGCGGAGCATACTTCTCCTACAGACTCACGAAATCTACAGTTTCATTCCAAACTTCACGAAATTTCGCACGCTTGACCTTCAAAACAAGAGGAAGGTCACCATATACTTTAAGTTTCATACGGTGCATGGTGGAGGGTACTTTGTAACATAAAAGTGGATCCATAAATACATTGGTCGCGCCATAACTTAAGAACGATCGACCGACTTCGCAGATCCTTTATTTGTTTGTTTCCTTATTCTCAGAACAAGGGTTGTATGAAATAAAACTGGAATATTTGAGAACAACTAAGTGCGATTTTCAATGTTATCCTGCGTTTCTGTTGCATAGAAATCTATAGTTTTGTTCCGATATTGACGAAATTTTGCAGACCCTACCTTAAATCAAGACGAATGTCAGTGTATAAAATTTCTTTCGGTGCATGGTGGAGATTACTTAACTTACGGAATTTTACAAAATTCATAGTTTTGCTCTAATCATCAATTTTTGCACATATGACTTTTAAACCAAGAGGGAGATCACTAGGCACATAAATGTTTGTATGGTACATGACAGAGGGTACCTTGTAGAAAACTTTGCTGAAAGAGGGAAGGGTGGAAACGAACCGAGAGATGGGGGAGAAAGAGGTGGATGCAGAGAGAGGGGGGAAGTGGATGTGGACTACAAGAGTGTAGGGTATCACCGGGCAACACCGGGTTTACAGCTAGTTGTTTTAATAAAATTAATATTTACATTAAAATGTTACGTATTAAAATAGCTAAATAATCCAAACAGTTTGTGTATCAGAAAGTTGGTATTTTTGTAAGCCAGTAGGCTAGTCATTACATAATTTGACTGAAAACCCAAAGAGATTTTGGTCATATGTTAAATATACTCGGGGAAAGTCACAAACAATACCTTCACTACGTGATAGTAATGGCGATCCTGCCGATGACAGCGCTACTAAAGCAGAGTTACTAAACTTAGCTTTTAGAAACTCATTCACTAAAGAAGACGAAACCAATATTCCAGATTTCGAATTACGAACAGATGCCGTAATGAGTAACATAGAAGTAGATATTATCGGAGTAGTGCAGCAACTAAAATCACTTAATAAGTACAAGTCTTCTGGTCCGAATTGTATACCCATTACATTTCTATCTGATTATGCTGAAGCGATAGCTCCTTACTTAACAGTCATATACAACCGCTCTCTCATACAAGGATCTGTACCAAAAGATTGGAAAGTTGCACAGGTCACACCTATATTCAAGAAAGGCAGTAGGAGTAACCCACTAAACTACAGGCCTATTTCATTGACGTCAATTTGCAGCAGGGTTTTGGAACATATCCTGTATTCAAATATTATGAATTATCTCGAACAGAACGATCTATTGACCCAAGGTCAACACGGATTTAGAAAATATCGTTCATGCGAAACACAACTAGCTCTATATTCACACGAAGTGATGGGTGCTATCGACAAAGGTTCGCAAATCGATTCCGTATTTCTTGATTTCCAGAAAGCTTTTGACACCGTACCTCACAAACGGTTTTAATCAAATTGCGTGGTTATATATCGCCCCAAATTTGCAATTGGATGGGGGATTTCTTGTCAGAGAGGACACAGTTCGTAGAAATCGATGGTAAGGCCTCGACTAAAACAGAGGTGATATCGGGCGTTCCACAAGATAGTGTTATTGGTCCTCTGCTATTCCTTATTTACATAAACGATTTAGGGGAAAATCTAAGTAGCTCTCTTAGGTTGTTTGCAGATGACGCCGTCATTTACCGTCTAGTAAAATCATCTGAAGATCAAAACCAACTGCAGAACGATCTGAATAAGATATCAGTATGGTGTAAAAATTGGCAATTGACTCTAAATAATGAGAAGTGTGAAGTCGTCCACATGAGTACGAAAAGAAATCCGTTAAACTTTGTTTACAACATAAATCAATCAAATGTGAAGGCCGTAAACTCCACAAAATACCTAGGAATCACTATTACTTCAGACTTAAACTGTAAAGAACACGTAGATAATATCGTGGGAAAGGCGAACCAGAGACTGCGTTTTATTGGCAGAACCCTTAAAAGATGCAACAGAACTACTAAAGAAACTGCATACACTGCGCTTGTCCGTCCATTTTTGGGGTATTGCAGCCCAGTGTGGGATCCTTATCAGGTGGGTTTGACGGAGGACATGGAAAGAGTCCAAAGAAGGGCAGCTCGTTTCGTATTGTCACGATACAGGGGAGACAGCGTTACGGAAATGATACAGGATCTGGGATGGGAATCATTACAACAACGGCGCTTATCGCTGAGGCGTGGGTTACTCGCGAAACTCCAATCGCCAACATTCTCCTCCGAATGCGAAATTATATTGTTGACTCCTACTTACATAGGTAGAAATGATCATCAGAATAAAATAAGAGAAATCAGAGCTCGAACAGAGAGATTCAGGTGTTCTTTCTTCCCGCGCGCTATTCGAGAATGGAATGGGAGATAAATAGTATAATTGTGGTTCGATGAACCCTCTGCCAGGCACTTAAATGTGATTTGCAGAGTATCCCATGTAGATGTAGAATTGTCGTTTATGTTATTTGTAATATTTTTACATAAATCCTAGGTTGAATAACGGGGATTAGTGGTCAAGTCCAAGAGCTAGTAACATCCCTCATTTCGTCAAAAATAATAATAAAATTACAGAAAAGTAGCACAAAGAAATGTCGCCGTACCGCGAGAAAAGCAGCAGCTCCAGAACTGATGCTTGTGGGACTCCTTGGAGATGCCTCACCAGACGTGCGCCTGCAGCAGTATGACGAGCAGCGCGGCGAGCCCCTTGGCGAGGTCTGCCAGCAGGCGTAGTCGCACGCTGAAGCAGCCGGCGGCGGAGACCGTGCAGTCGTCAGCGGCCATGCACTCGGCCAGCAGGCACAGTGGAAGCTGCACCTCTGCCGCTAGGCCACCAGGAGAACGCGCTCCCAGCAGGTGGCAGGCGGCGGACCGCGACCCGCGGCACTGCGAGGCCGCGCGCTCTCCCAGCGCAGACAGCGTCCACACCAGCGTCACCTGCCGACCACCGCGACAATCAGCCACATATGTAAAGGACACTAGTGCCTGAACACAATCAACAGTATGGCTATGCTACTAATGACACTGCTGCTAAAGCAGAGCTGCTAAACACAGCTTTTCCATAATTCTGATGAAACGCTACTGTAGTATCATTCCATATGACTTACTTCAATTTATACGGGTTTTATACGTGTTATTATGAGTGCCAGTCATGAAGAAATTGTTCCACCAAGTATGCAAGATATATGACAAGGGAAATACCCTCCAACTCTAGACCATCCTCTCCTCTCTGCACCTCGCTCGTTGCCGCGCCTCCACCACTGTATTCCCCCTGCTCTCCACTTGACCACTCTCCAGGCCCTTTCCCGTGGCAACTTTCGCACCCTCCCCCTCCCCCTCCCCCTCCCGGATGATGCCCTCCGACCTGACATCTACCCTTCATACCAGCTGTGATCCTTCCCCATGCTCCCTCTCCCCCTTCTCTCCCTGAGGACAGTCTCATCATAGCCGCCGCCCTATGCTCATTTTAATTACAGCTTAAACGTCAATGGTGTCAGTCCTAGTTACATACGTTAAGAAAGTACAGAAATTGTGGCGTTTAGCAAGTACAATCTTTCATTATTAAAAATTAGTAATATTTATTCATTTCTATGCTCGTCTAATAATATCGTGAATTACATGTGAGAAATACAAGTGCCTGGAGAACGTGTCTATAAAAACTAGATTAGTAGTTGACGTACTTTATTTTCCCTCCGACGGTGTTGTTAATTCTCAATATTCTACTTGTCACTCGGACCTTGAACACTTAAACAAAATGCGATACATAATCAATATACACACATTCCTTTAATTTTGGACTGGTTGAAAGTCCCAAATTTTGCAAAAGATGCACATCAATGATGAGTCTCATTAGAAATGATAAGGACAGAACGAAACGTCAGTTTCATCATGAGTTCTGATATAAAAATGAATAAATTACTTAGCGTATGAATTCCTTTTTATATATTGTAAAGAAAGAAGTATATTTTATCGTAATTAAACCAAGGAGTGACCGAAAATTTTACTTGATGGGATGTGCTTAAAGAAGTTATCATTCCCTCTGCAATTCCTAGGACTTCAATCATTCATTTACCACACCACTCATTTTGCAGTGTTACTTGTCACTTTAAGGAAATTTATCAGAATATGTAGATTTTCTTCTTTGTTGTTTTATTTTCGTCTAAGAGATCAAAAATTATATTTGCGCAAAATTAACATAAAAATATTATTAAAATCCTTATTTTGCTCCCATTTATAACCGTTGTTTGTTTACTGTAATAAATAATTCGGAATATTCAACTGTTTTCTTGTTTCTTCAGGCTGACTGTTGTCAAGTAACAACTGACAGTTATTCAAATTAAAAGTGATTGTCAAAAATTTAATTGAAGATTGATAACTGACGATTCTGTATAAAAATGTATCAAAATACATCAGACATAAAAGCTAAATTGGAGTGTTATGGTGACTACATTTATTTTACTTGTAGCTCTTACGTGCTAGTAAAGATAACTGGTGAGGTACTAATGTACAGAATAGATAAGTTGCAGTTAGACAACTATCATTGACACTAAATTCTTTATCAAACAAAGAATAACAATTTAGAATGTTGAATGTGGATATATCAGTTCTACATAATGTACACGCAGATGACATGTGCATTACATACACCGCATTGACCCACAAAAACATTGCAGCAACATTGCAACCATATTTTATATTTAGCGTGATCGTAAAATATAACCGAGAATGAAAGGTTGTAGGCTACAAATCGTGAAAAGTGAAATTTTTGTCGTACGCTAGCAATTGATAAACACCATGTCATGCCATCACCATCATTTTTACAACATTGAACTTGAAAACTGATACTTAGCTATTAGGTTTCCTACGCAATTTGACGCAATATGAAAGTGAAATGAAACTAATGGAAGGTGAAATAATTACTACACGAGACAAAGCTGTTTCGCCACATACATAGTAGGTACTTCAATATACATATACGAGTAACAAGGGCGAATTACTTACGAAGATCGTGTTTGGATATTACTCTCAGTACGGACAGAACGTGGGGCCCATAGTGATATTTTCACTCTGCAGCGGAGTGTGCACTGTTATGGAGCTCTCTGGCAGATTTAAACTATGTGCAGGTCTGAGACTCGAACCTAGGACTATTGCCTTTCGCGGGAACTTAGGTACCGAGGAGCTGTGAGGAAGGGCCGGTATAGTTCATTCGGTAGAGCACCTGCCCGCGAAAGGCAAAGGTCTCAGGTTCGAATCCTGGTCTAGTACACAATTTTAATTTGCCTGCAAGTTTCATAACTTGGGATATTTAGTAATTCCTTGTGAGTAGCCGTTGTAATACGTAAAACTGGTGCAGGTAAACAAGCAATACGCAATTGTATAGGGAGAACAGTCAGTGCGTGAAGGCCAAAACAGTGACGCAATCATAGATTCTGCCAACTCACGGAAACAAGTACTGGCAAATCCGGAGTCAAAACAGCTGCCTTCGTTTCTGTGTGTGACTTTATTATATTAGCGCAATAACTTACCATCAGAACTAATTCCGGTAAGGTGTATAAAATGTAAGTAAAAGTAATATTGTCAGCTTTCAGTAGAGTGAAAGCTTCAGTGAGATGGAGCAGTAGCCACAGAAACGTTTCCCCTACATAAAACAATATCTGATACCCGAAAAACTTGTTCACAGTGTTATATGCTCTCACAAACGTCCAGTATTTAGCACCGACGTGTCGAACCTTACGGGAGAACATTTCAGCGTCCGCTCCAACTGAGATACTGTAAGAATTGCGGCAAATTCTCAGATTTCGGTACTGGGACCAGTCAAGTGACCGGAGAGTGGTGTTGTAGTATCCGTGTAGACTGGTGAGAATCCACAGAATGGCGCAGAGTGTTAGCACCATGACGTCCAGCACTATATTTCTCCAGAGTCTGAGGAGGCAGGCTTCCAGAGACCATACACTGGACAAGGAGGCTGCGGAGGTAGCGTGGAGGATCAGCATTAAAGAGACGAAGGAGATGAGGATCCTACGTATCTGCCTGCACCTCTCTGCAGGTAGTGCGACGAGAGCGGCGACGTCAGAGACCTCTTGCAGCAGGTCGCAGAAACGCTGGTGACGCGGTGACGCGCCAGACAGGATCACCACCAAGACGGACGCTGCTCCGACGAAGCGACCCACGTTCACCGCCAGAGTTACTTCCCTGCTGAGCTTTCCAAAGCTCGTGCCAGATTTCAGCCAAAGCCGCACCACGTGTATAACGGGAACTACAGTGAGGACCGATGAAAATAGAGTCAGCACTTTGGAATGCTTGAACTTCCTCGCACTTTGGTCATACTGGAGTGGAGAGAATGTTGTTAGTTTAGATAATAGCAGAACTGGGTACATTATCCGGTACACATTATCAGACCCCATACTGTCTTTTTCACCGTTACCTGTTTGGTGGAGTTTAAAACGATATTACTTTAGTGCACAACCGAAATCTTATCCCACTTTCAGGCAGTATAATCCAAACTTCAATGTTCCACATTACAATTATCACAGATATCGTCCGTTGAAAATCGTGTGCTTTGAAGCACTATTGAAGCAGGTGACTTTGAGCTGTTCCTGTCATCGGGGTACTCTCATAATTATTTCGTAATTCCGCAATTTCCAACATCATCACTTTCGGCTAAAATACCCGCTGTAAGACTTACTAAGTGTTACTTCATACTTAATTTCGTGTGCAGTTAGACTCCATATAGCTTCAAATAAGTTTCCACGGCAATATTTCTCGTGGAATCTAGTTACACAGTTGTTTCGCTATTTACAGAAACTATTATGTGAATAGTTACTGATGGCTCTTCAGGGTTGTATGGCCGTTGTTCATGAAACATTCATATTCGTGACGTTTAGTGCAGAGCTGCGCTGGACATCTTCAGAGGTACTCTGCCAATGTCGAGTATTGTTGACTGTAGATATGGACGTCGGAGAATGGCATAAAAGTGCTGACGTTCTCACTTGATCGGAAGAGATCATCTTTATACGACCGTGGATAACAGTTCGTCGTTCAGGATCAAATATTAGTTTCGGAAATCTTCACTTCATGATTTACTAATTGAAGTTCTTGCTGAGCCGTAACTGAGTTTTCAGGCTTTCTCAACTCGTCAAAAACTGTAATGTTCTTTCAGACCTGAGTTGACGTTTCTCTTCTTAGTTCCAATACAGATCTTTCCACAAGTGTAGAGAATCTTATACACTCCAAATTCTGACACAGGAAGGCAGTCTATGAATACATTAACTGTTATAAAATTGTGTGTCTAAAATCTTCTGATGGTATCAATGTTTTGAATCGGAACACTATCTTTTCATCTGAGTGCTTCATATTAAGTACATGATTTTCGTAATTTCCTCCGTTTTCACATATGTTTCACCAAATGCAGAAACTACTGTGATGAAAAATGTGTTTATGAAAACTTCTGATGATATCAGTAGAAGATCGGTGTATTATCACAATGCTTGGGTTTCTCCTCGCGTAACAAGTTTTCTGAAACGCAGTTCACTTTAATACCATGTGCCTCAGTTTGAACCATATAGAGCGTTTTGCTTCACAAGTATTCGCCTCGATACGCATCTAATCAGTTTCTTATATCCTCACGGAAACTTGCAGACACGAAGGTGGTACAGTTTATGACTATCACTTTCGAATACATAACTCATACATCCTGACAAAAAAGGTGACGAAAATAGTGTTCATGAAACCGCATTGCGGAACTTCCACAGAATTCAACAATTAATATTTTTCCAGCACCATTCACAAAACTATCATTGAGGTAACTGTTGCCACAAGTAATGTAGGTTTCTGCAACACGAAATATGAAATGTCATTAGGTTGTTGCGTATTTTCAGACAATCTTAGTTTGTTTAGTTACCTAACAACTAGATCCACTGTAGGTTCAGCAAAGACATATTTTAGCAAAATTATTTATTAGTAGTGAAACGGAATTCGCTTCGATGCTTTACAATACGTTTAGGTACTGGCATCTGCAGCAGATGCTCTAATTCTGAACCTCTCTGCGATACTCCTACTCAGTAACTGGAGCTGTTTTCTCGTCGTCTCAATATGTAGCGTTCGTAAACAGAAATTCAGTAACGACCGTTGCACGAGGAGCAGAACCACGCTTTTATTTTCAATTGAGAGTGCTAAATTTTTCATTTACAATGCAGCAAATTACGCATACTTAATCTCCGTCGCAGTTGTACCTTGCCTGCTGCTATTTCCCGCGGCCCTTGGGCGGATGGTTGACGCGAGAGCAGGGAAATTGCGCTGTCAGCGGGCAGTGATGTACGCCGCGCCCGTCCACCTGACGTCAATAACCACTTTACCAGAGGACGCTCCGGCCTACTGTCAACTGTTCTGTTCGCGTAGAATTCAATTCAGTCGCAAATAACGAAACGCCGAGTGGCCGGCAGATGGTGACAGACACTTGGCCGGCAAAAGCGGAATTAGATTTTTGTCGCGCCCGCTCTGAATTGACGTTCGCGTCAACTGCAGCTGTTGTGGAAATTCGCGTCCGGAAAACACGCAGGCGGTCTCTACATTTGTCACTGTGCCGTTGAACGTCAAAACCGACCGACATGACAATTAGCAAAACTACAGCCGTAGATCTGCGACTAACATGGAAAGTACTTGGGCTCGAACATACACATGTACACCAAAATCGTATGAGATATAATGTAAAGGTTCCTTGCACTAGTGATACTCCCGCATCTGTAAATCTCTGCAGCCGTCCGTTAGAGGCCTCTGCGTGTGCCATGCCGCATTGCACTTTGACCTGTCGGTTCGCCGGTAGGGACGGTGCAGTATGCCTCCGAAGTCGCGTTTTATGACGTTATTTGTGTCGTGAAGTGTTATATGGGGCGGCGATTGCTAATCAAAAATGTTCAAATGTTTGTTAAGCTTAAGGGACTTAACTACGGGGTCATCAGTCCCTAAACTTACAAACTACTTATTAACTACCTACAACTAAGGACGGCACAAATATCCATGCCCGATGGGGGATTCGAACCTCCGACCGTAGTGGCCGTGCAGACCGTGACTGAAGCGCCTCAGTCCCCTCAGCCACCGCGGCCGGCAATTGCTAATCAATCCCGCTAATGTATTGCGATTGGCTGAGATGAAGTTACGAAGATCCCTTCTTCGTGAGGATTGTATTAGTGTAGAAGATGAATCATTTGCATGCTTTCTGGTATCTGTTATGGTATAGAAATATGAGAATAAGTTAGATACTATTGTTACAAACTCAAACTCATAATAATGATAATAGGGATAATGACGAAAAACTCATTGAAAAGCGGTTGTGCTACGGTAAATGCGGGAAGAGGCGATGGAAGCAGTGGCAGTGAATACCAACAGTCTTCCGAGAAGAAGGTTTGAGTTGCAACTATCATCACGGCTTTTGAGAACATATGCTAGAGAACATGTACGATGATTATTACATGAGTTATAGTTAAGATATCTGCATTACATATGACGTCTACAATTACATCTACAGTGCTATCTAAAGCATGATTGCAAAGTTTTGCATATAATCGACGCCCACCAGCACACTGAGGTGTACGTAGAGATCCTGTAAGCAAACGTTCATACATATATGTTTGTTCGATCCCAGGTACTTTCCTTGTAAGAGAAAGAAACATCGAGATTAATTTTTGAACCGTTCTTTTTCGTTACTCGTTCGGGTTATCCTAAAATAACATTGTTTAAGAGTTTTGCTATACTGTATTACTAGAATCAAGATTAATTGCATTATCTATCGTGTTGCCAGAAACGCTTAAATGCGGATAGTGTTGTCCCTAATCACAATAAAGAAAATACATTATTTAAGTTTTGTGAAGAGATCTTCAAATAACTCAAACCTCTCCTATACCACCTTCCAACAATTTATTCTTCCACACAGATGTGTATCTTGTATCTAATGTTTTCTTCAGTATTGTAATATATTATTCGTTCTCTACGGGCGTCTACCTTTTTCCACCTCTCTGAAAATGTTAGACCGTCATTTTCACTTGCCAATTTACGAGTACATTTGTGTATGTCACTCTGTCCCCTACACTCTTTCATTTCTTAAACTTCCTATAAACAAAATCTTACATCATTTGATTTGGAGATGGAACTTAAATAGCATCGGACTTCAGCGTTGTGTTGCTCGTTAGATTCAACCCTTGCCCTTGAATGTTTTACATGATCCCCCCATCCTATTGAATCGTATATGGCGGAGGGCTCTTGCAGGTCACCCAAAAGTTTTCTCCATTTGTATCTAAGTTAACCCCATCCGTACCTCTAACCATGATCGTGATATTTCGTCCGGTCCTGGTGACATCGGAAGTTCAGTGAGACTCATTGCGCATTATGCTGTAGTTTACCGAGAATTCGCAACGATGGGTAGGCGTAGCAAAATGCAGGATGATCTGTAGCGTATCAACGCATGGCGTTGGGAGTAGCAATTAATATTCAACAATTCACCATTCACCATTTACAAAGATCCTTTGGAATAACTGTACAAGCACTGGAAACAACTCTTTCCATAAAATATTTGGATGTGGAGGCATGAAAATATTTGAAGTGGAACAACCACATAAAATTAATCGTTGATTAGGCAGATGCCATCCTGAGATTCATAGGAAGTGTAGTGTAGTGAAGGAAATCATGTTTGGACAGAACTTTATTGTAGCTCATATTTGTGGAATCCATACCTAATACGGTTGATAGGCGTCATAGGTAAGATCCAATGGAGAGCAACCTGCATCATTAAGGGCTGATTTAGAAAGAATGTTATCGTTTCAGAGATGAAAAGAAATCTCCAGTGGCAGACGCTGCAAGAGAGACACTCTGCATCACGGGGCAACTGTAAAAATTGAGAGAGCTTGCGTTTCACGAAGAGTAAACAAATATATTGCTTCCTCCTATGTATATATCACAAAATGATCACGACGTTGAAATTAGAGACATTAGTGTCTACATGTAGGATTACCGCAAATCGTTCTTCCTCGTGAACTATTCGTGACTGAAATGCGAGGAGGAAGCAATCCTGATGCAGTAAGTACACTCTGCCACACACCGTGACATGGCTTGCGAAGTGCGGATGTAGATGTAGATGGAATGACGTCAATTTGCAGCAGGGTTTCGGAACAGATCCTGTATTCAAATATTATGAATTATCTCGAACACAATTATCTAATAACCCAAGGTCACCACGGGTTTTGAAAATATCGTTCTTGCGAAAGACAACTAGCTCTTTACTCACACGTAGTGATGGGTGCTGTCGACAAGGGTTCGCAAATTGATACAGTATTTCTTGATTTCCAGAAGGCTTTTCACACCGTCCCTCACAAACGGCTTTTAATCAAATTGAATGGTTGTGGTATATCGCCCCAAATTTGCGACTGAATAGGGGATTTCCTGTCAGAGAGGACACAGGCCGTAGTAATCGATGGAGAGGCATCGAATAAGACAGAGGTTATATCGGTCGTTCCACAGGGTAGTGTTATTGGTCCTCTGCTGTTCCTTATTTACATAAACGATTTAGGGGCAAATCTAATTACCTCTCTTGGATTGTTTGCAAATGAGGCCGTCATTTACCGTCTAGTAAAATAATCTGGAGATCAGTACCAACTGAAGAGCGATCTGAATAAGATATCACTATGGTGTAAAAATTGGCAACTGAGTCCAAATAATGAGAAGTGTGAAGTCCACATGGGTTGTGTTTTTATGGTCTTCAGTACGGAGACTGGTTTGATGCAGCTCTCCACCCTACTCTATCCTGAGCAAGCCTTTTCATCTCCTCATAAGAACAGCAACCAACATCCACTTGAATCTGCTTACTATACGCGTATCTTGGTTTCCCTCTGCGATTTTTACCCCACACACTTCCCTCCAATGCCAAATTTACGATTCCCCGATGTCTAAGAATGTGTCCCACCAAGCGATCCCTTCTCTCAGTCCGGGTATGCCAAAAATTCCTTTTCTCGCCAATTCTGTTCAGTACCTCTTCATTAGTTATGTGATGTACCCACCTAATCTTCAGCATTCTTCTGTAGCACCACATTTCAAAAGCCTCTATTCTCATCCTGTCCGCACTGCTTATCGTCCATGTCTCACTCCCGTACAAAGCAACACTCCACACAAATGCCTTCAGAAAAGACTTCCTTACACTTAAATTAATATTTGATGTTAGCAAATTTCTCTTTTTCAAAAATGCTTTTCTTCCCATTGCCATTCTGCATTTTATATCCTCTGTACTGCGACCATCACATGTTATTTTACTATCCAAGTAACAAAACTCATCTACCACCTTCATTGTTTCGTTACCTAATCTAATTCCTTCAGCATCGCCTTATTTTCTAAGACTGCACTCCATTATTTTTGTTTTGTTCTTGTTAATGTTCATTTTATACGCTCTCTTCATCACACTGTCCATTCCATTCAACTGCTCTTCCAGGCCCTTTGCTGTCTCTGACAGAATTACAATGTCATAAGTAAAACGCAATGTTTTTATTTCTTCCCCCTGAACTTAAATCCCTATTCAAAAATGTTCAAATGTTTGTGTAGTCTATGGGACTTAACTACGGGGTCATCAGTCCCTAAACTTACAAACTACTTATGAACTACTTACAAACTAGGAAGCACAAATATCCATGCCCGAGGGGGGATTCGAACCCCCGACCGTAGTGGCCGTGCAGACCGCGACTGGAGCGCCTTAGTCTCCTCGGCCACCGCGGCCGGCAAATCCCTATTCTAAATTTTTCCTTGCTTTCCTTCACCGCTTGCTCGATGTACAAATTGAATAACATCGGAGGAAGGCTACAACCCTGTCTTACTCCCTTCCCAACTGATGCTTCCCTTTCATGCCCTTCGAGTCTAATAACTGCGGTCTGGCTTTTGTACATGAGTACGAAATGAAATCCGTTAAACTTTGTTTACAAAATAAATATATCAAAAGTGAAGGCTGTAAACTCCACAAAATACATAGGAATTACTATTATCCACACTTAAACAGGAAAGAACTCGTAGATACCGTCGTGGGAAACGCGAAACAAAGACTGCGTTTTATTGGCAGAACCCTTAAAAGAGCAACAGAACTACTAAAGAGGCTGCATACACTTGTTCGTCTTTTTTTTTTTTGTATTGCTGCCCAGTGTGGGATCCTTATCAGGTGGGTTTGACGGAGGACATCGAAAGAGTCCAAAGAAGGGCAGCTCGTATTGCATTGTCACGATACAGGGGTGACAGCGTCACGGAAATGATACTGGACCTGGGATGAGAATCATTACAACAACGTCACTTATCGCTGCGGTGTGGGATACTTAAATTACAATCGCTAACATTCTCCTCTTAATGCCAAAATATATTGTTGACTCCCACTTACATAGTTAGAAATGATCATCAGAATATAATACGAGAAATCAGAGCCCGAACAGAGAGATTCAGGTGTTCATTATTCCCGCGCACTATTCGAGAAAGGAATAAGAGATAAATAGTACAATGGTGGTTCGATGAACTAAAACAGAGGTGATATCGGGCGTTCCAAAGGGTAGTGTTATTGGTCCTCTGCTGTTCCTTATTAACATAAACGATTTAGGGGAAAATCTAAGTAGCTCTCTTAGGTTGTTTGCAGATGACGCCGTCATTTACCGTCCAGTAAAATCATCTGAAGATCAAAACGAACAGCAGAACGATCTGAATAAGATATCACATGGTGTAAAAATTGGCAATCGACTCTAAATAATGAGAAGTGTGAAATCGTCCACATCAGTACAAAAAGAAATTCGATAAACTTTGTTTAAAAGATGAATGAATCAAAAGTGAAAGCCGTAAACTCCACAAAATACCTAGGAATTACTGTTACTTCTGACTTAAACTGGAAAGAACACGTAGGTAATATCGTGGGAAAGGCGAACCAGAGACTGCGTTTTATTCGCAGAATCCTTAAAATATGCAACAGAACTACAAAAGAAACTGCATACACTACGCTTATCCGTCCATTTTTGGAGTATTGCAGCCCAGTGTGGGATCCTTATCAGGTGGGTTTGACGGAGGACATCGAAAGAGTCCAAAGAAGGGCAGCTCGTTTCGTATTGTCACAATACAGGGAGACAGCATTACGGAAATGATACAGGATCTGGGATGGGAATCATTACAACAACGGCGATTATCGCTGCGGCGTGGGCTACTTACGAAACTACAATCGCCAACATTCTCCTCCGAATGGGAAAATATATTGTTGACTCCCACTTACATAGTTAGAAATGATCATCAGAATAAAATACGAGAAATCAGAGCTCGAACGGAGGGATTCAGTGGTTCTTCGTACTCGCGTGCTATTCGAAAATGGAATGGGAGATAGATAGTATAACGGTTGTTCGATGAACCCTCTGCCAGGCACTTAAATGTGATTTGCAGAGAATCCCATCTGGATGTAAAGGTAGAGAAGCATCCCATCTGCTGAGTGCCGTACAAGTGTACCTTGTTATTTGGGCACTCTGTCGTATTACACAGCCTGATAGAGCGAAGAAGGTGGAACTGAATCTTAAAAGTTGCATAGAAGTACGGCTTGAAGCTACCCGCTCCGTTAGCCGTGTGGTCTAACGCATCGCTTTCCGGTTCGAATCCGCCCGCCCGGATTACCAAAAGGGGTCGTAGTGCGGGCCAGCCTGGATGTGGTTTTTAGGCTGTTTCCACATCCCCCTATGTGAATACCGGGTTGGTCCCCAACTCCAACCTCAGTTACACGATTCGCAAACATTTCGTAACACTTTACACTTTCACACATGTATATCACTATATGTAGACATTTTGGGTACACATTTCCTCGTGGGTTAGCATGGGTTGGCGGCAGGAAGGGTATCCGGCCACCCTGTAAATACTTACACATGCCAAATCCGCGTTTAACATAGTAGCGACCCCGCATGTACGGGAAAGGGGCCTAAGAGACAGAAAGAAGTACGTCTTGAAACTGAATAATTTGAAAAACTTCAGTGTTCGTGTCACATTCAGTCTGTCGATGTGATCACGTCCTTTCTGATTTATACTGACAATGAGATGGTCAGACATCTGGATTACCAATTTCATAATCTTTTACATGGAACTTCTGTACTGAATATAAAGAGAAACGTGTTTCGCGTTATTGCTAGCCATCAATATTTGGAAAAAAAAAAAGGAAATCAAGCTGAAAGTTGACGATGGAAAATCGCGTTTTCAGTGCTATACATCAAAAGATCGTCTTAGGGTGAATATTTTTAGTAATATATATGAGATCGAAAATAAATGACGTTCGAGAAATTAACGGTTTTTTGTTTTCATGCTGTACCACCACCAAAATCATCCTCTACACCACCCCTACCGTCACTCCCACCACCACCATATGGAGCCCCTCTTATACACACCCCTTTGGCGTGCCCCTCACTGCCCTCCTTCCCACGAACACTGCCTCTCACTGACTCCCAACTCCATTCCCGTCCTACCCCTCCATCCACCATCCTACACCCTTCAACGGCCTGCTTGTATTTCCTCCCTTCTCCCCTGCCAGAATAGTTAACTGACGCACCACAGTGGCAGAATAACCGTAGTTTCCGCCACAGCCACTACCGCCACAACAGGGCTCTGTCCACCGCCTAATCCTCCTTGACCCTGTCTCCCTCCTTTTCCACATACACAGGAACATAGAAAACTACAAAATGCAGGAGGGCAGATCCTCTCCCCTGCCTCGACCAAGTAGACTCCTCCCGCCCACCACTTCCTCCACCCCCTACACAGTTAACCTATGATGCAATGGACTCTGTCCCCATTCCTGCCTCGTCCCAACCCAACCCCTAGACCTTTGTCCTCTCCCCAATACACAATTCCTCGACAACGAAAACCTGTACTTTGAACACGTCGAACAAGATAAATAGTACCCTGCCGCTCCTATCGCCCAAATCATCCCACATAGGGTCTCTGTCCTCATTAAGTCTCCGAGCACTCCCTTCCACACCGATGTCTTCTTCGTATCCACCTCTGCCCCCAAGCTACCCTAACTCCATACTACACCTCTCCCTGCTAACCCCTGCCTCCCCAATGCCCATCCACCATCATTGCCATGATCACTGGCGATTTCGGAGGAGTAGGTGCTGGGCCAACTTAATTCCCATCCAGACATCTCGAACCGATCCGCCAAGTGGATGCACAACGCCACCATACCCACCTACATACCCACCTACAAGATGCGGATTTTTGCAGAATCTGCATCATCCATCGATCACCTCAGCCTTGCTGGGGCGTTGATCTTCGACCGCCGCCAAAAGGTGGAACACTCCTGTTCCCAACACGTCCTACCACTGTACCAGGTGTTTATAACGACGATTTGACACTGATCATCCCACATAGGGTCTCTGTCCTCATTAAGTCTCCGAGCACTCCCTTCCACACCGATGTCTTCTTCATATCCACCTCTGCCCCCAAGCTACCCTAACTCCATACTACACCTCTCCCTGCTAACCCCTGCCTCCCCAATGCCCATCCACCATCATTGCCATGATCACTGGCGATTTCGGAGGAGTAGGTGCTGGGCCAACTTAATTCCCATCCAGACATCTCGAACCGATCCGCCAAGTGGATGCACAACGCCACCATACCCACCTACATACCCACCTACAAGATGCGGATTTTTGCAGAATCTGCATCATCCATCGATCACCTCAGTCTTGCTGGGGCGTTGATCTTCGACCGCCGCCAAAAGGTGGAACACTCCTGTTCCCAACACGTCCTACCACTGTACCAGGTGTTTATAACGACGATTTGACACTGAATTTACATAACCTGTCCTCACAGCAAATCCCCCCCCCAACTCTATAAGAATTGTCCTAACCGCTCCCCCCCTACCTGCAACAGCCTCCACCCCACCTAGTCCTATATGTGGAAATTCATACCTGCCCCCACTTCTCCCATTCCAGCTTGACACATATGCCACCTTTTCATGTAGACCCTTTGGCAAGCCCATACTATACCTTCCTCTAACACAGCATCTGCTCCCTCCCTGCCCAAAAACATATTTTTGTACAACCTCTCCCAACACTATATGGCTACCTTCCGTTTAAACAAAACATTCCCCTAATCCTATCGTCCCATCAGTACCGCTCCTTACCTCACTAACTCCTGTTGCATTAGGTGGAGTGGTGTTCGGCCACCTCTCTTATGACCTTGTCCAGCCAAAACCCCTCCTGAATAATCGTACCAAGCACCTTCTCCTCAGCCTCTTTCTTTCATCCCTATCACCCTCACTACCATTTACATCTGCAGCACCACTCCTGTACGACTTCCTTTCCAATATCCATTGGTCCTTTATGACATATGTGGTGGCTGCCGAACTTAACCTTTCTTTCTACCAGTCTATGAATTCTGGTGTTAGTATCAGTTGAGCACCACCTTGCTCCAGTGCGACGTATTTTCCCTCCCCCACCTCACTCACCCCATAAGCAACACCGCCCTTTGTACTGTACTGGGGTCTCCCAACATCATTCCGCACCTTACAGCGGATCCATTTGTATCTCGTTCATAAGACACCTCTTTCCACTCTACCCATCTGGCGACACTGACCATGCGTCCTCCTTCTTTCACTAGACTGTTTCTGATGTGGTCCAGGCCCAAGTCCCCACCAAAGCCATCTACCCCCTCCATCCCACTCTTCCTCTACAGGCTGGGCTCCTCCTACGTGAGTCCTGCAGCCTCTACTGTTCCTTCCTCCGGACCCATCACGGGGACACACTCACACGCCACTGGCAGCCCCAACGACACATTCGATACCTCTTTGTCAGTGAAAAATCTCCAGGACTGGCGCCAGACATGCATCTGTGTTAATTCAACAATCCCGGTCGTCAAAGTACCAGACATTCTTCCGCTGCCTCACTGGCAGTCACTTTACGCCAGACTACCCGCTCCAACAACGTCAGTGAGGACGAACACTTTCCCTCCTAATTTTCCGAAGTATTTTCCATCCCTGACAATCCTAGCTTCGACTACTCCCTCTTCCCCGATGTCAGTATACCGATGCCACCTCTCCCCTGCTCGCCCCGACTACCAGAATTTGGAGCACATGCCTCCCTTTGTACTAAACACGCCAGGCATCGCCCACGACATCCAAGCCACACTCTGCACTAAAAGCGACACCTCCTCTGGTCACCTTCTACGCTGCCCATGCCTCCCACCGTCTTGTATCGTGACCTGTGGAAGAACCACAACCTTATGTTTGCCAAACCCAATAAACCAGCTTACCGCCCCATCAGTCTCCTCCTTGCTCAGCCAAGTCTTGGAAATAATCCTCTCCCGCCGTATGCATCCACACCTCTGCAAATAACAGCTTTTCCCAATTCCCAACGTGGTTTCCGAACCTCCTTTTCTGCTGATAACCAGCTCCTTCGCCTGCTCTTCGTCCAGCTTAACACACGTCACTCTGACATCTTTGTCTACCTCGATATTGAGAAAGCTTACGACCGTGTATGGCATTCTGGTCTCCTCTTCAAGCTCCAGTTACACCCTACCTATTAAGTCTGTCCGCCTCATTGCTTCCTTCCTCACGTGCCACCCGTCCTATGTCACTGTCTGTAACTCTTAACTCCAGTTTGTTCTACCGCTCCACTGGGATACCTCAAGGTATTGTTCTCTCCCCCCTCCTTTACCTCATCTAATCCGCCGATATACCCCAATCCCAGCCTCCATTCCTCCTTCTGCAATATGCTGATGACACCACCTTCCTAGCCGTCGCCTCATGCCTTGCCCACTCGTAGCACTTGCTCCAATCTCACCTCACCGAGTTTGCTGCAAGGTGCAACCAGTGGCAACCAGTGGCTCCTCTCCGCCAAACCTGGGAAATCTCAGGTAATCATCCTAGGTGTATCAACCCCCACATTCCATGATTTTACCTTACGTTCTACAACCGTTCCATCTGTTACACCCTACGCTTAAATACCTCAGCCTCACACTCGATCGCTTCCTATCCTGGACTCCTCACATATGCACTGTTCAACAGAAAGCCCACTCGAAATCTTCAAACACCTCACCGACTAGACGTGGTGGCATCATCCTGTACACATACCAATCCCTCATGCGTTCCATTCCGTATAGTTTCCATCGTGTCTGGGTGTACGCTCCCCCCTTTATCAGAGTACGTTTCGCCACCTCTCTCTACCAGATGACGCTCTCCGTCCTGAAATCTACCCCTCCTATCATCCCTGATCGCCCTCTTCTCCTTTTCCTTCCTACCCCTTGGCTATCAAACTCGCAAACCTAGAGTCCCTAAACACCCTCCCCACCACATGTCCTACCCGTCCCCCTCCAACACTTCCTATCCTCCACCTCTCCCTTACACTTTGGAGTCTCGGCACCGTCGTTTTTAAAGAAGTGCTTCGTCAAGTAACTGTGTATCTAGTGCATCAATGTGATTTTATCAGTTTTTTCTGCTGATCAAAAACAAGCGTCACAACTCGTTTCTCCAGCGTCTCCTTGTTTTTCATTGTGCCATGTCATGGTTTCTAAATGTGATTATAACGTCACCGTGGTACACTGTTCTTAAATTGACTACATGTTTTTATCATCTGTCTACTATGTATTCCACCAACAACGTGAGCTTGTCAATGTTTTAATTCTCCGTTGCTTTAACTTCGTATTAATGTTTAAAGTTCATCATGCTCATAGTTTTTAAAATCCCTCGGCTGAAGATCAGCACTCATGCTGCTGCCGGCCTGCTGGCTGTATACTTGGCTTCAATATAACAATAAAGGAATACCTATCTGTGTTTCAGGAGTCTATTACTTAATGCTCCATCTAAAATTATGTGGCCAAAGCCAAATCGGGTCGGATTGTGGTGCTCTTTAAACCTACCCGATGTTAAGCAAAAGGATATGGCCGTGAAATAATTTAAAAATTCGTTGGGAGAAGAAATAACAGAGCTACGATGATTGACGACTGAAGCCGTAGAATTTAAATTTACACTGCGTATCTTTTTCTACTGTGCTCATGGTGGTTGGGTGAGCTGTGGAAGTTTCTAAAGGCTGTGTACTGTGTAGACAGATAGATTTTATTGTACGATGTCCTTCGACTTCAAAATGGTAATTAATAACGGAAGTTACTGACGATGCATTTTTGGTAGAGCCATTTAGTATATTACACGATAGGTTAGTTCTGTTTTCTTCTATTGCTTCACTATTGGTTCTTTTATGTTTAAAGGAGGGTGTTAACAAATTGAAGGCTTTTGATTGTTTAACTTATAGTCAGCTAAGATTTTGTGTCAGTCTGAAATATTTCATTATTTTAAACAGTGCTTATTTAAAGAGTTCTTGCATTAACAGTATGTAGGATTAATCTATGTGTCATTCTGAATAATTAACTGCAGTCTGCCTGATGGACCAAGCCGATGTGATTTAAGTTCGAGCTGCCTGAAAATTTGTGTTTACAGTACCAAAAATTTACACAAGCAGTTGGGTTCTGATATTATAGTGAGCCGGTAGTGCAATGCAACAACAACTACGTGACTTACTGGCATCTGTGGCACGTAGAGAACTATTCCAAAAGAGTAACTTCCAGCACCTGGACGCGATTTCAGACAACACGAAATGCCAAGAAAAAAAATAATAATCAAGGCAAGGCCAAGGACGTTCACGGATAACATCAGCAAGAGATGACCGTTATATGCGATTAACATCCCGCCGAGACAGGAGGCGGAATGAGACTCATAACACAAACAGTCCGAAATCTCATTCGGGAATGTGGACTCTACTCACGGATGCCTGTGGTATGTGTTCCACACCGACACCGTTTAGCTCGCACAATGTGGGCGAAGTATCATCAGGAGTCGTAGCGAATGGCGCCGGATTCTGTTCACAGAAGAGTAAAGATTTTGCGTTCAGCTGGACAATCGTCGTTTCTTCTTCTGGGGAGGTCTTGAAACTCGGAAAAATTCTGCTTATCTGCAGGAAACATACCATGAAAGTGTGTTCGAGTGGTGTGAACTCAGTACTAGTCTTTCTGTGTCTTTCAGAATGGCGCTTCGGCTGCTCAAAGGTACAGTCGAGATTCTTCTACCTTTTGTTGTGCGGTGTTCTGTTGGCATAGGAGACGGGTTCCTTCTGGAGGACGATAACGCTCGTCCCCACAGAACTGCAATGTTGGGTATATGCTTGAAGCTAACAAAATTGATGGAATAGCCAGCTTGTTAACCGGACCTCAACCCGACTGAACATGATTGGGATGATGTGGCATACGGATTATAGCCAGCCCAGCACCTCCCGAAACGGTTGCAGAGCTGTATATTCCACTCATAGAAGAATGGCCAAATATCCCTCAAAAGCTGATTGATAACCTCGTACTGCCGACGACACCCAGCTTGACCAAATACCACACTAGAGGGCAACTCTTGTGGTTGCGCATGGTGCCTCTTTCTATAAGTATACGGCATGTAAACCTCAAATGAAGAGCCGAGACATCAAAATATCGTACCGTATCACGCATGAACTGCAATTGTAAGCAATACCTGAATAAAATAATTTATTACATGTATCATGGTTGTGTGAGCTGTGTGGAAGTGGGAGAAGAGAGATCAGCTTGGAATAAACAGAAGAATGGCTTGAGGCAGGGAAGTGCACTTTCACCATTACTCTTTATTGTAGTGATGGATGATATAATGAGTACAGTAGCACAAGTAATTGGTGATGGAAAGATGAAAGCTATGGTGTTCGCGGACGATCTGATGATTTGGGGGAATAAGGATGAGGAAGTGCAAGAGCAATTTGATGTATAGGAACAACAAGTACAAGAATATGGCATGGAATTTAGTATAGGCAAGAGATGATTATCACATCAAGAGTAAAAGGGAGAGGAATAACTGGAGTAACAATCCGTGGGGAACGATTGAGGAGAGTGGAGAGTTTCAAGTACCTAGGAAGCCTGATACAGAAAGATGGGAAAAACGACAGAGAAATAAACGACCGAGGGAGAAAAGCAGAAGTATGTCGGAAGAGTGTAAGTAGCCTGATATGGAACAGGGATGTACCCCTAAGAAGTAAAAAAGTTATATACCGGTCATACTATGTCCCGATCCTGCATCTGATACCTGGGTTATGAAAGGAAGAGAGAAAAGCAAATTACAAGCTAATGAAATAAATTCTTGAGGAACAGAATTGAAGTGAGAAAGATAGACAGGTTATAAAATGAGAGGGTCAGAGAGTTAATGTAGGAGGGAAAATAACAAGAGGGAATAGAGAAATCAAGGCTGAAATGGTATGGGCATATTAAGCGACTGGAGGAGAGGAGGATACCCAGGAGGATGCGCGAGATGAAACTGGAAGGAAAGAGACCAAGAGGAAGACCGAGAGACAGATGACTGAAAGGAAGGGAGGAAGGTGTAAAGAAGAAAGGAGAAGACTGGACCAAGGTGAAGACGGAGAGATGGTGACAAGACAGAAGACGATGGAGAGGCTTATGTTTGAATCAGACCCGGACAGAGGCTGGAAACTGTCCAAGATGATGATGATCATATGTATATTGTGTATGATGTTTCAGCTGAGGTCTTAATTACTTTGAGCATTGGACATTACAGTTTGAGAAAATACAGTTAAAACGTCTTACGACGAGGGAGGGATAATTTCAGTGGCATTTAGACATCGAGCTATTCCCCCATAGGCGGCCCTTATGAAGAATACCCTAGCTACTGTTTTCTGTTGTGAACGACGTGTCCTCCTTCCCTACACGTTTCCTCTGTTGCGCACAGAGCGAGCAATCGATATCCTTTCTTCTTTTTTCTCGCTTTTCCCGCACGCAGCACTGAAATAAAACAGAGGCACATATAGCTGTTTCATTTCATTCCGGTGAATACAAAATCCGCCGGGCAGTATAAATTAATTGGTTTTTGTTCGCAGTAATGAGAAAGCTTTACCGTGCATTACGTTTAACGGCGTTTGTTTCGCAATTGCGGCGGGTTTATCCCGGCAGTGGCGAGATTCGGCGCCATTCGCCGCACATCGGAATCCCCAGGCGCGTCGTTGGGGCATCACGAGCAGCCTAACGGGGCAGCGCACAGTGGCTGCACGTGATATGGATCTGGCAGCGGGGCCGCGCCCGCACCGGCACGTAGAAGCGCAGTAACAACCTGCCACAGCAGTAACTACCTGCCAGCCTTTAAAATGATTTCAGGGCTGCTAATCGTAGCCACCACCAACACGGCGCTGTTTCTTTCCACGTCTCACTACTCTGCATCTACATGGATAATCCGCAATTCACACTGAAATGTATGGCAGAACATTCATCGAACGACTTTCATGATATTTCTCTATACAGGGTGTTACAAAAAGGTACGGCCAAACGTTCAGGAAGCATTCCTCACACACAAAGAAAGAAAGATAGAAAATATGTTATGTGGACATGTGTCCGGAAACGCGTAATTTCCATGTTAGAGCTCATTTTTGTATTTCTCTTTAAATTTAAATTGAAATAATTCGTGCAGACAATTGACAGAATACCCAATTGTTTCGTTAGTATGTACTGCACTTCCTCGATTCACCGCCAGTTGGTCCAATTGATGGAAGGTAATGTTGACTTCAGTGCTTGTGTTCATGTTCTTCCACTTACGCTCACTGGAGCACGTTATCATGATTTCATACGGGATACTCTACCTGTGCTGCTAGAACATGGGCCTTTACAAGTACGACACAACATGTGGTTCATGCACGATGGAGCTCCTGCACATTTCAGTCGACGTGTTCGTACGTTTCTCAACAACAGCTTCGATGACTGATGGATTGGTAGAGGCGGACCAATTCCATGACCTCCACGCTCTCTTGACCTCAACCCTCTAATCTTTCATTTATGGGGGCATTTGAAAGCTCTTGTCTACGCAACCCCGGTACCAAATGTAGAGACTCTTCGTGCTCGTATTGTGGACGGCTATGATAAAATACGCCATTCTCCAGGACTGCATCAGCGCATCAGGTATTCCATGCGACGGAGAGTGGATGCATGTATCCTCGATAACGGAGGACATTTTGAAAATTTCCTGTAACAAAGTGTTTGAAGTCACGCTGGTACGTTCTGTTGCTGTGTGTTTCCATTCCATGTTTAACGTGATTTGCACAGAAATACTAAATTGAGCTCTAACATGGAAATTAAGCATATCCGGACACATGCCCACATAACGTATTTTCTTTCTTTGTGTGTGAGGAATGTTTCCTGAAAGTTTGGCCGTACCTTTTCGTAACACCCTGTAGTTCCATTCTCTAATAGCTCGCTGGAAAATGGAACACCTAAATCGTTCTGTATCCGGTCTGATTTCTCTTATTTATCATGATGATAACCGTACATTTCAGCAGGATAGTGCACGACCGAATGTTGCAGGTCCTGTCGGGCCTTTCTGGATACGGAAAATGTTCTACTGCTGCCCTAACCAGCACATTCTCTAGATCTCTCACCAATTGAAAACGTCTGGTCAATGGTGGCCGAGCATCTGGCTCGTGACAGTACGCCAGTTACTACTCTCTATGAAATGTGGTATCGAGTTGAAGGTGCATGGGCATCTCTACCTATACACGCCATCCAAGCTCTGTTTGAATGTCCAGGCGTATCATGGCCGTTATTATGGCCAGAGGTTGTTGTTCTGGGTACTGATTTCTCAGAATCTATGCACTGAAACTGCGTGAAAATGTAATCACATGTCAGTTGTAGGATAATATATTTGTCCAATGAATACCCGTTTATCACACGGACTGCATTTCCTTTCCTCTCCCATTCTTCCCTATCCTCACTACTTCCCCTCTCCACCGGGGGACTGATAACCCAAGTAATTTAGTCCCCCGATCCCAACCAAACAACCCAACCCAAACCGTTTATCATCTGCATTTCTTCTTGGTGTAGCAATTTTTATGGCCAGAATGTTCGCATTCTAAAGAGAAAATTCCGCAAATAGGTCTCGCCGCAACAAATTAAACCTTTATTTTAATGATTTCCATCCCAACTCGTGCATCAATCTCGTGACACTCTTTCCCCTATATCGCTATGATAGAAAAGAAGCTACCCTTCTCAGAATATTCTCTAATTCGGCCGTCAGTTCCACCTGGTGTGGATCCCACAATGCGCAACAATACTCCAAAATAGGTCGCAGAAGTGTCGTGTAGGCAGTTTCTTTGGTGAAGCTGTTGCATCTTCGTTCTCCCAATGAAACGCAGTCTTAGGTTCGCCTTCCCTACAATATTTTCTATGTGTTGTTTCCAATGTAGGTTGTTCGTAATTGTTACTGCTAGGTATTTAGTACAATTGACGGCCTGTAGGTTTGACTGATTTATCGTGTAGCTGACGTTTAGCGGATTTGTTTTAGTGTTCATATGGATGACCTCACACTTATCATTCTTAAGGGTCAATTGCCAAGTTTTTCATCATGCTGATATCTAAATCATTCTGCGGTTGCTTTCGATATTCTGGTGACTTTACTAACCAATAAATGGTAGCATCAAAAAATGTTCAAATGTTTGTAGAGCATATGGGACTCAACTACCGGGTCATCAGTCCCTAAACTTACCAACTACTTATGAACTAGCTACAACTAAGGACGGCACAAATATCCATGCCCGAAGGGGGATTCAAACCCCCGACAGTAGTGGCCGTGACTGAAGCGCCTCAGTCCCCTCGGCCACCGCGGCCGGCCATGGTAGCATTATCCGGCAACAGTCTAACAGAGGTCCTTAGATTGTCTCGTAAATCGTTTATACAAATAAGGAACAGTAGGACCTCTGTAACACTTTCCTGGGGAACAGATGTTATTTCCTTTCTACTCGACCACTTTCCGTCAATTACAACTTACTGAGTCCATTCTGACAGGAAATCACGAATCCCATCGCACAACTCTGGCGGTATTCCATAAGCACGCAATTTCGTTAGATGGGTTTGTGGCGTACAATGCCAAAACCATTCCTGAAATCTACAAATCCGTAATCTATTTTGCATCCCTTATCCATAGAACTCATCACATCATGTGAGTAAACAACTAGCTGTGTTTCACAAGAACGATACTTTCTGAATCCTTGTTAACTATGGGATAATAGGTCGTTCTCTTCGATGTAGTTCATGATATTTGAAAAAAGTTTATTTTAAAATCCTGCTACAAACCGACGTCAGTGATACAGCTCTGTAATTCTGCGGATCACTCCTATTGCCTTTCTTTAACATTGAAGTGAACTGTGCAACATTCCAGTCTTTGGGTACGGAACAATCGCGAAGCGAGCGGTTGTATATGATAGCTAGGTATGGGGCTATTGTATCAGCATTCTCTGATAGGAACCTAATTGGTATACAGTCAGGATCGAGAGACTTAACAAAAGTTATTTAAGCTATTTTAATACTCCAGGGACATTTAACTCTAAATTACGCATGGTGGAAGCTGTTCTTGACAAGAATTTTGGAGCATTTACTTCGTCGTCTCTAGTGAAGGAGTTTCAGAAAGCTTTATTTAGCTGTTCTGCTTTAGCAGAAGTGTGGAATAGCAGTGGTCACTCTTCATTTCTTCTATATGTTTTTTCCTGTCTGTTCCACAGATTACGTGCTATTTGACCGTTGCTAACACCTTCTACCTTTTGTTTATCTGAATTTTTTCGTACATAATATTGAATTTCCGCCAATGACAAATCGACTTGTCATGGATGGTACATACCGCAGTCATACCCTATTTGAACGAAGACAGTTTGTTATAGGCATTTGTTTAACGCTTATTTTTTCCAACCATATAGTTCGCAGTGAAACGAAGACATTTTAATTTTTTAGAACAAATATATGCACGAAGTCTTAACCCTCCGTTGGTCGCGATGATGACAATAGTTTTCTTTTTGTATTAATTGCAACTATTCGTATGTTGTGGCAGCGATGACGACTAATCTCCAGGAATTTGGGAGGGAGGATATGAGCCCATTGTGGCCACTCCTGTTGGTCAAAACGTTGCCTGCACGAAGTTTAGAGACAATTTCTTTCGGCTGGATGACATACGTCCTCCACGGAACTTGTTAATAAATTTGCCCTTGGTTTTTCTTCCCACGTTTAATGCCTTTAACATAATTACTATTTTTTACGTATTTTAAACAATTTGTACCTCAAAAAGCTTCTTCCACGTTGCTTTTCGCAGAGCTCTTTTATTTATTTGGAATTTTATTTTCAGAAAGGTTTATAATTCATATTATGATGGAGAGTCGGTTAGACCCTGATGTCTTCAGAAAGTGGCTGGAAAAGTATGATGAAGAAGATGAGCTACTCGACTATGACCATCATGGCTCTGAAACAGAGCAGGAGGCAAGTCGTTAAGAAGAGAGTAAAGACTGTAGTGATTTGGAACAATCTATAAGATGTGATCGAAACACACAGTGGAGTAAAACGGTGCCACAGTAGTATTTGAAAACTAGAGTGCATAGTATAATGAGCCCACTACATCCCCTCCAAAGATAAGTCTAAAGATGCTAAATCACAATTCTATGTACTGCAAGTATTTGTCGATAAATAATTAGTGAATTACATTAAGAAATATAAAAATCAGTGTAGTCAGAAAATTAAAAGCAATTTCTCCAGAGATAAGGATGCTCGTCTAACAGAGGAAATAGTCACGTTTTACAATCAGACGAAAGTGGGGGTTGATGTACTGGAGCAGATTCGTGATAATTATTAAGTAGCGAGAAACAAGAAGAAGAGGCCCACCGTTGTGTTCTTCGATTTTCTGAATTTGTCGGCAAAAAACCAGTGCGTACAGTCAGCAAATAATGGCTGTAAAAGTTGGCAGCGTTATTTTTCTAGGAATTTACTGCACCACAAATACAACAATGCGTCCAATATTCCCTGGTGCCAGTTGAAATGCAGATAAGTGCTCTGTTAATGAAGATAGGTGTACGGAAATTTTCAGCTTTAATATCGGCCTGTAGGTTCAAAGGTACCAGACCTGTGCTCATTCGAGAAATGAATTTCCCAGATGATTCTGTTCAAAATATCTGGTGTGTCAAGTTCATTGTTTTGATGTCTGGTGTGAATGTGATGAATTACTTAATATTCAGTTATATATTTTATGAAACTTTTTTGTATGTTTTGAAATCTCCCATTCCAAAACTCACTGAAAACACACATATTTGTTTGTTTCACGTTTTTACCCATTTTTATATGAACTGGGATTGTTCGCTTCAAAATAAAATATTTTTACGTGTAAATAATTTTTATACTCAATTACGTTCATAATAGATATAAAGTTACAACTAAAGAGAAAAATAGTATGTGCAGTAGAAAAACAAAGATGATTTCAGTGGATCCAGGCGAGGATAAGTGTAAGTTTTTTAGGAGCAACCACTGAAGGATTAATGAAAATCTATTGAGTATTCCTCTTTTTATAGTTTTTCTTTTATTTTTTAGTGTTAGTTTAGCTTTATTCAGCAAGCTTTATTAAGCTACGTTTCAACGTCCTGAATCGTCATCAGATGTACAGTCGGTGACAGAATTCGCGAGACCCCTCGCCTAATCGCTATACACAACCGCAAAGTTCTACTGCTTGGCGGGAAGTATATACAGCTAGGCAACACGATCGTACTTACTGTCGATTACCCATATGACACGAAATCTGAGAGGAAAAACGTTATCTTCCAGTATCGCAGCCAGTTGTAACAACACGCGTTCTTTCTATGCGACGTGAAGGCGACTTTGAAAACTGATTTTAGAAACTGCTTTGCGTATTAGCCATAGCGTTTTGAGCTATTCGCGACCGACAATTTCCTTTCTACATTTCTTTTCTTATAGTTTCAATGAACAAATACAGCAATTAGAATTGAGATGCTGCAGTCCGTGAATATTTTCGGATGTTACTGACACATTCAAATGGAAAAATTGCATGCATATCGTAGAATTAATTCAATTACATGACTGGAAGCAAATTATCGACATTAACCACTACTTAAGGTAACCATCACACAAGTGCAAGTCGACAAATGTCTAGTGGGTGCTACAGCGGCACAGTGGCTGGAATCACGCTAAACAATTATTCGTTGAGAGAGCAGACAAAACAGATCCTGTTCTAAATACTTTGTTCTGAAGCTAAGGGTTACATCATGGTGCATTATGTTCCGAGTATCACTGACGGTTTCCTCCCACTGCCTCGGTTGCGCTATAAAGACGACAACAGTTGGACGAGGCAGATCACTGATGGTATTTCCGAGAGTGAAGGTATCGTGTCATTTCCACTGGTTCTCTTTAGGTTGATGTTGCAACTAAGATATCAGCACAAGTTTAACAAACATAAGCCAGCTGTGCCACCACAAATTACAGTTCTCCTCAGATGTTGGGTACTTTTCCATAGTCCATGTCTTATTGAAATGCCTAATATTAAGCATTCGACAACATATTGGGCTATTATAATACCAGATACGATTATGTCAAATGAATGTGCAGAGAAGCAAACAAATGATAAAGACAAGCTTACTTACCTCGCAAAATGGCCAACTACTGATGAACGAGCGACAGTTCGATTACTGACTATTTCACATTTTTCTTCTATTTTGAAATATGGCTCATTATGTTTCTCACGTAACAATAATAAACACACATAATTGAGTAACAATCTGTATCGCAAACATTGCGAGGAAATTATTATTCCGCAGCCATGAAATTATATTGATAATACAATTGAAACATGTGCAACAGAGAGTTGTGTTGCATCAAATGAAGTTGTTTAAACTATCTTATCTTATATTTGTATTCCGTTTCTTTCAATAACGACGCAAAAGCTACGTTTTTCGTGTAAGCAACATTAGGAATAGTAAATCACTGTGACATTCAGATCCGTAGTCGTTTAATGTAATCCTGTTTCAATCCAGATTGTAGTAAGACAACAAGAATTCCGAATACTGGCGAGCTCGGTGTTAGCCACTTGGCTTCCCCAGAGGTTAATGAGATCTTTTGGTGTAAGTTTGTCACGGGCGAGTATCGAAGACGATGTGTTTCGCATATTAATCAAAAATATCAAACCGTCAAACCACCCGCACATACGGATACATCATGCAGGAAGTAGACATCTGAACAATCACCTTAGAATGAAGTCGGTCATCTATTCAAAGAAGCAGGCATTAATTTGATAATGCAAACAGCAAAAACAAGTAGTTAGAATAATTTGTAAAATCTCGAACGTAAAAGACGACTTTTGTGATTATCCATCGTAGCAATTAGAGGAGTGAAAGATTCTAAAGCTAATTCCTTGGTTTTAGAAGCCGTAGCCGTTTATTCTGTAGTAGGCCAGCATTACACATCGGTGGGTTTCAGTTACTGTGCAGAATACAAAACTACGGTTTTTCGTCAAAAGCGTGCGTAGTTTCCTGCCACATATGAATAGGTAGTAGGACTATGTTCCTGCAGAGATTCGATAAACGGCTATACTATAGTAGGTGTGGGTGGCGCCGGCATAAATGCTCAGATGTGTAACACGAGGTCCTAGGTTCGAGCTGACATCCGCAGCACTTTTATTTTCAATTATTCACTCATTTTCACGAGTTTCAATCCGTATTTTTACATACGTAACTTTTCTGCTCAGTAACAACTGTGGTAGCGAATATAGTATCAAAAAGTTTTAACTCTTCATTCAGCCAGTTCGTATGATAACAAAGAGAAGTTTTGGATGAATGAACGAAATAGACAATCTATTTGCGTCACATGTTCTGAGCAGATTGACACTGCCACCAGAAAAATGCAACAGATCGTGTGAGTCATAGTGTAAGTTTTTCCACAGACAAATAATAAACGTTTGTTTCAGGGCACATATCGTATGGATTTATAAATATCAAACATTATAGTAGTCACAATTTATTGGCTGAAATAAGTGCATACTGGAAAACGTTGGCTTTATGTGGGTGCAAAACTTGACAAGCACATACCAAGAGTGTAATAGCTACAACGACAATCTCCGAATGCGATTGTCTTGACAAAGGCTAATAATATCACCTTATGCGTTTGCGTGTCGAAAGTCTCAACACTAGGGATCGCTGGATGGGTCTCACCTACTTTGCCCAATCTGTATGAGAAGAAACACGAATATGAACCTTTTAAATTCCTGCAGCATTTCCCCTGTGCAGGTCATAGGAAAAGAGAAAACGCACGCCAAATGTTCAAACTACAGATAGGTGCAATATCAGCTAATATTGAGGCTCACCATTGCTGATGACAGTGTTTTCGGTGTTGCGAAGTGGCTAAAAGATTAGCTTTTGAATGAAACAGCAAGAGTTTGAATCCTGTCCCTTCAAAAATACTTTTCTTATATTTACCCCTGTAGTTTTAATTATCAACTATAAAAATTTCAATGCATAATTAATAATTTTGGATTCGTTATAACTAATTTCATTAATTAATATATCTTATTTCATCATTGAATTTTCACAATTCGATGAAGTATTAAATGAAAATAATATTTCAAAAATTGTAGCACGTATTTATATGCCCAAGTTATATTACATTCCTTAGGGTGTTCATCGTCAAAGAAAATCTCCACACTATGCTGACTTTACCAAAGTATTTTAAGCGAGAAATTTTATCCGAAATATGCTTCGGTGCAATGCATACTTTATTCAAGTTTTTAAGTAAATAACATTTCACTGTTGATTTCTGTACATACCAAGTGTATAGATGGGAATTGTAGCACTGAACTGATGCTGTAGGATTGAATGTGTTTTAATTGAGACACCTCTTGACATCAACGTTCGTGGCACACTGAAACGTTTAAGTAAATTTAAATATCATAATTGAAAGGTTTACATTGTGAGGGGTAAAATGAAATGAACAGAAATGTAAGGACTACCGGGGAATCGAACCTTGGCCTCTAAATTTGCAATCCTAGCGCTTGTTCACTACGCTACTCACACTCCTCATAGATGAGAAGTCAGTAAGCAGCTTATATAACACCATCTTGTCTGTGAGAAATTTTCGCCACAGTATTCGCAATCCACTGTCAGTCATAAACATTCTACAGTATCAACTGAAAGACAGTATCGTTATGGAAATGTCTGCCCCCACCCTCCCCAATCCTTGTGGGTTAAAATTCCAGGAGTTAGAAACATCCTCATCCATGATCCACGGACTGAGACGCGATATGTTTGTGAAATTCAGTGTGCTGTTACAGCGACAGTTGTATAATATGTGGGAATAAAGTTTATGAAGTAGTTTCTGTTAATATTTATAAAGAAACTTTACGCTGTGACTGATCTCTGAAACAGCAACGAATCTACATCATTAATAATAACGTGTTTCTGACGGCATTTTGACTCTTGAGTGTTCTATAGTTCAAAGGCACATGCGGTAACTTGAGACTAATTTTGCGAAAAATTTGTACCAAAAAGTGAGGGAGACGTATGTCGACCACGCTACTGAACACCCACATGCAAGGTCTTGGTATTCTGGGGTGTTCATTCTACTATCAATCGCTGTTTTATTTCCTCTGCCTTTATTGAAAGCAGTACGGTTTTTTTAATAAATGAAGCAGGTCAATTTACCAAGAAAAAAAAGGTGGTCTTATTTTTGTCACCCTGATTTCTTTAATGAACAGTTTCAAATTAATCACATACCTAACGCAAGAATCATTTATGAAACGTCTGAGACCAGCTGATTAACAGTTGGTAAGATTTAGCTGTAGTAGATGGTCGTGTAAGGAAGTTTGTTTACACGCGCTAGCCGTGCTGTGAAGTGCCCCGTTTACTTCCGTTCAAACCTCTGGCCGGCCACAAGCACTGACAGGAGGACGAGACATTCGCTGCGATTGAGCAGAATAGAGGCATGCCTCGCCTCTTCTCAAATTCCCACTGATGTGTCTGAACCTGTCTTTACTTAAATGGACTGTTTACCTTATGAGGCCGCGTTATCCTGATACCGATCTCCTAATGGATTCTCGATCTAGGTTATATTATTGTACACTGAATTAAATTTTTTATTATTGTATGGTTTCAGATAGCCCGCCTATTAGTTGCCATATTTAGCGGCAATTCTTACATTATTAAACGATAAGTGTATTATAACTTCTTTACATTTGAACATTAACATGTCGTGACGCTGTGAAAAAGGTGTGTATGGTCTATTAAAATTGTATTATGTTGAAGATGTCACAAATTAAACTCGAAGCAACTATCAAATAATATCTTAATAATGACATGGCCGCGGAAGAACGACCGAGCGCATTGAGGCGCTACGCTACGATGTGCGAGGCCGTTCCCCCTCGGGGGTTTGAATCCTCCCTTGGGCATGGATGTTTTGTACCGTCTGCAGTATAAGGTTGTTCATTAGTAAGTTTGTAAGTTTATGGACTAATGACCCGGCAGTAAAATCCCGTATGCTTAACAAAAATTTAACCTAGTTTTTTTCCCATGGATGGCAGTTACGTATTGATTTGAACATCTAGTCTGTTTGTTGGTTTTGAGCATTTTTTAATGTTTTTAATACCATTTCGCTAGTCTTAGCTGCAAGCAAAAAACTATCCTGCCGGAAACGTAATGGTGAAACAAATTACGCTAATGTATGAACAAAAAATACAAAAGTTTCGAACCTCTGTTAAAGTCTCTGTATCTGTCAGCTGGTCTAGAAGTGAGTTTTAGACACAGCTTCAAAACGAATTTGAAAGTAATGTCGTATAAAATCCATTACACCATGACCCAAGTTATTGGCGCTTACCTTGTACACTATCGATATACCCGGAATATTACTACTATATATCGTACAAAGAGCTTTGCAACCTACTTCGAGAAAAAAAAAAAAAAAAAAAAAAAAAAAAAAAACATACCTTCATTTCCCTTCCACACGAACTCGCTCCTTCCACTACGCGTTTTTATACTTGCTTCTTCTTCTGTACTATAATTGTTCACACTATGTTATTTATTCCCTAAATTAATGTATAAAAGTAAAACTGTTCTCCCTCATTGAAAAAGATACACAATATTAAAATGAAATCATAGATTAAAACGTTAAAACATACTACATCCACTTTAAAAGAAATATACTAAAAAGATTTAATTTCGTAGGTGAATTTTTTTCTATTCTATTGAACCTCGGTGTTTCTCAAACTGTTTGACTAGTTTGTTTTTTTGTCAATGGTAGCCATACAGTGGGTCCTCTAAGTAGCACTCTTATACTGCTACATACAAAACCTTTATAAATAAATGAACGTATTCTGCTAATACTGCTTCCGCAACGATTCGAACCCTATTGGGTATTCTCGTTTCTTATTATATTGGAGTCGTGACTGTTATTTCGGACATATCCGAAGTAACAGACACCATACCAATATAATTAATTACGACTCGCGAAGAAGGCGTTTCTTCAATACTTCATCGCATATGCGATCATACGTTTGACCTCGCACGATATGGGCGCTACAGCCATAGCGTGCAACTTGTGAAAGTTTGAGACGAACGCGGGATGAGCACCGGTAGCAACATGGTTAAGTTCACCACTGGCCCGAAGCGGGAGACACGGGTTCGCTACCCGTCTCGCTTCATATTTCAACTTATCGCCATTGTTTAATTTCAGTGCCCTAAATCAGGTCTATCATTCCTTTCCTTCCTAATTCTTATTCCTTTACCTCATTCATAAATATTTTCCAGTTCTTGTTTCTTTTTCTTTGAACCTCCTTATCTGCTCTTCTAGCTGAACTGAACTTCTCTCACAAATTACGCCTTCATCGGCGATCTTGTTCTCTAAACCTTTTGAAGATGTTTAGATGTTTTAAATACAGTACTGCACGTCCATGTTTTATTATTAATATAATTGAATCTAGAAACTGAATAGTTCTTCTCACGAATAAATAAAAATTATTATTACGAATCCCAATGAAAATTAGTTTTATACGTGTAGTTCAAACTTACAACTGTCCTTTAAAATAAAAGTAAATAACTCTTCTTTTTAAGATTCTGACTGCCTACAAAACGAAGCAAACAAAACAAGAAATTAAATTGAAATGTTCAAATGTTTGTAGAGCTTATGGGACTTACGTACGGGGTCATCAGTCCCTAAACTTACAACGTATTTATGAACTAGCTAATACTAAGGACGGCACAAATATCCATGCCTAAGGGAGAATTCAAACCCCCGACCTTAGTGGTAGTGCAGACCGTGACTGGTGTGACCCAGACCGCTCGGCCACTGCGGGTGGCCAAGAAACTCTTCTAATACTGTTCAACATCCCTTATATCACGTATATTTCAGTAAAAACCACCCATTCCTAAACGCACGACAGATTCAACAGGCTTTGATCCCTGCTGTTAGCAGTAGAACGGTCATTCGTCGTCTGATGGAAGGTGGACTGAGAGCAAGGGACGCTGCTGTGAAAGAGACTGTCTGCATCCCACAAAGAAGCCCGCCTTGCTTTTGCTACAGAAAATATTGACAGACCTCTTGCGTTTTGGAGACGGCCAAAAGGTGCCAGATATAACCCCAAATATATTTACAGTTGCCGAAGAAGTGAGAGGGAGTCGGTAACGATGTGGGCATGGATATCGGCCGAGGGGTGTGGTCTCCTGTGGGAAGTTGAAGAAAAATTGAATGCGCGCACCTATATTTCAATGCTAGAGAATGTGATGTTCCATTCTGTGGCAGCGAGATTTCGAGAAGAACAGAGCATTTTTAAACATGTTCGGTCGCCCATTCATATGTCACGAATTGTTAAGAGGTGGTTCGACAACCACAGAACTATTACTGTTTTGGAATGGCCACCTAAAGGAGCTGACATGAATCCCATTGAGAATGTTTGGGCAGAAATGGTGAGAATAATAAAAGAAAAAAGAAATGCACCGTCCAGTCGCCGCCAGCTTTCTGAAGCGATTCAGGACGCTTGGGACGAGTAACTTGAATGTCCACGTTACGTGGCTACACTTGTGGGTTCAATGCCCAACAGACTTCGAGCCGTCGTTGAGGCTGAAGGCAGCTATACGCAATACTGAGCAGTATTAGTAGAGATTTGTTGTTTTGTTTTCTTCGTTTTTTTTAAGCAGTCAGAGAATTTATTTCTTGTAAAGAAGTGTTATTTACCTTTATTTTAATGAAATCTGTAAGTTTAAACTGGACGCACAAATTTTCATCAGGAATCGTAATATATATTTACTTTAAACCTTGAAACAAGTGTGTTTTGCGCCGAAGCATATTTCGGATAAAATTACTTCCTTAAAATGCTTTGATAAAGTTTGCATAGTGTGAAGTTTATGTTTCTTTGTCGATGAACACCCTAAGGAATGTAATATAACTTCGATAGATAAATAACTGCTACAACATTTGGAAAATTTTCAACTACAGATAGGTGCAATATCAGCTAACACTGAGGCTCACCATTGCTGATGACGATGTTGTGCAGTGGCTAAGCGATTAAATTTTGAATGAAACAGCACGGGATATCTGATCGTGAATCAAAGTATTCTGTTGTATGAACAAAAAATATAAAAGTTTCGAACCTCTTGTCATAGTTTCTGTATCTGCCATCTGGTTCAGAAGTGCGTATTGGACACGACTTCAAAAGGAATTTGAAAATAATGTCGTATAAGTTCCATTACACCACGACCAAAGTTGGTGATGATTACCGTGTATGCTATCGATATACCGGGATTATTGCAGCCTACTTCGAGTAAAAAAAGAAAAAAAAAATTACTCATACCTCTGAAAGAAAAAAATATCACATCATTTATGGCTGCTTACCATCGACAATAGTTATGATAAAGGGGTTAATTTTATTTTTTATTTGATCTTAATCACCCTTCAAGAAGAAATTGCTTGAACCACAATGCTTTTTAATACTTCCTTCGTCTTCTGTACTTTATTTTTTCACAATATGTTAACTTATTTATTCTCTAAATTAATCTTGAAACGTAATGCTGTTCTCTCTAAATGAAAAAAATCACAATAATAAAATGAAATCATAAATTAGAACGTTAAAACATACCGCGTGCGCTTTAAAACCGTCGACGGGCAACGGCTTCCCACATTGACGCATAGCACCTCAATATGCTCGGCCACTCCGCCGCGGTCTTTGTTTCTTAACCAGTCAAATGATTAATTTCCCGTAAGGAAGTGTTATTTACTTTTATTTTAAGGAAAAAGTGTAAGTTTATCAGGACGCAGAAACTAATTATCATCAGGATTCGTATGATTTATTTTTTCGAGAAAAGTTGTACTCATTTTATAAATTCATCAATCTCTAAAAAACGTTATTCATAGATGTGAAGCATTGAATTAAAATTTGTGGTGCGGCCGGGAATCGAACCCGGACCTCCATGCTTACTAGGCAGACGTCTTAACCGTTAGACTACCACACCACTAACGATTAAGGCGCATTGGAATAGTCTATGTACGATTTCGCTCCACAACACAAACTTTAATTCAAACGGTTGTGCAGAAAGTTTTTAAAACATTTGCAAAATATTTTAATGCACGGTGGAAGCTCGCCGATGACGGCGTAATTTGAGATCAAAGTTCAGGCTAGAAGGGGAAATAAACAGACCCACAGAAAAAGCAGCAAGTATTTGCAAATATTTATGAAGGGGTGAAGGAAGAAGGATTAGGAAAGAAAGAATTGGCAGTGGCTGCATTAGGGCGTTGAAACTAAACAATGTGTGCCGGGCCAGGAATCGAATGCATGTCTCCTCCTCCTTCAAGCAGACGTCTCCATAAACACTTTCCTACATGAGGTCGCCCCCTCCCCCTTCCCTCGTCCGTGTCAAACTTCCAGAAGTCGCAAGCTATGGTTGTAGCGCCCATATCGCCCATGCTCTCTTACACGCGCCGGTGCGGATTTCATTGTGAGGTCGAACGTGTGACCGCATCTGCGGTGAAGGGAATGAAGCAAACGCCATCTTCGCGTGTAAATACGTATTATATTCGTATGGTGTCCTACATTTCGGTCATGTCCGAAATAAGACACCACACAAATACGTTAAGAAACAAGAATACCCAACGATTCGTTGCGGAAGCATTAGGCAGCTTTACCTGATTCTGAGCAAAATTAGCAGAAGACGTTCATTCATTTATGATGGTTTTAGTAGCGGTGTGGTGTAAGAGTGCTACTCATGAGATCCACTGTTTGTTTACCATAGGAAAAAAGCAAACGTGTCAGTTTGAGTAACACAAAGGATCAGTAGAATAGAAACACGATTTATCCAATGAAGTGGAATTATTTCAACTTTATTTCTTTTAAAGCACACGCGGTATGTTTTAACGTTCTAATCTATGATTTCATTTTATTATTGTGATTTTTTTCATTTAGAGAGAACAGCATTACGTTTCAAGAATTTAGAGAATAAATAAGTTAACATATTATGAAAAATTAAAGTACAGAAGACGAAGGAAGTATTAAAAAGCATTGTGGTTCAAGCAGTTTCTTCTTGGCTTAAGATCAAATAAAAAATAAAATTAACCCTTTTATCGTAACTATTGTTGATGGTAATCAGCCATAAATGACGTGATATTTTTTCTTTCAGGTCAGAGGTATGAGTATTTTTTTAACTCGAAGTAGGTTGCAATAATCCCGGTATATCGATAGTATACACGGTAATCGTCACCAACTTTGGTCGTGGTGTAATGGAACTTATACGATTTTCAGATTCCTTTTGAAGTCGTGTTCAATACGCACTTCAAACCACATGAGAGATACAGAGACTATGACGAGAGGTTCGAAATTTCTATATTTTTTGTTCATGCAACAGAATACTTTGTTTCACGATCAGACATCCTGCAAGTTAGGTCTTTTCTTGCAGCTAAAAACTATTGAAATTATATAAAAAAACGTAAACCCAACAAACAATTTCGATTTTCAAATCAGTATGTAACTGTCATGTCTTCATCAAGATATAATTTGAAACCTGCTTAGAGTTTAATGTGCTACACATTAAACAGAATACAATTTTAATAGACCATACACACCTTTTTAAAGCATCACGACATGTTAATGTTCGAAGGTAAGGAAGGAATTATTCATTTGTTCAAATGTTTATAATCCTATCGGACCAAACTGCTTGGTCATCAGTCCGTAGCTTACAAACTACTTAAACCTAGATAAACTAACCTAAGGACAACACACACACACACACACACCCACACCCATGCCCAAGGGAGGACTCGAACCTCCGACGGCGAGTAACCGTGCGCTCCGCAGCGAGACGCCTTAGACCGCTCGGCTACTGCACGGCGGCTATTACACATTTGTTGTTTAACAATGTAAGAATTACCGCTAATTATGGCAACTAACCGGCGGGCTATCCGAAACCACCCAAAAATACAATTTTTAATTCTGTGCACAATTACATAACCCGGGACGAGAATCCATTACTAGATCGGTATCAGGAAAACCAGGCCTCATAAGGCTAACTGTCCACATCATTGGACAGGTCCAAACACATCCGTGAGCACTCGAGGAAAGACGAGGCATTCCTCTACTCTGCTCAATCGCAGCGAATTTCTCGTCCTCCAGTCAGTGCTTGTGCCCAGCGACATGTTTACACGGAAGTAAACGGGACACTTCACAGCACGGCGAGCGCGTGTAAACAAACTTCCTTACACGACAATCTACTACAGCTAAATCTTACCAACTGTTATTCAGTTGGTCTCAGACGTTTCATAAATGATTTTTGCGTTAGGCGTGCTAGTAATATGAAACTGTTCATTAATAAATCAGAGTGACAAAAAATGACTCCCTTTTTGTGGTAACTTGACACGCTTCATTTATTTTTATTTTAAATTTTTTTTAAAGAAAAAAGAACTGATCTGGTTTCAATACAGTCAGAGGAAATAAAACGGCGATTGATAGTAGAATGAACACCTTCAATATACCAAGTCTTTGCATGTGGGTGTTTAGAATCCTGAGTGGTCTACATACTTCTCCCTCACTTTTTGTCCTACATCAAGATTCTTCCCCTAATTTTTACGACTGTCGCTATAAGAGGACCCTGAATTTCAGCATACACAACGCGTCTCAGTCCGTAGACCATGGGTGAGGATGTTCCCACGCTTGGAATTTTCACTCTCAAGGATGGATGCGAACTTTCCCTCAACGGTTCGACCTCATTGAGTTACACTGTATAATGTTTATGACTGACCAGAGTAGATCGCGAGATAGATGGGTTTCACCGATTTTTTATTACCAAACCCTGAGACAAGAAGGAAGTAGATGAACCTTTCAGATTCCCAAAATATTTCGCCGAGTTGGCCAAAGTGAAAGGCAATACGGCCCCGAAAATTTGTCACATGGAAATAGGTGCTATATATGCTGTTTACTGGGTCGCGACCTTCGACGAGTGTGAATAACGTAGTGGACAAGCGCTTGGATTGCCAAATTTGGAGGCCCAGGTTTGATACCCGGTACTCGTTAGATTGTTATTCATTTTACATTGCCCCTCGCAATGTTAACCATTGCCGGCCGCGGTCTCCGAGGGGACTGAGGCGCTCCAGCCACGGTCTGCACGGCCACTACGGTCGGGGGTTCGAATCCCCCCTCGGGCATGGATATTTGTGCCGTCCTAGTTCGTATGTAGTTCATAAGTAGTTTGTAAGTTTAGGGACTGATGATCCCGTAGTTATGTCCCATAAGATCTACAAACATTTGAACATTTTGTTAACCATTTAATTATGAAATTTAAATTTACATAAACAATTCAATGTTTCACGAAAGTTGACGTCAAGGTGTGGCACATTTGGTTTTTTTACTGGACATAAATTAACGCCACTTTTTATATACATCACCTGTTGTAAATGTTCAGTGGTCTCGAAGATCTTGTAGCTCGCCTGCCGTTAACACATTACAAAATTTTGTTATGACGTCGGGTTCTTGGCTTTTCAGGAAACTACATTTGTGACACTTTCATTTAATTTTTAAGTATGTTTATTCATCCATTTCTGATAAGGCAATTTCACAACACACTTCCATACTAAATAAAATGTTACTTCATAAAGACTGCCATAATACTCCCGCCTACTTCAGACTCACTATAGAGACTCCCCCATACTGACTCAGTTCACACCAATTCGCGCGTATAAATACACAGTCACATTTCTAGAACCTTCTAGAACACGGAAGTACAACATTTAAATATTTAACAATTTGTTCAATGAACATTAATGAATCTTGCTTTACGCAAATATACACAAAACTATGACAGATGTAATAAACATATTTCCATATCAAAATGAAATAATACAAAAGATCGTAAGTAAACAACAATTAGTGCAGTGTTAATATATGTTTACATTGTTACGACTTTCAACAATTAATTAATTTAGTTTGTTAGTTGACCCTAGTAATGCAGATGATGATTAAAATGACAGAAGCGCTATAAAATGCTTATGTAATATAAACATGAAATGTTAGGTTACAATACTACGACCAATTACGGTATCGAATACTTCAGTTATTTAAACTAACGGGACCCTCCTGGCTAAATATATTACAAAGGGAAGACTCAAAACACATTAAATCGTACAGCATCAGTTCAGTGCACCAATTTCCACCCCAATGATTCGACACACTTGGTACGCACCAAAATCAACAATAAAAAGTAGATTGAAGTATGCATATTTCGGATAAAATATCTGGCTTAAAATACTTTCATGAAGTATGCATAGTGTGGAGTTTGTTTCATTGACGATGATCACCCTTAGGAATATAACATAACATCAGCATATAAATACATTCTATAATTTTTGGAAATATTATTTTCATTTAATACTTCATCGAATTATGAAAACTAAATGATTAAATAAAGTATATTAATTTAAAAATTAGTTAAACCAAATATATTGAATGTGCACTGAAATTTAATAATTGGTAATTAAAATTTCAAATACTAATGTAATATAAGAAAAATATTTTGGAAGGGACGCATCCGAACCCGGTGCTGTTTCATTCAAAAGTTAATCGCTTAGCCACTGCACAACACCGTCATCAGCAATGGTGAGCCTCAGTATTAACTGATATTGCACCTATCTGTAGTTGAAAATTTTCCAAATGTTATAGCAGTTATTTATATATCGAAGTTATATTACATTCCTTAGGGTGTTCATCAACAAAGAAACATAAACTTCACACTATGCAAACTTTATCAAAGCATTTTAAGGAAGTAATTTTATCCGAAATATGCTTCGGCGCAAAACACACTAGATTCAAGGTATAAAGTAAACACATATTACGATTCCTGATGAAAATTAGTCTGTGCGTCCAGTTTAAACTTACAGATTTCTTTAAAATAAAGGTAAATAACACTTCTTTACAAGAAATAAATTCTCTGACTGCTTAAAAAAACGAAGAAAACAAAACAACAAATCTCTACTAATACTGCTCAGTATTGCGTATAGCTGCCTTCAGCCTCAACGACGGCTCGAAGTCTGATGGGCATTGAACCCACAAGTGTAGCCACATAACGTGGACTTTCAAGTTACTCGTCGCAAGCGTCCTGAATCGCATCAGAAAGCTGGCGGCGACTGGACGGTGCATTTCTTTTTTCTTTTATTATTCTCACCATTTCTGCCCAAACATTCTCAATGGGATTCATGTCAGCTCCTGTAGGTGGCCATTCCAAAACAGTAATAGTTCTGTGGTTGTCGAACCACCTCTTAACAATTCGTGACATATGAATGGGCGACCGATCATGTTGAAAAATGATCTGTTCGTCTCGAAAACTCGCTGCCAGAGAAGGGAACATCACATTCTCTAGCATTGAAATATAGGTGCGCGCATTCAGTTTTTCTTCAACTTCCCACAGGAGTCCACACCCCGCTGCCGATATCCATGCCCACACCGTTACAGACTACCTCTCACTTCTTCGGCAACTGTAAATATATATGGGGTTATATCTGGCACCTTTTGGCCGTCTCCAAAACGCAAGAGGTCTGTCAATATTTTCTGTAGCAAAAGCAAGGTGGGCTTCTATGTGGGATGCAGACAGTCTCTTTCACTGCAACGTCCCTTGCTCTCAGTCCACCTTCCATCAGACGACGAATGACCGTTCTACTGCTAACAGCAGGGATCAAAGCCTGTTGAATCTGTCGTGCGTTTAGGAATGGGTGGTTTTCACTGAAATATACGTGATATACGGGATGTTGAACAGTATTAGAAGCCAGCCGCAGTGGCCGAGCGGTCTGGGTCACACCAGTCACGGTCTGCACTACCACTACGGTCGGGAGTTCGAATTCTTCCTTAGGCATGGATATTTGTGCCGTCCTTAGTATTAGCTAGTTCATAAATACGTTGTAAGTTTAGGGACTGATGACCCCGTACGTAAGTCCCATAAGCTCTACAAACATTTGAACATTTCGATTTAATTTCTTGTTTTGTTTGATTCGTTTTGTAAGCAGTCAGAATCTTATAAAGAAGAGTTATTTACTTTTATTTTAATGGACAGTTGTAAGTTTGTACTATACGTATAAAACTAATTTTCATTAGGATTCGTAATAATAATTTTTATTTATTCGTGAGAAGAACTATTCAGTTTCTAGATTCAATTATATTAATAATAAAACATGGATGTGCAAAACTATATTTAAAACATCTAAACATCTGCAAAAGATTTAGAGTACAAGATCGCCGATGAAGGCGTAATTTGTGAGAGAAGTTCAGTTCAGCCTAGAAGAGCAGATAATGAGGTCCAAGGAAAAAGAAACAAGAACTGGCAAATATTTATGAAGAAGGTGAAGGAATAACAATTAGGAAGGAAAGGAATGATAGTGTTGAATTAGGGAACTGAAATTAAACAATGGCGTTCGGGCCAGCGGTGAACTTAACCACGTGGCTACCGGTGCTCATCCCGCGTCCGTCTCAAACTTTTACAAGTTGCACGCTATGGCTGTAGCGCCCATATCGTGCGAGGTCAAACGTATGATCGCATATGCAGTGAAGTGATTGAAGAAACGCCTTCTTCGCGAGTCGTAATTAATTATATTGGTATGGTGTCTGTTACTTCGGATATGTCCGAAATAACAGACACGACTCCAATATAATAAGAAACGAGAATACCCAATAGGGTTCGAATCGTTGCGGAAGCAGTATTAGCAGAATACATTCATTTATTTATAATGGTTTAGTATGTAGCAGTATAAGAGTGCTACTTATAGGACCCACTGTTTGGCTACCATTGACAAAAAAAAAAAAAAAAAAAAAAAAAAAAAAAAAAAAAAAAAAAAAAAAAAAAACTAGTCAAACAGTTTGAGAAACACCGAGGTTCAATAGAATAGAAAAAAATTCACCTACGAAATTAAATCATTTTTAGTATATTTCTTTTGAAGTGGATGTAGTATGTTTTAACGTTCTAATCTATAAATATCATTTTAATATTGTGTATCTTTTTCAATGAGGGAGAACAGTGTTACTTTTATACATTAATTTAGGGAATAAATAACATAGTGTGAACAATTATAGTACAGAAGACGAAGCAAGTATAAAAACCCGTTGTGGAAGGAGCAATTAGTGTTGAAGCTGTGTATAAAACTTATATCTGAACCAACTGACAGATACAGAGACTATAACAGAGGTTCGAAACTTTTGTATTTTTTGTTTATACATTAGCGTAGTTTGTTTCACCATTAGGTTCCCCGCAGGTTAGTTATTTGCTTGCAGGTAAGACTATCGAAATGGTATTAAAAACATTTAAAAAATCCTCAAAACCAACAAACAGACTGGATGTTCAAATCAATACGTAACTGCCATGTCATGGAAAAAAAAAAAAAAAAAAAAAAAAAAAAAAAAAAAGACTAGGTTACATTTTTGTTAAGCTTACGGGATTTTACTGCCGGGTCATTATTCCACAAACTTACAAACTTACTAATGAACAATCTTATACTGCAGACGGTACAAAACATCCATGCCCAAGGGCATCGTAGCGTAGCGTAGCGCCTCAATGCGCTCGGTCGTTCTTCCGCGGCCATGTCATTATTAAGATATAATTTGATAGTTGCTTCGAGTTTAATGTGTTACATATTCCACATAATACAATTTTAATACACCATACGCAACTTTTTTTACAACGTCACGACATGTTAATGTTCAAATATAAAGAAGTTGTAATAGACTTATCGTTTAATAATGTAAGAATTGCCGCTAAATATGGCAACTAATAGGCGGGCTATCTGAATCCATCCAATAATAAAATTTTTAATTTAGTGCACAATAATATAAACTAGGACGAGAATCCATTAGGAGATCGGTATCAGAATAACCAGGCCCCATAAGGCAAACAGTCCATTTAAGAAAAGAGAGGCTCAATTACAGCGAATGTCTCGTCCTCGCCGCGGTGGAGTAGCCGAGCGGTCTAAAGCGTCTCGCTGCGGAGCGCGCGGTTGCTTGCTGCGGAGGTTCGAGTCCTCCGTGGGGCATGGGTGTGTGTGTTTGTCCTTAGGTTAGTTTACCTAGGTGTAAGTAGTTTGTAAGCTACGGACTGATGACCACGCAGTTTGGTCCGATATATTTACAAACCAACGTCTCGTCCTCCAGTCAGTGCTTGTGGCCGTCCAGATGTTTGAACGGAAGTAAACGGGGCAGTTCACAGCACGGCTAGCGCGTGTAAACAAACTTCCTTACACGACAATCTACTACAGCTAAATCTTACCAACTGTTATTCAGCTGGTCTCAGATGTTTCATAAATGATTCTTGCGTTTGGTATCAGGGTGACAAAAATAAGACCACATATTATTTCTTGGTAAATTGATCTGCTTCATTTATTTAAAAAACCGTACTGCTTTCAATAAAGTCAGAGAGAAAAAAAAAAGCCGGCCGCGGTGGCCGATGGGACTGCGGCGCTTCAGTCACGTCTACACGGCCACTACGGTCGGAGGTTCGTATCCCCTCTCGGACATGGTTATATATGCCGTCCTAGTTCGTAAGTAGTTCATAAGTAGTTTGTAAGTTTAGGGACAGATGACCCCGTAGTTAAGTCCCATAAGATTTACAAACATTTGAATTTAGAGGAAATAAAACAGCGATTGATAGTAGAATGAACACCCCAGAATACCAAGACCTTGCATATGGGTGTTTAGTAGCGTGGTCGACATACGTCTCCCTCACTTTTTGGTACAAATTTTTCGCAAAATTATTCTCAAGTTACCGCATGTGCCTTTGAACTATAGAACACTCACGAGTCAAAATGCCGTCAGAAACACGTTCGTAGTAATGATTTAGATTCGTTGCTGTTTCATAGATCAGTCACAGCGTAAAGTTTCTTTATAAATATTAACAGAAACTACTTCATAAACATTAATCCCACATATTTTACGACTGTCGCTGTAACAGTACACTGAATTTCACAAAAATATCACGTCTCAGTCCGTGGATAATGGAGGAGAAAGTTTCTACTCTTGGAATTTTAACCCACAAGGATTGCGAAGGGGGGGGGGGCAGACATTTCCATAACGATTCTGTCTTTCAGTTTATACTGTAGAATGTTTATGACTGACAGAAGATTGCGGGATGGTTTTCACTGATTTTGTTCAAACCCTGTGAGAAGGAAGTTGACAAACCTTTGAAATTTCAAAAATATCCTGTCCGAGTTGGCCAAAGGGAAAGTGAATACGGTGGCGAAAATTTCTCACAGACAAATAGGTGTTATATAAGCTGCTTATTGACTTTTCGTCTACGAACAGTGTGAGTAGCGTAGTGACCAAGCGCTTGAATTGCAAATTTAGAGGCCAAGGTTCGATTCCCCGATACTCTTTACATTTTTGTTCATTTCATTTAATCCCTCACAATGTAAACCTTTTATTTATGATATTTAAATTTACTTAAACGTTTCAGTGTGCCACGAACATTGATGTTAAGCTGTGTTTCAATTAAAACACATTCAATCCTACAGCATCAGTTCAGTGCTACAATTCCCATCTATACACTTGGTATGCACAGAAATCAACAGTGAAAAGTTATTTACTTAAAAACTTGAATAAAGTATGCATTGCACCGAAGCATATTTCGGATAAAATTTCTCGCTTAAAATACTTTGGTAAAGTCTGCATAGTGTGGAGTTTTTCTTTGACGATGAACACCCTAAGGAATGTAATATAACTTGGGCATATAAATACGTGCTACAATTTTTGAAATATTATTTTCATTTAATACTCCATCGAATTATGAAAATTCAATGATGAAATAAGATATATTAATTAATGAAATTAGTTATAACGAAACCAAAATTATTAATTATGCATTGACATTTTTATAGTTGATAATTAAAACTACAGGGGTAAATATAAGAAAAGTATTTCGGAAGGGACAGGATTCAAACTCGTGCTGTTTCATTCAAAAGCTAATCGTTTAGCCACTTCGCAACACCGAAAACACTGTCATCAGCAATGATGAGCCTCAATATTAGCTGATATTGCACCTATCTGTAGTTTGAACATTTGGCGTGCGTTTTCTCTTTTCCTATGGCCTACACAGGTTAGATACTGTAGGAATTTAAAAGGTTCATATCCGTGTTTCTTCTCACACAGATTGGGCAAAGTAGGTGAGACCCATCCAGCGATCCCTATAATGTTTGATGTTTATAAATCCATACGATATGTGCCCTGAAACCAACGTTTATTATCTGTCTGTGGAAAAACTTACAATATGACTCACACGATCTGTTGCATTTTTCTGATGGCATTGTCAATCTGCTCAGAACATCTGACGCAAATAGACTGTCTATTTCGTTCATTGATTCAAAATTCTCATTGTTATCATGTGAACTGGCTGAATGAAGAGTTAAAACTTTTTGATACTATAATCGCTACCACAGTTGTTACTGAGGAGAAAAGTTACGTATGTAAAAATACGGATTGAAACTCGTGAAATTGAGTGAATAATTAAAAATAAAAGTGCTGCGGATGTCAGCTCGATCCTAGGACCTCGTGTTACGCATCTGAGCATTTATGCCGGCGCCACCCACATATACTATAGCATAGCCGTTTATCGAATCTCTGCAGAAACATAGGCCTACTACCTATTCATATGTGGCAGGAAACTACGCACGCTTTTGACGCAAAACCGTGGTTTTGTATTCTGCACAGTAACTCAAACCCACCGGTGTGTAATGCTGTCCTACTACAGAATGAACTGCTGCAGCTTCTAAAACCAAGGAATTAGCTTTAGAATCTTCCACTCTTCTCATTGCTTCGATGGATAATCACAAAAAGTCGTCTCTTAGGTTCGAGATTTTACAAATTATTCTATCTACTTGTTTTTGCTGTTTGAATTATCAAATTAATGCCTGCTTCTTTGAATAGATGACCGACTTCATTCTAAGGTGATTGTTCAGGCGTCTACTTCCTGCATGATGTATCCATATGTGCGGGTGGTTTGACGGTTTGATATTTTTGATTAGTATGCGAAACACATCGTCTTCCATACTCGCCCGTGACAAACTCACACCAAAAGATCTCATTAACCTCTGGGGAAGCCAAGTGGCGAACACCGAGCTCGCCAGTATTCAGAATTCTTGTTGTCTTACTACTGTCTGGATTGAAACAGGATTACATTAAACGACTACGGATTTGAATGTCACAATGATTTAATATTCCTAAAAATATTCAAATGTTTGTAAATCTTATGGGACTTAACTACGGGGTCATCAGTCCCTAACTTACAAACTACCATGCCCGAGGGGGGGATTCGAACCCCCGACCGTAGTGGCCGTGCAGACCGTGACTGAAGCGCCTCAATCCCCTCGGCCACCGCGGCCGGCTTAATATTCCTAATGTTGCTTACACGAAAAACGTAGCTTTTGCGTCGTTATTGAAAGAAACGGAATACAAATATATGTGTTGGATACGATAGTTTAAACAACTTCATTTGATGCAACACAACTCTCTGTTGCACATGTTTCAATTGTATTATCAATATAATTTCATGGTTGCGGAATAATAATTTCCTCGCAATGTTTGCGATACAGATTGTTACTCAATTATGTGTGTTTATTATTGTTACGTGAGAAACATAATGTTCCATATTTCAAAATAGAAGAAAAATGTGAAATAGTCAGTAATCGAACTGTCGCTCGTTGATCAGTAGTTGGCCATTTTGCGAGGTAAGTAAGCTTATCTTTATCATTTGTTTGCTTCTCTGCACATTCATTTGACATAATCGTATCTGGTATTATAATAGCCCAATATGTTGTCGAATGCTTAATATTAGGCATTTCAATAAGACATGGACCATGGAAAAGTACCCAACATCTGAGGAGAACAGTAATTTGTGGTGGCACAGCTGGCTTATGTTTGTTAAACTTGTGCTGATATCTTAGTTGCAACATCAACCTAAAGAGAACCAGTGGAAATGACACGATACCTTCACTCTCGGAAATACCATCAGTGATCTGCCTCGTCCAACTTTTGTCGTCTTTATAGCGCAACCGAGGCGGTGGGAGGAAACCGTCAGCGATACTCGGAAAATAATGCACCCTGATGTAACCCTTAGCTTCAGAACAAAGTGTTTAGAACAGGATCTGTTTTGTCTGCTCTCTCAACGAATAAGTGTTTAGCGTGATTCCAGCCAGTGTGCCGCTGTAGCACCCACTAGACATTTGTCGACTTGCACTTGTGTGATGGTTACCTTAAGTAGTGGTTAATGTCGATAATTTGCTTCCAGTCATGTAATTGAATTAATTCTATGATATGCATGCAATTTTTCCATTTGAATGTGTCAGTAATGTCCGAAAATATTCACAGACTGCAGCATCTCAATTCTAATTGCTGTCTTTGTTCATTGAAACTATAAGAAAAGAAATGTGGAAAGGAATTTGTCGGTCGCGAATAGCTTTAAAAGCTATGGATAATACGCGAAGCAGTTTCTAAAATCAGTTTTCGAAGTCGCCGTCACGTTGCATAGAAAGAACGCGTGTTGTTACAATCGGCTGCGATACTGGAAGATAACGTTTTTCCTCTCAGATTTCGTGTCATATGGGTAATCGACAGTATGTACGATCGTGCTGCATAGCTGTATATACTTCCCACGAAGCAGCAGAACTTTGCGGTTGTGTATAGCGATTAGGCGAGGGGTCTCGCGAATTCTGTCACCGACTGTACACGAGGTGCACAAAATAATACGATGGCCAAGATGTATAGCTACATCTCGGTACGTATCAATCAGTTGCTATACGTTAGTTTACAAAAACTCAGGAATGTCGTGACCGATTTGAAATTTGGTTTCCGTATTTCGTTTTTTTTTTTTTTTTTTTTTTTTTTTTTTTTTTTTTTTTTTTTTTTTTTGTTCGCTTTAGTTTGAGAAGAAAGTTAGGGAAAACCCAATGGATTAGTTGAACATTGGCAAAAATCAATATTGTTTAATTTGTGTAGGCACCGCCACTTCGAAACAGATTCGTTTTTCATAGGCTGCCACATCCTATTGCGATAAATTTTAGATTACTTGACCTCCAGTACTAGTGGAACGTCACTGTATTCACAATTCGTAAGGAGCATTGCGGAGAGTTAATTACAAGAGACACCAATCCATATTTTTTTTCAGACCTTTAGAATATTTTGCACACCTGACCTTCAACGCAGCAGTGAGATTACTGTCTATATAGCCTACTATTTCATAAGGGGCACAACGGAAGGCACTTTACAACGGCCGCTGAAATAACTGTGCAGTTATATTCCAAATGAAATTTTGCACACTTGACCTTCAAAACAAATAACACATCGTTCTGTACGTAAGTTTTGGTACGGTGCATGATGCAGGGTGCCTTACTCCTGATGTCGACATCATTAGACCAATCACCATGAAATCTGGCGTTTCTTCATATACGGTGGAGGGAAGAGAGGAACGGAGGGCACAAGAAGATATTGCCAGAGAGTGGGGTGGATTGGGGGGTTGGGGGGGGGAGTTCGAGACGGAGGAGAAGCAGAATGCAGAAATAGGTAGAATGTAAACTGCCATGGCCGGAAATGTTAATATTGCTACTATTTATCCGGGCTATATTCGTTTTCTTGTGGATTTGATAGTAAAATCCAGTTCGTTCTATCTGCGGAGGACATTCTCAAAGGGTATCGAGGTTCTTTTGAATTTTCTGCAGCGCGTTTCAAACACCATCTACAACAAAAGCGAGACATAATAAAGACGTTGCTGGACAGAGAAAGGAACATATGGGCCGCGGTGGAGTAGCCGAGCGGTCTAAAGTGTCTCGCTGCGGAGCGTGCGGTTGTTCGCCGTGGAGGTTCGAGTCCTCCCTGGGGCATGGGTATGTGTGTTTGTTCTTAGGTTAGTTTACCTAGGTTTAGTAGTTTGTAAGGTACGGACTGATGACCACGCAGTTTGGTCCGATAGAATTACAAACATTTGAACATTTTTTTGGAACATATGCGAACCGGAACTACCAGACGCGAAGTTGAAGCACCTAATGCTTTACTCAAGAATGGATATTCGTCCACAGAGATAAGGAGAGCTTTGAGACCGCCAGAACTGAGAAGGATGAAAAAGTTCCTGTGAAATCTAAAGTCCTCGTTTCCGTATTTTATTGAGGTGTCACCGACCGCATAGGAAAAGTTTTGACGTCATATACAAACCTACTCGGAAGATACATGATCGTCTGAAATCGACATAGGATGCTCGCAAATCGCTGGAAAAGAGTGAATTTATAGGATTCCATGTAACTGTGGAGACGTATACGTGGGTACCAGAAAAAGAAGAGTCAAAAAAAAGGCAAGGGTAGGTGTAGAAATGTAGAGATTGACAGATCAGCTTTTGCTTAACATATTTTTCAACCAGGATAACACCTTATTAATTTGGATAAGACTCAGGTTTTGGCAGCCACAAACGGGTATCATGAAAAACTGTACAGTGAGGCTACAGAAATTGTAAAAAACCAAATGTTTAAATGTTTTTAAATCTATCGGACCAAACTGCGTGGTCATCAGTCCGTAGCTTACAAACTACTTAAACCTAGGTAAACTAACCTAAGGACAAACACACACACCCATGCACCAGGGAGGACTCGAACCTCCACGGAGAGCAACCGCCCGTTCCGTAGCGAGACGCTTTAGACCGCTCGGCTACTCCACCGCAGCGTGTAAAAGACACCAGTAATTTCAATAGGATGGAGGAGGGCGTGTAACGCAATGGAATCTGGATTCCGGTTTTGAAGAAGAAATGTAACAGTCTTCCACCATGAGACGATAACAAGGATAACGGCAATCGGTAACGATAAATGGCTCGCGCCTATCCAAAACGTCACAAATTTGCGCTCGAGCACGCGTAAACGGAATTCCGCCGCATTCAGTAACGAGCGAGGGTGTGTATCGTTCCAAAAACAACGTTTCCCCTTGAAAATGTCCTCCACAGATGGGTACGAAATGTTGGGTTTTAATAACAAATCCGAAAGACCATGGCATAATAACCCGGAGAATTTTAAAAATATAGAATTAGTTAGACACTGTCTGTTAGATAAGATGATTTACGAAGAAGGGTCGATATATGAATAACTGAATCTTGGAGTAAATAAATACCCGGGTTTTCAACTTTATATTACAAATCGTGCTCTAAGAGGACAAAGAGGAAAGTAAGAACATTCAAATGTTGAAATGTTTGTAGAGCTTATGGGACTTTAACTACGGGGTCATCAGTTCCAAAAATTACAAAATACCTATGAACTACCTTATACTAAAGGCGGCACAAATATCCATGCCCTAGGGGGGATTCGAACCCCCGACCGTAGTGGCCATGCAGAACGTGACTGGCGCGCCGCAGACAGCTTGGCCACCGCGGCAGACGGAAGGTAAGAGATGGGGGAAGTTATAGGAGAGAGAGAAAGGGTTATGATGAAACGGTCATAGATTAAGGGAGTATGAGATACATGAATTGAAAAGGAAGAGGAAAAGCGTACAAAATGTGTACTGAATACATCCTTGAATTACATACACAGATGAGTAAGGCGGACTGTTGAGAGGGGACAGCTAATGAAGTGTGAGAGTGTGGAATGGATTATTTTGGCAGAGAAAGTGGGAGCAGGAGATGGCAAAGAGTGGAGCAGGGAATGGACATAGAGCAAGGGGGAGGAGAAGAAGCTCAGAAAGAGAGGTGGACCGTAGTTCGAATCCAATGTCGAACCAATTTCAGGAGGTATGACGTCATAAACAATACGAGACGCAAAAAAAAAAAAAAAAAAAAAAAAAAAAAAAAAAAAAAAAAAAAAAAACACTCTATCATCTCGGGAAAATATATTATTCATACAGTATAAGAGAATGAGCCTACTTAGCAATTTGCAGCAAACTTTAAACATAATTTCAAACCTTTGTGATAAGTTTTCTTGCCGACATCGAAACCAAAATTGTTGTGGCGTCACTATCCACCACAACGCCGGCGGTCAACGCAAGTCACCGTGCCAGTATACCAAGTGGCGGTAAGTCGCTCCGTAGTACTTCGGTACCTCTTTGCTTGCTTCGCACGTCGACCAATAGGAACAAGGGGACTCGCTAACATATGCCGGCGCACCACAGCAACTCGACAGTTCGATCCAGGAGTTTAATAGAGCAGTTCCGTTTTCGAGAGCCAGTAGTTTTAGTGATACATGACAGAACTGGGTAGCAGGAAGAAAGGGCGGAGAGCCCACGTCTATAGAGTCCACAGCACCAGGGGAAGGGTACGGAGCCAATATCTATAGACGTCCACAGCACCAGGGGAAGGGCGCGGAGCCCATGTCAGTAGACGTCCACAGCACCAGGGGAAGGGCACGGAGGCCACGCTTATAGACGTCCACAGCACCTGGAGAAGGGCGCAGAGCCCACGTCTATAGAAGCCCACAGCACCAGGGGATGGGCGTGGATCCCACGTCTCTAGACATCCACAGCACCAGGGGAAGGGCGCTGAGCCATGTCTATAGATGTCCACAGCACCTGGAGAAGGGCACAGAGCCCACGTCTATAGAAGTCCACAGCACCAGGGGAAGAGCACAGTGCCGGGTGTAAAGACATCCACAGCAGTCAATGGGTTAAAATTTAAACTTTTATACCTGGGAACCATGTTTTTAACCCCTTATTAAAATTTACTGAATATGTTCAGAAACCAAAAATATACCTTAATAGTGCTCACTTGACACCTTTTTACATTTAGTTAAGCCATTTTCCATACATATTGTGTTTATAGGAATACAACTGTCTAATTGTCAGCTTTCAAAACTAGGCACTCCTTAGCACCACATACGAATCCACAGTGACTTCATTTTAAGTAGTTTTTGCGTATTTATCCAAGGCCAAACGGGGCCTCTCCCACCGACATCCAGAGTCCATAACCGCCTGGATTTTAAAGTCACGTGTCTATACATAAAGTGAGCATTTAGACGCTAGTTTGACAGATGAGAGGTGCCGGGCTCAACTGACTAACCCCTGAACTACAACGCTACAACAACTCAGTAGCTGTTAAATACATCACGATTCCCGCACATGTGCGCGTTTTATCACAGAATTGCAGACTTCGAGCGTCTCCATAAAGCCGATTCCTTACAATACCCTCACTTTCTACCACATACATGGAGTAGATTGTGTAGCAAGTAGCACAAAAAATCGTTTTATTAAGAAGCTGACAAAATTAGTACTTTTACACATTTATGTGGCAGCATTTTCTAAGTTTTCAAAGTATTGTTGCCCAACAAAAATCTTTTGTACATTTTTGTAAATCACCACAAGTAAACTAATTTTTTTCTTTGTGTGCATGGGTCTAGAATAATGTGTCTGGTAAAGAAAAATTATATCTTTTTACATTTATTTTTAATTATGTCCTTTTTTACATATTTGGATTTGTAGGTTGTAGCAACAGACAAAATTCCTTTTTCGAAACACTAATAGCACAACACATTGAAAAACAAATCCTTATCAAAGCACTGCTTATTTGTTCTGACCCTGAAACATCTTCCATATTGTCCTTATCTCATGGCTGTGGCACAGTCCAGACATTTTGCGCAGTTATTTGACTTTCCTGTCAGCTGGTTGACAATCACCAGCAAGAAATTAAGAAAGTCACCCACTGAGCTTTCATTTACACAAATATGTCCCCTCGGTAACACTGTGTGGTCAGATGTAGACCGCCGGCCGCGGTGGCCGAGGGGACTGAGGCGCTTCAGTCACGGTCTGCACGTCCACTACGGTCGGGGGTTCGAATCCCCCCTCGGGCATGGATATTTGTAGCGTCCTAGTTCGTAAGTAGTTCGTAAGTAGTTTGTAAGCTTAGGGACTGATGACCCCGTAGTTAAGTCCCATAAGATTTGCAAACATTTGAACTTTTCAGACGTAGACCCACCCAAACGCCATTTAGAGTTGAAACGGCTAAGCCTAACATCTCAGGGAAGACTAACATAAAGAAAGAGGATAAAGTGATACCTAAGTATTTATGCCTGGTACATAAAGTTTTTTATTGATTCCTCAACAGTTTCTTCCATCGTATATAGGACAGGCGAAAATCATTGAGACTGGACTACATGTTGACAAGACCTCCTGACTCAAGATAGCTTTAAAGATATGCCAGAAACCTCTACGTTGCAAAGCAAGTACTGACTGTTGTTAACAACATTCATCAGAAAGCCCCTAAATAAAATTGAAAATTTTTCTTATATACAACAAACATGGATCTATTCTCCAAATTCATTCAATTCTTGAAATACATGCATTCTAACTTTAAATATGTAAACAGTTAAACTCATCATATACACATCATCTACTTGCCTTAAAACTATACAAAAACAAATTTTACCCTTAACTTCACTGCGATCCTGCATTGTTCACATAACTTTTCTGCCCATCACCTGGCCACCCTTGCACCAATAAACACTGATGTATATACAATATCTCAACCTCTACGAACGTTGACGAAGTTTGGCAGTCGTAGAAATACTACTTGAGATATAAACACTGGCTTCTCATCATGCGCAAAGTTGCGCAGATTGGGGGTGAATTTCCGCCAACTTTGAGCTATTATATATGGGGCAATATTTTGTTAAAATAAGTGAAATGTGGCCATCTATCACAACTACACTGGTTCTCTTAAGAATAATAATGAAAATACTTTTGTGAGCCTTATTCAACCAGAAAATGTTAGGCTAATACGCAAAGAAAAATGGGTGTCCAAGAAGTTTTCATAAGTTCGGCTTCTTATACCTGAGGGTCTACAAGTATGACGACCATCTAGTTGACATTTGTATCCTGCACTCGAGTGATCAAAGTGTTGTTTTAAAGGCTAGAAATAGTTTTCTTTCCAGTCCAATGTGCCACTAAAACGCGATCTTTTCCGAATCATTTCATGGTCACTATTTCCGGAACAATTTTCCGGTCGACCATCACGGATTTCGAAAAAAAAAAAATGTATATGAACATTCGCACAGTTCCACTATGTACACTGGTGAAGTTTTGCAATCGTCTAAGTACTACTTGATGAGATAAAACACTGGTTTGATTTCATTCCCAAAGTTGCGTAGATTGGTCTTGAATTTCCGGCGACTTTGAGCTGTTATATCTGGGGCAATATTGTTTTAAAAATATTATGAAATTTGGCCATCTACTACAACTACACGCGTTGTCTTAAGAATAATAAAGAAAATAATTATGAGAGGCATATTGAGTCAGAATAGGTTAGGCAAAGTCCAGAAAAAATCTCGTAGAAGAATTCGAAACAGATATCAACACGAAGGACTGCAGCAGTAACGGCAGATGAAAATTCGAAATATGCATCCGAAACTCCGAACAGCTACTGAAACGGCGCGGAAATATAGCTCTGCTTCTGGAGCCCTCCACAGCACACAGGAAGCGGGGACTCGTCTCGTCTGAAAGCGTCAACAGCACAGATGGGAAAGTCCCCAGCCACGCGCCTATAGACGTCCACAGCACCAGTTGAAGGGCACGGAGCCGCGTCTATAGTCGGCCACAGCAGTCAAAGAGTCAACAATTTCTCAGTACTCATTACTTCCAACACCATGCAGCAAAGAAAAAAGAAATGGAACTGTTTTGCGATTACAATTATGTCACTTAACCACTAGCACAAAGTTAATAACAAACTGCAGGTTAAACCAACACGTTCTCCACAGTAGCTTTCAACGACTGTAGTCTGTGAGCCCTTTACCTATTTCTGCTTTGTAAAACTTTAGCTATTCATATAGTTATCCATGAATCAATGCAAACAAATTCAATTCCCAATCAAAATAGTTAAATTTAGTAACACAGAATAATCATAATCCCAGAATAATTACCAACAAAAAAAACATATATCCATAGAACAAGAACTCTCACAATTATAATAAATATGCTTTCAGAACCTGTTCACATCGTAGTTAGTGACCTAGTACTTCTTAGCATTTAACTTATTACAAAACAGCGCCCAATTTGGTTGAAAGTGGACGTAACCGAAATCAAAACCTGACCTTAATTTCCTTCATCAAGGCGTGACCTATGAAGTACGCCGTATTCCTAATATTTGGTTCCCAGTATCCAACTTGCTTATGTGAGGGCCTAATATGGAGCCGTATATTTCGCATTTCAATGTATTAGGTGTTAAAGAAGTTTTCTTGGTTGGAGAATTGTGTGACGTAATAGAAAGGGTGAGAGAGAGAGAGACAGTACGTGAGCTTGTATCCAGTGGGAAAGCTCCGCCCCTATTGCTAGTTGAGATCTGATTGGCTTCTACCTATGCTAGTTGTCCGCCAAAACTTCAAGCTTCTTTTATTAATATTTAACTTTCCTATGCTTATTAAATCTGTATATTTTCTGCAATGATTTCTGCTAAGCTATATTTCGGTTAATTCAAAGATTTATTTATTTGTATATTTTGCAATAAGTTGAACAATGTTAGAGTAGAAGTTTCGCTTGGCGTCAAAACGGTGGCTTGTAGCGCGTAGCGAGGTGCGGCGGCAGTCAGTCGAGCGCCGACCGCGATACCTTGCACATTCATGTTAGTTCAGTGCGGGCCAGGGACAGTTTATACGTTATGTATATTATATATTTTTAATATTACTCAGTCTGTATATTTGTGCTTGGATATACACTGGCATTTCTTCAATAAAAACAAGCACTGGCATCCTACAGAAGCTAAAGTTATTCGTAGTGCAGTACTTCCTAGCCACATCTCAACACCTCTTTTAGCATCACCTCAGGTACAACTATAAGGGGACAAACATATTTGTGCCATTAACATGTAAATTAAATCCATTCAGCTTATTCTACGAGGTATTTCATAGAGTTTGATAACCCGCATGTCATATTTTAATTTAATAGAACGAAAGATTTAGGGGATAGGCCAAACATTTATGGCAGTCATTGGATTATGCCAATGGTGCACTTACATACATTACTAATGACCACATAATGTGCGGGGAGCAAGGAAAAGACTCGCGCGGGGAAGAAATATTCAGCCAGCCAGCCGCAGCGAAGCACAGAAGACGCAGGGGGTGGGGTATCACGTGATCGCCTCATGCACACCTCGTGTCAGTCACATGGACGGACCATGTTGACCGCCTGTATCTAAGATGGCTATCCATTCACAATAAAATCGTTTCCACCTTTTAACGAGTTACAGTATTTCCATTCCGTAGTTCTACGTCATAAGCTTCACACCTTTCAGTACGCACCGTCGCCTAAGGAGGACAGAAGCGTCCTTGTGATTGGCTGTCGGAAATAATACGAGTTATTTCATTGGAGCAATTCTCTCATCAGGTGGCATCAGTGTCAACGAGTGGGAGATTTTTGCCGATGCTTGCAGAGCAGCGGAGAATTACTTCAGCAGCGAGAGGCCTGGTGTATGGACGTAGTTCCAGCCAGCTCCACTCGAACGTCACAGCGATCTTGGTGCGAATAATTTTCCTAAGTGGGAAGTCCGCCAATATTAGCGATTTTAGTGTTGAACTTGCGCTTTTCGCAAGTTACGGTAAAAGTCAGAGTGGTGGACATTAGGTCCAATTATTTAGTTAAAGCATTTAGGGTGGTTATAATCCCTTCAGGATTGGTAGAAGTGTCGAGTGTGAATACAGTCCGGAATTTAGGCGAGATTTTCTATTTTTGAGATTAGGTTTCAGCACGTCTGGAGAAGCCGCAGCAGCTACGTCAGAAAGATACTGTGAGGCAGCGTGGGCAACACAATCACATCACACTTAGCCTTGCCATTAACCAGCGCAGAAATCGCGAGATAGTGACTGGCTCAGTTAGTTCCTAAATATCTGCATTAATTTGGGAAACATTTCATGATAGTTGTCTTGATAAATTCTTTAAGTAATTATTATTAGTTTGAATGTCATTTTCTTGATTCTATCTTAGTTGAATGAAGAAACAAGTGTCTTTTTACAGAATTTCGTGCTATTGAACATTTAATGCATGCCCATATTACTCCTTTAGCAGTACCCTTTAGTGTAAGTGATATTGGTAGAATTTCCTGTACACGAATTTTATTACACAACTTTGTGTTTCGCCTCACTGCAAGAGAAGCGACAAGCGTTTGCTACCTTGGAGTGAAACGTACGCAATCAGCTGAATTGTGACCTTCCGTGTCTGGGACAATTTTTCCGCCCATGAAGGTCCAACTAGGTACTACAAAAATTACTTCTGATCCCTCCATTGCACAAAGGTTATGGGTTTGTGAAAACTTTCAGTCTAGTAGAAGACAAGAAACGGTAGGATCTCACACAACGGATGCGCGACCTGTGTGCTTCACCTGCGCAATGGGACATCAACTACGACAGAAAACACAAGGTTAGTAAAAGAGTGATTTCAGACATGCACTGATGTTGCATGTCGACATGGCACTGAAGTTGCATGTCGACATGGCACCTCGCGTGCAGTGCTTCTCCGTTTACAAACCAGGGCACTGGCACGAAATGCGTTGGTAACATCGCCGAGGGAAGGCATGAAAGAGGGAAAGTGTTTTAGGAACTTTGTCAACTATGCACTGACTTACCCTCCTTTTTTTTTAAGAAGCCCCGCAGTACTTAGTCTAAAGGTCTCACACACGTATGGCTGCCAGCAACCAGAACCTCACTTTGGTGCTGCCAATTTTTTTAAAGATATTTGGCACTTTAATATGGTGCACACATCTAAAGTTATAATTCTTCAAATGGCACCTCCGTTATATCGTTTTGCTGTACATAATTTAATGGGGGTTCGAAAAATGCCTTGAGGTTTATTTTTATAAAGGAATAAAATCATTAATCGAAACACGAATCGCAATTAACAAACATGGTTTATGATTGATGGGATTGTTTTTGTTGTTTCTGAAAGTGGTTTTGACATACATGAATTTTTGCTATAGTTGAAGTTCTATAATAAGGTCTAGGGAAAAGGCTGAAAAGTAAAAGACTTTGTGAAAATGGAAATCGTACTGGCCGACTTTTTGGACCAAGTTTGCCATTATTTCTCAAAAAAACTAATAGAAATATATAATAAAAATTTAAAATAATATGAAGTTTTACATGTAAAAATAATATATATATCATATTATTTTGTATGATACATTTTATGTAATTTTATTAAATCTCTGTGCATATTAATATTCTGCAGGGTATTGCATGCTTTCAAAGCTTAAAAATGTTTGCAATGATTGAGTAGAGAATTTGAGCCAGCATTGTATTCCAAAAAAATGAAGGTTTTTAGATACCTACTTTCTTAATGGATTAAACGTATTCCAGTTTTACGATTTTTGATACCATCTTATCTACATAAAAAATTTACATAAATTCATATATGAAACATTGAAATATCTGCTATATAAAGACAGGTTCGTATTCCAATAGAACATTGTGTCAAAATTTCAAGGCATTCGCTCAATAACTTTGAGTCTTGACGTTATTAATATCTATATTTATTTACAAATGGAAGTGTTTGTTGGTTGAAAATCGAAAATATTTACATAAGTCGTTCAAATTGTAACATAATTTCGCATTCAATTTCACAATTGTTTTTCAGTGTTCGTTGCGTTGGATTATATTTCATAGAATATAGCAAACAAATAAGCTTTCTCAGGTATATGGAAACGTAGAAAATTCTTAGAGGAAATAGTATTTTAACTGAGGCCTAATTACGTTGGAAGTCGTACTCAACCCAGCCCAGCGATCTAAGGCGCCTTGCTGCGGAGCTCGCAGTTGCTCGCCGTCCGACGTTCGAGTGCTCTCTCGGACGTGTTTGTGTATGTGTGTGTGTGGGGGGGGGGGGGGGTGTTGTAAGGAGTCAAGTCATTTAGACGCATTGTCCTAAAAAATGTTCAAATGTTTGTTAAGCTTATGGGACTTAACTACGGGGTCATCAGTCCCTAAACTTACAAACTACTTACGAACTACCTTATACTAAGGACGGCACAAATATCCATGCCCGAGGGGGGATTCGAACCCCTGACCGTAGTGGTCGTGCAGACCGTGACTGAAGCGCCTCAGTCCCCGCGGCCACCGCGGCCGGCTCATTGTCCAACATATTCGGATCTTTAACATAGTATTTGTTGCTTACATGATATGGTAATTACTTTATTTGTTGCTTGGAAGGAAATTATTATTTTAAGTACGGAATTAAATCGCGAGTACAATAACTAGCTTTTCTCGGGGCTGAAGGAAGTTACAGTTCATACATATACACTGAGGGAATATTTTTGGTACCAATTTACCAGTTAAAATACCATTGCAGACAGTACTTGGCAATTATTTCAGATGCTTACAAATTATGGTGCAATACTTCATTATGCGCTAGCGCAGGTCTCTGTGTTAGCGGCAAGTGACCTTCGAAGCGTGGGCGAGCCGAAGCGTGATGTTAGCGTGTGCATTATTTGCCGGTTCGTGGGAGCGCCTAAAGCCAAACAGCAGTGAAAGACTCCAGCCCTTGGTCTGGCGACGACAGCCTGTGTCGAAGGCGACCGAGCACTCTGTGGGAGAGAATACTCTTTTTCACTGCCTTACTGAAATGAGCAGCTCTGTGGGAAGCAAATCTGAAATTACCTCTTATTAATAGTAATCAGTTTGTGCGATATTCGCTGTGTTGGTCAGCCACTTTTTTTCTGACAGAATGAGATAGTTAACGCCTGTGGTCGAATTGCAGTGGCATCACGGTGGGTTGATTGATGCAATCAGGGTACCACACCAGTAGCGAGATCAGGCATTGTTAGGTGTTCTCAACATCATTGAGACGTAGGACATATTTAGATCGACAGAAGTTGACCCAGTCAGCCAAGTTAGGTTTGTTTCCAGCGATGGCGCACCAGCTTGCAGTCAATTTAGCAAACGGTACTGTGTGCATTACTTCTGTTTAGATCACACACTTGGTGCGACAGCCTCGATGGTATCTGCAGCTTGTTTGTTAATTTAAAGTAAAATTAGCCACGGTGTTTCAGCCATTTAGCCGAGTGCAGTTTTCTTTATCTTAAATTAAAATTTTTATTCTTCCAATTAACAACGTGCTTTCTATCCTAACAAATCTGGATTTCTTTGAGATTTAAATTCATTTAATACGCAATTTTTGGGTTAAATAAATTAAGTACATAGAAATCCTGTTTACTTTCAGTAGCTAGTGACGCCAAATTTGTACCCCATTTGTCGTTACTAGCAATGTTTAGATATATGTTTCTCTTACAGGTGATGTATCTGTGTTGGGCTAAGTTATGTTGCAGAAACGTATCTAATTCCGGCGAAGGACATCTCTTTGATTTCTACGCGACTTGCTGTTAAGTTCTACCGCGCAAGAGCCACGGGTACACTTTCAGATAGCTAGCGCAACAAAATCAGTTGGAAGTTTGTGCAAAATTACACCACAGCAAAATTACATGCGTTAGAGTGTATGTGTATGTGTGTGTGTGTGTGTTTATCCTGAGGTTATTTACATTTGGTATGAGTGGTTAGTGAGCCTAGGGTCTGATAACCAGTTTAGTTAAGTCCCAAAATTTACAAACATTTCAACCTCGAGAAAACACGTAATTTATGAAACTCGTAATGTTGATTATACCAGACGATGGAAATGAAGTAGTTTGCAGATCCTCATCCAAACCGTGATTAAATTTCCGGACTGGTTTGAAAGTGAAGGGCAGAGACAGGGGGTAGAGGAAGATATGGAAAAGGGATGGGACAGGAGGAGAAGGAGGAGAGAGAGAGAGAGAGAGAGAGAGAGAGAGAGAGAGAGAGAGAGAGAGAATGTGGGGAAGATGAGTGAGAGAAAGAGAGGGGCAGTAGGAGGGGGACAAAGGAAGGAGGTTCAGACTGTATATCCAATTACTATACAAATTAGTAACTGCGAAGGATTTCGATTTCGTTGATATTACATATGTTTATTCTTTATTTATTTAGTTTTATATTATTATTATTAGTCGCAAAGCTCCCAGAGTGTAACAAGGTAAGTATAGACGGTTGACTTTCAGTTCGTCTTGTTCTTCTGCTTCTCTTTATTTGCCCACCACTTTTTTTTCTTGTTTGCAAGAATTAGCTCGTCTTTCTTCGCTCCATTTTGTTCCGATTCTTCGCACTTTTGTCTCTCCTTTCACTTCCCATTTTTCTACATTTATTCTGAAATTGTTCCTTGCATCTATTTCCTCTTTGGTTATTTTGTCTAAGTCCAAGTTTTTTTTTCTTTTTTTTTTAAGATTTTGGATCCATTCTTCTCCATTAGCAAGGGAACCTACGTATTTTCCTATTTATTTATAAATGCTTACTAGGCAGAGGTCTTACCGTTAGACCACCACACCACTAACGAACAAGGCGCCTTGGTATAGTCAAAGTACGACTTCCGTCCACGTCGCAAACTTTAATTCAGCTTTGTCGTCCAAAGGCAATTGCTACACGGCGACAGGCAAATGTTTGTGGTGGTGGCAGAGAAAGAAATCACAGGAGCGCGTTTCACAGTCTACTTCAGGATTTCCTGTAGTTGTGTGATTTTTGCAAATATCCACAAAAAGAAAAAAAAAGAAAAGAAAAAAAAAACATGAATAAAATTAAATAAAATTAAATTAAAAATGAAATAAAATTGTTTTGGTTAGTCTAGGTTTGGGAAGCCTCATTATGTGGCCATAAAATTTGAGGCATCTTTTCCTCATGTCTGTCTCTATGTTAGAAACTGGATTTTTTCTGTAGTCGGTAGTGTTTTTTCGGTCAAACTTGGTCCCAAAATTTTTCTATAATTTGCTTTCTTCTTTCTTTAGATTTTCTATATCAGTTTTCCTGTTTGGTGCCAAGGTTTCGCTAGCATATGGTTTAATTACTGATTTTTAGTATTTAATTTTGGTATTTAGTTTTATATTATTTACATTTTTTTTATTTATTTTTTTTTTTTTGTCAGAGATATTTACAAAAGTCGCACAACTACAGGAAATCCTGAAGTAGACTGTGAAACACGCCACTGTGATTTCTTTCTCTGCCACCAGCGCCAACACTTGCCTGCCGCCGTGTAGCGGAGTGTTTCCGCGGCAGCCTGTGGTGACCTGCCGGCTGCTACAGTGCGGCGTGACCTCGCAGCTCCGCCTCCCCCCACCACAGCCCCGGTAATTGTGTTAGCTGCCGCAGGAAGGAACCACTTTGCCCCGACTGCGCCGCCGCCGAGTTCCGCGCCGCCAGAGACGTCTGTTTATTTGTCGCGTCTTAGCGGTTGCCTCAGCGCCAAATCGCTCCACAATCTGTCTCTGTCGCGCCGTTCTGCCTCACGCGCTTCTCGGCGGTGTACAGCCGGAGTAACCAGCAGCCACTGGTATTACACACGAATCACTGGCGTCGATTTGCCTCAGGGCTTCAAAACAGTCTTCTAACATTATAAACTATAACTAACAAGGAAAGTACTTGGGCTTGAACAAACACATATACACCAAATCGTATGAGAGATAATGTAAAGGTCCCTTATTCCACTATTGATACTCCCGCATCTGTAAAACTCTGTAGTCGTCCGTTAGAGGCCTCTCCGTGTGCCATGCCGCACTGCACTTCGACCTGTCGGTTCGCCAGTAGGATGGTGCAATGTGCCTCCGAAGTTGTGTTTTCTCACGTTATTTGTACGGTTAAGTGTCATATGGGGCGGCGATTGGTAATCAATCCTGCTAATGTATTGCGATTGGTTGATATGAAGTTACGAGGAACCCTTCTTCGTGAAGATGATATTAGTGTAGAAGATGAATCATTCGCATGCTTTCTCGTATCTGTTATGGTATATAAATATGAGCATAAGTTAGATATTGTTGTAACACTAACAAATAATGATGACAATGACGAACAACTCATTGCAATCGATAGTGCTACGGTAGTAGGATACAAATGCGGATTCTGGGTCAAAAATAATCAAATTGATATCAATTTGATATCAAATTAATTATGCGTAATTAGAGTAATTGCATAATTGCAATTACATGTACTTAGAGTAATTACATAATTGCAATTACATGTACTTAGAGTAATTACATGTACTTAGGGTAATTGTTTATTTATTTATTGTAATTGTTTATTGTCATTGCAATTGCACGTGTTCACTCCTCCACGTCTGGCATGGAACTGAGCTCACCCCAAGGTATCACGTGACTATCTACGTCACCCCCCACCCCGACCCTACCACGTGACCAGCACTGGCCAATGAGAGCACAGCACGTGACCAGCCCCTTCCCCCACCCCTTCACAATAACAGGTCCAAACTCGTCCACCTGGGGATCTCAACACTGAAAAAACTGTGGCAGTATTTCATGGAAAACAGCAGTTCAATAACGTTATTATTACTATTATTAATTGTTCTACACCTAACTGAAACGACCTCTGTTTTTCATAGGAACGTCTAACACACACACACAAAACCATATCAAAAAATGCTACGTAATGGTCACTGTACTGTGCAACATCATAATCTCTCGCCGAGGGGACGCGCGCAAGAAAACAATGGGGGCACAGCATGAAGAGACGAGTGAGTGGTATACGGGGATCTTATTTTATTTACGCGCTGCCGCGGGAAATTGTATGCACGCCGGGCGACCGCCAGCTGCTGGCCGCTGGCCTGCGCAGGTCCTGCCTGCTCGGCGCTCGGAGCGCGAATGACGGCTGTGGCAGCTCCTTCCCCTCCCCGCACCCCAGTGCAGTGGGGTGAAGCTAGAGTCACTCTGATAGCTCCTGACGTGACGTCAAAATGACGTAAGCAGCGCGAAGCAAGCTCTTTCGACTGCTATCGACTGCGTGGTCGAAACGGCTTCCTGAGTGACGATTGCGCGATCCCGCTTTTTTTTTTTCACTTCCACAGCGTCCGTCTATTGTGCTTGAGTGTCTCTTGTTAGCGTGCGAAATGTGTGAAGTATATGATAAAATCTTCCGCAAAATACTGAATGATTTCAGTGTTTCTGAAGGAGGCCAGATTTCTGGCTATTGCAGTTCGCCAGAGGAGGTAAAAATTTTATCCATTAAGAATTGCTTGGTGAAGCATGCGACTTTTTTTAGACAATGGATTGGTTTACAGAATAACTTCGAACTGGGATGTCATTTAGATATCTTTTGTACATTGCAATTTGAAATTGATTAACATTTTTAAGTGCAAGTTTTGTGTATTATGCCAGTTATCCCCTATTATTTCGAAACACAGCATTGTTCTAGTGCTACCTGTTCCCTCGCGAACAGACGCGCAGGCCTACTCCTTGAACTTTACAAGTGTTCTTCTACTAAAAGTCAACTAGGCATCGTGGCCTCAAGTCGTTTGATACTTTATTGTGGAATAGATATCCTATAGAGTTATCAAAAATAGCGATTGACGGCTCTTGTCTGCTCATGTGGGAATGTTACAGTTCCGTAACCTTTATTGTAGGATTCATACGTATAGTACCGCAGTTAATTTTCGCTCTTTATTTAGTGGATGGATTAGTACATTGGTCTCTTTAGTATTAAGCCATTTATTCATACTTTTTTCTCCGATGTGAAGTTTTGTTCAAAATTTTCAATTGTTATCAGTTTGCGCGAACTACGTATTTCTTGTGTTTATCTAATTTACAATTGTTCTTCCAGTAAAAGTTATAACTAAACCATTGTGTCCTTGAGGCATTTGTTAAAAGTCCCATAGCTGTTAGCCCGACATGATCAGAAACAGCGTTTGACCCTTCTTGTTCCACTGCTCACGCGGGAATAAGTTCAGTTGTTACCTTTACTGTATAATATAGAGATACAATGTTTTAAGTTGCTGCACTTTATGTGGCGGCCAGTTAATAACCAAATAAGCCTTTAATGTAATATAAATTGGTATATAGCCTTATTAGTAGTTATTTATATGCTACAGTAAAGCCAACAAAGCAACTCGGCAGGTCAAACAATTGCGTATCTAATAATAAGTTATATAATACACCAAAGAGGGTACTCAAAATAGGGCTAACTTCCAATAAAGGGGCGTTCAAAGTATCCATTAACAGCAAATCGTGATTGGCAGAAGGAAATTATTTTGCAAAGGTATCAAATCTTTTACGTCAAGAGCGAGATATTCAGGTAATTAATTTACGAAGTGAACTGTTATTTGTATTAAATAATTTGAAATGTAACCTGCATACAATTTTGCTATGGATTGGCAGCCTGTTTTCTGTTTATCACGCTTCACAACAATGGGTGAAGATGGGCGTGAACTTAGCACTTGGTTAAAGTCCAGTTTATAAGTCCCGGACTGGTGCTTGGCGTGTAGATGTTGACGACTGTGCAAAGGCAGCCAATCAGGAGTCTCGTTCGCGCGGCCAATAGGATTGTTTCATGTCTATTGAATTTGGCGTCAGTTTTGAAATTGCTGTAAGCCCGAAACGGAAAATTTCGTTATGAATTTCAGCGACCTCGTGACTATAGATTACAAGGTTTATTTAATATCGATGTAGTTTTCGAGGGCAGTGTTTCACGAGAATAGATGATTTTTTGACCGGGCAAGGGTACACCAAGAACCTGTCAACCACAGAGCAGGAACAGCATTAATTACTTTTTTTTCTGTGATATAATGAAGTTGGACGGCTTGAGGAATGAGGCAGAGCTCTGGATACATTGTTTGGCATTTCAGCTTCAAGGGAAAATACAACGCATTAGTCTGTTGGTTTTACACCACAAAAGTATTGGTAAAAACTTTTTCTATGTACATTTACCTGCCTATACTGAAATTTTAGAGCTTACATTGTATAACACTGCATGGTAAGTCGACTGTACTTACACGGAAATCATTGAAGTATTGATTAGGTATGTTTATTGCAAATAGCCTAACATTTCTTGCAGGTATGTCTTACGTAAGTGTATACTCTGTTGCCATACCCAGTAAATAATTTATTTCCTTTGATGGTAATTTGTTCATATGCCCAATTGTACACATGTTACCACTTTTTTTTTCTTGTCACTGAGGTGTGACTCCTTGAGGTGCTTAATACAGTACAGTACAGTAGATAATGGTTAGAGGACTACCTGTTCTGCAATATAGAGCTCTATAATACCTCTGTGTAATATAGAAATTTTACAAATAGTATATTACAGAAATACCATTGGTTCTAATATAAAATTGTAATTTATGCCACTGTCTGCAAATGTCATATCACCTTCATGCTGATATTCTGCACAATACATGACCCAGTAATAACTACACATTATTATATTAATATATGCCATGATTTCACTAACATTATGCTTTTTGCATCTCCTGAGATGTGTGTGGATAATGTTTAATCAACTTTGGGATTGTTGGACCATATCAGTACACACAAAATCCATCAGATTGTTTAGCAGGCTTTGAGTTCCTTTGAATCACACTGAAATTTTGTTTTGATTAGATTACGGGCACTTTACATTCCAAATGAGCTATAGTGAGGATGTAGAACATGTCAGGAAAGATATTTACATATTATGAACTATGTTGATGTTTTGTTTGTAGTTGTCCAGTTAATCTCATGGCTATGTAACCTTAGTCTACACTTCTGTATTTTTTATTCAGGTAGAAAAACTACTGGATTCTTTGAAGGCTGCGGGATTCTCATATTGTGTGAGAAGCAGTCACAAATTATCTGCAGATAGTACAAAAAGTAAGTGAACAGCTACTTTATAATTTTAATTCATATAGAAACTTGCAGAAAGGATTTACATAGCACTGAGGATAGAATATACATCCTTTATTGTTAGTAACAGTTGTGATCAATAAAGAATTGTATTCATTATTCTCACATAAATAACCTTTGTTTTGTTGATTTTTATGTCCACTTTGCCATGTCATTTTTGCAATTGTATAAATTTATTTGGACTGCATCACTACACCATGCACCATTATTTTAAATTTTTGGTGTGATCATACTAATGGTAGTGCTGTTTTGAAGTTATTTGTAATCACCAAGTGAAAAATGAGTAATCCTGCTGTACTATATAAAAGGGGGGTGGATTGTTCACAAATATAATTGAAGGGAACAAAAACGTAATAGCCTATTTTATCTTGTAACATTTGGTGCTTGGTAATGCATATTGTTAAGTCCCCATTTGTAATAGACTTATTGGAATTATGATCTCTTTCAGGTACAAAGAAGTATTTTTTCTCGTATTTGAAAGGTAATGTCCCAGTACCTTTCTTTGGGCCAGCATTTTCGGTGGATTCCATTTGGATTCGGCACTGTATTTTAGGGCCCAAGTATTACAAGAGCAAAGAGTTCCAAGTCCCTGAGCACTTGGTGAGTGACATAATGCTGTGTTAAATGATAAAGTACTGTCAATCAATACATTATTCACTGAAATTGTTTTTGAAATATTTTATTTCTTTTAGGAAGATCATGTCAATCCAAGGCCTAAAAGGGCAAAGGTTATGGAGACAAAGAAAAGTGACTGCCCAGCAGTGTTGTATATTAGAAGCATAAGGGTGTATCCTGACTACAGGATACAGTCAGCTGATGACCCCTCTGATATAAAGGCAAAAGTTAGTATCTAGCATTGAGTTCAGCTTAAAGACAATTTTAAATTACCAGTTGTGTAAAAATGCTTAAATATTTCTGGTTGGTGGTAATCTTAGTTATATAATTGATTCATTTATATTGTCATACAGGTTCTTGGAAGGCTGCGAGCCGATTTCGAGTCTCCCCAGCAACCTCAAAGCTATTTAAAGTACTATGTGTTGGCTTCTCCAGGCAGTGCACACACACACACCACTGAATGTGTAGAAGCAAGTGGGCAAATACACCCTTCTCTTTCAGAGGAAATACGAAAATTAGTTTTAAATGGATCAACAGAGGTGAAACTAATAAAATTGGCCCTAGACAGGTTGGTTGATAACCTTTTCACTGGGACACAAAGACCAAGTAGGTTGAACACCACATTTTACCCCACAGAAAAAACAATTTACAATCACATTCATATTGCTCTTTATAATTCAAATAAAGGAGTTTTTGATGAGAGTAGATTGCAGAAACAGATAGATGAGTGGCGTAATGAATCAAGCAATCAAAACATCTATTACAGATCGTGTACACGTGACAATGGAGAAGTAAAGCCTTTACTTTTTTGTTATCAAAACAGTTGGCAAAGAGAACTTTTAAAAACATATGGGGATACTTGTTTGTTAGATGCAACTTACAAAACAACAATGTATGATATTCCTTTATTTTTTATAGTTGTGAGGAGTAATGTGGGTTACTTTGTTGTTGGTTTTTTCTTCATTCAGATAGAAAATACTAAATCTATTCACGAAGCATTGGAAGTCTTCAAGGAATGGAACAAAGACTGGAACCCCCCTAAGTGGGTTACCGATTTCTCAGAGGCAGAGATAAATGCAATACAACAAGCATTTCCGGAGACAAAAGTTCACTTGTGTCTTTTCCATCGGAAGCAGGCATGGGGAAGGTGGCTGCAAACAAATGGCAATCTAAATGAGCCAAATGATAAAGAAACATTGAAGAATATGTGGCAATGGATTTCAGAGTCATCGACAGAGCAAGAATTTAGAGATCGTACAGAAGAGTTGCGAGTGCATGAGGTCACTGTGAGAAATAAAAAGGCGTGGAATTACTTTGAAAAGCAGTGGCTGTCAGTAAGTCAAAGGTGGGTCAAAGCTTTTGAGGAGAAGGGCACATTCAGCACTATTGAAACTACAAATGGAGTTGAAGCCATGAATAGGTTGCTAAAACTTTTGTATCTCAAGTACAATTCAGACAAGACATTAACAGGTGTTACTAAAGTTGTAATAAATAGTTTTCTTCCAAGCCAATTCAGAAAATACTGCCAGAAAAATTCTGTCATTAAGTCGTACAGCAAAGATGTCCCAGTATTTTTGCACAGAAAAACAGAAAATTTTGTGAAACATGTAATGAAACGATATACATCGGCTGAAGCCAGGTCTTCTAGAAGGTCAATTAATATGATGTGTGATGGTTTGTTTTGTGTGGAAAGTGAAGAGTACAGTGGTTGTAACAATATTGTAAACTTTGAGGAACCAAATTGCACTTGTCCAGACTTTCAAAAGTATAAATACCCATGTAAGCATTTTTGTGCAATCTTTATTTATCAGCCAGAGTGGGGTTTCGATAAAATGCCAGAACATTACAGAAATCACCCATTGATCTGTATTGATGAAGTGTATGGGATTGGATTTAGTAGAAACATCTCTCCAGTGGTATCAGATGATGTAAGTAGCAATGAGGAAGCAGTTGAATCTGTAGAGGAAGCAGTTGAATCTGTAGAGGAAGCAGTTGAATCTGTAGAGGAAGCAGTTGAATCTGTAGAGGAAGAAGTAGAAGGTGTTGAGGAAGCAGTAGAAGCTGTCAAAGTATTAGAAGCTGTCGAGGAAGCAGTTGAAGCTGTCGAGGAAACTAATTATCTTAAAATCTCAAACATTCCTTTGCAGCAGACAAAGACAAGGGAGCAGTGTAAAGAAATATACAATCTCTCGTATAATTGCAGCAACAGCAGCACATTCCACAAGATATTTGAAAAGCTTAGTGAGTGTATTAAGGAGTTGCAATTAGCAAATCCCGAAATTGGTGGTGTCCCTTTAGTGGTACCTTCAAATTCAACTTCAAACAAAAGAAAGAAGTAATGTAGGCCTGCTGTTACCCTTGGGTAAAAGCTTGCGCCATTTCAATTTTCATAAATTAGTGTCTTTTTTTTTCTTCCTTCAATGACAATACAAATAATATAATGAGGATAAGTTGCAACTAACAATAAAGAAAATTTCTGAGCTGCTGACATGCATGTAGGGAAGACAATGGCATTAAGCTTAAATATTTTGGCACAGCCTTCATCAGAAAAAGTGTATGTGCACAATCATTCAGGTACCTCATGCATACATGACCATGTGATTGCTGTAGCCTAGAAACATTAGTCTTGTATGTCATTAGTTGTGTTGGTTATGTGCGCACTTATGAAGACTGGCTTAAAATTTAAGTGTCTATCCTACATGCCTATCTGCACTCAGTGATTATTTCAATGGAAGGTTGTAAATGATCCTCAGTATATTGGCATTCTGGTGTTGCCTTTCCATATGCTCTTCATCATTTCAATTCAGTTACATTTCTATCCGTATTAATACTCAGTTGTTCTTCATGTTTAAGTTGGTCTTTTGACAGAAATAGGGAAGAATTTCATTTCCTTTGCCAGAGTAAGGTTGTATAGTTCCCCAACTTGCTTCTATGTATTTACAGTGTTTCAAAGAAATCAATACCATATTAATAAACCTGAGATGCCCAACGTTACGTGACAGAGTACTTCATGGAAATGGAAGCTGGTCAGCAGTGACACTGGGGACCAACACTAGTGAGTATTCAGTTTTTTAATCATACTTTCAAAAGTTTCAGTTATGTACATGCTGTATGACTAATTAGGTTTGATTATGAAGGATTTCTGGGCAATCAATCCACGTGAAGCCTTACATGAGACTGCATCAAAACGTCTATGCAAGATACCTTGGATGATGGATTGAATTGCTGAAAGAAAACTATTCAATGTGTTTCACATGTTAAATCCCCAATAATGGCACATAAATATTTTCAACTGGATTGTTATTTGTGCACACTTTGCCAGCAACCCAAGAACTAATTGTAATGAGGACTTTTGTCTGTATTTGGGTAAAGGAAATACAAATTAGGTTCAGTAGAACCACCTTTACTGGTTTACCACATCAAAGTGTTTATCTGCTCCTGTTTCAATATTCACTGTGAAACAATTTAAATAACAGAACTTGGTACGAAAACTTCACATGCCATGTGAATGGACAGAAATGAACAAGGGCATATTCGTATTTAATATAGATGAAGAGCTTTTTGATACTCTATGTAGCTTTACCCCTCAAATAGTACACTAAGAGGTTTTTGTGTAGGGTCCTGTAAGGTTAATGATCTATTCCTTTTTTCTATTACCACCAACTTCAGGGTTTGCTAACTGCATCTCCTTAATACACTCACTAAGCTTTTCAAATATCTTGTGGAATGTGCTGCTGTTGCTGCAATTATACGAGAGATTGTATATTTCTTTACACTGCTCCCTTGTCTTTGTCTGCTGCAAAGGAATGTTTGAGATTTTAAGGTAATTAGTTTCCTCGACAGCTGCAACTGCTTCCTCGACGGGGACTGATAACCTAGCTGTTTAGTCCCCTCAAAACCATCAACAACAAGCTTCCTCGACAACTTCGACTGCTTAATTGCAACTTAAATCGTAAATAATACTGGAAAGATGTTTCTACTAAAGCCAATCCCATACACTTCATCAATACGGATCAATGGGTGATTTCTGTAATGAACCGGCATTTTATTGAAACCCCACTCTGGCTGATAAATAAAAATTGCATAAAAATGCTTACATGGGTATTTATACTTCTGAAAGTCTGGACAAGTGCAATTTGGTTCTACAAAGTTTACAATATAGTTACAACCACTGTACTCCTCACTTTCCACACAAAACAAACCTACACACATCATATTAACTGGTCTTTCAGATAACCTTATGTTTATTCACAAACTTTCTGTTTTTCAATGAAAAAATAATGTGACAACCTTGCTATACGACTTTGACAGAATTTTTATGGCAGTATTTTCTGATAAGGCTTGGAAGAAAACTATTTATTACAACTTTAGTAACACCTGTTAATGTCTTGTCTGAATTGTACTTGAGATACAAAAGTTTTTGCAACCCATTCATGGCTTAAACTCCATTTGTAGTTACATTAGTGCTGAAAGTGCCCTTCTCCTCATAAGCTTTGACTTACTGACACACTGCTTTTCAAAGTGAAGAATCTTTATTCACCGTAAACCATTTTACAATGATATTGGCTTCCACCTTTCATGCACTCACAACTCTTCTGTACGATCTCTAAATTCTTGCTCTGTTGATGACTCTGAAATCTATTGCTACATGTTCTTCAATGTTGCCTTATCATTTGGCTCATTTAGAATGCCATTTGTTTGCAGCCACCTTCCCCATGCCTGCTTCCGATGGAAAAGACACAACTGAACTTTTGTCTCAGGAAATGCTTGTTGAATTGCATTTATCTTTGCCTCCGAGAAATCGGTAACCCATTTAGGGGGGGTTCCAATCTTTGTTCCATTCCTTGAACACTTCCAATGCTTCGTGAATGGATGTAGTATTTTCTATCTGAATGAAGAAAAACCAACAACAAAGCAACCTACATTACTCCTCACAACTATAAAAAAATAAAGGAATATCATACATTGTTGTTTTGTGAGTTGCATCTAACAAACAAGTAACCCCATATGTTTTTAAAAGTTCTCTTTGCCAACTGTTTTGATAACAAAAAACTAAAGGCTTTACTTCTCCATTGTCACTTGTACATGGTCTGTAATAGATAGATGTTTTGATTGCTTGATTCATTACGCCACTCATCTATCTGTTTCTGCAGTCTACTCGCATCAAAAAGTCCCTTATTTGAATTATGTAGGATCTGATACATGAGAAATTATTATTATTTATTTATTTTTCTGTGGGGTAAAATATGGTGTTCAGCCGACTCAGTCTGTGTCCCAGTGAAAAAATTATCAACAAACCTGCCTACAGCAAATTTTATGTCTAAAAGTATTGTTATTTTGTTAAGCACCAATATTTGTATTTCCTTTACAAGCCCTCATTACAATATATTATATATGTGTGTGTGTGTGTGTGCACTGCCTTGCTGGTTAAACAGAACATAAGGTACCTTTTACATAAGCTACCTTGTCCATTGTAAAGGAGCAGCTTTGGAAATGACGTGAAATTTATTGTTCTAAACGTTTTTGCACAAACTGTTGTTTTAATTAAAATGGTTGTATTGTCTGGAGAAACAAATATTTGATGTTCTAAACTAAAAGGATTTGAATCAGAAAATCTCATGAACATGAAAAGTATTTGCAAGCTACCTGTACAAAATTTAAATAGTTAATCAAATGATGGTGCCATAACCACAATATTGGTGGTACAAATTGTGTAAATCATTTCTCAAATGGTGGAGCTAAGATTTTCCTCCAATTTGAGAACAATATGATTGTGAATAAAATATTTTTCTCCTACAGTGTGAAATCTGTAACCAACTGATTCCTGCACAGAAGTAATATTTATAAATGCATAGTGCCGACATGAGACAACAGTTCAATCTTTGAAGGCTTTCTTGTTAGTTAAATGTGAATTATTCAGTGTAAGTGAATATCTAATGTGCTTCTACTTTTTATAACTACTAATTTGGATACCTGTAATTTGAAGATTCCTATAATAAAGACAAATAAACCAATTTTTATTATTATTTGTTTTTATATAATTATATAATATGGTGAATTGTGTATAAGGGATTGTAATTTTAGTGGAAATGAGGTAATAACAGATCACAAATTATTTATGAGGTAGCTAAATTTATAATGTATTTACTGAAGAGTATTTGCCAAAACCGAATCAGCTTTGTAGTTATTACATGATGATGTCCCAGTAAAGCAAGTAGAAACTTAGTTTTCAAAAGTTATGTGTATTTCACATCAGGAACTCACCTATGTATTGCAACTCTGTGTTTAAAGTAATTTTGCACTCTGCTACAAATCAGTGTTAGTTTTCATTTGAGATTCAATATATTGTGGGGAGACCATGTTTTTTGCAAACATTTTTACACATGGTTCCCATATATAGTTGATTCTGCTTACATATTATAGCCTCAAGTTTGATTATTTTTGCAGTTGCAATTTCATGTTAGAGTAGATAAAACATAGGTCACGTAATATTTAGATCAGTCCTTGATATTTCTGGGCACTCACAAATGCAAAACAATTAAGAGCTCTTGATTATTACAGAGGGCACAATAGATTCTTTACACAACTTGACAATTGTCTAACCTTAGAAGACACACTTCATATAGTTAGGACAAATTGACACAGGCAAAATACCTTGAACGAAATGCCCTTAAAGAAAAATATGAATAGTTCAGAAGAGGTACAATAATTGCAAAATACTGGCAACTAAAGAATGGAAAAACTTTAAGAGCGTGATGCGACGGATCATTTTGGTATTTGGTCGAATGTTGGAATATTAACAGAATCAAGAAACATTTTTGAACATGGCCTTGTATATAGCAACTGGATGTAAAATATCTTTGAGAAATTGCAGTGCAACAAGCAACTTTTGGGGCTACAATTTGTGAAAATTAGAATCAAGAAAGGTAAACGACATCAATAGATAAGATTGTTTTAGACACTGTTCAGACTCTACGCAGAAATTAGGAAGGTAAGGAACAAATTTTACAACTGAAATGGCTCCTAAAATCCCCACACAAGTATATGTGGGACCATACAAAGAAATGGCCTGTAGAGGAAGGAACTTTAACGCAATTTGCAGGTTCAAAGCGATTTTGTTCTAGAGTCCATTTTGCTACACAATATTTATTTTGTATGAATATTTTCTATACTTTGTTTTGCAGGTTATAACAATATTAAGATGGTTTACAAATTCAATCAAGATTTTTGTTTTTAGACACTTTAGTTACTTGGCCAAAATTTGAAGATTCAGTACATTAGCAGAAGACCTGAAATCAGTTTCATTTATTCTGCAGACATGCCACATGTTAAGATTTGTCCGTAATTATCAAGATTTCTCGGCAAAATTTGCTGTGTTACAGGAGTCGGTGTTAAAATTACGGAATAAGTTATTTGATTCACTAGTTTGGCAACTAGCTTTTTGTTGGGTCATTTTTATGAACCACTATAGTTTCAGAAATAACACAGTACCGTACCTTTTTGTCACTTTTATACAAGCAATATATACACAGTAAAGTGAAACATAAGTTACTGAAAAGCCATTAAATTAACTCTTGCACCTTTTGTCTGTTTTGGACATAGGTCAATGTACCTAATAGTTTCTTCTAAAGTCGCATATACTATTCCAGAGGTATGTATATTTTTTTTATTAGTCACCTTATCATGCCTTAACAATATTTTTTTTTTACTATTAAGCATCAAATGGAGATTTTTACTGCTAATATTTGAAATAAATTCCACATTATGGACCCAACCCCCTCCTTTCCAATCATGGATAGCTTTTTTAAAACTTGGCATCTCTGTGTAATCAAATGTGTTAGTCATTTATTTTAAATGGATGACAGACATAACTGAAGACTGGGATACCACCCGTCAGCTTTGCAATAACATCATGTCGGAAATCCCATATATGGATGTGTTAATACTTTTGTATTGTAGATAAAAAATAATCTGTATTTAACCTTGTAAATTACAGATAATAGAATGTACCATTGATCACAGGTCTCAACCCAAAACTTTGTGCCTTCGGCACTCACATGCGGAAAAAAGTTCTATCCTATACCTTACCATCAGAGAAGCTACAAAATATTATTAATCTGTTTGTAAACAAACTATTGTCTTTAACTCAATCACAATTAATCAGGCCTTCTACAAACACGCAAGCTCCTCAAAACTACCGCACTGCAATGACGTCACAGGTCAAAGCTGACAGATGGTATCCCCATCTTCAGGTGAGCCGATGATATTTTATGTATCAATTTTAACTATAGGGATTACTTATCAGTTAAGTTGGGTGATAACACCAGTTGGTAACATCTGCATTGTAAAAACCTATTAAATATTTGTTTTAAGGGCCTTAGCAGTTGAAATTGCTACAGGTCTATACTGCTTAAATGAAGCCATGTGTACCATCATCTGATGAACTGTACTGTGTAGTGTTCCAAAAACTATGTATAACCAATGAATACTAAATACTACAGGAGAGGCAGCTATTCAGTTTGGTTTCCACCTTTGTTAGGCAAACCGCAGCTTTCCTCCGGAATCCCAATTAATGTAACACTTAACTCATAGCCTGTAGTCTTTTACAGTTGGCCATCCTTAAGACAACCGTATATTCCATTTTATTACTTACAGGATATAACAAACATTTGCAGTAGTATTTTATAATACACGTGGAAACAGAAAAGCAAGTATCATCTTTGACATAAGCCTTACTACACTATGAAGCATACAAAACAGCCTATGGATGAGTTCTTGGACTATCATCTACTTATCCTTTCCAATTGGATCCTCTGAATCTAATGTAACTTTACTTCACACCATGTGGTACACATTGATGAGCTGTGATAATGAAGAGCATGAAAATAAATCTTACAGGAGTCTTGCAGTAACAACAGTTTAAACAATTACTTACAAAATTAGATTAACGAAGGTTTCATGGTGTTCATCTGCTAAAAATTTGAGTTACAACCGAATGAGGAAAATGTACCAGTCAACTGGATTCGCATATAAAATAATATTTTTTCCCCTTTTTGCTGTGTAGTTTGCACTGTTATAAGCAGTTCTGGAAGTAATAAAATGACAGATTTTTCTTTCCATTTTAAACATGAGGACGACATGACTCCATGCAAAGCACCAATGTTTCTACTGAATTCTATGCATATGCAAAGAAACAATTTTCTTTGTATAATGCAACTTATTTGGGGGAGGGGGTGGACTTTTCTGCTTGCATAACACTGTAGAAATCAGTATTGTTCCCATCTATAATACAGCAACTATTTAGTTCAGTCATTACTTATAAAATTTCGCAATGTCGGGAGGAGCAAGCAGGAAACAGGCCTAGGCCTATAAAAAAATCAATGCATTAAACAAAATATTTTGTTCGTGGAATTTAAAAAAAGGACCTGGTAATGATACATTTGCCAAAAACAACTTCATTCTGCACTGCCGATTGGGTTGGAATACTATTTATGTAATATTGTTCTCTAAAAAATTCAAGTTGCCAAAACAAACTACTTGATTGGCTACACCACCACTCATGAAAGTGAAAATTTCTACCAGCAGGTTTGTAGACAGTGTCAAGTAATTTTATTTAGGAAAGCATGTGGTGAATAAACTGTATATTATGCTTCCAATCATCATTAACAACAGCACAATCTCCCACATTTTGAGAGTTCTAAACATATGTACACAGTGATTCGTGGTTTTCACCAATAACTGCACTGGACTTAACTCTGCAGTTTAACAGGATAATTTTCTGCAATATATACATGCATTAATTCTCAGTTGAATTTTATTATCAAAAAATCAGGGGTGTACACTTTCAATAAATGAAATGGGCTACCAACAGAACTATGAAACTGAGTGTCACTGGGCCCATTCAATGTATGTTCTTGTACAAAGAATTCTTTTCTTTCATGAGCCTACAGTTTGGCAATTTAGATTTTTAAATCACAAAAACTTCTGTTTAAGGCATTTCCCTCCTATTCTCACACATTGCTTCCAACTGGATTTGTTGTGCAATATCTTAAGAATCAAACACCACCAGTGAATTTAAAAAAAAATCTGATTCTGTTACTGCACATGTCATTCCATTTACATTATAAAATACTGTTAAATGAAACTTTTTGCCATGGCGTGATAAATTTGTCTGTTTTTTTTTTTTTTTTTTTTTTTTTTTTTTTTTTTTTTTTTTTTTTTTTTCTTCCAGCCTCATATAAAATTGCAGTACAAATAAACAATTTTTTTTTCAGTAACAAAAAGACTGAGAATTCTGTTACCAGTACTTAAAGCAATTCAATGAAAACTACTGAAATGGCCTGAAATTTGTACAGTTTTTCTGAAATATGTTAATTTATTGCCTATACACAATTTTCAGGGGTGAACAGAAATCCAAAATTGACACACATTATACCAGCACAGCTACTTACTTCCAGGATCAATTAATATAATTGGAACTAGATTTAAAAAAAATTGCGCTAAAAATGATAAGATTTGTAATAATAATTTCATTTTTATGACTTACGTGCACATTATTAGGAAACAGTTTGCTAACAAGTCCAAATAATGTGCAAGGGTTATGAAAACATAATTCATTTACTGTTTTCCCTTCTCAGAAAAACAACGTGATCTGCATCCAATTACCTTATTCACTGTATTAAGTTACATAAAGAGAAATATCTGTTTGGTAAACGGTAAAACTGCATTCCCTCAATCTGGTGTAATTTGACTATTCTCACTAATTTCACTGTAGTGGAATTAGCGTACGAGTTGCGAGGATTTTTCATATAACTTTTTCGCATTATCGAAATTCATATGTATAGCTATACCCAACATTAATACATGGATTGTAAAGTAGTTTATATAGCCAAACATCTCAGTAATCATTAACACATTGGAATATTGTGTTATTCGGCAAGCAGAAACGAACTTTCTTATGACAACACTCCTTTTACAAGGTTATTGTATTTGTTTCCGAAGTGTAGCTGGGAACTCGACAAGAAATTGCTCTTTTTCAATCACAATATTCAGACTCATTTTACGATTCTAATAATGATTTCTAGAAATTGTACCGATAGCACACTTTTATTTTGGTGTACAACGTATAATTTGGTAAGGTACACATTAGTTACATAATAAGTCCAGAAATGTCAAGAAACAGAGAAAAATTCAACAAGATATTACACCACATGACTTATTCACTGGTACGTAAGTTTTCATTTCTTCGACACAGTCTAACTGCAAGAGAAACACACCACACTTATTTAACCACACGTCATTCTCGGTTTTCACTTCGTTACTGCATCAGTGCATCTGGTCTGTACGTCCTCACACCTGCTTCTATTAGGAATATGGATGTTTACCGCGTTTCGCTCGCAATGCGCTACCCTCACTCATATAACTCGATTCAACCACGCACGCGAAACTCGATAGCAGTCGAAAGAGCTCTTGCTTCACGCTGCCTACGTCATTTTGACGTCATGTCTGAAGCTATCAGAGTGACTCTAGCTTCACCCAGTGCAGTGCGGTCCGTTACCGAGACCCGCCTCCCCCCTCCTCCCCGCGCTCACCCACAGCTGCAGTTAGCGCGCTCGCCGCCGCGTCCCCCCTCCCCCTCGCCGCGCACCAGTGGACCGGTCCTATTGAACCCCGCGGGCGGCGGCGCTTCTTTCTTAGAAATGCTTCGAACCCTTCGAGTCCCATCGCATTCGGTGGTCGGATGTCAATAGGTTGTCAGACATCTATGCTTCACTCAGGCGAACTGTGTCAATGGGCTATCCCGCGAAAACACGTCTTTTGACAATATGTGCACAGGTGCTTCGCATAACACAAAAATTCCGCGAAGACTCTCGGAACCCATTCTCCGCAAAGACGCGCGACCTCTAGACAATGCGTCCGCTCAATAACATACACAGCGGATTTCAGACTACCCATTTGGTTTCGCATATTCTTAGAAATACCTCCGACCCGCGGCGGTGACAGCCGACAACATCTCATCCGCCCCTTGACAGTGGACTCAAAATGACAGCCGCTGTAGGCGCTACCCACAATCCTCCTCCCAGCCACCTCACACGCTTCCGCGAAAAGAATTCCCACACACGTGTTCAGCATAACACGGGAAATTCCCTGAAGACGCTATTTAACCACGAAATTCCAAAGTATCCTTTGAAAATAAAACAGACAACGCTATTCGACACGGGAAAACCGCGAAATCTCGAACATTCCCATTGGATAGCTGAGCTGGGAAAAACAGCATGATAGCAAGTTCAGACATGTGGGAGTTGTCCCATTGGCTAGCTGAGCTGGGAAAAACCGTATAACAGCAAATTCAGACATGTAGAGACCGATCCAGTCTTCTCATTGGCCAGCTCTTGGTATTTAAGATCACGACACCTGCAAGAGAGCATCAGTCTTCATCCGACCGCTGTCGCTGCCATTACCATGTCTTCCGCCGCTGACGCTGCCGCCGCCTCTGCTGCTGGTGTTGGTGAGTTAATAATGTCTTTTCATACACTGCTTTTTATTAAAAAAAATTGCGAGTTATTTGTTAATCACATACGTCTTCGTCATTACAGATGCTATAATGCAGTTAATGACTGCGTTCAATGCGGAGATGGCTGATTTAATCAATCGGGAGGCGGTGGTTTTACCGTCGCCTCAGCCGCCAGTTCCATTCGTGGGGGATGACGCTTTATATAGTGAGTACTTTTATTTTCAAAATTCATTTTCAACGATCCAGTTGTATTAACGTAATTTTTTCGTGTTACAGATCTCGATTTAATCGATAGATTAGTTGAGGAAGCAGGCGAAACAATGTTGGAAACTGTTTCCGCTTCCGCAAAAAAACGCTCCCGAGATTCTGATTCAGGTTAGTAATACCATTCAAGAATATTATTATTATTATTATTTTTATACGTTTTGTGGCAGTGCTTGTTATTACTATGTTCAGCTGTATTAACGTAATTTTTTTATTCGTGTTACAGATCTCGACACAGCTGTGGAAGTGCAGACATTTTCCAATCATTTGCCTGCTTCCGTAAAAAGGATCCGGGAATCTGAACCAGGTTAGTAAAAGGTGTTTGAAGAAGAATATTACTATACGTCTTTTGTTGGTATTATTATACGTCAGTGGTGGTGATTATTAACTATAATTTTTTCTGTTGTAGATTACACGTCCCTCTCGTCAACTCTGCCGTCGATATCGGAGCTGGATGTGTATCTACATGGCGGGGATGGCGAGGAAATGCCGGAGTGGGTCCATTTAATACCCGATGTACCTGTCGCATCCAGCGAACATCGGATGTTGGATGATGATAACGACGGGTACATCGCTGAATGGTTACCCACTCTGGAAGCATGGGACCAGATTCATCGAGGTATGTGAAAAAAAAAAAAAAACAATAGTAAAAAAACTCTAATTTGATATATATATATATATATGTATTGCGATCGTGTACTTAACGTATGTGTTGTTGTTACAGAGGTCGACGTTGTTGCTGGCGGTGGACCCTCGGCAGTCACGCCTGACTCGCCTGCCCAGAGCTCGTCAACAGTGTCCGACGTCGCCGCCCCACGGCCTCCGATACGACGGGCGTGGGTGGAGAGGAGACGTGCCCGCAGACAGCAGCAGACGGAAGCATCTGCTCAGGCTGCGGACGCGCCCTCGCCTGCGTTCCGCGATGGCGGCGCAGCACTCACATGCATAACGCCGCCATCGCGGCGCCCTCGCAAATCCGTCGCTCCGCGTCGCGTCGTGCGACGAGCCACGCCATCACCAACGGGGTGGTCTCAAGTCAGTACTCTAAGTAATAGCAATAGTATACCGGTTAGCGGCAGTTCCCTCTCCCGCCCTCTACCATCTAGTGCTAGTGATATCAGGCCCCAGGTCCTCAACACAGTGCCTAATTTAGGATATACAGTTATTGCGGACGCTTTTGAGAAGCGGATCTCGTTTTCCAGAATATTGAATCCAGTAAATGGATACCGAGATCCATTTTTCTTTCTAGAAGGGTGTAGACCTGTTTTGGAAAGGGAACTGCTCAATGTTGTTGAGTGTTATCGCGCCATTAAGTGTAGCGCAGTGCTGTGTTGCGAGTTGACACATCCTCCAAAGGTTGACGATGGTGTCGAGGAAACTACTATCGTTTACATTTGGGGTGATAATGGCGTAATTACACCGACTGTCCCAATATCCGAATGGTATGAGAATTTCACCTTGAGTGCTATTAGGGATCAGTTTTCAGAGATGGTAACTAGAGGTTCTGGAAAAGCACTCAGCCGTGTTCTGCACTTGGACGTCCATTCACATCTCTTTGACCCACTGAAAGGCGGAAACAGTTTCATCGAACTTCCCAAAGATATTGCTGATAAAAAAGCGTGTGTTAACGTTAGAAACGAGCACGACGAAGCTTGTTTTGCATGGTCAGTCCTGGCTTGCGAGAAGAATCTACCTAATCATCCCAATGAAACACATCGCTATGGCAGAAATATCAACATACATAGACAGTATAATTTTAAAGGCATAGAGTTCCCCGTCAAACTTCAAGACATACATAAATTCGAGGCACAAAATACCGGTATTTCGGTTCACGTGTATGGCTTGGAGAAGAAAAAAGATCGTAAGCCAGATGAGCAAGACAAGCATAAGATTGTAGGTCCCCTTCACTTTTCCAAATTCGCAGGTCAACGTGATTTACATGTTAATCTGCTTTTATTTTCTGATTCAAAAGGCGAGAAATTTCATTACGTATGGGTCAAAGATATGTCCAGATTTATTTCCTCCCAATTTTCAAACCATCATAGTAAAATACATATTTGCCTTCGATGTCTTAATTCGTTCCACTCAAGCGCGTCACTTGCAAAGCATGAGTTAGATTGTGCTTTGCAAAAGGCGGTACGTGTTGTTATGCCAACAGAAGATAACAAATTCTTGAAATTCAAGAATTTTAACCACCAAGAACGCTGTTTAGTTTCTGTTTACGCCGATTTCGAAGCCTTGCTAGTTCCTATTACTCGATGTGGAGGGGACCCCGACGCCTCACATACCACCCTTACCCAGAAACACGTACCGTACGCCGTAGCGTATCAGGTTGTACACTCGTACGATTCCACCAAAAATGAACTTAAATCACACGTTGGGGAAAATCCTGTAGATTGGTTGCTCTCTGAGCTTGAACAACTGTCCTGGGAAGTTGATAAACTTTACAGGCAGAACGTTCCAATGATCATGACGCAGGATGAGGAGGAATCGTACAAAACGGCAGTAGATTGCCATATTTGTACTATGCCTTTGAATCGTGAAGCGGAAACTCCCCGTAAAGACCATTGTCACATTACGGGGAAGTACCGTGGAGCGGCTCATAACTCGTGCAACCTGAATTACCAAGCACCTAGACATATTCCCGTTTTTATGCACAATCTTTCGGCCTACGACGCACACTTCATCATTGAGCCCCTGGCTAAATTCGGTTGGGGAGATGCACCTATTAGTATTATCCCTGATAATACTGAGAAGTACATCTCATTCTCCAAGCGAATGACACCGAAAGTCACGCTACGGTTCCTGGACTCGCTAAGATTCATGCAAGCGTCACTTCAAAAACTGGTTGAAACTCTACCTCAAAGTGAAATGCATATCACTAGAGCTGCAATTCCCGATGAGACAGAGTTTCAACTGCTGACTAGGAAAGGCGTTTTTCCATATGAATATCTGGATAGTATGGAGAAACTTAAAGAAACAGGACTACCCGATATATCTGCTTTCACCAGTACTCTTACAGGCGACACAGTGTCGGAATCAGATTTTACGCATGCTTGTAATGTTTGGCGGGCGTTTAATATACCGAATTTAGGTGAATACGCACGTTTGTACATGGAGACAGACGTGCGACTGCTAGCGGACGTGTTTGAGAAATTCAGAGACGTATGTATGGCCACATACTCTCTGGACCCTGCCTTCTATTACACAGCACCGGGGTTGTCCTGGGATGCAATGCTTAGGAAAACGCGTGTCAACATCGAGTTATTGACCGATGTTGACATGCTCCTGTTCTTTGAACGGGGGATCCGAGGTGGACTCTGTCAATGCATGCATAGGCACGCCAAAGCGAATAACCCTCGGATGGGTGAGGCGTTCAACGCATCTGAGGCAACGAGCTACATCATGTACCTGGATGTCAACAACTTATACGGGTACGCCATGCAGCAGTCTCTACCGATTGGCGGGTTTCGCTGGCTATCCGATAAGGAATGCCTCAGATTAGGTGAAAATCTCCGTAACAACGGGCGTGTTGTTGCCGACGCTGGGGTGGGGTATGTTTTAGAGGTAGAGCTAGAATACCCCCTTAATTTGCATGATGAGCATAGCGATTTACCGCTATGTCCAGAGCAACGAGTTCCGCGAGGCGGTTCCACCGCTAAACTCCTGACAACTCTGGAGGGAAAACAGAGGTACATAATTCATTATCAAAACCTCCGGCAATGTCTTGATTTAGGGTTGGAACTGATAAGAGTCACGCGAGCAATCTCCTTCAACCAGACTCCCTGGTTGAAGGAGTATATTGATTTAAATACCGAGAAAAGGGCTTCCGCATCTAGTGATTTTGAAAAAGACTTTTATAAATTAATGAACAATGCAATTTTCGGCAAAACTATGGAGAATTTGAGAAAACATCGCGATATTAGAGTTAGAACCGCGTGGGAGGGGGCAAGGAAATTGATTGCCAGACCAAATTTTAAACGGGTCGCAATATTCAACAAGAACTTTGTTGCTGTGGAGATGGCTAAGACTGTTGTAGAGTTCACGAAACCTCTCTATGTGGGGATGTGCATACTAGATCTATCCAAACTCCACATGTACCGATTCCATTATGAGTTTGCAAAAACTCATTTTGCGAATCCAAAGTTACTTTACATGGATACGGACAGTTTTATCTATTGGGTAAAAGGCTGCGATCCATATGAAGTGATGCGGTCTCACGGTAATGAATTCGACACGTCTGGATATGCGGCCGATAACCCATATGGCATCGTTCCACAGAACAAAAAGGTTATCGGCCTAATGAAAGACGAGTCGAATGGGTTACCGATTGTGGAGTTTGCAGATCTTCGATCGAAGATGTATGCGTATCGCACGTTGGGAGGCGCTACTTCGAGACGGGCGAAGGGAGTGAAACGTGCGGCATCCAAGGCCATCACGATGGAAGATTATCTGTTGTGTCTGTATGGTGGTGTCGGCGATGCTCCGCCTCAACCACGTCATATGATACAGCAGACTAGCATTCAATCGCGGCGGCATGAGTTGTACACTGTGCTGCAGTCGAAGGTCGGTCTATGCCATCATGACGACAAGCCTGTGATTAGTGCGTGCGGCGTCGAAACTCGCCCGTACGCGCACTATTCACTTTTATAGAAGTGAATGGTTTCACGCGCTTGTCATAGTTAGATACGCATTAGATGCGTTGTAATATATATATATATTTATCCCTCTAAGGGATTTTTTCCGCACAGAGTGCGTTGTACATATCTTTCCCTTCAAGGGATTTTTTTTTTTTTTTTTTTTTTTTTCCGCACAGAGTGCGTTGTACATATTCATCTGCCCCTCGAAGGTATTTTTTTCCCGCACAGAGTGCGTTGTAATTCTTTGTGCACTTAGTGGCCTATAAAACTTGTAGTTCTTCTCATCCAGTAATTTATTTATTTCCGCACATAAGTGGGCTGTAAAAATTGTGATTATTCTTTTGGTCTAGTCAATTATTATTATTTCTACACATAGCGGGCTGTAATTATTTCTGTACATAGTTAGACTGCGAAAAAAAAAGTATCATCGTTATTTCGCCCAGAGTGCATCTGTGAATTAGTAGTTTCTAAGTTTCACCTGCCGCTAACCGTCCAGCCAGAATAGATTATAAGTGTATGTAAATATGTGAGTTCCACTCATTTTTTCTGTGTGATTTGCAACACCACTTGCTTTGTGTAAAAGAAATTATCCGTGCCAAGTATACTGATGAAACCATCAGCACATTGCATCATGTCATGTTGACTAAAAAAACATTGTATTGTCTCAACTGGAGCAAAGTACTCCAGGCTAGTCATTGGGTGGAATTTCACCAGTTTTTTTTTTTTCGAGTAGTTTTAAGTAAATTATTATTATTACTCAATGCAACAAAAATCCTCTGTTTTTAAAGAAAACTTTGCTTGATGTGAAAAATATCAAATTCACCTCTGCTTAAAAAAAACTTTAATCAATGGAACAAAAATCCTCTGTTTTTTTTTTTTTTTTTTTTTTTTTTTTTTTTTTTTTTTTTTTTTTTTTTTTTTTTTTTAAGAAACTTTACCAATGTAATAAAAATTTGTCTCTGTTTTTAAAGAAAACTTTACTCAATGTAAACAAAAAAAGTGTCTTTTTTAAAGAAAAACTTCACTTTATGTGAAAAAATATATAAAATTCACCTCTGTTTAAAATTTTACTTGATGTACAATGTGAGAGGGAGGAAAAAAAATCTATTTGTTAAAAATTCAAACTTATTCTTTTATTTCAAAAAATCAACCCTGTCATATATATATATAATGTGTTCAAAGAGCAAAGTATCAGTTGTTGTGTGTTTACCGAAGCGTCAAAAACATGGAAAAAAGAGTGGGTTTTAATATGGATAATAACAGAGTACATTTAATGATTGCATGGAGTTATGCATATAAATCAGCACGTATTGGATCTTGGGAGCATGAGGCACGTGATCGTGCTCGATTCCAAAGACGTGTAGATAACTTGAGTAGAATTCTATCGCCAGTACTTCTGAAGTTTTTAAATAAATAAAAAACACATGGTTTCTTAGGTAGAATATAATTTATTATTCTCGTTCATCCAACTTAAAAATAGATTTACATTGTCATAAGCACATACAAAACAATTATTATTATTATTATTTGTTATCACTTTCTTGAGCCGATGGATTGCAGGACATCCAAAGGATCCAAGGTCTTGAATAACAGCATGTTTGTAGATTCTTCTCAACCAGACAGCCTTCTCATCGCCTTTAACGTAGACCACAGCGTCAGGGGTGTCGAATAATCGGAGTGCTGCAACCATATCTTTGTAGGGGACTCCAGGTTCATCCCAATGAATTCCATGGTAGAAACGTGTTAGCCACATTACACTCTTCCGTGTTTTAACACACGTCACATCCTTGTATGGTTTCGGTGATGAAATTTTTGTTGAGAATCTATTTATTACACCAACATCTTCTGTGTACGCAATGAATGCAACATCTTTAAATATGAAGCGCTTACACTCATCGTCGTGGAAAGCTTGGACATCTACAACGACGTTCACACGTTGACTCATGGTTGTGAAGTGACACACACGCACAGAGTATTTCGTTCCTTATACAGCTTGCTGTACAATACCGGTGAGAGGGCAGTAATTAATTACACGATCGTGTAGTACTAAAGAATATGCAGATGTGCGTTCTGGAAAATTTGCTAAAGATTCAAACTCAATCTTCACATCTATCGGACCAGATTTAATTACCTCATTCTGTTTGGAACAATCTATTACAATTATCGGTGCTAGTTCCCTGAATTTCAGTGGGTTAAGTAGACAGTTATCTTCTTCCTCGTCGTAGTATGAAGCACGAAACCTCGCATACATGTCAAAAGCTAGACTATACACATTTTTGTTCCACTCCAGCTGTAAATTGTCGTATGGATAGAATTCAGAATTCAGGTATACTTTAGCATTACTCAAATCACAATTGTCGAACACTGTTGAATCTTTTGCCGGATTACCTCTTCTATCTGTTTGAAAAGCAAGTATGATGAATCTAGGTGTCTCCAGCTGAACAGATGTTTTGATAGCCCATGTCTGTCGGTTTGCAGTGGGTAGCACAGGATACTCAAAAAGCTCCCATGAGCGGAATGCTAGAGATAGATATGTACCTGCATTCAGAACTTTTAAAAGCTTCAAACGTTCTTCGTCCTTGACAGTGATGTGAGGCATTTTCCACAGTATTTTATTGATGACGATTTCTCCCTCCTCTGGAGTATTACCATGAACGTACGAGTTGTTATCCGATGCACTGCGTATTAAGATAAGCTCTTGTTTGGCATTTATAATAATTCGACGCATGTCTTCGAAGTAGCCCATAAGCATTTTTAGAGGTATGCATGCTGTAAACCGCTTGTGCTCGACTACCGCCGGCTTTTCGATAAACCATCCCGCATTTTCCAACACATTCAAGTCTGATTCTGTTGCGGAAAGATAAGTTTTAAGGGTTGATGTTATACCGACATTGCGTGTGCGGTCAATCTCAACTCCATTAAGCTCATACCGCATTTCTTGAAACAGGAATGATAGCGCATTGCGAGTAAGCTCAGAGGCTGCTGTAGAGGTGCCATCCTTCTTCTTAAATGTTGCATCTAAATATAAGAAACTCTTGCAAGGCAGAGTTAAAGCGTCTTGATGTTGGATGACTATCCGAATTTCGTCATTTTTGTTAAATGTGGTTGACGCATAAGGTTTATTGTCTTGGTAGCTGACATAGCTGGGAGATCACCGTGGTGACAGGACCAGCTACCAAAGATTGTTGTCCGTTTAGAACCACCCAGGGGGCACGTGGAGCTTTGAGGATTGCTTCCGGACGCGAACAACTTCGTTCGTTTAATGGAAAAAACAGCATCTGGATAGACGATCCCTCTAAGCAGCTCCAAGGAATGGACCTTCCCAGGAGAGAATGGTCTTTGATCAACCGTTTCCGAACTGGTGTTGGTCGCTGTAACTATTGGAAATTCAAATGGGGACAGACAGACGACCAGTCATGTGACTGTGGAGCAGACATTCAAACGATGACCCATATAATTACTAATTGCCCATTACGATCATTCTCAGGAGGGATGACCGAACTCCATACAGTCAGTCAGGAAGCTGTCCAGTGGTTAAAGGAGTTGGACTTGGCTCTGTGACAGAGATATGTTTTATCTTATTAACTAGACACTAGTATATCTTACTAAAGTATTATATGTAGCTGACATTATACCATACGATATATATATATATATATATATATATATATATATATATATATATATATATATAAGGTTTATGCGATATGTATTCATTACGAATAATGCAATCGTCATATTCTGGTTGGGTGGTTATATCGAGCGACATATTTGACTGGTTTCAAACCGGCCGATTTAAGAAACTCGTAGTTTGACGGTGTTATCGCCTTGGTGCTTTGATGCGAAGTGTCGTGCCGTGGAGCGCGCACTGGGGTTTTATACTTTATCCCCATATCGTTTCAGATGCATTCTCACAATGATTTCCTCACCGCGAAAGTCAACAAGTTTGTTATCCTGGTCTACAATGCGTAGTTCCAAATAATCCAATGACTGAACTGTCACCGGGAGGTAGATGGCGTTGTGAGGGGTTTCAATAATCTTGTACCCTGAAGCAACTGCCGGGAAAAATCCATATATTGTGTGAACCAGTTTGTTGTTTAGGTATGAGTTGGTTACAACACTGCACTCAACACGAATTGTATTGACTGGTAGAATATCCACAGTCCGATCGGATGCGTAGAATGTTTCAGAATCTTTCTTCAAAATCTGACCTCTTGTGAATCCCAGTAGAGGTCCTATTGATCCTTCCCGGCTGAAGTCGATTGATGCGATGGATGTACGTATTTCAGATTTTAGAGTATTTGTATTTGCACGCAAAACAATACCCTTCCTAAACTCTTCTAAAACTCTATTTATATCGTCGATATCATATGCACCCGCTTGAATTATTACAGTCTCTTGTTGACCTTCAACTTCTAGATGTAGTTTATTGTTAGCTTCTGTGATATTTGGAATGCTGTTATATGTCTCCAGTCCAATCAGAGCAATACACCACTCACCATCGCTTAAATCGATCGGCGGGAAGTAATTTGCACGTAATACGGACGACCGCTCTTTAAAAGTCAGAGTGTACGACATCACATCTCAGGCTAGACTGAAGAGTTGTTGTTGAGGACTGTGCTATTTATATTTTCTTCTTCGTGTATGTTAGGAGGAACATAATGCACAAATGCCCACACAGATAAGTATTGAACTCTTGGTACCGTCGGAAGTTGTAGAACACGTTTCTTCTGCTTGTAAAATATCGTTGTAGTTCCTCGGGAGGTTGGAGGTTACCAAACGAGTCGAAGTAAAAGACGGTGTTATCGGATTTTTTTACATATGCTACCCAGTGAGTTCCAGGTCCGCCGGCGACATCTAAATTTACAATGGCACATTCTCCCGATCGCCACATAGTCTTTGGCAATGTATTCCGCATAAACACGCCTCTGAATGTTGGAATACTGAGCTTATTTTTAACAAACTTTACTAGATCTATATTTGTAAGAGGTTTGTCTGGTAGAATGGTTAACGGTCTTTTTTTTTATTTATAAAGAGTCCAAGTCCCTTCTTGTACGGTTTCAGGTAGAGTCCTTTCCCAATAGCGGCTGCTTCCATCATACGGTTGTGTCTTCGCGCCTCCTCGAGCTGTTGTTGAGCGATTTTCACGTTATTGATCGTTCTGGCAATAGCCGATGCGCCTCCGGCTAGAGATCCCACTGCCGAAAGTCCTGCCAGAGCTGGAATGAGGAACGGGATAATCCCATCTGATACGTTTTTCGGTATTGGTAGAACTCTAGGTGTTTTAGCCATCCTCGTCGATTCTTTATTTTTTTTTCAAAGCTCGTTTAGCTGCATACAGAGCTGTTAAAATGCAGTTCTTCTTCTTACTCGTCTTTAGAACGCGGCGTGCCGCATTCATCGCGTGTCGAAATCCCAGACCAAGCTTAATTTTGGCTCGCATGGTCTTATCTACTGCTAATGCTGCAAGACGCTGACCAATACCTATATCGCTCCTTTTCCTTATGGCTTTTGCTCTATCAGCTAAAATACGATCTGCAGTGTGACGGTCTTGATTCGATGCGTATGCGATGTCGTGTTCCATACACGCCTCGTCTAGCAGATTAATACCTTTATCACCCCGTGCTAGTCGTTTTCTAAGCTTTGTTCCAGGTCCGCAGTAGTTATATCCGAGGATGTGGAGCTCAACTGGTAGTTTATCGAGAACACCACCACCTCCTCTGATGCGTCTTCTGCAGGACATAGTATGCTACTGATGCAACTGCGCTACTTGCATCTCGTTATATAGCATTTCGTCTGCGTCAATCCAACTGTTTTCCGTATCTGGGAAACCGAGCCATTTAACTAATATTCGATGTCCACGGCGTTTCACAACTCTCTCTATGAGAAACACGTCTGGTTTAGAACTCTTCTGCAGTTCTTCAGAGTAAAAACAACCTGCAATTTCTTCCCCCTTGCGGTCCTCTAAAATATAAGTTCTAGGATTCGTTCGCTGCACCTTTGAGACGGTGAATATCTCAGTTGACCAGTTTGGTAGGTAAGATTTCTCGAAGGTGGTTTTGTGTTTTGAAATACGCACAAAGTCTCCAACTTTAAATTTTTGTTTGCGGTGATCAACCATTTTAATTCTGAAGTAAACGGTGTTTAGAAGTTCGTTATCACGAACATCGATTGGTCTCATTTTTATCGTGCTGTGTTTGGTTCTGTTGTACTGAGCGATTATTTCAGGAAGAATATCAGTCCATTTGTATGATCCACGTAGATTAAATAGCTTCCACATTCTTGTTTTTATTGTTCTGTTTAGACGCTCCACAATACTTGCTTTCAAATGGGTGAATGTTGAGTAATGGTTTATGTTATACCGAGTCATAACAGACTTGAAATATTTATTGTAAAATTCAGTTCCACGATCTGTTTGAAGATTTTTAGGACACCTGCACGTCCCAGTCTGCAGCAGTTTTTCAAACACACGTGCAACATCTTTACCAGATTTTGATTTCAGAGGTAGTGCCCATGCAAATTTAGAATATGAATCGATGATCATTAGGATATATTTGTAGCCTTTATTCACACGAGAATGCTGCTGCATATCCACAAGATCAGCCTGCCACAAGTCATCCAAGCCTTTGATCATCACAGGTCTGCGAGGGTATGTTTTACGTGCTGGCTTATGGAGTTCGTCAACCACTGTCTCCATTCTTATTCGATGATACCTCTCTCTCTAAGCTGTGAAATTATTGAAACAACCTCATTCGAGTGCGCAGTATTGCCGGCAGCGGCAGATGCTATCAGTAACCGTAAGCGGTCTACTAAATCGTCCGGTCGGCTGTAGTATATATACTCAGGAGCCTGACCGCTCACACTTTTATGCTGTATATCAATTCCATCTCCAGTACTACTTTTTTTCTTCTCGTTATCTAGTATGTGCTTTATAACGTTTTTATATTTCATGGAGGTTTCCCATCGGCATCCTTATGTAGGTCAGTCAGAAGCACTATTTCCCGATAAGTGTCGAGATCTGTAGATGGGTAGTTTGATGTTCTCGGGGATTTTAAGAAGATGAGACTCAATAGACCTTGCGTTCTTTGAAACTCTTTATCACCAATTTGTATCGTGTTTTTGGTTAATCTTACGGGTTTTGTACCTAGCATATACGGTCTTACTCTACTGACGCCATATGTTTTGTCTATTCTTGATTCGTTGTGACTGTTGAAAAATTCTGTAACACCATTATCGCCATCTCCATCGTTATCAGCGCGGTTGTTGATGTCGGCGGAAATTTGTTTGAGAGAATCCGTAACTGGTTTAAAGGTTTCTCGTAGCGTATTATATTGTTTCAACTGTCCTAAACGCAACAGTCGTAGCTTCTCGCGAATAGCCTTCCGCGCTTGGATAAGTTTCTGCTTGGTTGACATGCTGGCAAATACTAATCGGTTTTTGGTGCTGCACTCTGTTTTATATGTACGTCAATCTTCATCCTCTTCCTCTTCTTCGCAGGCTTGTTAACTGTAACAGCCTCAACCTCTTCTTCACCATCATCTTCTTCTTCTTCTTCAAGGATGTTTAGTTTCCTATCCATATCATCAAGTCTTGCATGTGCTTCATTGTTACGTAACAGGATAAGTCTATAATAATTCGTATATTCCTTTCGAACGTCTTTGATTTTGTCACTGAATAACGTATTTATTTTACTGATAGCCCCTTCAATACGTTTGCTCACACTCTCTACTAGTTCATCACGAAATGATTCAATTTTGCTGTTTACATACATGTGAATGTTCTGTCTCTGCCCACCACGACCGCCCGACATACGTGCGAATTTATCCATGGTGTTGTGTGGAATGATGTAACCACCGTTTCTCAGAGCTATTTATGTAAAAAAGAGTCTTGGAAGTTTCGTCTATACCTACCACCATCCAGTTTTCTGGTTTTGTCTATAACGAGAAACCCATACTGAGAATGATTCCAGCAATCTGCGCACATTTTTACAAACTCATTGAAAGACATGTCGGTTCCCACATGGGCCTGGTAAATATGTTTTAAATTCAAATTATCTTGTTTGAATGCTATAATGAGGTTTGCGTTATCCCGCAACAGCTGTTTTGGAATTCGAGAATATGTTTGACTAAGATAAAAAACATCAACACCCATATGTCTCCCAAAACAGAAATATCGTCGAATTTGGTCCTGGTTTTCCACGGCTACATCGTCAAATATGAAGACAGTGTTCGGTTTTATGTTCTCTGGAGGCGGGATATCGACGCTCTGATTATACGTGGTGTATGTCACATCATCTAAACCATTTAATATCTTGTGTAGCATCTGGTATTTAGGCTGTGAGAGAGTTTTTGAGAAAATGCAGACATGTTCGAAACGGACTCCATCTATGTGGGTTAGCAGTGTCATGAGAAGATTTGTTTTGCCACAGTTCGATGGTCCTACAATTATCGCACGTATATTATCTGGAAGGAGCACACCATTCTTCTTCTTACGACCTTCTTCTTCTTCTCCCACAGACCAGTCTTCAACAGTAAAATTAGGGTGATGTTTCACCCACCCTGCCATGTTACTGACTATGTCATGTACAGGCGTGCAATGGGCATATATACTGAAGAATGCGTGTGCAATGACTTTAGATGAGATGGGAGATACTATAAATAATGTTATTAACACAGATTTTTTTAAAAACATTTTTATTCATTCCAATGGCTGAATACAGAATCAACATCGAAATAAGGTTTACATTCTTTTCTTTTTTTTTCATCCGCCTGTGGGTTTGCAGTAGCAGTACAGTATTTAGCAAACAATTGTCTTCTATACGGTAGAAATTCACTTCGTATTAGGTTCACAGCAGGAGGAGCAACAAAGTATTCAGGTATTCCATCGGTAAATTTAGCTTCTAAGGAATTCACACTTATAGGATTTACTGGTGTTGACTTGGGAACTGATTGAACACACATAGATATACACTGATGAACATCATCCAGATGTACACTATGACTACCTAGGTAAGTCACAATATCATCGTGGAGTGCTTTAACATAGCACGACCACAAGAACAGTCTGTCAGATGCAAGTCGTATTGCATCACACAGATTAATTAAATTTACAACACTGGAATGTCGTATGTAAGTACAAGATTTACCATCTGAAATCATTAAGGCGGCATCTCCATACATTTCCAATACAGTTACAGTTACACCAAAGGAAACTTCAGGAGGTGGACGCGCTGGATTATATTCAGAAGTCATTTTCTCACAAATAATAGGCAGTGCTGAGACTAGTTCATCCCATGCATGCTTGTAAAACCGTACTTTAGTGCCCTGTTTAATGTTTTCAACTTCAATAGCTACTTCCCATTGCCACTCGTCACTGGGTTCTAAACCAACTGTTATTCGTTTGGAACCACTAGCTGTTAAGTTATACGTGGAAGCAAAAAGTAGCACTGTCGGAGGAGGATTCACACTTTTTGCCTCGTCGCACAATGAACGCGGCCAATCATCTGTTACATCACATCCTCGCGATGGGTCGTATGAAGGCGGCCAGTAAGTTGAAGGCCCGTGCTGCGCCTGCGGGCTGCCGTTGCACTCATGTTTCAACATGTCGGGAACTGGTTGAGTGTCTTCATAGGCAGCGATCGGAATCTGCCTCAGTAACTCCATATCATCATTCAGCATCGCTGCAGTATCAGGTTCTGTGAAGAAAAAAAAGCATGTAGTACATGAATACACACACATGCATACACGCATATGGAAGATATAAATGCGTATAATATTTTTCACACAACTACTTACGTTTTTGATTATTACTGCTAATCGGCTTGCTGGATGGAAATTCTTGTGCTCCTCCTCCTCCAACAGGAGGTGGACTCCAATGCTGTTGACCAGTGAGATCAATGATCGGAATCTGCCTCAGTAACTCCATATCATCATTCAGCATCGCTGCAGTATCGGGTTCTGTGAAGAAAAAAAAGCATGAATACACACACACACACACACACACACATACATGCATATAATAATAATAATAATAATAATAATAATAATAATAATAACATACGTTTTTGATTATTATTCTTCTTCCTCCTAGACTGAGACGGACCGGATTGCTGCTGCTGCTGTCGTTTCATGATGACGATGTTATCCCTCCAACACTCGACGTCTGAATGATTGTAGAGAACCGACTGAGCATGAAGGCATGCTGCTTCGCTCTGATTGGTCGATGGTCACGTGGTGTGCTCTCATTGGTCGGTTGTAGTGGGGAGGGGGTGGTCGCAGGCTGTGCTCCCAGGTGAACGAGTCTGAACTTGTTATTGTGAAGGGGTGGGGGAAGGGGCTGGTCACGTGCTGTGCTCTCATTGGCCAGTGCTGGTCACGTGGTAGGGTGGGGGTGGGGGGTGACATAGATAGTCACGTGATGCCTTGGGGTGAGCTCAGTTCCGCGCCAGACGTGGAGGAGTGAACACGTGCAATTGCAATAACAATAAACAATTACAATAAATAAATAAACAATTACCCTAAGTACATGTAATTACTCTAAGTACATGTAATTGCAATTATGCAATTACTCTAATTATGCAATTACTCTAATTAATTTGATATCAAATTGATATCAATTTGATTATTTTTGACCCAGAATCCGCATTTGTATCCTACTTACGGTAAGTACGGGAAGAGGCGATGGAAGCAGTGGCAGTGAATACCAACAGTCTTCCGAGAAGAAAGTTAAAGTTGCAACTATCATCACGGCTTTTGATGACAATATGCTAGAGAACTTGTACGATGATAATTACGTAAGTTTTAGTTAAGACATTTGCATTACGTATGGCGTCTACAATTACATCTACAGTGCCATCTAGAGCATTATTGCAGAGTTTTGCATAAAAACCGACACCTACCAGCACATTGAGGTGTACGTAGAGATCCTGTAACCAAACGTTCATACAGATAAGTTTGTTCGAGCCCATGTACTTTCCTTGTAAGAGAATGAAATATTTTCCCATCATCAACACAGATTCAGGGAGAACCGTGTTTGTGAAACATTCCTGATTCTTGAATCACATGAAGTGATGAGCGCTGTCAATAATGGATGTCAAATCGAATGCATAGTTCTAGATATGAAGAAGTCTAGTGACCTGTACCTCACGAGCGGCTTCTAATGACATTGCATGCGTATAGATTATCGTCATTGGATTCGCAGTTTCCCGTACGTAATAACTGACAGAAAGTTGTCGAGTAAAACAGAAGTGATGTATGGCGTACCCCAGGGGAGAGTTACAGCACCTCTACTTTTCCTTATCTTAATTAACAATTTAGATGACTATCTGAGCTACTCGCTTAGTTTCTGAAAGTGTCATAGTCAGGAGATTATCTGATTATTTGACTGCCAGTATATGCTAGTTCATGTAGCGTTACCCATAACTGTTCATGGTGATTCCAGTTGAACAGGCAGGATTTCGACCAGGAAGATGTTGTTACTTACTACTTACATTGAGGCGGGATTCCAGAGAAAATTGAAAACATCAGTGGCATTTATCGACCTATCAGCAGCCGAGGACACTGGGTGGGGAGAAGGTATCATGTACAAAATTCTCTGGGTAATGTCTTGCAAATCTATAGCAAGCTTAATAGACACCATGCTCAATGATTGTTCCAAATAATTATGGGCGTTGACTAAGCTAAATTAAAAAAAAAATTAAGAACGGCCTACCACAAGGATCAGTGCTCGCAACACTGCTGTTTAGCCTCTATATTGCAGATCTGCCGGAAACGCAATCAAGAAACTCTCGCTAGAAGATGAAACACAATTAAAGCATCTGAGGACATCCTAATGAAAGACCTGAAGATAATGCTTGAATATTTCCGTAAGTGGAGACTTCAAACAAATGCTTCCAAAACAGAGGTTACTTGTTTCCATCTCAGCAACAAACCCGCTGGAAAGGAACTTTACATTCTCAGTCACAATAAAACTCCGAAGTACTTGAGTATGACGCTGGACAGGGCATCTAACAAAGACTGCCAAAAAATTAAACACAAGAAACAACATTATTCAAAAGTTCGGTGACACCACCTAGGGAGCAAAGGCCTCAAGTCTCCGCATCACTACTTTAACAATTTTGTTCTCGGCTGCCGAATACTGTGCACCGATTTGGCTAAACAGGCCACGTGTATAAAACGTGGAAGTCCAGCTGCATAACACTCTGAGGATGCTTTCTGGGGTAATTAAAACAACTCCAACGCAATGACTCCCAATATTAAGTCCATTCCACCGCCACACCTGCGACGTCACGCCCTTGTACGTGAATACAACAACATTTTGGAAAATCAAAGTCTGCTGGCCCGTGGACAATCCTCGTTGGCTCTGACAGGTAGAGCGGCAGCACCCGTGGACTGTAAATGTATGGTGCGGAATCATTGGCGACCACCTCATTGGTCCTCACTTCATTGCAGGGGCCAAACAGCTGCAACATACATCGCGTTTCTACAGAACGATCTGCCACCGTTGCTCGAAAATGTCCCACTGGAAACGCGTCAACGTATGTGGTATCAGCATGATGATGCACCTGCACATTCCGCAATTAACACTAGGCTGACCCTTGACAGGATGTTCGACGGGCGTTTCATAGGACGTGGAGGAGGCATAAATTGGCCAGCCCGTTCTCCTGAGCTTACACCTCTGGACTTCTTTCTTTGGGGTACGTTAAAGGAGAATATGTACTGCGATGTGCCTAGAACCCCAGAGGATATGAAACAACGTATTGTGGCAGCCTGCGGCGACATTTCACCAGATGTACTGCGGCGTATACGACATTCATTACGCAATAGATTGAAATTGTGTGAAGCAAATGATGGTTACCACTTTGAACATCTGACATGTCGGGACACACTCTATTCCACTCCGTAATTGAAAACGGAAACCACGTGTGTACGTGTACATCACCCCTCATGGTAATATACATGTGCGTCAGTGAAAAAGACCAATAAAGGTTTTAGCATGTGGACGTAATGTGCTGTTCTAATCTCTTCTCTACCTAAGATACATCACCGTTCCCTTTGAATCCCTACTTAATTCGGTGCTTTCCGATACACACGATCGAACAGCGGAGGAGTGGTACATAAGCGTCAACTTTAGGTTACAATATCTCCGGATGTAATTAACATTTTACAATGCAACAAACGGCACTGATTACGTATTTGTTTCTATGTTCAGATGTGCTAACAAAACTAACGGGGTTCCATTTTTAAAAAAAGTAGGTTTGTGTTAAAAAAAACATACTTCCGTGCGTTTTTTTATGGTTTGTATTAACCAATTACACTAGCCCCTCTCCTCACGTTTGGTCTGTAGAATCGGTTCGTCAGTATTTGATGTGGTTTACGAAAAATATACAGCGGTAATGTTAGGTGACTCACCCTGTACGTTAATGATTTGTCTGTTTCCTTCTTGTGTGTCTGTACTGCCAAACGATAAATAAATAAATAAATAATCTTAGATAGTTTACTTACGAAGCTGTTGTTTATCGGTTATTTTTGTCACCAGAAGATCAAAAGCTACTGCAGAAGTTTTACGTAAGTTATCGGGATGGTGACAAAATTGACAATTGACACTAAATAATGAAAATTGCAAAGTCATTCATATGAATACGAAATCTGTTAAACTTCATTTACACGATTAACCAATGAAATATAGATGCCGTAAATACAGCTACCTATTAATTACCATTACGAACAACTCAAAGTGGACAGAACACATAGAAAATATCGAAGGCGAACCAAAGTGCGTTTCATGGGAAGAAATGAAGATACAGTAGTTCTCCCAAGGAAACGGCATTCAGCAACGGACTAATAACCACGCATTTGAGTCCGATAGATTTACAAACATTTGATTTAACATCAGATCGAAAACGGAAAGATTTTGGTGTTACTTTTCCCCGCCTACTATTACAGAAATATTACGAAAGTGGTCCCATGAACCCTCTGCCAGGCACTTCAATGTGAATACAGGGCAAATATATAGAATTATATTGTCACGTCGAAAACTGCAGTTGGACCGGAATTCGAAGGCTGTACGTTAATAGAGCACAACACTTGACACTTAGAACTAGTTTAATGCTAACACAAGCATACACTCAGTACAGTTTGCCTCCTGTTTAGAGTGCTTCACTATTTAAATACAGAAACAATTTTCTGGAATTTACAAGTACATCAAACATTGAAAAAACATGTAGAAAGAGTAAATATAAAGAAATAATTTTTTCTACCAGTAGCGGGATTTGAACCGGGGACAGCAAACACAGACAGCGACGACGTGATCTACTGTACCACGCATTAAGTCGGAAGACATCACTACAAAGTTAGAATTTTTTCATTAAGTGTAAGAAAATGGAATTAGAAGGAAATTGAAATAAATTGCAATTTGCGATCAGTTATGGCTTCACTGTACTAAGTTTAGATGGAATACGAAAGTGGGGCGTATAAAAACTTGTGCCCGGTCTGGATTCGAATCCTGGATCTCATGCTTACTAGGTACACGCGCTGACGACTGTGGCCGCTGGGATCATCCTGCAGATATTAATTTAGGGATATAGGCATCTTCACTGTAGCTTATATATATATATATATATATATATATATATATATATATATATATATATATATATATATATATGTGTATGTATGTATTCACTCATGAAATTTGTTTTAAACAATCCGACCCAATTCAAATGGAATAGCAGTGTGCATAATTACAACACTAACGAGGAGAGGCCAGGACCTTTCGAATGCGGATTAACTGAAAACTTCGTACACTCGTAATACTCCACGAGGAAAACAAACTGTGTAAGCAGTAGCGCATACTTCTCAAGCGTTACAGCCGGCCGCAGTGGCCGAGGAAACTGCGGTGCGTCAGTCACTGTCTGGATGGCCAGTACGGTCGAGGGTTCGAATCCGCCCCCCCCCCCTCGGGCATGGATATTTGTGCCGTCATTAGTGTTAGCTAGCTAGTGATGCGGAGACTTTAGGCCTTTGCTCCCCAGGTGGTGTCACAGAACTTTTGAATAATGTTGTTTCTTGTGATTAATTCTTTGGCAGTCTTTGTTAGTTGCCCTGTCCAGCGTCATGCTCAAATACTTCGGAGTTTTATTGTGATTTGATTTTGGTCCAACCCGCCACTGCCCGCACCGAAACTAAGTTTATTGTGCGGTATCGCTCCCTGTATATCTAGTAAAGCCAACCAATGCCCTTGAACAGTGCAAGGAGTCCCTTTACCAGTTCTTCATTAGACACAATTTCTTCGGGTCTGGTTGTCCCAAATGTTCTGCGCCTTTTACTCTCCAATGCAATGCATTCGAAGATTAGATGTGATGCAGTTTCATCACTATCAGTACAGATCCTACATTTAGGGTCCTATTCTGTAATTCCCATTGTACGTAGGTGTTTTTTGAAATTCCCATGGCCTGTCAGCAATCCAACCATGAGTCTAATATCTCTCCTGTTCAGGCCCAAGATTGCAGAGCTTCTTTTAAAACATGGCTTTGGCATCATTACCTCGCCATGTTTTTGTTGCTAGACTTTGGTCCAATATTCTACGTGCTGTCTTCTGAGCCAGTTACGTAGCTCTAATTTGATCATTGCCTTGGTGATTGTCAGGACAGGTTCCGGTCCAATAAATGGAGTCTCTGCCCCCATCCTGGCTAATCTGTCGGCATGATCGTTGCCACTGATCCCCGAGTGGCCAGGGACCCAAAATAGGTTTACTCTATTGCTTTCCCCTAGCTCCACCAGAACCCTGTGACATTCTGCAACAATTTTAGACCTTGTTGCAGGAGCTGCCAGTGATCTCAGGGCTGCCTGGCTGTCTGAATAGATATAGATGCTGCGGTCTTTGTAGCACCTATGCAAATTCTCCTCCACACACGCCCTGATGGCAGTGATTTCGGCCTGGAATACTGAGGCCAGTTTCCCTAGAGAGATGAGCCCTCCAGTCTTGGCTGCACGGCCCCAACGCCTTGGTCTGATTTTGACCCGTCACTGAACCAGAAAATATCCCCCGTACGACGTCGAACTATTTTCTCCCACTGCTCCCTACTTCCAATTGTTATATTGAAATGCTTGTTGAAGCAGTGTGGGGTTATAATATAGTCGGCTGGCATTTTCCCAACCTTTCCTATATTTACCTCACTCACTATTTTAGTGTGTGATTCTGGATATCTCAAAGAGTTCCAGTTTTTGTCAGTTTTGAGTCTGTATGCACCAGCCGCTGCCTCCATCTTGACCCAAAGGTGTAATGGGGGCATATCCAACATCCAACATGGTTTCCATCCCAGCAGTTGGTGTGCTGCTAATTCCGCCTGTTATCGCTAAGCAGGCTAATCTTTGCACCTTACCGAGCTCCTTAGCAGCAACCTACTGTTCTACCTTCTTCCACCACACGACCGCCCCACAGGTGATCCCGGGTCTAATCACCGTGGTGCATACCCTTGGGCCTCAGGCTCCAATTTTTGCTCTCCTGGTACTTACCAGAGTACATTTTGCCTTGGAGCAAATATTCCTATTGTGACTGAGAATGTAAAGTTCCTTTCCTGTGGGTTTGTTGCTGAGATGGAAACAACTAACGTCTGTTTTGGAAGCATTTGTTTGAAGTCTCCACTTACGGAAATATCCACCAGTATCTTCAGGTCTTTCATTAGGATGTCCCCGTAGTTACGTCCCATAAGCTATAAAACATTTGATCATTTCAATCGTTACTGAGAAGATAATTTCTATCGGTCGTCAAATATGTACCTTACGTATTAGTGCGTGGCAGATTTTCTCAAGAAACGGCGGCAGCCGAGTTTGGTTAACGTCCGAGCCTCGTGGTCGTTGGGAGTCCCGTTAGTCACTTTTTTTTCTTCAACACTGTCATATTCGTTACTATTTAGATTACAACTGATTTAACGAGAAAATTACGTGTACTCAGTTGTACTTTTATTTGATTCTCCAAAATTGTTAACATTTAATCGAAAGAGAAAGAGGAAAAGCTTCTCGTGAAGACGCTATTAAAATACACTCGATACTGCGTGACCAATTATCAGCGCCGATATTTAAGTAAATGCTGCGTTATGCATGGTTTGCTTCCAAATTATCGGATGAAAGAGAGGTTTTCAAAAATGTTGCCGAGGTTTGTTTTTTCATGGAAAACCTCAAAAGACCTTGCGTATGCGGAAGCATAGCATTTATTCAATGCACCTTGCGCCGTTTAACTTTGTTTTCCATGTTTTTACGAAAAATACCAACCTGAAATTTGTAATGTCGAAAGCAACGATTAGTTGTACATCTTTCTAAAGCCGTCTGAGGAGGTCAAAACTTGCAGGTAACAAGTAGTTTCGGGCTCCTTCCAGTAATAAGGGGGTTCTCAAACCACGGACCAGCGAACATTTTCATGTCAGTATCACTTTATGCGTTTGGTCGTTTACTAGTCGGTAGTTATGAATATTATATTATTTGTGATGAAAAAACTTCGTAGACTGTCAAATAACATTGTAAATTTAATAAAAGTCCATATAATTACACTATTTTCCCGTTATATCAATTGTAATATAAACACTAATGAATATGACTGTGTTGAAGGAGAAAAAGAAAAGGTGACGAATGGGATTCGATCCAGCTTAGTGACAAAAACGGCTACGCACAGATACATAAGGTACATATTTGACGACCGATTGAAATTATCTTGCGATTTTTTCAATAACGCTTGAGAAGTATTACCTACTGCTTACACATTTTGTTGTCCTCATGGAGTACTACGAGTGTACGAAGTTTGCAGTAAATCCGCGTTTCAAGCTTCGTGGCCTCCCCTTTTAAGGGAAAGAGTGACATTCAATATTCAAGGTTAAATCTAACTTTCGCACAGAAAGGGGTGAATTATGTTGTGACAAATGTCTTCGGTCACTTATTAAGTAGCATCAAAAGTCTGACAGATAGCAAACTAGTATTTAGAAATAAAGGAATTTCTGAATGGCACCTCCTTCTACACTTTAGATGAATTTTGAAATAAAACTTAAAATATAAAAATTCAAATTTAACACATAAAAAATAAACAATAAAAAATTAAAATAAATTTATTATTAAAATAATTATTGTCATGTATATAAAACATTTACTAAACTGACACGTTCCATATCATTACGAAATGCCATATATATGATTTATGGGACAACTATTTATCTGATCTAATCTAATCATCATATCATAAATATAGATAGGAAATAATAGTCGTCCTATCACACTCTCTGGGGCACGCCTGACGATACACTCTTATCATATAAACACTTGCCGTCGAGAACAATGTATATCTACATCTACATGGGATACTCTGCAAATCACATTTAGGTGGCTGGCACAGGGTTCATCGAACTACCATTATACTATTTATCTCCCATTCCGTTCTCGAATAGTGCGAGGGAAGAAAGAACACTTCAATCTCTCTGTTCGAGCTCGGAATTCTCGTATATTATTCTGATGATCATTTCTACCTATGTAAGTGGCAGTCAACAATATATTTTCACATTCGGAGGAGAATTTTGGCGATTGGAGTTTCGCAAGTAACTCACGCCGCAGCTATAAGCGCCGTTGTTGTAATGATTCCCATCTCAGATCCTGTATCATTTCCTTAACGCTGTCTCCCCTGTATCGTGACAATACGAATCGAGCTGCCCTACTTTGGACTCTTTCGATATCCTCCGTTAAACCCAACTGATACGGATGCCACACTGGGCTGCAATACTCCAAAAATGGACGGACAAGCGTAGTGTTTGCAGTTTCTTTTGTAGTTCTGTTGCATGTTTTAAGGGTTCTGCTCATAAAACGCAGCCTCTAGTTCGCCTTTCCGAAGATATTATCTACGTGTTCTTTCCAATTTAAGTCTGAAGTAATAGTAGTTCCTAGGTATTTTGTGGAGTTTACGGCCTACACTTTTGATTGATTTATCTTCTAATCAAAGTTTAACGGATTTCTTTCCGTACTCATGTGGACGACTTTACACTTCTCATTATTTAGAGTCAATTGCCAATTTTTACACCACACTGATATCTTAATCAGATCGTTCTGCAGTTGGTTTCGAATTTCAGATGATTTTTACTAGACTGTTAATGACGACGTCATTGCAAAAAACCTAAGAGAGCTACTTAGATTTTCTCCTAAATCGTTTATGTAAATAAGGATCAGCAGAGGGCCAATAACACTACCCTGTGGAACGCCCGATATCACCTCTGTTTTAGTTGACGCCTTACCATCGATTACTACGAACTGCGTCCTGTCTGACAAGAAATCCCCTATGCAATCGCAAATTTGGGGCGATGTACCATAACCACGCAATTTGATTAAAAGCCGTTAGTGAGCTTTCTGGAAATCAAGAAATACGGAATCGATTTGCGAACCCTTGTCGATAGCACCCATCACTTCGTGTGAATAAAGAGCTAGTTGTATTTCGCATGAACGATATTTGCTAAACCCGTGTTGACCTTGGGTCAATAGATCGTTCTGTTCTAGATAATTCATAATATTTGAATACAGGAAACGTTCCAAAAACCTGCTGCAGATTGACGTTAGTGAAATAGGCCTGTAGTTTAGTGGGTTACTCCTACTACCTTTCTTGAATATAGGTGTGGCCTGTGCAACTTTCCAATCTTTTGGTACAGATCCTTCTTTTAGAGAGCGGTTGTATATGGCTGTTAAGTAAGGGGCTATCGCTTCAGCATAATCATATAGAAATCTGATGGGTATACAAGCCGGACCAGAAGACTTGTTCTTGTTAAGTACTGCGTTCTATTACTTAGGAAGTCATCCAGTAAGTCACAAATCTGTGAACCTATTCCATACGCACGTATCTTCGTTAGTAGTTTGCAGTGTGGCACCGCATTAAATTCCTTTTTGAAATCGATGAAAAAAACAATCTGTCTGTCGTCCTTCATACATAGATCGCTAGATGTCATGTGAGAAAAGGGCAAGCTGAGTTTCACACGAATGATGTTTTACTAAACCCGTGCTGATTCATAGAAAGAAGCTCATCCGTCATAACGATTCTTCCTTGCTTGGATCTTCTTTCCTATAGGTACCACTTTCGATGCTACCCTGATTTACTCATCCACCTTATCATTCTCATTTATGTCATATCCTTTCATTCTGCACCTAACCTTCGCGTCACACACTAGCAACATTCCGCCAGTTCATCAATCCACCATTCATTCTGTGCAGTATTTCAGCCTCCGGACCTCCATCACTTACAATGTATGAGCCCAGGAATTTAAACTTCCAGGTCAGTTTTAATTGTTCGCCTTACAGGTTAATGTTTAAGTCTTCTGCATGTTTTGTACATATAAATTCTGCTTTCTCTCAACTAATCCACATTCCTCTTTATTCAAGTACTTTTCGGCACTGACCAAGCTTAGCTTGTTCCTCTAGAGTGAGTTGACAGATTATCCCATCAGCAAACACCATGTTTCATATTGACTCGTTCTTCACACCCTTGACTAACACGTATCGCTCGGTGACAGACATACGAGCCGAGCGCAGACCACTGCTGTAGTTCTACTCTCACAGTAAATGCCTTGTTGACCCTCACTGCTCCTGAATTGGTCGTCGCACCTTCATACATGTCTTTAACCACCCTCACATATATTTCTGGTACGTGTTTACTCCTCACACATCGTCGTATCTCTTGCCTTCTCCAGATCGCTAAATGGCATATGAAGATAAGCCTGCACTTTTCTGTGCCTCTGCATCAGTTGCCTTAATACAAATGTAGCGTCGGTTGTTCCTCTTCCGGGTATAAATACGAATTGTTCTTCGCTTACTTTGTATACACAGCCTGTTCTCAGTGATCCTTGCCCAAATCTTCATTCTGTGATAATTCCACAGTTTTGTATGTCTCCCATTCCTGTGTATATGGAACTAGTGTACTGCTTCCCCATGCATGTGGCATTTTTTTTCTCCTCCATTGAATCCCAGATAATATCGATGCCCTCTTCTTCGAGACTTTTCCATGGTTTTATTAGGATTTGGACTGCATCCAAAGCCTTCCCATCTGTCCTTTTATTCGTCGCAAATTTCTCTTCTTCCCTACTTATACCTTGGGTGAATGTTCCATTTACCTCCTCATTCTCGCACTTATCTCCACATTTTCCTCATTCAATAGTCTTACAAAGGACTCCATCCACCTTTCCAGAATTTGCTCCTTCTCGTTTAGTATTACAGCTAATTCATCCTTCATTTGTTTCATCGACAGAATATCCTTCGAGGCTTTAACTTCCGCTTTAGCCATCCATAAGATATACCTGCAATTTTCTCTTCTTTCCAGTTCTTCATATGCCCTTTCCATTACTTCAGCCTTCGCTTTTGTCATTACTCTTTTTACCTCTGTATTGGCAGTCTCATAGGTTTCCCTATTACTGTCTTCTTGTCAAATCGTTTGTTTCTTAGCACTGATCATCATCTTAACTATACATAATAAAGAAACTTTCACACAGTTTAAAAATTAGGTGTTAAAATTGTAATAGTCTGAATGAAAGTCCTTGGTGCACTTGAGCTGTTTGTTTATTGGAGTCGTGACGACCCGCAGAACCGGTTTCGCAACCTACACTTGCATCTTCAGGCGTTTCTTTAAAAGTTTTCCATACAAGTCATTTGTGATGGATAACGAGGTTAATGGAGAGGCCGTACCGCAAACACCTTCGCTCTTTTCGTCAAAAACATAAAAAAGAAGTCTACCGTGCGGTTGTTGTCATTTTTGGTAAAAAAATAGAAAAGTCAGCAATCAGTTAAGTAAAATTTGTTTGAGATTGTGATCAGTGTAGTGAGGTTTATCAGCTCCATCAAGGTGATCAGAAACTGCATTTTCGTGCTGGGCGAAAGTGCTAATACAACTTAACTGTTAATATCAATAATGAAATTTCCAACGTATAAATGTTATGAAATTAGTGTTCAATAACTTAGGTACACAACAGTCGTATGTAATGTCGTGTGTCAATAGCATATCTAACTTAAGAAGTTCTTCAGCCACTTGCGTTTGACTGTGTCCTGAATTAAACTGTTGGTGGTTTTGCTTTTTTTCTGCAGTACTTGAAGTAAAAGAAAATCAGAAGTACGATTTAACAAGTGAACGATTAGGTATCCAAATAACACTATCACTGTCGCATAAAATAAACATCGACTATGTTGTTGATAAAACTCTTCTGGGTATTGGACCGCATTGTCAATATACCAAATATTTCACCGACGTTTCGGCCACTATTGCAAGCGGCCATCTTCTGGGTGTTGCGTTTACTGACTCTTCTGGTTATTGGACCGCATCGCCAATGTACCAAATATTCCACCGACGTTTCGGCCACTATTGCAAGCGTCCATCTTCTGGCCATCTTCTGGTGAAATATTTGGTATATTGACGATGCGGTCCAATACCCAGAAGAGTTTTATCAACAATGACAACGGCCGCGGAAGCCTTCGTTTACATCGTCTATGTTCACCGCACAGAAAGTAGTTACCTTAGGATATTGTATCAGGTGAGCGCTTCGAGCAATACATTCGATTGCACCAGGGGCACTCATCGATTAACCTCTGAACACTAGCTATTTTCAACCAAGCCACGACACACCACAGAGGTTGTAAAGCACGACGTAATGGACGGTGTGGAATCAATGGCGTGTGATAACACTTAAAGTGCGCACTAAATCCCTGAAAGGTTGTGGCTCGAAACACTCAGTATCACGTTCTATGACGTTCCAGACGCTCTGTTTCAGTTTATAATGTTCCAGCCTGGCTATTAATTTTTGAGATTAACAAATTTACAGAAGGAAGTGGTTTGAAGTTAGAAGCTATGAAAGATCCCAATCAGTAAATTACGGGGAAAATTACTACATGCATTTAAATGAAATGGTAAGCTAATTAACGGTGGAGTGTTGTGCAGGCAGAACATTACAAAAAGAATCGACGAGCAGTTACCTTTAACAATAGATCCATCGGTGGTTGAAATTTGGCTGTAAATGAAATTTTAATAATATGATAACCACTCGCCGAACAGTAGATGGCAGTTCGTCAATATTAAACTACGACTCGTGTAGCAAACAGAAAAGTAAGATAAGTGACATGATATAAATCGGATAGGAATATTACGTAAGTCAAACACATCGGACTTCTAAAAATTTACAAGAAAATCGACTGCAGGTTCTACTGCCAGTAAATGATAATATTATGGAATAAACAAAACTGGCAGGCTACACGAAATATCACCATTCAATATTAACTAAAAACTATGCCATCCATTGTTGCAGTGATCAACAAGGCTGAAAAAGGCATTATGGGCGGAGGGAGGATAGGGCAAAATTATTAATAAAAATTCATAAGTGCGAATTTAAATGAGAGGTGGGGGTTTATTTATAAATTTAAGATACGCGCACATCACATATATTTACCTGAATGTACATAATAGCGGCCACATAAAAAAAATACTAAAGTACAGCTCCAGTCTGCAAGATGCTATCGCTACGAAGTACAAAGCAAGAGTGCTTCTTTCTTACAAAAAAAAAAAAATTGAAAGTGTTGTTCCTAAATTTTCTTTCTCTGACTTTCATAGATAACTATTTTAACATGCCGAAATAATATAAAAATACGAAACTTTCTCTGATAATATCGGGGAAAGGAAAATGTGTCATTATACGGCCCCCTTTGGCACGGCTGAGGTATGATTCAGAATCCGATAGCCGTGACAAACAAGCATTGTGTCAAGGCTAGTTTCATAGAACACAAATACATCGAATATTACATAAGATAATAATGTAAATTACATATAATCCACATCACATAAGTACAACATCGGTCAGTCTTTTGCAATATTCGTTTTTCAGAATTGTTTTCTCAAGAACTGATCATGTTTCGTCGTATTACAGTCTATTCACATCGATGGATGTCTACAGTACATAAAGTTGCATCAAATTTCATTTTATTGATTATGAAGTTGATTTTTTAGTACTGTCTGTAGGTTGAATTTCAGTAACGGCGGCGACGGCTCGAGGTTGTTGCGTTGGTACTGGAGGCGGGAGCGGCGGCAGCGAGCGGCTTCTATTATCGCGCACGGAGTATGCGCGTGGACAACAGCGGTCCGTGATGAATCGTCAGTTCAGCACCCCTCGCTCGCACCGTCTCATTGCAATTTTTGCTCATGAAAAGAACAAAAAGATTGGAATTAGCAATGTCTACTGCACTAGGATAACTATTAATTTTTTCCTGCAAAGAATGCACACTTGATTAGTTTCCTTCATTCACACGTTGTCTGGTGCATGAGTGTTTTTTTGTGCAATCGCAAAAGCTATTACGTGATTGAATTGTGATTATTGAAGGAGATATCTAGGTATATATATGTGTCTGTGCGCTCTTGTGGGTAAAGGATAAAATGAACAAACTGACATGAACATACGCCACATATGACAAAAAAAAAAAAAAAAAAAAAAAAAAAAAAAAAAAAAAAAAAAAATGTTTTTAGCATTCAATACAAATGACGTATGTCCATGACTCTGATACTAGCAGGTTATTTGCCTAATATTTATCTTACTTTCCTATCTACATATACATTTTGGTGCTATATACATGACTATTTACAGAATGCCTATTACGAATACTAGTCATTGGTCAGAATGATTATTTATGTTGATCGTACATGCGATCTTTCAAGGCAAAAATGTTAGATGTTTCATAATTTACTATCTATCATACATATAAATACATGGGGTCACAAGAAATGGAGAAATTTTCTGGAATATCTTACATACTATGGCATCTGATTTAAATTTATGCCAACATTTTAAAGTATCTGATTTGATTCTATATTAATATTTTTGTTATCGCTGAATAGACTCAGTCTCTATTAATGCTAACGCAGCTTGCTGCGAGTCCATACATTTTTTTCATATATTTTTTTTTATTTGATTAATATTGTCCGTTACACGGTGTTGTAAGAGCTTTGTTTGCAAAGCGCTGTCAACAATCAGTAATGACGTCACGTCGCGCCACTGGTTCAGCTTCAGTCTGTGCTTACGTTGCATCGTGGCAGGATCGCGCGGTATGACTTCCGTAATTTTAATCGTACTGTTACAAACTGCAACACATTGGGGATTACAGTGTAGTGTGTTTTTTAAGGAATTAAGGAAGGAGTGTCCACTTTGCACTCGTCGAGGGTCCACACTTCACACCGATGGGTGAGTACCACATTACGTTTATTTGTCTGTTTGTCTGCAGCAGGCGAGATTCGTACGTGTCGTGGAATTCACATCACCTAGCAGTGTCTCTGAATTATCACACGGCACTGTTCTCTTGTTCATATGCGTACGTTTATTAATTGATTCACAGTATGTAAGCACGTGCGTCAATTAAACGTCCTGCGTGCGCACTATACGTCATCTTTTATTTTTTTATGTTTGATTCTCGTGAGCATTTATGGTGGCGTTAGAAAGCGTCTTTATTCACCATCACGCACTGTTCAAACTAATTTATCACTTTAATTTATTTATCGGTCCTCGTAGGCCTGTCTTTTAGTTTTTTTTAATTGTTCTAAGCACTGTTAATTCACTGGACAGCGTCTTTTTTCGGGGTGATAACGTTTGAAATTTGCACTTCCTGTAGCCCGAAGGTCGTTGAACGACTCTTAAGAATAATGAAAGCACTTGTTCGCGTCTTTCACTGCACTTAACACATCTGTGCTTATTGTTGTTTCACACGGTCTGCTAATCCACATGTCCTATTCAAATAACTAGCTTCACTGTTCTTTCCCAAACAGTTTCGATTTAATAAGACATTGACTAAAGGACTGTCTCTCCAAATCACATAAAATCATATCTCTCTTACAAAATTCATTTCATTGGCTATTTAACAGATATAAAAATCTTTACAATTTACGAAATACATAAGCATGCTTTGATATTGAGTATAACATTGACCATATGTGGTTTACCTATGCTCATGTCAGTTTGTTTTGTGATAATGCTGTTTTCAGCCTTGTTTATCCGATACACTCTGCACGTCTCTTCTATGCTGTATTACATGTCTAAATGTGGTTCATTTCAGACTTAATTGTCGCTATGCAATACTGGTTTTGACTTTTTTTTTTTTTTCTTAAGTGTCACCTATCGTAACGTTTTAAAGTCCGTAACCCGTGTTGTGTTACCCTGGTGTTCATCAATATAAGCAATCCAGACACACATAAAATATTGGCAATAAACATTCATACACACAAAAAAAATATATATACAAGTCAAGGCAAGGCAAGATCAGGCCCGGCCGTCGTGTTTGACACAAGGTAGATTTCGCACCATTTGTGCGGCAGAAGTACAGTTAAAGAAGAAGACTGAGGACAGAGTAGTTAGAGGAATCTCGCTAATTCTACTTGCAGAATATAAATTTTATCAGTCTACAATCGTTACAGCAAAGATCACTCCTAACGTCAATTCGCGAGCAAACAACATAAAGCATAAATCATCGATCCTAGCATCGGAAAGTCCTCATCTTGTCACACCATCCGTATTCTTCGAACATTCGCGACCATGCCTAATCCTGCTCTTACGTGCGTAATTTAAATCTGTGCAAAGATAGGTAATTATAAATAAAATTATGGCACTCAGATATGCGTGTGTATTCTTGTATGTGTGTCCCTGCGTCGTTCTGTGTTCATGTCAAAAGTTGGTAAATCTTTCATTTAAAATGCACCTCCTGAGTTAGATGTTAAAGTAAATAATAATAAGCTGAAATAAAAGTTCTTATATCTAGGCTTAAGTCTACGGTGTTTGAGTAGTAAATATTCCATACCATGCTATGTTGTGAAATTTCATGTGTTTCTCGCAATGTGTGGTCTGTCAAACAAAACAATTGCATAACCTAAGCAAATGATAAGTTTTTCTACCAGCTGCATTACTCAAGTAAATCTTAAAAATTTTACATCAATGGAGTGTGATAAAGGAAAGAAAATATCTTTAAGTTAACGATGTGGTAAAAAATTATCTCTGTTAACCCTTCTACTACCAGAATGTTTTTGTTACACTGAGTACCGTTGGGGTCAATATGACCCCAAGTAATTATCAAGTGATATATTGGCAGTATTTAATTTATTTTAATGAACTAACACAAAAGCATACATTAGTGATTGAAACCAGGTGAAGTAGATATATAAGCACTTACAGATCTTGTCTCAACACTTAATCTTATAGATCCTTACATGTAAAACAAAACATCTCTTTACATTTAAAACAAAGAATGTCTGAATCGTGTTTACAGACAAAAGAAAAGCATCTTATGCACGTTTCTGGATGTTTTCTATCCACTGAACTTTCGCACAGGTAGCACCGTCCACGTTTTACCCCCGTATCCACTTGTGCTGAAGGAGGAGGAGGTCGATGCAGAGAAACTTTGCTGCGCTGACTTCTGTCTTTCTGTACTAGACTTGTTCCCGGTTCCAGAAGAAATTATCTTCTTTTGTAGTTGGTTTTTTTATTCCAGTCAGGATTTAAGTCCAACCAAATTATGAAAGCATTCAGGGCACTAATATCCAAAATATTATAAAAAACATCACCATGGGCCATCTTCTTGTCATACGTTTTGTGGTTTAGGTTCTGACTAACTTGTTCATAGTGTCTACACCTGATTTTGTTGCATTATAGTCTATGATTATAATAGGTTTCGCTACTTTGCCGTCACCTATTTCCTCCCTGAAATGCATAGTACTCAGCAAATCTCCAACGTCTTCATCAGAATCTTCAGTTGATTCACTACCTCCAAAAATATCTCCATCAATCTCTTCGTTGTCATCAGACGATGTATCTCCTAATTCCTCTTCTTCATTCAAAATTGCTTGTATTTCAACACTACTCAGACGTTTTCTAGACATAATGTAGTTCTCTCACACGCTGACAAAATACTAGCAACAACTGAGGGAACACACAACTGCTGAGGAAAGAAACGACAACAGTGGGTATAAATAAGAAGTGGAAAGTGTTAGTTTCATTGTTGCAGGTGTTTCCTATAACATCTGTTCAACGTAATATTCGCTGTTCTGTTTTTATAACGTTACATTCAAGAAATAAAACAAAAAAATTTAGATTGGGGTCATGCTGACCCCAGTGGTACTCAGTGCATAGTCCATGAATAAATTTTGATATGTTGTAAATGTAAAACTGAATAATATGTCATTGCATACAATCAAGTTAGAGAGACAAAGTCATAAATTTTGAAAATAATCGCATTGAAAATAAGGGAGATATATATTTCAAATGTGCTTGTGGGGTCATATTGACCCCAGTGGTAGTAGGAGGGTTAAGTGTCAAACAGCGCTTTATATAGCAATTAAATAGTTTGTACCCTGCATCTTAAATTCTTTGCATAGTCTGCAGTTGTTGCTTATAACATCGATTAAGCGGAGAAAATTTAAGTTCGCTCTTACTTTATGCAGATTGTATGCGTGCAAGCTTGTATTGTCATGCAACATGATTCTACGTGTTTTGTTTATTTGTCAGCTGATCATTCGCATAAAAGTTAGCAAAATCTCTATAGCTTGGTGTATCCTTCCCTGGTAGCATAAATAGTTATAGCAAAAATTATTTTTAGTGGGCAAACGAGATTTCATATTCTCCTCTCTCCTATCACAACAAACTACATTACTTGTCCCCGTAAGTGACTATCCAAAATTTGGTCGGGCAATAATGCATATAAGTGGTACGTGTGCTTGTACACTCCACGTCCAATAAGTAAATAAAGATTCCAGATCACAAACCGGAATAAATCACCTACTTCTTCCAAGTAACACATATATAAATATACACGCAATTATAAAATATTACTCCTACACAAAATATTACCCACGTCAAAATATATGGCTATTACGTCTTTAACTGCCCATAACTGTGTACGTGTGGTAACTTACATCTGTTTACTTATTATCCATTGAATGATTGTGCCAGCTGACAATAAATATTAGGCACTTACCTGCGATCTTGCTCGTCGCTCGGAGAAGTTCTGACGCATGACATGTTTGATGCTTACACAAATAAATATAAATAATGCCACTTAATGCACATAGACGTTCATATTAGGCGTGAAATCGTTTTAAATCTTTGTGTGGGTACAGACCTTTAATCTTTCCAGTGTTTATGTGTGCTAAAAGATAACTGCCTCGGTGTGGAATCTGTACAATTCTGTACGGTCCGCTATACATATGCTGCCACTTCTTATTCTGCTTATGTATAACTGATGCTTTAGGATGTGTGCGAATCAAAACAAATACCACCAACCACAATGACAACGTTTGCTTGTAAGACTTCAGATAGATTCCTTCTACAAGTTGTGTGTTCTTGCATCAATTCATCTTTAATGTCTACACCATCATTAAACCTCAGCATTTGAACTCTCGAGTATCGTGTGCCCCCACTGGATTCACAGCTCAAACTCGGAGGGCGTGAGAAGAGCGATTTCAGTTTGTTTGTGTACCTGATGCGGTTTGGGCAGGTTCCGTAACTTCAGTTATTGTCACGGTGGATTGTGGTGGTCCACAAGTCGTTTGTTGTCCGCAGTCAGTCGTTACCTGTGCCACCGGCACGTAGTCTGTCTGTCGATTGTCACTGGGTGGGGAATGGTTCGGATATTGTCTACCTGTGTACGTGTTTTGTTGTGTATTCCCCATGTTAAAATTCCTGCCCCCGTTTCGATTATTGTTCCAGTTGTTTCCTCTATTACTATACCCTGGATGGTACCTATTGTCTGTTCTTTGCCTTGTTACATTGCCCCCGCTGTATGTTTGTCTGTTAGAATTTCTACCGCCCCCGTTGTATGTTTGTCTTTGAGCCTGTGAGTTTGTGTCATAGCGGTTAAAGTGTGGTGCCAGAGTATCTGTACGCGACTGTTGGCTGGCCTGCGTCGGCGGTGGCGGCATCAGCTGATTTATTCCATTACTGTTGGCGTACCGACTGGCGTTGCCATAAGTATTGTTGTGCTTACCACGTCCGTTCCTAGCTCGGTCATCTTCGTAAATTAAGTCAATCTAATCGACTGTCGACAAGAAGTCTTCCAGATTATATATAGGAATATGTACCAGTTGCAATCTGAGATATGTCGGCAGTCGTCCTATCAGTACTCGAAGTACTTCTCGATGCGACATTGGTTCGTCGAAGAAGCGTGCTTTGTTTAGATATTTTTCAAAGTATTTTCTTAAACTGCCATTCCGCTCATTAAAGGGTGGAGGGTTGTATAATTCATTTTTCACACGCTCCTGAATTCCCACCGACCAGTATTGCTAAGAAATGCATTTTCGAACTCTTTGAGAGTGGCACAGTAGCGGTATACGCCTGAAGCCCAGATATTCCCTTCACCTTGAATATATCCCATTACAAACCTTATCTTCCTACGCTCACTCCAGGTGTCAGGAAGCAATTCTCGAAAGGATTGTATAAAAATAACAGGATGCACGGATTTATTTTCGGGTATAAAAGTGGGAAACTGGTGGTGTTTGAGGAGACTTTCTTCCAACAGGATTGAGGTAACACTAGGACGGGGAGATTGTGAGCGTTGCATAACTGTGCGTCTGTCACTGTCAAACCACTCGTCGTCTACGTCAGTCTGTTTTGCGTCACGGTCTCGGTTATGGTACCTATCTGGAGATGACGTCACCGGTGATGCGTGTCTCGTACGTGCTTCAGAAGTTGCAGTCTGTGTCCGGGATTCCCTTTGTACACTAGCCTTTACATTCGACAATTCCTCCTGCAATGACTTTACAGCGGTGTTGTGCTCCTCATATACTTTTGCAGCAACGTTTTGAATGACAGAGTTTAAATCACGTACTAGTTTATCATTAATTTGTACCTCGGTCTGCTCCAAAAAGGTTTGAACTCTTGCCTGATTCTCACTGACTATGGCTTCTGCCTGAGAGGTTATGTGCGTTACGGTTGTTTTTAAATTTTCATGTTCAATTCTGAGTGCTGACAAGTCCTGTGTAATATCTTCAATGGCTGTCGGAAGGGCTTTGGTTGCTTGCGAAACGTTATCAAGCTGTGAAGCAATGTTGGAGACCTTTTCATCAACTATGTTCAAAATATTACTGTTAACTTTGCCTTCTACATCTGCTACCTGTTGTTCAAGATTGCCTATCTGTGTATTTAATTGTCTGCTCACCTCGTCAGAAATGAGAGCTGGTAGGTTTTTCTGTGCTTCCTCGAGTTGCTTAAATCTGTTTTCGATTTCTTCCCTCGTTACCATTCGATCCGCGATTTCCTTTTGTTGCTGTTCTAGGCGTGTTAAGACATTCTGTTGAGCTTGTAATTTATTATGTAAGTCCTGTTTTGTGGATTGATAGTGTTCATCAAGTTTGTCGTTAAATTCCTGCTTTTGTGTCAATTGGAGATTTACTAACTCTTGTTTTGTGCATTGGTAATGTTTATCAAGCTTGTCGTTAAATTCCTGTTTTGTCGTCATTTGTTGGCTAATCATAGAGACTTGCTGCGTTAAATTTTGAAATATTGACTCGAATTTTGAAAACCATGAGGTAGGTAGATCACTATCTGAGTGCACAGCTACAGTAGACGTACCTCCGTCAGCTACGGGCGTGTCACTTACGTCCGTAGCAGGCGAAATATTTTCTATCCGCCTGTCTTCCATAACGTTTTCTAATTCCTGCTCAGATTGTCCTACAATGTTACTCGGTTGCATACTATCCATATCGGTAGCTTGTCTTCGCGTCCTAACCATGTCAAAACATACGTACTGCGAATGTAAATACGGATGTCGTGAGCTAACACTGTTTGTTTACCTATAGCCAAAGATGCTAGTAACACGGCACTGCAGCTCGCAAAACACAGATAAGGCGAAAAAGATGAGGATCGCGGCTACAAGATGGGTTCGGCAGCCATCTTGTGTAATTCTAGAAAGCTCTATTGTTGACGCGGTAACTAATAATGAAAAACTTAGGAAAAATTTGCAAAATACGGAAAAGCTGAAATTGATATTCTGCAAGCAAATAATAGTAAAAGAACGTCAAAAGCGTCTACAGAATCGGTGCAGGCCTGGTCTTACCTTGTCTTTCGTCCGGATGCTGTGGTCCGTCCGTCCTTTTAATTTTTTCGTCACAATTATTTCCATGAAAATCTTCGTCCACACTAGTAGTCAATTTTTCTCCAACAATTATTTCCAAAAATAGTAACAGCCAAAATTTCGTTGATGTAGAACATGAAATGAGAAAGACAACTGTTAATACGTTGACAATGGAGTAACACAATGATATAGTTTTAAGATCTATTTTATTAAACTAAGAGCAAATTGTACCACAATGAAAGTCATGTGAACGGTCGCCAAATCTTTTATAATGTTACAGCCTGGCTATTAATTTTTGAGATTAACAAATTTACAGAAGGAAGTGGTTTGAAGTTAGAAGCTATGAAAGATCCCAATCAGTAAATTACGGGGAAAATTACTACATGCATTTAAATGAAATGGTAAGCTAACTAACGGTGGAGTGTTGTGCAGGCAGAACATTACAAAAAGAATCGACGAGCAGTTACCTTTAACAATAGATCCATCGGTGGTTGAAATTTGGCTGTAAATGAAATTTTAATAATATGATAACCACTCGCCGAACAGTGGATGGCAGTTCGTCAATATTAAACTACGACTCGCGTAGCAAACAGAAAAGTAAGATAAGTGACATGATATAAATCGGATAGGAATATTACGTAAGTCAAACACATCGGACTTCTAAAAATTTACAAGAAATTCGACTGCAGGTTCTACTGCCAGTAAATGATAATATTATGGAATAAACAAAACTGGCAGGCTACACGAAATATCACCATTCAATATTAACTAAAAACTATGCCATCCATTGTTGCAGTGATTCAACAAGGCTGAAAAAGTCATTATGGGCGGAGGCAGGATAGGGCAAAATTATTAATAAAAATTCATAAGTGCGAATTTAAATGAGAGGTGGGGGTTTATTTATAAATTTAAGATACGCGCACATCACATATATTTACCTGAATGTACATAATAGCGGCCACATAAAAAAAATAATAAAGTACAGCTCCAGTCTGCAAGATGCTATCGCTACGAAGTACAAAGCAAGAGTGTCTTCTTTCTTACAAAAAAGAAATTGAAAGTGTTGTTCCTAAATTTTCTTTCTCTGACTTTCATAGATAACTATTGTAACATGCCGAAATAATATAAAAATACAAAACTTTCTCTGATAATATCGGGGAAAGGAAAATGTGTCATTATAAGTTTCAATAACCTCCGAAGTTTCTCCCGCTCCCGATGTTTCTCTCCCTTACGTATCCGACTGCCAAAGTAAAAAGTGGTGTGGTGACGAAAGCGTAATTACAGCATCAGCTACAGTATGTGTGACGAGTTTTCTTATTTTATCGCTTCCTATAACATTACGCTTTGCATCAACATAGATTGTTTAGTTCAAATGTTCCTCCTAACCTGAGAATTCTTAATGGATTTCCATTTCAGTTCCTCATCACAATATAAGTCTGAGAGTATAACGGATTGCATACTCACTACGTTTACACACACATATTCCGGTAGAAAAATTTCATAAACCGATTCTCGCTGTTGTGTTTACACGATAAAGCCTGAAGCGGATTACCTCAAAAATTGAAATGTTCCAATGTTCGTAATTCTATGGGACCAAACTACTTTGGTAACGAGTCCCGAGACTTACAAATTCCTTAAAATAAGTGACCTAAGTAAAACACACACATTCATGCCCGAGGGAGAATTCGAACCTCCGGCGCGGGAGGCCTCGCGATCCATAATGTGGTGCTCCAGACCGGTCGGATCTTCCTGCGCGGTATGGATTACCTAGTCCACTCTAACATGACACACAAATCTTGGTACGTGGAATGCTAGAATACGAATCACAAATTCGGTTTATATCAATAACGCAAAGTAGAAGAACTCTTTGTACATATCGAAGAATGCTACACATCCTTGGACGCGGCAGAGTGACCGAGCGCACTGAGGCGCTATGCTGCGATGCGAGAGGTCGTTCTCCGTCGGGGGGTTCGAATCCTCCCTCGGGCATGGATGTTTGTGTTGTCTTTAGTATAAGTTAGTACATAAGTAGTTTGTAAGCTTAGGCACTAATGATCCATCAGTTAAGTCCTACAAGCTTCACAAACATTGAACATCGCTGGAAACCTACGAGACAACTTTCCGACATGTCTACTAAACGACACTTTCAGTACCAAGAAATAACGAGACTGAAGAAAAAATGGGCAACTTAGGACTGAAAAGACCGATCTGTAATGGAGCAACAAAACATCTACGAAAACATAAGCCCACAATATTTAAAGAACCTAATCTCAATTATGCCTTTCTTCCATCTATCATAATAGAAGCTACTTCTGAATTACTCCAACAAAAACCCCTAGAAGGTGAAGAAATTATCGATATCGTTTGCAGACCAAAATTGTACGCAGGCATTTGGGATGATCTATTAATACAACTGTAATAGTATGATGAATTCTCAAAATTTAATTAAAAGGAACATCAAAATAAACGGCAACAGAAGAATTACATAGCAACACCTTCTGACTGAAATCAAAACTAGAAATGCTTACTTGAAAGAAGACGTAAACCCATGATCAGAACACAAATCCAAGCAGATGTTTTTTCCCTACGGTAGGTTTTCCCTCAGCAGTAAAGTGTAATGCCGAGATTTAGTAGAAAGAAGGAGTATTAATAACAAGAAACTTCGATATACAACAAAAGGTTCTCCATGTAAACACCTCAATTATTTTAATAAAAAAAATGACAAAACAGTATAAACACATGTCATGCAAACGCCAACCTTCAGCCCGCTATCTCCTTCAGAGATGGAACGAAAGAAAAATATTGACACACAGTGGTTTGACTTCCTAATTTAGTCAGCACGATAGCTATTTCTCTTTACTTAAATACATAGACTCGCGCTCATTCAAATATGTCTCTTTCACAGCAGAAAAAGTAATTCTCTCCCTATCAATCTAACATTCCTTACTGTTAGTCGAAACTTGCCAACGAGTCACGTTTCAAATAATCGTTTACTATCTAGAAAACCGCTTTATAGAAGCGGATTTCCAGAAATGGTTTTACATCACCAAGCAAAATTAATATGAGGAAATCGGTTTATGAAATTCTGTTCAGGGAGCACATGGTAAAGAGGTGAGTTATAAGATACCTACCTTGTCTAAGACAACGTTTATTCTACCGTAGCTGACCACGTACCATATTTTTTTGTATCGTACTGTACACCTATCTCTTGCTTCTCTTTCTCTCTTCTCCCCGAATTTCTTCTCAATTTATATGTAGATCACACTGCATGTGACTATAAAACATATCCCAGCCTATTTGGTAGTCTGGTATAGCAACTATACAAAGATCATTTTCGAATAAGGTCTTGTCTGCCAAAAAATGACTTTTAATGGTACGTTTCTCACATTCATCAATTCGTTATCGACTAAAAGTATTTAAGAAATCATTATACCAAGAAAATAAAACATAATCGGTACCGAAGGCACACGCTCCGGCGAGCTCTCTTTAGACATAGGCACTTATTTATTTCTTGTTATAATACACTGGTCAAAACTACTACGGGATCAGTTGAGATATATAGCTTCTGAGGTACTGTCATCGGAAGATTGGCCCAGCCGGCCGTGATGGCCGAGGCGACTGAGGCGCTCCAGTCACGGTCTGCACGGTCACTACGGTCGGGGTTTCGAATCCCCCTCGGGCATGGATATTTGTGCCGTCCTTAGTCTTAGCTAGTTCATAAGTCGTTTGTAAGCTTAGGGACTGATGACCCCGTAGTTAAGTCCCATAGACTCTACAAACATTTGAACATTTTTTAGATTGGTCCACACCAGTCTGTCCGTTCTACATTACGTTAACACAAAGTTTCTACGGAGGGGTTGGTCTTCACTCGTGTTTACCAAATTAATTGCACAAGCAGCTGGGTTCAAGTATTGTAATGAGCAGGTAGTGCAACGCAACAACAATATTAATTACCCGAAGCTATGGCAGGGAGAGCGATAGGAAGAGTGGGAGCGTGACAGCACAGAGGTGGTGGCGGCAGCTATTGGAGTGTCCCAAAGTGTAATTTTCTGGATCGGGGCGCGATTTGAGATAGTAGGAGCCGTTAAAAGAAGCAAGGACAAGGTCGTCCATCGGTAACATCAGAAACAGATGACTATTACCTCTGGTTAACAGCCCGTCGAGACAGTAGTCTGAATTGAACTTAGGAACAACGCCCCCTCCAGGCAGTAACAGATGCGCAATATCAATACTAACAGTTCGAAATCGGCTTCTATGCACAGGGGCGTATGGTGTGAGTGTCTCATTGAGACGGACAATCGTCGTTTCCTCATACAGAGACAACGTGGAACTAGGAATAACGCTGTTTATGTGCAGGAAACATCACCATTTCATGGTGGAGGACGAATAGTGTGACCGGGAGTCAGTACTGGCAAAATTACGGACCTATGCGTTTCTCAGAATGGCGTTTTGACTGCTGAGAGTTGTTGAGACAGATCTTTCAACCTTCCGTTGGTGTCATAGGTGATGGGTTCCTTCCGGTGGACGATAACACTCGTCTCCTCCTAGCTGCACTGATGGACATCATGCTTGAAGGAACGGTGTGGCCAGCTTGTTCACTGGACTTAAACCCCACTGAGCATGTCTGGAATGCATTTGGCTGACGCATTGCAGCCATACCAGCACCTTCCACAACGGTTTCAGAGCTGGATATTGCACTCATGGAAGAATGGCCGAATATCCCTGAAGAGCTGACTGATAACCTCATACTCTTTGAGGTACCATATTAGACGGCAACGAAAATGAATTTTTCACTTTTATGGAGGACCCATGGTGCCTCGCTCTAATTGAAAGCGATTATACCTAAGTGAAGAGTTGAGACAGAAATATATCGTACTGCATCACACACAAATGACATTTGTAACCAATATCTGAACAAAGCACATTGTATATTGCATATGATATCTCATTGATCCCCTAATTATTTTGAGCAGTGTACTTGCATAAATCCCTCAGGTGCTCAGCATTAATTTGCTGAGTTTGGGCTTGGCGAACCCGGGGTCCTGAGCCGTGTTCTATGTCGCGCCAACAGTCCGCTACACCGTACGCTCAGTGCGTGCTTCAACGACCATCGTTCGGCGCGACAGTGGATCGTTGTACGTTTCAGAGCCCGGGGATCTTTTCTTAATCGCCCTGGTCACCAGGACGGTACAAACCGCTATAAAAAAAAAACTCTTTCTAAAGTTGTGGTACGTGCCAAGGAGATGCAAGGCTGTTGAGGTTGAACAGTTGCTAGCGAGCAACTTCTGAGGAACCTGCCAAGCCTCAGTTGTAAAAGGCTTCCCCACGCAAGCGGAGATCTACCTGGGTGGACTTTTATTTCCCTAGCTGCTCGAGGGAACACCATGGAAAGACTTAGAAACGTTGGCGGACGTACAACCGTCGTCTCTAAGAGAGGTCGAGGCGAATACAATGCCGCAGAATACGATCCCCAAACGTTTGCTTCGCTAGCCACACTATTGGAGAAACGTCGGGCCCGACATCAGGCTGAGACTTATGCCCCTAAATATCTGGTATGTAGCCGAACAGATTGGGAATCTTTTAAATCAACGAAGCCGTTATTTTTGTAGAGGACACATTTGGAGAGGTGGAAGCTATGTCTAAGATGCGGTCTGGGTCAGAGTTGATAACGTCATCCCCAGCCCAGTCACGGGCATTACTTGCTTGTGACAAGCTGGATGATGTTTCCTTCACCATCACGCCGCAAAAGACCTTAAATATGATACAGGGTATAATCCTTCATAAAGACCTGTTGCTGCAATCAGATGATGAATTGCATGCGAACCTAGAACGTCGGAGAGTACATTTCATTTGGCGAGACCATAGGCGTCCGAAGGACAACAAGGTAGCCACCGGTGCCTTCTTCTTGGCTTTCCAGGGTGATTCATTACCTGAGAAAAGTGATCTACCTGTGCGACGTAAAGCCCTACGTACCTCCCCCTATGCGCTGTTTTAAGTGCTGGAGGTTTGGGCATATGAGCTCCCAACGTAATGACAACTCTACATGTCGAGAGTGCGGACATGCGGTTCATCCGAAAGTCCCTTGCACGCCTCCTCAAGTATGTGTCAACTGCGGCCAGAATCACTCCCCTTGCTCACCTATGTGCACTATTCTGCAGAAAGAAAAAAATCATGGAGTGCAAGACCAGAGATTGACTGACCTACTCCGAGGCAAAGAGAAAGTATCAGAAGCTCCACCATGTGCGCCTGGTTAACACCTATGTCACGGCAGCCTTACAATCGTCATCCACTGTGCCAGCTATACAGCCTTTGTAATCAATGTTAGTAGGCCTCTAGGCCCAATCAACTGACCCTGACCCCCTGCCAGCTGGGAGCACTTCCTCTTCGGTGGCTCCCACTCTTTTTACCGTGGGAGCAACCACCTCTCCAACATCGGGGACACTGGTCCCTACCTCTCAGCCAAAGAAGGAGAAGCCTCCTCCAGCTCCTCTCACTCGGAAGGTGTCCCTTCCGACGCTTCTGAGGGTGTCTCAGAGTATCCTGGCCGAAGGCCAAAGGGTTCCAAACCTGCTGGTCGAAGGGCTTCTCGTTCTTCCACAACTGACGCCACTTCTGAGTAGCCCTCCCAGAACCTGAAGCCAAAGGGGCAGCGAGAGGGAAGAGTTAGGGAAAAGAAAGAGGACTCTTTAGTAGCTCAAAAGCCACAGCCACTCTCCTCTTCTACTTTACAAGATTAGTTAGAGATCCTCGCCTCGACTGAGGATCTCACCCTCACCGACTCCCCAGAGTCGATGATCTTGGATTCCATAGGTTCACAATTGGCGGCAGCAGGTGAACCTGTGGAATAACCTTTTTCTTTTATCCTTTCAGTCATGGCCTTTCACGTTAATAACAATATCATCATGGCCGAGGGGACTGAGGCGCTCCAGTCACGTTCTGCACGGCCACTACGGTCGGGGGTTCGAATCCCCTCTCGGGCATGGATATTTGTGCCGTCCTAGTTCGTAAGTAGTTCATAAGTAGTTTGTAAGTTTAGGGACTGATGACCCCGTAGTTAAGTCCCTTAAGCTTAACAAACATTTGAACATTTGCGGTGGTTTTTTTCCACGTTTAGCTGAGCTGCATCAACTCCTCAACACTTCACCTGCTTTTTGCATTGCCCTGCAAGAAACTTGCTTTCGATTGATGCTCTCCCTGCCTTACGTGACAATAGGGGTTATTATAGCAATGGCGCAATGACAGGGCGTCAGGTGAAGAATGCACGTACGTCCTTTGTTTACAGCAGGGCTGTTCCGCTACATACGTCTCTGGATGCCGTAGCTGTCAGGGTAATAACTACAACGTCTGCCTCCCTCCTGATGGTGACGTCCCACAATATGTCCTGGCTGCACTGATAGCTCAAATACCCCCGCCTTATCTGGTATCAGGCGATTTCAACGCCCATAATCCATTGGGGCGTGGTACCATGATTACTGGCCAAGGTAGAGATGTCAAGTCACTGTTCTCGACCTCTGCCTTTTAAACAATGGTGCCCCCACGCATTTTAGCGTGGCACATGGTACTTACTCGGTCATCGACCTTTCAGTGTGTAGCCCTAGCCTCTTCCGCTCTATCCACTGGAGTGTACACGATGATTAGTGGGTAGTGACTACTTCCTGATTTTCCTGTCCTGTCCCAGAACGCCCGCCCGATGGGCTCTGACTAAGGCTGATTGGGACGTTTTGACTTCTGGTGCCACGGTTGGTTCTCCTACGCACTCCAGCAGAGATGCGGTAATCGACAGCGTTACCTCACCCATTATTTCTGCGGCTGATCGTGCAACCCCTCACTCTTCGGGATCCGCCCAGCGGCGAACAGTGCTCTTGTGGTCACCGCAGAGGCGCTAAGGCGATTAGAGAGTGCAGGCGAGCTCGGCAACGACACAAGTGGCACCCATCTTGGGATAACCTCATCGCTTTTCAACGGCTTCGTGCCCGAGCCCGGCAGTTGATTAGACGAGACAAACAGGAGTGTTGGGAAAGGTACCGTCTACCATTGGATCACATACCTCTCCATCCCAGGTGTGGGCGAAGATCAGACGTGTGTATGGCTACAAGTGTCCTCTTAGTGTGCCCGGGATTTCCGTGATTGGAGTAGTTTGCACAGATCCAGATGCAGTTGCTGAACTGTTTGCTGAGCACTACGCTCAGAGTTCTGCATCTGAAGCTTACACAAGGGCCTTTTGCGCCCTGAAAGAGCGGGAGGAAAGACAGCGCTTAACCTTCTAGACTCACCGCACAGAAGTGTACAGTGCTCCATTCAGCGAATGGGAATTCCTCAGTGCCCTGACACAGCCACTGGAGCAGATCGTGTCCATAATTAGATGCTGAAACACCTGTCGCCCGAGTTTCAGTGTAACGTTCTCGCTATCTTCAATCACATCTGTAGTTCTGGTACGTTCCTGTCACAGTGGCGAGAGTGTCTGATAGTCCCGGTGATCAGACCTGGTAAACACACGCATGAGTTGAACAGCTACCAACCAATCAGCCTCACCAGCATTCTTTGCAAATTGATGGATTCGACGATTGTGCTGGCTCCTGGAGTCCAGGGGTCTCCTAAATCCATGCCAGGGTGGTTTCCGCTAGGGGCGTTCAGCTGTGGATAAACTGGTCCACCCTGAGTCTGTCATATGGACAGCCTTCTCTCGACACCAACACCTGGTGGCAGTTTTCTTTGACTTATCTAAGGCCTACGACAAGACCTGGAGACATGAAATTCTTACAACATTACATGTGTGGTGTCTCCGGGGATCACGTCCCATTTTTATCTAAAAAATTTTATCCTTGCGTACCTTTCGTGTACAACTCGCCTCTCGTAGATCTTTGCATGTTCTGTTTTTAGTGGCGATAAATGGCCTAGAAGCAACGGTCGGTTCATCAGTCTCTACCTCTTTGTATGCTGATGACTTCTATTTATAATTTAGCTCTTGCAGTATACGTGCTGCTGAACGACAGCTGCAGGGAGCCATACGCAAGGCGCAGACATGGGCCCTCGCCCATGGGTTTCAGTTCTCTGCTGTCAAGACCTACGTTATGCACTTCTGCCGGCGTCGGTCAGTCCATCTACATCCCGAGCTTTACATAGATGGCCACCTGCTCAATGTGGTGGAAACGCATCGTTTCTTGGAGCTAGTGTTTGACGACCTGCTGACATGACTTCCTCGTATCCGTGAGCTCAAGCAGAAGTGCTGGAAGCACCTTAATACTCTCCGCTGCCACAGTAACACCACTTGGGGCGCAGAACGCAGTACGCTGCTACGGTGATATAAGACCCTAGTTCTGTCGCGAATGGACTACGGCAGAGTTGCTTATGGCTCAGCATCGCCATCAGCACTGCAGTTGTTGGACCCAGGAGCGACAGGACGAGTTAGGACAAGCCCTGTGAATAGTCTGCTTGTGGAGGCTTGTGTGCCTCCTCTGCAAATCAGGCGCCAACAACTGACGGCGTAATACGCTGCTACCGTTCTTGGTTTACCTAACCACCCCAAATAACGTTTCCTTGCTTCTAATACAGTACTCCACATTCCACATAGATGGCCGAGATCGGGTGTGACAGCTGATGTCCGTGTTCGCTCTCTTTTCGCTGAACTGGAGTTTGTTTCCCTACCGCCTCTCTTCCTATTCCAGTTGCGTACACCACATTGGTGTCTACGTCTGTCCCACCTTCGAATGGAATTGTCACAGTTCTCCAAAACGTCAGATCACCCTGAAACATTCCGCTCACAATTTTTGTCCATTATTGATGGATTCTGTGGTTCAGTAGTCTACGCAGACGGCTCAATGGTAATTGTCGTGTTGGCTTTGCCTATACGTTTGCAGGACACACTGAGTTACGCTCCCTACCAGATGGCTGCAGTGTATACAGAGCGGATCTGGTGGCCCTCTATCGCGCATCTCCGTTCCTGCCCCGGGGAGTCCGTCATCTGTAGCGACTCCCTGAGTGGTCTCCAAACCATCGACCAGTGTTTCCCACGCCATACTTTGGTTGTTGCCATTGAACAACGAGGGCAGTCAGTGACATTCCCATGGACTCCTGGGCACGTTGTGATAGAGGGCAACGAACTGGCTGACAGGCTTGCAAAAGAGGCTACCCTTAAACATCTCCTAAAGGTAAGTATTACTTTTGTGTCCCAGCCTTGTCGCCGCTTTTGTGTCTCGTTCCGTTGTAGGTGTCGGTGGCCGAGTGGAATGAGACCGACACAGAAATAAAAATAGCACGCTGGTGCAGGTATGGAGGGGAGCAGCCAGAAACTAGAAACACAAAATTAGAATGAGATATATAGTGCACAGAATTTATACAATACTTAACTTTTACATAGTACTGCAAAATGTTGATACATAGAGGCCTGCCTAGTGCCTGTACAATAGCCAAGTCTTCACTGGTGCCTATCTGATTCCGAAGGTCCTATCTGGTTGCTATCTCAGTCCGAAGTGACCGGTGTCTTTCCGTGGTGGCCACGAGCGGGGTTGCAGCAGAGGGCGCTCGTGGCTGTCGTCGTGAGAACGCCGCGCCGTGCGTGCATGGCGGCGCGCGGCGAAAGTAGGTGGCGCGCACTTTGTACTTGTGCGACACCACACCCCTCCCCCCCAAACCGCCGCGCCGTCGTGGCGTAGGGATGAGGGCCACGGCGACGGCACTGGGAGGAGGGCCTGGGCGGGGGCGTTACTGGTGGGACGGGCGTCGTAGCTGAGGCTGGGATCGAGACGCCGTCCGCGCCCCGGCATCCGCCTTGCGATCCTCCAGGGAACCCACCGAAACCTGGGGAAGGGCGCACCCCCCCGCCCAGAGGGAGCAGGTCATCTGAGGTGCGTGGCCCAGGCGGCGGGGGCATGCACGGTCCCGGAGTCCCTCTCGTTGACGCTGGCAGCTGAGGCAGCGACGGAGGCGAAGGGGCCGACTGCATAGGAGGCGCGTCTACATCCATCGGGAGCTCGTAGCCCGGGGAAGCTGGGCCCGACGGCGAGCGATGTGGCTGTGCTCCCTGGCGGTGAACTGGGTCTGGAATCAAGAAACCGGAGACAGGATCGCGCGGCCTGTGCAAGCGCAATCGGTTTGCGTGGCGCCGCAGCTCCGACCCTGTGGAAGAACGTACAACATACATATTGCGACCGAGCACGCGCTGAATGGTGCCTGGCAACCATGTCTTCTTCATACCAGCAAACACCCTGTACAGCACCGGCGTAGAAACCTGAAAACGCGTAGCGCCATACGAACCGACTCGGTGCGTGGGAGGCTGCAGCAGGTGAAGGAGAGTGCGGTGACGGCGGCCGTGTAGCAGCTCGGCAGGAGACGGGCCGTCACGTGGCATGCACCGATACGTAGACAGGAAAATTTGAAGAGCTTGCTGCCTGGAGTGCTGACCTTTCATCTTCTCCATGTGAGACTTGAATGTTCTGCTTCACCATTGGACTGAGGGTGAAAAGGTGCAGTGGTAATATGCTGAATGCCATTCACACGACAAAACTGTTGAAATTCCGCACTAACAAACTGAGGTCCATTGTCACTGACGATAGTTTCAGGCAAGCCTTCGATGCAAAACACTGATGTTAAGGCACTGATTGTACTAGAAGCTGTCGTTGAGTTCATGGCAATCACAAAAGGAAACTTGCTGAAAGCGTCTACAACAATTAACCAGCGCGTATTCCAGAAAGGTCCGGCAAAGTCAATATGTAAACGTTGCCATGGTCCCCTGGGGCGTGGCCAGTCTGAGAAACGTTGCGGAGGAGCCGCCTGATGCTCCGCACAAACAGTACACTGTGATGTCATGCTCTCTATCTGAGCGTCCATACCAACCCAGGTACAATGACGTCTGGCCAGTTGCTTTGTCCTAACAATGCCCCAATGTCCTTGATGCAGGAGGCGTAACACTTCTCGTTGCAGGAAACGTGGAACAATCACTCTTGCTTGGTCGTTGTCGGCATGCAACAACAGTACACCCTGACTTAAAGATAATGCATGACGTTGTGCAAAATAATGTCGAACCAGAGGCCGATCAATGTCTTTGGCTGTGGCAGGCCACCCTGAGCGAACAAAACGCGCTACCACACTTAGGTCTGCATCCGCAGCTGTTTCCTGTGCAACCCGACGAGAGTTCAAAGGAAAGTCTGCGACAGCGGAAGCATCTCTGGAGTCTATCTGACAACATGCCATTTCTGAAGAATCAAATGATACATCCTGGCCAACCGGATGTCGGGAAAGTGTGTCCGCGTTAGCATGTTTAGTGGTAGGTCGGTACAAAATCTCTTACTGATAATTAGACAATATCAAGGACCATCTCTGAAGCTTTTGTGCCGTACGTGGCGGAATCGGCTTTGTGGGTGAGAACAACGACGTGAGAGGCTTGTGGTCTGTCAACAAATAGAATTTTCTGCCATAGAGATAATGATGAAACTTTGTGACGCCGTAAATGATTGCTAAGGCCTCCTTTTCTATCTGACCGTAATTCTGTTGCGTCGGCGTCAGTAGCTTGGATGCAAAGGCAATAGGACGATCGTGACATCCAATACGATGCGACAGAACGGCACCCAGACCGTACGACGAGGCATCCACTGCTAGCACTACAGGCTTCTGAGGATCAAAGGGAATCAAACATGCATCACTGAGTAGTGCAGACTTTAGTTTGTCAAAGGCAACCTGACAATCTTTAGACCATACAAAAGGAACATTCTTCCTACGTAAGTGATGCAGTGGAGCTGCAATCTGAGAGGCATTGGGAATAAACCTGAAATAATAGTTAAGCTTTCCCATTACTGCTTGCTATTCGTGCACATTCTTAGGAGGAGGCAAGTCTTTGATTGCTCGAAGATGTGACTGTATGGGATGGATTCCTTGGGCATTAATCACATGGCCTAGGTACTCTATTTCAGTTTGAAAAAACGAACACTTTGCTTTATTACAACGTAGACCAGCTGCAGTCAAAACTTTGAAAAGGCACTCCAGGTTTGCTAAATGTTCTTCAACTGTACGTCCGGATACCACAATATCATCTAAATAGTTCGAGCAACACGGTACAGAAACTGTCAGCTTTTCCAAAAAGCGCTGAAAAATAGCGGGGGCGGAAGAACTGCCAAAGGGTAGGCGTTGAAATTGAAAAAGGCCCATGTGAGTATTAATGACGAAAGATTTTTTGACTCGTCATCAAGCGGAATTTGTAAGTATGCCTCTGCTAAATCAATCTTAGAAAAGAAGCGAGACTGTCCTAATTTGTCCATTAGTGCGTCAGGTCTGGGCAGGGGATAAGTGTCTACAATTGTTTGACTGTTCACTGTTGATTTAAAGTCCGCACAGAGACGAAGTTTTCCTGACGGCTTGGGTATAATTACTAAAGGCGAGGCCCACTGACTCGCAGAAACAGGAGAAATCACCACACTATCTTGCCAACGTTTAAGTTCTTCGGCAACTGTATCACGCAAAGCGATAGGCACTGGTCTGGCTTTACGAAATTTTGGAACTGCAGATTCTTTTAAAGTTACATGTGCCACGAAGTCTTTTGCACAACCTAGTTCCGGCGAAAACAAGTCACTATATTTGTCACACAATGCATTGATTTTATCCTGAGGCACTATTGACGAAATTTGAAGCACATCTCTTTGAATTGATAAACCAAACAAGTCAAAAGCATCTAGTCCAAAAATGTTCTGTGTCGATTTGGCCTGAAGAACTACAAAAGCAACTGTTTTTGTTACACCTTGAAAAGAGGCGGGCAGGCTACATGTTCCTAGCACGGGAATATTTTCACCTGTATAAGCTGTTAACACTTGCTGTGACGGCGACAATTTTGGCGAACCCAGAAGTTCATAAGTATCTTTATTTATTAATGTGACAGCGGAACCAGTATCAAGCTGAAATTGCACCGTCTTATTTTCTATGAAGAGAGTCACAAACAGTTTTTGCTTGCGGCGCTCGACAGGTGCACTAATGTGGGCAACGTCTGCTACGGTTTGTTTACTGCGCTTGCGCGGGCCGCGTAGTGAAGTAAGCGGCGCAGACTCGGCACGCAGCGGATTAACAACACTGTCACTAGATGACACTACCGCCGGATCGGCGTCCGTGCAAGCCTGCGAAGCTACTCCAGATTTACTAACTACTGCACTACACTTTTGAGTAGCTACTTGATGTCTACTGTCACTAGCTACACAGTACTGGGCACTATTACAAGGAGCAGTTGCACTATTTTCACTACAGAAATGCACTGTTCATAGTCATTTTGCTTGTCCCGAACCCTTTTCCGTTGCACTGTTTTACGCGCTCGTCGGCGCTTGCTACGTGGTGCACTATATAGTTTTGCCATAGGCGCAGAACTACTTTCTTGCAATTGAGATCCAAGGAAAGCACTGTTCAATTCCACAGCCCGTATAACATTTACAGAATGAACTGTTCTCGCACTCTGCGAAGCACTGTTTCTAACGGTACCGTTCTTTGAGTTTTTAATTTGCATACACCCAGACTGTACATGTCCTGCTTTGCCACATTGATAACAGGTTGCGTTGCGACTAGGGCAATGAGCACGCTTGTGGCGAGACACACACTGGGGGCAAGATTTACGTACATTTTTCTGAAATGAGCGTTGGCGCCCGTTATTCAAATCACTGTTTCTAACACGACGGGGCGACCTTTGTGTCGCACTTTTACACTGGCTACTGTTCACTGTGTGTTCAGCACGGCCTGTACTATTGTATGAATCACTAGTGCTACACTGAGTACTACGGCTAGGAAAGCGTCCGTTACGGCGCACTGAATTAACACTGTGGCTTTGCATTTCTACATCTGCTAAGTCAAAAGTATCATGCGCTTCAATAAGCTGCAGTACACTGTCTTATGAAGGGTCAGATTGTTTTAGAATGGCTGCCCTAATTCTGGGGTCCTGAATGTTCTGCGTAATCGCATCCCTCAACATCACGTCACTATACGAAAGTCCACAAGAGCAATTAAATTTACATTTGCGGGTTAAGCCCTTCAATTCCGTAATCCACTCTTGGTGTGACTGCTGCGGTAATTTTTTAAGTCTGAAAAATCGGTACCGAGCCACAGCTACGAGAACTTTTCTCTCGTAATGAGCATTTAGTGCCTCTACAATTTGTTCAAAGTCTACATCACGAGGAGATGCGTTGGGGAATAGTTTCTGCAGTAATACGAAGGTTTTGGGGCCCACCACAGACAATAAAAGATGCTTAACAGTCTGACCTGTAAGTTGATGAGCCGCGACGAGTTCTTGAAACTGTGCGAAATAGTCGCTCCATTCTTCCTCACGTTCGTTGTACTGGCGAAACGTAGGAAGCGTTGCGGCGGCAGGTGTGGGCTGCTGAAGCGGCGGCTGTTGTTGGTTAGCTGCTTGCGCTGTGAGCTGGGCCACAGCCTGCAGGAGTTGTGTTATTTGCGCCGTCTGTAACTGAATAATTTCCATTAAGTTTGGGTTCGGGGTAGTGGCCATGCTGACCGATTAGGCGCCGCGCATACAAGTAAATTATAACAAAACACAAATCCAATATGAAAGAGGACGCTCTGCAACAAAAAAGTCCACAAACACGTAACTGAAAATGTTCCCCCAAAAATCTTATAATAAGGGTGGGTGGGCGGGAGCAATTTCTGTGTGCTCCGACTACTACTGCTGTCTGGCTGCTGCAAGCGGGCTGGTCCACGGTTCGTCTATCACTCCTCGTCGCCACTTTTGTGTCCCAGCATTGTCGCCGCTTTTGTGTCTCGTTCCGTTGTAGGTGTCGGTGGCCGAGTGGAATGAGACCGACACAGAAATAAAAATAGCACGCTGGTGCAGGTATGGAGGGGAGCAGCCAGAAACTAGAAACACTAAATTAGAATGAGATATATAGTGCACAGAATTTATACAATACTTAACTTTTACATAGTACTGCAGAATGTTGATACATAGTTGTTAGAGGCCTGCCTAGTGCCTGTACAATAGCCAAGTCTTCACTGGTGCCTATCTGATTCCGAAGGTCCTATCTGGTTGCTATCTCAGTCCGAAGTGACCGGTGTTGCAGCAGAGGGCGCTCGTGGCTGTCGTCGTGAGAACGCCGCGCCGTGCGTGCATGGCGGCGCGCGGCGAAAGTAGGTGGCGCGCACTTTGTACTTGTGCGACACCACAATTACACCTACTGATCTCCGTTCCATATTACGCAGTAAAGTTCTCGGTTTGAGGAGCGCTGAATGGCGCACCCTAAAATTTCCCAAAAAATTGAGGTCTATAAAGGAGACGACAAATGTCATGCGGTAACCTCTCAAGGACGCAGTCGTCGTCTGCTGGCTCCGCATTGGCCATACTTAGCTGACACACGGTAACTTTCTCCGTCGCGAGGACCCACCTCAGTGTCGCTGTGTCGCCGATTAATCAGTAACCCACATTTTATTGGAATGCCGAGACGACCTGAGCTTCGTTTTAGCAGACAATGCCTCAACGGCTGATTGAGTTTTAAATTTTATTCGCGCGAGTGGGTTATATAATTCCATCTGAATTTTATTGAGTGTTCAGTATCTATCTACCCTCTACTTACATAGCACTTTTACGAAGGCGGTTTTAATGTGCAACGGAGTGGCGGGATGTTCTATTTTTATTACCGTGATCACCCAGTCAAGATACTCAGTTATCGTATTTTTTTAACCCTTTCTCTCCTTTTACGGTGTACTTTACTTGCTGCTTTTATTTCTTGATTTTTTAACCTCCTTTGCTTGGCGCATTTTATCGCCTTGTTTTATGCACCTTTTTAGCGATCATTCCTGTAGTCTTTCTACTTGGAACAAGGGACTGATAACCTTTGTCGTTTCAACATCAAACCAAATCAAACCTTCAATACATAATAATCTGATGGTGACCTACAAAATAGAAACCTTTCAATAGAAGCAATACTTCTGCAAACATATTCATTTGACTACTTTCTAAGCAAAGAGTGCAATTTCGATAAAGATCCACTAAAAATGGCTGAAAAAAATTGGACTACAGTCATAAATGGTATGCAGGGACTCATATTTGAAAACAATTGGCGAGCTGCGACGCTTTTGAAAAAAAAAAAAAAAAAAAAAAAAAAAAAAAAAAAAAAAAAAAAAAAAACTGTCAACATTTACGTTTTTTCCAAAGCATACTACCTGGTACAAGTATTTCCATTACCTACATTACCAGCTAAGAACATCATGAACTTAGCCAGCAAATTTTTATGGACGGGAAACATATTTAAACTGGACTACCTCACGCTCATGAAACCGAGAAAGGAAGGTGGACTGGGCCTAACTGACGTCGGACGGAAGGCCACAGCTCTGTTTCTCAAGCGAACATTCAAATGTTCAAATGTTTGTTAAGCTTATGGGACTTAACTACGGGGTCATCAGTCCCTAAACTTACAAACTACTTATGAACTAGGACGGCACAAAAATCCATGCCCGAGGGGGGATTCGAACCCCCGACCGTAGTGGCAGTGCAGACCGTGACTGGAGCGCCTCAGTCCCCTCGGCCACCGCGGCCGGCCAAGCGAACATTACGAACGATATCTGACAATCCACAAACCCTGACTGCAAAACTGTTCCAAATAGTATGCACGAAAAGTATGAACCCAGCGATTGATATCAGTAGGATCAACTACCATTTGAAGCCTGTGTTACAGTACTACCTCGAACTAAGCTATGTCCGTGACGACATGTTAACTCGCCCGATCTTAAAAACCAAGGCTCTAATGCAGCACTGGCGTCGAAACAATAAAGCAAACACCATTGAAACCAAGTTTCCTTCTTGCCACTGGAAAATTGTATGGAAGAATATTAGTCTTCAGCCACTAACAATAGAAGTTGCATCGACGTGGTATCGAGTGGTGAATAACACAGTGGCCACTAACGAAAAATTGCATGGGATAGGATTGAAACAAACCGACAAATGTATTAAGTGTGGACATGTCGACACATTAATACGCCGTTTCACCTGCCGAAGACCTTTAGAAAACTGGAAATGGGTCACTCATATACTTGCACAGTTATCAACACACTATAGGCCTGAGTTATTAATAAAACCAGATAAAATGTTCTTCCCCCCCCCTGCAAAGAATAACACGGTGATGTGGCTATTAGCAAATTATGTCAATTACGTCATCACACAACGCGGAGAAGATGACTTGACCAGTCTCCGTGATTATATGCAAACAGAACTCTGGAAGCTACGAAAGACAGAAAATTTGCCAAATTTTTTTGGCAATAGAATGAACATTGTTTTTGAGAACGTAGGAGTCGACTAGTACACCACCGATAACTATCAGTGTAGAGTGACGAATTGCTGAAGTTCAACACCAGAACAGTCTGTGCGTACTGATTCAGATGCTTCACGGAGGTAGTTCCGTTTCCACGAAAGAATGTTATGTTTTGTTAGTTTTAAATGGTTTTTGCTATCTTGCCTGGTTTATTTAGTTCAAATTCTTAATTTCATGAAGAAAAAACACAGTATGTACAGTAACTGTGGATTGTGCGTGGCTGATGCTAATTCAGGACGCTGCAAGTTGTTTTGTTCAATTGCAGTAGTGTTTGTCTGCACTGCTTAAACGCTGTCAGGCGTAAGTTTCATTTTAAAGAAGAACGTTTTGTTTATTTATTGCACTGGATTTTGCCGTTTATTCCTCAATTTTTCTTAAAGAAAACTTTCTTTAACTAGAAAAAAAGCCAGTTTGCTGTACATAGTAACGGTGGGATGTGCGGCCTGATGCTGCCACGGCCTCCAGCAGCCGCGGCACTCGCGCACCCTATATATATATATATATATATATATATATATATATATATATAAAGAGGCGGACGGAACATGTTCTGACAAGCTTGTATATATGGAGAATTGGATGGTGTTCACGCCAAAACCTTCAAAAACGTTAAAACATACGTTTTGACATGGCACTGAGAGAGGTGTGTGATTGTGAAGCTGTTGCGTTCATATGTTGCACGTATGGAACAAACTTATGTTCTCATCAAATCATCAGGAATTGTCGCATTGAAATTCATACGTACGCATACATCGGAAAAGAGTGCATATCTCACCCACTCAGCAAGCGTTCATTCCTAAGAACGCCATTAGCGGGAATAAACCACAGCTTTTCCGACTATTTCACTATTTGGAAGCCAGTCGTGAGAACCGAATCATACTTTCTTCTGCAAAAAGTTATAACAGTTTTCATGGCTGCAACAGGTAATTCAAGACGCAGGTGCTCTAGGAACATATTTTCTGGATACCTTTCGTTCCTCGTTGATTATTTGCAGTTTGTACGGTGTCTGAGGTGCGGTTCCGAGATATGATAAGGGCTGGAGGAATATGCTAAAAGCTGTTTCGCAGAAACTTTCAGCCGATTGCGGTGGCAGAGTGGTCTACGGCGTGTCAGTCACGGTCTGCACGGCCGCTGCGGTCGGGGGTTTGAATCCCCCCCTCGGGCATGGATATTTGTGCCGTCTTTAGTATAAGCTAGTTCATAAGTAGTTTGTAAGCTTATGGACTGATGACCTCATAGTTAAATACCATAAGCTCTACAAACATTTGAACATTTGAAGAAACTTTCATTCGTGTAGGATGATTGTCATACTATGGCTATAAGACAAGAAAAAGTGCCGTTACGACATAAAGGTTTTGCGATCGCGACTTCACATCGACGTCTGCCCGCCGTGAGGCTGTGAGTGCATTCAGGCAGTACATTCCTGTCAATGATGTCTGAAATTAACCCTCTTCGCCGTTCAGCAATCGATGCTTCTTCCGAGCGTTGTAGAGGAAAAACCGTGTCTTCTTTATTGTCTAACATACAACTAGTTTCTGGGCATGCTAAAACCCATCAGGTTACATCAACTGCAAGAATAAAACAAAACCATAAAAGGGATCTGTAAACTATTAAAACTATTTGTATGGGGGATAGTAACGAGATTAAATGGAAAGATAGCCTATATGGTCGGGCTAATGCGTGACTCACTAAAATGAGACAAGCTGCAAGGAAGACAAGGAGGAAAGCTAAAAACAGGGTGGCAACCCAAGAAGTAACTTGCATCAACAGTCTAGCTGCCGCCTCAAACTTTCCGGTAGGAGGGTTGGACTACTTGCAGATTAGGCCAACACCATCTACAGACAAGGTCTTGCAATAGTCTCTTTTGTGTCCCAGCCTCGCCGCCGCTTTTGTGTCTAGTTTCCGTCGAAGGTGTCGGTGGCCGAGTGGAATGAGACCGACACAGGTATAAAGATAGCACGCTGGTGCAGGTACGGAGGGGAGCAGCCAGAAACTAGAAACACTAGAGTAAATTAGAACGAGGTATGTATTGCACAGAATTTATTCAATACTTAACTTTTATATTGATCAGTACTGCAGATACATAGTTGAGCTAGAGTCCTGCCTAGTGCCTAACTGATAGCCAAGTCTTCACTGGTGCATATCTGATTACGAAGTGTTCGCTGGTTACTATCTCAGTCCCAAGTGAACGATGTCGTTCAGTGGTGGCCACGAGCGGAGTTCTAGCAGAGGGCGCTCGTGGCTGTCGTCGTAAGAACGCCGCGCCGTGCGTGCATGGCGGCGCGCGGCGAAAGCAGCTGGCGCGCACTTTGGACTTGTGCGACACCACAGTCTCTGTCACGTTACACCACACAGGCCGTAATCGCTAGCTGACTGGCTGGTCACTAGGTCACAGCCCACTGCCTCGTAGTGGCCGGCAAGGCAGCTAGCGATTGAGGCCTACCAAGGCAGCGGTGCGATCGTGCCACGTCACACTGAGTTGGTCGCTATCATTTATCTGAGTGGCTGGCCGGTGGGGCACAACCCATAGGGCCCTAGCAGCTGACCATTCAGGTACCCAATAGCAACCCGCTTCGCATCATGTGGCATGGGCGCGCCATGGCCTTCCATTTGGTGGTGTTGGTAGACCACGATCGCTAGCTGACTGGCTTGCCACTACGAGGTAGTAGGCTGTGCCAAAGTGGCCAACCAGTCAGCTAGTAATCGCGCCCTACGTGGAGTGATGTGACACAGTCTGTTGTGAGGCCTTGCACCCTGGCCGTGTTGAATAGGCCGTGCCGACACAGCCGATGGGAAGGATAAATACATGATAGTCATGGTGACATCAAACGACGTAAAAGTGTTGATTAACCCGAACGTTGAAAAAATAAAACATGACACTATAAAGATACTGATAGTGATGAATATAGTGAGAATCCCCAGGAGTCAAATTAAACATTATTAAAATGTTGACTATACATGAAGGACGGCTATTACAGCTGCACACTGGTATTATCTAACAGCCTCTACTCTCTTTCCCTGCGCTTGTTACGCCGTTTAGTTCAGCCGGTGGCTGCGGAAGGCTATCTACTGGCTGTTTCAGGACGCTACTGAATGGAGCGCTTATGGAGTTAAACACGCAGCTTCTTACGTTCAGCTGCTTTGATTGCAACGTCTTCAGTTATTTGTTTCATTAGCAAAACAAGCTATCTGCCTTAGCGCAGCTGCTAATAAATATTTACATTTAAGAGCATTGGGAAGTACTGATCGCTTCTCCCCACGCCGTTTATTGTCAAAATTGCTGCACTCGTTTCTTAATTGACATCTCATCAATTGCAAATCAATTTCTGTATACCGAAGGCCATTGTTTCCAATCTTCAGATTATCTAAGTCTTCTTCCCCGTTTCTTGTGAGATATCACTAAAAAAACATGAATGAGTATGGCTACTGCAAAACTTTAGAATAAAATCTCGGTCACATTTGTAAAGCTTTAGCCAGCAGTATTGCAAATGATGCACTGTTTTATTACTTACACACTCCGACTAGGTAGGGAGGTCCTCCAGCAGGAATTTTATTTTAGACGTATTACTTTCTTCTGATATTAATGATTCCATACTTTTCTGCCTCTCCTAGAGGACACGAATTTTATGTTTTTGGCCCTTCTATTTAACTCCAGCTTCCGTAATTGCACTTAATGGCACAATTGTGTGGGTTTTTTCCCTTAGAGTGTGCACTTCTTTTACATATAAGACACACCTCATTTTTTGTCGGCTAAACTCTTCTGGTACTGGAATTTTAACGATAGGATAGTTTGGAAATGTGCTGGGAATGATAGGTATTTTGAATAAGATTTCTCTCTCAATAAGATTTATAATCTTCATCGCTAAAATGTTCACTGCAAACCACTGATCAATTACATAGCGTATTTATGGTGAAGGTTAGTCAATAACTGACCAGTAACCACGTAATTCTTATGTCATTACAAACCACAAATCCATGGTAACTAATGTCGCTACTTTTTCGGTTTTGATTTGTATCTAAGAGTACACAGCAGTAAGTCCCATGTAAAGAATAAAGGGAGCATTTCAGATTACTGGTCTGTTTGTATTTTTATCGCAAATATTGAAAACTAGCAGCAATACGGACTACTGCAATACAAAATTTTCACTATTACTCGCTTCCTATATTCCTTAACTTCGTTAAAATGAAACAGCAGTTGGGCGATAATCTACAAATGAAATAAATGCGGCAAATCAAACGTAGTTTAGTCACTATTTACTTCTTACAAAAACACGTATGACTACCAATTTCACATTAAGGCAACACTTGGGCATAGCTCGCTAGCGTACAGGACTAGGAGCAGAGGCAACAGTCTGTGAATGGCGCCACACGCGACATATGTTGCTACTTCCACCAATACAGTCAACCCCTTTTTCATCCCGGAAAGCACCAAGCATACTAGTGGGCTATGGCCGTACAAAGGAGATCTGAAAGGGTCCGACTTTTTCTTTTTGGGTAGTTAAAACTTTGTACATTGCCTTTTTTTGTTACAGTGTAACTAGTTGTTATTCACGTCAAACCAATGTCAACCTTTTACGTCCCCTTTGTATGACAACCCTTTTGTATATAAATTATTTTATTACGTTTAATGTTACACTCTGGTATTCGCCCAATACTCCAAATGTTCACTGTATTCATGATGTCATTTTGTCTACGTTAGCGCTGCTCACTCTTTCTTTACCCCGTTAGTCACCACCAGGTGGTTTTTCATTCGATCACATAATCACGTCTTTATCCTTCCCGCAGACTATGCGGGCTTGACGTAGTTCACAAGTCCAACCTTGTGCAAGAGGTTTGTGGTGGCCGCACACCTGTTGATGTAACTCACTTCTGGGGTTGACACCCCCTTCTTCCCTCCTTGTCTCCTATGCAACCGGTGTGATTAGACAAACTCTTCCACATGGGGTCTTTAGTACATTATCTCATAATTGAGTAGCCCGACCATATATCTTTACATTTGTAGCTTTCCTGCATACAAACAGTTGTAATGCTTAATGGATTCCTATCACCGTTATGTTTTTATTCATGTGTTCATGTAATCTGATGACGAGATGTAATATTACGAAATCTGTTATATGTTAAACAATAAAGGAAGTGCGCAAGTGAAGCCGATTTTTCCTTTCCTCTTCAGTGCTCAGTAAATTGCGGATGTTTTGACAAACCGATCCTGTATTTCAGGCTTTGATCACTTCAGATTCGGTAACATATCAGTTTGCAACGACTTTTTCCACTTAATGGGCAAGACAAAAACATGCGGTGATTTAACCTGCCCATAATTCCATGTAGTGTCTTTTGAAAAACTGCTACGAGGATCATGTAATTCCTTTTGGTGTGCGTTCGTGTCAGAAATAGAATTCCGGAACGTAGTAATCAATGTATCTTTTTCGTTTTCAACCCATTTCCAGTCCATGTGTTCTGTTGATATTTTCTGTATATGTTTTTAACTATTTCATTCTTAGGATTCTGAGGCAGAATATCGTCCCTGGTCAGTATTTCAACTAATATGTTCAGTAAAGATATTGATGGTGGTGCTCCTTATTCTCTATTTTGCATTTATCTGTTTCTTCCTCGAAGACCTGCAAATGTTCTTATTGCCAACGGTTTGTCAGCTTGTTGTTAATAAATATTATTTTAGGTGCCAATATTATTTTGTCTGTCGCCTGTGTTTCAGATTCTAGAACCTCTTTATAGATAATTATAACTTAAAAAAAGATGTTACGACGAATCAAGAGTAATTAACAGGTACTTTTTCCCCAAACCTTTAAGAATTTACTTTATTTATTACAACTGCTGAAAGCCAAATTTTCCACAAGTAATACGTAGTATTACATTCAGTCTGAATAGATCGCATAGGAGATACTCAAACATCAAGTACGGAGTGCCTTTAAAGCTCATTTGACGCACTTCAGAATTTATGCATCGTGAGATATACATCAGTGATCGATTTCTGCACGTAGATATTTGCACGTCGTTACAACATGTAAGATACGCATACTTTTGCAGTATGCAAACAATGATATTGTTTTGAGGCAGCGTGGTGAGCTGCTTTTCAGGATTTTTTTTTTCTGACGTCTAGAAGGGTAGTTGGGACTTCATTCAGCTCAATAATATACAGGGTGTCCAGAAAAGGATTCCCTGATTTCAAAATTAAATATCTCAAAAAACAAAGATCGATGGAGGAATGCAGTAAACGGTATGTTTATTTGTTAAAGCTGTAAGAAGTTTATACAGCAGTTTGAAATAATAGTAAAGCTGCTAACAGATGGTGCTGTAATCGCCATACGTAATGCCTAGTATAAATAGTGATACGAAGCCCAGAGCGATCAGTTCCACTATTGAAACGTGAAAGGAGGTTACCGTACCGCAGGAAGAGATTAAAACCATGTACGCCATTGAAAAACACGTTTTTCTAATGCTAGAGTACCACAGGTCCGAAGAAAGTCCTACGGCAACAAGGCGAAGTTTTCAAGCACTTAGATACGCCTTAAAATATAGCCACAGTTTCTGGAATTATTCAGCGAAATCCAATGTCATCCGTCCGTAGAATTGCATCTGAGACTGGTTTCAAGCGTTCCAGCACGCAGAAAATACTGAGAAAGAGCCTACACATGTTTCCATTCAAAATTCAAACGCACCAGGCCATACCCGTACGAGCTGTGCAACAAAGGATTGCCTTTGCTAATCAGATGCTCACAATGGTTGATAGTGAAGGATTTGATGTTGGCTGCATCTGGTTTACAGATGAAACACACTTCCACCTGAATGGATATGTGAACAAGCAGAACTGGCGATTTTGGGGTTCCGAAAAGCCATATTGGTGTGAAGCGAAACCCCTGTATTCTCCTAAAGTAACTGTGTGGTTGCAGTATGCAGCAGAATTATTATTGGCCCTTTTCTCATTCGAGAAACGGTCACTGGTGCACGTTATGTTGCAAATTTGGAACAATTTGTCGCTACACAGCAAGCGTCAGAGGATAGCAGGTACTGAATGGTTTATGCAAGATGGAGCCCGACCACGTCGGACCGAACAAGTGTTTCGCTTTCTTGAGGAATACTTCGGGAATATCCCAAATTTACTGGTGCAGGCATGGATTGTCCTTCATATTCGTCGGATTTGACTCCCTGTGACTTTTTTTTTTTTTTTTTTGTGGAGCACAGTGAAAGACATGGTCTACCCTAAGCATCCCGCCACGGTGGACGAGCTTGAATCGGCGATTTCTGTGGCAGGTGAATCCATTTCGGGCACAAATTTTCATTCGTCACAGTTTGGTATTCCATCAAAACCGAATACAGTGAAACCATAACATCGCAAATTGCGATTTATTTCATTCATTTGAACGCTGTAATTCGTTATATATATATATATATATATATATATATATATATATATATATATATATAAGATTGTGATGTGATTGTTTGCAAAGAGAATTTTCATACGATTATTTCACTTATGTATGCTGATATGAGTTGTACAGCGTACAGCGCCATCTGTTAGCAGCTTTTGCAACTATTGTTTCAAACTGTTGTATAAACTTCTTACAGCTTTCACAATAAACATACCGTTTACTGCAATCCTCTATCGATCTTTTTTTTCGAGGGCCCTTTTTTGGACACCCTGTATGTATAAATCGCTGACTGGTGCCTATCTCACGAGGCATGAAATCCGAACTGCGTAAAATGAGCTTTAAAGGCATTCCGTACCTGATGTTTGAGTATCTCCTTTTCGATCTATTCAGACTAAAGGCAACACTGTGTATTACTTGTAGATTATTTGCGCTTATCAGTACTAAGTTATATAAATAACACGTACAACTGAATCAACGTTCATCGAATAGTCACCCATTATGTTCGAGGCGCCAATCTCGGCTGGACTAAGCTCGCACAAATTCGCGAGACACAGCCGTCGGTGGTCCGCGCCAGAGCTTGCAGATAAGACACAGCGCCGCTTGACGCCTACGTCTGTCGGCCTGTCGCCACAGCAGGCAATTAATTTCCCCCGCGTCTTCTTCCCTCCCGCCTCCGCGCTCGCCAGCCACCCAAGTTTGTTTCACAATTGCTGGCGTTCCGGCCGGGCGGCGCGGCGGCGTCATCAGGAACGCATTACCGTCGCGACAGGCGCTCGTTAATTTGCGGCGCCGGACGCGGCGGCGGTTTTGTGCGCCCAGCTGCGCCGGCAAGAAAGCGCGCTGTCCCAGCCGCCCCCAGCAGGCGGAGCACGCCGTGTCCCCGGATGCCGGCGGCTGTCGGCCGGTGTGACGTCACACGTCCCCCACAGTGTCCGCTGGCCGCCGGCCAGACACCGGCTATCCACCCCACACCGTTTAACGCGGCCAGCTGCGGCCGCATTTCCCAGGGGCATCGGCGACGTGCGCGCGGGCCGACAAAATATCAATTTCAGGCGCACGTCTCACAAATTATTCATCATCATCATAAACTAAAGGCTACGCCATGTCGATTTAGCCACGCCCCACTCTCCATTGTCATGCTCTTTAATTCTTCATACGCTTTTATCCCCATATATTCTTTGATGTCATTAAAATACGTTTCTCTTGGCCTGCCTCATCGATTTTTCCCTAAAACGTTTCCTTCCAATACATGCAGCTACTGAAGTCTCTGGGAGAACCAGCCATGACAAAATTGTTTCACCTGGTGAAGTACCCTCAGACTGTAAGAAAAATGTTATAATCCCCATTCCAAAGAAAGCAGGTGCAGTCAGTTGTGAAAACTACAGAACCATCAGTTTAATAAGTCATGGTTGCAAAATATTAACACGAATTATTTACAGAAGGATGGAAAAGCTGGTAGAAGCCGACCTCGGGGAAGATCAGTTTGGGTTCAGGAGAAATGTAGGAACTCGGCTTATCCTAGAAGAAAAATTAAGAAAAGGCCAACCTACATTTCTAGCTTTTGTAGATTTGGAGAAGACTTTTGACAATGTTGATTGGAATAAACTCTTTCAAGTTCGGAAGCGAGCAGGAGTAAAATATAGGGAGCGTAAGGTTATTTACAACTTGTACAAAAACCAGACAGCGGTTGTCAGAGTTGAAGAGCATGAAAGGGACGCAGTGGTTGGAAAGGGAGTAAGACAGGGTTGTATCCTTTCTCCATTGTTATTCAATTTGTACATTGAGCAACCTATAAAGGGAAGCAAGGACAAATTTGGTGAAGGAATTAAAGTTCAGGGTGAAGAATTAAAAACATAGCGTTTTTCCGACTACATAGTAATTCTGTCAGATACAGCAACGGACCTGGAGGAGCAATTGAACGGAATGGACAGTGTGCTGAAAGGTGCATATAAGGTGAACATTAATAAGTGCAAAACTAGGGTAATGGAGTGCAGTGTAAGAAAGTCAGGTGATGCTGAAGGAATTAGATTGGGAAACGAAGCAATAAAGGAGGTAGATGAGTTTTGTTACTTGGGCAGTAAAATAACAAATGATGGTCGCAGTACAGAGGATATAAAATGCAGAATGGCAATGGGTAGAAAAGCGTTCTTGAAAAAGAGAACTTTGTTAACATCGAATATTGATTTAAGCCTAAGGAAGTACTTTCTGAAGGCATTTGTATGGAGTGTTGCCTTGTATGGGAGTGAGACATGGACGATGAACAGTGCGGACAGGAAGAAGATTGAGGCTTTTGTAATGTGGTGCTACAGAAGAATGCTGAAGATTAGGTGGTTGGATTGCGTAACTAATGAGAAGTTACTGAACAGAATTGGGGAGAAAAGAAATTTCTGGTATATTTTGTGTCCTACCAATCCATCCCTTCTTTTAGTCATTCTTAGACATCAAGGAGTTGTGAATTTAGCGTTGGAGGGAAGTGTGTGGGGTAAAAACCGCAGAGGAAGACCAAGAGATGGATACAGTAAGCAGATTCAGACATGTAGGTTGCCGTTCTTATGTGGATATGAAGAGGCTTGCTCGAGATAGGATATTGTGGAGAGCCGCATCAAACCAGTCTCCGGGCTGAAGGCCACAACAACAACAACACTGTTTAGGAGCTGGTTGTGTCTCATTATGTGCCCTATCATTTCTGATTTTCTTCTTCAAATAAAATTTAGCAGCGTTCTGTTCTCATTCACTTCTCTTAAGACCTGTTCATTACTTTTCCTATATACCCACCTTGTTTTCGTCATTCTTTTCCATACCCTCATTTCCATTGCTTCCAGTCTCTTTCTCTCTGCCTTTCCCAGAGTCCACGCTTCACATCCGTATGTTAAGACACTCCAGACAAACTTTTCCTACTTTCTACGCTTATATGATTGTCTTTTAGTAAGTTCCTTTTATTTTGGAAAGCTTGCTTTATTGTCGTCAGTGATTGTGCTCCCCAAATAAGTTCTCAACGTGCTCTAGAACACTACCTTCTAGTTTAATATTAACTTCACCCTTTTCTTTTGTCTTCCCAAATACCATAGTTTTTGTTTTGTTATTAATTTTTAGATTACATTCTCTTAGAATTTTGGCAAATTTTAGCAACATGAACTCCATTTCCCTTACTGAGTCAGCAAGTACTTATTATTGAACTCAAATTACATGTAAAAACGTTTGTTTGTTATCTATCAATAAATGGTATGGCTGTTTACAGAAAATGATTTACGATAATATTTCCAAATCACTTGATTAATGTAGGGGATCTTGTGATTCCTTAACTTCTCCTTGCGAATAACAACTTCGAAAAACTTACTGGTATGCAGTCAGGTATGAAATTAGAGGTCGGCCGATATTTCGGCAGGAGACCAACCTGCCAGTTTCCAGGCGAAACTGCAGTGAGGAAGCAACGATCTTTAAAACCTCAGTTTTCAATGAGTAATTTGTAAAAATTAAAAAAATAAAAAATAAAAAAATAAAAAAAATAAAAGGAAAAAAAAAAAAAAAAACAGAGGTCAATCGTTGAGAACCGATGTTTATTATCGATATTCTGAACGTTTTCATCTTGTCGTGTCGGTGCTGTGTGCTTGCTTGCTCAGTGTGTGTTGTCTTTCTTGTTTACTCATTGAAAACCGAGGGTTTAAAGTTCATTGCACACTGCTTCCTCTCTGCAGTTTCGCCTTGAAAGTGGCAGGTTGGTCTCCTGCCGAAATATCGGCCGACGTCGAATTTCATACGTGGCTGCATACCCGTAAGTTTTCCGATAGGGTATCTTGTATTAACTGTGTCTTGCCCAAGCTATCTAATATTCGGCCACAAGAAGTGTACAAAATTGCACGAACACTTAACAAAGAAGTAATATTTATTTATCACTAACGAAAAAATCTCCCAATAGCAACCTTTCAGATTTAGTGGAAGGATGGCGCAACGGATTGCTCGTCGAAAACTGAGTACTGGTCAAGCATGATAACAGGATGAATGTAGAGGGAACTATGAAAAAAGAAGCGAAATGAAAACTGAACACTTCAAAGTTATGTTACGCCACGTTAAGGAGCTGTAACCAATGTGTGTGGTTTCGTGGTCATAGTGTTGGACTCCAGCTGGCCGTCATGTCACTGATTTCTCTTTTGCCCTTATTGTGGCTCTGTCAATTTTCTTACTGTATATTAGTTACAGAATATGAACCATGTGGTAAAAAATATCACAAGCACGTATGATGAGTAGTGAGTGCAGGCGAAATGCTGCATAGACCCTTTACATTCCAAACAAAAAATAAAGGTGATATAAATATCAATTTAATATAAATAAACAATCCCTGAGACAGATTATCGTCTTAAATATGTCAAAGACGTTATTGATAAATCTTACTAGGCAGACGTCTTAATCGTTAGACTACCACACCACTAACGTTTAAGGCGCCTTGGAATAGTCTAAGCACGATTTCCCTCCACGTCACAAACTTTAATTCAGCTTCTGTGTTCCAAACATAATTGCCTAGTAGCATGGAGGTCTGGGTTCGATTCCCGGCCGCACCACAAATTTTAATTCAATGCTTCAGATTTATCAGTGATAAATAAAGGGGTTGAAACTATGTTACAATAAAGGCTAATAGCCTCCTAATTGCAGTATCCAGTACAGGTGAAAATAGATGACCTCGGATACAAACCACCAATAGTTCATTGTATTACGCTTCTTTCTTCACAGCAATTGTGAGCAATTTCACTAAATCTGAGGAAGGTGCGAGTGGGGAGTTGTACGTAGTTTGCCCACCATGGCTTTCAGAAGAACCGCCTCTGTTCAATGAACAAAATTCGTAAAGTGTCTGTAAAGTTTCCATCATAAATATGTCTGTACTTGAGCCAAAATATCCGCCAATTACTACAAAGATTTTGAGATTCTGAGCTGTAAATTTGGTCCTATCTCTCTCTCCTCATAAGTGCCCACAACCGATCAGATATTTTTGGTTGTCGATTTCACTGTTAGACGAGATTTTTAGTTATTTTCTGATGCTGCAGATCTACATCTACATCTACACTCGACCAGCCACCTCACACTGTGTGTCGGAGGGCACTGTGCGGGCCATTGTCACTTGTTCCTATGCCATACGCGTGTGGTTCCTGGGAAAAAATGATTGGCTATGTGCCTGTGTGTGGCTCTAATCTCTCTGACCTTATCATGAGGGAGCAATGTATTGGTTGACTCTTCATGAAATGATTGGTTTTGCAACAATGAAAGCACGTACAGCGATACAGAACGACACTCTTGCAACGTCCGCCTCTGGAGGGCCCTAAATGGGCCCATAACGAAGCATACGAACCACACTTGAAACTTTTGAAATGTATGTGAGGGTACATTGTAATTTTGGAATATGGCACTGCTTGTTAGCAATATGTCATAGGAAGCAGTTTGTTATAGAATCGCATTTGACAGACCAATGATGGTAATGTTGATGATTCTGTGTGGAATTTTTTTGCCGTTGGACCCCGGAATCGTGTGCGGCCTGTCTGGTTCTTTAGGTGACACCACTCGGACGATTTGACCGTCGATTACGATGAAATAATTATAACGACAGCACAATACCCAGTGCCTGAATGGAGAAAATCGCCGACCCGACCGGGAATCGAACCCGCGCCCCCTCTGTGGCAACCCACCACGTTGTCCACTGGACTACAGGGGCGCACATGACGGTTGTGATAGGACCAGTTCAACGCCACTATTTCGATGCCAAAATCATGGTGATACCTCCCTCCATTCTGACTGAAGGACGCGAACATGCCGTATAATAAGCTTCATTTTGGGTTTTCGGTTCATAAACGTGATTCTTGGCAGGAAGCAATGTAACAGATGATTCGTCGGATGAAACCATATAAGGTATGTGAAGCAAATAAGCCCCACCTAACGTTTAGGAATTTTGTATGCAGTATGTGTACGTATTCCGAGATCGTACGTGCAACATCCTACAACTATATTCAGTTCAAAAATAAATTAAAATAGAACGTTTATTTAATTAATATCATCACTTTAAAGAAAATGTTTAACACCTGCAAGTGTTAGAAGACCCTGTTCCTAATATGGCCCGTAGCGACATCTAGTTCATATTAACATCCTGAGACACGTAAATAGCAGGAAAACTGTTGGAATACACTGCAAGAGTTGAACTGTAATTTTATTTTCGAGATAAGTGGAATGAGATGATACATAGAATTTTATATTTACATTTTCTTACAAACGCTTCATACAGTACTGTTGGTAAATTACTGGCTAATAACTCTTAAGATTATTAAATTTAATCAGCAACCAACATTGTTCTGACAGCAGTAAGTTTTCTTATCGTAAGTTAGTAAGAACATGTCTAATTTCTACATTTTCTATGATGGGCCTTATTGGGAACAACCCGTCTAAAACGCGTGTATGTTTATTGTTTAAAAAGAAACTTTTAAGATTATGCCACTATCATAATACACAATTTTCTGTACACATATACATATTTACCAGTACAAATGCTTCATGACCGAAGCGATTGCATTAGATGAAACGTACCGTGTAAATAAGAAGCAGCCCTCCTTCGCTGAACGCCGTAGCACAACTGAAAGTAAAATGGCCGGTACGAGAGCGGGTGCGGAAGTAGTTGTTGCTTTGTCCACTAGATGACACAAGATATCATTGCCAACGACATTTATCACTGGTTTCAAGCTTCCTATGCTAGAAAGTGAGAGTTGGCCTTATTAGGAACCGGGCCTTATTTGGTACGTGTACCTTACTTCCTATTGCCGAATGTCCAGGTTTATTAATGTGGTACCACTTCTTTCTCGACTTAGCTTTGGCTTCCGTTATTAAGGACTTAGAACTCTAGACCTCCCTTGAATATTACTCCAGGTATTCTGTTTTTATTGTAACAGTGCTCCTCAAGTAAGAGGTGAGTCCTGCAATCGCTTTTCCTGTGGTAGTTTTATTTAGTTTTACCGCAGTCTTTCTTAACCCTAGATTATTTACCTTAATTTGTAGTTGTGCGTTACTATCTGTACGTGTATCTTACTGAATGCCGGAGTGGACTGAGAAACGAAAAAGAAAAAGATCTCTAGATTTATTTTTAAAATGGCAGTTTATTTTACGGTTAACATGGATATATAATGGAAGAAACTGAATATTTATCTATATCTCAAGCTCGTCGGTGCTTCTGAGTTATTTTTGTGTTTCTCCCACTATTCGTCTTTGGCAATGATGCTTCGCGTTGTTTTTTGTGCGTTTTTCAGTACCGAAGATATTACCGGTAGTGAAACGTGAAACAGTGCAACCGTTTCCGTCACATGTGCCCCAACTAATGAAGTACCATGTAGCTGGCCTCTTTCTACGTCTGAAATTTCACGATTTGATATGTGTTGACTGTAACAGAAGAAATCATATAATATACCGCAAGTTACCGTCAAAGACTTCGTATGTCGAATGTACACTGAGGTCATGCCTCACTGTTAACATGTATGGAGTGCAGCAGAATGTGGTATACTGCATGGTGTTCATATTATTTTATCCCCCTTTGTAACTTTGAATAAAAGCACATTAGCGTTTTCATATTTTATTTTTATTATATTTTTTTTTTTTTATTTTCCATACCTAATGAAAAAAACATGGAATTTCAGATAATGTTAGTAGACATTATGAATTACTTAGCACAATTTAAATAAAGATCTACATCTACATAGATACACTGCAAGTAACACTGACGTACATGGCAGAGGGTTCATTGAACCGCTTTTTATGGTATTTCTCTATAGTTCCGTTCTCTAAAGGCTCGTAGGGAAAACGAACACCCAAAGCTTTCAGTTTTCCATCTGTTTTCTCTTATTTTAATATGGTTATCATGTCTCCCTAGTTAGGTTGGTACTAACAATATAAGATCCCATTCGGAAGAGAAATCTGGTGAAAGAAATTTCGCAAATAGATATCGCCGCAAGAAATAAAACCTTTCTTTTAATGATTTCCACCCAAACTCGTGCATCATTTCTGTGACACTCTCTCCCCTACATCGCGATAGTACGAAAATGAGCTGCCCTTCTCTGAACTTTCTCTAAATTGTCTATCAGTCCCACTTGATGGGGATCCCACAATGTGTAAAAATACTCCAAAATAGGACGCACAAGTGTAGTGTAAGCAGTTTCTTTAGATTCTTGTAAGTGTTCTGCCAACGAAATGTAGCCTTTTGTTTGCTTTCCTTACAGTATTTTCTGTGTGTTCTTTCCAATAAAAGTTGTTCTTAATTGTTAGACATAGGTATTTGAATTTACGGCCTGTAGGTTTGACTGTTTTATAGTGTAACTGAAGTTATAAGACCACCGTTAATTGTAAAATTAATTCTATCTGAAAGGTGCCAGGAAAAAGGTTACTTTAAATATATAACGATGGCCGCAATACCAGCTAAAGGATTCGCGTGAACTAGTGATTACTTCCTGCAACGGAATCTTGTTCCCTGGCCCAGAAATTAGAACTGACGTAGATCACGAGAATTACACAGTCATTAATATACAAACCACTCCGAACTAACCATTTCATGAAGGTGGATGTGACAACATTTATGGCGCAACGGAAGTAAAATGATAATTTGCATGTGACTTTGTTTTCAGCACTGGTGAAAAAGCATCATTAAATAAAAAAGTGTGGGTATTCATAAAGTAATACTCATAAGCAGGATCAAATTCACTGACAATAAATTATTTATTCACTTCAAACATGAGCAAATGGAGGACCAATTTTGTTAAACAACAAAAATGCATACCATTTCACATAAACTTAAAGTAATCTGAACTGAACATCGGAGGAGGAGAAATTTACAATCAACAAGCATTCAGCCACTCACACGCGAGAAGTAAAGCTAAACTCACCCAACTCAGCGTGCTGATACGAAGCAGAAGCAGGCGCCGCTATTGTAGGCGAAATTCAGCGAACCAGGATGTACCACACAACACAAGGAAAATAAACTTCGTAGGTGGATCTGATCTATCTTTCTTAACTTGAGATGGTAGGCGATAATAGCGAGATTAATTTCCATTGAAATCAAACCGTGAGCAGGAAGACTTACTGAGACACATGGCACGTGCTTGCTACATTACACATTCACACCACACCGCCAAGTGCTTAAAGATCGTATTCATTTCAACAAAAATCAACGGAATGATAGATTAAGAAGCACGAATACGCAATAGTAAGGCACTGGTATGTGAGCAGTGGCGAGAACTCAAGTGACTAGCTATAAACCTTGAAGTCGGAGTTCGGGACCACGTGGTTCCGAGAACCAGTAAAATTACATAAATTCAATTTCGGAAAAATAAAGATAAATAGCTACAGCATGCAACCCTTAGAAATGCATAGGATATCATAAGGAAGCTAAAGAAAACAGTTAGACGCGATTGGGAACGTTTTGCACGAATGGATGAAGTCCAGTCTTCAAAAATCAGAAAAGTGGAATAAATTCAAAGTCGGAGTAGATCAACTAAGAAATACGGCATGCAGCCCCGAAAAATGCGTAGTATTTCATAAGGAAGCTAATAAAGGGGGTCGTACAAGGCTAGAAGAAAATTTACTGGCGTAGTCTAAATGCAAAGTAGGAGCTTGCAAACGAAACAACAATTTAAAATAGACGGAGAGGAGATCGAGAGGTGCTAATGAAAATCAGAAAGATACATGCATTAATTCGTGCCTGAAGGGCATAGAAACAGACACAGGGGTAGCTGAAGGATTTGTTCTAAGAACACACCACGTGGAGTACATATATTTCACGGTAGGAGAAAACGGAAAAGAATATTTCAGATGCACTACACGGAATAAAAATCTTCCCGCACATTACTTACATCCCACAAAGCTAGAAAGAAATCAAACCGTTTTCGTACACTGCCATCTAGTCTCACAAAGGTTACCGATTCTCAGACGTTATCAAACCTAAATGGTTACATATTCACCGCACTTACCTATGCAAAATCACGGAAATGGTCGAAGATACTTATTCCGAAAAATGAACCTAATTTCCGAAATCTAAGTTGAATACCAGACAAAGATTCGCTACCATCTCAAGGGAGCAAAGAAAATCAGAACGTCCTACCAGGTCGAAGCGCAGCCACGGAATGAAGAATCGGCCCGCGAGACCCCCGCCACCCACCGGGAATCTGTAAAATCCCCAGAAAAACGAGGTGGTGGGTAGAGCTTAGACTCGCGCGTCCTGCCGAGGCTCGCTACCGGGCATTGCCAACCCAACTTGTAACCAAAGGGTAGGGGAACCTCTTAGGTAGCATCAAAAGCAATAGTCGGTAACGACTACCGATCGACACGAAGCAAGAGATGCAAAGCGTGCAGCCAGCAGCCGACGACGAAAATTCTCATACATACACTCAGACGCCCATTCTAGCAGATGCTCTTACATGTACATACAGAATAAAGCAAGTACACATTCTCACAAGGACGGTGGCGTCACGGAGAAACCGTTCATCTTGCCACATTCATAGACACAATAATAAATTATTAGCATAATAAAATCCCAGCATTATTAACACAGTATTATAGAAACTAATAATTATAAACAAGAAATGAAATGCTATCACTCATGCCTCCGAACGAAAAGGATTCTCGTTTAGCAAAAAGGGCGTCTAGTGAACTTAGATAAATTACACAGTTAAAAATATAAGGAAGACTGCAGACAGCCGGCTTTGAAAGTTTAAATATGTTTTTAGCGATCATATAGATTATTTTACTAAACGATAAATAACAGCATCATCTGCGAACAGTGTAAGAGAACTACGTAGATTGTTTCTGAAATCATTTATAAAAATAAGGAACAGTAGGAGCCCTATAACACTTCCCTGGGGAACGTGAAATATCATTTCTGTTCTACTCGATTACTTACAGTCAGTTACAACGTACTGTGCCCTTTTTGACAGGAAATCAAGAATGCAATCGCATCTAGGAATACGGAATCTGTTTGACATCCTTTGTCGATAGCGCTCATCACATCACGTGAGTAAAGAAAATGTTCAAATGTTTGTAGAACTTATGGGACTTAACTACGGGGTCACCCGTCCCTAAGCTTACAAACTACTTATGAACTAGCTAAGACTAAGGACGGCACAAATATCCATGCCCGAGGGGGGATCCGAACCCCCGACCGTAGTGGCCGTGCAGACCGTGACTGGAGCGCCTCAGTCCCCTCGGCCACCGCAGCCGGCGTGAGTAAAGAGCTAGCTGTGTTTCATGAGAACGTTTTGAATCCGGGTTGATTATAGGTCAATAGGTTGTTCTCTTCGCGGTAGTTAATAATATTTGAGGAAAGTATATGTTCTAAAATCCTGCTGCAAACCGATATAGGCCAGTAATTTTGCGGATCACTCCTATTGCCTTTCTTGAATTTTGGGGAGACCTCTCAAACTTTCCAGTCTTTACTAGTAGCAACCAGATAGCAGCGTTTTTACATTGAAATGCCACAGTAGGTATTAATCTGAAGGGGGAAAAGTCAGATTGTACGTTTCCTAAAACATACTCATATTGCGTAATATGTAAACAGAAGAAAACAAGTTGCAACAACTCATTACTCACGTCTAGTAAGAAAGACGATTACCAAAGTAACATGCAGAATCATGCATTTGACAGAATGAACGCTGCATAAATAAAAAGAGCTCTATTCCTCGACTACCGTCAGTATGCATTAGCTATGATCATGCAAAACCGAAGAACCAACGTCAGAAAACTTATAACAGTAATGCAACAGTCAACTGATTGCCTAACATACCACATGAGCAAAAGGAGTCTTTCCCAATAATGGTAAAAGCTCGTTTTTCAAGAAAGTGTAAAGAACGGGTAATGTAAGACGAAGCCCTAACACAACAGGCCCAATCTAGTGATTATGTATCAAAGCACACCGAACATTTACAGAGAAGCGTTCTTGAAACTATATTTACGCCAAGTGGGTTTTATACGGGCCGCAGACGTGAATTATCTGTGTTATTTTTAGCGTTAGGACTAAAAACGGCTTGATCAATGAGGAGTAAAAATGAGATTACTTGGCGATTTTCATCTTATACTCTAATGTATTTAATGAACTGTGAAGGATATGGACGAAAACGGCACATACGTAATGTCCGTCATACTTTTGTTTCTGAAAAATCGACAGGTGAAGAAATTTTACGACTGCTTGTTCAAGGACTAAATTCTACCGAATGAATAATGTCCTACGCTTCATCGACAGTCTTTCATTTTTACATGCAAATGCAATACTTTGGACACTGTAGCAATGTTATGCAGTTTACCTATCACACAAGGAAATACTGTTTAGTCTGCTGCTCTGCTGTTAGGAACACCTATCCCGTATTCTTACTAACTTCAGCAACGATTCTATCACAAAACCCTTACAGAAATACCGTATCGGTATATTCAGCATGTGCAATTACGTGCGGAATGTTTACACGTTACAATGCAAACTTGTCCAAAAGTCACAATGAAAACATCACACTCACTCCACCAGTGATTTTCGATAAATAGGCTCACACGAAGCCATAGCAACCGGTGGGCCTCTATATGAATTCAATTAAAATTTGGACGCATGTTACATGACAGTTCTCTTGCAGTTCGTGTATATTACAACCTCCTGAAAATTCACTGTTCCTCCTAAAATATTAACTGTTCCTGTATAATTTTCCCATACGTATTTCAGAACTTTTCCTAATATCAATTTTTTTATTGGATTACCCGATGGTTTGATTGTTCATTGCAAATTATGTAGAACCCAAAAGTTTTCTTTTTTACTATTGAACATTTAGGTCGAGAATATAAATTGCCGGTTTTTGTACATACTGTACACATTTGTTACATACGATTTGTGACTTCTTCTCTCGTTCAGTTTCACGTTTCTTGCGCTATTTCATTTGTTAGTCATCATTATGTGTTGCTCACGTATTGTTTCTTAGTAACACAATAGGCTACTGTTGGCATTTGGCGTGTAGATGTCGCTTATTGCTGTTCACCTGTTTTGGCCAGTCACGGTCAGCACGGCCACTACCGTCGGGGGTTCGAATCCCCCCTCGGGCATGGATATTTGTTCCGTCCTAGTCCGTAAGTAGTTCATAAGTAGTTTGTAAGTGTAGGGACTGATGACCCCGTAGTTAAGTCCCATAAGCTTAACAAACATTTGAACATTTTTTTTTTCACCTGTTTTGGTGCATGTTTAGTTTGCTGGTTGTTGCACGAATGGCAAGTGTTTACTGTTTGTGTCATGGTAGTACCGTATGTTGACAGAGAATGTGGCAGTATTATGAGCATGCATTTACGTTACATGCCTGCGCAGGCACGCTCGGGCACTTTAATGCGTGTGAGTGTGTCAGAAAGAATTTCAGGTGTTTGCTGATATGCGAAATTTTTACTGTGTTAAAATTGGGGTTACGCAATGTGTGTGGGGGAGGGGGCTACGTATGTGTGTGTGTGTGTGAGAGAGAGAGAGAGAGAGAGAGACAGAGAGAATTTGTATTCTATGCCAAACATTTGACGAAAAATAAACGCAAGATTCTCGTCTACTAATTACATTAGATGCGCAGTGAAGCTAACTGAAAAGCAATCAAGATCTGATACGCATAATTTTTGAAATAGATTGATTTCAAACAACAATGTAAGGTTGTGGGATCTAATTACAATGGTAATATGTCACTAAACTTAGAAACTACTGAAACTAACTGAATACTAACACATACACCCATTCCCAAGGTATGACTCGAACCTCCGAGCACCGCAGCAAGGTGCAATAGTGTGCAGAGGTCTTCTAACAACACTATACAGTATTCCATTAACTTTAAAAATAGAACAAAATTATCCCACAGATGCTACCACAAACACGTTGAAACATGTAGGAACAGAACGATGTAATCTATGTGTCTTTATACGGCAGATTATCCTAACCATTTATTTCTCAGCAAGCACGGAAGGAAGAAGAACATGAACAACAAAAAGATGACTACTGCCTCTAAAGTTGTCTCGTGCAGGAAGCTGCGAGTTTTTCACGTCTGACGTTAACCGGGAAGAGAAAACTCCATTTCCTTTTCCGGTGTCTTTCCACAAAAACAGTAAAGCCAAAATATTCATCCTTTGTCTATAATTGAGGCGTTTCCCCAAGGAGGGTCCGTATCTTAATGTGACGTGGATATTCTTTGAACTTACTTAGAATATTCTACCGTGCACTTGTCTCGGTACGTGATTGGAAGAGGTCCCGGTAGCAATGATAACATTCTTGATAAATATACGGGGCGACAATTATTGAACTATTGAAACAAAACGTAATTACAATGTACGGCGAGCACACACTTTATTCAACATGTATACTTCACTGCAGATATGGGATTTTGTTTATGACATATGCCTTCCGAAGCGAGAATGCGGCGCACGCGAATAGCAAAATTAAACATGTCCCGGTGAGGTGCCGGAAATTCGATGGTGTCGGTGACGTCCAGAAAGGCTATTTTAAGTTTAGCAATGATTTTTGGGGCGTTGTCGTTCACCTTGTGTTTAATTAATCCCAAAAATAGAAGTCGCATGTCTTCCGCTCCGGACAGTGTGTCCCGGCCCAAACCAGTGGCCTATGGGTTCCCCATGGTCAGAACGCGACCCCAGACTGATCCTAAGAGTCATATTAGATTAGATAAATACTTTTTCCGTACATCCTATATTCAACATTTCGTAATGATGTGGAACGTGTCAGTTTAGTAAATGGTGTCTATACATGTCAATCAATAGTTTAAGGATTTTATTTATTTTCATCTTAATTTTTTATTGTTTTTATTTTTGCATTTTTATGTAGATTTTTTTAATTTTAAGTTTTATCTAAAGCTTCGTTTACATTGTAGAAGGATCTGCCATTCATAAATTCCTTTACTTCCTTTTTAAATACAAGTTGACTATCTGTCACACTTTTGATGCTACTTGGTAAGTGACGAAGACTTTTATGGCAGCATAATTCACCCCTTTCTGTGCCAAAGTTATATTTAACCTTGAATAATGAATATCATCATTTCTCCTAGTGTTGCAGCTATGCACACTGCTATTACTTTTGAATGGGGTCGGATTGTTAATAACAAATTTTATGAATATATATATATATATATATATATATATATATATATATATATATATTGTGAAGCTACAACAAAGATCCCTAGATCCCTAAATAATTATGTGCAGGATGATCTTGGGTGGGCTCCAGCAATTATTCTGATTACACGCGTTTGTGCAATGGATACTTTTTGACTCAATGATGAATTACCTCAAGATATGATCCCATATGAATGTAGTGAATGAAAATAGGCATAGTAAGCTAATCATTAAATCATTAAATTCTGCAATGACCCCGAGAGCATAAGTAGATGAACTCAAAAGTTTCAGGAGATCTTCAATATGTTTCTTCCAATTCAATCCCTCGTCAATACAAACACCTAAAAATTTTGAATGTTATACCTTAGCTGCAGATTTCTGTTCCAAGGCTCAATTTATTAATGGTGTCCTACCATTTACTGTATGAAACTGTATATAGTTGATTTTATCAAAGTATAACGAGTGTCCATTGGTAGAGAACCACTTAATAATTTTCTGAAAGGCGTAATTTACAATTTCATCAGTTAATTCCTGTTTGTCAGGCGTGATAGCTATACTTGTATCATCACCAAAAACAAATAGCTTAGCATCTTTGTGAATGTAGAATGGCAAGACCTTATGGGACCTCATTTTTGATAACTCCTCAGTTAGAGGAATTAACTGTTTCGTCTATATGATGTGAAATGCTTATTTCTACTTTCTGCACTCTACCAGTTAAGTATGATTCTCATGCACTGACGGTGTCAAGGCCCGTCTTGCAAAAAGCTGCCGCTGTGGAGTAGCCGAGCGGTCTAAAGCGTCTCGCTGCTGAGTGCGCGGTTGCTCTCCATGGAGGTTCGAGTCCTTCCTGGGGCATGGGTGTGTGTGTTGTCATTAGGTTAGTTTACCTAGGTTTAAGTTGTTTATAAGCTACGGACTGATGACCACCCAGTTTGGTCCGATAGATTTACAAACATTTGAACATTTGCAAAAAGCTGGTCTCATTAAAATCAGGTTCAATTTGGGTAATGGGCATGAAATCATCCTCGAATAATTTCAGTTATTTAAGTTACTTGCTTTTTGATCGGTGTCTTCACTGAGCAAGCCACTTTTTTTTTTTTTAATTCCCACACATGTTTCTCTACAGTTGTTGCATCTTCAGTGAGTCCTTTTCATTACTTTAAAGCGAACAACAGAAAATATTTTTCGTTTTTACAATTATTAGAAGTTCATCCTGTTAATTATAAATATGATCAAGAAATTCATACAAGTTGTTTTACATGTTGGATTTGTTGGTTTTCTTAAATCATCCCTATGGGTCTTTGCTTACAGTTTGTTGTCTGCAGCCATATGGCACTTATATACAAAACTGTTTGTTGTTGAAATATTTGTTCTGCTTTATTGTGTTATTTTAAGGTTAGATCTATTACTAACTTTATGTGAATGGCATTTCTCTCTCTCTCTCTCTCTCTCTCTCTCTCTCTCTCTCTCTCTCTCTCTCTCTCTCTCTGTGTGTGTGTGTGTGTGTGTGTGTGTGTGTGTGTGTGTGTGATGCCATTCACATAAAATTAAGTAGTAGATTAACCTTACAACAACACAAGAAAGCAGATAAAATATTACAGCAACAAACACTTTTGTGTATAATTGCCATATGGTTCGAGATGACAAACTTGTAGCAAAGACCCATAGGGATGATTTAAGAAAACAAACAAATCCTACATGTAATACAACTTGTATGAAATTCTTGTAGATATTTATAATTAAGAGGCTGAACTTGTAATGATTTTAAAAACTAAAAATATTTTCCGTTCTATACTTTAAAGTAATATAAAGGGCCCACAGCCTTCTTATATAGTCTCTGATAAATCTTATACATATTATAAATGCGAAAGTTTCTATGTTTGTTACCGCATCACGCTAAAACTACAGCACTGATTTAGATGAAATTTCATATAGAGATTTCTTATGTCTTGGATTAGGACATAGGCTACTTTTCAAAATGTTTATTACAAGTTATTTATTTGAAATATATCCATAGAAATACGTAACGGTTGTAAGAATGTTCTAATACAACAGCAGAAGGGCAATGTAGGGTATGTCATGTTTAGCCGCGGGGGTTAACGCGTGAATAGACGTTTGTTACATTGGGCCATGGTTCGGGTCCTGCTATAGTGACATTTTTTTTCTTTGTTATTGTTATCGTTTTTACTTTCGAATATACGAAAAGATTCTTGGATACTGCCAAAACGGCTTAACTGATATATAATTACATACACAAGAAATCTGAATGTTGGCGTTTATGCCGCATTCATTTTCATTTGTTGTAACAAATGAAGGAAGTATGTATATAAACTGAAGACTTTAAATAAAATATTCTCTAAGTACCATGGTAAGAAAAAACATTGACGTTTTGTGTAGAATGGGATCTAGATACCAATCCCTATTTTGTGTACAAAGCGCGAACTGCCACGTATAAATAGCGTACGTAAACTGCAACGAAAGTAGTAGCAAATGCACTCAACAGATGGCACGCGGTACGCTGCAGTTAACATATGAAATGTTATAGATGTTCGAACATTGTGATGTTATCGTAATACTTTAAAATTGTATTCTCTTTGCATTTCAATGAATAATAGTTTCTTTGGTGATTTCTATTAATTATAGCATTCGAACGTTTGCATTTAGTTCTTTTGTTGGTTCGCTTTGCATTTGTAGGATCTCAACAGTTCGTTTCTCCGTTAGATGTCTTCTTTATCTCTTTACTTTTCTCCGTTAGGTTTGTTTATTTCGTTACATTTCTCCGTTAGGTTTGCTGTTTATTTTGTTCCTTTACTTGGCATTTGTTTTCGATTACTGTATTGTTGTTATTGTAGTTACTTACTGTCAGGGGTGCCATCCCACAAGTTGGAGCTGAAGGTGGGTGTGCCAGTTTTATTGATGCGTAACTTGGATGCACCACGATTATGCAATGGCACCAGGTTACGCATCACGGACCTGAGAAGGCATATCGTGCAGGCCACCATCATCACGGGTGGAGCCAAGAGAGGGACTGTATTAATACCACGAATTTCCATCATCCCAACAAACTTGCCATTCCAGGTTAACCAGTTACAGTTTCCATTGAAAGTGGCCTTCTCGATTACAATAAACAAGTGGCAGGTATTCATGTGGCCACCCCATGTTTCTCGCACAGACAGTTCTACATAGGCTGCTCCCGTGTATCGAGAGCTAGAAATCTCTACGTATACTCTGAGAACAAGAAGTCTCGTAATGTCTTTTACAGGGACGTATTGCAATAGTTTTTTGGCTCTCCATCCGTTCCAAGACAATTATGTATTCCGTGCTAACAATGTCGCAAACAGTCATGCAGTTATTTATGCCCTTTCTTGGCACTTTAATGTCTGACTATTGAACCGCGGGTAACACCGCAGGGAGCAGCTAGTATATTAGTAAAAAAAAGTGATGGACAGAGAGAAGGGGCCGCGGCTGATTAGCCGTGCGTACAGGGGCGCCGTGCTGCGGTGCGAGCGACCGTTTGTCGCGGGGGTTCGAGTCCCCCATCGGGCGTGGGTGTTTCTGTTGTCCTTAGGTTACTTTTCTTTATGTTAAGTAGTTTGTAAGCTACGTACAAATAACCACGCAGTCAGTCCCATTGTTTTACAAACATTAGATTAGAAAACGACGCAATTGCAAAATTAATTTGCAGTTACGTCACTCGTCTTCCGTAACGGCGGTATATTCTCTGCAAATCACCGTAAAGGTACCTGGCGGAGGGTACACTGTACCACTACTAGGCATTTCCTTTCCTATTCCACTCCCAAACGGAGTTGATCGTTAATCACATGCATGGGGCAGATGTAAGTGCACCACAAATAATGAGATCTTTCAGGCTATTCCACACTGCACGTGGCATGCGTGTCCGGTCGTACGCTAGCTACGTTTAAAAATGTGGCTATGTGGCTTCCCATATTATCAAATGGCGCTTTTCACACCGCAGGGCCACGGACGCGCGCCACGTCAGTCACGCGTGGCTTCCATTCGCACCCTGAGCGATCTCTCTAACCGTGGCCGGCCACGTTCTCAGTCCGCGCATGAGCAGAGCGAAGGTAAGACCTCGTGCAAGGCAAGCCTCGAGCACTACACAGCGCGTCATCTTTTTGTCTGAGCTGTGGCGTTTATTGTTGATGATTCACAAGTAGTTGGTGTGCCATTGTGTGTTCCAGTAACGTTTTAGGCTCAAAATGGAGCAGTTAATTGAACAAGTCCGCTCTCATCCTGTCATTTGGGACTCAACATTGGTAATCTATAGAGATATAGCTTTGAAAGCAAAAGCATGGGACGAAATTGCCGAAGCGTTGTCAAAGACAGTAAGTACATACATATCCTTCGGTAATACTATTAAATATCTCAGAAAAAAATTACACAATCGTTTATTAAACCGGCAATATTGATAAATGTGATAAGTATCCAGTCACCATAATTGTTCACTGTACTTATTAATGATATTTGTCGTATAGGCGACTCCATCCATCTGGCGCAGAGCGACCACTGTCGTGTAGGCGACTCCATCCATCTGGCGCAGAGCTACCACATTAAAATTATTAAAATTGGAAGAACCAGCATTGGCCGCATTGATATATATATATATACGTATAATACAACAGATCGATTTCGGTCAGTGTCTGACCAGCCTCAGTGCTAGAATCCAAGCCCTATGGGCTCACAAAGAGTTGCACTTTGCGTATTAACATCAAGTAGGCAGTACATAAAAGGAATGTCAATCATTGAAGTCAAAGAATACAATAAAACCAGCTCATCGTCACTACTGTCGTTGCTGCTGGTGTCATCAAAGCAAAGTAAGCCACACGAAAATCCAGACTGACACCACGGAACCGTCGGAGCTGACATCTTTCTGCATACTAGGAAAAAACGTGGCCGGTGTAGCATCGCAACTGTGGCCGCTGTGTGGAATGGTACGTGGCTAGCGTGGCCGGCGTGTCGTGCATCCAGACACACACGCCACGTGCAGTGTGGAATAGCCTTTCGCGGGTGTCAAAGCGAGTCTAGCGTGTTGAGCGCGGACGTCGACCCACCCACGTAACCGGTGAGGACGTATACGGCTCCGCTGCCGCGGCCGCTCCCGTAGCCTTCAGAAAATGGAGAGGGCGGTTATCCTCTTACTGGGACGGAAATGGATCCGGCGCCGGACGCCTGGAATTCGATAGACGCGTCGGCAGCAGCGGCAGCAGGTAGCGCCCCTCTACCCTCTGCTGGGCGGGGCTTCGACAGGCCAGGGCGATGGCCGCGCCTTCTCGGGTGGCGGCCTCACAGCCAGGCTATAGGAGCCGGCCAGCCGCTCCTGTAAACAGCAGGCCGCACAAGCAGGCTGTGTGGAAAGGCGCCGAGACTGTGCTATTGCTACGAGCGTTGGTGCAAAAGACATGGCAATTATTTTTCCCCCTTGTACAGGGTGTCCGATAAAGGACTTCCTGATTTCAAAATTAAATATCTCGAAAACAAAGATCGATAGAGGAATGCAGTAAACGGTATGTTTATTGTGAAATCTGTAAGATGTTTATACAGCAGTTTGAAATAATAGTTACAAAATCTGCTAACAGATGGCGCTGTACGCTGTACTGATATCAGCATACATAAGTGAAATAATAGTATGAAAACACTCTGCAAACAATCACATCACAACGTTTTCAAAATGTTCACCATTGGCACTACAGAGGTAGCGCAAACGAAGATTGAAATTCTCCATCACACTTCGTAGTGTCTCAACCGAAACGCATTCACATGCCACAGAGGTCGCCGATTCAAGCTCGTCCAGCGTGGTGGGATGTTCGGGTAGACCATGTCTTTCACTGCGCCCCACAAAAAAAAGGTCACAGGGAGTCATATCTGGCGAATATGGAGGCCAAGCTATGCCTGCACCAGTAAATGTGAGATATGTGGGATATTCCAAAGCAATGACTCGAATCCCGACGTATTCCTCAAGAAAGCGAAACACTTATTCGGTCCGATGTGGTCGGGCTCCATCTTGCATAAACCATTCAGTACCTGATCGATCCTCTAACGCTTGCGACAAATTGTTCCAAAATTGCTACGGGACGGGCACCAGTGACCGTTTCTCCAATGAAAAAGGGCCAATAATACACCTGCTGCATACTGCAGCCCACACAGTAACTTTAGGAGAATAAAGGGGTTTCGCTTCACACCAATATGGCTTTTCGGAACCCCAAAATCGTCAGTTATGCTTATTCACGTCTCCATTCAGGTGGAAGTGTGCTTCATCTGTAAAATAGATGCAGCCAACATCAAATCGTTCACTATCAATCACTGTGAGCATCTGATTAGCAAAGGAAACCCTTTGTTGCACAGCTCTTACGGGTATGGCCTGGTGCGTTTGAATTTTGAATGAATACATGTGTAGCCTCTTTCTCAGTATTTTCTGAGTGCTGGAACGCTTCAAACCAGTCTCAGATGCAATTCCACGGACGGATGACATTGTATTTCGCTGAATAATTCCAGAAACTGTGGCGATATTTTCAGGCGTAACTGCGGTTTGCTTGCGGCCAACATGCCCCACTAGATCATCAGTTACGCTGCCTGTTCGTTGAAATTTTGCGAAGAGCGTACGAATGGTTTTCGCATCGGGTCTTTTTGGAACATTAAATCGTACTTAAAAACTTCTCCTTGTTGCAGTAGGACTCTCTCCTAACCTATGGTACTCTAGCACCAGTAAAACGCGTTGTTCAATGGAGTACACGGTGTTAGCAAAAACGGAATACTTCAAAAGAAAGAAAAAACTCTATATTAGTGAACTAGGGAATTCTGAAACAGAGTTTAGTTAAACGACTGCCCTGGCCACCAGTTCTCGGGCGTTACCTAGCATTGAAATAACAAAATTCCCACCATAACTGTCTGAGCACCAATCACCGACAGTCATTTCAGAAAAGGTTACAAAAGTTCTCCTCCGGGCATGCTCTGTTTCAGGTCGTTCACCTGTTTCGCTACCGGTTGGGTGAGGCGCCCGTGTTTGCGTAAGCTATAGAGAGCCTATATACAGGGTGTCCAAAAAAGGGCTCCCTGATTTCAAAATTAAAGATCTCGAAAACAGAGATCGATAGAGGAATGCAGTAAACGGTATTTTTATTGTGAAAACTGTAATAAGTGTATACAGCAGTTTGAAATAATAGTTACAAAAGCTGCTAACAGATGGCGCTGTAATCGCCATACGTAATACCTAGTATAAATAGTGATCCGAAGCCCAGAGCGATCAGTTCCACTACTGAAACGTGAAAGGAGGTTAGCGTACCGAAGGAAGAGATTAAAACCATGTACTCCATTGAACAACGCGTTTTTCTGGTGCTGGAGTACCACAGGTTAGAAGAGAGTCCTACGGCAACAAGGCGAAGTTTTCAAACACGATGTAATGTTCCAAAATGACCCGATGCGAAAACCAATCGTACGCTCTTCGTAAAATTTTAACGAACAGGCAGCGAAACTGATGATCTAGTTGGGCATGTTGGCCGCAAGCAAACCGCAGTTACGCCTGAAAATATCTCCACAGAATTATTCAGCGAAATCCAATGTCATCCGTCGTAGAATTGCATCTGAGACTGTTTTGAATGGTTTATGCAAGTTGGAGCCCGACCACATCGGACCGAACAAGTGTTTCGATTTCTTGAGGAATCCTTCAGGAATCGAATCATTGCTTCGGAATATCCCAAATTTACTGGTGCAGGGATTAATTGGCCTCCATATCGCCTGATTTGACTCCCTTTGACTTTTTTTTTTTGTGGGGCACAATGAAAGACATGGTCTGCCCGAAGCATCCCGCCACGCTGGACGAGCTTGAATCGGCGATCTCTGTGGCATGTGAATCCATTTCGCTTGAGACACTACGAAAAGTGATGTCGAATTTCAATCTTCGTTTGCGCCACCTATTTAATGGCAATGGTGAACATTTTGAAAACATTTTGATGTGATTGTTTGCAAAGAGTGTTTTCATACGATTCATTATGTATGCTGATATGAGCTGTACAGCGTACAGCGCCATCTGTTAGCAGCTTTTGTAACTATTATTTCAAACTGGTGTATAAACATCTTACAGCTTTCACAATAAACATCCGTTTACAGCATTCCTCTATCGATCTTTGTTTTCGAGATATTTAATTTTGAAATCAGGGAGACCTTTTCAGGACACCCTGTAGGAAGACAGTGGTCGCCATGTTTTTACCAGACTGCGCGCTGGACGTGCATTGCATAGCGATCCAGGCAGAAATGTAGCCACTTAAAGACTGAAATAAGCCATCACTTTCACCCATGACACCAAAGCACATCTTCTAGCTTACTAATCAGTACGTGGTTAAAGAAATGCCATTCATCTATATACATACAGACCTAATGAATTTGTAAGCAAATAAGTCTCGTGAAACAGTTTGTATGACTGTCGAATGTTAATACCATATTTTACGATCTTCTGGTGATTTCGACAGTTGGCTGATGATTAATAATAGAGATACTCCATGTAATGTATCTAAATGAAAGTAATGGTATTTCAGAGTTTTCTGTCTGAATATCTATCGTCGAAATTAGTAAAATATTATCACTTTCCGCCCCAATATAATGCATTTTAAATGTGCTGTCAATCTGATAATATTCTCCTACACTGGGAAATACCAAAACCGTCATTCTGTAGATACTTTTAGGGACAGAGTATCACAGAAAATCGGAAAAATACCGATACTACCTCTAGTGAAACAGCAGAAACAGGCTCAAAATATGTATCTGAATATCTGCAATGAGTCGTCCCGCCCCTCTCCCTTTCTCACGCGACATTCTGTAACCAATTATAGGACTGTGAATAGCCAATAATACACATCCAAGGGGGAGGTGCCGTAGCAGTTTTAAAACATATCTTGCACGATATATAAAAAATCAGAACCATGAACAAACAAAAAGCTTGCAAATACTGTTTAAAAAGATTTACCGCTTACCGGATTCAAACTCGCATCCTTCACAATATAAATTCATAACGAAATCACTATACCACACGGGCATTTCACAGGCAGTAGTTCTATTACTAAGTTCATCAATGCCTTTCTTGCTTTGTATGTCGCCTATACGGTTTCCGCTTTTTCGGTTAATTTTCTTTGCCCACTTTTCCCGTATTACCTCATTCCTTGAAAACGCAAGCATCACATAGCAATCTTTGCTTCCGTTTTTACAGCCAACAGAGGAAGAACAACGAGCCATTTATCTTGATTGTGCTTAAATATTATGATTAATAATTACACTCAGTAAATCACTACAAACCAACTTATAATCTTAAAAATTGCCGCGTAGTTCTAAGGTTATTGTCAAGGGACAGAAAACACGTTAATTTACGTCAATAGAACAGACAAAAGACGTGGAAAAGTGTAGCAGTGCTTATCATAATACAACCTGTACGTAACTGTACAGTGAAATCGCTGTCAAGAGCTTATAAGACACTGCACAGTACAGCAACACACACTGAAGCTTTTCACTCACATGTGAAGCCCCCCAAATCTGGTAAAAACATGGCGTTCTGGGCTGTCACCCAATCAGGAGCGGTCTCACGCATGGCCACTCTCTCCCTATACAGGCTCTCTACGTAAGGTACTCCCCCCGCCTCGCACTACCGAAGCCGTTGGCATGGAGCGGCTGTTTTACGAATGCCGGACGAACTCCCGGGATCAGTTTTCAGAAAAGTGCACTGGCAGAACGCGGTCATCCCGTGGTCACCCTTGCTCCAAGCCGAGCGAATATTCTGTTAAATGATATCCCATCGAAATTGGCGTCCAGCGATCATTAACAGAGTTTAATTATTTCAGGTACAGGTACGGAGAACGGTTGAGTGGTGAGTATCCACTCGGAATGGATAAGCACTTCACAATATTTTGGAGGAACACCTAAAAATTAGTACCAGGTTTCGATTTGTAGGAGGATTTTAGCTCGCATCTAACGATGCACCAAATTTATGTTTCTACAATTACGCAAGAATTTCTGGACTGTACTGGGAGGACATTTTTCTGGCAGAACGTTTTCTAGAATATATGCCGACACGGCAATGTAAGGACGGTCCGATCGGGCCTAGGGACAGTCCTGAGTTGGTCGTTTTAGAAGGCGTAGTTAAGTCGGTCGGATCGTTCTCTCTCTCTCTCTCTCTCTCTCTCTCCTCTCTCTCTCTCTCTCTCTCTCTCTCTCTCTCTTTCTATCTCTCTCTCTCTCTCTCTCTCTCTTTTACATAGAAAAAACATTAGCAAAACTTAATTAAGGAAACGGCACTATATATATTACTGAAACAATAGGAACAATTTAAAACAAAGTCATGATTGACACGTAAAAACAAGGAAAATGCTCGCGAGCACTCTTTTAAAAAACAAGAAAATTAACTTACAAATGCAACTTAAGAATACAGGACAAGAATTTAACTTAACTTGACGACGAACCGCAGTGGCCAAGAGCTCGTAAGGAGAAAGCTATCATGGAATCAATTACACATACTCAGGTACTAGGTTTCAACACTAAGTGCAGGAACCCGCCCTCCACTGAAGTGGAAACCTAACTGGGCCCTGTCCGCTGGGTCCAGCCGCCAGACTACAAATCTTGACCTCAATGCACAACTGGAACATACAAATATATAGGAAACAATTGCTAAAATGTCCATAAATCAACAACAGCTTAAAAGTAATCAAATACACTACACAAAATTTTTGAAATATTACGGGACAACAGATTATCGTTAATCCAAATGTGGAAGAAAATGCGCCAACATAGGCATTGGCACCCCGCGTTAAATAGTCGCCTACACTTAAGGACCACGGAAGGCAGCGCAGAGTGACAGCAATGAATAAATATCAAATATAAGCGCCCACAAAATCGGTGCATATTAAATATAAAATAGTATCACAGACACAAATGTTCGAGAGCGCTATTATCAACAAATAACCTTACAGATCTTGTGACAACTTACTAGAAGTGATATTACCTAAAGTCCACCGAGCATAAGCTTACGAACTTGTAATCAGTTTGTTACCAAGTGCATCACCAACTAACTAGTGCCGTATTCAGGTGAGGCGTCACGGTTCTATGCCAGCCACACAATATCACACGGCAATAACAACAGGCATCTCCATCCACGACGTACAAATTATTTGCGAGACACTTGGCGACTTAAATAATACACAACACTTCTGAAACAGACAGATGTATTACAGTACAGCACTGAAACATCCGCTAGTAAGTGTCACACTGCGATACCAAACTTGACTTCCACATTCCCTTGCTAGAGAAGCATGGGGCACAGAACCGCCAACAGGTGTAACCGTCGCCGAAATCCACCGTCTGCTGACACACTGCGCGAGCATGCCGACTCGCCCGGCCCACGGAAGTTGCTGCCCCCTGGTGCGTGCTACGTCTACAACCGCCACACGCCTCCGCCCCGAAAATCACTACACTGCTCACTCGGGGAAACAGAGATATATCGGCGGAAATGGCAACGATAATCGCAATTCCACGGAGCGGAACTATAAAATCGAACCGCACGGTTCAACTACTTTACAATTGTCAAAATGTTCGAATATTATTGACATCGTTTCTACGCTGTATTGCAGTTCGAGCTAATTTTATTTACGTAATCGAGTGACTTTTAAAGGAGTACACTTATTCTCCCATGAACATATCGCTATTAGAAATTCTGTTACTCTGCCTTGGGCACATTTTATTGTTATTTGAAGTGTGCATTGACACATTCCATTTCTATGTAATATTATGCTTTTTTATTTTAAAATAAAAAATGGAAGCGCGTCTGGTGTAAAATAAATCTCTTAATTGCAGTCAGCATAAGAAAGATTACCTCTTATAATCAATTTTAACAGCTGCTGCGAAATACACACAACCAAACATTCTGCTTTTATTTTATTGACAATCTGAGCCATAAGCCAGCCAGTAAGCATTATGTCTGACCTGTGTAGCAGCGAGCAGTCTGTCGGTGGCTGGACTCGGAGAGTGAAGGTTGTCTGCCAGGCAGTTCTGTAGCTTAGGCAGGCGCACTGCATTAATACTTCAGCGTAATTAATTTTGAAAAGCCGTTAGTCTGCCTTGTTCTGAAGAACATTGACTCACTAGCTGGGTTTACGCATTTGCTCTTTGAAAGAAAATGGTAAATTTCTTTGTAATTATAGTATTGTGTGATTATTGTTGCAGTAGGTGCTTGATGTTTCTTATTAATGAAATTAGCTAACAAAAGTTGCTAGTTTTGATTTTACCTGATGTCACTGACCTGTTCCCATTCCTTTCACCATTTTGAAGATTAATTTTGTCTTGTGTTATTGCCCTTTCACAAAGTAGGTCATTGACTTACAATTTAATGAAAATATGAGTGAAAGTATACTACTAAAAGTGCATAAGAATAAGAGTAACGCATAGGTACTCAAAGTGATACCCATAAATAGAAAGTTTTGATGTCTTGTTAAAATATTATATTGTTAAGTTAATTAATTGGCTTAATGATACAACAAGACGCAGTTGTCTTGCAAGGAAGACAGTATTTGTATTCAATTGTGTTCTTATAAAGATAATCAGATTTTATCTGTTTTAAGAATTTACCCAAATGCAATTGACGCAGTGTAGGGATTGTTGTGTAATGCACACCACTACATTGACACTCATGACTAATCGATTTTATTTGATATTCCAATTGAAGTTATATTTCATAAAGCTAATAAAAAATATTCCAGCAATCAGACTCGCATTTATTTTTCTTCGCTCTCGCACTTGAATGGCTTGAGTATAGTCTGGTCACTAGTATGAAGTGTACGCTAAAAATAATCTTGAAATAATCTTAGCTGAAATTAAGTTTCAAATACACGCGATCAGAGCTCAGTCAGATTACGATTTTAATTACAATTGTCTCATTAACAGTTTGCCTTCATTTACCGCGTTATTGTTGCGTTACAAACACTCACACGTAATTTTACTACATTCAATGTCAGATTCGTGTAATAAATTTCAAGTACAGAATTACACGAAAATTCATACTTTAATCAGTTTATTTAATAGACACGGTGATCACATTGTTTTGTTGGTAAATTCCATCTGTGACAGTTACGCCAAACACGACCAGTGACCCATTCGTAGTTAATGCAGAAAAGGTCACACGATCCTAAATCAAAATCACACACACACGAGTTTTAACTTTAGTGGTTCTCCAATGTGAAGATTTTAAAATGGGAAATCAACTTCATTAGTCAAAAATCAAACATCATGTTGTAGCCCACCATCAGTACACAGCTGAACTAATTGAAATGACCGGCATCGAATTATTAACTTTGTTTCGAATAATGTGTACATGGAAAGAGTCAAATTAGAAACGACCGCAGCAGAAAAGAATAGTAGTCCGTTACGTCACAAATTTCAATTTTCGATGTTCAGATAATATTACTTAGAATTGTAATTCGTGACAGAGAATGTTGAGAGTCTTAGATATCTACTTCTGTTTACCACTACATGACTATGTAGACGACTATTTTTATTTTGTGGAAATCACAGACAAAGTATCTTTCAACATGTATGTTTTTCATTCGCACAGTTGTATAACCAGTACTAAAAATCGGTACTTAGATTTCATATTCATATATTACAATTGCTAAAAGTTATAAATGCATTTAATCATGTAAATAGGTGATTGCGTCCCTTTTTAAATATCAGATTTTGGTGATGATTTCTCATTTCCATTGATTGTTATCCAGCAACTGCCAAGTTTAGATGTTGTTTAGGCAGCAGTACTAAAAAGCGTTATGCAATGCTTGGGTGGGTATACATTATATCGTATGAGGTAACAGAGTGGCGAGGAAGATGGATAGTATAATTTTAGTATTGTTTCGCAAGTAACCTGTTTTTAATAAACAATTAACTGTCTCTCACTTCAACAATAGTTTCATGTTAGTAGGTCACTTCAATAAGTCGCCGCAAATCATCATAAATCCTTGTGAGTATGAAAATACCCCTTGTTAACAATGTTATTCTCGAAGAACGACCTATTGATCCATAGTAAACACGAACTCAGATGAGTAATGAGTGCTGTCAACAAGGGATGTCAATTAGATTCCGTTTTTCTAGATTTACGGAAGGATTTTGACACTGTACCTCACAAGCGTTTTCTAGTGAAAATGCGTGCTTACGGACTACCGCCACAGTTGTGTGATTGTATTGGTGATTTCGTGTCAAAACGAACCCATTACGTTGAAACTGACGGTAAGACATCGAGCTGGACAGGAGTGATATCTGACGTCCCTCAGGGAAGTGTTTTAGGGCCCCTACTGTTCCTTATTTTTATAAACGATTTAGGGGACAATCTGAATAGCCCTCTTACACTGTTCGCGGATGATACTACCATTTATCGGCTAGCAAATTCACCAAAAGATCAAAAGAAATCGAAAAATGATTAGATATGATACCTGCATATTGCAACAATTGGCAATTCATCGCCATCATCATCGTGTCCCTCGTCGTTCCATCTTATTCGAGGGGTCGACGAATGAAGCTTCTCCACTAGTTCCGGTCCTTGACTTTCTATTCTTCGATATATGCCAGAGTGTATACCCTCTGTTCTATATCCGACTTCAGCAAGTCTCTGTACCTCAGTAGTGGCCGTCCTCTCTCTTGTCTCTTAGGTTTACCTGTACATTTGTCTTGGTAGTCTGTTTCCATACATACGACGCATGTGCCCATACTATCTGAATCGCCATGTACTTATTCGGTGTTGTAGTTTTGTGACTTGAGCCTGGTAACGGATTTCCACATTCCGAACCATACTCCACGTGTCTTTGCAACCGAAGTACGAACGCATCTCATTTCCACTGCTTGCATTCTGCTGACATTCTTTCTTTTTTTCTTTTCATGCGCCATGATTCACAATCGTATATCAAAATAGGTATGTAATTTGCCTAAGGGAGAGAAATTGACAATGGACTCTTAAAAGTTATGTTTCAAGTCGTCCATATGACCACTAAAATAAATCCGATGAACTGCATTTACGTGATAACTCAGTGAAATCTACTGGCCGTAAATTCAACTAAACACCTACTAATAACAACTACGAACGACTTAAATTGGAAAGAAGAAACAGAGAATATCGTAGGGAAGGCGCACCAGAAGCTACATTTCATTGGCAGATCATTTACAAGATGCAACAGTTCTACTAAAGAAACCGCCTACACTACACTTGTGCATCCTATTTTGGAGAATGGCTGCGCATTTTGGGATCCACACCAGGTGGGACTGACAGACTATTTGGAGAAAGTATAGAGAAGGGCAGCCTGTTCTGTATTATCGCGATATATGGGACAGACTGTCACGGAAATTATGCATGATATCATTAAAACAACGGCGTTACTCGTTGCGACAAGACTGACGAAATTTCTTTCACAAACTTTCTCTTCCGAGTGTGAACATATTGTATTAGCACCGATCTACATTGGGAGACATTATCATCCTAATAAATAAGAGAAGTCAGATCGAAAAGAGATTATATAAATGGGAATTTTAAACCCTGAGACCGTTTTTCGTGTGCAGTATGACAAAGACATCTAATATATAAAGCATAGTTTCCGTATGTTTGTACGTGTTGCATACATTGTCGCGAAATGCAGCAGTTTTTCGCGCATCTCATTGTTTATGACATCATATCTCGTGAAAAATATATTGTGATTCTTACACTTACGGCGACCGTCCTCATGGATTGAAGCTTACGTGTCATGAAGATTGAAACAAAAACTGTAGATTTGTATGCAACACGTACAAACATACGGACACTCTGCTTTATATATTAGATGTGCGCAATTGTGTTCTACCAAGTTTCAATAGAGAAGTGTTTATAAAATTGTGTATGAGTTTATTTAGTGGAATTATGGAATCAACGCACGGCCTTGAATCTGAACTGATTCCCTGAGATCTCATCATTATACAACATCAAAAACATCGGTAAGGAAGAAAATCTAGGCGGACTTTGAACTTGCAGTAAAACAATACTCTTACAAACAGTTAAATTTGATATAAATACATATTTTTGCTTTGGCTGTCAATTACGTTACTTGCAAATATAAATAATAATTTAATACTAAAAATATTTATATAAAGTATTTAGTTAATTGAGGACAAGTTAGATGAAAATCAGTGTGGGTTTAGGCCTCTTAGAGGCTGTCAGGACCAGATCTTTAGCTTACGGCAGGTAATGGAAAAGTGCTATGAGTGGAACAGGGAATTGTATCTGTTTCGTAGATCTAGAAAAGGCTTATGACCGTGTTCCTAGGAGGAAGCTACTGTCAGTTCTACAAGATTATGGTATAGGAGGCAAACGTATGAAGGCAATTAAAGGGCTCTACGTAGACTGTCAGGCAGCAGTTAGAGTAGATGGCAAATTAAGCTCATGTTTCAGGGTAGTTTCAGGGGTAAGACAAGGCTGTAACCTGTCACCACAGTTGTCCATACAATTCATGGATCATATGTTAAAAACAGTAGACTAGCAGGACGGGATTAAAATAGGTCAAAACAAAATATGCAGTCTCGCATATGCGGATGAATTAGTTGTAATGGCCGATACGATTGAAAAGTTGGTAACTAATATTTCAGAGATCGATCAGAGGTGCAAGGATTACGATATGATGATCAGCATCTCCAAAACGAAAGTAATATATGTGGAAAATATGTTTAAACAGACTGAGTACCAAATAGGAGGAACAAAGAACAGGTAGACAGTTTCAAGTACCTTGGATTATTTTCTCAGAGGATGGCAACATAGTGGAAGTACTGGAATCGAGGTGCAGCAAAGCTAATGCAGTGAGTGCTCAGCTATGATCTACTCTCTTCTGCAAGAAGGAAGTAAGTACTAAGACTAACTTAGCAGTGCACCGCTCTATCTTTCGACCAACTTTGTTGCATGGGAGTGAAAGTTGGGTGGATACAGGTTACCTCATTCATAAGATAGATGTCACAGATATGAAAGTAGCAAGAATGATTGCAGGTACTAATAGATGAGAATAATGGCAGGAGGGTGTCCAAAATGAGGAAATGAAAGAAATACTTGGAATGAACACTATAGATGAAGCAGTTAGAGCGAACAGACTGAGATGGTGGGGTCATGTTACAGGCATGGAAGAAGCAAGGTGACCTAAGATATGAGCTCGGCAGCAGAGGGTGAGAGGAGCCGAGGTAGACCAAGAAGAAAGTACTTCATAGAGGTGGTTCAGAGGCGAGCAGCTAGATATGTTACCGGTAGGTTCGACCAATGCGCGAGTGTCACAGAAATGCTCCGGCAACTCAATTGGGGATCGCTGGAAGAAAGACGACATTCTTTTCTTGAATTTCTGTTAAGTAAATTTAGAGGGCCGGAATTTGAAGCTGAGTGTAGTACGATCTTGCTGCCGCGTAAAGATCACAAAGACAAGGTAAGAGAAATTAGGGTTCGTACGAAGGCATATAGGCAATCTTTTTTTCCTCGTTCAATTTGGGAGTGGAATGGGAAAGGAAATGCCTAGTAGTGGTACAGTGTACCCTCCGCCACGCACCTTACGGTGAATTGCGGAGTATGTATGTAGATGTAGATGTACTTAGATTCGGTGCACAATGATTTTGAAATAAAAGGCATAACGAGGAGGATCAATGTTAGCATTTAATAGGGGATCATGGGAAATTTTATTAGAGGTAATATGCTGAAAGGTATAATCAGTCTCTAATGATGATGATTAATTAAAATTTTAATTTGTGATAGTATATTTTGTAACGGTGACTAAACATGACCTTTTAGAAGAAAGATCAACGGTCAAGAAAGAGAGCTGCTTAGAGACACAGTGCATTGTCTCACTCTGCAACTTCGTTTGAATGACTAATATTTTTCGTCGTCCTGTGCCGTGCACTATACTGTTGGAAGAGATCAGTGAGTCAAAGCGTGTGAGGAGTAAACTATGAGATTCTGGTGATGGCACCTACATTTCTTGTGGTGAAAGCTCTGGCTAGCTAGGTACTGGAGTCGGCTTGCGCGTTGGCTGTTGGGGGGCAGCCACTACGCAGATGTGGACATCGTGTGGGCGCTATGCGAGCGCTCTGCATTCCGCGCGCGTCTGGCGCTCCACCAGCTGGCTACAAGGGACAGGCCGGCCATAACCGACGACGGCTGACCGCCAATCTGCCCTGACAGGTAATCCACGGGCACACGCGCGGTGACGCGCGTCTGTGATGGACACTTAGAGACAAAGTGATAAACACAGGTGAGCTATTTACGGCTCAAAAGTAATATCCATAATTGTAAACACATTCATCCCAATACATTTACCGAACTGTCAGTTTAATAAGTCATGGGTGTAAAATACTAACACGAATTATTTACAGAAAAATAGAAAAACTTGTGGAATCCGACTTCAAGGAAGATCAGTTTGGATATAGGAGAAAGTAGGAACACGACTTATCTTAGAAGATAGGCTAAGGAAAGGGAAACATATGTTTTTAGCGTTTGTCGATTTGGAGAAAGCTTTTGACAACGTCGACTGGAATACACGCATCCAAATTCTGAAAGTATCAGGGCTAAAATATAGGAAGCGAAGAGCTATATCCAACCTATACAAAAACCAGACGGCAGTTGTTAGAGTCGAAGGGCAAGAAAGGGACCCTGAGGTTGGGAAGGGAGTAAGACAGGGTTGTACCCTTTCCTCAATGTTTCTCAATCTGTACATTCAGCAGGCAATGATGGAATGGAAGGAAAAATTTGGAGAGGGCATTACAGTGCAGGGAGAAGAAATAAAAACTTTTTGGTTTGCCGGTGACATAGTAATTCTGTCAGAGACCGCAAAAGATCTGGTAGAGCAATTGAATGGGATGGATAGTGTCTTGAAAGGAAGATATAAGATGAACATTAACCCTTAATCCGAAACATCTCTGAAATATGCGTAACTAGAAACATGCGGTCTCTCAGACCACCTAATGTTATTATGTCACCGACCTCCACATTAGTTCACATAAATTAAGAAAGAGTCAGTTAATTCATATTCCACTCCCATGAACCACAGACATTGCCGAGGAGGGGGGGCTTGCGTGCCTCAACGATACAGATAGCCGTACCGTAGGTGCAACCACAGCGGAGGGGTATCTGTGGAGAAGCCAGACAAACGTGTAGTTCCTGAAGAGGGGCAGCAGCCTTTTCAGTAGTTACAGGAGCAACAGTCTGGATGAGTGACTCAGCTGGCCTTGTAACATCAGCTAATGTGGCATTGCCACACAGTTACTGCGAACGGCTGAAAGCAAGGTGAAACTACAGCCGTTATCTTTCCCGAGGACATGCAGTTCTACTGTATGAACATATGATGATGGCATCCTCTCGGGTAAAATATTCCGGAGGTAAAATAGTCCCCCATTCGGATCTCCGGGCGGGGACTACTCAGGAGGATATGATCATCAGGAAACAATACTGGCATTCTACGGGTCGGAGCGTGGAATGTTAGATCCCTTAATCAGGTAGGAAAATTAGAAAATTTAAAAAGGGAAATGGATAGGTTGAAGCTAGATATAGTGGGGATTAGTGAAGTTCGGTGGCAGGATGAACAGGATTTCTGGTCAGGTGAGTACAGGATTATGAATACAAAATCAGTTGGGGGTATCACAGGAGTAGGATTGATAATAAATTAGAAAATAGGAATGCGGGTAAACTACTATGACCAGCAAAGTGACCACATTATCATTGTCAAAATAGATACGAAGCCAACACCGAAAACAGTAGTACAGGTTTATATGCCAACTAGCTCTGCCGATGATGAAGAAATCGAATAAATATATGAGGAGCTAAAGGAAATTATTCATATAATTAAGGGAGAGGAAAACTTAATTGTTATGGGAGACTGGAATTAGGTAGTAGGACAAAGAAGGAAAGGGAAGATAGTAGCTGAATGTGGTCTGGGCAAAAGGAATGAAAGAGGAAGCCCCCTGGTAGAATTTTGCACAGAACATAACTTAGTTATAACAAACACCTGGTTTAAGAATCACAAAAGAAGGTTGTATACGTGGAAGCGACCAGGAGACACAGGGAGATACCAGATAGACTTTATAATGGTAAGACATAGACTTCGGTACCAGGTTTTAAACTGTAAGACATACCCAGGGGCAGATATAGATTCTGACCATAACTTGTTGGTTATGAACTGTAGGCTGAAACTGAAGAAACTACAAAAAGGTAGGAAAATAAGGAGATGGGACCTGGATAAATTGAAGGAACGTGAGGTTCTTAAGAATTTCAGAGGGAGCTTCAGGCAACAATTGACAGAAACGGGGGAAAATAAAACAGTAGAGGAGGAATGGGTAGCATTGAGAGATGAAATAGTGAAGGCAGCAGAGGACAAAACAGGTAGGAAGGCAAGACCTACAAAATATCTTTGGATATCACAGGAGATACTAAATTTAATAGATGAAAGGAAAATATAAAAATGCAGTAAATGAAACAGGCAAAATGGAGTACAGACGACTAAGAAATGTGATTGACAGGAAGTGCAAAATGGCTAAGCAGGAGTGGCTAGAAGGCAAATACAAGGATGTAGAAGAATGTATAAATAGGGGGAAAATAGATACAGCCAACAGGAAAATAAAAGAAACATTTGGAGATAAGAAAAACAGCTCTATGAATATCAAGGACACTGATGGAAAACCAGTTCTCAGCAAAGAAGGGAAAGCTGAAAGGTGGAAAGAGTATATAGAGAGGCTCTATGAAGGAAATGAACTTAGCGGCAATATTGTAGATAGGGGAGAAGTAATAGATGAGGATGAAATAGGAGATACTATACTGACAGATGAATTTGACAGAGCATTGAAAGACCTAAGTCGAAACAAGGCCACTGGAGTAGATGATATTCCGTCAGAGCTACTGAAGTCGCTGGTAGAACCAGGTGTGTAAGATATATGAGACAGGTGAAGTACCCTCAGACAGTAAGAAAAATGTTATAATCCCCATTCCAAAGAAAGCAGGTGCAGACAGGTGTGTAAACTACAGAACCATCAATTTAATAAGTCATGGTTGCAAAATATTAACGCGAATTATATACAGAAGTATGGAAAACCTGGTAGAAGCCGAACTCGGAGAAGATCAGTTTGGGTTCAGGAGAAATGTAGGAACACGGGAGGCAATACTCACATTACGGCTTATCCTAGAAGATAGATTAAGAAAAGGCAAACCTACATTTCTAGCTTTTGTTGATTTGGAGAAGGCTTTTGAAAATGTTGATTGGAATAACCTCTTTCAAGTTCTGAAGCAAGCAGAAGTAAGACATAGGGAGCGTAAGGTTATTTACAACTTGTGCCAAAAACAGACAGCGGTTGTCAGAGTTGAAGGGCATGAAAAGTATGCAGTGGTTGGGAAGGGAGTAAGACAGAGTTGTAGCCTTTCTCCAATGTTATTCAATTTGTACATTGAGCAAGCTATAAAGGAAAGCAAGTAGAAATTTGGAGAAGGAATTAAAATTAAGGATGAAGAATTAAAAACATTGAGTTTTGCCGACAACATAGTAATTCTGTCAGATACAGCAAAGGACCTGGAAGAGCAATTGAACGGAATGGACAGTGTGCTGAAAGGTGCATATAAGATGAACATTAACAAGAGCAAAACGTGCAGTGTAAGAAAATCAGGTGATGCTGAAGGAATTAGATTAGGTAACGAAGCAATAAAGGAAGTAGATGAGTTTTGTTACTTGGGCAGTAAAATAACAAATGATGGTCGCAGTACAGAGGATATAAAGGTACTGGGAAGTGGGAGCCGCGCATTTTTGCAGTGCTGCCACACTCGACCTTTAAAATAAACGAGGGGTCTGAGAGATCGATGTTTCGCGTTAAGGGTTAACACGAGTAAAACGAAGGTAATGGATTGCAATGTTAGAAAATCAAGTGATGCTCAAGGAATTACATAAGGTTATGAGACAATAAAAGTAGTAGATGAATTTTGTTATTTTGGTAGCAAGATAACTTCTGATGGCCGAAGTAAAGAAGATATAAAATGCAGAATAGCTATGGGAAGAAAAGCGTTTGTAAAGAAGCAAAACTTGTTAACATCCAATATTAATTTAAATGTTAGGAACTCCTTTCTGAAAGCATTTGACTGGAGTGTAGTATTGTATGGGAGTGAAACTTGGACGACAAGGAGTTCAGATAAAAAGATGATAGAACCTTTTCAAATGTGGTGCTTCTGACGAATGATGAAAATTAGATGGGTAGATCACGTAACTAATGAATCGGGGAGAAAAGGAGTTTCTGGCATATCCTGACTAAGAGAAGGGATAGATTGGTTGGACACATTCTAAGACATCAAGGAATTGTCAACTTAGCATTAGAAGGAAGCGTCTGTGGTAAAAATCGTAGAGGAAGACCGAGGGACGAATATAGTAAGAAGGGTCAAAACGATTTAGGTTGCCGAATGTATTGTCAGATAAAGAGACTTGCAGAGGACTGGATAGCGTGAAGAGCTGCATCAAACCAGTCGGCGGACTGAAGACCACAACAACAACAACATTTGAAACTGCCTACAAAACCATGCTTATACTCAGCCGTCCACCTCTTCCTCCGAATCAAATCGTCGGATGCGAGTGCTCTTCAGGTAGGCGAAGTATCACTACTGTATGAAGTGTAAGTAATGGATTTCCATTGACACGTCTACAGCATAGTCGAAACTACTTGGTTTGGAAAGCCGTCGTACTGAAATAATGTGTTTTAGATTGCGCAGCAGAAACCTAACCAAGTGAATACTTTTACAGAGTGCTACCGTACGTTGCAGGGTTGGATTACAAAAAAGTTGGAAAAGGGAAAAATTACAATTTCGAAAAAAAAAAATTAAAACGCATCACATGTCGTGTAACGATTCATTTCACTCAGGGGAAGAAGAGATATCTAATGGGTATGACAACGGTGTAGAATACGCTATTTGCCATACAAGTGGAGCAGCGATTATGGAAGTTACAAATTCAGAAGTACCAAAAATTCGGGGAAAATTACCACGTTACACGTACTAGAAATCACAACGTCTAAGCAAGGTTATGATTAACAACTCGTGCGCTTAGGGTGATGGAGTAAGCTGAGGGCTTTGTCTCATCCCGTCTACGTGGTTCTATGGACAAAGGGCAGACACCGGAAGTATCGAAAAGTTCCCGCAAAACCATCAAATTTACCGACCAAATGAACATGAAAAACGTTTAAACATGTTTAAACGCATGAAAGAAGGACTCTACAGTCAGTGAGTGCAACGATTCTGTTCATGAACACTAGTGAGACCGCGAAATCAAACTTCGGCAGAAATCATCATGAAATTAGTAATCCCGAACGAAACTGAATAAAATCTCAACGCTACGCATTGCGGTGACGTTTTAGCCAGAATTGGAGACGCGAAAGAGCGTTTTCAGCTTACAATCGAATCCGAAAAAGTTCCACCCACGTGCTCAGAACAGAGCTAACACCAAAAAGCAATTAACCCTGCCAAAGACCACCCAACAACTCCCTTGCTGCCCTCGTGATCACTACTCTCCAGCTACCTAAGATGGAGGGGGAACCTCTCGAAAGGTTTTAGCCATACTCAGGTAGGCAACTTGGTAGCACACCGATCAAGGGGAGTGAATGGGTACCCTCACTAAGCATCTTTAATCAAGATTTACTTCTGGTGAGAGTTGGCAGGACGTGACCAACACCAGAGGGAACTGCAGCCACGCTGTTTGAACCAGCAGACGACAAGAGCAGCGAAGCACGGCTAACGCTTGTTTAAACTGTTTTGTATACAAGCCCCATTCAGTCTGCGCAAGCGGGACCAGCAGATATGGGGCCTCATATACAGAAAAATAGACATTTAAAATTATGAAAACAAAATTATTCCATAGTTTGGACAAAAGAAAATTCTTGTACATCTAGTATCTTACATAGTGCAAATGGAGCGTCAAGCTACACTCAAAAAAGTCTGAAGCCATCAACATTTATTTAGTGTGGATAAAATAAATTGAACACGCTATATGGACGTATTTCAACTTTGTACGCCAGGCAACAGCTACCAGTAAAGGCGGTACAATGTCAAATAGGAGAATGTTTTACGGATGTAGTTTTTGCCGCTGTGAAATAGCGGAGCGCTTTAAGGCGCCTTACTGCGGAGCGCGCGGTTGATCGCCTTCTGACTGTGTGTGTGTGTGTGTGTGTGTGTGTGTGTGTGTGTGTGTGTGTGTATGTGTGGTTTTCCTAAGTCGATTTAAGGCAGTTTATGCAGATTGTAAGCCTAGGGACATAAGCAGTTAAGCACAGTAGTTAAGTCCCATAGTTTTTCAAACATTTGTATTTCACAATCTTTAATAGTGAGTAAAGTCATAACAGCAGCTCGGTGCGGGCTGTTTACTCGTCTCCCGGCTGTGTGATCGCTTTCCTGGCGGCCGTGCGACACCGCGTCCGTCCCTCGCCAAGCGTCGCAGCTGTCAACAACTGCTGGAGTACTCCGCACTCAGCCCGGATGGCCGGCCGCGGTGGTCGAGGGGATTGAGGCGCTTCAGTCACGGTCTGCACGGCCACTACGGTCGGGGGTTCGAATCCCCCCTCGGGCATGGATATTTGTGCCGTCCTAGTTCGTAAGTAGTTTGTAAGTTTAGGGACTGATGACCCCGTAGTTAAGTCCCATAAACTATACAAACATTTGAACTTTTTTTTTCAGCCCGGATGCGCCTCGCGTCGTTCCAGCTGCTTTGCATCTGGGATGTATGAAATGTTTCGGGGCGTTGGTTGACACCTTCCGCCTACACCGTTGCGAGGGTGTCTGCACTTGTCGTGGAGTAAGAAAGAAATAAGTTAAGTGAGCGATGCAGTCATGCTCCGCAAATTTGTGTGTGTGAATTTGCCAGTATCGGTGGCCGTTCCCCAGGGATCGTCGTTGCGTCTGTCTACGTCGTAAGTTGTTTAATCATGTGTTATACCGCACCTTTAGTGCGGTTCAATTGAATTATTCTTTTATCTTTGCTCTGAGTAGCAAGTATTCTATATACATTAACTTAACGAAACTGAAAAATTTATCGGATTTGTGCCCCTCTGCTAGCTCGCATCTGCACGGGCGGTAGTTGTATAACTTTTTTTTTCTTTTTTAATCTTGCAGAAATATTTCCATCCGTGAGACATCGACAACCCTCTCCCCCTCCCCCCTTCGCATCTGTAATTTAGCGTTCTATCCGTTTGTGTCAGAGCCGTAATTCTTGTTGACCGTTAGACACGTTATTTATCTCCTTCCTTTTCGAATCAGCTTCATTGTTTTGCATTTGTGGGTGTATTAACGAGTAGTCAGCCCCCCTCCACCACCACCAAAAATGTTCAAATATTTGTTCAGCTTATGGGACTTAACTACGGGGTCATCAGTCCCTAAACTTACAAACTACTTATCTACTACCATTTTTTTCCTTTATTGTGTTTTGACACCAGCTATTACACCAGTACGCTGGCAGCCGAGAGAATAAAATACATGGATGGGATGAAAATTAAAATACAAGACAGGGGAAAAACAACGGAGGAATAAAGACATAGACTAGGTCACAATTAGGAGTACAAACAGTTGACAGATGATTAAAATCACCATGACCTAAAAAATAATAATAATAATAAAAAAAAAGAACGTGTAGGACGACAATAACACAGGACGGCAATTACACGGAGACACTAGTAACAACACACGGTGCGAAGCTTGTCTGATTGCGTGGACGCAGTTAAAAAACATACACTTCACTGGAGAACAGCACACAACAATTGACGTAGCACTGTTAAAACTGTCGGTCCAGGATCCCAAGGGGGGGGGGGAGCGCGGGGAAGAGGAAAAACGGCGGGGAAGGAGGCGGTAGGGAGGAGCCGTAGGGACACCAGGGCAGGGAGGGGGTAGCCAAGCGGGGGAGGGGAAAGGGGGGGGAGAGGGGGCCCTTTATCTACGCGGGGGGGGGGGGGGTCAGGGCTGGTAGGACGGGTATATGTCATGACGGAGGACGTCTTCAGGGAGGGGGAGGCGGCGGAAATTACCCCGGGAGAGGATAAGGAGGGTGTGGGGATGAAGGGGAGGGGGTATAACGCGGTAGAGGCGTGGGAGAGGCCCAGGGTTGGATAGGATGGGGTGGACGAGGGGATTGCGGGAGTCTATTTTACGGGTGATATAGAGGATACGGATATGCTGGAGGTATTCAAGGAGGTGGGGAAACGGGATCAGGTCATACAGGATCCGCGTGGGGGAAGGGAGCCGGATGCGGCAGGCGACGCGGAGAGCGTGGCGCTCGAGGATTTGAAGGGTTTTGTAATAGGATGCGGGAGCGGAAATCCAGGCGGGATGGAATCTGCAAAGGACAGGACGCATGAGGGAGCGGTAGGTGTAGAGGATGGTGGAGGGGCTGAGACCCCACGTCCGGCCAGTGGAGAGTTTTAGGAGGTTAAGGCAGAAGAGGGCTTTCTGTCGGACAGTGCGGAGGTGGGGGCTCCAGGAGAGGTTACGGCGCCGCTGGAGGCTGGGTGGCCGTCTTAAGAGGGTTTGCCGGCAGAGCGTGGTGGCGCCAGTGCAGCCTGTAGAGACTCGCTTCCGAGTCGCGTTGCTGGCCCGCCTGGGGGATCGACCAGGAACTGAAGCGCAGGTTGGCCGGCGAGTCGTACAGTGGAGTCGGCTGATACACCGCTGGCCAGGACGTTTGTAAACACGCCTGACCACTAGTTTGGGGGTCCTCGCTTCGGTGGATAGCTCCGGAGACTGTGTTGCGGGTTGCCCGCTTTTCAGGGCGCCGCCTTATGTCACGCTGCCGGTACGGAGTTTACTACACCAGCCTCTATAATCAAACTCAAGCTTTACTTAAATGTTCGAGCTCGTCTTTAGAGTGTTTCGGTAATTATATTTTTAAAGGGCTGTGTTCGCTTTAATTTTGGAGCCCCACTTCAGTTTGATTTTGATAATTAATCTGTTTCATGTAAATATCAGGGGATATTTGTAATCAATAATGTATTTAAAAGGCTGACCTCTCATTTACAAACTTCCACTCTTGTCTAAATTGCTGAAATCATTCTCTATTTGCATTTTAAGGAGTTGGTTTACTAAATTTTTGAATCTCATTAACTTATCAGAAATAGCTTTACTCAACTTGACCTCCTGCCTTGCATCATTTATCTGAACTGTCTTGTAGGGCCTTCAGCTTGATGCGGATATGCTGGAGGTATTCAAGGAGGTGGGGAAACGGAGTCAGGTATATATATATATATATATAAGTGTGTGTGTTTGTAAACAAATGGTACCTGAACTGAGATTGCATGCTTAACTTCACCCAGCAACAATCCACCACTCCCACAATTCACCCTCTCAGCGATATATATTTTAATTCCAAGCTTCTACTTCAGTTTAATATCTTTAAGCAATATATCTTTTGGATGACGTTCGGTTTGTTAATGGTATGGTTAACGGCACAAAAGAAGGAGTGCTGACGACGGGCTTAATAATGGAACAGAGAATGCAGGTAAATAGAGACCAACGCACAGCCTTCTTCGATCTATAACAAGCGTTCGACGCTATAGTATGGTGAAAGGCATTGGAAATTCGAAGAAAAAGTAGAAGAAGGCTGTGAGGAAATACCGTTAATATACAGTATGTATGAGAACTGCTAGACCAAATACGTAGTGCATTAATTAAAAAGGTCTATGGCTGATACACATTCTTTCGCTCCTGATGCTCAATATTGATATCCAATACGCAATGATAGAAATAACACAGTCTCCAATGCGACATAAAAAGTCATGGTGAACGGATATGAAAGACATTGCTAGCTAAGTGAAAGCGAAATGAAGATATTGGAGAAATGACAATAGGGAGAACTCTTACCGCAAAACTAATGATCATGAAGTAGGTGAAGTTAAGGATATCTACTGCCTGGGATGCATAACTAAGAGGGTATTAATGACCAAGAGTAGGAAACTTCGTAGAGTGTATGGAGGTGTGTAGAGAAATGGAACATCGAAAATCGGATCTGCAGAGACTAGCATTTATAATGAGCTAGTAGAAAACAAGTTTGAAAATTTGGTGAACTCTAAACGTATGAGGAATCCGTGTCCAGATTCGGATGTCAGAATATATATATATATATATATATATATATATATATATATATATATATATATATATATATATATATATATATATTGTCTTTAAGTACAATAGAAGTGAAAATCTTGTTAATATTTCCTATTGACGTCAATGTGGAGCCTATTCTTTATGTTAAAATTTTGAAAATTATTCTCAGTTACGTATATCATTGAAACTTTAATTGAATGCCCAACTTGAAGTAAAATCGCAAAGTCTAAATTCACTGAAGCTAAATGAAAACTGTCTTGTAACTTTTTAAGATATGGCTATCAGGAAATTACTTAATGAAATATTGTTCACTTCTCACTCACAATAATAATAATAGTCACTTTGGATAATTATGCACTTCGTAATTTATAGATATTTGTAAGATACCACATTTTACCAAAATTATCACACGAAATTGGCATAATTTTTATATAAGTCCAGTTCGGTTTTACAGAGCTGAAATAGAAAATTATTATTTTTTATTAAGCCTTATTTTCCACCTGTCTTGTATTTATCAGTTGGGAATTCTATGAATGCCACGTAATGGCGACGTGTGATGTAATCTATGTCGTTAGTTTCTTGCTGAAACAAATACTAATGGCGTCTTTTAGCATTTCATATAAGGGTATTTCTAACTAATTAAAGTTCATACACTTATTTCATTTAATATATATATTTTCAGTCTTTAACACATTTACAGACCTCATTACAATGTTTCCTTCATTTTCATCCAAAAAAATATCGACACGATACATGAATCGACGAGAGCAGACAAGAGGCAAGATACAAGATTACTTTTTTACATTACATACATTTATATATTTTAATTGTACAAAGATAATAAAACACATTAAATAATTATTCTTTGTTACGAGTGTATACACAGACACCGTTTGTTACACGATGCGTCTATATTGGTGGTACCACAAAACTTTCCAATCGTCGATTTCGGTAAAAATTGGAACATTACACGGAAAAGAAAGGAGTATATAGTAAAAATTGACAAGAATAAAAAAAAATTCAATGTTTCCAAAAGGTAGCAAACTTCTGAGGTTATCGGTCTACAGACTAACACACCACTTGAATTAACAGATCAAAGTGGATATCGGAGAATAAGCTCCATGGTATTATACTGAATAATACCTTTGGGGAAATACAGAGGCTGGAAATCATTGAGCGAATAAATGACTACTTTGAAATGAAGCCGCGGTGGAGTACCCGAGAGGTCTAATGCGTCTCGTTGTCCTGCGCGCGGTTGCTCGTAGTGGAGGTTCGAGTCTTCCCTGGGGATTGGGTGTGTGTGTTTGTCTTTAGGTTAGTTTACGTAGGTTTAAGTAGTTTGTAAGCTAAGGACTGATGACCACGTAGTTTGGTCCGATAAATTTACAAACATTTGATTTTGAAATGAAAAAGTTGACGAAGGACAGTATTTCCTGCGTCAAATAAGTCATGAAAGAAATATACGGTGCGGGTCACGTAAGACGTAACAACCATTGTATTTCGTCAACGGTTCCATATATCGAAACGACGTTTTCGGCAAATGATAGTGATGTAAGGTACGCAAACTTTTTTATTGATCGAGATACTGAAGGAAGTAGTTTTGTTAATGGATCAGTAAATTTTTCATAACTTCACATAAAAGCCCTTCGAAGGACAATAATACAAAGTTTTTTAATATTGCCGATGAAATTTTAGAATTATTATGGCGGAAGTCAGCTACTGATGCGTAAAACCCACCAACATAGCTGCAGAACAGCTGGTTCTAATTCTTTTATTTTTTAATTATTTAATTAATTTATTGATTTTTAATTTTTTGTTTTGCTTCTGACTTAATAGAGAATTCAGAAGTCTCCTGTCAGATATGAGTCAGGCTCTTTTTCAGACCAGAGAACGTGAATACAGCAATTTATCTTTCTTAGTATTCTGTAAACGAATGCCTTTGTCATTAATAAGTATGAGCGACCGGCGTTTCTATTACGACATTTACAAGTAAGCAGCGACTGTGTAGGTGTGAATTGGAGACACGCGCACAATTAAAGAGCTTTCTTCGGGACCCATGTCAAGTAGTATATATTTACAGACAAAAATCGATACGTGGTACAGTCACAAACTTCTGAGACTTGACGCCTGGAGGATAGGCACCCACGCGTTACCATGTAATGCAGTGTAGTGTGAGTACAAAATATGAGTCGTGTAGGTGCCTATCCTCTAGACCTCAAGTCTCAGAAGTATCACATCATGCAGTGGAGGATCCTTTACTGGATTACAGAAAGAGAATTCGAACTGAAAGGCACAAATAATGCAAAGCTTCCCAGACAACTATAGGAAAATACTATGCAGAAATAACAACAGGGCTACTAACGAGGTACAATGGATTTAGTGTTCATCGAAGCTTGCATTCACCATAGCGTGGTTGAAGTTCAGCCAATGTCGAAATGTGCTGACCCTACTTCGCATCAACATAGTGACATCTCCACTTTGTGACTGCGGCGAAGCGCAAGACATACAGCACATTTTTTTAAGCATCAAGAGATGGGTTGTTACATCACAGTTGCTAATGTATTTTCTAAGTAGAAACCATTAGTTATCAACATCTGTGTCAGCGTTATTGGCTTCTACAGACTTTGCAGTGTACAAAGAACTTATCTCCTTTCAAAAGACGGCAAAGAAAGACTTATGAACTGATATCTACAAGGTAAAACTATGTACAATATTAACATGTCATATCTGTCATATCTTTACTCTTTGCTTATTTGCTTTTGCCAAATTGTTTTTATAATTGTACCAGTGTATGCTATTACGATTATTTATGTGGATGGCTGTCTGGGGACTACTCAAAGTCCAGTAAAGGAAATAAAAACCGTACCATGTCATATGGAAAATGTGGTTTTATCTTAATTGCGCAGACCTACCTTACTACCAATATAACGCTAAGCAACAGAATTAAGATAGCCGACCCCACACGTGAATTGATTTCCAATTTTATAACATTTTTCTATTTTTTTTTTTTTTGTGAAAGTTGCGACATCACTATTAGTAACTTCCTTCCAATTACTGTTGTCATCAAAAGTAAAAGATTCCCAAAAAATGTATGTATGCCTGGTTTTATGGAATAGAAGACAGCTGGAGCATTTTATCTTTTCTTAAATTTTCAGTAAATCTTCATATTAAGCCAGTGGCATGATCCTGTGAGATCCGATTTCTTTACGAATATAAGGCGAAATACGCGAAAATAATTTCAACTTTACCACATTTCAGAAATGTATTATTAGTTGTTATGTTCTTTTTTGTAACAAGACTCAGTGAATACTGTTGTTGTTATGGTTTTTAGTCTGCGGACTGGTTTGATGCAGCTCTCCACGCTACCCTGTCCCGTGCAAGCCTCTTCATCTGAAAATACAAACGGCGGCATACGTCCCTTAGAATCTGTCTACTGTATTGTTCCCTCGGTCTCCCTCTACGATTTTTACCCCACACACTTCCTTCTAATGCTAAGTTGACGACTCCTTGATGTCTCAGAATGTGTCCCACCAATCTCTCTCTACTTTTGCAGGATTTGGCCGCAACTCCTTTTCTCCCTAATTATGTTGAATTCCTCCTCATAAGTTACGCGATCTACCCATCTAATCTTCATCATAGATCTGTTGCACCACATTTCGAAAGCTTCAACCATCTTTTTGTCTGAATTCATTAACTTCCACGTTTCACTCCCATACAATGATACACTCCAGACAAATGCCATGGAAAAGACTTCCTAACATTTAAACTGATATGGGATGTCATAAAATTTCGCTTCTTCAGAATGGACTTTCTTCCCATAGTCATCCTTCATTTTATATCTTCTTTACTTCGGCCATCTTGCTACCCAAATAACAAAACTATCTACTACTTTTACTGCCTCATTACCTAATCTAATTCCTTCAGCATCGCCCGATCTTCTGACATTACCTTACATTGCCATAGGTTTACTCTTTAATACTATGCTTATATAATCCTTAGAATGTTTAATCAATATGTAGACACCAATATCACAGTCTAAGCTAAACGTAATAGTTTCATTCTGACATTTTGAACGAGAGCAAAGCGGAGAAAGAGCCAATAGTAAAAACACCATGAATGGAGACTAACAGTGACGTAAAACTAGCGCTCCAAGCGGCAGCACTACAGTAACAGAAGAATGGCACCATACAAACAAACAACTTGCTATTCATAATTCGTTATTTCCTTATTTGCCAGTCAGTAAATGTAGTGGCGACTTTCACATTACACAAACGAAAAAGTAAATATTAAACAGAATTTAGTTTAATTATCAATTCTTAACATTTGTAATTATTGCGGTATTGAAAATGAAATACATTAAAATTACTTCAAGTACGATGACACATCCTCTGATATTAAAGTACGAAGAATGAAATCAGAATGGTCGATCAGGCAACACAGGCAAATGACACAGCTGCACCTGCGTAGCAGATGTTATTGACAACCTGCAAATGTTCAAATGTTTGTAAATCTATTGGACTTAACTGCTTGGTTATTAGTCCCTAGGCTTACAAAACTACTTAAACTAAGTTAAACTAATCTAGGGGCAACACACACCATTGCCCGAGGGAGGACTCAACTTCCACGGCGAACGGCCGCGCGCGGCTTGACAACCTGCCCCTACTGTACTTCAGCTGAACATTGTGTGTGCGCCGTGTTAAGCCTGTTGGATGAAGCGCTTTTTTTAGTGCGTTGTTTCTGAACTGAGAGAAGAACAATGCACGAGGATCATTTTAAGCTTTCTTTTCAGTTTGGCAAGACACCTAAAGGAACGCTTGCGATGCTGGTACGTTTTTGTGGGAATCAAGCACCGTTCATGAAGTGTGTGTACGATTGGTTCGCCCTTTTTCAAAGAGGGCTGGAAAGTGTTCCTCACAATTCCCGCGTAGCTTACAACCAGCGACTTTCGCCATTGAGAAAGGGAGAACATTAATCTAGAACGATCGTCGATTAACTGTGCGCATCAAAGCAGAAGCAGGCACCTTTAGAGGCTTCACAGGATTTCGACGAAACGGCAGATGCGACACTCCATGAGGATGAAACCTGAAACGAAACGTCAAATTATGGAAAGCTACGTCGTCGGTTAAAAGTCAGAGCCAAAAACTCGCGCATCAAAATAACTGTCATCACTTATTTTCAAGGCGTTGTCCGTAAGAAATTTCTCCTTGAGGTATCGACGTTGAACACTGCAAGGTATGCTTCGACTTCGACTCGTTTCATCAACGTCTACGGAGTGTAAGATCCCAGTAGGCACACAAGGTTCCTGGGATTTGTTGACGACATCTCCCGCCTACACACTGCTAACATCGTCAAACAATTCATGGCAAGAAGGATGTGGTGATGCAACTTGAACATCCACCATAGTCGCCAGATTGCAATCCTCCACACTTCTTCCTATTCCCTCGCCTCAAACTCGCTTTGAGAGGAAGGAGATTTGGTGATATTCATGCCTTCCCAACGAAATTTGACGAGGCCTTTGAACACCATACCGAAGTAAGATTTCCGTTAAATGTTCCATGACAGGTATTGTAAAGCTCATAGTGCATAGTCTTTTTTTTCCTCTTTATGCTTACGTCATAGGAGTATTGACCGAACATCATTGACAGAGATTGTATATGCCCTGTTACCCATGACATGTAGGGGTAGGTTGCTGGTAAATTAAAAAAAAAGAAAACTTGATTCCGAATCCTCATCAATACACAATCTACCACTTCTTATGACACAGGAAATCACAGGCCTCGTGTGTTGTGTGTGTGTGTGTGTGTGTGTGTGTGTGTGTGTGTGTGTGTGTGTGTCCGCCTCCGTAGCTCAGCGGTAGCGTCGCTGACTACCACGCAGGAGGCCCGGGTTCCATTCCCAGCAGGGGACTGGGTGTTGTGTGTTGTCCTATTCATCGTCATTGACATGTAAGTCGCCCACGCGGCGTCAAATAAAGAGACCTACACTAAGGCGGCAGAACAAACCCGCAAGGGTTCTCCCAGCCAAGAAAGCCATACGCTCATTTCCATTTTTCCATTGTGTGTGTGTGTGTGTGTGTGTGCGTGTGCGTGTGCGTGTGCGTGTGTAGGTCACTGTGTGTGTGTGTGTGTGTGTGTGTGTGTGTGTGTGTGTGTGCGTGCGTGTGCGTGTGTAGGTCACTGTGTGTGTGTGTGTGTGTGTGTGTGAGAGAGAGAGAGTTTTTACAGGAAACGAACTCTGTATCAATGTTAGTATCGTGATATATGAGTGGAGGCGTGCGACGTGTTGTGGAGCCGAGAAGAACGGCGACCGGATCGGGAGACGAGTGCGGTATGCGGATGGGCCCCCTCGGCACTTGGCGCGTCTTCGGCGCCCTCTAGACTGCGCATCCGCTGCAAACATCGGGAGCAGAGGCAGCGGCGGTAACGCGCGAGGCGGTGCCTCCCCGTCGTAAAGCGGCTGCCCTGGTGGTGGAGTGGACATTCGCATGCGCGCCCCGTGGCGGCAGCCGGCGGAAGCGCGGCGTGGCATAGCAAGCAGCGCGCGCCCAGCTGCCCCTGCAGGCGGGCATCCCGCATCCCACACCTCACACCTTGCCGCCTCCCACGCCCTGCAACGCAAACTGTATCAGTTCTTTCACCCCACTTAACAGCTACTACTAACTGTACATGGAAAAAAAAATCGCAATGACGTGTGTTACGGTCCACTTTAGATTTGTAGTTTCTCAAGTTTTTGCAAACATTTTGGATCAAAATAGTAATCTAAATAATAAAAAATTAATTAATAAGAGTGTGTGAAAGCCTTTTAGAGGAAAGAATTTCGGTAGTGGCGGATTCCGAACCACTGACCTTCGGCATCACAATCTAACTCACTGCCCATTACGTTGTGGCTAACAATTAGAAGTTCCGTTCTTTAATCTCATACTATTCATGGCCGTTGTTAACTGATGCTAATATGGCGTTTGTAGACACAAGATTATCATTTGTCGTACGAAGAACGACGTGTTTTTGTTAATTTTTCAGTGCGCTATTACTTTGAGATGACAATGTGTAAATTACAATTGAGGGTGTCAAATCTCCGTTATTTTTGCAAATATCTCTCAAACATGAAAAAACATAAGGAAACAGAGTTGTAATGACTTTTCTCCTCTACAAATTCGTTTATTCAATTTTCGCGTCAAATGAAAGGTTTATTTGCAATCAAAATTACATTATTAACGGATTCTTTTGGTATTACTATCGTATTTCTTGTCCGAAATATTTCAAAAGCGAGGTTCTCTGGTAGACAACAATTATGTCTATAAACTTTGGTGCCGATTGGTTGAACGGTTCGACCTAAAAAGTGGGAACACGTTAAAGCAAGAGAGACATCGTAAAATCGCTGTTATTTTTGAAAATATCTCTGCAACGAAGCAAGATACGAACGAGAATTTTCTCGTCTACCAATAAGGCTATTCAACTTTCGTGTCAGCTGAACGGCTCCTTTGCAATTACAAACGGCTTTTTTTGGTATTACTACCGTATTTTATGTTCGAAAAATTTGAAAAAAGGAGGTTCTGGTCTCTGTGCACCTACAATTATGCCTGTAAAATTTGGTGCTGATCGGTTGGACGGTTCGTCTTAAAAACAGGGAACACGTTACGGACAGGCAGACAGACAGACATCCCGAAATGTCCTTTATTTTTGCAAATATCTCTGAAACGACAGGAGATATGTAAAAAACATAAGACAGAAAAGTCGTAGAGAATTTTCTCCTCTAGAAATTCGGTTATTCAATTTTCGTGTCAGATGAATGGTTAAGCCGTTATTGTCATTTAAATTTCGAGCTGTCAAAAGACGATCGCAAAGGCCCCTTTCAGTGTTACTCCCGCCACCTATAGTGGGCCAAAACTACCTCTCGGCCAACTGTACGGCATCATGTCGTTTTTAGCCGCGGCGTAATAGCAGTACCCACTAAGGAGCCTTGCTGCGGGACGCACAGCCGTTCTCCGTCAGATATTCGAGTCCTTCCCCAGGCATGCGTGTATGTGTTTTTCATAATGTAAGTAGTTTCTAAGTTATGAACCGCAGTTAGGTCCCATAACTTTATAAACATATGAAAATTTTTGTTCTCTTTAAAAAATAACCATCCACGTTCGTGCAATACCAGTTTATAAAAAAAAGAAATAAATGAACTGCCGGCTTAATAACCTTCTATCCAAGTCATACATTATTTTTGGTAAAAAAACATTATTGCTTGCACAAAAACGATGTTTCACTAAGACGTAACGCATTTCGCCTCTTCTGGGCATCATGAGATGTGTAAGGGAACTTTACAAACTTGTTTAAAAGCCAGTTTGTAAATTTACCCTACAACGCCTGATGATTCCCATAAGAGCCGAAACGCGTCATTCGTAAATAAGTAAAACATCGTTTTTGTACAAGCAACCCCATGTCCTCCGAGGAGGAAATGTGTTCCCCAAAGGTCCGTGTATAGTGTCATATGTGTGGAAATGTGTAAAGTGTTACGAAATGTTTGCGAATCGTGTAACTGAGGCGGGACTTGGGGACCAGCCCGGTATTCACTTAGGGGGAAGTGGAAAATCGCCTCAAAACCACATTACGCTTGGCTGGCACTCCAACCCTTTAAGTTAATCCGCTGGGCGGATTCGAACCGGGGCCGGTACGCCTCCCAGTCTAGGAAAGCGGTGCGTTAGACCACGTGGCCTACCGAGCGGATAGTGTTGGTACGAAAGTACACTGATAATATTTTGTGAACAGTGATGTCCATCTAAAATTCTTAAATTTTAACTAAGAAATTGAAAGAGGGGAGGGACAAGACGTAGTTTCTATAGAATTGTGTCTGGAATTAAATGAGTAATCACACATAGATGTGAGTGAAAAATAAGTCACCTGTCAGTACTTCGCTACTGACAGTATCATAACCACAGCTCATAACGAAATCTATCACAAAAACATTTAATTACTTCCGATGAAGACGTAATGAAGTTTATATCTGTTACGAACGAACAACAAAATTAGAGGCTAAGGCAGTTTATCAGATGTCACTCAGGCTTCCTCCTAATCATGACGAATTAACATTCACTAGGAACTGACAAAATTCATCTCCATTTTCAATGAATTTGGAGGAGGAATTTTTGGAAAAAAAAATAGCAATGACGTGTTTTACGGCCCACTTTAGATTTGTAGTTTAATAAGATTTCCAAAAATTTTGGACCAAAATAATAATCTAAATAATAAAAAATTAATTAATAAGAGTGTCTGGAAACCTTTTAGGACAAAAAAATTAGGTAGTGGCGGGTTCCGAACCACCGACCTTTACCGTCATAGTCCAACGCCTTGCCCGTTACGCGACGGCTATCAATCAAAAGATGAGTCCTTTAATTTCATACTATTGATGGCTGTAGTTAAATAATGCTAATGTGGCATTTGTAGACACTAGATTATCATTTATTGTACGAAGACTTATGTGTTCTTATTAATTCTTCAGTGAGCTATTGCTTCGAGATGACAACGTGTAAGTTATAATAAGAAAATCGTGAAATACGCTACGCAAGATGGCGTATGCCGGAGAGAGTTCTGGGCGAGAAATGTCACGTGACATCTCCGAACGGCTGGTTTTCGTTAATTCAATTGAGGGTGTCACATCTCCGTTATTTTTGCAAATATCTCTCAAACATGAAAAAACGTAAGAAAACAGAGTTGTAGTGACTTTTCTCCTCTACAAATCGTTTATTTAATTTTCGCGTCAGATGAAAGGTTTATTTGCAATCAAAATTACATTATGAACGGATAAGAGATATGAAAAAACCTAACGGGAGCTAAGTTGTAGAGAATTTTCTCCTCTACCAATTAGGTTATTCAATTTTCGTGTCAGATCAACGGTTCGTTTGCAGTTATAATTATATTACAAGCGGCTTTTTTTTGTATTACCACCGTATTTTTCGTCCGAAAAATTTGAAAAAGAAAGGATCTGGTCTTTGATCGCCTACAATCATGTCTGTAAAATTTGGTGCCTATCGGTTAAACGGTTCGTCTTAAAAGCAGGAAACACGTTGCGGACAGACATACATACATCCCAAAATCGCCGTTATTTTTGCAAATATCTTTGAAACGCTACGAGTTATGAAAAAAAAAAACAACAACAACATAGGAGATCAAAGCTGTAGATAATCCTCTCCTCTTCACATTCGGTTATGCAATTTTCGTGTCAGATGTATAGTTAAGCCGTTATTTAAATTTCGAGCTGTCAAAAGACGATCGCAACCTAAAGTGGGCCAAAACTGTCCCAACTCACCCGTTAACAGCAATTATTGAGTCAAAATAGCAACAATAAAGAATGTATTGTAGCGTCGCTATTCGCAACAACGCCGGGGGCATACGCAAGTCGTCACGCCAATATAAGACGGGCGAGAAGTTGCTCTGTAGTGCTTCGGCCGCCGGGGGCGTCCGCAGTCTCGGTACCTCTTTGCTTTCTACACGCGTCGCCCAAGATGAAGACGGGAGCTCGCCTACATATGCTGGCGCACTTCAGCAACACCTACGTATTACTACAGTCCCGACCCAGGAGTAAGCAAAAGAGTTCCATATACGAGGGTCAGCAGTCTTTCTTAGCCCAAGCCGGAACACTATACTACTGACAAGTGGTACATTGCACAACTGTGTATTATGTAGGAAGAATTCTGTAGCAACACAAACACAGCAAAGTTGAGTATTAATGCCACCCTGTAATAAAATTACCTGGACTAATCAATTCTTTTAGTTACAGGACTAAGTCCACACACTTGATCGTTGCCGTCCGCCTCCTGAACCCGCTGCATCCCGAGACCAAATATTTTCAGCCAACCCATTCGCGCTCGGTGGTGCGTTTCTGCACCACGTTGCACTATCTCTAACTTTTGCACCTTGGAAATAAAGGAACGCAGATATATCTTCCTGCTCTTGTCTCTCAAGGAACTCACTTGGGCTCCAACAAACACACACACAAAAAATGTTCAAATGTTTGTATAGGATATGGGACTTAACTACGGGGTCATCAGTCCCTAAACTCACAAACTACTTATGAAATAGTTAATACTAAGGACGGCACAAAAGCCATGTCCGATGGGGGATTCGAACCCCCGACAAACACATATACACCAAAATCTTATGAGAGATAGTGTAAAGATCCCTTATTGCACTAGTGATATTCGCGCATCTGCAAAACTTTGCTGTCGTCCGTTAGAAGCCTCTGCGTGTGCCATGCTGCATTGCACATTGACCTGCCGGTTCGCCAGTAGGGACGGTGTAATGTGCCTCTGAAGTTGCGTTGTGTGATGTTATTTGTGTGGTGAAGCGTCAGATGGGGCGGCATTTGCTAATCAATCCTGCTAATGTATTGCGATTGATTGAGATGAAGTTACGAAGAACCCTTCTTCCTGAAGATGGTATTAGTGTAGAAGATGAATCATTCGCATGCTTTCTCGTATGTTATGGTACAGAAATATGACCATAAGTTAGATACTGTTGTAACACTAACACATAATGATGACAATAGGGATGATAATGACGAACAACTCATTGCAAGGGGTAGTGCTACGGTAAATGCGGGAAGAGGCGATGGAAGCAGTCGCAGTGAATACCAACAGTCTTCCGAGAAGAAGGTTAAAGTTGCAACTATCATCACGGCTTTTGATGACATACGCTAGAGAACATGTACGATGATTATTACATAAGTTATAGTTAAGATGTCTGCTTTGCGTATAGCTCCTAAAATTACATCTACAGTACTATCTAGAGCATCATTGCAGAGTTTTGCATAAAAACGACACCCACCAGCACATTGAGGTGTACGTAGAGGTCCTGTAACCAAACGTTCATACATATATCTTTGTTCGAGCCCATGTACTTACCTTCTCAGTACAGCAAAGTTATGGCACTACATTTACAGCATTGTTGTACTGCTGAATTGTTGGATTGTGGGTCTTAATCTGTTGGGTCGTTTCAGAAAGCGAAATGGATGCACATCATTACAACAAAAGGTAAATATAATGCCAAAAATCTTCTATGTTTTAGAAACTACTGTTTTAATTGCCTTTGGAGGACTGCACACCTTATTTCTGTACGATGGCATGAGGTTATGCAAAATGCTGTGGCTGTAATTTCTACTGAAACTTGGTTGGTGCACAAATGAACCACCGGTCATATGGGTATACAATCTGCCGAAATGGCAACTCAGCATTCTAGATCGAATTTTATGAATGAATATACTAATAGCGAAATTTATACGTTGCTTTTTACGCCACAAAGAGTTTATTATTGTGATTTCAGAGGTCTAAGTGTGGAAGAGATCTTGGCTTTCCTAGAGGACAGCGATATTGAAGATTTTGAAACGGCAAATTCTTTGGATTTTTTCTTTGCTCCCCCTGATGTCAGGGATGACACAGATGAAGACAGTGTAGATGAGGATTTAGGTGGTGACGTCAATAATTTGAATTGCCATCACTTGACAACAGAATGTACAGCAGTTGTACGAAAGGCTTACGATGGTGAAATAATTGGTTTCTGTGACACTGAACCCGGACTTCAAGGGACAAACACTCAAAAATTGACTACAGAAGCTGAAGTACTACCTGTAAGAAATACTAACGAAGACAAAACAGTTGGTTCCAGTAAAACAGAACAACTTCATTAACAGATGTTCTTCATGTCACATAAACGAAGGACAAAAACAGTTTGCAGGAGATGGTTTGCTTCTGGGTTGCTTGAAAGAAATCAAATGAACAAGAAAATGACTGAATTTGGTTACTTGTTTCACGGACCTAATCATGTTCAAAGACCCCTAACTCCGCTGGACATATTTGAGTGGTTTTTCAGTAACGATTTTATTGCAGACATTGTGAAACAAAGATTTTTGTATGCAGTACAGAAAGGTAGGATGAACTATGCGTTATCTGTTGAAGAACAGAGTTTTCTTTGGGATACTGCTGGTTCGTTCGTTACCTCGAAAATGAATGTACTGGGAGAAAAGTGATGATACACGGAACTATGCTGTATGTGGGTCAATTAGAAGAGACCATTTTGAAGATATCATGCGTAATGTGTATCTAAATGACAATAGTAAGATAGATACAAACGACAGACTCTCAAAAATTCGGCCTTACTGATCACTTCAGGAATTGCTTTCTTGAATATGCTGTGTGAGAAAGAAAGCAGTGTAGATGAAGCCATGATACCGTACTTCGGACGGCATGGCCTCAAGCAATTCATTAGGGGCAAACCTATATGTTTTGAATACAGATTATGGTGTCATAATTTCAGACTAGGTTACCTTGTAAATTTTGAAGTCTATCACGGATCAAAAGGACAACAAAATAAATACAAAGAAGATTTTGGTGTGGGAAGAACAATGTTTAAAGTTCAGTGAATCTCTGCCTAAACATGGTTGCGGTGACATTTTGCCCCATCATTTCTTTGCCGACTTCATGTCCTTGAAAATACTGGACAAATTGACTGAAATTAATATTGGTGTAAGTGGAACAATTGGAAGGAACGGAACTGAAAATTTCGCTCTAAAAAGTGTATCTCCAATCAAGAAGGAAGACAGAGGATCTTATGAAATGATGTGCGATACAAATTTAGAGTTACTTGTCTGTCGCTGGAATGACAACTCTGTAGTCATGGCTGTGTCAAACTGTGATGGCGTGGATTTCACCTGCAAAGTGGAAAGATACTCTGCTGCACTAAAAAAGAAAACTGTTGTTTCACAGCCACATATAATCAAGTCTTGCAATTATAATATGGGTGGAACAGACAGAATGGACCAGAATGTGATTTACTACAGATCTACATCTACATCTACATCTACATGGGATACTCTGCAAATCACATTTAAGTGCCTGGCAGAGGGTTCATCGAACCACAATTATACTATTTATCTCCCATTCCATTCTCGAATAGCGCGCGGGAAGAAAGAACACCTGAATCTCTCTGTTCGAGCTCTGATTTCTCTTATTTTATTCTGATGATCATTTCTACCTATGTAAGTGGGAGTCAACAATATATTTTCGCATTCGGAGGAGAATGTTGGCGATTGGAGTTTCGCAAGTAACCCACGCCTCAGCGATAAGCGCCGTTGTTGTAATGATTCCCATCCCAGATCCTGTATCATTTCCGTAACGCTGTCTCCCCTGTATCGTGACAATACGAAACGAGCTGCCCTTCTTTGGACTCTTTCGATGTCCTCCGTCAAACCCACCTGATAAGGATCCCACACTGGGCTGCAATACTCCAAAAATGGACGGACAAGCGCAGTGTATGCAGTTTCTTTAGTAGTTCTGTTGCATCTTTTAAGGATTCTGCCAATAAAACGCAGTCTCTGGTTCGCCTTTCCCACGATATTATCTACGTGTTCTTTCCAGTTTAAGTCTGAAGTAATAGTGATTCCTAGGTATTTTGTGGAGTTTACGGCGTTCGCATTTGATTGATTTATGTTGTAAACAAAGTTTAACGGATTTCTTTTCGTACACATGTGGACGACTTCACACTTCTCATTATTTAGAGTCAATTGCCAATTTTTACACCATACTGATATCTTATTCAGATCGTTCTGCAGTTGGTTTTGATCTTCAGATGATTTTACTAGACGGTAAATGACGGCGTCATCTGCAAACAACCTAAGAGAGCTACTTAGATTTTCCCCTAAATCGTTTATGTAAATAAGGAATAGCAGAGGACCAATAACACTACCTTGTGGAACGCCCGATATCACCTCTGTTTTAGTCGATGCCTTACCATCGATTACTACGAACTGTGTCCTCTCTGACAAGAAATCCCCTATCCAATTGCAAATTTGGGGCGATATACCATAACCACGCAATTTGATTAAAAGCCGTTTGTGAGGTACGGTGTCAAAAGCTTTCTGGAAATCAAGAAATACGGAATCGATTTGCGAACCTTTGTCGATAGCACCCATCACTTCGTGTGAATATAGAGCTAGTTGTGTTTCGCATGAACGATATTTTCTAAATCCGTGTTGACCTTGGGTCAATAGATCGTTCTGTTCGAGATAATTCATAATATTTGAATACAGGATATGTTCCAAAACCCTGCTGCAAATTGACGTCAATGAAATAGGCCTGTAGTTTAGTGGGTTACTCCTACTGCCTTTCTTGAATATAGGTGTGACCTGTGCAACTTTCCAATCTTTTGGTACAGATCAAATATCAGATCCAAGAAATGGTGGTGGCCAATTATTTCTGGGGTGTAGATGTGAAAATTAAAAATTCGTGGCTACTTTACAGACCCTCTGGCAATGAAGAAATGGATCTACTCACATTCAGAAGAAGCGTAGAACTCTTGCCAAAATATGGGAAACAAAAATGTAAAGCAGGGCCAAGTGTCACTCCAGTTGCTAGTAGTGTTTCTTTGGCGGTCCATTTCGATGAAGATAGTCATTTTATTGCACCACAAAAAAAAAAAAAAAAAAAAAAAAAATAAAAGGAACAAGTTATGCACTTTGTAAATCACACACAACTCGCAAGTGCCCAAAATATAATGTAGCCTTACTTGAAAAATGTTTCTATTCATTTCATTTTCTAAAATAGGACGTGTAATATTTCATATGCTCGGCAGTGCGTTTGTGCACCACATCACATTTTGAAATGTGTATATAGAATAAAATAAAAATCAATTTAATCGCGCTTCTTTTATCTTATTGTACCTATCCTAGCAAAATGAAATATTTTTCTCATTATGTTAGCTTCCACCGATTCACAGCAAGTGCTAAATTTAGTTGAATTGAAACACTCATATCTCTACAACGGTTAATATTTGTTTGATAATTTCATTTGACAGGATCTAACAATCTAGCTTCGTGCTAAGTGTGGAGTCGTAGAAGTTCACAATGCACTTCGTAAAGCTCTCAAACACTTTTTGGTTTGTGAACTCCGCACAATGCACAAAAAATTGGCACCATTAGGTGAGTTTTAATTTCAGCTTAATTGACAAATTCTGCAGGCGGAATTAATCGATTCTTGACTGGTCGTCGAATCCGCTTGGTTATTCAACAAGGTAGAATATGACAATCAATAATGATTATTAGTCTAAAATAAAGTTTTGAAGTGTAAAAGCATATTACATTTTGTAAACCACGAAAAGAAAAAAAAGTAACGAAAAATCCGAACAAAAATCGGACAGCGCGCGTAAAATTATGTCATTAGCGCAGCAGCAATCTTTTCCGAACTGATATTTTTTGAAACAGGAAATAATCTATTCGCTTAGTTGGCTTGTACACCTCATCTTCCAAATTTTGTTAGTGAACTGTAACATGACTACAGTGGGACATATGTTCTGATCATTATTCAATTAGACGCTGTAATAATTCTTCTCCGGTATCTATAAAGAATGATAATCAACAGAGAAAAGTAATAAATATCACTCTAAATCCTTCCATGGCTGAATGACTTCTGCATCCTCGTCTCTGAACCCTAGTTCCCAATCAAGCATGCCTTTCAGTATCTTAATTGCTTAAATTGTGCGACACTCATGAACGTACTGACGTGCCGGCCGCGGTGGCCGAGGTGACTGAGGCGCTCCAGTCACGGTCAGCACGGCCACTACGGTCGGGGGTTCGAATCCCCCCTCGGGCATGGATATTTGTGCCGTCCTAGTTCGTAAGTAGTTGATAAGTAGTTTGTAAGTTTAGGGACTCATGACCCCGTAGTTAAGTCCCATAATCTTAACAAACATTTGAACATTTTTTTCGTACTGACGTGAAGGACATTATTACCTCAAAGAAAACTGGAAAAATTGGAAAAACGTGATATTATTTTTTCGATTCTTATGTGTACCAACTCGAAACTACTTTCGTACTATACTTAAGCAACAAAGTTACTGCCGACAGTTGTTTAGTTGTCCAGGTCGTGAACCATTTGTATAATAATTTTGGGATAGAGTCATAAAACATGAAATTCAGAGTTACTCCATATAGCAACGAAGTTCAGAGTTCAATGCTAAAATTTATCTGTCGCGTAATAGTTAGCAATATCGTTTCGTTTCACCTCAAGTGAAACAATTCCGGGTATCTGTTCTCTAAAAGTATATTTGGTAAATCTCTTACATGAATAAAAATTGTTGTGTTTATACCTAAATGTCACTCTACACCCGAAACTACATATCAAAGACGAATAGTGTTGCTTTGTGGTAGCAATAATCCGCCTCTCGTCGTACAGTATAGTAGGTATAATAGTTGATTAGGACGAAGGGGTAAAGATATGGTGGTTGAAACTCGTCAACTTATACAATTTCGAATTGAAGACCGGCGATGACATTTTACACTATATATCAATGATATTACATGCAGTGAAATGCGATGCACATGCTTCAGTTGTTAATCTGTTAGGAGAATAGTACGAATAAGTGTAAATCGCAGTTTGAAAATGAAAATGCTGTTAATGCATGTCTTTCATAAGAAAAAAAAATGACTGCAAAAAGAAATATACGACAAAATATAAACGAAGCAAAGTCGTTATTTGCGGCTAGTTAAAGTAATAGAGTGTGCAAAAATATATACATAGCAGGAGAATGTGCTACACTATTGAATTGAATTGTGCGCCATACTAGGAGAGACAGTGTGAAATTCCGCACTTAAATGTTGCTATCATCCGAAAGGACTTCCTCTCCTCCCGAACGAATTCGAAGAACTCTCTCAATGTGTTCTTTGTCTCGGCTTTATCCGTTGCCTCTCTCAAACTTTCGCCGATAATGCAGATTTTTCATAAAGAGTAACCCCACAAAAGAGTCAGAAGTACTCCGTCCGAAAACTCGTTAAAAAATACTTTTTCCCTCCAGTGCCATGGTAGTTCATTAATTTTCGGTGGAGGAATTAACGAATTCTGCTTCACAAGCAGTCCACTCTTTGGGCGACATTCATTACTTTTCACAGGAGGGAGCGCTCACTATAATTTGCAAGAACCACCTTTCACTATCACCAATGAGAAACTAATCAAACTGTTTCATTGTTTCTGTCTATCAATTTTTTTCCCCGCACAGCTTTGGCAGGTCATTAATTTTCGGTACAGCAATTAATGAATTCTGCTTATCAAGCAGTCTGCTATTGGCGATTGATTTGATTCTTACTTTGAGAAATTAAAGCCTACGAAAATTTACTGCATTCACCTTTCATCATTGAATAATTATTCCAAGTGTTTCATTGTTTATTAAGTGCACCTTTCAACGTTGACTAACAAACAAAAATATTTGTTTATTTCTCGCAATTTCTCCATGCTTTTTCTGATATCACAGACGATTCGATGGACTAGAAAAAATTACAGCATTTTGCACAAACCCTATGTATATATATATATATATATATATATATATATATATATATATATATATATTGTAAAATACCTAAACGCCATTTGAATATACTGTTCTTGTTTTCTGCGTACTTTACTGACATTTGCAAGTGGGTACCATCAGAAATACAGTTCTGCTTTGCCTGCCGCGGTGGCCGAGGGGACTGAGGCGCTTCAGTTTCGGTCGGCACGGCCACTACGGTCGGGGGTTCGAACCCCCCCTCGGGGATGGATATTTGTGCCGTCCTTAGTATTAGGTAGTTCATAAGTAGTTTGTAAGTATATGGACTGATGACCCCGTAGTTAAGTCCCATAAGCTCTACAAACATTTAAACATTTTTTTAACAGTTCTGCTTACCTGGGTCAAGGAAGTACTTGTGTAGTGAAAGTTGTTTGTATTTATCACAGTGGAACTACCAAATGAAGGTCAGTGTCCTGTGAATACAGTACACCTTGTAACAGGGTGAATTACCCCTGCCATGGAAGTGATTTCACTGCATCCACTATACTACACGGTAAATAACAATTCATATTACACACATCTAGAGGTTGTAGAGGAGACTGTACAGCAAATTTGAAGTAGACTCTCCCCTCCGGAAACGTCACTCTAACGACAATACGGCCATATATTCATCTTAATACTGTGAGGCCAAGGTCTTCTGCTGCAAGCTCTTTGCTTCCAGTAATTTTGGAGAAGTAGTAGGCACCAAAACGACAAAAATTGTCAAATATGGATTTTGATATGCAGAGTTTACGCGGTGTTACAAGTAGAGACACGTGTCCCACAGTATCTACATCTACAGTCGTACTCCGAAATCTACCCATAGTTGCGTGGCGAAGGGTACTCGGTACAACTACTACTTACTTGCTTTCCTGTTCCACTCCCATTTAGAATGAGGGAAAAATGAATACTTGTATGCATCTGTAAGAGCCCTAATCTCTCCAATCTAATGCTTGTGGTCTTTATGCAAAATGTAGGTTTACGGCAGTAGAATCGTTCTGCAGTCCACCTCAAATTCCGGCTCTGTAAATTTCTTCTACAGTGATCCTTGAAAAGAACGCCGCCTGCACTCCACCGATTTCCAGATGAGTGCCCGAAGAATTTCGGAAACACTCGCGCTTTGCTCGAATCTACCAGTTGCAAACATCGCCGCTTGCCTCTTAACTGCCTTTACGTCTTCCTTTAAACCAATCTGGTGTGGATCCCAAACAATTGAGCAGTACTTAAGACGGGGTCATAGAACCGTTTTATTTGCAGTCTCCTTTACAGATGGATCAAACCTTCCCAAAATTTTACCAATACAGCGAAGTGGGTCATTTTATTTGTCTTATACGCTGGTTCCATTCATATCGGTGTGCAGCGTCACGCCTAGGTATTTAATTGACGCGACTCTGTCAAGCAGCACACTACTACTACTGTATTCGAACATTACGGGACTGTTTCTACTACCATCTGCTTCACTTTACATTTTTCTACATGTAGCGCTCGTTGCCATTCCTCACACCACCTAGAAATTTGGTCCAGATATTAGACTAAAAAGTGTCTAAAATGATAAAAGCCAATAGGGATGTGGTGTACATCAATTGGAGGTTGTATGCTGACAGGAGCTATTTCATTTAGCAGATGGGCTGTGAGGCTGTTGGGCGACGTTTGCCATAGCTTGTACGTCTTGCATACATACAAAGATCTTAACTTATAGGTGACATCTGTGAGGTTCAGTCCACCTTTCTGTGTAGGAAGTGTGAGTGTGCTGAACTTCACTTTAAAAATATTGCCTTGGCTGACAAAGTTCCCCAATGCCGATATGATTCTGTTGGCGATGCCGTGCGGTACGGGAAAGGCTTGTGCAACATAATTAAGTTTCGATGTCATGTATACATTAACAAGCGTGGTTTTTTGAAGTTCGTCAAGGTGCCTCAGTCTGTTTTCTTGAATAACTGCACGTATTTTAGCAAGTAGTTGTCTGTAGTTTATAGCGATGGTATGCTGGATGTTATTCCTGAATTCAATCCCTAAGCACTTGAGTTGGTCAACTTCTGGTAACTGTTCTAGGCTTGGTGTACATTTCCCTTTACCTATATTCATAATGCCTGACTTCCTTTTGTTTAGCTTCGCTCCGGATGCCAGTTCATATTTGTGCACCATTTGCAGAGCTTGCGCCAGTTCTTGCTCGTTCATAACCAGAAAACCGACATCGTCTGCATATGCGTTACACACTATTTTCTGGCTATTTATCTGCAAACCTTGTAGTTGTTATGTAAGCGTGGAAAGCAGAGGTTCGATCGCAATGGCAAATAACGCCATTGACATGGGACATCCTTGTCTTACAGAGGAATCCATCATAGTCGGTTGACTTAATTGTCCATTTATCATTATACGTGCTACGCTATTACGTAATATTTGTTCAATTATCCGCAGGAAACCCGGAGAGAACCCCACTACTTTCATGGTATTAAGAAGGTATTGATGATTAACTCTGTCAAATGCCTTCTCAAAGTCTAACGACACTATTGCACACTTTATTCGACAGACTTCTGCAGTTGCTATGATATCCCGGTATTCGCATATATTTTGTGAGATACTTCTGTCTTTACCGACACATTTTTGGCACTGGCCAGTTATTGAATTCATGATCAGTTTCATTCTTCTTGCCAGTATGCGTGCAAAAATCTTATAGTCACTATTCAATAGTGTGATCGGACGTAAATTTTCAATTCCTTTGCTTGCTGAGTTCTTTGGAATTAGGACTATAACGCCCTCCGGGAATTCTTTTGGGATGTCGACATTGCCGGTCAGAAGTTCGTTACACATACTTAGTAATTTGCTCTTCAGTATAGGCCAGAACACTTGGTAAAATTCTATGGAGATCCCATCAGGTCCTGGGGATTTATTTTTAGGACTCCGTGCTATTGCATCTTTCAGCTCTTCTTCTTCTATATCCGTTGTGAGATGTTCTCGTTCCTCCACAGTGAGTCTTCCTGTTATGTTCCTTGTCAGCTCATCCTGCATATTTTCATCAGTGGATTTATGTGCCATTAGTTCCGATATATAGTTATGAATTGCGTCTTTAATTTCATTTTGTTTCGTAAGAGTTTGTCCATTGGGTAACTTAAGTTCTGTCAGGATTTTTCTACTCCCTCTCTTGTTTTCACGCATAACGTGGAATATTGACGGTTCTTCCCCGTCTATATTATTCTGCACTCTAGACCGTATTTTAAAACCTTCCGCTTGCTTCCGTTTTAGAGCTAAAATTTTTGCTTTGATTTTCTGAATCCTTGTGTAATTGTCTATCATTTGTTCATCCATGGTGTACAAATCCCTAAGACATTGAAAATAAAATTCAGTAGTTTTTTTATACCAGAAGTTCCTCTGTCGTGAGTATTCAATCAGCGTTTTACGTATCTTTGGCTTCGCACACTTCAACCACCAAGCTGTGATCGAGCTGTATGACGATATTCTGTTCTCACATTGTTGCCAGACATTGGTGATCGCCACGCGACATTCCTCATCTTGCAGATGTTAGATGTTGAGTTTCCATAAGCCTCTAGCTCGGTAAGTCTCTTGTTTCTGCAAATTAATTGTTGTGATGTAAGCCGCATGATCAGAGAAGCAGGTGGGCCACACTTCAGACTGGAGAATGTGGTCCTTCATATCAGCTGATACATAAATTCTATCCAGCCTGCTGGCTGAATGACTAGTGAAGTAAGTAAACCCAAGTGCCGCACCGTGGGTATGCTCCCAGGTGTCGGTTAATTTCAGTTGTTGGACTATACGCTCAAGTTCGATGGATTTATTACAGTTCGGTATCTGATCTTTGGGGTTAAGAACACAATTGAAGTCACCGGCTAGGATAATATGATCTTTATGGTTACGGAAGAGAGGAACGATGCCGGCCGCGGTGGCCGAGGTGACTGAGGCGCTGCAGTCACGGTTAGCACGGCCACTACGGTCGGGGATTCGAATCCCCCCTCGGGCATGGATATTTGTGCCGTCCTAGTTCGTAAGTAGTTAATAAGTAGTTTGTAAGTTTAGGGACTGATGACCCCGTAGATAAGTCCCATAAGCTTAACAAACATTTGAACATTTTTTGAGGAACGATGTCACTTCTATAAAATTCCGCTCTCGCACGCCGGTTATTATTTCCGGATGGTGCGTACACATTGATAATGCGCGTGTTGTTGATAGTTGCCGCAAGTCCTCTGCTGCTTACAAGTTTTTCTATTTCTTCGACTTGAATGCCTTCTTTAGTTAGAATTGCGGTTCCTAGTTCTGCACCGTTGCCAGGGTTGGTGATTGCGTTATAGCCCTGTATCGCATCGAGATTAATATCTGATACTTCCTGCAAAAGTAGTATGTCAATATCGGCTGCGTGCGCAAAATCTTTCACGTGTTGGAGACGGATGGAAGAGCGTATCTTATTAATATTTAGCGTGGCGACCTTGAAAGCTTGTGTTGCGTTCATATTGTTACTAATTTATGTTAAAATTCGTCATATGAAGTACTGTCGGAAACATCCCCTGTTCCACTCATCTGTTCCAAGGAAGTTGTATCCATCGTGTTCAGTTCATCCTGTTGCTGATCGAGGGGATTCGCGGTTGTAACAATACCCGCCATTTCTTCATCTGCATTCCTTTCATTCAATTCCTCTGCCCAGCTTTTGTGCTGGTTGCTCTTCAGGGTGTCTGAGTTCGAACCTTGTATTTGGGAAGAAACTTTTACATCGCAAGGGGGTTTCTGCTGCATTTTTCCTTGTGGCAAATGTTCCGATGGGATAACACACAATGAACGTTTGTCGACTTTCATTGATTCGGATTGCTGCGTGCTCGCAACCGAAGTCTTCAGTAATTCCTCACGTTGCTTCTTGCTGATCTCCTTAGCTTTTTCTCTCAAGGGACGTGCTAGTTCTTCAGCATTCTTAGCAGCAAGTCTTCTCTTCTTATTTCTTCTTGTAGGACTTCGTTGTGGAGAAGCTCCACTGTCTTCTGTAGCGACAGTTGTTTCTCGAACATGGTCTTTGGCTTTTGTGGTTGAAACCTCTAGCTTTTTGTCTTTTTCTCCGGTCAAGTCCTTCAGATTAATATTAGGCTCTGCGCTCGGTGCCGTCTGAGTACCAGCAGTAGCCTCTTCTTCTTGACGGTTTGATACTATCGCTGGACTAGTGTCCATTATTAAACCTGAAGCCTGTTCCTCTACGACTACAACAGATGTTGGAGTTTCAATATGCGTAAAGGGGTTCTGTTGTGAAATTTCTACAGTCTCCATAACGTTATCTGCCTCAGGTACTTCAGAAAACGTACTCAATTCGGGGGCCGCAGTTGTAGCAGCGGGTCTGCGCGCCGCGGCGGCGTACGTCACGGGCATGGATGTCAACACGGGGGGCCTGTCTGCCTCGCCGGCGGGCAGCTGCGCCACGCGCCGCTGCAGGCACTCGGCTCGCACCTGGCCTGTTTTGCCACATGCTGCACACGTCTTAGGCTGGTCATCGTACATAACTATCGCACGGTAACCACAAACCTCAATGTACGATGGAATGTGTCTCCGTAGATCGACTTTCAATTGGCGCACTCCGTTTAAAACCGGAAATTTATGGGAGTTGGACCATCTCTCGCCAACGTTACTGATAACCCTGCCATACTTCGAAATTACGTCGTCGATCTCTTCAGTGGTTATTTCAAATGGAAGTTCAAATATGCGAACTGTCCGTATTCCAAAGCCAGCATGAGAGACGTAAACAGTGCCAACTTTTCCGTCACTGTATTTAAATTTTGCCTCGCCTCCACAAGATTCGACAATTTTTGAGCATAAATCAGATCGAGCTAATTTCACGAAAACCATGCTGCTTACAATCGACAGATGGATCCCAATTATGTCATCTAGTCCTAGTTTAAATTCAGTCTCTAACCATTCCTCAACTTCGAACGATTTTGGTCGAGTCAAGTTCTTATCAAACGTGAACCTCAGGGTATCTTTTCTATCCTTTACAACCGGTTGCGTCATCACGAAATCGTTCTCATTTTCTGCACAGCACAACGAATACCGCTACAGCAAGCGCAGCGACTCACCACTCGTAAACAGCGTCAGCGCAGCGTACAGCGCGGCACAACATTCCTCCTCGCCGTCCGCCGGCAGACCGTCCCCTCGGCCACCGCGACCGGCGAAATGATATCTCCTCTCTCTTTCTGCAATCGTGAACATCGGTGAACAATTGCGTAGAGGTGGGTACAGTCCGAATCACTGAAATACAACAAACTGATAGCATGATCATTGTTTGTGTTTCATTCGATTGTGGGAGATGTCACGAGATAGCATTAACTGAAACATGAAAACTGTACTCTGATTTTCCTGATCTGATCTGTATTTGTTTGAGAAATTACCATTTACAACTATTTCCACATTTTTAGCTTTGCCTATTACAGCGTCATCTATCATGAAAGGAAAAAGATGTTTTATACCAAAGTTACATGTTGCACGGAGAATCCAAATAACTGTTTAATTACAAATTGCCCATCCATTTTAAGAATTATCACTAAGAACTGTCAAAATAAACTGCACACCATGGAATATAAACACTAGTACAGCTGTTGCGAAACGTAACAAACACACAAAAACACTCTTTGTTGCTTTAAATTGATGCGGAGTTCGCCAAGTGCGAGTCGTGTCCGTTCGGCACATTTCGGAAGCACTCGTGTTTGTGTTGCGACGAGGGATTCCGAAGCCTTGGCCTGCTGTTGGCCGCACTACCCAACCTCACCCCCCCTTTCACCTCACCATAGCGAAGGCTCCAAAGCTCCGTTCTCCCACTGTTTCAATGAAGCGAACGAGACGTATTCCACATTACGCGCTAATTCTTGATGACGGAAACTGTCTTCTATTGCCAATTATTTAACATTGGTTATAAATTTCCGGGTTGCTTTAGATATGGGCTTCGGTGATAGTTTTGATAGCCCACAATATACGCCACTGCTATTTACAATTCACGAGAAGAATCTGGAAATGGTGTACAAGACTCCTAATCTACCGAATTAACGCCATGAAGAACTGATAAGACGAAGAAAATGTTCAAATTTTTGTATATCTATCGGACTCAACTATTTGTTTATTAGTCCGAAACTTACAAACTACTTAAAGTAAGGTAAACTAACCTAAGGACAACACGGACATCTATGCCCGTGAAGAGTGTGAGTGTACCGACTCTTTGAGTTTTCCAATTTCCTCGTTGTGCTCATTTGACAAGACATATGGAGGATGGCGTCATTTGTCGCCCGACTCTTTGAAGGAAAGTAGTATCGAGATTTCGGTAGTAGATATGTTAGGGAAACATAACGCCTCTCTTGTACCGTCTGCTACTGGAATTCTTTCAGTAACTCTTCAAAGATCTCGCTCCGACTATACGATCACTTACTATTCTTCAGCCGGCCGCGGTGGCCGAGGGGACTAAGGCGCGTCATTCACGGTCTGCACGGCCACTACGGTCGGGGGTTCGAATCCCCCCTCGGGCATGAATATTTGTGCCGTTCTAGTTCGTAAGTAGTTTGTAAGTTTAGGGACTGATGACCCCGCAGTTAAGTCCCTTAAGCTTAACAAACATTTGAACATTTTTTGAATCCTTTCAGTAACTCTTCAAAGATCTCGCTCCGACTACACGATCACTTACGATTCTTCAGCCGGGCGCGGTGGCCGAGGGGACTGAGGCGCGTCAGTCACGGTCTGCACGGCCTTTACGGTCGGGGTTTCGAATACCCCCTCGGGCATGGATATTTGTGCCGTCATTAGTGTTAGCTAGCTCATAAGTAGTTTGTAAGTTTGTAGTTTGTAAGTTTGTAGTTTGTAAGTCGGGCGACAAATGACGCCATCCTCCATATGTCTTGTCAAATGAGCACAACGAGGAAATTGGAACAAAGAGTCGGTACACTCACACTCTCCACAGGAGGATCAATAACACCAGAAGTACACTGCGCCACACACCATCAGGTAGCATACGCATGTAAAAGTGAATAGGTGGAAATTTTCAACGCTCAAATTACGCAAAGAACGTTTCTTAGACGTTTTCTGTCATTCATGCCGTAAGTCACTTCTCGATTAGCTTATAGAGAGACTGGTCGTCTTGTGGAAAGTAGGAAACTGATGTGTGCTTTATGATGAAAAACACTGCTGAAGTTTTCAGTTTAAAATACCTTCTTCAATTCTTTGTTTCATTCAAGAGTAGAATAGAAATTTTAGCTGCATGCTGTATTCTACCTGCCGTCTATTACTGCTGCAATGCATAGAATCGCTTTTGAAAGAACAGAAGGAAAAGCCGAGGTAAGTGGAAAATGTTTGGGCAGTTAGTTTTCTGTTGGTAGATGCTTTGGATATTGTATACCACTTCTGTTGATAGATTTCAGTACAGAGATGTAAAGGTTAATTTTCAGTGGTATTGCGACGTCGTAATGATGTACCATATTCTTCCAAGTTGTTATTGTTGTGGTCTTCAGTTAGCAGACTAGTTTTATGCAGCTCTCCACGCTATCCTGTCCTGCGCAAGCCTCTTCATCTGAGAACACGAACGGCACCCAACATCGTTTTGAATCTGCTTACTGTATTCGTCCCTCGGTCTCCCTCTACAATTTTTACTCCACACACTTCTTTGTAATGCTAAGTTGACTTTTCCTTGATGTCTCAGAATTTGTCCCACCAACCTATACCTTCTCTTGGTCAGAATACGCCAGAAACGTCTTTTCTCCCCAATTCTGTTGAGCACCTCATTAGTTAAATGATCTACCCATCTTATCTTCATCACTCATCTGTAACAACACATTTCGAAAGCTTTTATCACCTTTTTTCTGTACTCCTTATCGACCACATTTCATTCCCATACAATGCTACACTCCAGACAAATGCTTTCAGAAAGGACTTCCTAACATTCAAACTAATATCGGATGTCAATAAATTTAGCTTCTTCAGAAATGCTTTTCTTCCCATAGCCATTCTGCATTTTATATCTTCTTCACTTCGGCCATCAGAAGTTATCTTGCTACCCAAATCACAAAACTCACCTGCTACTTTTATTGTCTCATTACCTAATCTAAATTCTTCAGCATCGTCTGATTTTCTGACACTACAGTGCATTACCCTCGTTTTACTCTTGTTAATGTTCATCTTATATCTTCCTTTCCATTCCATTCAACTGCTTTCTCAGATCTTTCGCAGTCTCTGACTACTATTATCGGCAAATCGCGAAGTTTTTATTACTTCTCCTTGAACTTTAATTCCCTGTACAAATTTATCCTAGCATTCCTTCACTGCTTGTTCAACGTACAGTTTGAACAACATCGGGCAAAGGCTACAACCCTGTCTTACTCACTTCCGAACCTCTGCGTCCCTTTCTTGCCCTTCGGCTCTAATAACCACTCTCTGATTTTTATATAGGTTGAATATAAGTCTTCGCTCCCTATGTTTTACCTCTGCTAACTTCAGAATTTGAAATGTGTAGTCCAGCCTACACTGTCAAATTCTCCAAATCTACCAACGCTAAAAACATAGGTTTGCTTTTCCTTAGCGTATCTTGTAAGATAAGTCGTAAAATGAGTATTGCCTCCCGTGTTCCTACATATCTCCTAAATCCTTCCAAGTAGCTGCACATAATCAAATATTTTTAAGAAATAATGATAATTCATGAAACTCATATCTAGTCTATTTCATGATTTAGTTGTTTACATCCTTTATAATAGTGCTTTCCATCCTCTTCCAATATCAGACCCCATTACAAGTAAAAATATTCTCGCGTTCCCCTAGAAATAAAAATACTCAGGCAACCCACATGACATGTCAAAATTGTCTTGAGACATGTGGAAGGACTGGGTGGGTAACCAAACTAAAATAATTACCACTTTGAAATGTATCTATTAAAAACAATCATGAAGCATACTCAAAATTTAAAATTTGAAAGCAATCACGGGATGAAGCCCAATTCAGAACTTCAAACTTCACAGTCAGCAGGTGAGTCACATACATTATTTTGTTAACTGATCTGACAAAGACCTCAAAAGGGACGATACAAACTTTGAGTTAATTTTTAAACAAATGAAATTGAACATTGAGTGAAGGAGAACTTAAAATTTAACAATCGGCAGGCGAAATCCATACCTTAACTTGTTAATAAATCTTAGAAATGTTTCAAAAGGCAAAGTGCCAACTACAAACCCCTTCATTATTTATTAATTAAACTTACAAAGCACCGAGTTGGCGTGAATTCTTACGTAACGTTTACCACAAGAAAAGGTGCCACTACCGAATTAAGATTTAATGGCACTGTACATAATTGGAACCACAATAGACTAACACACAATTTCGACGATGTCCTGTTCACACCTGACTGACAATGATTAGCCCTTTATAATACAAGTAATATATAATACAAGTAATATAATAATATATATAAATATAATATATATATACCTGACTGACAATGATTAGCCCTTTATAAAACAAGCAATATAATAATATTATAATATATATAATATAATAACAATAATATAATACAAGCCAGTAAAGCTAAGCGTTAAATACAGCAGTGAACGAAATATACGTGGTAGTAGCCCACGTTAAAAAAGAAAAACGACAAACGAGTAAAAGGAAGAAATTCCACAGAAGGTTCGGTGATGCCGTTACCCAAATTCCTTAAATACTGCCAAATACATCGGTTAGGCGTACAAAATCGCAATGGAAATGACAGAAGCTAGCAAGCTTCACAACACGCCAACAAATTTCAGCAAAACAACGTCGAGATGGAAGTTAGTGACTGGTCATAATCCATCTGTCAGGTACCAGAAGATGAATAAGACTACTTAAGTTATTTCTTCACAGCAACAAAAGTAACAACGTCCTTGGTTGCAGGAACAGCTATTGAATCAACCTAGCACTGCCCAGAGCACCACCATGCTACCCAACGAAACGGTGCACAAGTCCCCCAGAAACATACCAAACCGTGACGTGTTGTGAAGATGGACAACCAGTTCGTCTGTAAATGCTGATATACGTAAACTTCAGCTTACACAACGATATCGGTCACCGGTGTCTCACACGAAGAGTCATTGTCGGGACACGGTGCTGCACTGTTGACTGGCCAATGCCATTACTGGCGCCCCACAGACACACTGCCACGAGACACCCCCAGCTTCGCTGACAGCCGAACAGCAGACTCATTCCTGGCCGAACTGGTCACTCTGTAGCAAGAGGCGCGCGTGAGTAAAAGCAGTTCATGTGGCTATGATGTGTCCACAGATACAGACAAGTGCGCCATCAGGTGATAGCAAGGGGAAACATAATCGACAGTACGGCTAGAGAACTCACTTGCACTAAAACAATGACAGAATGCACTATAAAATCGTAGCGGGAAAGCTTCAACTCATGACAGAAAACAGTCTGAATCGAAGATTATGACCAGCCTAGATTAAATTAGAAGAGGAATTCACGCAAACAAACTAAGACCCCACAAATTAAAAAAACAAGGGAGTTGTAAGTGCTGGGTGAAGGGGCCGACAAGAAGAAAATATAGAAAATATGCACTGTATGCCAGATGAGAGCCATCATAGCTGAACCAAAAATGTTTCAAATATTTGTATAGCTTATGGTACTTAAATACTGGGTCATCAGTCTCTAAACTTACAAACTACATATGAACTAGCTAATACTAAGTACGGCACAAATATCCATGCCCGACCGTAGTGGCCGTGCAGACCGTGACTGACGCGCCTCAGTTCCCTCGGCTACCGCGGCCGGCGCGGCTGAACCCCCTTCCTCACGAAACATAACAAAACTATTTTTTAAAGGACACGAATTTATACTTATTTCTTTTACTTCGAATTTATTTATATTATTGGTCAAAGAATCTTTATTTATAGGCAATTTGAAATGAAGTAAATCTTTTCTTTTCGAATTTTTCATAGTTACTTATTGTATCAAATTCTTTTACCTATTGATTCGTCCATGCAAATAGTTTACAGACTTTGCACTTATTCATTTTTAACACATTGCATTATAAAACTATCTATAATCTAATTAATTCATAATGAATGTTACACAAGGAACTCCATAATTCTAACATCATATATATATATCACTTAGGCATTCGTTTAAGTATGACTAAAGCCCTTGGTACTTTATGGTGTAATACTTTCACCCTAGGAAGACTTTGCGACACCCCTGCGGGTCACACCGCACAGTTTGGAAACCACTTCTGCGGAAGTTAAACATATTCTTTGGTGTGCTTTACATTCAATTAAATTCAACTGAATATTACTTAACAGTCAAAAAACGACCTCGGACATAAATCTCTGACATGCAAACTTTAGAGTCCTTTGATATAAACCGGGTGATCAAAAAGTCTGTATAAATTTGAAAACTTAATAAAACACGTAATAATGTAGATAGAGAGGTTAAAATTGACACACATGCTTGAAATGACATGGAGTTTTATTAGAACAAAAAAAAAAAAGTATTGATAGATGCATGAAAGATGTCAAGCGCACGTCGGTTAGTGATGACTGTCTGTGCGATTATTGGCTTTGCGTTACCTGAAGTCGCAAGTGTATCGGGATTGACCGACATCTCTGGGGATGCCGACGCCTATGCCTCACCATAACTCCGGGGTTGACAACATTATTCTTCGACTACAGCTATTGTTGAGGAATGATGGTGAACATATTGAGCAATTATTCCCTGTAAAGAACATCACCTTTGCTTTTTCTTAATTTGTTATATTTTACCCCGTGTCATTCAAAGCATGTGTGTCAACTTTCGATTTTTTTAATTTGTTAGTACACCACATGGACAATAGGTTCCCAAAGTCTTAATTTTGAAATCGCATCTCAAGAGCTTGAAAATTTATTAAAAGTGTAATGTGGCCTCCCTGCCATGCCCACGTTTGAAGCAGCACTTTAATGCCAGCTCTGCAAAGAACGATTCTGTGTATTACCTTCAACCAAACATGTGCGGGAAACATCTAAAAGTCCGTGGTACATACTCTTTGGTTTTCATCTTTGACTCTTTTCCGTGTCTTATAAACAGTAACAAACTAGGAGCATCGTTTATGACGCAGCAATTCTTGTTTTTCCTTGTGATACTGACAGAGATTTATAAAAGTGTTCAATTTTGTTTTTCATTATTATAACACGATCACAAAGCGTGTATAAGAAAACTGGAGAAACTGCGTTTGAATAAGTTAGTGACTAGAAAACGCGAGAGAAAAAGACAAACCAGCAATGAGGCTACATACGAAGTACGATAATCTGCACGTCTCTGCAATGAAACGTCAGCTGAAGACCTGGTAAAGGAAACAAGACAGACTGCAAGAAACCAGAAGCCTTGAAGTGAAAGACGATCCACAATAAATAGTAAATATGTGGTGCCTTAACAAGAAGTGAAATAACGGAAAAATGTTAGGCTGAACTTTAAATTGCGTTTTCTGAAAAGTTTGTTTTTTTAAAAGTTTATCTACTTAGATTCTATGAACGCTAGAATTACAAAATTTTGTACATATATTCGTGTAAAGGTAGTAACCGTTGCCTCAATAGTAAATTTTGAAATTCTGATTGCTTGGAATTTTGCTTGAATTTGAAATTGTACTTGGGGAATTATAAATCAAAAATTATGAAAATTCTCCTATTTCACCTATTCCAAAAACCTCACGAGAGAAGCAGAGAGATGACACGGAGGCAGTTTTATAGAAATCTCTTGAATATTTTCTGAGAAAAAAGGAAAATATATATTTATATTTTTAAATGAAACTTCAAATTTATTAAAGAAGTTGAATATATTATTATTATTAGCGAATGTCCCCATGGGAGAACGATAATCAGGTGATTTATCAATATTTCTTACGGTTCGTCTTACTTTCCCAATATTTCTTCATTTCCTCTCCAAAGGCCTTCTTTCTTTCTTCGGTCCACCTTGGTCGGTATGGTTTTGGTGCCGTCTCTGAAGTAAACTGCCAGTTGTCAATTTTTCTTCTGAATGTATCCATGTCTGATGTGTGTGTTATGACAATTCTTGCTTCTGTCAAATCCTTCTTAACTTCAGTTACCCAGGATATTGTTGCTTTAAGTGATCTCACATAGTCCAGTAGATGTTTAGTTAACCTGTTTCCTGGTAATCTGTGTAGGTGTCCATAAAATTTCATTCTCTCTCTTTCTGATGTCAGTTTCGATATTTTATACTTTTTCGGTTGTCTCAATGGCCTGCAGTCTGTATCCATCGCGTGTGTATCGTGGTCCCAGAATTTTCCTAATATAGTTGAATACATGTAATGAAAGGAATTTGTATGTAAATTTGTTACTTTCATGTAAAGCGTAGTACAAAATTTCATTGCCATATCTCCATAATGTGGATCTGGCACATTTTTGAAATAGTGCGTATTTTTCATCAACGTCCCGCCTTAATTCATTTCTCATTTACAGTGGCTCCCTTCAGCCAACTCGAGTTCGCGGGATTGGTTACATTATTCGGTAAGAGCCAACGGACACAAGTAACTGATCCCACAGTGTACGACTACTTAGCGAACACGTCCCAGGAAGGAGCTCCGCACAGTTCGCCGTTTGAGTTCGTGGCCGCCGATTAAGGAGATGGGGCGACTCGGGCGCTGGGCTTAAATCCGCCCTCTGGCCGCCGGACCTAACGGTCGCCGGAACGACAATGGCGTGCCAGCGCCGAGGACCTGCGGCCGCAGCAGTGCGCGCGCCGGCCGCCAGGGGCGCCGCGGTCGCTGCGTCTCGTCGCGTCCAATTACGCTCCCAGTCGGCCGCTGACAACTCGCGCGCGTTAATTAAAGAAAACTCCGCGGAAATAATTAAACACGGCGTCGGCGACCCCCCGCGCCGTTGGCCCCTGGGCGCGACCGCAGCTCACCGCTTTGAATGCGCCGGCTCAGCTCCGAAGCGGGACAAACAAATTTGGTCGCGTCGCCGCGCTTTGATGTCCCGCTGTCAATTACACGGAAGTTTCCCCGGAAAGCGTCCGCTTTACCTAACAGAAATACCTGCGCCTCTCTAGGGGCAGTTTGCGGTTCGTAGGTGAATAAAGACCAATCCCTAGAAATAGAACGAGGTATACTTGAAGAAATGAAAGAGACGGATGTCGTAAAGCTGGGTTGTATAAATAGCGGTATGCCTTGCACTTCTTTCTACATCTACATAATTACTCTGCAACAAACAATGAAGTACATGGCAGAGGATTCATCAAACCGTTTTTATAATTTTTCTCTTCAGTTCCAGTCTCTAAATGTTTGTTATGCTGATGGGGCCTCTACATCTACATGGGATACTCTTCAAACCACATTTCAGTACCTGGCAGAGGATTCATCGAACCACCATTTTACTATTTACCTTCCATTCCACTCTCGAATAGCACGCGGGAAGAAAGAACACCTGAATCTCTCCGTTCGACTCCTGATTTCTCGTATTTTATTCTGATGATCATTTCTACCTTTGTAAGTCGGAGTCAACAATATATTTTTGCATTCGGAGGAGAGTATTGGCGATTGGAGTTTCGTAAGTAACCCAAGTCGCAACGATAAGCGCCGTTGTTGTAATGATTTCCATCCCAGATCCTGTATCATTTCCGTAACGCTGTCTCCCCTGCATCGTGACAATACGAACGTCACAGGTCTCGCATCCAGCACGCAATTTTAATGTGCCAGGAAGTTTCATATCAACGCACACTCCGCTGCAGAGTGAAAGTTTCATTCTGGATACTTCTCAACTACCTTATATTAAAGACGAAGGATACGAATATCTGACGGGGAACGGCCGCGCGCATCGGAGCATTACGCCTCAATGCGCTCGGCCACGGCTTCCATCCTCTAATACCAGCGGAAAAAAAGAACGCCTAAATCTTTCCGTTTTCGATGAGATTCCTCTTACTTTATTCTGATAATCATATTGTCCTATGTAGGTGGGTGCTCACAAAATCTGTTCACATTCGGAAGAGAAAGTTGGTGAAAGAAATTTCGAAAGTAGATGTCGACACAACGAGTAACGTCTTTCTTTTAATGATTTCCACCCATCAACTCTCGCTGTGTTTCCTTGACACTGTCTCCCGTACATCGCGATAATACAAAGCGTGCTACTCTTCTCTGTACTTTCTCTGCTAAATCGTTTGGCAATCGCTACATGGTGGTGGGGATCCCACAATGCGCAAAAATACCCAAAATAGGACGCACAAATGTGCTGTAGGCGGTTTCTTTAGTATTTCTGGTGCATCTTCTTAGTGTTATGCCAACCAAACGTAGCCTCTAGTTAGCTTTCCGTACAATACTTTCTATGTGTTCTTTTCAATTTGTTCTTAATTGTTACTCCTAGATATTTAGTTGAATTCACGGCTTGTAGTTTTGACTGATTTATCGTGTAAATGAAGTTTAACGGCCTCCTTTTAATTATCATATGGGTGACTTCACACTTCCAATTATTATGGGTCAATTGCCATTTTAAGCACCATTCCAGTATAACCTTTGACAAAAAGTTCAATGCGTGAAGTCACAACGGTGGATCGGGCAACAAAGGACACACCTATGTAGCGGTCGCTGCTGACAACCTGGCCCCCATGGTTCGGTGGAGCATCGTGAGTGTTCCGTATTAGCCGCGGCGGAGCGGCCGAGCGAATTGAGGCGCTATGCTGCGATGTGTCCCCGTCGGGGGTTCCAATCACCCTTCGGACATGGATGTTTGAGCCGTCTTTAGTATAAGTCAGTTCAGAAGTAGTTTGTAAGTTTAGGGACTGATGACCCCATAGTTAAGTCCCATAAGCTCCACAAAGCTTTGAACATTTGTTCCGTATTAAACTGTTGGACGAACTGCTTGATCAGTGTGTTGTTACTGAACTGATAACTTAACAATGAACGAGCAAAGAACTAATTTTAAATTTTGTTTTAGGCCTCTCAAGAGACCTAAATAGATGCATGCTATGTTGGTACGAGGCTCCACTGTCCATGGAATGTGTGTACGAGCGGTTCGCCCCTTGTCGAGGTGGTTGAGGAAGTCTTGACATTCACCATAACGAATGACCGGCGACCGACAAAAACGACGAAAACACTGAGGCAGTGAAGACATTAATGGCGAACGATCGTCGATTAACTGTGAGCATGATTGCAATACCTAAGTCGGTTTGGGAAACGGGCGACTCCTGTGATTATGGTCATCCAGAGGGTACCAGAATATGTGGTATATGAGTGTCCCACATATGACAACCAGAACACAGACAACAATTACTAAATGAGAATCTTCAGGTTTTTGCGTCGCAAAGACTGTTCCATTAAGTTTAGGGTGTGCAGCCACAAGAATTCTCCTTCTTCTTCGAATATTTCGGCTGTATAACGTTCAGTCGTCTTCATAGTGAGCCGAAATACTGACGCTTCGGCCCTTTATACTCGGGTACCGCGCGACGCCGCATGCGGCCACAGATACATATGCGCCAGAGACGTTAGTCGGCGGCAAAGACGTGCATAATACACGACTTGAATCTCTGACTGTGCAGTCGATCGGTGTTGGGACCAGTGTTCGGATTCAATAGTGAAGCAGGCAACTGAAATCTGCTTGAGGATGAATTTAACTAATAGAGATACTGGTTTCAATATAGATAAATCATGGAATCCGGCACTTTCTGTAATAAACTCACAAAGACGTCGTCACAGTCCAGTTCATAGTGCTACAGCGACATGCCAACACCGATCGACTGCGGAGTCATAGGTTCAACCCGTGCATTATGCACGTCTGTGCCGCCGACCAACGTCTCCGGCGCATATGTATCTGTGGCCGCATGCACAGTCGCGCGGTACGCGTGTATGGAGGGCCGAAGCGAGCACTGGAGCGTCAGTCTTTCGGCTCACTCTGAAGATGGCTGAACGTTATACTGCCGAAATATTACAAGAAGAAGAAGAATTCTTGCTGCTGCACGCCCGAAACTTAATGGAACAACAATTGTTAAAATCTGAAGAAACATTTAACATCCTTAATGCAATGATCAATGTCATCTCTGATTTCATCAGAGATGAATACCTGAACCGAGTCCAGTCTTTTCCAGGATGCACCAGAGCCGTGCCGCCGGGGTGTGGAACGGCCGCCAGCAATGGTCGGAATCCGCCGCACCCTGGATCAGGAGGAGTGGATGCAGCAGACGCTACTTTTTAAATTAGATATAAACACAAACAGGAGAGAAACACAAGGTACTGCAGTGTAAAAGGTAAGCCCGGTGCCAGGGGCATGTTTGTCGGATTTAGTTCGGTGAACACCAGCCATACAATAATGGGTTTGCATGTTATGGCACACATGTAAACACTGCTAATATTGGGGGGGGGGGGGACATGCGTAAACACACACACACACACACACACACACACACACACACACACACACAACCACCACCACCACCACCATCACAACAACAACAACAACAATGCGCACACAGCACCAAGCAGAGTACCTCCAACACACATAACTCCAACATCAACAAAACAGGCACAGGATAAAGGAAACAACAGAAAATAAAAGGAGGTATAATGAATTTAGCCAATCTACGTAGAATAGAAATAGGACCCATTTCGTTATAGTCAATGGGTTATTGTATCAATAAATAATAAATAAATAAATAAAACTTGACACTGACCGTGAATCCTTGCAACAAATCCTTAATCAGAAGTTATGGAAGAGTGTATTGGAATACCCGATTCTATTCAAAATTAAAGTTCTTCAGCTTGATCAGGTTGGACTTCGACCCTAGCCATTCAAATAAATTCAAATTATAATAGAAGTTTCAGTTTTTAATTAAAGAAAAAAATCTTTAAATATTGCTTGCTAAGTTCTTTTGCAAGATAAGAAAAAGCAAAACTGTTCAAAAGAAATTTAAAATTCCAAGTTGGAATGTCCTACTGTAGAAATGTTTCAATAATAATAATAATAATCTTGTTGAAATTCAGTAAATATTTTGTATAACTCAGATATTGTTCATTGAATACGTTATAAAATATATCGATTCATAAAAAATCTTATACTCAGTACCTTTCAATTAATGTAATTGTTGCTGAGTCCTTAAAAAATTATAAAATTGTAGAAATTCTGTAATAAGTTCCAAAATACAGTTTCAGCACAATACATAAATGTTATATCTACATAATAGGTGAAATGACTAGTTATCACACATCGACACTCAAAGAAAAAGTTTCACTCTTTATTAGCGTAACCCACAAACTCAAATCATACATAACGCAATGTCAAATCTTTCTGCATGCGACTCATCATAAACTGCTTGAAACATACAATTCCAAACAGAATTTATTCCAATGTAAGTTTTTTTTTTTTTTTTTTTTTTTTTTTTTTTTTTTTTTTTTTTTTTTTTGTAGGAGTTGTCAAAGGAGGTCCTCCAACAGGATCACAGGATCTTCTCTGGCCGTGTGGCTGTTGACCTGCGACGATTTCTGGCCAGCTACATTATTTTTTGACTTCTGCGGAAAGATTCTGTTCTCGTAGGTTGCTCCGTTGTCATCACACATGAAACATAAGGAACAACAAATATTTCTTTTAGGAATCATGACATAAATATTTTTAAGATAATATTATTAACAACTACATAAATAATCATGATTTTACCTGCAAAAGTGAGCTGACGTAAGGCAGTAGCGGGAATAATATTTCGGACCTCTACAAGAAGAAAACGTGTTATCGTCTTGTGGCACAGCAGTCGACTGACGATGGGGGAGAAGGCATACCGCGGTGGAGTAGTCGAGTGTTCTAAAACGCCTAGCTGCGCAGCGCGTTGCTGATTGCCGTCGGAGGTTCCAGTCTTCCTTGGGACATGGTTTTGGATGTTGTCCTTAAATTAGTTACCTTACTTTAAGTAGTTTGTAAGCCTAGGGACCAATAAGCGAAGAAGTTACGTCCCGTAGATTTACAAACATTCGTATTTCTTAGTATTATTATTATTTTGAAAGCCACGTTTACACTTTTTACAAGTTTTTGTAGAAACGGCGGATGCGATACTGAATTTCTTGAACCGTAATGTCACTGAGAAAGAAACCGTCCGTTTCCGATACGTCCCTGACACGAAGCGGCATAGCATGGTATATCGTTCCCCGACATCACCTCCTCGACGAAAAAGGGTCAGAGCTAGATAACCGCGAATCAAAAACGATGTTCATCACCTGTTTTGATAGTCGACGCATTATCCACAAGGAATGTATGCCTGAGGAAACTACGTTGAACGCTGCAAGTAACGTTCAAATCTTGTCTCTATTTATGCAACATCTGTCTAGGAAACAATCCCATTACGGGCAACAAAGTTCCTGAATTTTCACAACTACACACAGCCAATATCGTCAAAAAGATCTTGTCAGAAAAGGGTGTGGTGCAACTTGAACATCCCCCATTCTCGTCCGGCCTCAATCCCCCAGGTTTCTTCCAATTCCCTCGACTCAAATTCACATGGATCAGAAAGATATTAAAAATATCCCTGAAATCCAGCTAAACGTGACGAGGGCTCTGAGCAGCAAAGACAAATTTTGTACAAAGTTTCTAGTACATATATCACGAAGCTTAGTGGTACATAGTTGTGAGAGATGAGTATTTCGAAGGGCAATAACGTAATATTCGTTGATGTTTGAGGATCACTCACCCGACTATCTTGTCAGAGGTTGTGTAATGGCATGTTGTTCTTTCATTCAAAATACAAAGTAACTAAATCTAACAACTGACTTTGCCTTTACGTATGTGCTTCGCAACATAATTGGAGGAAAGAGCTTCATATACCACTTCTTTTTACGGTTCACAAACCCAGTCACTAAAAACGAAATCCAAACCGGATAACTTGGTGAGTCAATCATGTTTTTTGGCCAAGAAATCAAGTTTTAATGAATACTACAAGCAAAGAAATTTCAGTTAGAAAGGTAAATCTATAATTCATAAATATGACATTGTCGTAATTAGGTCTGTGGCTGAAAAATCTTTTGAAAATCCTGCTATCGCTGATTATAACTGAACTATTGCAACAAAGCCATCCTTTTTTCACTGTTGTACTATGCCATACTACTAGACAGAGCAGATACCTAATTCAAAATAATTTTAATTAGGATACATTTTTTTAATTGAAGCGAATGTAAAAAAAAGAGAGAGAGAGAGAGAGAGAGAGAGAGAGAGAGAGAGAGAGAATGAAGCCTTTTAAGTTACATAACGATTTGCTCAATTTACTTGGGAAAAACCCAATGAAAATTTATCTAGTCATTTTGCAATTTAACATGTTCAAGCAAAATGACATACATGATGGTTTTAGAGGCCCGTGGCGGCGGCAATACACAATGAGGTTCCCCGTCCTCTTGGAAATACATGAATTACTATAAGAAAAATAACCTAGATTTGGAGGACCCCATGACGAGAGGCACGGGACAATAAAAAAATAGCTTTCAAGATTTGAAGGGCCTGTTACCCGTGTAAATGCTACGCTAATCGTCGAGTATTTTTTAGCGGTAATATGTGGAAATAGGTAAGTAGCCAAACAAAGAGGCATGATAATTAACGACACAAGCTTAATTTAAAAAAAATCAAATGTCTGTAACTCTATCGGACTAAACTGCGTGGTCATCAGTCCGTAGCTTACAAACTACTTAAACCTAGGTAACCTATGGACAAACACACACACCCATGCCCCAGGGAGGACTCGAACCTCCACGGCGAGCAACCGCGCGTTCCGCAGCGAGGTGCTTTAGACCGCTAGGCTATTCCACCGCGTCCAAGCCTAATTTATGGAGTATTGGGTTCCTTAAGCGTTGCGTCGTATTTACGCTATGTACTTTTGGTAATCATTCTAATTTTCGTCTAGTAATATTGCAGGTATACATCCTCAAACAATTATTTGACAGTGTCGTAAAAAGGAACTCAGAGTAACGATCACTTTGCGTTATCGAGAAGGTATTTCGTGCTGGGAACTTCACACTATTTGTTCAAATTTTCGCTTGTAACTTTTTGTGATATAGAGAGCTAATTATATTCCTATAAAATTGTGAAACAGGTAAGTATAAGAACAACACAGAAAAATTTGTAGTAACATCGCTATTTGTTCACTGTGCAAAAGGGAAAGGTTGTTGGTAAATTGGGAAGAAACTGCAAATGCAAAAGTTAATGTATTTCTTACTGAATCATACATATACTGCAGTTTGAGAATGGATGAATGCCTGCATATATCGAAATTGTACAGCGCGTGGAATGCTGGTGATTACTGATGTTCTTTTGCATCCACTATGATTGGACTTTTCCGGCGTCTTCTGAAACGTTTGCACCACACAAGAGCCTGTCTTTCACACCGTAATTTCGCCAAATGCCACAATAAAACTTCCGAATGCCATTTAACGTTTTTTTCAAGCAAAATTTAATGCAAATTGTTTGATACATATTCTTGGAAAGTAAACATTGGATGAGTATTCCAAAGTGCCTTATAACCTTTCTGACTATTAACATTAAACTGAGTAGTGAAAACAACTGAAATTTGGCACATAAATCATGAATATGTGTACCATAAAGATTGAAAAACTAGAAACCAGAATGTATACAGTCCGCGAAACAAACGTCTCTTCATTTTTGCGCCTGACAAATGAATGGTGAAGTAAGTAGGAGAATTACTGGAAGGATAGACTTACTGGTGAAATACAACAGTTAAATCAATCCGTTATCCGCGCAAATATACAGCTCAGGCGGTTTATCGACCATGGAGCATGTGACGTATAATAGCCCTTGAAAGGAGCAATGGTTTTCTACATTCTGTCGCACATCTTCCCCACTCCTGACTTTGCCCACCTCCCTCTGTCTCTTCCTCCTGCTTCTCACAAATCCCACAATCTATTTGCCCCTTCCTTTCCGTCGCCTTCTCCTTGTCCTCCATCTCTTATTTCCCCACATCTCTGTTCATTTGTTCTCGCCGTAGCTATCCATAAAACACACTTTACAAAAAGGTAGAAACGGTGAATGTACACAACTTTAAATCTAATTCGATGCCATCAGTTATTGCTGAGGGTATTGAAAAGGCTAATTATTCAAGGTAAATTGGTCATTTAAGTTTCCATAAGTTATAGCCAAATGCACAGTTTTGTTTTAGAAATGATTTACGAACACAATAGTCCCTTTTTTTTCTTTCAGACTCTATGGCTGTGATATACACTCAGAAAGCGGGACAGGTAAGTAGTGGCGGGGGTGGGATGTTCCCCACGGTTCTGTTTTGGACCACTGTCGTTTCTAGTTTATGAAAATGATAAGTCTTGTAGTATAACAGCAGTTTTTAGATTATTCTTTTTACTGAAGACCCTAGCTTGGTAGTGGAGGATGATGTTACCAATATTGATGCAGCATCAAATAATGCAGTAAAAGAAATAAGTTCATTGTTTGTAGAAAATTAACTTATGCTAAATCGCAGTAAGTCTCAGTTTTTACAGCTTCTAACGTACAATTCAACAAAAACTGAAGTTTCAGTTACACAGAATGGGCACATGATGAGAGAAACAGAATAGTTACTCTGTAGCAAGGCGCCTTAGAGCTCGGCCATTCAACTGCGACGTTTATGACGTATGATGTTATTTATGCGGTAACTCCTTTGGTGTGAAAATTGTACCATTTGCGCAGAGTATAAATGGCCGGATCGAGGAAGATGTGCGATAAGTTCAAGTACTTGTTGTTGAGCCATGTTTAGTAGCCTGGTAATTCCGAAATTGAACTATCAATACATATAGTCTCTAAATTTATTTGTTGTTAATAGTACATGACTTTTCCGAAAAGTTACCACCTTTCACTCAGATAATGCTAGTCAGAAATCGAATATCAATTTGCATCACACCTCCCTGACCCTTGTGAAGAAAAATGTGCAGTGTTCTGGCGTCTAAGCTGCCACAAGATTCAAAAATGTTCAATAGTAATCCTCGGACATTCAAGTCTACACCGAAAAGTTTTCTCCTGGTTCACTGTTTCTTTCCTGTAGCGAAATTCCTAGAAGAATTAAAAACTTGATCTTACTTGTGTGTTGATTTTCCATGTTGCTTCTGGAGTGAAAGGATCAGCCGTCCACGACCGTTGCCCAGGGGACGCCCGAGTTTGGTAAGCGGCAGAAAAAACATTCTGCAGAAAATTTCAAACTCTTCTTGGGGTACAGAGCCAGAGGTAGTGAGCACCACAACACTAACAGTTTGCTTCTCAGCAGGCGAATACGCGAGCAGCGTCTGGTATAAATCAGCCCACGCTAAACAGGTCGACATCGCTCTGACCGAGACCTGCAGGCTCGTCACTGGATGTCTGAAACCTACGCCAGTCGACAGGCTATACCATCTTGCTGGCACTGCACCTCCTGCTTTGCGTGGAGAAGCTGCGGCCTACAGTGAAAGAGCGAGGGCTGAGTTGTCTGACAGCCACCTCCTCCACAACATTCAGCCAGCCACCAGACGCCTGAAATCCAGACGGAGCTTTCTCAGAGCAACCGACAACCTCAGTGACCAACCCAGATCTAGAGTGGACAGATGGAAGAGATCGAGAGAAAGGCACTGGATGGAACCAAAGGAAGAATTGGCACCAGGCCACAATGAGGAATGGACGGTTTGGAAGTCACTAAACAGGTTACGCACGGTCAAGAGATAATCTTATGAAGTGGGGATATTCTACTGTATCTATCCTCTGTGACTGTGGAGACGTGCAGACGACCCAGCACATGTATAACTGTCCTGAATGTCCTTCACACTGCACCTTAGAGGACCTGATGTTTGCAACCCCACATGCTATCGACGTAGCCCACTTTTGGGCCAAATGTATATAATATTTCTGTCTGTTTGTTTATAGTTCGTAGTTTACATGTATGTAAGTAATCTCTGTATGTTATACCTTTATAAACTTCTGTACACATGATGCTTCTGACACGAATAAAAAAAAAAGTGTGTTACGTTATAGGTTCCGTTTACTAATGTGTGCATAGGATTGCAATGTGTTACAGTTTATTACAACTCTTTTGTTCCAAATTAATGTAGTGACTCGGTGCATAACCGTGAAGTCTCGCTCCTCAGTTTGGTTCTGCGGAACACGATAAAAATAAATAAAAAGTGAATAAATATAAAAAGAAAAAACAGACGGGAAGTGTGATAGCAGCGCATGCCACTACAAAGCTACTAGCGACGGCTGCAGAAATTCAAACGAAATAACGGCACCATTAAACAGCACTGTTTATAGACTTCGTCTATTTCTTTTCATTTCCACTGCTGACAACTTCATCAGCCTAACAGTTGTGTCACTTAAAACGAAACGTTTAAGCACGAACGCTAGTAGAATGTGTTTTTATTTCCATGTGACATTTGTATCACCTGACTGGTACCCACGACAGAGTTCGTAGTACTTTTATTTTCGATGTTCACTTATTACGACAGCTAGAGATTTTAATGTATGATACGAACGTAATTTCAAAGTTATCGATATGAAAACATTTAAAACTATGGGAAAGCACCTTTCGAATTATGTAAGCTTCATTGGCCTCCTTGTACAATAAGTACGCGTAGAACTTGTGTGTCGCTAGCATGAGAAACAAGACCCGGTACGACAAAGGATGTTATATGGTGGTGTAACTATATCTTATCCATGAAGAATGTCTCCATTTTACTGCTGACTTGCAGCTTTTTTAAAGGTAGAAGAGCTAGAATGTTCTCCGTCTATAAGTTTGTACATAATTCTAAAATATTCCAGAGCATTCGAGTCCGTTCCCAGAAATTTCAGGATGTTACAAAATGTTGCACAATCTTCCGGCATATTTCGTTATATTCGAGTACAGTCTGCGACATTCTAGAAGTTTTTATAAAGTTCTAGAACATCCCCACATCAGCGTGGAATGTTACGAAATGCTGTGAAACATTTTGACCATTCTAAGTCTTTTTTGGTACGTTCTTCAATTAGCCAATGTGCATGTAGGGGGGAAGGTGTAATGACGTTCTACAAAGTTTGAATAATCTCCATGGAGGTTAGAAAGTGTGTGAATGTTTACGTTGAGAAGTTTTTATACTCTTCAAGCCACCGTGTCGTCCATTGCGGAGGGTACGTTACCACAGACTTTTGAAAGTTTAATCGAACGACATGACAGTAGACAGATACATGTAATCACTTACATATAGAAAAATTGAGGTACTGAACACTGCAGCCAAAACTACACTTCGCAAACGAATAGTGTTCGTATAAGGTAGAAGATATCAATCTCGCGTTGTGCGCTAGGTAATTGAGTGTTCATAACGACAAGGTAGCGGCAGATATGGGGGTTGAAAGTTACCGACTTATATAAAATGCTACGTGTGTGTGTCAAAATTACACAACGCAAACGAATGGTCTCCCTGTGTGGCTGAAGTCCCAAATCTCAATTTGTACACCATGGTGTGTTCCAGTGCGACAGCTATTGGGTGAAGGGGGGGGGGGGGAGGGGTTGGTGGTGGAAAGTCGTCCACAGAGAAGGGAGAACAACAACGATTTTTGACACTATATAGGAAGGAGACTGCATACGCAAAACGTGTTGCGCGTTCTTCAGTTGTTTTTCTGTTAGGACGAGTGTATGAATGCTTAGTGCAGATAGAAAATTAAAAATGCGTTTAATATGTGGCTTTTATAGGAAAGAGAAAAGCAAAAACACGAGTACCTGTTGTATGGAGGGGGAAGACGACAAAAACACAAAGATGGCAGGAGCTGTGCTGAGAGATGAGCGGAGAGAATGGAGTGCAGGAGAATGAGACAAGGGCAGGAAATGCCAGAGGCACTGGATAGATGGATGTCATTACGGGTATCATTATCCATTCCAACAAGATCATCTGTTTGATAGCGGCCATGTTCATGCGAAATGTCGAGGCATTAGTCACTAATGACCCCATGAAGGGAGCACATAATTCGAGTTCGAGCTGGCCGACACTCTGCTCTTGCTGCCGTATGTACTGTTCTGCAGCGCCACCATCGTGCCGTATGTACTGTTCTGCAGCGCCACCATCGTGCCGTATGTACTGTTCTGCAGCGCCACCGTCGTGCCACGTGTGTCCTCTCACGGTCGCCAATTGCTACGTCTACATATTTTTATATTATCTTCGATGTGGTTATGTGTTTTTAGTTTTCTAGGTTACTGCAAGTCTAGCGTGATTAATACTTTGTTGAAACACTTTCGACTCGTAGAAAGTCCTAGAAGGTTCGGATGTTGCGTTTCAAGCTATACCACGTGTACTACGACGAAAATTTCCTGAAACAGCTCGGTATCCATGAATAAACAATACGTAGCCCAATATTTTAGTTTGATTTTCACTTGTAAAAGTCTTCAGATTATGCCGTTGATTTAAACAATATCTTTCGATGGAAGATCATGATAATGATGGTTTACGAACAGCAACTGGGAATATTTAGTAAAACAGTTTAGTTTGTCCGTCGCAGTTGCAGAATTTTGAAGTCAGTGACTAGTTTCGCTCTCTACAGTCTGGTTTCATACCATTACTCTTTTTTCAAACCGTGGTATCCAATGCATGTGCTGAGCTGTGTTTTCCCAGCTTTAGCTCAGGATGAGGCGTGGAACCTGGTGGAGTGCCAAGGTACGCTAGTGAAACAGAATTATAGTTGACACATATTATTCCGTAACATACATAAGTTTGATGAAGGCGCTAGCTCAACAGGAGCTAGTGCAGTAGGTGGCGTCGTCTTGGAGCTGCAATCTTGGCGTTTCGTATGATGGTAGTGCCCGCGCCGCGATGCCGGGAAACGATGCAAAGACTGTTATTGTGAAGTGCTCTATACCTTCACCAGGCTATGCAGCGGTCAGTGGATCCACGCAGGGACCCCTCTGAAGTCGGATGTCGTGCTGGTTCCCGACTCGGGACACCGGCTGGCCGGATTAGCACCAGAGTACTAACTCGACGACAGGAACATTGGCCTTTAGTAACCAACCACTGAAGACTGCGCTGGCCTCAGGCAGCCACCATAGAGGTGTGAAGTCGTCAGCACAGCGGATCACCATCTTCCCAGATGATGTTTAGTGTGAAGTATGGCCTCGACCAGACTCCATCTCTTAGCTGCCTCTAACAGCTTCCCGTATGTACTGCTATCTATGACAATGACTGAGCACAACGATTAGGCCAGTGAATTGACGACTACCCCTGGGCATCGTCGATTCAGAAGACTGCTACTTCTAAATGTGGGAGTATTTATACATAAAATTGGCTGAAGCCATGACGTATGAAACGGTTTGAATGTGTTCAAATGTTCAAATTTCTGTAAATCTATCGGACGAAACTGCGTGGTCATCAGTCCGTAGCTTACAAACTACTTAAAACTAGGTAAACTAACCTACGGACAAACACACACACCCATGCCCCAGGGAGGAAGTGTTCAAACGTTTGTAGAGCTTATGGGACTTAACTACGGGGCCATCAGTCCCTAAACTTACAAACTACTTACGAACTAGCTAATATTAAGGACGGCACAAATATCCATGCCCGAGGGGGGATTCGAACCCCCGACCGTAGTGGCCGTGCAGATCGTGACTGGCACGCCTCAGTCCCCTCGGCAACCGCGGCCGGCCCCCAAGGAGGATTCGAACCTCCACGGCGAGCAACCGTGCGCTCCGCAGCGAGGTGCTTTAGACCGCTCGGCTACTCCACCGCGGCTTGAATGTGTTCCCTTTGAAAATGCAGGGATCGCCTGATTTGTCTTGACTCACTCTTGTGACAGAGTTACGTGTAGTTATGAAATGTTTACTGTCCGGCAGCCATTTCACTGACACACAGTTCGCTGACAGTAGGCTTTCCAACTTGCGGACGCAGCGGCTGCCGTCACCACGCAAGGTGGGTGAGCATTTTCTGCTACCGGCTGCTGACCTTATTCCGTCTTGCTAAAGTGAGCAAACCAAGATCTTAACATATTTCCCTGTCACAATGTTTGCGGCGTAACACATGTTACAAATGGCTGTTAAAATCTTGTACATTATTCTCTGTCGATACATACCACTAGTTACATTAAAATTTAAAGTAGCGGTCAAATGGGATGCATTCAAGGGCCTCCAGCGTGTGAGAGTACACTAGCAAGGAAGGTAAATACTTAATGTTCGAGGAGACCTAATACACTCTTTCCGTTTTTCCGTGAATAAATGGGTGATTGCGTTCGCGCTCACATCAAGATACCCTCGGTCAGGACAGGCACCAGCATCTGCGGTCGAGATTAAAGCTAAGTAGCTGGGGGCGCAGAGCAGATAAACAGCTCGGCGAGTGCGGCCGACCGCAGACTCATAACAATGCGCCCCCAGCCCGGCCAGAGGAAAGTTGGCGCCGCCCACCTCCCGTTACGACTTCGCCGGCAAGTGGGCCTCCAACAGCCTCCCCCTCCACTGCCGATGCCGCCGAAGCACGGCACCCCCCTGGTCTGGGGTGGGAGCGGCGCCAAGTTGAGCTCTACTGGTCGGGAAGTTTGCTTTAATTAACGTAATCCCGCGCCACAAATAAGACCCGCCCGCCGCTTGCGGTCGGCCGACACGTGTTGGTGTTGGGTGATGGGCTGCCCTGAGACGCTAAGCTGGACCGGGGGAACTCGAGCGACAACTGGGCCACCAGGTGAACGGGATCTCTGGGCCACGCGAGCACTCGGTCTTCACGAAATAAACTACATCGAGACAGACGATGGTTCACCCATCGTGATCACTTGATTCAGTTCTGATTCCCTACCGCTTTCCAGTTACCTTCTTCACTTGACTGTAATTCATATCCATCTACATGGGATACTCTGCAAATCACATTTAAGTGCCTGGAAGAGGGTTCATTGAACTTCTTGTATACTATTCATCTATCATTTCATTCTCGAATAGTGCACGGGAAGAAAGAACATCTGAACCTCACCGTTCGAATTCTGATTACTTGTATTTTGTGCTAATGATCATTTCTACATATGTAAGTAGGAGTCAACAATATATTTTAGCATTCGGAGGAGAATGTTGGCGATTAGAGTTTAGTAAGTAGTCCACGCCGCTGCGATGAGCAGCGTTGTTGTAATGATTCCCATCCCAGATCCTGTATCATTTCCGTGACGCTGTCACCCTGTATCATGAAATAGAAAAAGAGCTGCCCTCCTTTGGACTCTTTCGATGGCTTCCGTCAAACCCACTTGATAACGATCCTACACTGGGTAGCAATACTCGAAATGAGGACGGACAAGCATGGTGTACGCAGTTTCTTTAGTAGTTCTCTTCCATCTTTTAAGTGTTCTCCCAATAAACGCAAATCTGGTTCACTTTTCCTATTACATTATCTGCATGTTTTTTTCCAGTTTAAGTCTGATGTAATAGTAAGTCCTAGGTATTTCGCAGAGTTTATAGCCTTCACATTTGATTGACTTATCTTTTAAACAAAGTTTAACGGATTTCTTTTCGTGTTCATGTTGACGACTTCACAGTTCTCATTGTTTAGAGTCAATTGTCCATTTTTACACCACAGGGATATCTTATTTACATCATTCTGCAGCTGGTTTTGATCTCCAGGCCGGCCGCGGTGGCCGAGGGGACTGAGGCGCTTCAGTCACGGTCTGCACGGCCACTACGGTCGGCGGTTCGAATCCCCCCTCGGGTATGGATATTTGTGCCGTCCTTAGTTGTAGGAAGTTCATAAGTAGTTTGTAAGCTTCGGGACTGATGACCCCGCAGTTAAGTCCCATAAGTTCTACAAACATTTGAACATTTGCATGACGAAAGTGGGGGATGAGCACACGATCATCACCAAACGACGAACGCAAGAGATCGTTCACGCGTCTAGCAATACTTTTTTTCTTTGTTCTGATAACACCCCATGTCATTCCAAGCATGTGTGTCAATTCTTACCTCTCTATTATATTATTACGTGATTTATTAAGTTTTCAAATTTATACTGACTTTTCAGTTCATAAGTAGTTTGTAAGTTTAGGGACTGATGACCCCGTAGTTAAGTCCCTTAAGCTTAACAAACATATGAACATTTTTTTATCTCCAGATGACTTTACCAGACAATAAATGACGGCGTCATTTGCAAGCAAGCTAAGAGAGGTGCTTAGATTTTATCCCAGACCGTGTATCTCGATACGAATCAATAGAGGACCAACAACACTACCCCACGGAACGCCGGATATCACCTCTGTTTTAGTCGATGCCTTACTATCAATTACTACAAACTGTGTCCTCTCTGACGGGAAATCCACTATCCAGTCATAAATCTGGGGCGATAATTCACAACTACACAATTTGATTAAGAAGAATAAGTACTGTAAAGATATGCCTTGAAATCAACAAATGTTACGTTGTCATATAGGTTTTCTGGATGTGTCAAACTGTAAGACGGCTATTACTTTGTTTGGGAAAACGTTACAGTGGTCTTTTCTGGACATACTGATATCAATATACCGTAGGCCTACTCGTACTGCCAAATCCAAAGTTCACCAGCACATTAGAACTCCGTCATCCACTCATTGGAAGTTATGTTGCGGAGTGCGCGCATGCTTAGAGTCCTTCCTCGGGCATGGCTGTGTGTGATATCCTTAGCATAAGATTGTTCACGGCTTTTAGCCCATGCGTCACTGTTCTGTACGGTAATGATGATTGTTCTTTGCACAACTCTTGAAGACCTTGATGACCCTGTCGTGCTGTACGACTTCTGGCACATTTCCTTCTTGATCCTATTCTGTTGTTCCTGTTTCGAAAACATAGAAGCACCTTTACGTTTGACCGCTCGCTCACAAGTGACTCTGTTTCCCTCGAGTGCGCGCTATTCGTAACGTGGGACGAGCGAGTCGGTGTTCAGTTATTTTTTAATTATGGGACTTAACTACAGGGTCATCGAGTCCTAAGCTTACAAACTACTTATCAACTAGCTAAGACTAAGGACGGCACAAATATCCATGCCCGAGGAGGGGATTCGAACCCCCGACCGTAGTGGTCGTGCAGACCGTGACTGGAGCGCCTCAGTCTCCTCGGCCACCGCGGCCGCTGGTGCTCAGTGTCAAGAACGTGTGCTATTGCTGACAATAGAGATTCCATGGCATAGTGTCGCCACTATTTAACTTAGTTAGTGTCTGTCTAGCCGCCGGCTGATACGCAGCAGACGCCGCCTTCATTTTTCTTAAGTGAAACCGGCTTCTGATTAGAAGCGACATACATTTTGATTTTTGTCTGTGTGTTTTCGTTTCAGTTTGTACATTTATACTGTGCTCTAGTGCATATTAGATTCAAATTCGCGTTTTATGAAATAGTGTAGTCTTCCCTTGAATGCATCGCGACAATGTTTTGTTTTCTCGGTACTGTAATCATGAATAGTGGCAATAACTGCTGTGAGCGATTGCAGTCTGAATTGATGACCCTTCATCCCAGCTTCAAGCTGTGTTAACCACGTTTGCACAACCGGAGGCTGCGATCGAGGGGTGCCGTTGTTTTTGGCCGGTATTAGGGACCGAATGGAGTCTCGTCGTTTCCACTGATCGGCCTGCGGCAGCTACGTGCACTGATAATGGCTGACACCCCCACACATGGGGAGGGGGAGATGGAGGTCGCCCCAGTGCGTGGCAGCACAGAGAAACTATACAGAGAGAACACCTCCCGCCCTTCCACCCAAAACACTGTCCTACACTCTCCTAGAAGTTCCGTAAGATGCCAGCCGATCTCAGGCAATTACAAGGCGTAGTACCAGTACACGACACTAGAGGCGCTTCTGAGGGTGCCTCTCGCACATCAGAGGCGAGCGTGGAGGGGATGTTAAGGTAAGAGCTTGTGACGCCTGCCACGAGGCAACGGCTGTGTCCAGCTTGCCGGCGTTTGAGGGGATGTGGTGGTGTGAACAGCTGCTACCTGCCACTTGCTCTGGCCAGTTTTATAGAGCCGTTTCTGACCTCACCGCCATCATGCGACATTTACGGAACTGCTGAAACTCCCCCAGCCCCGCACCCTAGCGCCTGTGACCAGGCCATCACGAGGTATCTCGTCTGTACATTTTTGTCGGTGGTGGCAGGCAGCCGTCATTCCGGCGGGCCGATCGTAAAGCCTCCCCTGTTCGTTTTGCGAACAGGTGTGAGACGCTATCTGTCCAGGACAACGTTCGTGAGCCATGGTGTCTCTAGTCCTGAGGTCACCACCCAGCCTGCAATATCGGGCTTTCACAGAGGGTGAGTTTGCTAGTAGTTGGGAGCTCCAACGTTAGGCGGGGTAATGGAAACCCTTAGAGAGATGGCTGGCAAAGAGGGGAAGAAGGCCAACGTGCACTCCATATGGATACCGGGGTGGAGTCATTCCACATGTGGAACGGGTACTTCTGGATGCCATAAAGTGTACGGAGTGCAGCCAACTGCAGGTGGTGGCGTACGTCGATACCAATTATGTGTGTCGCTAGGGATCTAAAAAAACTCTCTCAGCTTTTGAGCGACTTTCTGAAGTTGACAGATTCATACCAAAGAAATTAAAAAAAAAAAGAGGGGGCTGACCCGCCGTGGTACACAAAACAGGTTTGATCACTGTTGCAAAAACAAAGAAAAAAACATGCAAAATTTAAACGCACTAAATATCACGAACACTGGGAATCTTTTACTGAAACTAGAAATTTAACTGAAATTTCAAAGAAAGAAGCCTACAATAGTTACGACAACGAAAGCCCTTACACGTAATTTGCTAGATAATCCTAAGAAATTCTGGTCGTATGTATACTAGCAGCAAAACAAAAACAATACCTTCATTACAGATAGAAATGGTGAAGCTACTGATGACAGTTGCGCTACAGCAGAATTGATTAACGCAGCTTTCCGAAACTCCTACCATAGAAAGACGAAGCAAATACTACAGAAATCAGATCGAAAACAAGATTTAGGTTAGAGAGTGGAACTATAGATCAATATCATAAAAGATGAACTCCAGATTAAAACTTAAGAGACTGCAGAAAGTTGAAAAGGTTAGGAGATGGAACCTGGACAAATTGAAGGAGCCAAAGGTGGTTGAAAGTTTCAGAGGGAGCATTAGGCAAGGATTGGCTGAAACGGGGGAAAGTAATACAGTAGAAGAAGAATGGGTAGCTCTGAGAGATAGGGTAGTGAAGGCAGCAGAGGACCATAATGGCAGAAGGACAAGGCCTAATCGAAATCCCTGGATAACACAGGATATACTGAACTTAATTGATGAGAGGAGAAAATATAAAAATTCAGCAAGTGAAACAGGAAAAAGGGAGTACAAACGTTTGAAAAATGAGATTGACAGGAAGTGCAGAATGGCTAAGCAGGAGTGGCTTGAGGACAAATGCAGAACAGTAGAACAATGCATCACTACAGGAAAGATAGATACCGCCTACTGGAAAATAAAAGAGATATTTGGAGACAAGAAAAGCAGTTGTATAAATATCAAGAACACAGACGGAAAACCGGTACTAAGCAAAGAGGGGAAAGCTGAAATCTGGAAAGAATATATATAGGGCCTATACAAAGGAAATAAACTTGAAGGCAGTATTCTAGAAATGGAAAAGAAAGTGGAGGAAGATGAGGAGATATGGTACTGCGAGAAGAATTTGACAGATCGCTGAAGGACTTGAGTCGAAACAAGGCCCCTGAAGTAGATGGTATTCCGTCTGAACTGCTGATATCGTTAGGAGAGCCAGTCGTGAAAAAATTGTATCACGTGTTATGCAAGATGTATGAGACAGGGGAAATACCCTCCGACTTCAAGAAGAATTTCGTAATTCTAATTCGAAAGAAAGCAAGTACAGACAAGTGTGAAAATTACAGAACTATCAGTTTAATAAGTCATTGTTGCAAAATACTAACACCAATTATTTACAGGCGAATGGAAAAACTTGTGGAATCCGACCTCGGGGAAGATCAATTTGGATTTAGGAGAAATGTAGGAACACAGGAGGCAATACTCACGTTACGACTTGTCTGAGAAGATAGGCTAAGGAAAGGGAAACCTACGTCTTTAGCGTTTATCGATTTGGAAAATGCTTTTGACAATGTCGACTGGAATACACTCTTCCAAACTCTGAAGGTCGCAGGGGTAAAATATAGGGAGCGAAGAGTTATATTTAACCTATACAAAAACCAGACAGCGGTTATTATAGTCGATGGGCAAGAAAGGGCGCACAGGTTGGGAAGTGAGTAAGACAGGGTTGTAGCCTTTCCCCAATGTTGTTCAGGCAGTAAAGGAATGAAAGGAGAAATTTGGAGAGGGCATTAAAGTGCAGGGAGAAGAAATAAAACCATTGCCGATGACATAGTAATTCTGTCAGAGACTGCAAAAGATCTGGAAGAGCAGTTGAGAGGAATGGACAGTGTCTTGAAAGGATGATATAAGATGAAAATTAATAAGAGTAAAACGAAGGTAATTGAATGCAATGTCAGAAAATCAGGCGATGCAGAAGGAATTAGATTAGTAATGAGACAATGAAAGTAGTAGATTAATTTTGTTATTTGGGTAGCAAGATAACTTCTGATGGTTGAAGTATAGAAGATATAAAATGCAGAATTGCTATGGGAAGAAAAGCTTTTCTGAGGAAGTGAAATTTGCTGACATCATTTTCTATGTCTACCTCTGCCTCCCCCTCCTCCTCCTCGTCCTCCTCCCCTCTCCCCATCTATCCACACATCCATCCCACCTCACGCTCTCTTCTCGGTTCACTTCCACCATCCCCTGTAAATTAAAATTTCTGTTCATCTCCCACATTTTATGGTGATCGCTCTAATTATGACAAATTCTGTAGTATGGTCCCATCGCCATGCACCAAACGAAATAGTTCGTGAACTGTAATGTTTTTATGGTAAAAAATTTCATCAACTTCCCAGTGAAATTATAAATATATATCGGAGTTTGTAGTAAAGTACCCTCATTGCAGCGTACGTATTATTATGTATAAACTGCCATCCCTTATTTTTAAAATTTTATCGCAATGGAATGCACGGTATGTCAGCGTGTAATGTCCATGTAAATAACGAATTTTTACTAAATATCAAAGTAAATAGAAATACACAAATCCTGAGACTGTTTTCCACCTCTAACACGTCAAAGACATTGAAGATAAAGGTGAAGCAATATTCTATGGAACACAAAGGCTGAATTAAAGTTTCTGACGTGGAGCGAACTCGTACTTAGACTATTCCGAGGCGCTTTAATCTGTAGTGGTCCGGTGGTCTAATACTGGCTCTACATCACAACTCAGCACCATACACTAACTCGCACCAAAAATTACAAAAAGAATTATGCACGGTTTCTGAGTAGAACAATCATCTCAAACGCTGATTGTAACAAGACGTTCTTAATTAATCATTAAGCGCGGAATTCTTCGGTCGGTTGCGGAGTCCCAGTTTTGCAATAAATATTGTTCAGATGAGAAGATGAACAGTTTGAATTCGATTATCAACGGTAAACTACAAAATAAATTTCGAGAAGACGAACTCCAAGGGCATACACACTGCTGAAAAGGCAACGCCTGAATAGAATGATGTGATTGATTTTTCACCTTTCTTAAAGACCCATTTATTTCCATATCATGTGCATCCAAAGAAGTTCAGGAGGAAGGAGAAGGATTAATTTTTATTTATTTATTTTATGTCCTGTTTATATTTAATTTCGCTTTCGGAGAAGAACATTAAAAACATAAACTTCGAAGAAGAAGATTCAATTTAGTTTCAGAAAAACGTTTCTTTCACAGGCTCTATAAGAAGGAGTTCTCAAGACAATTTAACTCTATTAAAAGAAGGAATTTTATTTGTCTCTAAAGAAGAAATTAGCTTATTCCTTCAAGGAGTACAAGTACTATGTCATAGCTACTGAAGCTAGCGGACGAAGGCTATTTTGGCGACCGGAAGGACGGGTTGGACACGACAATTAAAAACAAAAGCAAACTAAATAAATAAATAAAATGGTAAGACGTCTTCAGATTAAGCAGGGATTCCCGGCCGCATCACAAATTTTAATTCATTGCTTCACTTTATAGTTTTCAAAATGACAAGCCAAGATCGCACCCTAACAATTTATTAAATGACGGCCGGTTTCGGTGCACTGTGTCACCTTCGAATGGTCACATACATGTTATAATCTGGTCATCTTGTTTAAAAAATTGGTTATAAAATAACAAGTGCAAAGTATTTTGTAAACTGTCATGATTTTAAGTATTTTTTATATAGTCATTAAGTGCAATGTTGCACTTGTTATTTTATACCCAATTTTTTTAACAAGATGACCAGATTATAACATATATGTGACCAGATGATGGTGACACAGTCGTCATTTAATAGATTATTAGAGTGCGATCTTGGCTTGTCATTTTGAAAACTATAAAACGATTAGATCGCCTCCAGACCCGACTATGTCAGGTAAGCTTCACCTTTATCTTTAACGAATTTTTGCCGGCCGCGGTGGACGAGGGGACTGAGGCATTTCAGTCACGGTCTGCAGGGCCACTACGGTCGGGGGTTCGAATCACCCCTTGGGCATGGATATTTGTGTCGTCCTTAGTATTAGTTAGTTCATAAGTAGTTTAGAAGATTAGGGACTGATGACTCCGTAGTTAAGTCCCATAAGCTATACAAACAAAACAAAATTTAACGAATTTTGATTTTGAAGATTTGTTGAAGTTCATTTGGGTTTTACCTAACTTTCTTCCCTAATAAAGGGGGGAAAATTCAAATCCGAGTCGCCATTTATGAGTTTTAGTGAGACTAGCGCAAAGCAATTGATTTTTGTATACATGAATTTCGTGTTTGAGGTGATACACAGTTGTGAAGAACTTGACAGTCTTCCATAGCACTCCAGTTAATGTCGCCATGTTCGACACTGTACGTACATCGAATGCTCCGGTTGGCCCCAAGGCGCCCCAGCAGCGACAGTGTTCCGCTGGCCTGGAAGGCCCTGACGTTGACGACCGCGGCGGGACGCGGCCCCAGCAGGTCAGCTCCCGAGGGAGCCATCCCCGCTACCGCCGCCGCCGCCGCCGCCACTGCACGCTGAATTATTAAGGCGCGACCTGCGCGCAAAGTGTATTGAATAGTGCACGCCGATGCGCCGCAGCCGCCTGCTGCGGTCGCTACCTGCGCCGCCTCCAGAACAGTGTGTCACCCACCTGCTAACAGGTAAAAGCCCCCAAGTTCTGCAGCTGCCTACATGGTCTGCCAGGTACAAAAATTATTCAAAAATTATTCCACCAGGAAAGACGATGTCGCTTTTTGTAGAATGGTGACAGGATCAACGTGGGATGCACTGATAATGATTGCAACGTAGTCTGCAAAAATATACCACGGTTAGAGATATTGTAAATTATTGATACCAAAGACGCTGCTTTTATAAAATTATTTAATACGTCAGGCCTGTTTCGGCGTTAATGCCATCGTCAGGTGTACTGTAAAATACAAAGGTGGGTATACTACTTTATTTAAGAAGATAATTGTACTTTAGGCTTTTGAAATGTGGTGCTACAGAAGAATGCTGAAGATTAGGTGGGTAGATCGCATAACCAATGAAGAAGTACTGAACAGAATTGGTGAGAAAAGGAATTTTTGGCATACCCTGGCTAAAAGGAGGGATCGCTTGGTAGGACACATTCTTAGACATCGAGGAATCGTAAATTTAGCATTGGAGGGAAGTGTGTGGGGTAAAAATCGCAGAGGGAGACCAAGAGACGCGTATAGTAAGCAGATTCAAGTGGATGTGGGTTGCCGTTCTTATGAGGAGATGAAAAGGCTTGCTCAGGATAGAGTAGGGTGGAGAGCTGCATCAAACCAGTCTCCGGACTGAAGACCATAACAACAACAACAATTGTACTTTATACATACATTGGTATCTCTTCTTACCCTTGTAAGATCGCTGCTGCTCTTATATATATATATATATATATATATATATATATATATATATATATATATATATATATTATATATATATATTCTTATTTACATATGTAAAAGAACTGTTGTTGTTATAGTTCTTGTTAAAAGAATTATTAAAGAAAGTATATACAACTATATAAGAACTATAACAACAATTCTTTTACATATGTAAATAAGAACTATACATATAAGAGAAGCAGGGTAAGCAGAGCTACCAATGTATGTATAAAGTACAATAATCTTCTTAAATAAAATAGTGTACCCACCTTTGTATTTTACAGTACACCTGACGATGGCATTCACGCCGAAACAGGCCTGTCGTATTAAATAATTTAATAAAAGCAGCATCTATGGTATCAATAATTTACAATGTCTCTAAATGACATGTTTGACGCTGCGGGCCCAGAAGATTATAAATATACCACAGTGATGTAGATTTTAAAGAGCCACCAGAATGTATCCTTTAATAGGAATGTTTACAGCCGGCAGGCTTAGTGCGATATCGAAGTGTTAAGTAAACAGTGGCCATGACAGTCGCACCTGTGCATCCTGTAATCAACGTTTGAAAGTGGTGGCGCGATAATCCTTTTGCAGCACTGCAGGTTGGACATTCTTTTCAGTTGTGCATCGAAGCTAGCTGCATTGGTCACCTGAACATTCTCGCTACCGTAGATTGTGGATATCTACGGAGCACAGGCGTCCATCGAGATATTCGAATTGTCAGGACAACAGTTACCGCAGTACCGAGGAGAGGGTTTTTTGAGCCCACGATTGCAAACCAGTTACAAACTGAAAGACCATGCGGCAGTCGACTGTTGCCATCAGAGGGTCAGAAGATCAGATGGACGATGGAATGGCGGAACTCGTCTCGAACTATGGAACCATAGTTATCCCGCATGCAAATGATCGTTTGAGCGTACAATGTAGACCTCGAAAGGCTGACTGGGCAAGGGCATTTTTTGAAGACACACTGATCCATCCAGGTCTTACGCCGATAAGCTGTAAGTCTGTGTCACCTTCGGTGTTTGTGGACGGAATGCTGACCAAGATTCGAAACATTCAGAACGATGTAAGCAGGAAGGTGATGTAGTGTTCAAAGAGGATAACGCTCGCGCTTACACTGTTGAAAGACGAGCAGCAACTTCTCTGGGTAACATGTTGTCTGATGTCTGTGTGAATCACATGTGGGATATGATGGGGCGACAACGGATTTGTGTCATTCAACACACCACAACGCTTCCTAAGAAATAATATAATGATTACAGCAGTCAAGATCACAATTCCAGTTTTATTTTTTATTTATTTATTTATTTTTTTACGTTGATAGGTTAAAACTCGGCCACAGTACGAATCAAGAGCTTTGTTTTGATTCTAAGTTCACGAATCTAAGTTAAATGTGCTAGTCAATGAATCGCTATCATCTCCAGAAACAAGAGCAGAATCAGCGTTACTTCACCAAGCGACCAGCCAAGAATGATCAGACCGAGCGGCCACCAGACGCGGGTAACGACCAGAAGTCGGAAAATCCAAGAAACAGCGGTGGTGGTGACAGACAGCGAGACTCGCGCTATAGAAGGCTCGCTGACTGTAACCAAAGGGTGTAGAAACCTCTTTGGTAGTATCAGCAGCTATCGATACTGATCCAGAGAGAACGATGCAAAGCGAGCTATCACTCCCCTCATTCAGACAGCCATAGATTCTCGCACCCACTTAAAAATAAAACAACTGCACATTCTCACAGGGACAGTGGCGTAGCGGAGAAGGCGTATTTATGCCACATTAATTAATATAATAATAAATTATTAACATAAAAATAAGAAAAACCAAGCAATATTAACTAATATTTTAACGCCTGAAATAAAAATTGCTATTCCTCACGCCTTGAAAAGAGTGGGGTTCAAGTTTTAACAAAATGATAGTCTAACGACATTAAATAAATTATAAGTTTACAGAAATATGCAAAAAATATATGGAAGACGTCAGACTATCGTTTTCAAGGTTTCGATCAATAAACATCATCATCATATCATGTACTTGTGAGTAGCTCGCCCGTCTATTGAGGAACAGTATTATACAGAAATGTTTTGATCTCCGTTTATTTTCCATGGGACAATGTTCCATAAAATATTACTTTCTAAGAGACGTGGACAGTGGGTAAACGGGAGCTTAACAGAATCCAATCATTTTAGATATGCTACTACACTCGCATGTTGAAAATTATACGGACTGTTAAGATTCTTTGCAGAATCGGCAAAGATAGAACCTTTTGGAAAAAGTGACAGAATGTTAGGACATGTAACAATATATCATGGAATAAACTCCATGTTGCAACAGGGATGTGATAAGAATAAAAACTAATGGGAAAGGCAAGGACTGGAAGATGCCGTGTGCAAGTGCATAGAAGATAAAGTAAAATAAAATAAAAATAAAAACATGCTGAAGGCCACCAACTGACATCTCAAACATTGTTCGCGACAGCCACCTACAAAACGCGGGACTGTAGGCAGTTGACGACAATGGAAGTTCCATTGATGGTCATGTATCACCTAAGTTACATCATAGACTCCAGAATAATAATAATAATTTCGCGTGGCTCATTGGCCTGGTGAATGTCTTTCAATTAGACGCCACTTCGGCGAAATGTGTGTCCCTAGCTTGCCCCAGTTATCCAACCGGGGAAAGGGGACCTACAGTTTAATGTGGAATCCGAACCACGTGTCGTTTCTGGCGACTCCTCACATCGTTGAGAAGTGAAGGGCGGGTTAAAACGCAGACTGAAAAAGAACGATATCCAACCGGGTTTCGTACACGGTACCCTTCGGTTTATAATCTAGCGCTTTACCGCAAGACCACCGGGCCCGACACGCCAGGAAAAAGTGAAGTACTGTACATATTGTTAGCGAGGCCACAATGTAGAAAATATCTCAATCATGTTCTCAAAACTGCTTTCAATAACAATACTAACCGAAATTATGTTCACAGGTTGCGAGACAACCTATGTATCAGTAACACTGTGTGGGAGAAGGTATTACACTGCATTTTTTTTTTTTTATGTCTTGGTCGCGCTGTGTAACAGCTGTGTAACCAAGGCATTAAAAAAAAATAATAATAAAAAAAAATCTTTTTCCATAAATGGGCCTGCAGCAGTGGAAATATCGTAATATCACATTTTTAATATGATGTCCTTTACTGCTGCTTATTAGCTTTATTTATTTGTCCACTACAGCTGTTTCGCCGTATTTGGCACTGTCAAGTGGTATTCCATTTGTTGGTAACACACACACAGCATCTGTACCTCTATACGATGTTTACAGTTACCTTTCTTAGAAAGTAATTTTTTAATAATTTTTCATGTAATTTGTCAAATAAAAAACTCGTTGTGGTGTCGCACAAGTACAAAGTGCGCGCCACCTACTTTCGCCGCGCGCCGCCATGCATGCACGGCGCGGCGTTCTTACGACGACAGCCACGAGCGCCCTCTGCTGCAACCCCGCTCGTGGCCACCACGGAAAGACACCGGTCACTTCGGACTGAGATAGCAACGAGTTAGGACCTTCGTAATCAGATAGGCACCAGTGAAGACTTTGCTATTGTACAGGCACTAGGCAGGCCTCTAACAACTATGTATCAACATTCTGCAGTACTATGTAAAAGTTAAGTATTGTTACATTCTGTGCAATATATATCTCTTTCTAATTTACTCGAGTGTTTATAGTTTCTGGCTGCTCCCCTCCGTACCTGCACCAGCGTGTCGGTCTCATTCCACTCGGCCACCGACACCTACGACGAGGCTGGGACACAAAAGCGGCGACGAAGTTGGGACACAAAACTCGTTATATTCAAAATTATTAAAAAAACGACTTTCTAAGAAAGGTACATGTAAAAATGATAGCGGTACAGATGCTGTGTGTGTGTGTTACCTACAAATGGAATACCACCGTACAATGCCAAATACGGCGAAACAGCTGTATGTACAAATAAATAAAGCTAATAAGCAGCAGTAAAGGATATCGTACTTATTAAAAATGTCATATTACGATAAAAATTTTATGTATGCCAACGTATGGTCGCTTGTCCGCAAAAAAATGGAAAGTTTTATGAACCAAGTGATAAAGGTATTACAGTAAAACGCTGATTTCGAGTTGCGGCTCATGATACAGCTCGCTTGGAATGTGTATACTTAATCCCACCATTATCTCGACTGTGACTGTTTCATGAGTACATCTGTATTAACCTGAAAACTGTGCCTCATCCCACTTACAACAGTTATTATGGCACCGTCATTTACTTCCTTATTTACGCTTGCAGCCAGAAATTCTGTAACGCAGGGTCTATTCGGATCGAAGAGATGCTAGACACCCTACTCACTGGAAGGTTCTCCGGATAATTGCCTTATGTAATTTTCGCATAGGATATTAAGAGCACTTAAGCACGATTACGCGCTCCTTTAACACTGCCTTAATCACTCCACTTTGCCAGACAACCGCTGTTAAGTTGAAATCGTTTCCTAATTAACATATCCGGGAAATTCGCGCGCAACTTCCTCCAAGGCTCCTCAGAAATGAATTGTTCCGCTACAAATTCTGCTGTGCAGGCGGTTATTAAAGCTTCCGGTAACCTCCGCTAAGGCTCATCTTCACCCAGATTACTGAAAAGTGAATTCTGTTCTTACCTCAACAGAAATTATCCTATTACTTACGTTTAGAGTGATGTCACCACCACTGGCAAGTTCATTTTTAGGTTAGATTTTTACTGCAGTCAACGTAAATGATCTCATTCAGCTTCCTGTTGCTACTGCTAGTTGACAATTATTACCGTTTATCAACGAGGCTAGTCATACATCGTCTCCATCGACGCGTCTGCTTTAAAAGTATCAACATTTTATATCTCCCGCTGTTTCATAAACTTATAACATTATCACGAATGTTTTATTAGAATTTTCGATGTTGGCGATTCGTCGTCATACGTTGTCCAGACTCCAGACAAAATACAGAATCTTCCGACACACCCATTCTCTTAAACTCATTTACAAAATATAAACTTGAATTAGGCACACGCTTTGATTCGCTTGATAGTTGAACCGATCACACATCTTACAAAACACGCACTCATGTCAAATGATAAAATTTTTCCCGTTTTTAAATGACACTATAACGAATACAATTTTTGAAATATGCACATGACTGTTGTAGTTACCTGGGCATGGGGAGGGGGGGGAGGGTAGGAATAGCGTTGTTCACTCGCCTGTGGAGTGATCAAATGAAGGTCAAATTAATAATTAAACTGAGTTAAGAGGAAAAGAGATCGAATTTTAACCAATTTCAATATAATTGTACTACAGCATCAATATAGGGGGCTCAGTAAAATCCAATGGCAAATAAAATGGTATCAGGTGACATATCAAACACAATGTGCATATGCTCACATTTTTTTTTTAAATATTGGTTACAGTTGTAACTTGTGTGTTATACTGTTCGATATCTTGCTGTCTCAACTCAAATTAGTTTAGATTAGATTATTACTTGTTCCATAGATCATGAATACGACACTTCGTGATGATTTGGAACGTGTCAAGTTAATGAAAGCTGTCTTTACAAATTATTACTTTGTATTAAATATTATATGACACAATTTTTTTAGTATTATTTTTTTTTTTACTTTTTTTTCAAATTTACTAATTTATACCCAAAAATTCAACTATAGTGTAGAAGGAGTTGCCATGCAGAAATTCTTTTAATTTATTTTTAAATGCTTGTTGTCAGGCTTTTGATGCTGTTTGGTAAGTGCTCAAAGGCTTTTGTGGCGGCATAATTCACCCCTTTCTATGCTAAAGCTAGATTTAACCTTGAATAGTGAATATCATTCTTTCTCCTAGTGTTGTAGTTATCTTCACTGCTATTGCTCTGAATTCGGTGGGATTGGCAATAAAAAATTTCATAAGTTAATATATATACTGACAAGCTACTGTGTAGCTCTTTAAATAAGGGTCTGCAGGAAGATGTTGGATGGGCTCCGGTAATTATTCTGATCACACGATTTTGTGAATTTTTCGTAGTTTACTTATATACACTATAGAACTATAGGGCTACCATAGTTAAAAAGTCGTCCGGTTGCCCTCTAATATCGTGTTCGATCACCTCTGATGGCCAATAAAATTCTACACCTGCATGGTAGGAGATTATCAATCTGTTCTTCAGGGATATTTGGCCATTCTTCCACGAGTGCAATATACAGCTCTGCAACTGTTGAGGGAGTTGCTGGTATGGCTGCGTCTGCCAAGTGCAGGCATACTCGATCGAGTCTAAGTCCGGCGAGCAAGCTGGCCATTCGGTCAGTTCCCTCATGTTCAAACACGTTGTCCACCAGTGCAGCTTTGTGGAGACGAGAGTTATCTCCTACCAGAAGGAAACCATCTCCTATGGGACCGGCGTAGGGCACAACGAAAGGTCGAAGGATCTCATCCATAGAAATGCTTAGAATCACATAAGGAAGCGAATGAAATGCAGCTACACGCGATAGGGAACGATTACAGAGACGGATGATTTCCAGTCTCAAAAAACCAGAAAACTGAAATAATTACGAAGACAGAAAAATAAAAATAAAAACTACAGCCTGCAACCCTTAGAAACACGTAAAATTTCGTAAGAAAGCTATTGAAGGAGGTTGTACAAGGCTCGGAGACAATTGCTGACAAAGACTGAGTGCATACTCCAAGTTCATGGAAGAAACAGCAAAATTAAAATAGGCAGGGAAAGAAGATCGGGAAATGTTAGTGGAAATCAGAAGGATACATGCATAGTTATTTTCCTGATGGGCATGGAACAAAAAATAGTGGAAGCTGAGGGCTTTGTTCTAAGAACCAACAATGTGGAACACATATCACTCATAGAAGGAAGCGATAAGAAATATTTTTACATGCACTGTACCAAAATGAACATATCGGCTGTTAGAAATCGGGCCCCACAAAGCTAGAAAGAATTTACACAGAATTCGTGCACTGTCACATAATCACAAAAGGTTTGAATATACCATACCGTAACACACCGCGTTTATCTGTTGGAATTCACTGGATTGAAAAACTAGAACATGTTTCCACAAAAGATCGGAAAACATATTCCGAAAAATGAATCTAAGTTCAAGAGTCTAAATTAAGCATGTTAGACAATGAATCACTACCGTCTCTGCGGACACAATAGCAGAACCAACCTTACCTCACGACAATCCCAGCACAAAGTGAAGTCCGAGCGGCTAGGAGGCGGGAAAGCGACCGGAAACTGGGAAACCCAAGAAAACAGCGGTAGTGGGGAGAGAAGTTCGCGTGACTCGCCCTGGGGAGGGCTTGTCAATTGACTTATAACCAAAGGGTGTAGAATCCTCTTTGGTCGCATCAGCAGCAGGGGTTGGTAACGACTAACTATCGACTCTGAGCCAGAGAGAACCACGCAAAGCGAGCTATTACTACCCACATTCAGACAGCTATTAGATTCTCGCACATCTATTAAAAGTAAAGCAATTACACATTCTCACAGGGACAGTGGCGTAGCGGAGAAGCCGTACTTATTGCCACATTCATAACAACAATAATAAATTATTAAAATAACAAAATCCTAGCAATATCAACTAACGTTTCAGAAACTAATATTTTAAAACATGAAATAAAAATGCTATTCCTCATGCCTCGAAAATAGTGGGCTTCTAGTTTTAACAAAACGCTAATCTAGCGACATAAAATAAATTACAATTTTATAAAAAAATATATGGAAGACGACAGACGGTAGACTTTCAAACCCTCGTTTTATTTTTAACTATCCAGTTTGAGAAAACTCTAAAACATATCAATTTTTCAATCGCCGAAGACCTAATGATGCGGAGAATTAATTTACATCAGAGAAAAAATTAAATTCTTGGCCATTTTTATGACGTTGCTAAAAGAGGTCCACTTAACCCCTTACAATTTCTGTGACAATTTTTCTGGCTTCCTAATGGGTTGTAACGTCGATCCAGACACGTGAATTATTCAAGTGTACTTCACTGATTAAATAGTTTCGTTTCACATTTTCTGATTGCCCTTGTAACTTTTGTTTCAGTCCATTTATTCATTTCACTCAGCAGGGTGTAGGCCTATTGCTTGAACGCATGTGAATGCATGCATGTAGTTTGATATTTAATTTCTTTTGATAAAAGTTGCATGCAACTGAACTGGCTGGGATGGAGGTTTCACATTACTACTAACGTCAACATTGAAAGTTATAGTACGTTCCATTCTTTCCGTGTTCGGGATTATTATGTTCGTAAACACCGTGTGCGAAATCGTGATTATTGAGGGACCCATATATTTAGGGTTATATTGATCACCAAGGGGTAGAGTGGTGGTTTATATACTAACTAAGAGAAAGGGAATACTGTAGCTATCCTACCCTACACTGTAAAAAATTATATTAATTCTGGAGCCCATCCAAATTGAACAAATTGGTTGTATTTGTCACATTACGTGTAGATTTATACCATTTATTTATAGTCGGTTTCTGAGACAATAACGAGATACCTTAAAGTTCGGCTACCAAAACCACTAAAATTGGGATCTCCAGTTCGATATTTCTTGTTCCTTGAATATAGTCGAAATTTTCACCACATGTTCTAACGATAATATTCTGAAAACGCATTCAGCATTTTTAGACATCTTTCTCCGTTACGGAAATGCAGAAGTTTTAAATTATCATACTCCGGCAAAAATTAACGAAAGACGATTTCAGGCGATTTTGCACCGTGAGTCAAAACTAAGTCGCAAATATCTTAATAACCAACTTTACCCAAATGTTTCTCTAACTAAAGTGCGTACGCTATTGAGAGACGCCTTCAGGATACTCTAAAATTTAATATTTAGTTTGAAATCATGTACTCGGAGAAAAGTTTTTTTGTCTTCTTCATTTCTTGTACAGCTGACAAATTGATATTTTGCGCTCGATGAAGGCGTGATTTTATTTTCGTTGTTAAAGTCTTTGAATGTGCAGCATCCAGTTTAGTCAAGTATTGCAACATATTCTAAAGAGTTTGAAGAAAATAAAATAAAAAATAACATAGCATAGACTTCTCGTACAGTTGATTTGAGGTCATACATAGCAGTTTATAAAATGTGGATAACATAACTACATTTTATTTAACGTCCTCGAGGTATCGGTACATGCATGATATCGATAGAAATATGTTGGAAACTCTTGCATCATATGCGATTTTTAACGAGTTGTATTTTGGGGAGTAGTAAATCACTCAAAACTGCAAGTTGATTAGATGTTTACGTAGAAAATCCATTTCCCGTTTTAGAAAATCCGCATTCGTTATCACGATACGCTAGAAAAAATAGGTTTTGCGTTCTAAAAGCACCAAATTTGTGGAATGGCGTATCTATACTTTCTATTCATGCAAAGTCGTTAAAATTCTAACGATGGTTTCATAAGGGTCTTCTTGAGTCTCCTTTTGGGAGTTTTGTACATTACCGCTGATTTGTTACCAACTTCCCCAGTGTTGAAACTTCCTGGCAGATTAAAATTGTGTGCCGGAACCTGGACTCGAACCTGGGACCTTTACCTTTCGCGGGCAACCGCACTACCGACTGTGCTATCCCGAAACGACTCACGATGCCGCCTCAGAACTTCACTTCCGCCAGTACCTCCCCTCCTACTTTCCAAACTTCACAGAAGCTGTCCTGCGAACCATGCAAGACTAGCACTCCTGGAAGAAATCAGGCAAAGTTGCTTTGTCATTTGAATGAATCAATACTACACTACTACTGGTCACAATTTATAAAAAATACATGCCGCGAGCTGTTACTCGAATGACGGTGAATCACACAGGTTGCGAGAGGTTGTGCTACCCATCGTGTTTGCAACGGATTGAGGAACGGTCCGAATTACACGACGATCTCAATTACAATGATTTCTTGTTCTTTAAATTCCCTTAAAAATGAGTTAGATAAGTGACGAAATTGTTGTGGAATGGCATTGAAACTCTAACTTTAAAATTAGATTCTAAGAATGACATAAGTATCTTGTTTGTCTTCAGTAGCATTTTACTGCAGCTAAAAACGCCACACCGCCGATATTTGACTTGCGACCACCTCCACGTTCCAGTCTGCGATGTGCCACTCCTGGAAATCATACGGACTGTCGCCCCCGATTCGCAGTGCAGATATGTCGGCGGTAATGGAATTCCAAAGATTTCCAGACCATTGGCTTTCCTTCCGATGGCTTTCCGGCTCTTCCACAAGTCGGGCCTTTACTTTCCGTTCCGATAGTAAACAAACCCGTAAACATGTGGCACTAACATAGAGCTGTCTTTAGTCAAAGGGAGCGTCTCTTCGTGTGGCGACAAGAGCAGGATTTGGCGTCACTATAATTTCTAACATCAAAAATAATAGTTACACAGAATAAAATATTTTCTTGTTTTACTACATGTTGTACAATTTATTGTTTAACTGTGTTCCTATCTCCCAGCTGATACCACATTTTCATGCAGTTTGATTTTTGTTACACAACCCAATTACTTAAATTGAATATCGCCTTAGAGTTATTGACTATATTAAAAAGTAAAGGAATTATCTAGTCAGCATCACAGAGTTGAGCATATAAAGTCAGTGTGTAATGGAGATTTATCTGTTCCTGGTCAGTCAGATATACGTATATTGCTTAATGATCACTTTCTGAATATACCCGGTGAATTATGTAGAACCTTAACTCCTACTTGTAATCATCATATAATTCTCTTAGAAAATGGCATTTCGCGAATGTTGCCTGGGTTAATCGTCTGTAATACTGACAAATCAATAGTAAATTCACTAAAAATTAGGAATTCTTGTGGAAATGCTAGAACATCTAGTACAATACTACAAGATCCTCTGTTAGCCCAATGCTTAGCCATATTTGTAATTTTTTTCTTTTCGGAATGGTCTGTTTCCTCAGTAGTGGAGCTACTCTATAAAATGGGAGAAAGGTATAATGTAGACAAATTTAGATATATTTCTGCAGCATCACTTTTTGCTGGAGTTATCGAACAGGCTGTATATTCCCGGTGAATTGATCATTTTAGATGTCATAATTTGATTTTAAATGTACAACTGATACTATTATAATCTCTTTTCACTGTGAGCTACTGGATGAATTAAATAATAGACTGTGATCGCTAGGCGTATTATTTAAATTTTAAAATAATATTTTAGTGTTTTGATCACAAGTTATTGTTCCAGAAGTTGGAACATTATAGAGTAGGGGCTGTATCTCACAATTCGTTCTCTACTTACTTCAATGCCAGAAAACCGAAGGCGAAAACGGCAGTTTTATGTTATGTCAATGGGTCACAGTTAAATAGGGGGAGCGGGGACACGCCCTGGGTTTTTATCTGTGGCCATTACTGTTTCTCATTTATATAAATAAAATGGCTTCTAGAATAACAGGTAGTTCTAAGATATTTCTGATCGCAGATGACACTAGCAAAGTAGTGAACGATGGTCTTGGTATACTGATGCTGTATCAAATAATGTAGTTAAAGAAATACGTTCGATGTTAGTAGAAAATAAACTGATGCTAAATCATAATGAGGCTGAGTTTTAACAGATTCTAACACAAGATTCAACAAAATTGACACTGAATAGAGCAGATCATCAGTGAGACTAAACACTTCAAATTTGTAGGCGTTCAGATAGATACTATGCTGTCATGAAATGCTCATGTTGAGGATTTTGTTCAAAAACTAGTAGCTGCGTTGTTTACCATTCAAACCGTTTCTGAATTAAGTCGCAAGTCAACACGAAAAGTGCTCATGTCGGGGGTTCCAATACCCTCACGGGCATGGATGTTTGTGTCGTCTTTAGTATAAGGTAGTTCATAAGTAGTTGGTAAATTTAGGGGCTGATGACCCCGCAGTTAAGTACTTTAACTTGAAAAATATTTGAACACTTTGAAAAGTATGTAGGAATTGGGATACCAACAGCCGCATGTTTAATAGAAACATCTATTCTTTCATTACCATTCTGGCATTCCATTACGTAATCTTCAGGTCCCTAAATAGGAGTATAATATCCATTAAGTAGGGATATCAAAACTGGTTTTGTGGATTTTTCTCAGTAGAACCCAACAAAAACAGCTGTCAAAGTTGTTGTTGTTGGTTCCTAATGAAATCAGTTTCGATATCCCTACTTAATGGATATTATACTGCGATGTAGGGACCTGAATATGGCATAATGGTATGCCAAAACTGGTAGTGAAAGAATAAATGTTTCTGTTTAACACACGGCTGTTGGTACTTCACTTCCTTCAGACTCTTTTCCAGCCGCAGTCCCGGTTCCAACAGCAATGATGGATTCAATAAGATTTTGAAAAGTAGTCAGAGTATTTTCATTCGCTTATGACGTATGGTGTAATTTTTTTGGGGTAGTTCCTCTGATTCCAAGATGGTATTTATTGGGCAGAAACGGGCAGTTCTAGCAATGCGGTAATCTCTTCTATTTCTGACACTGGCGTCTCAATACACATTATCGTTAATTTCGTTCTTTGTTATTAATATTTGATTATCCCGAATAGTCAGTAGCTTTCAGTCTTCTAGTACTAGACGGAAATCTAATTTTCATTTGGATCAAGCATTCTTGGACGCTTGTGCAGTATTCTGCTGCGACCATTTTTAATAAGCTGCCACAAGAATTCAACGAGCATTGTTGTTAGCCAGGAAGTTTCAACTGAAAAATTCCTCCTGGATCAGTCTTACGATTCTGTCGATGAATTCTTGGAAGAATAAAAAATTTAGCTACTGTCTGTTGAATCGTTTTATTTCTCCTCATTCTTGTCGTGTGCTTACGATTGTTTTTCTTTTAACTTCATCAGTTGCAACTCCTGATGCACTGATTCGTTTCATGACTATGAGGGCTCCTATCAAAATAGCTCAGTCTTAGACTTGTAATAGCCGGCCGCGGTGGCCGAGGGGACTGAGGCGCTCCAGTCACGGTCTGCACGGCCACTATGGTCGGGGGTTCGAATCCTCCTCGCGCTTGGATATTTGTGCTGTCCTTAGTATTAGTTAGTTCATAAGTAGTTTGTAAGTTTAGGGACTGATGACCCCGTAGTTAAGTCCCATAAGCTATACAAACATTTAGACTGTAATCCAGTATAATTTGTTATGTAACATGGACAAATTTGATTTTCACAAAGAATATTCCAAAGTAAGGTCCGTTTTGTCATCAAAAGAAATACATTTATGAAAAAAGTTGTTTTAAATTAACTAAATTCTACAATAATTCCTGTAAACATACAATCGATATAAAGATAAGTCACCTGACGAAGAATGACACATTTGGTGCGTCCAGCATCAGTTAATGTACCGTACCTACATCTACATACATACTCCGCAATCCACAGCAAGGTGCGTGGCGGAGGGTACACTGTACCACTACTAGGCATTTCCTTTCCTATTCCACTCCCAAATTGAACGAGGAAAAAAAGAATGCCTATATGCCCCCGTACGAGCCCTAATTTCTCTTATCTTGTCTTTGTGATCACTACGCTAAATGTAAGTAGGCGACAGAAAGATCGTATTACACTCGGATTCAAATTCCGGCCCTTTAAATTTCCTCAACAGAATTTCACGAAAAGAACGTCTTCTTTCCTCCAACGATTCCCAATTGAGTTGCCGGAGCATTTCCGTGACACTCGCGCATTGGTCGAACCTACCAGTAACAAACCTAGCTGCTCGCCTCTGAACTGTTTCTATGTCTTCCTTTAAACTGATCTGCTGTGGTCCCAGACACTTGAGCAATACTTAAGACGTGGTCGTACAAGCGTTTTATACGCGGTCTCCTTTATAGATGAAGTACATGTTTCCAAAATTCTCCCAATAAACCAGGGCCGTCTTAAGCCATGCAGGGCCCTTGGGCACTCATTGTTTTGAGGCCCTTAAAAAAACTAAATGAATGCATCAGAATATTGTACATTTGTTTAGTGACTTAATTGGTTAAAATATTACAACCTAAATGCTAATAATTAGTTGCACAAATTAGTCTATCATTAAAATTAATGATTTCTTTAAAGATTTCCAGAATACAAAAATATACAATTTTAGAGTATGTCTCTTTCTATGCATATGACTGGCATACAGATTAGAGGACCCTACAACAAAACAATAATTTCCTTTGGATGAACTCATCAGAATAATGTACATTTATTTAGTGACTTAATTGTTTAAAATAATACCAACCAAATAGTAGTGATTAATTGCATAACTTAGTCTTTAATTCAGATTAATTATTTCTTTAAAGATTTTCAGAATACAATATGTACAACTTTTGAAGTACGTCTTTTTCTATGCAGACTACTGGCATACACATTAGGGGACCCTACAACAAAACCATTCCTTTTAATGAACTCATCAGAATGATGTACATTTGTTTAGTGAATTTCTTGGTTATTATGGTTAGAATTACGCAAATAAAATACTAGGGATTACTGTTTTGCAAATCGAACTTACGTTGGTGTTAAAGGTTTCTTTCGGGATTTCTGAAATGCAAAATCTTTTATTATGTCTTCAAAGTCCAAATGTTAAAGGATGTCACTTGATATTCACATGATTGACAAATTAGTAAGTCGTTCCTGTAGCATAGTCGTTCGTAAAACATTTTTGATTCTCTTTAACTGGGAAAATTTACGCACTCAACTACAATTGGTTACCATTAGACAAAGAAAAATTGTGGTAGTAACTTTTACATTCGGAAAGGTTTCTTCTATTTTATCTGTTTTTATTAAATAATGTAAGGATGATATATTTAGCTCTGGAGATTCATTTGGAATGTTTTTCAAATGTTGTTTTAAATGAAAACAATCTGATATGAGCTCATCAGAATTAACGTCTGTATGATAAAATTCTGCAAATTCTCTGCACCTATTTCTCAGCTGTTCAGAATCGATCTGTTTTAACTGAGAAAGAAAGCTAAAATGTCTGCTAACTTCCTCGTATGCTTCTGAACGGCGCTTCCAATTAGAACCCAATATGTCAATTAAAGGCAGAAAAACATCTACACGAAATTTTTCTTTGGCACTCAGCTGGACAGTTTATGACGAATCTTCGGGAAAAGTGATATGCTTGCTGCAAAGTTTCGTCCTTCCGGAATTACCCTTGCAGTAAGCACTTGGATTTTTCTCTTTGGCTGTAGATTCATGCTGATCGAATCTACTGCGTGCAGAACTTATGCAATCCGAAATAGGTGCAAAAAGTTTTGTTGCAACGTCTAATGTGACAGTACTACTGTGTAAAGTTATATTTGTACTAGCTTATATGCCCGTGCTTCGCAACGGTTGTTACAGAGGGACCTGTATTATCATGGTTCTTTGGGTTCCGGACCTAGGGTCAGCAAAAACATAATCCTTGTTGGATCGCTCTGTCAATAAACTCAATTCTCCTAGCCAAGATGTCAAATTTAAGTAGAAGTCATTGTCGTAAACGATGAATGTTCATAAAGTTTTTCATACTAAGGGTGAAATTAATTTAAGTCCGTACTGCGGAATGATGTAAATTCAATGTTTGATTGTATTCATAAAGTTAAGAATGTCTGTTTGGCGTAAACCTCTGAAAACATATATCGTTGAGATGAAAACATATATCGTTGAGATGAAAACTAATACTAATAACAACGCCATGTGTTGGTTCTATGGTGTAGTACCAAAATGTTTATCTCTAAAAATATGTGAATGCTGAAGTATTAGTATGTTGCAGTGTTGTACTCGAGACAATGTAGTTATTCTGTATGCAGTGATCCCTATTATCGAAAACTCGACGAATGCTGAAAGTCTGGTAATTCAATCAACACAGCAGTTCAGGTTCGTTTAAATAAGACGTCATTGTGCTGTCAATGTGCGATAAAGTGAGTCTCGGTAATAGTAGAAGGAATGGCGTCAGATGATAGTCTGTGTAGAACTTTCCGTGAAATGCATACAGTGAATTGTCTTTACTGTGTTAGCAGCATCGGCCATTCTTTCAGCTAATACATGCCCTCACGTCCTTTACTGATGACTTCGTTGAGCACGAAGTTGAAATCGAGCTTGTGTAACAGAACTATATATTCAGAAGTCGCCGGCCGCGGTGGCCGAGGGGACTCGCCGGGCGCCGTGGCTCAGCGCGCCCGGTCAGAGGACTGAACGCCCTCTGCAATAAAAAAGCTGAGCCAAAAGCACACAGAACAACAACGAACCAAGACGATAAGCGACCGCAATGAACCGAACAACCCTTAGACAAAAAAAAAAAAAAAAAAAAAAAAAAAAAAAAAAAAAAAAAAAAAAAAAAAAAAAAAAAGGGGACTGAGGCGCTTCAGTCACGGTCTGCACGACTACTGCGGTCGGGGGTTCGAATCCCCCCTCGGGCATGGATATTTGTGCCGTCCTAGTTCGTAAGTAGTTCATAAGTAGTTTGTAAGTTTAGGGACTGATGACCCCGTAGTTAAGTCCCATAAGTTTTACAAACATTTGAACATTTTTTTTTTTTTTTTATTCAGAAGTCGGATTATAACTCTAAGTAGAATTGTCTCTGCAGATGAAAACGTCTTTCTCTATCTTAATTTAGTCCGCACCAAAAGTAAGTAATTACAAACGTAAATCAAAATAGTGAACCGAACAATTATGAAAGCAGAGAGGTTTCTGATGAGTTTGTAGCTCGCGTGTGTGTATCATCTCTAGTGGCAGGCACAGAGAAGAAATATCTCTGGAGTGAGCATTCGGATGCGCAGAACAGATTTTTTGTTCTCGACATAAGGTGGAAATGGCACGTGATTTCAGGAAAAATATAGTAATCGCTGACTTTATCTTGATCCTTTTTTATTTATTTATTTTTTTTTTATTTTTATTTTTTTTCGGTTAAGATGGGTGACTATGTGTAAATGGCCCATTTAGTGACGCTTCCTCAACTTTCTTGTTGCTTCTGTGACACATTTATTTAGATATTATTTCATCTTATGTGATTATTCTGCGAAAAGGAGGTGGGGCGTACTTGCAGCCAATGCGGTACAAACCATTCATAAGAGCACATAAATGTGTGGAATGAGTGCATATTTCCATCATTCTACGTGACTGATTTTTCAAAAAGCATTTAGTGGCCGTTGCTAACATTAGCACACAACGCCGCCACCGTAAGTAAAATTGTACCCCTTCTTGTAGTGTATTATAGCATATTTATGAAAATGAAAAATATGCTGCAACGCCATAATTAGTTATTTGGTGTACTAAGTAACTAACGTAACCTCACTTTGTCGTTTCTTGTACTATGGAGTTTTTGATGCATTCCTAAACAGAACGCACTCAAATGTAATGAGGATACACCGAAATCAAAAAGGGAAGTACATAAATAGGATTTTCCTTTCAAAGAATTCATATGTAAATTAGTGCATCGATAGACGCGAAGGAATGTCGTTATATGTTACAGTCAAATGCTCCCTGTCAAAAGAAGCAAACATATGTCGTTAAGCTGTGAATTTACAAAGTGTAATCAGCAACTCGCTGTTCAATGTTAGTTCGTATTTGCGGAGATAGGATTGCGGCTCTTAATTCAAAATATTTCTGTTACTGAGGGAATACGCACACACGATCTTGTATTGTTTCTTTGCAGCAGTACAAAACCAACACTTCTTTGTAAATTATTTTATTTTATTTTATTTTATTTATTTTTTTAATTTGTGTCGTACCTGGGTTAAATTTTACTTGTAGTGGCAGCAGTTAACTATGTTAACGTTGGCAACGAAATATTCGCTTTAGGGAGATCATTAATGTACTGATCGGAACAACATTAATTATTTATTTCATTATCAATACAACGAATTAATTCCTCCATTTTACATGACTGATTTTTCAAAAAGCATTCAACGGCCGTTGCCAACATGAATACACTACACTGCTGCAGTGAGGAAAGTCGTAGCCATTGTTTCAGTATATTAGTTTTATGAATAAAAAACGCAGCATCGACAAAGATCTTTGGTCTATGTATACCATGTAGCATCTGGCGGATATTTGCTATACTACGCTGCAATTCAAGCGTAGCACACACCAGAAACTACAAATTACGATATCTTTTCATACTATGATCCGATTTTGATTAAAAGAAGATTATATGTTTCCTCAAGGTACTATCAGTTGCCCTATGAAACCCAATGGATTTTCGTATAGTACTCTTGGAGATTTTCTGCTCTATCCCATACTTATAAGCATAGTATACACATAAAACTTCAAGTTACATATATTTCCTTCCTCTGATCGGATTTTGGTTAAATGAAGCCTATGTTACTCTCCAAACTATTCTCAATTTACCTTTGTAAATCCATGAATGTTCGTTTAGTACTTGGAGTTTACCTTCAACAAATAGGCATACAGGATGGCTTTTAAACAAATGATTAAATTATGATATCTTTATTTTTTTATCCGATTTTATGATTGAAGCATTTATGTAACCGTACGATATGCGCAAGTTAGGTGTGAAAATCCCATGAAAATTCGTCAAGTAGTTTCGGAGATAAACTTGTTCAAAGAGAGAGTCAAACATGACGGTCGTTAATAAAAAATTTGAATTCACGATATTTTTTTCTTTCCGTGATCCGATTTTTATGAAGCGAAGTCTATATGATGTCTAGCGTTACGCTCAAGTTACCTGTGAAACCCCATGCTAATTCGTGAAGTAGGTTTGGTGATAAGAGGTTTTTAATAGTTGCAAAAACAGACACGACGATTACTGAAAACACTTAAAATTACGATATCTTTGTATTTCGTGATCCGATTTTGATAAAATTATACCTATATGTTGACCCAAACTTTTCTCCTGTTTCCTGTGAAAACCGCATAAAGATTCGTCCAGTTGTTTTGAAGATTTAAGGGAACAGTGACAGGCCAACATTTACAGATTTATTTATTATTAGTATCGAAGATTGTTGATAGTTCTGAAAAGGTCATCCCATATCTCCTTTAGGAGAATGGTCTCGAGTTCTTCCATTTTTTGCAAAGGCTTTGAGCTTAATTCCTTGTTTCCACTGACTACTACGTGACTTTAAACCTTCAAAAATATTCTAGCTATTTTTCAAAGCGTTAAGAGCGTCTCCACGAGCAGACTATATGGTTTCAGAGAGGGGCTTCAGAACTTTATTTTCACGTAAACATTCTTTCAAAACTTTGATCTAAGCAGAAAAAAAGGTGAACAATTTTTCGACAAACTGGAAGTATGCTACTGCTTCAGAAACGCATGCAGCCGCCTGAACACCTACTAAATTTAGTGAATGTATGGCACATGGTACAAATTCAAATTTTTGTTTTATTCTTGCCTGAAGACCTGAATACTTTCCAGCCATATTGGTTTCATTATCATAGCTCTGTGTCGCGGCAATCTTTTATTGAAATGTCAAAGCCATTCAAAAACTTCTTACAGTATCTTCTATACTTTGAGTCCTATGCTCCTCCATAGGCAAAAATTGCAAAAATCTCTCAACAGGCTAGCCATCTTTTACATACCGTACGATGAAAGTTAGCTGGTCAATATGGGAGAGATCTGGCGAGGAATCCACGCTTATTGAATAGTAGTTGGCTGTTTTTAATTCTTGACAATCGTCCTTAACACTCTCTGTCCCATTACATTAATAAATTCATTGAAAATACCTGCAGACAAATATGATGCATTTCCTTTGTCACGATTGCCATACATTCGTGTATGATCAGCAAGAAAAGGGTCAAAGTCGCTTTTTAATTCCAAGCATCCCAAGTAATTTCCATTGTTTTCAAACCCCAAAATATAATTTTCTCCACGAAACCCTAGTCCCCTTGACGGCTAAAATTTCACAACTGCAACAATTATTTTCAATATACTCCTGAGCTTTAATCTGGAGAAACCAATATGGTCATGAGCATTAAAATGGGAAAGCAATCCATATCAACTCGTTCAACAAGTTTGCTTCTTGTAACGTAATTCATCATTGATTCCCTGTGCTGTAAACTGTTCTCATGCTCCTTTAATAGTTTTTTTTATATGCTTCCTATCTTTCTCTTTCATGGAAGAAGTTAAATTATCGCCGATAGTGTTATTGAATAGACGGCAACAATAACAGTACACAGATTTCATGGATGGTGAATACAGAAGCCACTTTCGTTCCACACGCTCATAATTAGTCAATTTGCGAGTGAAACCAGTCCTAGTTAATATTCCGGTTTTTATTTTACCACTTACATCAGCGAAATGTGTAGTGGCTTCTGAGAAATCGCTAATTTAGCTTTGGAAAAACTCTGGGTCATTGTGAATCCAAATATCTCGGACTTATTCCGTTAAAATTTCATCAAAGAAGTTTCCACGGTCATGAGATATGTTTTCTAACATACTTCTGTCTGGTGAATGTAAGTGGATTGAGGTGGAAGAGGCATGTTGTGATGTGTGTGCAGCTGTCTTCATAATTGGACGTGATGAACTGGAAACTCAAGTTTTATCCTCTATGTTAAACATAGGCACCGTTTCTAAGCTTTGAGATTTAGAGAGATCTTGAGATGATGAGGTAGAGGAACCACTCTGCGTGTTAGTTTGTTCAACACTGAAAAATGATAGCAAAAGTAGAAAAGTAACTTTAGATAGTCTGCTGATGGTTTCTTTTGAATTGGAAGTTTTTTTCTTTTTTCTGAACCATTTAAGTATGTTCTTTTTGACATTATTGAAAGACACTAAAGCCAAGTAAACAGAGTGAATCGCGTAAATTGCGTACAATCAAACGACGCTTCGAAGCTCCCCGATAACGAACCATCGCTTCGTAAGGAAGAATTTCCAATAATTACGAATTCACCAGGACTGTATGCATTGGCCGATGCGCATTGCCGTCCTAAGCACCGTGCGAGTCCATTGGTTTCTTCATAGGGGAGGCCGGTGCGCGTTGTTGTCCTAAGCGCCGGGAGAGTCCATTACTTCGTTCTAAGGGGAGGCCGCATCATTCTGCTTCAGACCCATCTAGTTTTCGAAGGTCAGGTGTTGCTGCTTCCATATTTTAAAGATTTGTGCCTGATTAAATGGGCTCTGCCTGAAGCCAAATATAAATAAATGGTAACTGTCATACATAGCGCGGCATTGCAGTCTCCACCAGTTGGTGCAGGAAGGGTTCTGCATAACCAGACACGAGATATTGTGTATAATGTGATTAAGTTTATGTCGGAAGACGTAAAAAACAGGATAAAATCGCATAAAAGAGTTCAGTTGATAAAGTTCAAGCTACTCCTGGGGTTTCACTTGGGACTATAAGAAGAATGTGGGAGAAAAAGTAGGCGCCGGCAGCAGATTTTTCCTTACTCCAGGAAAAAAGCGGAATAAAAAGCAGAGTTCTTACATTTGTGGAGAGACTGACACGCAACTTCCACATGACAAGCAGCGTCCCACAATAAAGTCACTTCTTCTGGAATAAGTGAAAATTTGTCATTTAAGTGAATTTGCTTCTCTACAAGTTAGACTTCAGGCACGTCTGATCATTTTTTTAATGCCCATCTATTGTTTTCATGTTGAAATCTTAGTATAAGTAACACTTCAGTTATTTACCAGATGTGTTCAAAGCAACAAAAAACTGTACTGTGGTTGTGAAACGTTTACATGTATGAAGTAAATGCATTGACTAAGCAAAATGATACTATACTGTGAACAGGATAGGTATATCGTATAATTATGTCAATGACACATATTTGGGCAGTGAGTGTAGTACAACGTTTAATTAGACCACGCGTAGGTAACAGAACCTAATTTACTTCTAATGGCCACAAACATTTTATAAATGCGTTAATAAAAATTGATGGAAATGTTCATGTATCAAATTATTGAATTTCATTAAATGTAGTAGTTCTTCTGCTGAATAAATTTTTAATTTTCAAATTCGGAGCTCAAAGGGTAGATGACCACGAAGAAACGAATGCTTCAAATTTTTAAAGTCAATTGTTTTATCTTTTACTATCTGATTGAGGTACACTCATACAACTGTGACGTATCGACGTAACATATGTATCTATATATTGTCACGTTGCAGTGGAAACAGGCTTGACTTCGAAGGCAACTAAACACAGCACTTATACTGAAAGCACGTTTATTACGAACTCAACATACACGCAGCACTGACTGCCTCTCAGGCAGAGTGCTCTGCTATTTATACACAGATAGAATTTACCAGAAATTAGAAGAACAGTTAACATAAGAAACAAGTAGAATTTACAAGTGAACATAAGAAAGATGTAGAACTTTCTGGAATTGTAAATTACAAACATATAAATTTTTGCCGGCGGGCGAGAGTGAACCGGCGACCTTCTGCTCCGCAGTCCGTGACGCTATCCCCTGCGCCACGCCGGCAGTTGGTATTCGTTGTCTCTCGCGGCATTGCTCCCTCTCCTGGAGAAACAGCGACCCGCTGTTATGATCCCTGTGGAGCCAGCTGCAATGTCCTGGATATTGACCGTGTCATGGGTCCTCTGTATGACAGTTCAAGAGAATCCTTCCCTTCTCCGCGATTATCGACGACAGACGTTCCTGTCGTGACTTGATCAGGAACATTACCGTCCTTAAAGTCCTTGAACAAGAATCCATTGTGGTCTACCTGCTCTTCAGGATCGTAGTAAGGCTTCATGCGCAGGACGTGAACAATGTATCTTCGTTTTTGACGTTTCGACGACGGCTCATAATCCTCAACTTCTTATGTGACGTCTGACAGGCGGCGTATGACACGATACGGACCAAAATATCGCTACAATAACTTTTCTGACAGTCCAACCTTCCGTACAGGGGTAAAAATCCGTACCAGATCTCCTGGGCTGTACACAACAGGACGGTGCGTGTCGTTATACCGCTGACGGTCCTTCTCCTCGGCGCCCAGTGTCCGTATGCGAACCAGCTGTCTTGCTTCTTCGACCCTGGTGATGAGCTGTTTAACATAGCCATCCTGAGTGTCGTCCGGTTGGAACGGGAACAGTGTATCCATTGTCGTCTCAGCTTCATGGCCATGGAGCAGGAAAAACGGAGTGAAGCCTGTGGTGTCTTGTCTTGGGGTATTGTAAGCAAATGTCACGACTGGCAGAATTGTATCCCAATCCTTCTGCTCAACATCTTGTTAAAACGTTCCGTAAGACCATTTGTCTGAGGATGGTATGCAGTTGTCATTCTGTGGACAATGTTGTACCGTGACATTACCTCTGATACTAGTTTTGACTGGAATACTTTTCCACGATGAGATATCATGACACGTGGTGCTCCATGCTTCAAAATAATGACTTCTACAAGGAATTTTGCGATCTCTGGAGCTTCTGCAGTCGGCACAGGTTTGATGATAGCGTAGCGTGTGAGGTAGTCAGTGCAGACTATTATTCAACTGTTACCGGTTGTCGACTTCGGGAACCTCCCTAAAAGATCGATCCCAACTCGGTGGAATGGAGCTGCTGCCGACGGAATCGGTACTAGATGTCCTGGAGGTAATTGCGGCACATGCTTCCGTCGCTGGCACTCTTTACAGTGACTCACATAGTGCTTGACAGATAGGTAGAGACCTTTCCAGTAATACCTGCGTCTGATTCTGTCTAGGGTCTTCACGAATCCCAGATGACCGGATATTGGAGCATCATGGAAATATTTGAGAATAGCTGGCTGGAGATGAGCTGGAACAACAAGTAGCCATTTGGGGCCCAGTGCATCGTAGTTGCTCTTGTACAATGTTCCGTTTATAAGTTGGAACTCTCCATTGGTCGGTTCTCCTTTTTCCAAGGCCTCTATCATTTTAATAGTGTTGGATCTTCCCTCTATTCAGATGTAACGTCATCTAATTCAGTGAGAGCTGAAATTTCATTAATGCTGTTGTGTTCCACTAATAGATTCCTCGAAAGGCAGTCGGCATCCTTGTGTTTGCGCCTGTTCTTGAATACCACTGTGACATCGTACTCTTGGAGTCTTAGTGCCCATCTTGCAAGTCGACCTGATGGATCATTCAAGCTAGTCAGCCAACACAGAGATTGGTGGTCTGTCACGACGGTGAATGGTTTGCCGAATAAATACGGCCGGAACTTGTTGATAGCCCAGATAACCGCGAGACATTCTTTTTCAGTTGTAGAGTAGTTTATCTCGGACTTTGAGAGTACTCTTGACGCATAGGCTATCACTTTTTCGGCACCTTCCTGAACTTGTACAAGCACTGCACCAATCCCATAGCCACTGGCGTCTGTGTGAAGTTCCGTTTCTGCATTCTCGTCGTACAAGGCTAGCACTGGTGCGGAAGTTAGAGCCTCCTTAAGTGCCCGGAGAGCTCTTTCTTTTGTCTCATCCCAGTAAAATTTGGCGTCTCCCTGGAAGTTCTTGTAATGGACGTGCCTTGTTACAAAATCCTTTTATGAAACGTCGGTAGTATGAGCACAGCCCGAGAAAACTTCTCACATCACGAATGTGCTGAGGAGTTGGAAATTCTGTGACTGCCCTTACTTTATCTGGATCAGGTCGGACACCATCTCCGTTGACTAGGTGCCCCAGGATTTTTATCTCTTTGGCGACGAAGAGGCACTTCTTTGGATTGAGGCGGAGACCTGCAGCCTGAACACACTTCAACACAGTTGATAGGCGACTCAGATGTTCTTCAAATGATTTCGAGAAAACGAAAATGTCATCTAAATAGCAGAGACACGTCGTCCACTTAAGGTGTCGAAGCAAGTTGTCCATCATGCGTTCGAATGTGGCTGGAGCATTACATAATCCAAATGGCATTACTTTAAATTCATAGAGACCGTCAGGTGTAATAAAAGCCGTCTTCTCCCTGTCAGCTTCGTCAACCTCGATTAGCCAGTAACCTGTCTGCATGTCCATAGTTGAGAAGTATGTAACTCCTTTCAAGCAGTCTAAGGTGTCATCAATACGCGGCAATGGGTAGACATCTTTCTTTGTGATACTGTTCAGCCGCCGATAGTCGACACAAAATCGCCACGTGCCATCCTTCTTCTTTACGAGGACCACCGGAGACGACCAAGGACTCTCCAAAGGTTGAATAATGTCATCTCGCAACATCTTCTCCACTTCCTCCAGAATTATCCGTCTTTCAGCTGGCGACATTCCATACGAACGCTGGCTAATTGGCTGATGGTCCCCAGTATTGATACGGTGCTTTATCGTGGGCCGTTTCGTCTGACTTTTCCCCTGCTGAGGTGTGAATGCACCCGAAAATATGCGTAGTGTACCTAACACCCGTTGGCGTTGTTCTTTGATCAGTCCAGGCCCTATTGGCGGTTCCACGTTTGTTTCCTCCAGCGTGTTGTCTGTACTAATAGCAGGGCATGGGTCTTCATTGATGACGTTGAGCTCACCGTCCTGGATTGGTTCAGCTGTCCCGATACACATTCCTTTGGGGATAAGTTGTGATTGCTCGTGACAATTTGTGATCCAAATCTCTCGTTGACCATCGGTAATGCTTATGATAGCCGCTGGTATGTAAATTTCTTTTGTGAGCCTGATAAACTTTTTACTATAAACAAGAACTTCACAGTTTAACCAGTCATCTGTGTTTGTGACTGCAACTCTTCTCATTGTCAACGGCGGTATCGTCACATTGTTAGCGACGAATAACTTCCCAGAAAATTCTGTATTACGTGTATCTGGCGGAACAACTTCTTCAATTTGGAGCTCAGATCTTCCACAGTCAATGATAGCTTGGGGTGCCTGAAGGAAGTCCCATCCGAGGATGACATTGTGACTACATCCTTGGATAGAACTGCTCCGACGGCTGACGTCTTGCGGCAAAATAATAATCGAATACTCGCCTCCTCCCTCTGCAGTAGCGTACGACATGTCCAGGGCGTCCACAGTGGAAACACAGTGGTGTGTTGTCTTCTGTCCTCCAGACGTCTGTCCTTCTGCGGGGCGTCATAGTTACCGGGGGAGCTGGCTGTGGTCGCGTCGGTCGGTTCATGGGCTGCCGTTTGGCGGCTGCAGCGTAAGTCATAGCAGGGCGACGCCATTCTTCACGTCGGGTGCGATTGACGGGGCAGACAGGAGCTAATGTTTGAAATACCTCGTCCTCAGCGGCGTCGGCTACCTCGTGACTTACAGGGCTCACATCCATGGCCATAATCTGATGCTCGCTCGGTCTAATAGTCCTGGCTGCCATGCACTGTTGTAATTCTTCTCTCACGATTTGTCGTATGAGAGAAGCCAAGTCCTGCTGGTCTTCCACAACGGCCATAGGGACTACATTTGGGAGTCTGTCATACTTCTTGCGTCCAACCCTCCTTCGTTGCATCTCTTCAATACGCTGGCACCACTTGATGAACTCTTCTGTCATAGCGACGTCTTTTATCAGAAGAGCTTGGTACATATCTTCTGCAATTCCCTTCATCAGGTGCGTGATTTTGTCCGCTTCAGTCATGTTCGGATTGACTACGTTACACAGGGCCAAAACACTCTGTATGTACGATTGTGTCGGCTCACCATGTCGTTGGGCCCGGTTCTTCAGTTGTTCTTCCGCCGAGCGGATTTGTCGCTGGCGGTCTCCAAACGTCTTCTTAAGTTCCTCCTGAAACGTCTGCCAGTCGTTCAACTTGTCTTCGTTGTTTTCGAACCATTGTTGGGCTGTCCCATCCAGGTAGAAATAAACATTGGCCAAGCACATCGTATGATCCCACCTGTTGTACTTGGCGACTCGGTCGAACCCTTTTAGCCATTTGTTGTAGTCCTGTCCAGCATCTCCAGAGAACACCGACGGGTGTCTGATGTGCAGCTGGCTTATTGCTGGTTTCGTAACCATCGTTCTTCTGATAATACGGACTTTTGGAAGGATGTACTCGGTATATCCCTTGTATTCCGGTCCCAGTCCGTGTAAGCGACGGCTTTTACGTTGCCTAATCGGAGCCACGGTGATGCAGCTGTTGCACAGTGTACCCGGCGCCTCCACCAAACAATGTCACGTTGCAGTGGAAACAGGCTTGACTTCGAAGGCAACTAAACACAACACTTATACTGAAAGCACGTTTATTACGAACTCAACTTACACGCAGCACTGACTGCCTCTCAGGCAGAGTGCTCTGCTATTTCTACACAGACGGAATTTACCAGAAATTAGAAGAACATTTCACGTAAGAAACAAGTAGAATATACAAGTGAACATAAGAAAGATGTAGAACCTTCTGGAATTGTAAATTACAAAGAAATAAATTTTTGCCGGCGGGCGGGAGTGAACCGGCGACCTTCTGCTCCGCAGTCCGTGACGCTATCCCCTGCGCCACGCCGGCAGTTGGTGTTCGTGGTCTCTCGCGGCAATATTTATCAGGTGCCCAGAACAGAAACTCACGCAAAACTTGCCGAGAGACTCCGTTGTTGTTGTTGTTGTTGTTGTTGACGTCTGATGTGAAAAACAGCACGGGGGTAAAGATGAAATGCCATATTGGCTAAATGCTCATAATTTTTAATGCGGGCAGGAAGTCACAACGATATGCGGTGAAACCTCGTTTATACCTTTTTGTAGGGGGGATGCTAAAATAAACGTACAAGTGAGATTCATGCTAAAATGAAACTTTTAGTGCTGCACTCGAAATAGGTTTGTTAGTTGTATGCATTTGTGCAAAGCAAGACTGTAGGCATTATTCCACATCTGAAGTCCTTCCATTCTCACCGTTTGGCCCGGTTTTCAAATCATTGAATCTTACGTGTGTTTCATTGGCAAGGATAGTAGCTACGGTAGAGTATGAGATCCTTTGCGTTGCTCACTAGGATTTCTTTTGCACTTCCTGAATTACGTTGTATGGAAAGACATCATCTTTTATTTTTTTATGAACTGTTCTTCGCGTATTTGAATATTGGAAACAACTGTACTGTAAAATATTGAGTTCACCCTGACAAAAAAACGCGTAGTTCCAATAGGTGGCTTTACCATTAAATGTCACTGCTCGTACTTTATTGATATGGGTCGTTCAGGAACGAACGGGTCCAAAGGAACGGTTCACAAGAGTGAACAGAAGGACGTAGGAACTGGTTACAAGAACGTTCACTTCGGCGGTTCCGGACGCTTGGCCGTTCCCTTTTCGGTCGAACGTGACAGTTCCAATTCAGTATCGTGCTGTCGATATATATATATACCACGGTGAAGCAGTGTGCTCATTGTTATGGAACGAAAAGCGATTCATACTGGTGCACCATCGACTGTGGGGAATCAACTTTTGTAAAATGTGTAAAACGGAGTTAGTGAGTACAGAACCAATGCTACTTATTTCCAATTCCGGCTGTTATGAAAACCATAGACATTTACAACTGGATAAAAAAAAAGTCCAAAGAGACTTAACTGCGAGGTCATCAGTCCCTAAACTTACAAACTATTTATGAACTACCTTATACTAAAGACGGCGCGCCGCAGACTGCTCGGCTACTGCGACCGACTGGATAAAAAAGGAACAGCGAACGATTGGAAAGGAACGGTTCTAAAAAAGAAACGAGCATCAGTGAACTAGGTTCCAAAAATGAACGGGTTTGTCCGTCTCTAGTGTACAGCACTGTGTGACTGCTGGACTTCCTCACCATTACATTCTGCGGCGCTCATGCATTGCCACGGCGCGGAGCCACATGCTGCTGCTGAGAACGGTGCAGCTGCTGTATTGTTGTGGGCAACTTTGATGCCGCCGCTACTGAGGCTGTCTGCGCTGACGTCTCGTGACGTAAGCGCCAGCCTACCCGCTGTTTGGCCAGTCACAGTAGATCCGTATGACGTTTGTGAAAGCCGCTATTGATACAATGATCTGCCAAGTTATATGTGAAACAGACCGCCACAGGTTTTACCACACAGTGTCACCACAGTCTAATATATACAGTCGCGACACTACCGCTGATTTTTGTTATACTAGGCGACTGCAGCGCTCCTTGCGGACGTAAAGCCACGTTGCTCTATATCGTATACGAGACGTGTGTTTGTTGTGTGTTTTGGTGTACGAAATGGTTTTTACGAAGGGAAGCGTGTGTAGTGCAGTAAATTGCAGCAACAAAAACTAGAATACGTCATATTTATCATTCTTTAGGTTTTCTACAGAGCCTGAGAGGAATGTGACATAAACTTTCGGTAATGCTTATTTACAATTATGTTGTGAGCAACACACACATATTGAAGATTATTTCTTTTTAGGATCAAGAAATGGCTTATAAATAGCAGGCGACAAGATCTTTTAAATAAAGCTGCCGCGTATTTGCGTGATAATGTGAAGTTCTGCTCGCTACACTTCGATGCAAACCAGTTCATGAATGATGAACGGAAGAAGCTGGTGTGGAATGCTGTGCCTAGATTGTTTGATGTTCCAAACAAACCACCGAAACTGGAAATAAAGAGGAAACTACCGCAAAGACGTGATAATGTAAAGGCGGAAGAAATTAAACTGTGTCCTGAAACAAGTATTAAGCCTGTGGTTGCTGCTACATCACAGCTAGAAACATTTTTGTCTGGGCATTCGAAAGTAATTCACTATAGAGGCAAATGTATAAGAAATGTATGGAAACGATGTTTTCATTGTTACCGTTATTAATGTTTGAAAGGTTGAATGTTTCCCTTTTTATCTAATGGAAACCACAGTCTAATATATAAACCTATTTATCAGAAACCACTGAGCCGTCTTATTTTACAGACGATTGTCGCCCCGCCCCCTCCCACTCCTCCCTCATCTACGAACCATATGATGACAAACTGTGATAATGACTGAGGATCATCCATATAATATGACATTTAGACTGTCGTGTAATCGACGTAATATTACCTTAAAATAACATACAATTGAAATAATATCATAGCAAAATTATATTAGATGAAAGTTTCATAGCCGTAACTAAATAGCAGGGGGAAAAAATTTCGCACCTTTTAACACCGGGAAGACCAATTACATGCTTCTCATGTGCGAAATACTATGTTTACCAGCAAAGTAAGGTGCAATGTCTGAAGAATTTCTTCATAAATATGTTGCAGTTAGCGTCAGTTTATTCACGAGTTTTTACTAAATTTACATTTTTTGATATTTAACTGTCCCTTAGAAGTTCTATTATAGGCTTGTCTGCACAAAATACTATGTTTGTCTATCACTACCGGCAAGGTAAGCTGCAAGCAATTTCTAAAGAATTATTTCGTAACATATTGCACAATTGCAGTCTGTGTCCGATCACAACGAGTTTTTGCTCGGTTTACGTTTCTTTTACACTCAGTCATGTGTCAAGATACTTAAAGGTTGAAATGCAAGAATATATACAATATTTAGAAAATCACACAAATGTAATTACAAGCGGGCATTATTAATGTGTCGTATATGGCGTTAAGGGACAGCCGGCTTTACGACCGCTTGGAGCGCTAGTGTCGCTCCAAGTGTCTGGCGGTAACAGCTTTCACAGCAGTGAGTGTCGCGACTGTATTTATTAGACTGTGGTGTCACCCTGAGTTCTGTAGCTAAGGCGCGCAATAGTAACTACGATTTGGCATGCAGATAGCAAACCAAGTCACTTGTCACACCATATATGACACATTTCGAGACAATTTCTGGGTTGTTATAATGAATACGTGCGACAAAAATTCACTTAAAGGAAGTCAATGCCTAGGAGAAAGGAACGAGTTTCTCGCGGCCCCCATCAGGCTGGGTACACTGGGCCTGTGACCCGTGTGCCTTGTGCAATAAACCGAAGTCGGCTGTTCGCCTTACTCACAACTGTCCTCACATGTTCGTTCCATTTCATATCGCTCTGCAATGTTACGCGTAAGTATTTGAACGACGCGACAACATCAAGAAGCTCACTGCTAATGCTGTATTCGAACATTATGGGATTGTTCTCCCTACTCAAGCGCATCAACTTACATTTTTCTACATTGAGAGCTAGCTGACATTCTTTGCACCAACTAGAAATTTTTTCTAAGTCATCTTGTATGCTATTACACTCAGTTAAAGACGATACCCTCCCATACACCACAGCATCATCAGCAAACACCCGCAAATTACTAGTTACCCTGTCCATCAGATCTTTTATATAGACAATAGAAAATAATAGCGGTCGTATCACACTCCTCTGGGCCACGCCTGACGATACACTCGTCTCTGATGAACACTCGCCGTCGAGAACAACGTACTGCGTTCTATTACTTAGGAAGTCTTTCAGCCTGTCACAAATCTGTGAACCTATTCCATAAGCTCGTATCTACGTTAGCAGTCTGCAGTGTGGCACCGCGTCGAACGCCTTTTTGAAGTCGAGAAAAACACAATCTACCTGTTGCCCTTCATCCATGGCTCGCAAGATGTCATGTGAGAAAAGGGCAAACTGAGTTTCACATGAACGATGTATGAGTGTACATAGTATCGCGAAGGAGGCGATGTATCTGAATTCCACCGACGGCAGATTGTGAAGGTCTGGAGTCTCGTCACGAGCGTTTCCAGAACTGCTCGACTTGTCACGTGTACCAGGAGTACTGTTGTTGGGATCGTCAACAAGTGGCCACACCAAGGTGAAAGCACGTCTAAGTTCAAAAGTCAAGCCGTTGGGCAGTCGCCCATCTTTACACATGACGGGCGTCTTAGACTGGGCAGACTGCGATACACACGGTGGACGCCAGGTGAAAAACAATGACGTGACGCACGGTAAATTTCCGTTGCCGGAACTTGAACAGAAAAAAAATGCTTAACAGTAGTGATATCTTCAAAAACGAGAACGAGAAACCTAACATTTAATTGATTTTAACCACTTGACGATAGACTGCGATCGTGAGATGAATGGGTTTGCTTATAAATAATATTTCTGCTGCCAGTCACGGTTTCTTATTTTTTATTTAGCACGACGCGATTCGGAAAATAATTCCCATTCTAACTGCGTTTTTGTGATACCGCATTGTAGTTGCGATATTTAATGAGTTAGGTTCTGCATTATTTTGTTGTCTTCACTGCACTACAGTTGGTGAAAGGAAAACTCAGGGTATAACTAACATCCTAATTATTTTCAATAGCCAAGAATAGAAAATTACATTGACACTAGCAGTAACTATTACACGACACAACAACATATGCTCATTTAAGAGTTACAGAAAAAGTACAATGACAGACTCCCAATCCCTCCGATAGCATCTCACACAAACATTCAGAAACATGCAACATTCAGTTAAATGCTACATAAACACAATACTTCTGATTGAGGTAAACAAGGAACAGGAAATAAACGTAGTGAAATAAATTGCAATAGCCAACGATTACACATCATTCATGGCAGACATAATACTAAATAAAATGAAGAAAAACCCAAACACAAACCACTCCAGAGAAGAAATAGAAACAAACATCCATCCAGCATCCTACACATTGGCACTATATCGCAGAACAGAACATTGCAAACATGTTCAAAAAAGCACAAAGTAAAAACAGGCTTTTCAGAACCAACATATTGCAACATTCAATGTAATCATGACCAGAAATGCACCATGTTCGACATAGAACAAACAGGCCGAGATATAAACACAAGGTACACGGAACCATCAAAGACTACACACATACACAATACGGGCCATCCATTTACTGAAATCGAGAAAACGTCAAAGTACTCCACCGATTAAATAAGGGACATACAATGCACTTGTTTGAAGAACACGAAGTACTTCACATCACAAGAAAAATGAATATAAAATAATAAACGAAGTACATGTTTCGACAATATAATTGTATAAAATGCTAACAAATAGTCAATGCTGCAAATAGTCATAAAGAAATTGTAGCCTAGATCATTAAGAAAAAACATCGTGTTTCAAAATGTATCGTACTGCACACAAAATGTATTACCTAATCTTTGTTAACTCCATGTAGGAACTGATTATATATGTACGTTTGCTTTGTAAATATTTATTTATATTGTGCACGAAATGTTTGTTGTGATATTTGAAATGATACGTGTGAGATTCTACACATATGGACCACCAGGAAACTGTAAGAAGTAATTCTGCAAAACATTTAACAATATACTATGTAGGAAGATCGTAAAATAACTAAAATTTGCGCATTTAATTATTGTAGTATAGACAACAAAATAATGCAGAATCTCCAACATTAGAAATACCACAACTAAAATGGGATAGCACAAAAACGAACTTGGGAATTATATACCTAAACGCGTCGTGCTAAATGTATTATAAAAAAATCGTGACTGCTAGCAGGATTGTTATTTATAACCAAACCCATTACATTTATTGCTGGAGCACTAGCAATGACTTTATTTTCTTATATGATAAAAAGGAGAAGTAATTCGCATAAGACCTGCAGGAAGAATCTTTGTTATACAAATGCTTTTTAGGAGAATGGATGAAACAGAATTTCACTGTACAGAGGACTTTAGATTTTAATATAAGAAACTTGGAATTACGAGACTGCAGTTTGTCAATTTTCTCCGATGACGATGATTCCATGTGGCCATTTTGGCTTTTAGACCACAGCTGCGCACGTGTTCTGCCTACATCTACATGGGATACTCTGCAAATCACACTTATCTATTTATCTCCCATTCTATTCTCGAACAGAGCGCGGGAAGAAAGACATCTGAATTTCTCGGTTCGAGCTCTGATTTCTCATATTTTATACCGATTACCTTTCCTACCCATGTAGGTGGCAGTCAACAATATATTCACGAATTCGGAGGAGAATGTTGCCGATTGGAGTTTCGTAAGTAGACCACGCCGCAGCGATAAGCGCCGTTGTTGTAATGATTGCCATCTCAGATCCTGTATCATTTCCGTGACGCTGTCTCCCCCGCATCGTGACAATACAAAACAAGCTGCCCTTCTTTGGACTCTTTCGATGTCCTCCGTCAACCCCGATTGATAAGTATCCCACACTTGGCAGCAATACTCCAAAAAAGGACGGACAAGCATAGTGTATGCAGTATCCTTAGTAGTTCTGTTGCATCTTTTAAATGTTCTGCCAATAAAACACAGTCTCTGGTTCGCTTTTCATACGATAATATCTTCGTGGTATTTCCAGTTAAGTCTGATGTAATTTATATATATTTAGTGGAGTTTATGGCCTTTCAGATTCGATTTATTTATCTTGTAAACGAAGTTTAACGGATTTCTGTTTGTACTCATGTGGACGACTTCACATTTCTCATTATTTAGAGTCAATTGCCAATTTTTACATCAAACTTATTTCTTATTTAGGTCGTTCTGCAGATAGTTTTGGTCTTCATATGACGTTTCTAGACGATAAAAGACGGCGTCATCTGCAAACAGCCTAAGAGAGCTGCTCAAATTCACTCCCAAATCGTTTATGTAAATATGGAAAAGCAGAGCACCAATAACACTACCCTGTGGAACGCCGGATATCACGTCTGTTGTAGTCGATGCCTTACCATCAATTACTACAAACTGTGTCCTCTCTGACAGAAAACCCCCTATGCAGTCACAAATCTGGGGCGATATTCCATAAAGCCGTTTGGGAGGCACGGTGTCAAAAAGCCTCCTGGAAATCTAGAAACACGGAATCAATTTGAGATCCCTGGTCGATAGCAATCGTCACTTCGTGTGAGTGAAGTGCTAGTTATGTTTCACATAAACGATATTTTCTAAATCCGTGTTGAGCTCGCCGCGATGGAGTAGCCGAGCGGTCTATTGCGTCTCGCTGCGGAGCGCACGGTTGCAAGCCGTCGGAGGTTCAAGTCCTCCCTAGGGCATGGGTGTGTGTGTGTGTGTTGTCCTTAGGTTAGTGTACCTTAGTTTAGGTAGTTTGTAAGCTACTGACTGATGACCACGTAGGTTTGTCCAATATATTTACAAACACTGAACATTTTTCTTGTTGAGGTTGGGTCAAAAGATCATTCTGTTCGAGATAATTAATAATATTTGAATACAGAATTTGTTCCAAAACCCCCCTGCAAATTGACGTCAATGAAATAGGCCTGCAGTTTAGTAGGTTACTCCTACTGCCTATCTTGAATATAGGTGTGACCTGTGCAGTTTTGTCTTTTGATACAGATCCTCCTTCGAGCGAGCGATTTTATATGGCTGTTATGTAAGGAGTTATCGCATCAGCATAATCACGTAGAAATCTGTTGGGTACACAGTCCGGGCCAGAAGACTTGTTCTTGTGATTTCATTTGCTCCACTATCTTGAGGATCTCCACTTCTACGTTATTCATTGTGGCCTGTGTTCGTAATTCGAAATCTGGAATATTTGTTTCGTCATCTTTGGTGAACGAGTTTCGAAAAGCTGTGTTAAGTAACTCTGCTTTAGTAGCGCTATCATCGGCGGGATCGCTATTTCTATCACGTAGTGAGCGTATTGTTTGCGTTCTACCTCTAGTATATTTGACATACGACCAAAATCTCTTAGGGTTTCCTGTCAAATTTCGAGAAAGTGTTTCACTGTGGCAAGTATTGTAGGCATCTCGCATTGAAGTCCTCGCAAAATTTCTAACTTCTGTGTAGGATCGCCAATCCTTGGGATTTTGTGTGCATTTAAAGTTTGCATGCTTTTCTCGCTGTTTTTGTAACAGTGTCCTAGCCTGTTTTGTGTACCAAGGAGGATCATCACATTTTTTATTAATTTATTTGGTACAAAATTGTCAACTGCTGTCGATACTACTTCTTTGAATTCTACATCTACATCTACATGGGATACTCTGCAAATCACATTTAAGTGCCTGGCAGAGGGTTCATCGAACCGCAATTATACTATTTATCTCCCATTCCATTCTCGAATAGCGCGCGGGAAGAAAGAACACCTGAATCTCTCTGTTCGAGCTCTGATTTCTATTATTTTATTCTGATGATCATTTCTACCTATGTAAGTGGGAGTCAACAATATATTTTCGCAATCGGAGGAGAATGTTGGCGATTGGAGTCTCGCAAGTAGCCCATGCAGCAGCGATAAGCGCCGTTATTGTAATGATTCCCATCCCAGATCCTGTATCATTTCCGTAACGCTGTCTCCCCTGTATCGTGACAATACGAAACGAGCTGTCCTTTTTTGGACTCTTTCGATGTCCTCCGTCAAACCCACCTGATAAGGATCCCACACTGGGCTGTAATACTCCAAAAATGGACGGACAAGCGCAGTGTATGCAGTCTCTTTAGTAGTTCTGTTGCATCTTTTAAGGGTTCTGCCAGTAAAACGCAGTCTCTGGTTCGCCTTTCCCACGATATTATCTACGTATTCTTTCCAGTTCAAGTCTGAAGTAATAGTAATTCCTAGGTATTTTGTGGAGTTTACGGCCTTCACATTTGATTGATTTGTGTTGTAAACAAAGTTTAACGGATTTCTTTTCGTACTCATGTGGACGACTTCACACTTCTCATTATTTAGAGCCAATTGCCAATTTTTACACCATACTGATATCTTATTCAGATCGTTCTGCAGTTGGTTTTGATCTTCAGATGATTTTACTAGATGGTAAATGACGGCGTCATCTGCAAACAACCTAAGAGAGCTACTTAGATTTTCCCCTAAATCGTTTATGTAAATAAGGAATAGCAGAGGACCAATAACACTACCCTGTGGAACGCCCGATATCACCTCTGTTTTAGTCGATGCCTTACCATCGATTACTACGAACTGTGTCCTCTCTGACAAGAAATCCCCTATCCAATCGCAAATTTGTGGCGATATACCATAACCACGCAATTTGATTAAAAGCCGTTTGTGAGGTACGGTGTCAAAAGCTTTCTGGAAATCATGAAATACGGAATCGATTTGTGAACCTTTGTCGATAGCACCCATCACTTCGTGCGAATAAAGAGCTATTTGTGTTTCGCATGAACGATATTTCCTAAATCTGTGTTGACCTTGGTTCAATAGATCGTTCTGTTCTAGATAATTCATAATATTTGAATACAGGATATGTTGCAAAACCCTGCTGCAAATTGACGTCAATGAAATAGGCTTGTAGTTTAGTGGGTTACTCCTACTGCATTTCTTGAATATAGGTGTCACCTGTGCAACTTTCCAATCTTTTGGTACAGATCCTTCCATGAGAGAGCGGTTGTATATGACTGTTAAGTAAGGAGCTATCGCTTCAGCATAATCAGATAGAAATCTAATGGGTATACAATCCGGACCAGAAGACTTGTTCTTGTTAAGTGATTTTAGTTGCTGCACTACTCCGATGATATCTACTTCTATTTTACTCAATACGGCATCTGTTCGTAATTCGAAATCAGGAATATTGGTTTCGTTTTCTTTGGTGAATGAGTTTCTAAAAGCTAAGTTTAGTAACTCTGCTTTAGTAGCGCTGTCATCGGCAGAATTGCCATTACTATCACGTAGTGAAGGTATTGTTTGTGACTTGCCCCGAGTATATTTAACATATGACCAAAATCTCTTTGGGTTTTCAGTTAAATTACGAGAAAGAGTTTCGTTGTGATAAGTATTGTAGGCATATCGCATTGAAATCCTCGCTAAATTTCGAGCTTCTGAGTACGTTCGCAAATCATGGGGATTTCGTGTTCGTTTAAATTTAGTATGCCTTTTCCTTTGCTTTTGAAACAGTGTCCTGACCTGTTTTGTGTACCAAGGGGGATCGCCTCCTTTTATTAATTTATTAGGTATAAAACTTTCAATTGCTGTCGATACCACTTCTTTGAATTTGAGCCACATCTGGTCTACACCTACGTTTAGTGTTAGAAACGAGTGGAAGCTGTCTTTCAAGAAGCAATGTATTTTGTTTCTATCTGCTTTCCTGAACAAATATACTTCGCGTTTATTTTTGGTAACTTTCGGACTTTCGATATTCAATTTCGCTACGACAGCTCTGTATTCACTAATACCTGTATCCGTTTTGATGCTCGTTATGAGCTCAGGATTATTTGTTGCTAAGAGATCAAGTGTGTTTTCACATCCATTTACAATTATAGTTGGCTCATGAACTAATTTTTCGAAGTAATTCTCAGAGAATGCGTTGAGTACAATTTCGGACGATGTTTTATGCCTACCTGCTGATTTGAAAATATAATTTCGCCAACAGATCGAAGGTAAATTAAAATCTTCACCTACTATTATCGAGTGAGTCAGGTACGTTTTTGTAATTATACTCAGGTTTTCTTTGAACCTTTCTGCTATTGTATCGTCAGAGTCGGGAGGCCGGTAAAAGGAACCGATTATTAACTTCTTACGATTTTCGGGTACAACCTCTACCCATAATAGCTCGCACGAACTATCAACTTCAACTTCGCTACATGAAATACTACTTTTTACGGCGACAAACACGCCCCCACCTATTTTGTGTAATCTATCCTTTCTGAACACCGATAGATCTTTTGAAAATACTTCTTCTGAACTTATTTCCGGCTTGAGCCAACTTTCGCTGCCTATAATGATGTGTGTTTCGGTGCTTTCTATTAACGCTTGCAGTTCTGGAAATTTCCCGACACAGCTACGACAATTTACAACTGTTATACCGATAGTTTCCGGATCTACATTTCTCCAGTGATCCACCTGAACCCTTTGAGATTGCCCATTTTCTATTTCCCCGAAGCTCTTTATCCTAAAAAACCGCCCAGTCCACGCCACACAGCCCCCGCTACCCGTGTAGTCGCTTCCTGCGTATAGTGGACTTAGAGTCACATCTGGTTCCACACTCACGTCAAGGGTTGGAATGAGTCGATACTGTCTTTCAAGAAGCTATTTAGCCTGGTGCAAGTCTTCAGGTGACGCCACTTGGGCGATTATTGCGTCGATGATGATGGAACGATGATGAGGACGACACAACACGAGTGGAGAACATCCCCCTGCCGGACTGGGAATCGAATCCGGGCCCCCTGTGACAACCCGCCACTCTGTCCACCCGGACTACGGAGGCGAACACTTTCTCCAATAAAGCGAGAGTATCAAGAAAGTTAATGACAATATATAATAAGAAATCTCTCAATACAAAAAAAAAAAAAAAAAAAAAAAAAAAAAAAAAACCTCATGGTTTATTTCAGGTGAATTTGGTGCTCCCTTTAAAAAATTCTTTAACGGTTTCGGTCTTCCGTTTGTTAGGTATATTATAGAAGAAAATACCTATTTTTTATTATGCACAGAGCCATAAAGAGATCTATAAACATCGCATAATCAGATGTAAGTTTATAGCCCTTACTAGGTATTTCCATTCCTTCGTCTACCGAAAATACGGTACATGATATAAGAACACAGTTAAAGTTGTCAATAATCCGAAGATTGGTCTGAACACCACAGTGCTTTACTAGGCATGGTCCTGTTTGGAGGTGGTATGCCGTTGCCTTCTTCCGACCTTCTGACTTACTCAGCCAGTTACAGGGGGACCTACAGCTTAACGTGGGTTCCGAACCACGGTGCTACTCGGTACTTTTCACATGAGCAACACTGCCAGAGGTGAAAGAAGTGGAAAGTGACAGATAAAAATCCTAAGACCTGACGGGGATCGAATCCGCGTCTTTCGGATTTGTAGTCTGGCACTCTACCACTGTGCAAACGAACACAGTAAGTAATGATTATATGTGTCGGCCTATAACTGATATAGTTTTCCCTGCATAGTTACTGCAATACCAATACGAGTCCGAAATATTAAGAGTTCCACTTGCTGGCGAAGAATATCAATTAATACAAATATAACCAATGCCTGAATTGAAGGCAGATATTCTAACACCGTGTGGCCGCCGGCAAGGCTGCTGTGGCGCGCCTATGACGACACCGCGGAAATCAACGAGTAAAATTTCAAGAACAGAGGTATGCCAAATTTGACATGAAGTCACTAACGAGGTATGCGCCCATTTTCAATTGCGTAATTAAACAATGTTATAAGGGACGCATTAAAACATGAAGGTCACAGTTGGTGATGCGGCTGTTATTTATTGACGCGTTTTGACTTTGTCATCGTCAGAATCTAAAACAAGGGGTGAAATTTCGTACAATCGAGGAAACTTTACCCTGTTGTTGTTGTTGTGGTCTTCAGTCCGCAGACTGGTTTGGTGCAGATCTCCACGCTAACCTGTCCTGTGCAAGTCTCTTCGTCTGAGAATACGTTCCGCAACCTACATCCTTTTGTATCTTCTTACTATATCCGTCCCTCGGTCTCCGTCTACAATTTTTACCCCACACACTTCCTTCTAATCCTTGATGTCTCAGAATGTGTCCAACAAATCCATCCCTTATCTTAGTCAGTATATGCCAGACAACTCCTTTTCTCCTCGCTTCGGTTAAGCACCTCCTCATTAGTTACGTGATCAACCCATCAAATTTTCATCATTCGTTTGTAGCACCACGTTTCAAAAGCTTCTATCATCTTTTCATCTGAACTCCTTATCGTCCAACTTTCATTTCCATACAATGCTACGCTCCAGACAGATGCTTTCAGAAAGGACTTCCTAACATTTAAATTAATATTGGATGTTAACAAGTTTCGCTTCTTTAGAGACGCTTTTCGTCCCATAGCCATTCTGCATTTTATATCATCTTTACTTCGGCGATCAGAAGTTATCTTGCTACCCAAATAACAAAATTCATCTACTACTTTTATTGTCTCATTACCTAATCTAATTCCTTCAGCATCGCCTGATTTTCTGACACTGCATTCCATTACCTTCGTTTAATGTTCATCTTATATCTTCCTTTCAAGACACTGTCCATCCCATTCAATTGCTCTTCCAAATCCTTTGCTGTCTCTGACAGAATTACAATGTCAACAGCAAACCGCATTGTTTTTATTTCTTCTCCCTGCATTTTACTCCATGCTTTAGATTCTGACGATGACGAAGTCGAAACGCGTCAATGAATAACAGCCGCATCACCAACTTCATGTTTTAAAGCGTACCTTACAACATTGTTTGAATACGACAAAGAGGTATGAATGGATGCAAGCCATGAGAGAAGCCGAAAAATTTAAAAATCCGTAACAGCCAGTCGTAAGCAAATTATCAACAACGTAGTCTAGTCTTAACCGCCAACGCGAAACTATTATTCTAAAGCACACCACCGACTGGCAGATCGACGCTAAAGTGAGGCGAGGAGCAGCAAGAAAGGGAGGAACAGAGAGAGAGAGAGAGAGAGAGAGAGAGAGAGAGAGAGTGAGAGAGAGAGAAAGTGTGTGTGTGAGAGAGAGAGAGCAGGGGAAGAGATATATTAGCCGAACAGTGTGAAGCCCGGATTTAGGAAGCTCTTTCTTAGAACTGGAGGGATAGCGGGTAGGAACGGAGATGGCAATATTGTAAGAGCATTTTGTCGGTATGGTACGGTTTCTCTCTCGCTGGGCGGAGTACGGTGAATCTTCCGGTGGAGAGAGGGAGAGAGAAGGCTGGCTGAGCTAATAATTTATGTGACGTGGCTCATCAGGGCTGTGAGTAGGAAAGAGCTAGCGAGGATTCGGGGCCTCTGTGTAGTCCCGAGCAGGGCCGGCTGAGCATGAATTAATAGCAGGCAGGCCGCGTCAGCTAGCGCCCGGCTCATAACGAAGACCGTCTGCCAAAGTGACGCTGGTGGGAAAGCGCCCGTATTATCACAAACGCGGCTTCTAAGGCTCTGTGATAGGACACAGAGATTAAGGTGCGGTTTGTGCCTTTCGCAGGACTGGCTTCAATCTGCTAATTTCCACACCAGGTACGGAGAACAAAATATTAGTAACCAAAAGAGAAATAATTACAGGAATCAAATAATCCGTTTGATTCTGTCCCCGAACTTCATAACCTCCTGAATTTTAATATCAAATAATAAGTCAATGTCCAGAGCCATATTTGTCTCGATATATATCAAAGATGTATGTAGAGTAGATGAATTTCCCTCAGAGCTACTGAAGTCTCTGGGAGAACCAGCCATCACAAACCTGTTTCACCACGTGTGTAAGATGTATGAGACAGGCGAAATACCCTCAGACTTTAAGAAAAATGTTAAAATCCCCATTCCAAAGAAGACAGGTGCAGACAGGTGTGAAAACTACAGAACCATCAGTTTAATAAGTCATGGTTGCAAAATATTAACACGAATTATATACAGAAGGATGGAAAAGCTGGTAGAAGCCGACCTCGGAGAAGATCGGTTTGGATTCAGGAGAAATGTAGGAACCCGGGAGGCAATACTCACTTTACGGCTTATCCTAGAAGATAGGTTAAGAAAAGGCAAACCTACATTTCTAGCTTTTGTAGATTTGGAGAAGACTTTTGACAATGTTGATTGGAATAAACTCTTTCAAGTTCTGAAGCAAGCAGGAGTAAAATATAGGGAGCGTAAGGTTATTTACAACTGGTACAAAAACCAGACAGCGATTGTCAGAGTTGAAGGGCATGAAAGGGATGCAGCGGTCGGAAAGGGAGTAAGACAGGGTTGTAGTATTTCTCCATAGTTAATCAATTTGTACATTGGGCAAGCTATAAAGGAAAGCAAGGAGAAAGTTGGAGAAGGAATTAAAGTTCAGGGTGAAGAATTAAAAACATTGCATTTTGTCGACGACATAGTAATTCTGTCAGATACAGCAAAGGACCTGGAAGAACAATTGAACGGAATGGACAGTGTGCTGAAAGGTGCATATAAGATGAACAGTAACAAGAGCAAAACTAGGGTAATGGAGTGCAGTGTAAGAAAATCAGGCGATGATGAAGGAATTAGATTAGGTAACGAAACAATAAAGGAGGTAGATGAGTTTTGTTACTTGGGCAGTAAAATAACAAATGATGGTAGCAGTACAAAGGATATAAAATGCACAATGCCATTGGGTAGAAAAGCGTCCTCGAAAAAGAGAAATTTTTTAACATCGAATATTGTTGTAAGCCTAAGGAATTCCTTTCTGAAGGCATTTGTATGGAGTGTTGCCTTGTGAGACATGGACGATAAACAGTGTGGATAGGAAGAGGATTGAGGCTTTTGAAATGTGGTGCTACAGAAGAATGCTGAAGATTAGGTGGATGGATCGCGTAACTAATGATGAGGTACTGAACATAATTGGGATGAAAAGATATTTCTAGCATACCTTGACTAAAAGAAGGGATAGATTGGTAGGACACATTCTTAGACATCAAGGAATTGTGAATTTAACGTTGGAGGGAAGTGTTTGGGGTAAAAATCGCAGAGGAAGACCAAGAGAGGGATACAGATTCAGACAGATGTAGGTTGCCGTTCTTATGTGGAGATGAAGAGGCTTGCTCAGGATAGGGTATTGTGGAGAGCTGCATGAAACCAGTCTCCGGGCTGAAGACCACAACAACAACAATATATATCAAAGTTATTATACTGATGAGAGGCATTGAACTAAAATTTGTGCCACATCTGGGATTCTAACCCAGGACCTCCTGCATGCTAGGCAGGCAGAATAACCTCCTTTTTTCGTTACTATATACAAACAAAACTATGCCCTGAAATGAACACAATTTGCCTATGTAAATGAGGAATAAACAGCCAAAACCCCTTACAAACAACAAATAGAAACATTCGTCTTTTAAAATGAAAATAAGGCTGGTAATGGTTCGCACCAGTGCAGACACTAAACATTTATCCTGTGGAGAGAGGGAGCAGCAGTGCGGACAGGGCGGCCAGTCAGGCCGGTGTCGCGCCGCCAGACGCCCCCACAACCCACCGTTACTAGACGCAAACAGAACTGTCACCTGAAATTAACACAATTTTTAATTAAAAAGAAACAGAAACTAGTGTCTTCTTTCACCTACAGTGCTCTTCTGTGTTTGTTCTTCTTAATTTATTGAACTGAACTAACTGTAATTTGTTTCGTTCCTTGATAATACTTGGTCCTCCTGCGTATGTATCTTTATCCGATACCTTGTTACTCAAAAATAATATCGAGATATTTCCAAATCTCTTCTTAACATTTTCTATGACGTTTCATTTTGCATTGAGCTATGCTCACGTATAATTCGAAGCTGGTAAGGTCGTTGCCACGGTTGTGCTTTATATGGCACATAGTGACCTATCTACCACATTATTATGTTATTTCTTACTTTCGGGAAAACAAATTTCCTGTCCGGCCAGAGAAGTATATCTGTTGAGTATCGTGTTCCTGTAGTACGCGTTAGTAGACCCAGCCTCTGTTGCACTCATTCCCAGTTGGTGAAATAGCCGTCACAAGTAAATCTGTGGTGTAGGGTGTCGACCAGGTCACATCGGGTGGTATCGACAAGGGTTCACAAATCGATTCCGTATTTCTTGATTTCCAAAAGGCTTTTGACACCGTACCTCACAAACGGCTTTTAATCAAATTGCGTGGTTATGGTATATCGCCACAAATTTGCGATTGGATAGGGGATTTCTTGTCAGAGAGGACACAGTTCGTAGTAATCGATGGTAAGGCATCGACTAAAACAGAGGTGATATCGGGCGTTCCACAGGGTAGTGTTATTGGTCCTCTGCTATTCCTTATTTACATAAACGATTTAGGGGAAAATCTAAGTAGCTCTCTTAGGTTGTTTGCAGATGACGCCGTCATTTACCATCTAGTAAAATCATCTGAAGATCAAAACCAACTGCAGAACGATCTGAATAAGATATCAGTATGGTGTAAAAATTGGCAATTGGCTCTAAATAATGAGAAGTGTGAAGTCGTCCACATGAGTACGAAAAGAAATCCGTTAAACTTTGTTTACAAGATAAATCAATCAAATGTGAAGGCCGTAAACTCCACAAAATACCTATGAATTACTATTACTTCAGACCTAAACTGGAAAGAACACGTAGATAATATCGTGGGAAAGGCGAACCAGAGAGTGCGTTTTATTGCAGAACCCTTAAAACATGCAACAGAACTACAAACGAAACTGCATACACTACGCTTGTCCGTCCTTTTATGGAATATTGCTGCCCAGTGTGGGATCCTTATCAGGTAGGTTTGACGGAGGACATCGAAATAGTCCAAAGAAGGGCATCTCGTGTCGTGTTGTCACGATACAGGGGAGACAGCGTTACGGAAATGATACAGCATCTGGAATGGGAATCGTTACAACAACGGCACTTATCGCTGCGGCGTGGGCTACTTACCAAACTCCAATCGCTAACATTCTCCTACGATTGCGAACATATTTTGTTGACTCCCACTTACATAGGTAGAAATGATCATCAGAATAAAATACGAGAAATCAGAGCTCGATCAGAGAGATTCAGGTGTTCTTTTTCCAGCGCGCTATTCGAGAATGGAATGGGAGATAAATAGTATAATGGTGGTTCGAGAAACCTCTGCCAGGCACTTAAATTTGATTTGCAGTTTATCCTATGTAGATGTAGATATTTCTTTCTGTTGTCTGTAACTCGAAATTATAGGAAAGAGTATTGGAACAGATAGAGTTGTTTCAATATTTGGGAAGCATGATAACACCCAGTGGAAGTTGCACACAGGAAGTAAGGCAAAGAATCTCTATGGGAAAGAAATCTTTCAGGGAAGGAAAAGATTTGCTAACTACCAAAAGTATTCCCATTACTGTAAGCAAGAGGTTCGCCAAATGTTTTGTGTGGAGCGTGGTGTCGTTTGGATCAGAAACGTGGACAATCAGACAGAACGAACAAAAATATTTAGAACGTTTTGAAATATGTCTATGGAGAAGATTGGAAAAAAAGTGAAGTGGACCGACAGAATCAAAAATTAGGTATTAAGGAGGGTAGGAAAGGAAAGGACCTTCATTACGACAATCCAGAAAACATCTTGGTTGGAGAACATATTACGTAGGAATTCTCTGCTGTTTAGAATAATGGAAGGAAAAGTTCAAGGAAGAAGAGGGAGAGGAAGCAGAAGATTTGGAATGCTGACTGACCTGAAGAAAGGAAGGAACTACAGGCAAATGAAGGAGGGTGCCCAGAACAGAGGGAAGTGGAGGACGTCCGATTGAAACGTCTGAGGAAAGACCTGCTCAAAGAAGAGAAGAATTCGGAAGCGGACAGGGAACCTCATTTTTTTCTGCCGTTGCCCCAGGCCTCCCACAGCATTAGTCCGCCACTGCTATCACACAAATATTTCAATTGCGTCATTCACCTGGTTTCCAATGAAGAACGTATTAGCATAACAATTACCGGATACTGACATTGTAGAAAACCGCACTCTGTACCTGGAAAAAACAAACGATACATAGGTTTTATATAGAAAAACTTGAATGTTTGACAACAGTTGTATGAATATATTCACAGTCAAGAAATAAATACACTTCAATAACTTTGAGGAAATATTCACTGGCAATTGCCTCACACTATTACAAGAAAACTCAGTTTCAAATGATAAGAACATCTTGAGCCTTTCAATTTACCCACATTGAATTGGTTTTCGTAGAATCATTCTTATTTCACATAAAAGTTTTCTGGGTGTTGAAGAAGCCTATTACTTTAATAATCGACGTTTCAGCCAACATTACAGTGGTCTTCTTACATCATGACGCGGTACAACACCCAGAAAACTTTTTTGTCATCTGACTCTGGCCGCGGAAGCCTACGTAATTATATTATTCTTATTTGTTTATTTTGCACTCATGCAGACTTCAAATGGTTGTTTGACAAATAAATTCTCCTTTTTGTGCTGGTCCTAAAAGATCCTACTTTATAGTCTTCTTAAGCGTCTTTCTCCTTTGTCACAACACCAATATAAAATAATATTTTGCGTGAAAACTGTTTTGTTTCACTGTGTCCTTTTTTCACTACACTGCATGTTCTTCTACTCGATTGGAGCCAAGTCCAAATGTTGTGAAAAGTGAGAGAAGTTGTTGCATGTCTCGTGCAGCTGTTGAGTTTCACGGACAGTGAGTCTGTGACCATTATCCTCCTGCAATATCAAATCACCTTCGTTTTACAATAATAACAAAACAATGAGCCTTGCAGCATTCTGTACATACCGAGGGCTTCCCCACGGAATCGTCATAGGTCCCCTACTCTTCCATGTGTTTATAAACGATTTGGGAGACAATCTGAATAGCTCTCTTAGACTGTTCGCGAATAATGCTGTCCTTTATCGGTTAGTGAAGTCAACAGACGATCAAAATCAACAGCAAAGCGATTTAGACAAAATTTATACATGGTGCGAAATTTGGCAAATAACACTAAATAATGAAAACTGTGAAGTAATACATATGACCACTAAAAGAAATCCGCTGAACTTCAATTACACGATAAATCAGACAAAACTTAAGGTCGTAAATTCCATCAAATACCTTGGAGTTACAATTACGAGCAATTCCAAAAGAAGAACGAAACGGCATCTCGTGTACCAGTGAAAGCTGTATGAAAAATGGCAATAGGTTGTCACTAAACAGATTACGGGCTAAAAGGGATTTGCAAGTTTTGTCTTCAGGCGTACCTGATCCTAAAATGTGGAAATCGTGGGATTTTTCTCAACTTTGCACAAAAAGCGACTTGTTTTCACACGTTTCACATGAAATAGTCCAAGATACAATAAGTTCTGCACTCATAAGAACAACACTGTAGTATTGACACCGTACCACCATGCGACGTTTTTGGGCAATGTTACTCACAAACCAGGAACTATATTTTGAAAAGAAAATTGTATAAATCTGTTCAAATGGCTCTAAGCGTGCAATTTAAGTTACAGAATAATTTTTCTTCCCGTCATTTATGTGTGTACCTAATAAAGGGTTAAGGACTATACCACTGTGATTAATTAGTGCAGAAGTTCATAGGTTTTTTGTTCCAATTTATCAACTGTTATTTATTGCAACTTGTCCAGTTACCTATTAACTGTGTTCTGAAAACAATCTTCAGACTACTTTTATTAATCGTTAACCCTATATTTATTAAATGATTTACAAGGTTCTATTCAATTTAGAATTAATATTAATAAAGAATTAAGTAATTCCAATGTAAAATACATTTACTCTTATTAGGCCATTAGTATTAAGATACTGACAGAGCTCCTTGATCAATGAAGGAATTACTTCCTACCGTGACTACGACCCCCTCCCTGACCAATAACCTGCGTTATGTGTGACTCTAACCATATGCTGTATGCGAAAATAGTAAACGAACAACCGTGCTGTCAACGTTTATTCTTGTTGCAAACTGTTCCTCTTTTCTTTTTCGTTGATTGAGTTATCTTTTCTAAAATTACCGGGTGATCAAAAAGTAAGTATACATTTGAAAACTTATTAAATCACTGAATAATGTAGATAGAGAGGTAAAAATTGACACACAAGCTTGGTACGACATGGGGCTTTATTAGAAGAAGAAAAAAGTTCAAAAAATGTCTTTGAAAGATCTCTTGCGCGCGTCGTTTGGTGAAGATCGTGTGCTCAGCTGCCACTTTCGTCATGCTTGGCCTCCCAGGTCCCCAGACATCAGTCCGTGCGATTATTGGCTCTGGGGTTACCTGAAGTCGCAAGTGTATCGTGAGCGACCGACATCTCTAAGAAAAAAAAGATAAAGCAGTCAACAATCCGAAGGTTGGTTTGAACATCACAGTGCTTTACTAGGCATGCTCCTGTTTGGAGGTGGTATGCCGTTGCTTTCCTCCAACCTTCGAACTGACTTACCCAGCCAGTTACAGGGGGACCTACAGTTTAACGTCCGTTCCGAACCACGGTGCTACTCGATTCTTTCGCCGACATCTCTAGGGATGCTGAAAGACAACACCCGACGCCAGTGCCTCACCTCCGGACATGCTTTACAGAGCTGTTCACAACATTATTCCTCGACTACAGCTATTGTTGAGGAATAATGGTGAACACATTGAGCATTTTCTGTAAAGAACAACATCTTTGCTTTGTCTTAATTTGTTATGCTAATTATTGTTTTTCTGATCAGATCAAGCGCCATCTGTCGGACATTAAATGAACTTTTTTTATGTGTGTGAATTTTTACCTCACTATCTACATTATTCCGTGATTTATTAAGTTTTCAAATTTATACTGACGTTTGATCACCCGGTATTTTATTTCCACAGAGTTTCATAGGGGCCCATATTTCGAGCCAATAATGGAGATGTTTAAGTGAAACGTGCGCCGCGTCACATATAACAAGGCTAAATGGCAATTATATTCCGCCAGCAATTATTGTTATTAAGACTTCATGTAAATTAGAATCGGCGGTTTTGCGTGGGCATTATTGGTGTTTAAATTTTATTAACGAGCGCTGTTGTGGCCCAGAGTGGACGCTGCGGTTTCCGAACAGGGTGTAGTTCGCGGTTTTAGGCTATGCTAATGTGAGCAAACATGTTACAATTAACTAATGGCCAGCGCGTTTTATAAGAGTCGCCTGGGGTCTCATTATAGCTCATTTCGCACGGAAGATAATTTGACTTTTATGGTATGATGATTGAATGTCTGCAACAGCTTTTGTAACTGATCCTGAGTATTCGTTGATGAATGTGATCATAGTATATGCGCAGAAATAAACCTCCAGACATCGAAAACGACCCATTCATTAGTTACACAGGCAAACGAAAAAAGATGGTGGTGGAATTACTCTTTAGTGACATAACTAAAAAGTATGTGAAAGGGTTGGCTTTAAAGGACTATCTACATAAAAATAGGTAATAAATGATACTTAATGGGCTCAATTTTTGCAAGAAAAATGTGTCATTTGTGATGTAGACTGCCTCTTGTTGTTGTGGCCTTCAGACCGGAGACTGGTTTGATGCAGCTCTCCACTCTATCCTTATCAGGCCTGTTCATCTCCATATAAGACCTGCAACCCACATCCATTTGAATTTGCTTACTGTATACATCTCTTGGTCTCCCTCTGCGATTTTTACCCCACACACTTCCCTCCAACGCTTAACTCACGATTCCTTGATGTCTAAGAATGTGTCCTTTCAGTCGATCCCTAGCAACCTAAAATACTTGGATCTTTCGTGGTAAAAGAAGTAAGGGTTAATGAAAAAAAAAAAAAGTTTCTCTATCAGCATGTTGCTCGAAGTACTGCTCTTTACATAGCCTTTTCTGAAGGGTTCAACTGATCTTCCAGAAGAGATCTGCTAATTCTGATTATTTCTGTATCTAGCCCTTGAACACATTTTGATGTAAGTGAATGGAACAATTTTTATGAAATTATAAATGATTAGACGTTGTACAAGTGATTGAAATTACGAACTAATACGAACTGCAACATGATTTCTTTCCAAGAACCAAAAGAATGAAACATGCAACATGATGTGTGACTAGGTAATACCTGTAATGTTACTCTTCATGGATAACTAAAGTGCTTATATCAAACCGCTAACTTCCCCCAAATGTCATAACACAAGCATGTTGAAAATAGTGTTGTAAACTTCTAAGACATAATTTTGGTCCTGCAAGTCATTTGAAACTATAAATGGTTCATTTAGATGTGTCTACCATTCGCAAATGCTCTGATGAATCCACAAACTAGATAATTGGCGTTAAGTGGAAAATACAGCGCGCAAAGGCCACAGTTCTACATAATGAAAGAGCATGCCTGTGACCAGCCACATAAATGTTATTCGAATTCTTCGCTCTTCATGCAGTTTCACTACAGCGGTGAACCGTACTCCTCAAATACACCCACCTGAAAGCATGAGACAATCCCTACCGTCTGTGTGAGTCGAGTGCTTGGCATCGTAGGTCAAAGCCTCAGCACGGTTGTAAGGTATAACTACAAATTCTTCTACCCACGAAACGTAACTCCAGCAGACAGAGTTCACTAGGGTCGGAGTACCATTACATGTGAATAACACATGGTGGACGATTATATGATTACGAAACATACTTTCGTTAATGTGGCTATCTTTCGAGTTGTTCACAGGTTGCGTGATTCAACAAGCGATTCCAAATCATAAATGTTGACAGAGAAATCCTAATTCCAGTAAAGAGTTCCCTGTCAATATACGAGAGACAACAAAGAAGAAATCCTATGCTTCGCCCATCCGCAAAAATAGAAAAAAAAGTTTTGTAGACAGATTCAAAGATGCCATATTTACATGTTAGAATTTACGGTCGCTAATTTATAGATTTGAATTATTAAATTCGAAGTAAAGAAAACATCTCTAGTGGACTGGAAAGCCATTGCCTTCTCCGTCTCATCTGCGATGCCACATCACACAAATTTTTACTGGAGGTAATCGTCTACAACCGTTCATTTCACTGCCAAGTAAAATGCCACCTTTAGTGAGGAAGACGACTATTAAACAAGACGGAGATGTTCAAATGTTTGTAGAACTTATGGGACTTAACTACGGGGTCATCAGTCCCTAAGCTTACAAACTACTTATGAACTACCTAATACTACGAACGGCACAAATATACATGCCCGAGGGGGGATTCGAGCCCCCGACCGTAGTGGCCGTGAAGACCGTGACTGGAGCGCCTCAGTCTCCTCGGCCACCGCGGCCGGCGAAGACGGACATGTCATATTACTCGTTTGTGACATTGCCGCGCAGGAGCAGCTAAGCGGTCTCGAGCGCCACTTGCGGATCGCATGGCCTTCCGCGTCGGAGGTTCGAATAATCCTTCCTCGAGCACGGATATTTGTGCTGCCTTTAGCATAAGATAGTTCATAAGTAGTTTGTACGTTTAGGGACCGATGAGCCCGCAGTATTTGAATATTTGTTTAATAAATTGTTAGCGACATCTGAAAATTTTTGGATCGTGCACCCACTGCAAGCCTAATTGGTCAACTAGTGGAATGGAACAATAGTTTGTTGGATATTTACATGTGACAGTCGTCCCGATTAGTCAACATAGGAAGGTGACGGCAGTCAAACACGAAGTCAAGGTTTAACTTCGATATGGAGGATCGCCTTATTGTAAAACATGCACATCGAAACCTCGTCACTCAAGTGTCTGCCACGCAACAACAAGCAACGGAGTCGCGCAAAATTTTCCGACACCTCCAGCAGTGGGCTTCGAGGAATTACTGTCATGGCGTCCATTGCTATCAAGACCAAAACGAATTTCCGTGTTACGTGTTGAGTTGTGAACCGATCTAGGCTGTTAAATTAATTGAACAGATTGCTCGCACAAACACGATAAACATATATAACACGAGAATGGTTGCGCACTTGCGACTTGTCTGTATGACCTATGCTTGCTGTCGAGGTACTGTCATAGCCACTATGGTTTACATATATGAAAACAGATATCAGTTGCGTACCAGTGCCAGTTACGGTTTTGAACAACAGAGGTGATAGAACAATTGACACCTTTGTCAAAATGATAAATTCATGCATAAAGGCTACAAGAGGGGCAACGGTCACATTGGTAATTGGGCTTAGGGTAAATCATGGTAATTTCGTGAGAATATCGGTATTAATTTAATTTAAAGTACATAAAAATATTTTGAAAGTCTGCTGAAGTACATGTGTTAGCTTGTCCTTAAATACATTACTCAATATGCACAATTATATGATTAGTTAATTATACATTCTCTCCCTTATGAATGCATCAACTAAGAATTTTGTAGGTTATTTCTTGATACCCTTGGTAAATTCGTGACTTGACTGAAGTAATTGCGTTATAATGTATTAATTAAAATAATGAAAGCATTGTCTTTCTATAAAAGTTTTTATTTTGACATTTTACATTGAGACTTTATTAAATAATCATAAAGTACTGACGAAGTAATGAGAAAAACATTGAACTGAACTGAGTAATTAAATGAAAGCCTCATCTTAGTCAGGACGGTTTTGACACTAATTGCACATATAAACGTGCTCACTCTCTTCAAAAGTATGTTGACACTTCGAGTGGTACCACATTAGCCACAAACTACACTGAATCCATAGTGCCCCTGATTTTTTCCGCACGTTTACTAAATAACTGTGGCCACAGGATCCACATTTATTGTCATCCTTCGTCCTCTTCTTTGTCACTCCAGAGGTGGTGGGTTGTAGATTTTACGTATCTTCCTTTCGTGTTCTACCTACAAAACAATAAATTTCATGAAAATAAATAAACGACAATTCAAGGCAACAACTGTCAACCCTGTTAATGAAGCACGTAAGATAATATTTTAGAAAATGCATAGGCCTACCTCTGGTTCTTTTGTAAGCTGCTTCTTGAATTGGAGTCAGACTTTTTGCTTTGCTGTCTGTTTGTCTTTCTCATCCGCTTACATTTGTTCCCATCATCTGGTAAGACAGGCAGAGCAAGAAGTTCATTCACCTCTGAATCCCTTTCTGAGTCATCTAATGCTGGTTCCAGGATGTCTTCTGCAGGTTTGTCTGTCAGCTCTGATGTTTCTGTTGCCTCATCAGTCACAGCGGCAGGATTAAATGGATATATCCCAGTCTTACTAAAAGCTGATTCAATGGTCTCAGGACTGAGAGCACTGCAGTAAGCAGGTGTCAACAATTTGTGGAAATCAGATCTGTTGGGTCTGAGAAGTGGTTTCTTAAACATGTAGATATTTAAAAAATTTTCTCACCATATTTTAAGTTGCCTATGTACCCCTACATCCAATGGTTGCAGAATGTGAGCAGTGTAAGAAGGAAATGTCAGTTAAAACGCTGAGATTTTTACTTGCGAAAGTAAGGCTATTACGTCTAAAGTAACGAACGCTAAAACACAAACCTTAACCAGAAATATTTATTTGTATAACATAAACAACTGTGCAAAATAAAAAAAATTTACCTTGTTAATACGAGGAGTAATCAGCACTTTGAAAACACAAGGGATTCTGCAGCGCAAAATTGACAGACAACTAACCCTGAAAGACGACTGTCTGCCGTCTTCCCTAGGTTTTTAACTTTCTAAATTATCTAAGCTCACTAGACAGCCTTTTTTGCTAAATGAGAACCCCTCTCGTTCGGAGGTATGAGGAATTGCATTTCATTTCATGTTTTTAATTGGTAGTTTCTGTAATATTGCTGGGATTTTATTATGCTGATAATTTATCATTGTGTCTATATTTTTAATTGGTAGCTTCTGTAATATTGCCGGGATTTTAGTACGCTAATAATTTATCACTGTGTCAATGAATGTGGCAATATGAACAATTCTCCGTGACGCCACTGTCCCAGTGAGAATGTGAACTTGCTTTATTCAGTATGTGCACGTATGAGAATCTTCTAGCATGGAACTCTGTGTGTATCTATGAGAATTTTCGTCGTCGGTTGCTGGCTGCTCGGTACTAGCATTTCTCTGGCTTCGTATCGATAGATAGTCGTTACCAACCTCTGCTTTTGATGCTACCAAAGAGTTTCTTCCTCCCTTTAGTTACAATTGGGTTGGCAATGCCCAGTTAACGAGCCTCGGCAAGACGCGCGAGTTTCAGCTCTTCAAAAAATGTTCAAATGTTTGTATAGCTTATGGGACTTAACTACGGGGTCATCAGTCCCTAAACTTACAAACTACTTATCAACTAGCTTATCCTAAGGACGGCACAAATATCCATGCCCGAGGGGGTATTCGAAACCCCGACCGTAGTGGCCGTGCAGACTGTGACTGACGCGCCGCAGAACGCTCGGCCACCGCAGCCGGCCTCGTCATTCCGGGGTTTTGCCGATTTCCGTTGGATTTCCGGCCGCTGGTGGCGGGCTCATGGGCCGGGTTGAGATTCTGTGGCTGCACTTTGACATGGTAAAGCGTTCTGGATTTTTTTTCCTCCCTTGAGATGGTGGCTTACGTTAAACAGTAACTGTGGAGTGTAAGGGGGAGGATGGAGGGTTAATATTGTCAGGATTCGAATCGCCAAATCTACATTTGAAATATAGCGATGGAAAAATTATATTCATGAGTAAAGAAAAATGCCAAACGTTAGGTGAGTATTTTAAATATCTATTGAAATGAGAACCACATACAGTGGAAATAGCACAGATTATCAGGTCGTTGAAGAATAATAAGTCACCAGGAGAAGCTGGGTTAACAGCAGAAATGTGTCAAAAGGTGGCTTGACCCCATGTCAAAAAATTACCACGGTAACTAAAGACATTTGCAAGAAAGGAATCATTCGCAGTGAATGGAAACAAGCACTGATCCCGCCTCTCCACAAAAAAGGAGAGGAAACTGACACCAACAACTAAAGGGGAGTTGTTGTTGTTGTGGTCTTCATTCCGGAGACTGGTTTGATGTCTGAATCTGCCTACTGCATCCACCTCTTGGTCTTCCTCTGCGGTTTTTACCTCACACACTTCACTCCAACGCTAAATTCACAATTCCTGGATGTCTAAAAAAGTGTCCTAACAATCGATTCATTCTTTTAGACAAGGTATGCCAGAAATTCCTTTTCTCCCCTATTCTGTTCAGTACCTCCTCATTAGTTACGCGATCCACCCACCTAATCTTCAGCATTCTTCTGTAGCACCACATTTCAAAAGCCACTATCTTCTTCCTGTCCGCACTGTTTCTTGTCCAAGTTTCACTCCCATACAAGGCAACACTCCACACAAATGCCTTCAGAAAGGTCTTCCTTACGCTTAAATCGATATTCGAAGTTAACAAATTTCTCTTTTTCAAGAACTTTTTCTACCCATTGCCACTCTGCATCTTATATCCTCTGTACTACGACCATCATTTGTTATTTTACTGCCCAAGTAACAAAACTCATCTACCTCCTTTTCTAATTCCTTCAGCATCACCTGCTTTTCTTAGACTGCACTCCGCTACCCTAGTTTTGTTCTTCTTAATGTTCATCCTATATATACATTTCAGCAACACTGTCCATTCCGTTCAATTGCTCTTCCAGGTCCTTTGCTGTATTTGACAGAATTACTATGTCGTCGGCAAAACGCAATGTTGTTAATTCTTCACCCTGAACTTTAATTCCTTCTCCAAATTTCTCCTTCCTTTTCTTTGTAGATTGCTCAATGTACAAATTTAATAACATTGGAGAAAGACTACAACCCTGTCTTACTCCCTTCCCAACCATTGCATCCCTTTCATGCCCATCAACTCTGCCAACCGCTGTCTGGTTTTTGTGCAAGTTGTACATAACCTTACGCTCCCTATATTTTACTCCTGCTTGCTTCAGGAGTTAAGAGAGTTTATTCCAATCAACATTGTCAAAAGCCTTCTCGAAATCTACAAAAGCTATATATATATATATATATATATATATATATATATATATATTAGGATAAGCAGTAAATTGAGTATTGCCTTCCGTGTTCCTCCTAAACCCAGACTGATCTTCCCCGTGGTCGGCTTCTACCAGATTTTCCATCCTTCTATAAAAATCGTGTTAATATTTTGCAACCATGACTTATTGAACTGATGGTTCTGTAGTTTTCCCACCTGTCTGCGCCTGGTTACTTTGGAATGCGAATTATAACATTTTTCTTAAATTCTGAGAGTACTTCGTCTGTCTCATACATCTTACACCAGCTGGCCGCGGTGGCCGAGGAGACTGAGGCGCTCCAGTCACGGTCTGCACGGCCCCTACCGTTGGGGGGTTCGAATCCCCCCTCGGGCATGGATATTTGTGCCGTCCTTAGTTTTAGCTAGTTCATACGTAGTTTGTAAGCTTAGGGACTGATGACCCCGTAGTTAAGTCCCATAAGTTCTACAATTAAAAAAAAATAAAATAAAATAAAAAATAAAAAATAAAAATAAAAAAGACTGAGGCGCTCCAGTCACGGTCTGCACGGCAACTACGGTCGGGCGTTCGAATCCCCCCTAGGGCATGGATATTTGTGCCGTCCTTAGTATAAGGTAGCTGATAAGTAGTTTGTAAGCTTAGGGACTGATAACCCCGTAGTTAAGTCCCATAAGTTCTACAACCATTTGAACATTTTTTTGAACATCTTACACCCCAGGTGAAACGGTTTTGTTATGGCTGGTTCTCTCAGAGAGGGAATGTCATCAACTCCAGGGGCCTTGTTTCGACTTCGGTCTTCCAGAGCTCTGTCAAATTCAGCTCTTAGTACAGTATCTCCTATTTCATCTTCATTTACTTCTTCTCCCTTCCTACAATATTGACTCAAGTTCATTTCCTTCGTAGAGCCTCTGTATGTATTCTTTTCACCTTTCAGCTTTCCTTTCTTTGCTGAGAACTGGATTTTCATCTGTGTTCTTGATATTCATAGAGATGTTTTTCATACCTCCAAATATCTCTTTTATTTTCCCTTAGGCAGTATCTATTTTTCCCCTATTTATACATTTTTCTACATCCTTGCATTTGCCTTCTAGCCACTCCTGCTTAGCCATTTTGCACTTCATGTCAATCTCATTTCTTAGTCGTCTGTACTCCATTTTGACTGTTTCATTTACTGCATTGTTGTCTTTTCTCCTTTCATTGAGTAAATTTGGTATGTCCTGTGACATCCAAGGTTTTTTTGTAGGTCTTGCCTTCCTACCTACTTTGTCCTCTGCTGCCTTCACTATTTCACCTCTCAATTTTACCCATTCCTCCTCTACTGTTTTATTTTCCCCCGTTTCTGTCAATTGTTGCCTAAAGCTCCCTCTGAAACCCTCAAGAACTTCAGGTTCCTTCATTTTATCCAGGTCCCATCTCCTTATTTTCCTACGTTTCTGCAGCTATTTCAGTTTCAGCCAACACGTCATGACCAATAAGTTATGGTCATAGTTTATATCTGTCCCTGGGTATGTCACACAGTTTAAACCCTGGTTCCGAAATCTATGTCTTACCATTATAAAATCTATCTGGTATCTCCCGGTGTCTCCTGGTCTCTTCCGCGTATACAACCTTCTTTTGTGATACTTGAACTAAGTGTTTGTTATAACGAAATTATGTTCCGTGCAAAATTCTACCAGGCGGCTTTCTCTTTCATTTCTTCTGCCCAGACCATATTCACCTACTGTCTTCCCTTCCCTTACTTGTCCTACTACCGAATTCCAGTCTCCCATAACAATTAAGTTTTCCTCTCCCTTCATTGTCCGAATAATTTTGTTTAGCTCCTCATAAAATTACTTAGATCTCCTCATCATCGGCAGAGCTAGTTGGCATACAAACCTGTATTACTGTGGTCGCTTTTGGCTTCGTATCTATTTTGACTACGATAATGGGATCATTGTGTTGCTCATGGTAGTTTACCTGCATTCGTATTTTCTTATTCATTATCGGACCTACTCTTGTAAGACCCCCAACTGATTTTATATTTATAATCCAGTACTCACCCGACCAGAAATCCTGTTCCTCTTTCCACCGAAGTTCAATAATCCCCACTATATCCAACTCCAACTTATCCATTTCTCTTTTTAAATTTTATTAGCTTCCCTACCCGATTAAGGGATCAAACATTCCACGCTCCGATCCGTAGAATGCCAGTATTGTCTTTCCTGATGATCACATCCTCCTAAGTAGTCCCCGCCCGGAGATCCGAATGGGGGAGTATTTTACCTCCGGAATATTTTACCCGAGAGGATGCCATCATCATATGTTCCTACAGTAAAGCTGAATGTCCTCGGGAAAAGTAACGGCTGTAGTTTCCCCCTTGCTTTCAGCCGTTCGCAGTAGCTGTGTGGCAAAGCCACATTAGCTGATGATACAAGGCCAGCTCAGTCAATCATCCAGACTGTTGCCCCTGTAACTAATGAAAAGGCTGCTGCCCCTCTTCAGGAACCACACGTTTGTCTGGCCTCTCCACAGATACCCCTCCGCTGTGGTTGTACCTATGCTGTATCGTTGAGACACGCAAGCCACCCCACCTCGGCAGTTTGTGTGGTTCATAGGAGAGGACTGAAGGGGTATCTACTTGACACCAGTAACATACAAAATATTGCGGAAAGCACTTCTCAATAGAATAGAGAAACAAGTTGTGTTGTTGTTATGGTCTTCAGTCCGGAGACTGGTTTGATGCAGCTCTCCACCGTACTCTATCCTGAGCAAGCCTTTTCATCTCCTCATAAGAACGGCAACCCATATCCACTTGAATCTGCTTACTATACGCGTCTCTTGGCCTCCCTCTGCGATTTTTACCCCACACACTTCCCTCCAATGCTAAATTTACGATTCCTCGATGTCTAAGAATGTGTCCTACCAAGCGATCCCTTCTTTTAGTTAGGGTATGCCAAAAATTCCTTTTCTCACCAATTCTGTTCAGTACCTCTTCATTAGTTATGCGATCTACCCACCTAATCTTCAGCATTCTTCTGTAGCACCACATTTCAAAAGCCTCTATTCTCTTCCTGTCCGCACTGTTTATCGTCCATGTCTCACTCCCATACAAGGCAACACTCCACACAAATGCCTTCAGAAAAGACTTCCTTACACTTAAATTAATATTCGATGTTAGCAAATTTCTCTTTTTCAAAAATGCTTTTCTTCCCATTGCCATTCTGCATTTTATATCCTCTGTACTGCGACCATCGCATGTTATTTTACTACCTAAGTAACAAAACTCATCTATCACCTTCATTGTTTCGTTACCTAATCTAATTCCTTCAGCATCGCCTGATTTTCTAAGACCGCATTCCATTATTTTTGTTTTGCTCTTGTTAATGTTCATTTTGTACGCTCTCTTCAACACAATGTCCATTCCATTCAACTGCTCTTCCAGGTCGTTCGCTGTCTCTGACAGAATTACAATGTCATCAGCAAAACGCAATGTTTTTATTTCTTCCCCCTGAACTTTAATCCCTATTCCAAAATTTTCCTTGCTTTCCTTAATCGCCTGCTCAATGTACAAATTGAATAACATCGGAGAAAGGCTACAACCCTGTCTTACTCCCTTCCCAACTGATGCTTCCCTTTCATGCCCTTCGAGTCTAATAACTGCGGTCTGGCTTTTGTACAAGTTGTAGATAACTCTCCTTTCCCTGTATTGTACCCCTGCTGACTTCAGAATTTGAAAGAGTGTAGTCCAGTCAACATTGTCAAACGCTTTCTCCAAATCTACAAAGGCTAAAAATGTAGATTTGCCTTTGCTTAATCTATCTTCTAAGATAAGACGTAAAGTGAGTATTGCCTCCCGGGTTCCTACGTTCCTCCTGAATCCCAACTGATCTTCCCCTAGGTCAGCTTCTACCAGCTTTTCCATTCTCCTGTAGATAATTCGTGTTAAAATTTTGCAACCATGACTTATCAAACTGATGGTTCTGTAATTTTCACACCTGTCTGCACCTGATTTCTTTGGAATGGGGATTATTACATTTTTCTTAAAGTCTGAGGGCATTTCGCCTGTCTCATATATCCTACACACCAGTTCAAATAGTCTTGTCATGGCTGGCTCTCCCAGAGACTTTAGTAGCTCTGAGGGTATATCATCTACTCCTGGGGCCTTGTTCCGGCCTAGGTCTTTCAAGGCTCTGTCAAATTCATCTCTGAGTATAGTATCTCCTATTTCATCATGATCTACTTCCTCTTCCCTTCCTACAACATCGTCTCTAAGTTCATTTCCTTTGTAGAGCTGCTCTATGTACTCTTTCCACCTTTCAGCTTTCCCTTCTTTGCTGAGAACTGGTTTCCCATCTGAGTCCTTGATATTCGTAGAATTGCTTTTCTTGTCCCCAAATGTCTCTTTGATTTTCCTGTAGGCGGTTTCTACTTTTCCCCTTCTTATACATTCTTCTACAGATTTGCATTTGGCTTCTAGCCACTCCTGCTTAGCCATTTTGCACTTCCTATCAATCTCATTTCTTAGTCGTCTGTACTCCATTTTGCCTGTTTCATTTACTGCATTTTTATATTATCTCCTTTCATCAATTAAATTTAGTATCTCCTGTGTTATCCAAGGATTTTTTGCAGGTATTGCCTTTCTACCTATTTTGTCCTCTGCTGCCTTCACTATTTCATCTCTCAATGCTACCCATTCCTCTTCTACTGTTTTATTTCCCCCTGTTTCTGTCAATTGTTGCCTAAATCTCCCTCTGAAATTCACCAGAACTTCACGTTCCTTCAATTTATCTAGGTCCCATCTCCTTATTTTCTTACCTTTCTGCAGTTTTTTCAGTTTCAGCCTACAGTTCATGACTAACAAGTTATGGTCAGAGTCTATATCTGCCCCTGGGTATGTCTTGCAGTTTATAACCTGATTCCGGAATCTATATTTTACCATTATAAAATCTATCTGATACCTTCCAGTGTCTCCTGGTCTCTTCCAAGTATACAACCTTCTTTTGTGATTCTTAAACCACGTGTTTGTTATGATTAAATTATGTTCCGTGCAAAATTCTACCAGGCGACTTCCTCTTTCATTCCTTCTGCCCAGTCCATATTCACCTACTATTTTTCCTTCTCTTCCTTTTCCTACTACCGAATTCCAGTCTCCCATCACAATTAAGTTTTCCTGTCCCTTAACGGTCTGAATAATTTCCTTTAGCTCCTCATATATTTCTTCTATATCCTCATCATCTGCTGAGCTAGTTGGCATATAAACCTGTACTACTGTTGTCGGTGTTGGCTTCGTATCTATCTTGACAATGATAATGCGATCACTGTGCTGCTCATAGTAGTTTACCCGCATTCCTATTTTCTTATTCATTATCAGTCCTACTCCTGTGATACCCCCAATTGATTTTGTATTTATAATCCTGTACTCACCTGACCAGAAATCCTGTTCATCCTGCCACCGAACTTCACTAATCCCCACTATATCCAACTTCAACCTATCCATTTCTCTTTTTAAATTTTATTAGCTTCCCTACCCGATTAAGGGATCAAACATTCCACGCTCCGACCCGTAGAATGCCAGTATTGTCTTTCCTGATGATCACATCCTCCTGAGTAGTCCCCGCCCGGAGATCCGAATGGGGGACTATTTTACCTCCGGAATATTTTACCCGAGAGGATGCCATCATCATATTTTCATACAGTAGAGCTGCATGTCCTCGGGAAAAGTAACGGCTGTAGTTTCCCCTTGCTTTCAGCCGCTCGCAGTAACCGTGTGGCAAAGCCACATTAGCTGATGTTACAAGGCCAGCTCAGTCAATCATCCAGACTGTTGCCCCTGTAACTACTGAAAAGGCTGCTGCCCCTCTTCAGGAACCACACGTTTGTCTGGCCTCTCCACAGATACCCCTCCGTTGTGGTTGCACCTACGGTACGGCTATCTGCATCGTTGAGGCACGCAAGCCACCCCACCTCGGCAATGTCTGTGGTTCATGGGGGTGGGAGAAACAAGTAGGATCCAATATAGGAGATTACCAAGCAGGAGTTAGGAAAGGTACATCATTTGCAGAACAGATTCTTAATTTAAAAACCATTTTGTGAATGAGGCTATATAAAATAACACAGTGCTTTAAGAAGGATTTCCGCTCAGTTGACAGGCAATCACTCTTTTAGATACTTTACGAATCAGGGATAGATGAAAATACCACAAGACTTCTTGAACAATCGCTACAGGGTACAACATTAAGGATTAAGTTTCAAAAAGAAATTTTTAAACCATTGAAAATCAAAACAGGTGTTTGACAAGGAGGCGGATTGTCCCCAATTCTCTTTAACTTGGTTCTAGATATAATAGTTGAAACATTGGTAAACGCACCAGAAAAAAGAGTCATGAAACGTATAAACATGGCACAAGGAAAGAAGATATTTAAATTAAAATATTTAGCCTTTGTGCATGATTTAGCATTGATAACTTAAAACCCGACAAATTCAACTGTTGTGCGTGATTGCTTACATGGGACTGCTGAAAAGACTGGGTTAAAATTATCTGATTAAAAAAAAACGAGTATATCACGCACAAACATAATGATGAAAAAATTATGAAAACTAAGTATGGAAAAATTAGAAGAGGTGACAAATTTAAATACTTTGGAGGAATGGATCCAAGCCAACGGACTATAAAATACAACAAATAATGAAACATTAAAGAAGTTAGAATTTTCATACAAATCAACACAAAAGTATTCAATAAACAATCCGTATCCATCAAATCGAAGCTTAGATATAGTAACGTGAGGATCGAAGTGCCTTGCATTGGGTAACAAAGACAAACTAAGAGAAATACGGGAATGAGATACGAATAATCTAGGGGAAATTCTGGGTCCCATGAAACATAATGGAAAATGAGAAATTAAGATCTAACCAAAAATATACAACGAGGAAAATTTTATGGACATTTGGAAGACATATTGACTACAAATAACATTTTAATTATGTTAATAACTGAAGGAAATTATAGGATGTATAGAAGCAGTGAAGAAAGATGCAAACAAAACAGATGTTACAGAAGAAATAATATGTGACAGGAATGGATTCAGGCTACTCTAAGAAAAGGCAACCGATAAACAAGGTAAGCCAAAACCTCGACCAAAGAGAGTCGACGAACAGAGACGAGGAGTTGGAGAGAAAATGAAGAAGTACTTGGAAGAAAGGAAGGGAAAGAACATTAGTCTTATGTTGTACGCGGTCCTGTTTCACTAAGTGTGTTTGCCTCTGTAACTTATAAAATAATAGGTAACGGGAAATTTTAATGCTGTAGATCAACACAAGAAATATTACACTTTCTGCGGAGCTATGAACATAGTTTATTGTATCATTTTCCAAAGAGTTACAGCACAAAGATATAATTTTTTAAATGGAACAATAGATTTTTCTATCGTGAATTGGATTCCTTGAAACCAGCTTCGTCCAAATCAATTTAAACTACATTCCTATCACTGTTAGTTTGGGAGCTACAACCCTTCAATATTTAGGGGGCGGAGGCTACGACAGCATAGCTGGTGGTCATGAGACAGTGGGCCGTGCCCCAGGGGATAGCCACTCGGCCAGTGAGCTACGCTATCGCAGCCTCCGCCCCCGGAACTTTGAAGGGTTGTAGCTCCCAAACTAACAGTGATAGGAATGTAGTTTAAATTGATTTGGACGCATCTGGTTTCAACGAATCCAATTCACGATAGAAAAATCTATTGTTCCATTTAAAAATTATATCTTTGTGCTGTAACTCTTTGGAAAATGATACAATAAACTATGTTAATAGCTCCGCGGAATGTGTAACATTTCTTGTGTTGACCTACCGCATTAAAATTTCCCGATTTCTTCGCCGATGATAATGTTATTAATCAAGATGTCACAACATTGAAGATGGGAAGCGAAATTCAGCAGGATCTGCTGAGTACTGATGCATGGCGCAGAGATTGGCAATTATCAACAAAAACAACTGTAAAGTGCTGCATTTGCATATAAAGAAAGATCCTTTGTTCTTCTTGTTTCGAATGAGCCTACTTTGGACCACGCTTGTTGAACTGATTATCCTTTTTCCAGTACTGTCGCATCTGCCAGTGTAACTCCTTCTTGTCTTCTGCTCAGATGGTACCTTTCCTTCGGGGTTTTCTCTGAAATCCTCGGATTTCCTTCAGAGCACGTCTCACAGATTGTCTGTTCTGGAGATCAGTGATTCCCAGTTCTTTAATATCGTTCTCGGTTTCTGTCAGCCGTGGTACGAACCTTCTTGTTTTTCCATAATGTAAACAGGCGGTTCGTCAATCTGGTTCGAGGCAATCTTGCAACATGTCTATACAATGCTCCCCCCGTTTTTTTCTTGCACAATCCGAAAGTTTCTCAATTGTTCATAGAACTCCGAGTTATGTCGCCTTCAGAATTCTCCATCTTCTTGTACTGAGCCTAGGATCTTCTTGAGGGTTCTCTCTCTGAGCTCCAATTTCTCCACCATACCCCTCCGGTTCATGGAAAGACATTACATGTCATATAGGGCGTCTGGTCTTATGACGTGTGTAGTGATTAAGTTTCAGGTTGCGTGATAGGCACTTTTTGTTGTTCATAATCAGACGATAGGCTATTTCCAACTTGTTAATTCTCATAGATAATGTTTTTTTTCTGATATATTATGTTCAATCCATTTGCCGAGATAGATTTCTCAGTCCTTTTGATGCTTCCCTGTCCTAGTACTATCTCTCTGTTAGCTTCCTTCATATTGGTGGAGATTCTTGTTTTCTCCAGCGACACTACTAATTTTGCTGCCTGTTTTTTATCCAGTTTCCTTCTATTGTTGCCATTTCGAGAAAATCAGCAATTAGTGCCAGGAAATCTAAAATCAGACCTTCGTTCTTACGGCCCAGGTAGACATCACTATGAACACCTAAACTGAACACCTTGCGCCATTCACTCACAATATTTTCAAGGACACAGGAATGATCTTTTATTGCATAACTAGCGTCCCGGCAATGCGTCGCAATTGCTGACATGTATGTACTCTTGGTTTGAACGTAAAATGTGCAAAATTTTATCGCAATCAGATAAATAGGATTCATATTTCATAGACAAATCTCATTCCATTTTTTCCGAATTTTCCAATTTTCCGGTAAATGTTTCCAAATTTTTATTTCATAAGAACGTTACTCTTGCTTTTAACGTCAAATGTGCAAAATTTTATCGCAATCAGGCGAACGATATTGATATCCAATTTAAGAAAGCTCTTTCAGTTTCTCGCGAATTTTCAAATTTTACGGGTAACTGCCAAATTTTTATTTCTTTCGTTAAACGTAAAATTATCAAAATTTTATCACAATCGGATGAACTGTTCTCAACTTACAGTGTTAAGTACATTTAGAAACACGTTGAAAAAGGAACTTGGTTAGAATTTTGCGACTTTCTTTTTTAACTGTCTGTCTTTTCTTTACTCAAAACTTTTGCAAGACCATAATGAACAAAACAAAAAAAGAATTACCCGTCTCCGTCGTGCGAATAGTCAGTTATAATGCTGAATCCAATCAAAAACACATTGAAAAACGCACTTTGAATTTTTCTCAAATTTTCCAATTTTCCGGTAGATTTTCCAAAAAATTTATTTCAGACAAACCTTGTCCTGTCAAGCCGTTCTCAAATGATACTCTTACAACCATGTAGCAATTGATTTTTATTCAAAGAAGAAAACCGCTTTCGGTTGTTCCTAAATTTTCCTACTTTCCGTGCGTCTTTTCGAAATTTTTTAATGATGCCAACCCTCCTCTTGCTTTCACCATGAAATGTAAAAAATTTTATCGCAATTGGACGAACGGTATCCATAGCTCACTGAAAAAGCTGTTTCAGTATTCTCCGATTTTCCTCTTTTCCGGACCGCTTTTCCATATTTTATCACCGCTTAAACCTTCTCAGAACTTGCACGAATATTTCAATACTAATATTAGCCAAATCGGTTCAGCCGTTCTCGAGTTTTAGCGAGACTAAAGAACAGCGACTACTGGATAACAAGACATACTGGAAGCAGTTACTTGCACAATCTGGGAGCCGACATTTGAAATGGACCGATACTATGAAACCAGTCATGGTAAGGCACATTGCAGACTGACGTTCAGTAGAAGAATCCTCGGGACTTGTAGTGTGTCAATGTAGGAAGTAGGTAACAAAATTATCGTACACACAGCGCTTGAGTCGTGCACATCAGTGTGCGATCCGTAACAGGTAGGGATGATAGGAAACATAGAAAAATCGAACGGAAAAGAGGAAGCTACCTTACGGGGTCATATAACATACACGAAGCGTCTAGGAGATGATTAGGAAACTTCAGTGGTTTCTCCTACGTATATATCGTGAAGCCACCACATAGATAAGAGAGATTGAGGCCCATACTGAGGCAATAGAGGCAATAATTTTTCCCGCGAACCACATGCGACTGGAAAGCAGAAAGTGACAAAGGTATGCAAAGTACTTTCCGCCTCACACCGTGAGATGAATTGCGGAGTATCGAAGCATCATGAGTTGTATAATGACCACTGTATATAAACCAAGCAGTAAGTTATTTAGCACTGTAGCACATGTAGCTCACAGCACCGTCATGTGCTATGTAGTCTTGTGTAGTTCGTGAACGAACTAGATCGGAAGAGCGCTCCCACAGGCGAACTACGCGAACTAGTTCGGAGATCCCTCGCCTCTTAGTTCGTCCGCTCCTTTTCCGAAGACTGACGGGTAACAGCGAGAGGACGCGAGAGCGCGCAAAATCGCGTGATTCCCTTTTGCCGTCATTTCGAGCTGAGATGCAGTTCAGCTGTAGTTTCAACCCAAAACGAGCGGACGAACTACAAAGAGCGACCTACTTCGCGGCCGAGCTGCGAACTAAAAGGAGAGCTACCCGTCGCGAACTAAAATATGCGCGATAGGTCGCGAACTAAAATATGCGCGATAGGTCGCGAACAGAATTAAAAATCACGTGTTTGCCTTCTGCTGATGAGAGCCATTTCGAGGTTAGATTCTCCCTGATAGATTACATAGTTCAGTGCTACAAAATTTCTGAGGTGTTCTGCACTCTGCAATATCTGACTAATAAATTCCATAATGCCAAGATATAGAGATAACTCTAAACTTAAACGCGAGAAAATATCCACGAACTGTTTCTTTTGGTGTGCGTGATATCTTTAGCGGCTCAAGCAGCAAGCGCAGGAAGCAGCTATGTGGGGAACTTCTTCCTTCACCTGCATGCGCAGACCACGACGCTCAGCCGTCACTGGGAGCGGAACGAACTAGTTTGCGGCAGAGCCGCGAACTAAAGTGAGCGCTCCCGATCGCGAACTATTATGCGCAAGTCTACTGCTATATGTTCCCATTTCATGAACTTTGAGCTCCGAATCCACATCTCTTCATAGTGATCTTGCTATGAAATTACTGCACAATACGTGCACCCCACTTTTTTTTGCCATCGCCATCTTCGCTTTCATGAACCTCCATGCGGGAAGTTAATAACTGTGTGGCTTCTGTTAGAGAGTGAGTGGGCACAACGTCGCAACCAGGGAAGCCAGTCGTCACGGATTTGATCGCACAGTGTCTCTCCAAACTTTACGGTACTGCTGTCGGTGTGTTACTCGCTGTTCCAACATAATCCACACCTTTTTAAAGTGTTTTAAATTACGTTGCATACTAGATTCGCGTTTACAAGAACGTCTATCATATCCTAACTCCAGTCATTCACATTTGGATATTCCGTGAGTTATCTAATCCCTTCCGACCCAAGGTTGTACGTGATGTGACATTAATATAGAGAGGGACGTTTCAGATATAAAATACACACAGCAATTCATTACAAAACAGAAAATTAATTTATTTTCTAAAATTTTGTACCCATACAATTATCTATACAACAGCCTCATTGTATGTCACCGAGTTTTCAAAAAGCAATCAAGAGGTTTTGGCAACAATAGCTGCTGCCGCAAGTGAAATTTTACCGAAATCATTATACAAATACATTAACATGAAAAATGACGTATCAATCTCGATTATAATTATACAAGGAAGCCAATGAATCTTACACAATTCCAAAGGCGGTTTCCCATAGATGCGTGCAAAACGAAAGTCATGCATATACGTAGCCATTAATACAGGCAAAACAAAACATTTGTTTTCATATCTATAGCTCTGATCACGCTATAAATTCTCTGTCAAATAAGTGAGCGTCGAAAATTTAAGTGGTAGCAACTTCTGCCTTGTGTACCGGTCAGGTGGTAGGGTAAAAAATGCGACACTGAAGTAACTAGTTTTCGTGGAAATGCATTTTAGGTACGTTCATGTAACATCGATCATGATGTTATCAGTGGAAATCAAAACACCATAGAAACTAATACTGAACGAAACTTTGTTGGTGGGCGTCGTTATTTCATTTAATTTTACGAAACAGTAACTTTGTTATAGTTTCCAGCAGATAATTTGAAGCAATTCCCTAAATTTTAATTTTTTCACATTATATAAGTGCGACGAGAGAAAGGCGATATGGCATACAAATAGATGAAGGAGGTGGATGGAAGGAAAGGGTGAGAGGAACAGAGGCCGGGGATTAGATAGAGGGAGGATAAAGAGCTAGATAGTGGGAAGCATAAGATAGACATAGCGGATGGTAAATATATGGAAAGAATGTAGAAAGCAATAGTTTTTTTACTAAGGTGAATTATACATCACAAGGTCCTGAGTCTGATGGTAAATATATGGAAAGAATGTAGAAAGCAATAGTTTTTTTTTTTTTTTTTTTTACTAAGGTGAATTATACATCACAAGGTCCTGAGTCGGTAAACTGATCTGTATGTTTGTGGAGGAAACGAACAACAAAATATGTAATCTATATTATGGGTTTAAAATAATGTATATCTGCGAAGCTATATATATATATATATATATATATATATATAGCTTAACTTCTTTGGTTTCTATAGTGTGTCTGCCTAGGTGTGTTTGCGTCTGTGTAAATGTATGGATGCGTGTGTTTCTGTTCACCTTCCTTTTCCTCCCCCAAGGTAAGTCTTTCCTCTCCTGGGATTGCAGTGGCTCCTTACCCCTTTCCTTAAAACCCTCATCATTTCCTTTTTCCTCTCCTTCCCTTCTGCCTGAAGAAGCAACTTTGTGTGTGTGTGTATTTATTTGTGTTGCTGTCACACCTGTGCTCCTTCGCCTGGTAAGTAATCTTCGTCTATATATAGAAAGTCGTGTTAGTTACACTATAACCAAAGAACGTCTGAACTAATTTGGCTCAAAATTGGTAGGGAGGTGGCTTAGATGAAGGAGACGGACACAGTATAATCTTTGTCCCGTTTGACCGCGTATTATATCAGAATTTGTGAAAAACTGAAAGTACGCTTTCAGCTGGCATCATTTTCTCGATTCTCCAACAATCAGATTATTCATTCGCTACTCGCCATCGACCAAATACGCTGTAACAGAACGAACAAATACGCCAAGGAGGTTAGAATAAAGGGAGATAGTGTTATGCATACAAGGTAAAAACTGTCAGACAGATTTAACATGAAACTTTGTTTCTTTAAAGGCCCCTCCGGATTATTCTTACCTCCATTATGTTAACGGTGGTGATCATATTTTTGGATCATTGCGTCGTTAGAGAGGTCATTTAAATTGATGTTATTTCGTGGTATTTTTGATTGTTACAAACAAATTAAGTACAGATCGTGGTTTATTTTTTAGAACAATGCATCCATTGCGTCGGCATAATAGAGGGTCGGCGTACGTGAAACGCAATCTTACTACGTGATTGCAGTCAATGAGACCGACGAACATCGTACACAGCACTTGGAGGTAAATCGAAAAGAAATTCTCAAGCGCGATCCGTTATGACTATGAAACAAAGGATACAGTCGAGTTCGACTCCCTCAGTTGCAGTTTACGCACGAAATAATTTGGGTCATGGCAATCCAGCAGCTGATTGCGCAGCGGATGCATCGTTTGAATTCGTATTTGATAATCAAAATATCCACGGATGTACTGCCGGTCTACAGTGTCCAACGGGCACAATATTTCGGCGATCATACATGTCGCTATCATCAGGTAACTGACGGACTGAAGACTGAAACGGAAGGTAAATTGCTGTTCCTTGACGTCTTGGTCAAGAGAAGAGCTGATGGCACCCTGGATCGTGGTGTGTATCGGAAGACAACGCACACTGATCTGTATTTGCACGCAGACAGCTGTCACCACCCTTCACAGAGGAATTGGGTACTTAAAACTCTAGTACATAGGTCGCGCACTACCTCCGACGCAGAGTGTACTCCAGGAATTGAAACACCTGACAACTGTATTCCTAAAAATGGGTACTCAGAGTGGCAGATTCAGCGGGCTCTTCGCCCAACCACTATAGCACAACCTGTGGAAACGAGGGAGGAGGTAGGCTCTGCGTTTATTCCATATACCGGCGCACTATCGGGGAAGGTCGCTGCATTTTGAAGAAATACCAGGTTTTAACTGTCTTTTGTCCGCCGAATAAAATTCGTGCACTAGTGGGGAGCGCCACAGATGATCTAGGTTTAAGAAAGGCCGGCGTGTACCACATTCCGTGTCAGTGTGACGTCATATATGGGAGAGACGATGCGTACCCTCGAGGATCGATGCGTTGAACACCAGAGGCACACACGATTGATGTATCCCAGCAAGTCGGCGGTCGCTGAACATTGTTTGTCGGAGAATCACGCGATGGAATATGGACGCACTAGGATTCTGGTACGGACGTCGAGATACTGGCTGCGTCGTTAGAGAGGCCATTGAAATTCGCACTAGTGACTACCTTATAAACCGTGACTGTGGCTATAATCTTAGCAAAGCTTGGGAACCAGCGATTGGGTTAATTAAAAATCTAGCAAACGTAACGTAGTGACGACCACGGCGGACAGAGCCCTCCCACCGACGTCATTCAGACGCCGTCGCAATCGGGTCCACTGCGTGGCCGCGGAGCGGGGCGCGGATCGCGGAGGGGGCGCTTCGCGGACCGAGGGTATTTAAATCGCCCGATACCGGGCTAGAACCCAGTTCCCTCTGAGCCGCCGTAGCGTGCGGATCTCCGTGCCGGCGCGTGTCAAGGAGCTCAGTCCGTCAGTTCACCTGATGATGGCGACATGTATGATCGCTGAAATATTTTGCCCGTTGGACACTGTAGTCCGGCAGTATACCCGTGGATATTTTGATAATGTGTGTGTGTGTGTGTTTTTTTTCCTCCCAGTCATTTTAACGAAAAACAAGAAAGTGGTTTTTATGCCTACACTTATAATCATACCAATTCGTACAATGCAACCATTAAACCTGCGGCCATTGAAGCTACTAACTTCACAGACAGAGCAGCTCGAAAGGTCTCTGTAATAACCCATTTACAATTGATTTACCTGTCCATTTTGACTTATATCCCCAGTGAAGTTTCCGATTGCAATAAAAATAAATAAGACCAGAGAGCTGGGAAGGAGGAGACAGAGTATGGGCGAGTGAAATGAATTTAAAAAGGGGAAATGATATAGATGCAGAGAGGAAGGGGAGGAGATGGATATGGTGTGGGGCAAGAGGGAGTGGTGTGAATGTAGGGGAGGAGTACATGGACAAAGGAAGGGAATGGAAGGGATAGACATAGGGAGAAGCTACTGCGATGGATGATCGGAAAAGAATCTGGTCGTCATATGTGCCTGAGCAGTGCTGTATTGCACATACGGGTGCTATCTTCACCACGCTGCGATAGCTAGCGCTGGGAACAGGGAAAACGTCTCTCCCGATACCTTGTCATATACGTACATCATGTCAGAACGCTTGCTAGGTTACAGCTTTGAAATTCAAATGGGAGTTTATGCAGCAATCAGTAGTTATTTGTAGGGAACTGCTTTATTTTGCAGATCTAGATTTCGGCAAGTAACCTGCCATTATCAATGCTAACAAATAACGTCTGATTGCTGCATAAGCATCCATTTGTATATTATAAATACGTCCTTCTTTATGGAAGGGAATCTGATGAAGCTTTGAAATTTTGGTCCACTTTAGGTTACGGTAGTAACACTAAAAGTAGGCCTTTCCGATCGTCTTTCGACAGCTCGAAATGTAAATGAAAATAACGGCTTAACTATTCATCTGACACGAAAATTGAATGACCGAATTTGTAGAAGAGAAAATTCTCTACAACTTCGCTCTGTTATGGTTTTTTTTTTTTTTTTTTTTTTTTCATATTTCGTAGCGTTGCAGAGATATTTGCAAAAATAACGGGGACTTGTTGATGTCTGTTTGTCTGTCCGTCCGTTTGTCTGTCCGTAACGTGTTCCCTGCTTTAAAAGACGAACCGCTCAACCGATCAGCGCCAAATTTACGACATGATTGTAGGCCCCCAAAGACCAGACCCTCTCTTTTTCAAATTTTTCGGCCAAAAAATACGGTAGTAATACCAAAAAAGCCGTTTGTAATTGCAAACGAACCGTTCATCTGACACGAAAATTGAATAATCTAATTGGTAGAGGAGAAAATTACAACTTAGCTCCCTTATGTTATTTTCATATCTCGTATCGTTTGAGACATATTTGCAAAAATAACGGAGATTTGACACCCTACATTGAATTAACGAAAACCAGCCGTTCAGAAATGTCACGTGACATTACTCGCCCATCTTGTGTTGAGTATTTTATGATTTTCTTATTGTAAATCGTAACTTACATGTTGTCATTTCCAGGCAATGGTGCACTGAAGAATTAAGAAAAACACATCGTTCTTCGTACGATAAATGATGATCTAATGTCTACAAATGCCATATTAGAATCTGTTGACAACGGCCAGTAATAGTATGAGATTAATGGACTCATGTTTTGATTGATTCTGTAGCGTAGTGGGCAATACATTGGGTTATAACGCTAAAGTCGATGGTTCGGAACCCGCCACTACATACATTTTTTTCCCTAAAAGGGTTTCAGACACTCTTATTAATTTTTTTATTATTTAAATTATTATTTTGGTCCAAAATGTTTCCAAAAACTTATAAAACTACAAATTTAATTAATTTTGACAACATTGTCATAGGAGAAAAACAGCGATCTATTTGGTATGATCAATATACAAAAAACCATCTTGATCGCATAAATTTACAGTTTCCATTAACCGGTTTCAACCTGATGTAGGTCATCTTCGGAATTATAAACAGCTCATGTGGCCAGTCCTGTACTCGGCTGGGCTGGGCTGTCCTGGGCTGTTCTATGCCAGTAGGTAAGTGTTACCTACTGGTAACTGTTACCTACTGGCAATAGAACAGCCCAGGACAGCCCAGCCCAGCCGAGTACAGCTCTGGCCAAACGGGCTGTTTGTAATTCCTAAGATGACCTACATCAGGTTGAAACCGGTTAATGGAAACTAAATTTCTGCAATCAAGACTGTTTTTGTATATTGATCCTACAAATCTAAAGTGGGCCGTAAAACAGGTAAGTGCTATTTTTTTCTGCTTTGAGTATGCAGATAAAAATGGTCTGAGATTGACAGTTTAAATATACAAATGTTCTTTTCGGACTGTCAGTTTTTCATACGGAGGTTTACTCAACCACTGAACACGTATGGTACATCGCCACTCAATGCTATGAACAATATTGCAGCAATATTACAGATAAGAATAAGAGACTGTGCTTTGCAGCTCGACACGGGCTGTCAGAATCCAATAACTGTAATAATATTGAAGTAGGACTCTTTTTTTCTCTCTGGCGAGGGTGAGAAGAGAGAGAGAGAGAGAGAGTACAGGAAAGGTGTGTGACAATGGGAAAGGCAGAGAGACATTGAGCTGCCATTCTGTGATGAGGGGTCGGCGGCGGTCGAGAGGTGCGGACAAAAGGCTGAGCCGCGACCACCCCTGGAGGTAAGCCGAGGATTGTGGTGAGGGGTTGGGGGGGGGGGTGAGAGATAGTCGGCGAGAGGTGTCTGATCGTGACGGCGCCAAAGCGGCAGCCACCTGTCCCGTCTGCTCTTCTCTGTCCGTCTGACGATGCGATAGCTGGAAAAAAGGCGAAACGTCTCGTCTCTCCCGACACCTTGTATAGGTACATCATGTGAGAACGGTTGCTGGGTGACAGGTTTGAAATTTTTCTTCTGTTCTGGAAATAACGGCACAAAACGAGGGCCCAGCGGTTAAAACCGCAGAATAATAACAGAAATTTAGTAATAGTGTTTCACGTACTTTGGTCAAAACAATTAGGGGATCTTTTTAAAGGAATTTACCACCATTTGAGTGTAATATTGTTTATTTCCATAACATATTAATTTACAAATATTTTACAGTAATTCACATTAGTTATTGTAATACGCTGAAATAGTTTTATAAAAATTATGTTGGTTCCACCATAATATCAACTCGGGTCTCCCACCTTCTAAACCACTACATTGGACGACTCCCCTCCCGTTATTGCACACAAACAGACATCCGAACCAATTGCGTTTGTAGTATATTTAATGTTACTTTACCGTTCCAATTTCGTATACAGGGTGAATTACCTCACACTTGAAACTTCCTGGCAGATTAAAATTGTGTGCCGGCACCGGGACTCGAACATGGGACATTTGCCTTTCGCGGGCAAGCGCTATCGACTAAGCTATCCCAACACGACTCACGATGCCGCCTCCCAACTTTACTTCCGCCAGTACCTCGCCTTCTACTTTCCAAACTTCACAGAAGCTCTCCTGCGAAGCATGCAAGACTAGCACTCCTGGAAGAAAGGATATGGTGGAGACATGGCATAGCCACAGCCTAAGGGATGTTTCGATGTCCGAGTCCCGGTTCCGGCACACAATTTTAATCTGTCAGGAAGTCTCATATCAGCGCAAACTCCGCTGCAGAGTGAAAGTTTCATTCTGCACCTCACACTTGCACCGCAAATATTGCAGTAACGGAAAGTGCGACTGATGTGCGGTTTTCGCAAAATGGATAGGTAGTCAGGGGCTCGTATTTTTTGCCAAAAAAGAGATTGTAATATTATTTAGAAAGTGTATTTTTTATGCAAACATGCAGTTTTTTAAATGGCACAATGGTTGTTTCTGTCATTAACTGGCATTTTTGACACCAGCTGTCTACAAACAATTTTGAATGACAGTTTTATCACGTTTAGTTTGGCAGTTACAACCGTTCAGAGTTTCGGGGGTGGAGGCTGCACTAGCGCAGCTGACTGGCCGAGAGGCTAGCCCCTGCGACACGGCCCACTGCCTCATGACCACCAGAAAGTTAGCTACGCTTTCGTAGCCCCGACTCCAAAACAAATACTGGTTGTAGCTGCTAAACTAAACGTGATAAAACGTGATTCAAAATTCTTTGTACACAGGTGTCAAAATTTCAAGTGGAGGATAGAAATAACCATTGTTCCATTTAAGAAACTGTATAAAATACGCTTTCTAGGTATTTTAACAATCTGTTTATTGGCTAACAATACGATTCCTTTACTACCAATCCATTATGTGAAAACCGCACATCAATCGCACTTTCCGTTTCCGCAATATTTGCGGTGCAAGTGTTCGGTGATTTACCCTGCATATCCTAGAAGCTGACCAAAGCCCCCCTCCCCCTCTTCCCCTTATCTTCCTGTGATCTTGGTGTTTTTTGGAACATTTGACAGTGCAGACTTGATTTGTGACGCTGTAGAGTGATTCTACTCATTATCTAAACAATGATTTGCCTTTTGGAGCGATAAACACCTCCCCACGTTATATATATATATATATATATATATACATTTGTTGGATTGTAGTGGGATAACAAGACTTACAACTTCGTAGTCCGCAGGTAACCTAAATATTTGTGCACTGAATATGATGGGATATTGTACTTTCCGGAAGGCTTTTGATACTGTACCCCACAAGCGGCTTTTAATGAAATTGCGTGCTTATGGAATATGTTCTCAATTGTGCGATTGGATTCACGATTTCCTATCAGAAAGGACACGGTTCGTTGTAATTGACGGTAAGTCATCGAGTAAAACAGAAGTGATATCTGGCGTTCCACAGGGATGCGTTATAGGTCCCCTACTCCTCCTCGTGTTTATGAACGATTTTGGAGACAATCTGAATAGCTCCCTTAGACTGTTCGCGGATGATGCTGTTGTTTATCGGTTGGTGAAGTCAACAGAGGATCAAAAGCAACTGCAAAGCGATTTAGACGAAATTTCTACTTGGTGCGAAAATTGGCAATTGACACTAAATAAACAAAAGTGTGAAGTGATACACATGACCACTAAAAGAAATCCACTGAACTTCAATTACGCGATAAATCAGTCAAACCTTAAGGTCGTAAATTCTACCAAATACCTAGAAGTTACAATTACGAACAACTTTGACCGGAGAGAACACATAGAAAATATTGTGGGGAAGGCGAATCAAAGGTTACCTTTCATTGGCAGACCGCTTCGAAGATGCACCAGCTCCACCAAAGAGACTGCCTACATCACACTTGTGCGTCCTCTCCTGGAGTAATGTTGCCCCTTGTGTGACCCTCACAAGGTGGGAGTGACGGAAGATATTGAGAAGGTTCAGAGAAGGGCAGCTCGTTTTGTTTTATCACGTTACAGGGGGGAAAGCGTCACGGAAATGTTGCACGAACTGGGGTGGAAATCATTAAAAGAAAGACGTTATTCATTGCGGCGTGATTTGTTTGTGAAGTTGCGCCGGCCGCGGTGGACGAGGGGACTAAGGCGCTGCAGTCACGGTCTGCACGGCCACTACGGTCGGGGGTTCGAATCCCCCCCTCGGGTATGGATATCTGTGCCGTCCTAGTTCGTAGGTAGTTCATAAGTAGTTTGTACGTTTAGGGACTGATGACCCCGTAGTTAAGTCTCTTAAGCTTAACAAACATTAGATTTTTTTAATTAGTAAGTAAGGTCCGTGTGAACTACCTGTTACTCCCTGCTATATTTCAGTCAAATGGCGGTGAATTCCTTTAAAAAGGTTTACGTGACTCATGCCCAAGATGCATACAAAATAAAAAATTAAGGGATCAGTTTAGATCTTAAGGTCCTAAGGTATAGGCATCAGCAGAATGAACTAAATGAGGTCGATGTCTTTATGTCAGTTAAACAGAGTGCAGTCAACATTACAGCAAGTGATAGTGCTAACAATAAAAAATTTCTGCTGAGGGTGTTTGTGTTGATTTGTGTTCACTCTACCAAACGAATTACACGAGCAGTTGAGTACAGTTAGTGTACTGAGCAGGAAGTGCAACGCAAAAACAACGTGACATACACGAAACCCGGAGTTGCCCGGATAGTCATTCATTTATTCATGTCTCGAGTTAGTACTTCTCCTATCTCTTCTCTTCTCTCTGTCAATCTCCTTTTTTTTCTTAAAAAAAAAAAAAAAAAAAAAAAAAAAAAAAAAAAAAAAAAAAAAAAAAAAAAAAACATATAATGTTTATCAGTGTATAAGAAATAAGGATATGCTGCAAATTTCAAATACAATATTCAAACAAACAAAGATGGAAATCAAACTACAAATGATACGTAACATTCATACATTCATTTAATTCACAACTTTACTATAAACAACACCGAGCGAGGTGGCTTTTAGCAGTGATAACACACTGGACTCGCGTTCGAAAAGACGGCGGTTCAGACCAGCCTCCGGCCATCCAAAATTATGTTTTCCGTGTTTTCACTAAATATCTCTATGTAAATGCCGGGGTGGTTCCTTTTAAACGCTACGGCCGATTTCCTTCACCACCCTTACCCAAACAATCCGAGCGTGAGCTACGTCTCTAATGACCACGCTGTCGACGGCGCTTTAAACCTGAATCTTCCTTCCTTCCTGACTATAAACATTTCTCGTGACTTGTCCACGATGTAACATGAATATTTTCTGTGCTGAGTCCAACCCTGGGCAAGCAACATAAAGCTGTTCGTGTGAGGATCATTGAGATTTCAAGTACATTACACAGTATTGAGTAGATTGCCCTGTGATTTACGAGGCGCGCCCGTTTCAATTTATCTCCGCTGCAGTGCTGCGATTGCAGTTCCGCACATGCGCTGTAGACGACGTGTATCAAGGAGAAGAACGTGCGCCATTCGGAGATCGCTGTCATTTACGTACGCTTTGTTGTGCTTGTTTGAAATGTCAGTGTTGATTGAAAACCCCACCGCCTGTGCAATCAGGTCGGTGATTCGATTTCTGAATGCGAGGAAAGTGAAACCAAGTGAAATTTATCGGCAAATTTGTGATGTTTACGGACCAAATGCGATGAGTGATTCGATGGTGAGAAGATGGGGCCGATAGTTCAATGGCGGGCGTAGTGATGTGTACGATGAAGAACGAAGTGGGCGTCCACCTTTGGTTGCAGAAGATCTGGTTCACGCGATTGATGCAAAATCCAGGAAAACCGTAGGTTTACAATTAGTGCTCTCGCTATGGACGACGAGCTGAAAGAAACTGTTTCCAACTGGCTGAAGATGCAGGCGGCAGATTTCTATAAAGGAGGTATACAAAACCTGGTGCCACGGTATGACAAATGCCTGTATAATTTCGGCAGTTATGTGGAAAAGTAGTTTAAGGGGAATTTCGTGCAATAAAAATTTCTTCTGTATCTGTGTACAATTTCATATTATTACCAAACGGAAGTTACTTTCTGGACGCGCCTCGTATTAATCATAATAGAAAGTGCAAGTCCCACTGCAAACTGCAGTCTCTTAGCTTTAAAAGCCAGATATGTCGGAAATAATAGGTATTTCTTTGGATGTGCAATGTTTCATTATCTTCCTTTTCTTGTAGCTCTATAGAAGTCTATTGCTTCTTCCTACAGCGGTATGCACTTCTCACTTCAAAGTTGCAACAAAGTTCTCAACAGCAATATCTTTCAAGAATTTTCTTAAAGTCAGTGAAATATACTAGCATCGTAGCAGTAAATAAGAAATGTAATAAAATGAGATGCCAGATGTGAAAATTTTCTACCCATCTCCATATAAATGATCTCATATTTATTGAGTTATATGTTGTACAGTTGTATAATTTTCCAGGTGTATATACATTTTTATAAGTGCTGTATGTCTGTAAAATCTGTTGAGAATACAGTCATTAGACATTAGACATTTAACTGTCTGATGATGGCCTAATAAGCCGAAAATCGATTCACTAAATAAACAAAACCGTGGAACAATCATAAAATTGTATATTTTAATCTTCATAATGAGTAAGTTCTACCAAGAAGCGACGGAAGAATCAGTTAACATGATAGAAATTATTAACTGCAACGTTATACGGAATGCCGTAGATTTACTCCGTGAACAGCGGAAAAGTAGTAAGCGAGAAACATTTTTCCTTTCATCATTTTGCTATGGTTATCAGCGAGAAAAAGTTTTACAGTTTTTAAAATAAAAAGCCATGATCGCACATTAATAATTTATTAAATGACGACCGGTTTCGGTGCACTGTGTCACCATCATCTGGTCTCATGTACGTTATAAACTGGTAATCTTGTTAAAAAATGGGTATAAAATAACAAGTGCAACATTTCACTTAGTCACTATATAAAAATACACAAGTTAAAAACATGACAGCTTACAAAATACTATATGAGACAAGATGATGGTGAGATAGTGCACCGAAACCGGTCGTCATTTAATAAATTATTAATGTGCAGTCTTGGCTTTTTATTTTGAAAACTATAACACGATCAGATCGCCTCCAAATCCGACTATGTCAGGTAATCTTGAGAAAAAGTTTCCCAAGGCTTTGAAATTATGTTTAAGTTTGTTGCAAGTCGGTAGGTGCTCACCTTCTCAATAGTGGACTGATAAACCCACACTATCACGTGCCGCAGAGACCTGTACAACCAAACTACAGTGCACGAACCTGTCCTTGGAGGAGCCACAATGAGGGTGGTATCCCACAAATATCGTTTAAATTACCGAGCGAGGTGGCGAACTGCTAAGGCACTGGACTCATATTCTGGAGGACAGTGGTTCAAATACACCTCCGGACATCCAGAGGTGGATTTCCCGTGATTTCCCTAAATCCACTCCAATGAATGCAGGAAATGGTATACAATACCATACTTAGACAAATGTCACAACAAGTATCTAAACCTCTGGAATCCTGCAACTACAGGGTTTCCTACCACATCAAAAACACCACAGCTCATTGTATCTTTAATAGCAAAGACAAGACTCCTTTACTAAACAACAGTGGAGTATATAAAATTACTTGTCAAGATTACGATAAGTTTTACATTGGTCAGTCAGGCAGAAGCATAGCAACTAGACTAGCTGAACATGAACGCAGCTGGAGACTACAGAATCAGGAGTCCACATTTGCTGATCATGTACTGAGTGAGGGCCATAGATACCAGCCACTGTTTCAAGTCCTTCACTTAGCAAACAAGGGCCAAAAACTTAACTTATTGGAAGCTCTTGAAATCAATAAACACCTAGCCCACAGCCCTGATCTAGTATTAAATGATCAAACACAACTAAACAGTTCACCCCTATTGGATTTTACTTAATTCATCCCTGAGTTACATTACCTCCTAACACCCTGTCAGTTCCAGCCTCTTCATACATTTCCTCATAGTACAAATTACCTAATTTTTTCATCAACTCCCGCAATGGCTGTTCAATTCCTCCATTAAAAAAAAAAAAAAAAAAAAAAAAAATAGACCTAGCCTTTGATTTATTTGTTAACTAATAGATGAAAGTCTGACAATCACAGTTTCAATATCCATTATAAAAACTAGATTCCTTGTTTACCGCCACAGTCCCAAACTTCTGTGTATTTATTTATTATGATTTATTTTTAAGTTTTGAAAATTCGGTCCCAGTGCAGCTTACAACATAATATTCATTTTCAGCTACCTGAAATTTTAAAATATTAATTTAATTAGACAGATTTATTTTAGTTTAATCTAATACAGTAACTATTCATTCTAAGTTCTTGATGCCACTCCAAACATGGCTTTACAACTGTCATATGTAACACTATCTATAATTATCACGCAAAATTATTATCAAGGCACTTAAATAAATAAATCAGTGTGTTTGTAATAGTAGGTAGTGTCAGTTCCCAGGTTATATTCAAATTTATTCCTTGTTTTATTCTTCACACATTGTGTATTCACTTATTACTGTTTAGTTTTTAAGTTGATAACTGTAATAACACAATGTAAAAGAAGTGTTATACTATGTATGTCGATCTAAGTGGAGACATTTGTCATCTCTTCCCATACTGTATCTAAACATTGTAACCTCTTTGACAAAGCGGTAAATATTCGGAAGATGGCGTAATAAGCCGAAAACAAAAAATAAAGTTGTAGAACACACACAAAATTATGTTTTTTTTATTTATTTAAATCACAGATGCTTATTTTCAATGCGCACGACGGATTTCCTCGCACATTCTTCCCCAAAAAATCCGACCTTAAGCTCCGTCTCTAATGACCATACTGTCAAAAAAATGTTCAAATGTTTGTCAAGCCTATGGGACTTAACTACGGGGTCATCAGTCCCTAAACTTACAAACTACTTACGAACTAGGACGGCACAAATATCCATGCCCGAGGGGGGATTCGAACCCCCGACCGTAGTGGCCGTGCTGACCGTGACTGGAGCGCCTCAGTCACCTCGGCCACCGCGGCCGGCACCATGCTGTCGACGGGACGTTCAACGCCAAACTTCCCCTTCCCTTCCTTCTAATCAGAGATTTATTTATGTAGCCTGCACTAAAATGGAAATATTGTTTATTGCAGTTACGAACTATCATGTGTACATTTTGCTGCAGCGGAGTCGAATGAACGAGAACTAATTCAGTTTGTGAACTTTATTCATACTACGATGGATATGCCATCATGCGGAGTATTTTTGGTCGCGCCTAAAGTCCCTTTTACCAGCACCTCCTCGAGAGAAGGCCACGGCGCTCTCGTGTGACGTCGTGTAGAGTAGGTTGTGCGCGCATAGCTGACTGGCTCGCAGCTTCGGCATGTGGGCCGTGCCCCAGCGGCTATCCAGTCAGCTATGCGCACGCAACCTACTCTGCCTGACGTCACACGAGAGCGCCGCGGCCTTCTCTCTAGGTGCAAGTGGTGTTGTTACACGATGTACTTTCTTGTCCCAGTTCACTACTCGAGACGAGTGGGTGTACTGCAGCGCCCCTGCCGTGCTATTCCCGTTTTGCGTCTCGCCTGTCACCAGTAGTCGTAATACCGTAACTGTAGAGACGTCTAAATGTTCAAATGTTTGTAAATCTATCGGACCAAACTGCGTGATCATCAGTCCGTAGCTTACAAACTACTTAAATCTAGGTAAACTAAGCTAAAGACAACACACACACCCATGTCCTAGGGAGGACTTGAACCTCCACGGCGAGCAACCGCGCGCTCCGCAGCGAGACGCTTTAGACTGCTCGGCTACTCCACCGCGGCGTAGAGCCGTCTGCTATGTAGTTTCTCAACTGACTGAAGAAGTGGTTATGAGCGAACGTTTTACGTAGGAGCAGGGAATAGATAATGAAATTTTTTTAATGACGAAAGAGTAATTCATAGTTGATGTTATTCTTTAATGTCTGAAGAATATTTTTACGCAATTGAGAACCTAAATAATAGGAAAAGTGTCATGAAAACTTTTAAAAACTGACACATTTATTTGTTGAAGACAATTCATACTGGCGAACACATGAAACGATATCGAAAATACAGTAAAAACTATTTACTATAGTTTTTATATCTTGCTTTCTTGCTAACAGTTATATACAAAATAATTTTCCTAATAATTCTGACTTCTGTGATATAATTTTCTGTAAAACACATGTATGTATTTACGCTCGTATATATGCATAGTGTAGGCGATTTCCTGCTAAAACGAAAATAATTTCCTCCTTGCAGATATATTCGTCTACATTGTAGGAGAAAATTGGTACAAAAGCAATATCAGGGTCTGGTGTAACATTTTCGGTGTGATGAAAGCACAAATTAAACAACAAATTAAAGTTAAAGAACATGTGGAGACATTTCTGTAATATGAATGCGCTCGACCAGAACAACACTACTCTTTACTAGCTTCTGTGCATGCGCATTGTGCAGCACACTCGAAAATTTAGAAAATATGCTCTGAATAGAATTTCCTGAAAATAACAGCCTCACACTCCGTGCTCAGTGACCGTTCGAGAAGCGCGGAGCTCATTTCTTCGCCAGTTGCTACAGTGCTACTTTCATTAGCTGCAACTTTGCGTGCAAACACACACACGCAGAAAGTCACATTGCAAAACGTGACCGGCAGAAAATGAATAGTGTCGGAGAGAGGAAAAGTAGAGGTAGGGGAAGAAAATGAGTAGAGTGAGGGAAGACAGGGAGTGGGGGTTGTAGCGCGACTGTGGCGCCTCTGGTGGCAGCGAGGTGGCAGCTGCAGCGCAGCCGCGGGGCGGAGGGGGGCGTGGCCGCGGTTTTATGCATAAAAAGGGCACAGGCGGGCCGGCGCGGCTTATTGCGAGGCCTCGGTGCCCGCGCGTCGGGTTTTTTCGCTCTCGCCCGGGCACACCTCTTCGCCTTTTTTCATAAGCAAGAACTTCGTTAAATTTTAATCTCCGTCAGGAAATTGTGACGGGCGCGCGGCAGCAGTGTGACACCAGCCTGCCACGGTGGTGGTGGGGGGGGGGGGGGGAGGGGGAGGAGATGCAGAGGTCCTCGCGCCCTCGCCTGCGGTGGTGGGAAACCACAGCCAGGGTCGGGATAAAGCAGAGCTAGCAGGCCCTCCAAAGCAGTAAACAAACGCCGAGTCCGGAAAAGGAGGCGTCGAAATAACAAACCAGTCCCAGAAACAGAGCGCAGGCCGGCTACTCGTATCTCGAGCCCGAATTCCATTCTACTTTGCAATTGTTTTGTTACAATTAACCAACTATTTTAAATAATAGTTTACTATCGTAATTCAAATCTTAATACATCAAAGCTAACTGAAAACCGGACGTTCTCCGGAATCAGTTTATTTATTTAAAGCTTGCGTTATTACTATTCCTAACCCTTCGATCTTTGTCCACATTCGTTTTTATAAAACATGTTGTATTTATGGGACAATATGCATTCCTGGAAAATGAAAAAGATCACCATGAATTCATCGACACAGCACAGGGAAATTTTCAGAATGAAACCTCCACTCTGCAGCGGAGTGTGCGCACACTCCGCTACAGAGTGAAGGTTTCATTCTGGAGACATCCCTTAGGCTAAGCCATGTCTCCACCATCTCCTTTCTTCCAGGAGTGCTAGTCTTGCATAGTTCGCAGGAGAGCTTCTGTGAAGTTTGGAAAGTAGGAGGCGAGGTACTGGTGGAAGGAGAGTTGTGACACGGCATCGTGAGTCGTGAGGGGATAGCACAGTCGGTAGTGCGCTTGCCCGCGAAAGGCAGAGGTCCCAGGTTCGAGTCCCGGTTCCGGCACACAAGTTTAATCTGCCAGGAAGTTTCACATCAACGCACACGCCGCTGCAGAGTGAAAGTTTCATTCTGGAATCATCCCTTAGTTTGTGGCTAAGCCATGTCTCCACCGTATCCTTTCTTCCAGGAGTGCTAGTCTTGCATGTTTCGCAGGAGAGCTTCTGTGAAGTTTGTAAAGAAGGAGGCGAGGTACTGGCGGAAGTGAAGTTGTGAGGCGGCATTGTAAGTCGTGTTGGGGTAGCACAGACGGTAGTGCGCTTGCCTGTAAATGGCAAAGGTCCCAGGTTCGAGTCCCGGTTCCGGCACACAATTTTAATCTGCCAGGAAGTTTCAGACGGAAATTTTTTTGACAAGAACCTGAGGATGTATAAAAGACGATCACACAGACAGAACCATACAAACATGAATACAGTCACCAGAGTGTGTTCAATGTTCACGCTAGTACCGAGTATACCCTCCTTTTGCTGCAACGCAGGCTATAAATCTTCCATGAACACTATCGTAGAGGTGCTAAATGTAGTCTTGTGGAATGGCCTACATGCAGTTTCGACCTGGTGCCTCAGTTGGGCCACATTTCGTGCCGGTCTTGCAGACCACCCAACATGACGTTTCATCCAGTCCCAAAAATGCTCAATGTTGGGGTTCGTGCTGGCCAGGATAGTTGATGTGTATCTCGTTGTAGAGCTCGTTGGGCGGTACGGGATACACTTGGACGCGCATTGTCCTAATGAAAAAGCATATCGACTTGTCGGTGCATCAATGATAGCTAGACGATCTGAATGATGATTTCACTGTACTGTGCACAGTTCAGTGTAAACTAGACGATCAATAGACGATAACAGCCTGTGTAGCATAAAGCTCCCCACACAATGATGCACGATGATGCGTGCTGGTGTCTTACTCTCCTGGTAGTGTTGGAATAAAAAGATCGACTGGAAAGCGAAGGGTCGCGGGTTCGAAACCCGGTCGGACCTAGGTTTTTTTCAGTCTGCACTTTAACCCAACCTTCACCTCTCAACGATGTGAGGAGTCGCCAGGAACGACACTTGGTTGGGATTTCACGTTAAACTATAGGTCCCCTTTCCCCGGTTGGATAACTGGGGTAGGCTAGGGACACACAAGTCGCCGAAGTGGCGTCCAATTGAAAGACTTGGACCAGGCCAATGAGCCACACGACATTATTATTATTACATATCAAAATCGTTCAGCCTGCATGAAGTAGTGTCACCGTAGGCGCTTATGCAGGGATGAATGGGCACATGTGTTCAGTGATGAGAGTCTTTACTGCCCCAGTGTCAATGATGCACGTTTGAGGTGTCATACAGGGGGCATCTGGCATCATGGTGCAGGAAGCCATATCCTACACTACCCGTTCTCTTTTGGTGACAGTGAAATGTATCGAAATCATCATTCAACCTGTCTTGCCATCGTAAAGATACCAACACGGCGATATGCTTTTCCAACAGAACAACGCACGTTCAGACATATCCTGTACATAGAGGTGAATAGATGGGGCATAACAGCTTTCAGATAATTGTAGAACGACATGTTGACCATAGCTGTTTATTAATTCTCAATGCTACCGGTTTCGGTTATGTACCATTGTCAAGAGTTAGCAGAGATTAGCTAATAGCTTAACATGTCGGAATATAAAAATACAAAATTATAACACAAGTATTTGTTGTCATTGCTCAAGTTACTGTCACAGTGGCTGACTGCTGTAGACTCTATAGCAGTCTATTAATAAACAGCTATGGTCAACATGTCGTTCAACAATTATATCCTGTACAATCTGACGTGCTCTTCTGAGTGTACGTAACTATCCTTCCCATCATTATCCCCAAATCTCTGCCCCATTAGCATGTTTTGAAACCCGATAAAACGGCATGTTGGGCGGTCAGCATGAGCTACACGAAATATGTCCCAACTCTGGCACCAGGTGGAAACTGCATGGCAGGCTATTCCGCAAAATTTCATTCGGCACCTCTATTGTGGTCTGCATGGGAGAATTACAGCTTGTATTAATGCAAAAGGAGATTATACATGGCGCTAGCATTGATATTACTCACCATCTGGCCACACTGTCTGTTTGATCATGTGTGATATACATCCTCAAGATTGTATCAACAAATTTATCCTTTGCTGGGTCGACGAATTCATGGTGTTACTTTTTTCATTTTTGCAGAAGTGTATAAGAAACTAAACTGTGTTGGATAGTATACAAAATTATAAGTGCAGTATCCATATATAGAAATGTGGTAATGAAAATACAAATGATATATAACATTCATGCATTTATTTAAATCAAAACTTGACTGTAAACAATATTTCTTACTACTAGTTCAGGATCTAATGTGAATACGTTCCTTGGTAAGCTCACTCCTTAGCAAGCGACATAAAGACGTCCATGAGAGAAATACTTGGCAGTATTTAATAGATACCAATAATATACCAATACACATAGTACTGATAATTCAAAAGATTTATCTTATACAAAAATCCAAATAATTTAGGATAATTAGGAAATAATAGAAGTTAATAATTTAGTGGTTCAGCATTGTTGCCGCCTCTCTCCGCTGCTTATTAATGCATTCATTGACTACATTGTACGGCAATGTAAAATGAAACTCAAGAACTACACATATAATTTTAACCAAAAACAATACATAATGACTTTCTTACTCGCATATCATCAAGTGTTAATTTCGAATAATGAAGATGGACTGCAGAGAGCTCCCTAAGTACCACACGCAACATGACACATATACGAGTGTTGGAACTTAGATAGTGGCAACACTGTTGTGGAGACACTATGCAATGGAATCTATTACTCTCGCTGATAGAACTCGTTTTTTTTTCATACGTACCTTACTTCCGAGCAATTGGACTCGCCCCTCCCACGTGTACATAATCGGGGGAAACATAGTTACTTGTCAGCGAACGAGCTAACGTAACGGTGTAACTAAGCTTCGGAAACAGGAACAATGGAGCAGGATCAAGGCTGAATGTGCCAGAAGGTCGTACAGCACGACAATGTCATGAAGGTCTTCAAGAGGCGCGTGGGGAATCGACATTGCCGTACAGAACAGTGGCACATTGGGTAAAAGCCTTCAACGAAAGTCGGCAAACTGTGAGAGGCGTGCATCAGCAGGTCGTCCTAGCGTCCCTGAAGTAGAAGTACATACCTTTGCCACATTAATGGACAGTGATCAACGCCAGATGATTCGTGAGCTCGTTCACGAAACCAGATAAAAGCATACGACTGTACTTCGCATCCTGAAAGAACGCTTGAGCATGTGAAAAATTGCATCACGTTGGGATCTGCATGAAACGACGGAAATGCAGAAATGGATAGGTTACGACGCTGCTGACGCACTTGGAGCGCTATGAATGCCGTATCGTAACACCGGATGTGACATGGGCCACATCGTACGAGTAAAAACTGAACGCCAATCCAACGAATGGCGTCATTAGGGGTCGCCGTGAAAGTCAAAAGTGCGTCAGAGCCCCAGTATGGTGAATGTTATGGTGATTCTCGTGTACAACGTATGATGTAGTTATCCTAGTGCATTACGTTCCTCCACCATCAGTGCACAGTATTACTGTTCGTTTTTGGAGCATCACTTGCGGCCGGCTTTGCGAAAGAAGAGGCAACACTTTCTGCTCAACGCACCCATCATTTTGCATACAGTGCAAGCAACGGCTGCTCTCATCGGTCGATGGGACTGATAACTACTGTTCTATCCACCATACTCTCCTGACTTCAGTCCTTGTGTCTTTGGTTCGATTCCGAAGACGAAAGACTTTGGATGACAGTTACAGGTGCAAACAAATAACGCTTTTCTATCGGTTGTGAGTTAATAGTTGTAATAGTTGCCACTATTTAAGTTCTAACAGTAGTAAAACGCGTTAATGTCAATGCAAGAAACATAAGCAGTGACTTTCTGTGGGAAAAATCTAGTAAGAACAAAAAATAGTGATAGACAACAAGATTACAGAGCAGTGAATGCCGTGGCGGAGCGGCCGAGCGTATTGAGGCGCTATGCTTCGATGCGCGAGGCGTTCCCTGTCGGGGGTTCGAATCCGCACTCGCACGTGGATATTTGTGTTGTCTTTAGTATAAATTAGTTCCTAAGTAGTTTGTATGTTTAAGGACTGATGACCTCGCATTTCAGTCCCAAAAGCTCTACAAACGGTTTTTTTTTTTTTTTTTTTTTTTTTTTTTTTTTTTTTTTTTTTTTTTAGCAGTGGTTACATTCAAATATCTAGGAACCGTGTTATCGTACTGGGGAGACCTAGATCACAAAGAAAAAATCGACAAATTTAACTACTTAAATGGCACAGTCAGAAGAACCCTCTAACGAGAAGTAAGCACAGAAACATTTTTGTAAATTTATAAGAGTATCAACATTATTTTATGTAAGTAAATCTTGGGTAATGAAAAAGAAAGATAAAACAAGATTATAAGTCACTTAAATGAAATTCCTCAGGCACACAGCAGGATAGACAAAGCTAGACTACAAAAGTAATAGCCGCGGTGGAGTAGCCGAGTGGTCTACAGCACCTCGGTGCGGAGCGCGCGGTTGCTCGCTGTGGATGTTCGAGTCCTCCCTGGGGCATGGGTGTGTGTGTGTGTTTGTTCGTAGGTTAGTTTACCTAGGTTTCAATAGTTTGTAAGCTACGGACTGATGACCACGCAGTTTGGTCTGATAGATTTACAGACAGACATTTGGCGATATAATCCGTAACGAAAACGATACGTTGGATGACCATGTGTAGTATCTGGTTCTTATACCTTACATGTCCGAAAATAAACTGTGAATATATCGATAAAAATAAGTATATTCTGATAATGTAATGAAGAAGTTTTCATTTGTCTTTTTTTAATCGCTTACTGCGTTGGACAGATCCACCCCCCCTTCTCTCTCTCTCTTTTCTCTCTCTCTCTCTCTCTGATAGGTTTTCGTAGTGTACGGATGCATTGTCCTTTGACTTTGATTTTGTATGATGAGTTTAGATTCAGCATGTAGTAAAAAGGCTTGGTTGTGAAAGATTATTACTGGTAATAAGGATGATTCTATTTTAATTTCGCAACTCGATTTATTTCAATAATCGAAATTCAATTTTCTTTCCCCTTCACTGATATGTGTTAGCAAACAATGAGTGTGGTTTCCGCCGGCGCTTTCGGAAAAAAATGTTCAAATGTTTGTAAAGCTTATGGGACTTAACTACGGGGTCATCAGTCCCTAAACTTACAAACTACTTATGAACTACTTACGAACTAGGACGGCACAAATATCCATGCCCGAGGGGGGATTCGAACCCCCGACCGTAGTGGCCGTGCAGACCGTGACTGAAGCGCCTCAGTCTCCTCGGCCACTGCGGCTGGCGCTTTCGGAAGGGAAGTGATTGTTACTGCTTAAGTAAGTTCTCCTTCGTGGAAATTACTAACGTCATTTTAGCTCCGCTAATACGTCCCTAAGATTTTATACCGATTTATTAAATTTATTTCAACATTTTGTGCTAGCCGTGTTCAACTTGATTTAAATCAGTAAAAAGCCGTCTCCAATAGTTACGTTCTATTACGGATACCATCACCAGATACAGGTAGCAGGGAGGAAGGAATTATTTTGGTTATAAAATTCTGCGCTGCTTGCGATATTTTGATTTGTCAATTAAACTTCTAGTCACTTATAAAATGCAAGTATCGAAATTTAGATGTAGAAGTTATGACAGCAATAATTTGGAATATATCTGGCGGTCAGTATTTTGCGCCAAATACAGTAATTAACTTCCCGCAAGGTTTTTTTCATTATATCAAATAATTGCTGGAACAATTTATTTTGTAGCGCACTTACATTTTGAATTAGTTTTTCATTCAGTTACATTACAATTTTAATTAACAACCGATACTAGTATCATTATTACCAGTAATATTTTCGGTAGGTATGTTTCGGCCTACAGTAATTGTTACTTCAGTGTAATGAATGTGTGTACCAAATTTAGTTGAAATCGGTCCAGTGGTTTACGGGGAAATATTCAAAGCTGCAGTGTGATGCAGCAGTTTTCCGCGTATCTCATTCTTTTCTGAACTGTGTGTTGTACACAAGCAGACGGACACTCTGGGTTGCCGGCCGCGGTGGCCGAGGGGACTGAGGCGCTCCAGTCACGGTCTGCACGGCCACTACGTTCGGGGGTTCGAATCCCCCCTCGGGCAAGGATATTTGTGACGTCCTTACTATTAGTTATTTCATAAGTAGTTTGTAAGTTTAGGGACTGAGGACCACGTAGTTAAGTCCCATAAGTTCTACAATCATTTGAACACTCTGGTTTGTATTGTTGTTGTTGTTGGTTTTTGGAAGGGACTAAACTGCAATGGTTATCAGTCCCTTGTTCCAGTCGGAGAGACAAAACATTGTGTTAAGCGTTCCTAAGTAAAGGCGTTAACATGTCACAGTTTAAAAGGAACAGGTAAATATGAAGAAGGGACACAAGTTAAAACGAAGAAGAGATAAAAGGGCGGAAACAGTACAAGAGTGTTGTTGCTGGGTGATCACAGAAATATAAGTAACACATCCAGCCACTCTGGGACACTTTAAAAACACCTACCTAGTAGACGTAGACAGGTGGAGGACAGAGTAATGACAGACGCACACAAACTTTAAATGGTCTTGTAAAATCCACACTCACGGATAAAATTTAAAACAGAGGCAACCATGGAGGCATTGTCGGCTAAAGCAAGCTGCAAAGCGTCAGGTATATTAAAATTTTCCTTGGTCACGCCGTAACTTAAGAACTGCTCCACCCATTTGGCTGATATTTTTTTTTATCTTTTTATTTATTTATTTTTTCCATTCGTAATTCTCAAGACGAGGTTCTTATGAAATAAGAGCCGAATTGGCCAACGACGCCCGGTAGTGAGAGCGCCAGCGGTGGCCGCCATGTGAGAACTTTGATATTCCATACTTTCTGACACATTTAGAATTTAATGTGTGCACCTAAGGTAAAGATTTGTACATTATTGTCCGTCTGTTGGAGACTGAAATTTATTTTGAAAATGATTTACTTGTCTCTGTACTTGGTGGTCTAGTCACACTCGCGTATATAAAAATAAATCATTTTTACTTGTCACACCAGAGGTTTACTAAGGTTCATCTTTTGCTTATTTAGCTGGTTTGTAATTCTGAAGACATAGATAGTGCAATAATATGTTTCGGATATACTCCGGAGAACAGGATAGTTAAAAAAAAATAAGAAATTGCGTTTTATAACGTGTCCGAGTGTTTCTGATGCAAACAAATCAATTGTTTTGTTCAGATCTTGATGAAACTTTGCACACTTGACATTAAAAACAAGACAAAAGTCTCAGTCTACATATAACTGATGATGGCCTAATAAGCCGAATATCGATACACAAAATAAACAAACCTGTAGAACAAACACAAAATTGTGTATTTTAATTTTCATACATATAACTTCGATAGCCTTGCGGGAGTGGCCGTGCATTCTAAAGCGCACTGTTGCGGAGCGTGAGTCTTCTCCTCGCCGGTGGTTCGAGGTTGTTTTTTATTTTGTTTCTTTTTTTTTTTTTTTTTTTTTTTTTTCCTTATTCTTCTATTACCTTCTACATCTCTCCTAATGTGATCGTTATGTACGCTTTCTTGAAGCCTACAAAATGTCAGTATGTATATTTGTTGTGTTCCCAGTTCTTCTCTACTTTTTTTTCTTAGTCTGAATATATGATCGGTAGTAGATTTGCTTGCCCTGAAACCTACTTGTACATCGTCTACTATATCTTCAACGTAAGGCTTGAGTCTGCTTAGTATGATTCTTGATAATAGTTTGTATTGTATGCTAAGCAATGAAATACCTCTAGGTATTATCTTATCTCCTTTTTTCCATATTATCCATTCGTCAGATATTTCTTCCTCACTCCATATCTGTGTTATAAGTTCCTGAATCTGTGTTTGTGTTTCCTCACCAGTGTATTTTATCAGTTCTTCTTGTACCTGATCTATCCCTGCTGCTTTGTTGTTCGCCTACGTCGGCACTACGTTTACCGGTTACACATGCTGAAATGCTCCTCATTCTCAATTATCCTTCTTGTTATCATTCAGCACGTTTTCAAAATATACCTTCCAGTTTCCCAAGTTCTCCTGCTGACTAGTATGCTTCTATTTTTACAGTTTATTAAAATTGTTTAGTACGGCTTTTCTTAAGGTCATTTTCTGCCTTCCTAAGCTGTCCTTCGAGATAGTTCCTTTCTTTCTATCCTTTTGGTTCTTTTCATTTGCCTTGAATACTTTAAATTCTGTATCGTGCCTCAGTAGTTTCATTTTGGTTTCCTCTAGTCAACTACTGCTTTCCTACATCATTAAACCAAGGTTTTAAACTTAACTTCCTCTGTTTGTCATAGTACTGTCACTCCTGTTTGTACTAATGCCTCCTCCAATCCCTTCCATTCTTCTTCCACCATTTCGTGTTCTCCTTTTCGTACTTGCAATTCATTCAAAGCGATTCCTCAATTCTACTTTAAATACTTCTCTCACTTTTCCTTCTTTCGGTACGTATATATTCATTCTCGGTGTTTTGCATTTTACTGTCTTGTTTCGATTATATTTGTTTTGTTTGCCTTATTTTGATTTCCACCAGATAGTAATCTGACCCTATTTGAGCTCACTTTCTCGTCCGCACGTCCTCTCATTATATGTCCAAATATTGGATAATTCAAATCAAATGTTAAAATGTTTGTAAATCTATCGGACCAAACTGCATGGTCATCAGGCCTTAGCTTATAAACTACTTAAACTAAGGTAAACTAACCTAAGGACAACACACACACACACACACACACACACACACACACACACACACACACACACACACACATGCCCCAGAAAGGACTCGAACCTCCGACGGCAAGCAACCGCGCACTCCTCAGCGAGGCGCCTTAGACCGCTCGTCTATTCCAGACAATTAATTGTCTATTCATGTCACCTGATATGAATCCCATCGGACGTTAATGGAACTTAGCCTAAAGGTATTACTCGCTCAAAGTCGTGCAACATCAAGTATGTACGACTATAATAGCCGTGTGGCTCAAATTCCCGGAAGGGGAATTCCGATGACATTTTTAATTACCATTACCTTGTAGCATTTCCCAGAAAAAGGGCGGCTTAGAAAGGCAGAAAATGTCCTTAAAAAGAGCCACAAGCAGAATCACTTTTGTTACTTCACTGTAGTAATTTACCCATTTTTGAGGGGGCGGCGATCTGGTATGACTTCTTATTTCATTTATACTTTATGACAAGTTTTAGCAGAACTTGCTACCATCCTCAGAAGATGGAACTGTGCTCAGGTTATAAAATATACACCTCTAAAAAAATGAGGGAATGAGATGAAATATCATATTCAATGTACACTGGGTAAAGTGTTTTATTCACATATTGTAATTTGTGTGAGATGCAGTACGATATTTTGCTGTCTCAACTCTTTTTCTGTGGTATGCATGGCGTTTACCTATAGCAATGCACTATGGGGCCACCAAAGCAGTGAAAAAGTCATTCTCGTTGTCCTGTAATTTGATGTGTGATCTCCTCAGACGGCCAGTACTGTTGCACACGTGTGTGGCATGGACAGGTTTCAATTATGTCTTAAGGAATATACGGCCATTCTTCTACGATCGTAATATTCAACTCTGCAAACGTCGTGGGTCTGACTGCAATGCACCTGCAAGTACATCTCAGATTTGCTGAATCAGGTTTAACTGTGGTGAACAAGCTGGCCACTCCATTCGTTCACATCTCACAGCTTCAAGCTTGTTGTTCACTACTGCAGCTCAATAGACACGAGAGTTATCATCCACCAGCAGGAATTCATCTCCGATTGCACCAACATATGGCACAACAACAGGTCGAGGGATCTCGTCTCTATACCTGTGAGCAGTCAAAGCGCCATCGACGTTCAGGTTCTTACGTCCACCAGTGCTGACTCCTCTTCACCCCATTCGTTGACTTCCATGACATAGTGATGTTTCCTGCACATTTTTCCAAGTTCCACGTTCTCCCCTGATGAGGGAACGACGGCTGTTGGGCTGAACACAAATCTTGACTCTCTGAATAGAACTCGGCGCTATTCGTTACAACTCCAATCCCTACGTTCCTCCGCCTAATTTGTGCGGGCTAAACGGTGTCATGGCTTCAATGGGACACACACCACAGTACGTAGACGCTTTCGGAGTGTTTTTGTTGATATTGCGCGTCCTGTTGCTGCCTGGGCGGTGCCTTACAGCCGAGTTGCATTCAGCCGCCTGTCTCAATGGGTTGTTAAGCGGAGGTAACGATCATCTCTTGCTGGGGTTATCCGTGGACGGCCTTGCCAACTTTTAACGGTTTCTGTTGTCTGAAATCTCGTCAGGTTCAGGAAATTACACTCTAGGAAACTCCAATAGCTGCAGCCACCTCCCTCTGTTTCTGTCCGGCTTCCGACCTTCCTATGGCTCACCATGCCATAGCTTCGATTAAGTTAGTTGTTGTTACATTGCACTACCTACTCACTACACTATCTGAACCCAACTGTTTATGTAATTTCATAAACACAAGTCAACACCAACACCCTCTACAGCAACTTCCTGTTATTACCAGTATCTTGTATATAAAACTCTTCTGGGTTTTGGACCGCATCGTCAAAATATCAAACACTTCACCGACGTTTCGGCCACTATTGCAAGTGGCCATCTTCTGGGTGTTACATTTACTGCAGTAAATGTAACACCCAGAAGATGGCCACTTGCAATAGTGGCTGAAACGTCGGTGAAGTGTTTGATATTTTGACGATGCGGTCCAAAACCCCGAAGAGTTTTATATACAATGACAACGGCCGCGGAAGCCTTCGTTTACATTTACCAGTATCTTGTTTGCCCTCATGTTGTTGTCTCAGCTTCGTAGAACCAAAACATAGACGTCCAAACATTTCACTTCATTTTGCCGATGACAATAGTTAAGAAACTAGATATCTCAACTGGTCCCTAATTGTTTTAACCAGTCTATTAGGAAAAATAATTTAAAAAAATGTTCAAATGTTTGTAAATACTTGGGACGTAACTATTGAGGTTATCAGTCCCTAGGATTACAATCTAACTCATGCTACGGACAAAACGTACACCTATGTCTAAGTGAGGACTCGAACTTCCAACGGCGAGCAGCGGCACGCTCTGCAGCTAGGCGTCTTGGAACGCTCGGCCACTCCACCGCAACGTATATATTAGCATACTGTTCGTCATACTGATAAAAATTTTGAATGGATAAAATCAAGAGCACAAATGGTCTTATTATTGTACTAATACTTTCAATACAACTCTGGTCTTATTCTTCTACTTATACAATCAAGTTTTGAAGAATTTAATCCCGTGATTTTATCTTTTTTGGTAGTCAATATTTTTATTTTTATTTTATTTATTTATCTACTAGGTAATTTTTTTTTTTTTGTCGTTTCATCCTGTGAGAGCATGTAAGGTTTCTAGTATGGGGGTTACATTTATTATATTGTCAGCTTTATATTTTAATTATGATTCTGTATGCGCACCCTCAGTCAGAAGAGTTTCGCAGTGGCGATTTAACAGTTAGCTGACAGGCAGAAGGCGCCTGCATGAGACTAGCCGTTACGCTGGGCAGCAGGTAAACTGAGGGAGCCCCGATGATATGGCGCGAAGTGGCCAGTTTTGTATTTATTAATAACTGTTTATAACAATTGTTGGTGGCATACAGACGTTAGTAGCGGTCTAAGGATTATTAGTTTTGCTTATAAGTAATTTTATTTTAATTTTGTATTAACAGAGAAACAATTGAATTACGACTTGGTACCCGAGCTATCACGAGAAATGCCGACAAGGTACGAAGTAATGAGGAGTCCTCGGCTGCGCGCCAACGGTAGGCAGTCGCTGTTAGGACCTGCTCTGTTCTGTTCTGTTCTGTACTGTATGAGTAGCAGCCATGCTCTCGGTGTCGTTAATAATTCGTACTGGTTAGGCGAAAAGTTATACATTTTTATCGTCGTTTTATGGTGACGTCGTTAATAAAACACAATAATTGGCATCCTACATTTTATGTAAAGAGTTGGAAATTTTCAGCTCTAGCACTTACACCGATACTCCAGTGTGCTATCAATCTGCAAAGTGGACGTCAGCAACGAGAGCGGTTCTACAAAAACAGGTAGGAGCAGGGCGTAATAGTGTGCTCAGTAAGTCAAGAACTGGTTGGCTTTACGTATGCAGCTCCCGGATGGACAGTGTGGGCCGGTAAATCCGTACGCCCCAGTTTTCCATATTCTTCGGACTCAGGACTATAGCTACACAGTACAATAGGTTTCGTCGAAGGAGGGGAATCTTGCAAGCATCTGAGGATGGCGGTTAGTTTAGCTGAAAATGGTCGAGACATTAAATGGTACATTTCCAACCTAGCGGTTTTGTCAGTCAATTTAACAAGTACCTGTTATAACGTGCAATTGCCACATGTGCATACTTGCATAATCGGCTAGCATATGAAGGAAACAGGGAACCTGTGATTGTTCACATAAGAGCCAATGACAAATCAAGAAATTCCTTCATTATTCACGCTGAAATGATTACGGAAGAATAAATCTGTTCATGTTAATGTACGCCAAGATTCAACTAAGAGTCTCTTACAAGCAAATAACGCAAGCCATCAACTTCTAAGTATTCTGACAGAAGAGTGTGACACTTTATTAAGTGCGCGACGTGGAAAGTATCTGCGCCAGTTTAATCCTCTGAGAAACTTAAAATAAACATGCTGACGCTATTTGTAGCCATCTGGTGATTGTGTTTCTAAGAAAAACAGTGACAACCAATTTTAACAGCTATCGGCATGGAAATGCCTTGCGACGGTTCGAGACGAAATGAATCGTACACTCATAGGGTTGTCTTCTGTTCTTCATACTGATGAGCTACTTTTGCGTGACTTGGTCAACTGTTGGGCAAGACAACTATCCACAAGAAATTAATAACTGATAAGACTGGGCTCTTGCTTGATAGTGCAAAAGAGTTTGAAATCAATGCTTTACTTGTCAGAGTATTATTTTCAGCACCTTTAGCGCCATTGAGGGACAACCTTTTCACAGATACCACAACAGATCCTGCTAATAATCATACAGTAGCTCGCGCTTTAAGGATTGATGCACTTCCAACCCATCTGCATTAGTGAAATATGGCGCTGTAAGCCACTCTCAGTGGCTAATACTGACTTATTACTTATCAATTAAATCCTCTAAAGTTCCAGAAGAGGGCAGGAGTAGATACTGTTTTGTCAACAATCTAACCTAACAGTGGTTCACATTTAATGAAACGGTATGTCAGATACTTTTTGTATGAAAGGCAAAGAAGAACGGAAAACATGGTTAATGTATGTAATTTAATTGAGGAACAAAGATGATATACCAGGTAATCCAGCTGTTCGACCTAGGAAAACACCAACTGTATATCCAAATGAAACTGTTCACATTAAGAAAACACCCTGCAGTAAATTTAAATGATACTTTAGTTTTGTGACTGACAAACGTAAAGAAGGGCTATATGAACGTTCACTCACTCATAATCTTAAAATATTACCAATAAAAATGTTTGATCAAGAGCTAGAGAATGTTCCAATGTGACTTTGTGACTTTGTTACAGATATACTACATAGGTACGTGTAAGAATTCATAGGGGGTTGTGTCAAAATGTATACTTGTGAGAATCGAGAAGGATACATTAGATGCTATAGCACAACCAGAAGAATGAATTATCAGAATGAGTTAAAGGAAGCTTTCATGAATATTGTTACTGAAGAATTCATTTTTGAAACATGTTTCCAGTGCTTTGTAATAGACAGAACAGTGAGATAATTTTAATAAAATTGTTTACCTTTGTTAAACCAACTTCTTAGCTACTGATTCTGTAGATTCTAGTGACTTGTCCTTTTGTCTGAAGGAGCAATGTTTATTATAATCAAGCCCAAATTTACCAAGCTCATTGTTTAAAAATCAGAAAGAAATTCAAAATAATATATTCCATATCAAAGGCACATATTCGGAACTCCATTGTCACAAAACTCACATAAAAATCATAGCACTCCTAGTTACTGAATATGCTTTTCTAATGTTAAAGAAATAATAACGGTCAAAAGGTAATTTCCTTATGTTTGAAGAACTGTGACATGATAATTTAGTATTAAAGTAATCTGTGTACTTCAGTTTTAGATACAAGTGTTGTGGTGTCGCACAAGTACAAAGTGCGCGCCACCTGCTTTCGCCGCGCGCCGCCATGCACGCACGGCGCGGCGTTCTGAGGACGACAGCCACGAGCGCCCTCTGCGACAACGCCGCTCGTGGCCACCACTGAAGGACATCGGGCACTTCGGACGGAGATAGCAACCAGTTAGGACCTTCGTAATCAGATAGGCACCAGTGAGGACTTTGCTATCCTACAGGCACTAGGCAGGCCTCTAACAACTATGTATCAACATTCTGCAGTACTATGTAAAAGTTAAGTATTGTTACATTCTGTTCAATATATATATCTTTCTAATTTACTCTAGTGTTTATAGTTTCTGGCTGCTCCCCTCCGTACCTGCACCAGCGTGCTATTTTTGTTCCTGTGTCTGTCACATTCCACTCGGCCACCGACACCTACGACGAGGCTGGGACACAAAAGCGGCGACGAAGTTGGGACACAAAAGTGGCGACGAGGAGTGATAGAACCTTGGACCAGCCCGCTTACAGCAGCCAGACAGCAGCAGTCGGAGCACGCAAAAATTGCTCCCGCCCACCCACCCTTATTATAAGAATTTTGGGGGAACATATTCAGTTGCGTGTTTTGTGGACTTTTTTGTTGCAGAGCGTCCTCTTTCATATTGCATTTGTGTTTTGTTATAAGTTACTTGTATGCGCGGCGCCTAATCGGTCAGCATGGCCACTACCCCGAACCCAAACTTAATGGAAATTATTCAGTTACAGACGGCGCAAATTACCCAGCTACTCCAGGCGATGGCCCAGCTCACGGCGCAAGCAACTAACCAACAACAACAGCCGCCGCTTCAGCAGCCCACACCTGCCGCCGCAACGCTTCCTACCTTTCGCTAGTACAACGAACGTGAGGAAGAATAAAGCGACTACTTCGCACAGTTTCAAGAACTCGTCGCGGCTCATCAACTTACAGGTCAGACTGTTAAGCATCTTTTATTGTCCGTGGTGGGCCCTCAAACCTTCGTCTTACTGCAGAAACTATTCCCGCAAGCATCACCGCGTGAGGTAGACTTTGAACAAATTGTAGATGCGCTGAATGCTCATTATGAGAGAAAAGTTCTTGTAGCCGCTGCACGGTACCGATTTTTCAGACTTAAAAAATCACCCGAACAGTCACACCAAGAGTGGATCACCGAGTTGAAGGGCTTAACCCGCAAATGTAAATTTACTTGCTCTTGTGGACTTTCGTATAGTGACGTGATGTTGAGGGATGCGATTACGCAGAATATTCAGGACCCCAGAATTAGAGCAGCAATTCCGAAACAGTCGGACCCCTCATTAGACAGTGTACTGCAGCTTATAGAAGTGCATGATACTTTTGACTTAGCAGATGTAGAAATGCAAAGCCACAGTGTAAATTCAGTGCGCCGCAACGGACGCTTTCCTAGCCGTAGTTCTCAGTATAGCACTAGTGATTCTTATTTTTCTACCGGCCGTGCTGAACAGACAGTGAACAGTAGCCAGATTAAAAGTGCGACGCAAAGGTCGCCCCGTAGTGTTAGACACAGTAATTTGCATAACGGGCGCCAACGCTCATTTCAGAAAAATGTACGTAAGTCTTGCCCCCAGTGTGTATCTCGCCACAAACGTGCACAGTGCCCTAGTCGCAACGCAACCTCTTATCAATGTGGCAAATTGGGACATGTGCAGTCTGTGTGTATGCAAATTAAAAACTCAAAGAACAGTAACGTTAGAAACAGTGCTTCGCAGAGTGCGAGAACAGTTCATTCTGTAAATGTTATACGGGCTGCGGAATTGAACAGTGCTTTCCTTGGATCTCAATTGCAAGAAAGTAGTTCTGCACCTATGGCAAAACTATATAGTGCACCACGTAGCAAGCGCCGACGAGCGCGTAACACAGTGCAACGGAAAAGGGTTCGGGACAAGCAAAATGACTATGAACAGTGCATTCCGGTAGTGAAAATAGTGCCTTCTGCAACTGCTCATTGTACTAGTTCCCAGTACTGTGTAGATGGTGACAGTAGACTTGGAGTAGCTACTCAAAAGTTTAGTGCAGTAGTTAGTGACTCTGTAGTAGCCTCGCATTGCGCGGACGCCGATCCGGCGGTAGTGCCATCTAGTGACAGTGTTGTTAATCCGCTGCGTGCCGAGTCTGAGCCGCTTCCTTCACTACGCGGCCCGCGCAAGCGCAGTAAACAAACCGTAGCAGCCGTTGCCCACATTCGCGCACCTGTCGAGCGCCGCAAGCAAAAACTTTTTGTGAATCTTTCCATTGACAATAAGACTGTGCAATTTCAGCTTGATACTGGTTCCGCTGTTACATTAATTAATAAAGATACTTATGAACTTCTGGGTTCTCCAAAATTATCGCTGTGTCAACAAGTGGTAACAGCTTATACCGGTCAAAATATTCCCGTGCTAGGAACGTGTAGCCTGCCTGCCTCTTTCCAAGGTATAACAAAAACAGTTGCTTTTGTAGTTCTTCAGGCCAAATCGACACAGAACATTTTTGGACTAGATGCTTTTGACTTGTTTGGTTTATCAATTCAAAGGGATGTGCTTCAGATTTCGTCAGTAGTGCCTCAGGATAAAATCAATGCATTGTGTGAGAAATATAGTGACTTGTTTTCGCCGGAACTAGGTTGTGCAAAAGACTTCGTGGCACATGTAACTTTAAAAGAATCTGCAGTTCCAAAATTTCGTAAAGGTAGACCAGTGCCTATCGCCTTCCGTGATACAGTTGCCGAAGAACTTAAGCGTTGGCAAGATAGTGGGGTGATTTCTCCTGTTTCTGCGAGTCAGTGGGCCTCGCCTATAGTAATTATACCCAAGCCGTCAGGAAAACTTCGTCTCTGTGCGGACTTCAAATCAACAGTGAACAGTCAAACAATTGTAGACACTTACCCTCTGCCCAGACCTGAGGAACTGATGGACAAATTAGGACAGTCTCGCTTCTTTTCCAAGATTGATTTAGCAGAGGCATACTTACAGATTCCACTTGATGACGAGTCGAAAAAGTTTTTCGTCATTAATACTCACATGGGCGTTTTTCAATTTCAACTCCTACCCTTTGGCAGTTCTTCCGCTCCCGCTATTTTTCAGCGTTTTTTGGAACAGCTGTCAGTTTCTGTACCGTGTTGTTCGAACTATTTAGATGATATTGTGGTATCCGGACGTACAGTTGAAGAACATTTAGCAAACCTGGAGTGCCTTTTCAAAATTTTGACAGCAGCAGGTCTACGTTGCAATAAAGCAAAGTGTTCGTTTTTTCAAACTGAAATAGAGTACCTAGGCCATGTGATTAATGCCCAAGGAATTCATCCCTTACAGTCACATCTTCGAGCAATCAAAGACTTGCCTCCTCCTAAGAATGTGCATGAATTGCAAGCAGTAATGGGAAAGCTTAACTATTATTTCAGGTTTATTCCCAATGCCTCTCAGATTGCAGCTCCACTGCATCACTTACGTAGGAAGAATGTTCCTTTTGAATGGTCTAAAGATTGTCAGGTTGCCTTTGACAAACTAAAGTCTGCACTCCTCAGTGATGCGTGTTTGATTCCCTTTGACCCACAGAAGCCTGTAGTGCTAGCAGTTGACGCCTCGTCGTACGGTGCGGGTGCAGTTCTGTCACATCGTATTGGATGTCACGATCGTCCTATTGCCTTTGCATCCAAGCTACTGACGCCAACGCAACAGAATTACAGTCAGATAGAAAAGGAGGCCTTAGCAATCATTTACGGCGTCACAAAGTTTCATCATTATCTCTATGGCAGAAAATTCTATTTGTTGACAGACCACAAGCCTCTCACGTCGTTGTTCTCACCCACAAAGCCGATTCCGCCCCGTACGGCACAAAAGCTTCAGAGATGGTCCTTGATATTGTCAAATTATCAGTATGAGATTTGGTACCGACCTACCAGTAAACATGCCAACGCGGACACACTTTCCCGACTTCCGGTTGGCCAGGATGTATCATTTGATTCTTCAGAAATGGCATGTTGTCAGATAGACTCCAGAGATGCTTCCGCTGTCGCAGACTTTCCTTTGAACTCTCGTCGGGTTGCACAGGAAACAGCTGCGGATGCAGACCTAAGTGTGGTAGCACGTTTTGTTCGCTCAGGGTGGCCTCCCAGAGCCAAAGACATTGATCGGCCTCTGGTTCGACGTTATTTTGCACAACGTCATGCATTATCTTTAAGTAAGGGTGTACTGTTGTTGCATACCGACAACGACCAAGCAAGAGTGATTGTTCCTCGTTCCCTGCAACGAGAAGTGTTACGCCTACTGCATCAAGGACATTGGGGCATTGTTAGGACAAAGCAACTGGCCAGACGTCATTGTACCTGGGTTGGTATGGACGCTCAGATAGAGAGCATGACATCACAGTGTACAGTTTGTGCGGAGCATCAGGCGGCTCCTCCACAGCGTTTCTCAGATTGGCCACGCCCCAAGGGACCATGGCAACGTTTACATATTGACTTTGCCGGACCTTTCTGGAATACTCGCTGGTTAATTGTTGTAGACGCTTTCAGCAAGTTTCCATTTGTGATTGCCATGAACTCAACGACAGCTTCTAGTACAATTAGTGCCTTAACATCAGTGTTTTGCATCGAAGGTTTGCCTGAAACTATCGTCAGTGACAATGGACCTCAGTTTGTTAGTGCGGAATTTAAACGGTTTTGTCGTGTGAATGGCATTCAGCATATTACCACTGCACCTTTTCACCCTCAGTCCAATGGTGAAGCAGAACGTTTCGTTCGAACATTCAAGTCTCACATGGAGAAGATGAAAGGTCAGCACTCCAGGCAGCAAGCTCTTCAAATTTTCCTGTCTACGTATCGATGCATGCCACGTGACGGCCCGTCTCCTGCCGAGCTGCTACACGGCCGCCGTCACCGCACTCTCCTTCACCTGCTGCAGCCTCCCACGCACGGAGTCGGTTCGTATGGCGCTACGCGTTTTCAGGTTTCCACGCCGGTGCTGTACAGGGTGTTTGCTGGAAACAAGAAGAAACTATGGATGCCGGGCATCATTCAGCGCGTGCTCGGGCGCAATATGTATGTTGTACGTTCTTCCACAGGGTCGGAGCTGCGGCGCCACGCAAACCAATTGCGTCTGCATAGGCCGCGCGATCCTGTCTCCGGTTTCTTGATTCCAGACCCAGTTCACCGCCAGGGAGCACAAACACATCGTTCGTCAACGGGTCCAGCGTCCCCGGACTACGAGATCGTCCCGATGGAGATCGACGCGACACCGCCGCTGTCGCCGCCGCAGATGACAGCGTTACCGAGAGGGTCTCCGGGACCGTGCGTGCCGCCGCCGCCTGGGCCACGCACCTCAGAAGTAGATGACCTGCTCCCTCTGGGCGGGGGGGTGCGCCCTTCCCCAGGTTTCGGTGGGTTCCCTGGAGGATCGCAAGGCGGATGCCGGGGCGCGGACGGCGTCTCGATCCCAGCCTCAGCTACGACGCCCGTCCCACCAGTAACGCCCCCGCCCAGGCCCTCCTCCCAGTGCCGTCGCCGTGGCCCTCAGCCCTACGCCACGACGGCGCGGCGGTTTGGGGCGGAGGGGTGTGGTGTCGCACAAGTACAAAGTGCGCGCCACCTGCTTTCGCCGCGCGCCGCCATGCACGCACGGCGCGGCGTTCTGAGGACGACAGCCACGAGCGCCCTCTGCGACAACGCCGCTCGTGGCCACCACTGAAGGACATCGGGCACTTCGGACGGAGATAGCAACCAGTTAGGACCTTCGTAATCAGATAGGCACCAGTGAGGACTTTGCTATCGTACAGGCACTAGGCAGGCCTCTAACAACTATGTATCAACATTCTGCAGTACTATGTAAAAGTTAAGTATTGTTACATTCTGTTCAATTTATATATCTTTCTAATTTACTCTAGTGTTTATAGTTTCTGGCTGCTCCCCTCCGTACCTGCACCAGCGTGCTATTTTTGTTCCTGTGTCGGTCATATTCCACTCGGCCACCGACACCTACGACGAGGCTGGGACACAAAAGCGGCGACGAAGTTGGGACACAAAAAGTGTTACTAGTATTTCTGCTCAGGAAGTAGGTATTGTTATTCGTTTTTCTAACGCACCCGATCCGTAGAATGAGAGTGGCCACGAGAACTATCTTTGGCACCATTACGTGCTTTCGTGTTTGTTAGATGTTTTCTTTGTGAATATTAATGCTACAGTTGTACGAATCTCATTTACATGGGAACTCGGAAGTAGATCATTATTTTATTCTTGAATCTCTCAAGAGGAAAGTACATAACACAAACCACTATAAATTGCTGTTCGCTGTCCGTGCTATTTATAAACGCTACTTCATTAAGTATTGTTAAACGATGATTACAAAATGAGGTGCAGCTAGAAGATACCTATGTCACCTCATTTATATTTTTATTTCAGCAGACTTTTTTCCACTATAGCTTTCTACATGCACAGACAAAACAATCTAGATAGACGGCTTGGATAAAACTGTTTTTCAAGACAAGTATTTTCATACATTACTTGCTGCCTGACACTAAATATAAGATTAACCTGGTGGACAGATATGTAATGCAATATATCAGACGTAGCACACGGTTTCCTTCCATAGACAAAATACATTTTAGCATATTCTACACCCAACTAGTGTTGACGTGTTAGGGATGGGATAAGATTTCGAACAGTGTTTATACACTGAAGTACACACGATCTACAAACAGTACGAATGAAAAAATCTGTTTTATATTACTGCATTCAAGAAGAAATAAACGGACAATAATAATTGAAAAGAAAATTAATTCATAAAAATTAATTCTTTTTGTTCGAATTTTATTATTTATTTATTTATTTAGCCTGATCAGATTAAGGCCATCAGGCCCTCTCTTACATCGGACCAGAGTTTGACACATACAATATTTCTTTACATGTGAGTTACCTATAACATAATAATGATTTTTACAGATGAACAGTTAATAACATTATTTATACAGGTTGATTACATGTAAAAGGATGTAAATAATAGGTAATAACTCAACTCTAAATATGTAATAACTTAACTCTAAATAGGAATAATACTAACAGTACCGCTGAGACACCTTCTGCTGCTGCTGGTGTAATAATAGAAGTAACAACATTGATATTAGCAGATACAATATTTACTTTTGAATATATCGAGACTGGTTAACGCATGGCGAATTCTGACAGAAGCAGTACCTGGCGAGAGCAATGGCAGTCGGAGAATATCTGGGAGGAGGAATGGATGTGACGTACCTTGACCGTAGGGTAATAAAGACTGGCGTCATTATTGCTTTAGTAGATAATCCATTAACTGTCGTTTGAAGCTGGCAGTGTTATTCAGTTCTCTGAAATACTGAGGTAGATTGTTCCAGAGCCTGGTTCCTGCTACTGAAAAGGATTTTGAGAAACCGGCTGAGTGATGGACAGGGACAGAAAGGGTTTTGCTCTGACAGGAACGAGTAGTTCTTTTATGTTGATCAGATAAGAGTGTTAAGGTCGAGGAAAGATATGAGGGACAGTGTACGTTGATAAGAGAGTAGAGGAAACAGTGTGTATGTAAATCTCTGCGCTTGTCAGCACGGAGCCAGGATAGTTGCTTATAAGATGGTGAAATGTGATCAAAGAGACGGATGTTACATATATATCGAACGCATGCATTTATGATTATTTCCTTGACGTCGTGAGCTTTCCCAAGAGAGACCTTGCAAGATAACATCACTGTAATCAATAATTGGAATTACAAGCGTTTGTATAAGTTTCCTTTTAAGATTGAGAGGAAAGAACTTCTTATATCTCTGTAGGGCATGAAGAGATGCTGATGCCTTCCTACACACGTCGGTTGTGTGCTCAGCCCAATTTAGTTTGTCGTCCATTATCACTCCCAGACTTTTTGCCGAGGGCGAAAAATAGATAGGTGTGTCATTTAATATTAATGATGTTTGAGATTCGCGGTATTTGTGGTTAATGAGTCTAGGATGACCTACCAGAATCGCTTGTGTTTTACTTGGATTGAGCTTTAATCCTATATTCTGTGCCCACTTTGATAGTGCTCATAGGTCAGAATTAAAATTCTCGATTGCTGCCTTCAGGGTTTTTGGTTTTGCACTTTTATCCACGGCCATTAAGTACATCCGATTGCCATAAAACTTTGGCAACTCATTGGCTGCACATGCGCGAAGGTTATAGGCATACTGAAATTCGGAGGGTGCTTTACAATTCGTTTTTTACTCCTTGACTGAAATGGAGAAACAGATATGAATGAAATTTGGAATGGAGATAGCTTATAACAAGCATTAATACATGGACTAACTTTCGCAAGCGGACAGTACCTTCCAATGGGTTCATACGTTTGTTTCTGTTCACTCTGCAACAGATGTATGGACCTGAATGAAATTTGCAATGCAAATAGCTCATGACTTGAATTAATGCAGGAGCTACATTTAGGACGCCACAGTACGGTGTATGGTAAAGGGTACCTTAAAGTATGTCAACAGGTTTGTTACTCTTCACACTGAAACGGCTGGACGGATTTCAATGAAATGTCGAATGAACATACCTTATACCCCGAATTAATAAAAGGGTTACGTTTCGAAAGCCTCCGCAGGTTACAAAAACATCGAAATTATTTCACTGGTCACCGTAAAAGTCACCACACAAATGTACGTTTTCATGAAGGAAATTTTATAATCTGCAAGTCAGTGAATTTAGCATACCGGAAGGTAACTTGCGACTTTGACACCATTTGACCAGTCACCATGAAACTCTGCCCTTATATGTATGTTTTCATATAAAGGAGGGAGAGGAGTAGTTGGAGGAGAAGGACAGAAACTGGAGGGAGGAGAAAGACAGAGAGAGATAGTATCTGAGGAGACGGACAGAGGGGAGAGGAAGACTCAGAGAGAGGAAATTTTGTCAGACAGGTAAAAGGACATAAATAGCGGGAGGGGAAGGAGGAAAAGGACCGACAAAGATACAGGAGGAGACAGGGAGAGGAATGGGTGAACAGAGAGAAGGGAAAGGATGAGGTGGACTAATGGAAGATTGTATGTTCGTGTATTTTTTCCGATGCCATAACGCTCATCTGATTCTAATAAAACTTCGTCGGCTTACTTCTAGCTCTTACGTGAAGGTTATGAACATAGTACAGTTAACTTACAGCAGGTGGCGCGTGTGTTGTACCGACAAACGTATTTTAAGGGCCACTGAAGTAGTGAGATGTTTGAATGTAATACAATGAAACAGATCAGTCACTTCACGTTTGCAAACTGCATCTAGAAAATCCGTGTTTTTCACTCGGCCAGTTGTATTTTTGGGGCTCACGACTGGGGCAGCCAAGAAATTTGCACCTGCCTGTCAGAATACACTCTTAACACGTGACCCAGCCAGCCACAGCGCGACCGGTCCAAAGTTTATCTTGATAGCTGTCCCTCAAGAAATCAGAGACGTTACGGTTCAGTCACAGATATACCCACTAACCACGCACTAACGACCTGGACTACATGCGCATATTGTTAATCTTGAATTTTGCCTACCAGCATCAACCAGTTATCTAAGTGACCTTGTCAACATTAATATTTCCACTCTTCCTACCTATTTATGCTTTCAAATTATCGATGTGATACCAGTAACTACTTATAAATGAATGCACGTTACTTATTATTAATGTGTATACATACACTACTGGCTGTTAAAATTGCTACACCATGAAAGATGATAAATGGATATTCTATATAAGAAACTCATTGTTCGATGGGGCGATCTATAAATGTTTAATAATGATTTTGCAGCCAAGATCGCATTTTTCAATTATTATGTTACCGGTTTCGGCGTGCTCGACGCCATCTTCAGACCTGTCGTATTTTACATAACTTCACAACATACGACTGGTCTGAAGATGGCGTCGAGCACGCCGAAACCGGTAACATAATAAATGAAAAATGCGATCTTGGCTACAAAATAATTATTAAATGGATATTCATTGGACAAATATATTATACTAGAACTGAGACGTGATTTTATTTTCACGCAATTTCTGTGCATAGATCCTGAAAAAACAGTATCCAGAACAACCACCTCTGACCGTAATAATGGCCTTGATACGCCTGGGCATTGATTCAGAGGTTGGATGGCATGTACAGGTAGAGATGTCCATGCAGCTTCAACGCGATAGCATAGTTCACAAAGAGTAGTGACTGTTGCCAGTTGCTCGGCCATCATTGACCAGACGTTTTCAGTTGGTGAGAGATCTCTAGAATGTGATGCCCAGGGCTGCAATCGAACATTTTTCCATATCCAGAAACGCCGGTACAGGATCTGCAACATGCGGTCTTGCATTATTCTTCTGAAATGTAGGGTTTCGCAGGGATCGAATGATGGGTATATCCACCTGCCGTAAGACATCTGAAATATAACAGCCACTGTTCAAAGTGCCGTTGATGCGAACAAAAGGTGTCTGATACGTGTAACCAATGGCACACCATACCATCACGCCAGTGTGGCGATGACGAATACACGCTTAAAATGTGCGTTCAACGCGATGTCGCCAAACACGGATGCGACCAAAATGATGCTGTAAACAGAACCTGGATTCGTCCAAAAAAATAAGGTTTTGCCATTCGTGCACCCAGGTTCATCGTTGCGTATGCCATCGCAGGCGCTCCTGTGTGTGATGCAGCGCCAAGGGTAACCGCAGCCATGGTCTCCGAGCTGATAGTCCATGCTGCTGCAAACGTCGTCGAACTGTTCATTCAGTTGTTTGTTGTCTTGCAAACGTCCCCATCTGTTGACTCAGGGATCGAGACATGGCTGCACGATCCGTTATAGCCATGCGGATAAGATGCCTGTCATCTCGACTGCTGGTGATACGAGGCCGTTGGGATCCAGCACGGAGTTCCGTATTGACCTCCTGAACACACCAATTCAATATTCTGCTAACAGTCATTGGATCGCAACCAACGCGAGCAGCAATGTTGCGATACGATAAACCGTAATCGCGACAGGCTACATTCAGACCTGTAACAAAGTCGGATACTTGATGGTACGCATTTATGGTCCTTATGCGAAGCATCACAACAACGTTTCACCAGGCAACGCAAGTAAACTGCTGTTTGTGTATGCGAAATCGGTTGGAAACTTTCCTTTTGTCAGCACGTTGTAGGTGTCGCCACCGGCGCCAATCTTGTGTGAACGCTCTGAAAAGCTAATCATTTGCATATCACAGCATCTTCTTCTTGTCTATTAAATTCCTCGTCTGCAGCCAGTCGTCTTGTGGTGTAGCAATTTTAATGGCCAGGAGTGTAGCCTGTAAGGTTCTGAAATTTCCTGCTGCCTTACAAATCTACAGAAGTGTCTGTCTCCGATTATTCTGAAAAAATATGTTCAAATGTTTGTAGAGCTTATGGGACTCAACTACGGGGTCATTAGTCCTTAAACGTACGAACTACTTATGAACTAGGTTATACTAAAGATGGCAGAAACATCAATGTCCGAGGGGAGATTCGAACTCCCGACGGCAGCGGACGTGCAGACCGTGACTGACATGCCACAGACCGCTCGGCCACCGCGGCCGGACTATTCTGACATTTGAGTTTGGTTATAAAGCATGAAGAGGTAAGGTACTCGTATATTTCTCAGCAATGGTAAAACGGTCCCACCAAAATGGGGTTAAAATGTAAAAACTGCGTTAACGTAGACATTAGTGAAGAGATTTTAACGATTTTTCTTATGACAGTTACGGCGGGATGAAAGAGAAAGAGAAGGGTGTAATTTCTTTAAAGTTCGAAAGACTTAATTGTCCTAAAGTAACTACATAAGTTTCTAACATTTCCCGTCTATCCACCCACGGTTCTCTTACCAAGACACTGCCAGTCAATGCTTCTATTTGTGATAGAAAAAAGCACGGCACTTGAGGGGCCGTGTTTCTTCGTATGGTATGAAGACGAGGGTTTCTGTTCACTAACCTGGTATCTTTTTCGCTACAGTAGTCTCCTGCACAAAAGCAGCACTCAGGTCGTAGATTTTTTTTGTAAGGCTAAAATGGTAGTGTAATATAGCTAGGCTTTGATACTACAATGATTTTTTCTCTCGAATATTAGTGATATCAAAGCTGAGTTGGTTAAGGTTTAGGAGGCGATCCAGTTATGATATTGTAAAAAGATATAAAAAAGCCAACATCGCTGATCATCAATTTTTATTTACGACGACCAGTTTCGGTGAACTACGTCAACATCATCTGGTCAAATAAAATATTTTACAAGGCCATAATGTTGTAATGTCAATCAATTGTTATATAACAATTTACAGTGCATAGGTATTTACAAGTTGTACAAAAACCAGACAGCGGTTGTCAGAGTTGAAGGGCGTGAAAGGGATACAGTGGTTGGAAAGGGAGTACACCAGGATTGTAGTCTTTCTCCAATGTTATTCAATTTGTACATTGAGCAAGCTATAAAGGAAAGCAAGGAGAAATTTGGAGAAGGAATTAAAGTTCAGGGGGAAGAATTAAAAACATGGCGTTTTGCCGACGACATAGTAATTCTGTCAGATACAGCAAAGGACCTGGAAGAGCAATTGAACGGAATGGACAATGTGCTGAAAGGTGCATATAAGATGAACATTAACAAGAGCAAAATTAGGGTAATGGAGTGCAGTGTAAGAAAATCAGGTGATGCTGAAGGAATTAGATTAGGTAATGAAGCAATTAAGGAGGTAGATGGGTTTTGTTACTTGGGCAGTAAAACAACAAGTGATGGTCGCAGTACAGAGGATATAAAATGCAGAATGGCAATGGGTAGAAAGGCGTTCTTGAAAAAGAGAAATTTGTTATCAGCGAATATTGATTTAAGCGTAAGGAAGTCCTTTCTGAAGGCATTTGTATGGAGTGTTGCCTTGTATGGGAGTGAAACATGGACGATAAACAGTGTGGACAGAAAGAGGATAGAGGCTTTTGAAATGTGGTGCTACAGAAGAATGCTGTTGGATCGCGTAACTAACGAGGAGGTACTGAACAGAATTGGGGAAAAAGAATTTTCTGGCATACCTTGACTAAAAGAAGAAATAGATTGGTAGGGCACATTCTTAGACATCAAGGAATTGTGAATTTAGCGTTGGAGGGAAGTGTGTGGGGTAAAAACCGCAGAGGAAGACCAAGAGATGGATACAGTAAGCAGATTCAGACAGATGTAGGTTGCCGTTCTTATGTGGAGATGAAGAGGCTTGCTCAGGATAGGGTATTGTGGAGAGCTGCATCAAACCAGTCTCCGGACTGAAGACCACAGCAACAACAGGTGCACTATGTCATTATAATAAAACATAATTATCACAGTGAGTCACTGTGATAATTATGTTTTATTATAATAACATAGTGCACCTATGCACTGTAAATTGTTATATAACAACTGATTGACATTACGAGATTATGGCCTTGTCAAATATTTTATTTGACCAGATGATGTTGACATAGTTCAGCGAAACCGGTCGTCGTAAATAAAAATTGATGATCAGCGATCTTGGCTTTTTTATATCTTTTTACAATATGATATCAAAACATTTTTTCCTTTTATTTATTCAGGACGACCGGTTTCGACACTCTAAGATGTCATCATCTGGTCGCATTGACAGAAAACCGCTTATTATAGTGCTCCACATAAAATCTAGTAGGTATACGGATGATATTTATAGATAAAATCATGTGCTGGTGAATAGTCAGATATAAAATGCATGTCTGGTCAACATTAAAACAGTAAAATATACATAAAATAACCACCATAGTGCACTTGTTACTTAGTTTTATGGAGGTGCTCAACATTTGGCTTTCGAAAATCAGTCACGTGAACTCCCTCGCCCCGAAACTTTGCCCAAAACTCACTTTTGTATACGCCATATTGCTTTCTATATTTGATTATTTTCTTATTATAATTCAAGTGTTGTCATTTCAAAGCAATGACGCACTGACAATTATCAAAATCATGTCGTTGTTAGAGCAATGAATTAAAATCTCATGTCTAAAAATGCCATGTTAGCAGGTAACACCTACCAACGATGTTACGAGAATTAGGGATTACTCTGGCAGCTGTTTGGTGTAGCGTAATTGGCAGAAAATTAGTTTGTGATGCACGAACATCTTAGACCTTGGTTTGAAACTTGGCGCGCACCGTGGATCAGAGCGCTCGGTCGGAGGGTTGTCGGTGTGGTAGCTCAGCGTGCTCTGTCAAGAGTTCTCGACGCCCTCTGTAACGAAACAACTGAGTGAGCGACGAAACAATCAAACTTCATCAGAATAAACACAAAGGAAAGATGAGACCGAAGAACCAATGAAACGACAGGAAAAGGATGAGGGCTCAACGCCATCTGTAATAAAAGAAACTGAGCAAAATTCTCAGCGAATAACCCAGACTGAACATAAACAAGCGACTGCAAAGCATCGATCGAACAAAAGAATATAAATAAATAAAAATTAAAAAATTAAAACCATGAAACTGCCATTTTTCCATCTTGTTTCCTAAAAGGTTTTCGCAGACACTTGTTAATTAAATACAACTATATCCTGCACGATTCTGATTTGTTCAAAGGTAACATCGCTTTCTCTGAAAAGTGATTTTTTTCTAATTTGTGAACATATCATGAAATACATACCAACGAATTGCAAACATAAACATCTTTATCAATTGTACACAAACTGTGGACATACTTTTACAAGACTGTTGTAAATGAAGTTATGATAATAGTAAGTTTGTATATAGATTAAATACTGGTGCTTTGTGAAATTTGGTATTACCACACTTATTCCGTTTATTATTTTAGCTGCAAAAGGAAACGTAGTCATGGTTTGAAATAGAATACATGGTCTTTATTTTCGCGCAGAACATAGTAAGATAAATTCATAACTACAGAAAAGGTAATACAATGTACGTTAAAATCGTCCATAGCAACCATGCCAAAGACAAACATTTTAGTAACCGTATTGATTTTAATTAATGACTTTCAAAATATTCCGTTAATAGTGAATAATTGTTTAGAATAAAAAACAGGTACTTTTTTGCAATGTATGGACCTTCCTTCCCTTTCATTAAGGCACGACAGTTGCTACAAAAATCTAGGACTCCATTTATGTATGAAATTACCGGTATCAGCATGTTATTTAGAATATTTATTATTACAGTATCCTCTCCGTTTTTGTGCAAATGTTTCATAAGACCAGTTTTCAATTCGTTGTTACATATTTGACGGCATGTTCACGAAGTAGAAGAAACGCACATTTTAGCAGGAGCACTCTTAAATCTGCACAACAGTAAACATTGCAGATGATAGTTGTATTTAATTAATAAGAGTGCCGAAAACACTTTTAGGAGCCAAGACGGAAAAAAATGGTATCGACGGGTTTCGAACTACTGACCACATACATCAAATAGTAATGCGTTGTCCACTACACCACGGTGAACAACTAATTACGATAGTTTCCATTAAAACTCCTACTAATGCTGGCAGTTGCTAACAGCTAAAATGACCATTTTAGACACTAGATTATAATTTATCGTACTATGAACGACGTGCGCCACTGTTTTAAAATGACAAAGCGTTAGTTACAATTAGAAAATCATAAAATACAGGAAGCAAGATGGCGATGCAGAGAGAGTTCTTGGCGTGACATTTACTAACGTCTGGTTTACGTAAAATGAAGAGACGGTTCCAAATCGCCGTTGTTTTTGCAAATATATCTGTAAGGATGCTATATATATATATATATATATATATATATATATATATATATATATATAGAGGAGAGTTGTAGAGAATTTTCTCCTCTACAAATTCGGATATTCGATTTTCGTGTCGGATTAACGGTTTGTTTGCAATTACAATTACATGACAAAAGGCTTTCTTTTTAGTGTTACTAACGTATTTTTTGTCCGAAAAATTTGAAAAGGGGAGGTACTGGTGACCAACAATTATGTCTGTAATACGTAGTGCTACCGGTTGAACGGTTCGACTTAAAAGGCGGGAACACGTTTCGTACAGACAAACAGACATCGCAATATCATATTATTTTTTCAAATATCTGTGAAACGATGAAATATATGAAAGAATCGTAAGAGACTTTTCTGCTCTACCGATCTGTGTATTCAATTTTCGTGTCAGATGAACGGGTTAAGACATAATTTTCATTTAAATTTCGACCTGTAAAATGGCGATCCCAAAGGTCCACTTTTAGTGTTACAACCGCAACTGGGCGAAATCATTGTAATCACATCCATAATCTGGAAGTTGTCGCAATTTTTCTATTTAGCATTGTGGAGGATCTGTTTGAAATATTCATGTATTATAAAATATCCAAATTTCAGAAAAGTTGGCGAGTGACAGTTTTAAACGTGTTGCGAAGTTGCAACGAAATATAGGATACTGCACTGCGTTTCTCTTAATTTTGTTCGAATCAAATGTTGGTAAATCTAAGAGGCATAACTACTTTGGAAATCAGTCCCTAAGCTTACAAACTACCGTACTTAAACTAACTTAAAGTAACGTATGCTAAGGACAACACAAACACCCATGTCCGAGGTAAGATTCGAACCTCTGACGCGAAAAACCGCGCGCTCCGCAGCAAGGCGTCTTAGAACGCTCGGCCACTCCACCGCGACATCACTTTGTCTTTCCTCTGTAGTTACCTTAAAGTATGAAGTATCGGATCATTAACCTGACCGCTCACTGATTACCATTCTTCCAATCTGCCGTATTCGTTGTCCCGAATAACTTCACAATAACCTCCTTCACTAAATGCGACTGCTTTCTTTATGACTTTCTGATAACGATGCAGGCAGAAGCGTAGAACCGGAAGCTCTCACGCTTGTGGGTTTCACTGTTGGGAAAAGAGTGACGACAAATTAAACCCTCGAACGGAAGAAAGTTTTACGGAGCGAAAACTAAACCGTTCCAGAAATCGAATCACTGCCCGTTGCTGTTGGCGACTGTCTAGACGCTGACGCGAATGCGATTGCTGACGGAGCAAATAAGATTCCGCGAGCTCAATTGGAAGGGGTGAAAGTCGGACTCTCGGAATTGAGGTACGGCGGATGACGTTGTAAAACTCTGGCGGCTGGTGCAGCTATAAATCGAGTGCGGAAGATAGGGCCGAGAGAGAGAGAGAGAGAGAGAGAGATGTCTCAAGTCTCGGGCTGCGAGGCTAGCGAGGAACAGCGCGCCGCCAGCCATCAGACGGGCAGAGGTGTTTAGCGCCAGGGCGGGGCCATCATATGCCCGGGCGGTGGAGTGGGGCGCTTGGTCGATGGCGCCGCCTGGCAGCCGGTGGCCGTATTAAAGTTTTAGGGCTGATGGGCCGCCGCCGCCCCGGTCGGGCTTTACGGGCTTCACCCCCCACCCCCCACAACCCCCTGTCCCAGTGGCCTGATCACCACCCTCGCCGCCGATGCCGTTGACGCCTCTGTCTCCAAGCCGTCCATCAGCTCTAGGGCTCTCCCTCTCTGATCACTGGAATGCCTCAGACTCGGCCAACCGGTTCGGTTGGAAATTGGCAGGTTGTTAGTGCAGAACCTAAAACGAAGCATAAAGGTATTTTAGCTTTCAGCCCTCCTCCTGTTTTTTGAGGAAATCTACAAGTTATGAGGAGTAATCAAATCAGTATTAATGGCACCGACAGTTAACTATAAATAGAACAGTTTTTATCAAATGCATTCTAATTTACATTACTTCCAGACGTCACATAAAGTCGTTGATGAGGTATGCGCCCATATCGATAATCTATATCTATAAATGTGAATGTCTGTTCGGTGTACGTTCATCACGTCTGAACCACAAGACATAAAGAGCTAAAAAATTGTACAGTTACTAACGTCTACCCGGGGAAGGCTTTAGGCACGGTTTTATGGCGATCGGATAGCTATATATATATTAATGTGAATCTCTGTTCGGTGTACGCTTATGACGTCCGAACAACAAGACGCAGAGACTTAAATATCTATACCCGAGAAAAGTTTTAGGCACGGTTTTATACCGATCTGATAGATATTTAGTAATTCGATGACTATAACGCGAAATGCGTAAAAATAATTACTCTTTGAAAATTATGTTTACTCTCTGAAAATGGTTTTATTGCTTACATTGTTACTTGAGTGTTGATAATGATAAAAGGGTGGAGTATATTGGGATGGAAAGTTATCGGTGTATATAAAATTCTAAGTGTGTGTATGTGTGTGTGTGTTAAAATTCCGCTCTGCAGCGAAAACAACAGAACGCAAACGAATGGTCTGTGTGTGTAATTGTTGTCCGAAGTCTCCCGTTGTACACCAAAGCAGTTCCATGCTGATAGCTATAAGGGGGTCGAAGATATGGTGGTTGAAAGTCGTCAATCTATAAAAAAATCCGATCTGAAGGTCAGCGATGACGTTTGCGACTCTATAGCAAGGAGGTTACATCCAGCGAAACGTGATGCTACAGACCATATCTTTGGTCTATGTGTGCTACAATGTCATCAGTTCTTTATCTGTAAGGATAAGCATACGTTTAATTTAATATTTTACAATGAATGTTGATTAAAAATGTTTGTTTCTAAGGAAGGTATTGTATTTCATTTCATCCTTCAAAACCAGTCTCATAGCACAATACTGAAAGATAGCTTATCTATCATAATCAACCAACACGCGAGCGGAGCCGTGGGTTTAAGCTAGTAATTGATAAACAGTGCTATTAGGACGCTGTGTAAAATTATAGGGCCACAAATAGTGATGTGGTCATGCGTTTATTGACGCGTTTCGATTAAATCATCTTCAGAATATGTAAAGTTACAAACAACGGTAAGATAGAGAACTGTATGGACAAAGGAGATACCAAAGTACATTACAAACACAAATATCTTAACTACGTACCGGGAGGGGGGAGGGGGTTAACGTAATAAAGTTGTATGGCGTCAAGGCCCCGCTGAACATTACCCAGCATCGTCAAAGTAAACGGTAGACGCCACGATGTGGCTCTAGTGTAAATGACAGAGGTAAGAAAATAGAAACTATATAAAACCAAGTAGAAAGAATGAGTACGAAGTTTTTCGCGACGTAGTTCTTGCGTAAAATACTGTCGGTGTTCTTGCCGCGTCAAATATGGGTAGGACGCGGAGAGAACACCGAGAGTATTTTACGCAAATAGAAAGAATGTCCTACAAATATGTAAGTTTCAAATGGAGAAGACAGGACGATACAATACAACTGTATGCAGCTCCAATTGTTAAACTCACACACCTATGGTGGTGCCTCATGGCATGGAGAGGACAGAAAGGCGGGAGACCAGGACGTATTGAAATGGAAGTAAAATTGACGGATACTGTCAGCTATTATAAAAAATCAGTATTTAACGTTTGACATGATAAAATCCCTACGTTTCAGTAGTAGGGTTACACATATCTGTCATAAAACAAGCGGAGGTTAAAAGTAATAGAATAAGTACAATTGTCATGAAGTTTTTTTTTAATTTTTTTATACATAAGTCATAAAACACCCGCGAGTTAAAATGAAAAATGACAGATGAAATTATAAACAATTATAAATGAAATGGAGTAATGGAATATGACAGATAAAGTATAAACAATTGTCATAAAATGGAGTAAGAGCGATTAAAATGCCTACGTTACATTAGTAGGCTCACAAAGATAGGACAAATGAACTAATAAACACTTGTCGCAAAATGGAGTAAAAAGTAACTGAATGTCTACGTTACACTAGTAGGCTTATAAAGGAAAGTATTTTAAAACTATTTAAAATGTCAGATATAAAATAGCAACCACTGCCATAAAGTGGGAAACATAAGTCAAGTTAAAATAAATATATTTTACAACTGCTATTTATATCTGCCACATCTACCGGACTTAGGATGTGAGCAAATAGTTAAAAATGTTTAAGTACCACTGGCGTGCTGTCCCAGTTTGTTCATTAAGTACTTTTTCTGGGTCTACTTTCCTGTGGGAGTGAAGCTCTACCTCTTCCAAAATGTCAAGGGTTCGGCCTTTAGGTTGAATCTGCAAGATTTCCATATTGGTTGCCACGTCCGAAATGTTATGGTTCTCTTCTCTGAGGTGGATTCCAAGGGCACTTTTGTTCCTACATGCTCGAAATAGAATCCCGGTACAGTGTCTTCGTCTCATGTTGAAATACAATAAGAGCCATGGCGTCTAAAACGACGATCTGCTTATATAATGACGCTTTGAAAAAAAATTCTGGCGACATAGATAATAATTGCCATTTATTTTGCATGTTACTTCCAAATAGAAATATCCTCTTTCCCAGTTGATGGGGAATGGATTTTTGTTAATTACGAAACTGATACTACGGTGCATCTCGACGTTCTTCAATTGGCGTTACCAGGTCCCTGTTAAAGATATTTAACAGTGCGCTGTGTCGGAAGGGTAGTTACGAATAATATACGGATCCGCCGACTACATTCCAAACGTCGTAAATAAACTGCAGAACAGATTATTTCAGCTGTGAGGGGATGGCGGTGTGGACATTGGTCTGTGTGTGTTGTTCTTGGTGTAAGTTAGTTTAAACAGTTCGTGAGCGTAGTTTGGACCCTCAGAATTGCCAACATTTGAATTGGAAATTGTTTGAGCTGCTCTCCTGAGTAGTTCTCGCTTTGCCGCCTTAAGCGGACTGTAGAATGAAAATCCAATTCAACGGAAGCGATTTCCTGTTCTACCATCACCAGACGCTATTCACATTTTGAGCATGTTTTATACCTGAATACTGTTTTCCTTAAGAATATTTTTATTGGCACCTATACACTAATGAAAAGACACCGTGACACTGATTACCAACGCGAATATTCATAAGGAATTTCTTAAGTTGCGAGCATATAGTCCCAATCAAGCTAAGAGTACAAAATAATTTTTCCCACTGACCGGAAGCTAAAACATAGCACCAGCGGGAAAGTTAAGCAAGGAAACAATTGAAATGGAAGTTCTGCTGCAACTTCCAAGTAAATGAAAGGAGAATATGAAACAAGGAACAAAAGTCAAGACACTAATGTCAGGAATATGTATTTCAATCAATAAATACTAAAGGGACGAATCATATACTCATACTTGTTATAGTAAAATAACAATAAATTCGTGCGGCTCAGTAGTCGGTTTGTAAGTCTTTCATTTAGACCTTGACGTCGGCATCTCGCGTATCCATACACTAACCATGTTATCCAACCGGGGAAAAGGAACGTACATTTTCACGTGGAATTCAAACCATGTGTCGTTTCCGGCGACTCGTGGCATTTTTGAGCGATGGAAACTGAGTGAAAACGAATACTAAAAAGTACTGATCCGACGGGGTTTTGGAATAACAACCCCTCGGTTTCCAATCGAATGCATTTTTCTTCTTTTTTCCTCTTCTTTGGATAGTTTGGTTCTTTACAGTCTTTGGTGGCATTTGTTTGTCCTTAATAGATTATGTGTTGGCTCAGTTTTTTTTATTACATAGGGTGAAAAATTAAACCGAGACCACTATAACAGAGATATTTTGTAAATAAAAGTTAAAAGCACTTGATGAATTAGCTTTCCACTTTGTAGACTCCCAAAAGCAGAGCGGGGCTAGAGAAACAGGAACAAGGTATAATAAGCGTGGATAAAATAGTATTTCTTTACAGTATCACAGAGCTGACGAAGAAATTTAGTAGTTTCTTCTCAGATTTCCATTCTGACGACCACTCTAGATTCAAGCGATAATTATTTTAAAGTATAATTGTTAAGTTGTTAATGATTTCATCACTTGGCATCAAAACTAACTCAAGGGACAAGACATACTACAATTTTATCTTATAGTGTGTTAGAAGTTCTTAATAACCTGCACAACTGCTACTAATATGAGTAAAAGGCTTTAAATTCTCACGGCATATGTGCACAAGCAGCGGTATGTAGATACTAATGTATATACTGACAGAAATAATGTAATTATCTGATAAATTCACACTGCTCAACTGTAGTTTTATAACTGAAGAATTGGTTCAAAGAATGGAAATTTCATAATGTTTTCACATCCGGATGTAATAGCTAGATTCGTGTTTACATCTTTCTGATGTTGGACTACTATAATTTCTGTACCAGAACCTAGCTTATAGTTGATCATTTCATTGTCGGCCACATGCCTTCGCCATCCCTAGTATGTATGCTAAGCGCATCTTACAACACCATCACAAGGTCGGTGTATCTTGTCTTAGTTGTCCGAGGGATCGCTTCTAGTTCTGCAATGTATGCGTTTAGTTAACTCCTTCAGCCGTACACCTTTAACGAATACGGTCTAAACTACTTCACCTCTGTAACCCCACGTGAAAAACACTAAGCTAGACCGTAGTTCAAACTCCGTATTAAACAAAAATCAGTTTCCCAAGAACTGCTTCAGAAACAGGCAGAACACTTGGCAATCAGTCACTCTGTCGCCACAAAACGTTTTACAAATTTTCATTTAATAAAAAGTGCAAGTTGACAGTAACGTGACTCTTATTGTACTCGAAACGATAAAACAGATGGTGCTCGACTGGGATTCTTTTTCGGACATCTGTTGAAGAATTCGATACTATCTGAACCATATACTTGAATCATTTCGTTGCATCCTTCGAGATTGCAGATTCGTCTAGGTCTCCACGAAAGGCGCGTAAATGGATTGTAATCATGGACAAGCACAAAAAGATTTATTATTTCACTAGCTGTAAACCCGGCGTTGCCCGGGTGTTTATTTATCCTACACTATCGTAGTCCACATCCCCTTCCCCCCTCCTCTCTCTCTCTGCATCCACCTTTTTCTCTTCCATCTCTCTGTTCGTTTCCACCTTACCCTCCCTCGGCAAAGTTTTCTGAAAGGTACCCTCTGTAATGTACCATACAAACATTTATGTACCGAGTGATCTTCCTCTTGGTTCATATGTCATGTGTGCAAAACTTCATAAAGATTGGAACAGAACTATGGATTTCGTAAAATTCCGTAAGTTAAGTACCCTCCACCGTGCAACGCCCGAAATTTTATACAGACAGTGACATTCCTCTAGTTTTTAAGGTATAGTGTGCAAAATTTCATCAATACGGAAAAAAAACTATAGATTTCAATGAAATAGAAACGCAGGTTCACATTGAAAAATGCAGTTTGTTGTTCTCAAATATTCCAGTTTTATTTCATATAACCCTTGTTCTTAGAATAACGAGAAACAAAAAAAGCAAAAAAGGGATCTGGGTAAAGTGTCGAGCCGTTCTCAAGTTATGGCACGACCAAGGTATGTAGAGACCCATTTTTATGTTCCAAAGTACCCTCCCTCATGCACCGTATGAAACATAAGGTAGACGGTGACCTTTCTATTGTTTCGATGTTCAAGCGTGCGAAATTTCGGAATTAAATTGTAGATTTCGTGACTCTGTAGGAGAAGTACGCTCCGCCATGCACCTATCACGAAATAGTTTCTTCGTTTTCTACCTGTGAACTACATTGCTGCCAAATTTCAGTGAGTGAGTCTCCTTTCGAAGTTTATTTTTTTATTTTATTTTATTTTATTTTATTTATTTATTTATTTATTTATTTTTTTTTTTTTATTTTTTTTTTTTTCAAGCCTGTTGACACAGTTTTCCGGCATCTACATCTAGTGAGCGGTAGACTTGTTTTCGTTTCATAATTTTATTGGAGGGAGGTCAGTTACAAAACGCTTCATAAATGTCCGAAATTACATGCAAACTTTGTTGCAGGGTCAGAAACCTTCGTGGGCATGCGGTGAACAGTTCACCAAAGTTTCATTGCAATCGAATGAATGGTTTATAAACACATAGAGGACATACAGACAAACATTCATTTATATATATTTGAAGCCCTAGAGAGAGCACACTGGCATACGAATGAAAAATAATAGTCTCCACATGCATTATCAATAACTTCCATAGGTACCGTTGTTTCTAGGCACTGACGCGCCTATCGTCATTCCAGTTAACCCTCACCATTTTATGCCTATGCGCGCATAGGAAGGGCGTCACTTGGATGGGGTCCGATTTTCGGCCTGGTTTAATGTAGTTATATTCTTATAACACAATAAAACATCTTATTTAATTAAAATATGGCAGTCTAGATTGCACGGTGTTGAGCAGTTGACGCCTGCTTCGGCCACCGTCAAAGTCCACCAACAAGGTGCCAAAGGCCTGAAGATGGTCCTGTAGGGCCGAAACCGGTTTCCAATAAAGATATCAGCAACTTGCGATCTATACTGTCATATTGTAATTATTCAATATTATAAGACCACTGTTTCCAAAAATTATTAAAAAAATTACATCTTGTTGTTGATGAATAAATTCGACTGCTAACATCTATCTTCAGTTATTTATCACACGATTAGGTGCTAGTTTCGTATCTCCTGACGTCATGGCCAGTTTTTTCCTTGTTATTAGAATCATAGTATAGTGATCCGAAAGTATATTTTGTTTCAAGTTCAATCTTGCGAAATGACTCTTGTGGTAAAAGCTCCGACATTTCCCACTTCTTTATACGTAGTCAGCAATGAGTATCATTGTCATTATGGAGTATCGACAAGACACTAATGCCTTCTTAGGTTAGCAACGACTGGAGGTGGTGGGCTTGATTCCAGAAACAATATGAGGTAGTTTCTGAATGTGAAAATATTTTGCTAGCACCCACCTACACAGGTAGGCATGACCATCCCAATAAAATAAGAGAAATCACATCGAAAACGGAAAGATTAAGGTGTTCTTTCTTCCCGTGCGCTATTAGCGAATGGAACGGTAGAGAAAGGTTATGAAATTGGCTAATGAACCCTCTGCCAGGCACTTAAATGTGATTTGAAGAGTATCTCCTTAGATGTAGATGTCATATCATATCAAGTTCAAATATGTGTACAAATATTTGTTCAGGTGTGAGCGCAGAGAAATTGTTGGTGCTATGAAGTTAATATTGAAGTTTCCATCGATCCTTTATATGGAAGACAAAACGGATCTAGTATTAGTGGCAGAATTTAAAAGAGCCCTGGATCATTTGTAATCGAATAAAGCAGAAAGAATATATAGTATTCCATCGGAAATCCTAAACTTATTGCGGGAAGTGGCAACCAAATATGTGTTCGTGTGTGGAATGAAAAAGGCTTGCCAAGTAACTTTACAGTTTCCGAAAAAAAAATCACCCGCACAGTTCTATGATAAGAATGACAGCTAAGTGTAAGTGGATCCGATCAGTCAACTTAACAGCACATGCATCCAAGCTACTGACGAAGATACTGCTCAGAAGGATACGACGGAATACTGACGATTTGTTAGGTGGAAGTCAGTTTCACTGTAGGTAAGAAAATGAGACCGATCAGGTAGTCTTGACGTTGTCGCTTGATAATGGAAGCAACAATGAAGAAAATTAAAGACGCATTCGCAGAATTTTTCTACTTGGAAAGAGCGTTCAACAATGCAAATTGGTATATTCTCGTAAAAAATACGAGCGTGCTGTCGGAAAAGAGAGACAATCATCACATGTCGATAGCGCTGTAATGAAACAAGTCTGAAAAGGAGGAGAGGTTCGTGGCACTCGGTTCGTATTCCAGCTACGATGATTGGATGAAAATATTTTGCTTAGCCCGAAGCAGAGCACATTTTATGGCTCCTGCAGCAGCTCACTGTAGCTGTGTTAATGAATGTAAACGAAGTTTGAAAGGCGAGCCGGATTTCAAGCGAAGGCAATTTTCACCAATCAGTTACATTCATTTGCAAAATCTGTCAAGTGGACTGAAATTAAAGCTTAGATAATAGCTCTCATTTTCGTGAACAGTTTGGATTTTTTTCGCTTTTCCATCGAGATTTTTGAATAGCATCGTTGTTGTTGTTTTAAGTGGACTAAACAGCTAGGTCATCAGTCCCCATTGAATAGCATCATTTCTACACTTTACGCGTATGCGTATCGATTGAAACTCCATACGCTTGTCAATAAATGGATGGCGTTGAAATGAAAAGTTTTAAATGAAATTATCATTCACTGTTGTTGATGTATGGTTGTTTAAAGGAAAGCTGAATTCAGCACGTCGATTCTGAGTGACGAACCAGAGGTGACAGAGCTAAGTCGGCTCTAAGGGATGGGGGACTGGGGGGGGGGGGGCGGTGAGAGACCGTTCCGTCGGACAGGCCGGCAGATTTTGGGAGCAGCAATTTCCTGAATTTTTACTTAGGTCCAATAAGTTGAATTAAACAAGACACTGAAAAGTGGAAGTATCTTGCGTAAATGTAGAATTGTGAAAATAAGTTGGATACAGAAATTGTAGCAGAGTGATACACTTTGTTACAGACAAACAAACAACACTGATTATGCGTCATCTTACAAGTACAAAAAACATGCAAATTTACGGCGTATAATGTGTTCGGCAGCGTTCGTGCGCTTCCGCGTGACGTGAGTGTCGATCTTGAGAAACGGTTAGAAGGACCGCGTAGTTTTGCGTTCGACTACGTCACTATACATCTACATGTACTACCATGCGCAAAAAAATCCGAACGACCTGAATTGCATTCCGCCTGATGTGCATGCAACCCAACTAACGTACGTGTCTTGCGGGTACTCTGCTCGCTCCGCGGTATAGTCCTTCGACTATTCATAATGGATCCACTGCAGACAACTGCTATTTATGACAATCACTCCAGTTGTAAATTAACACCACGATTTTGCAAAAAATGTTCAAATGTTTGTAGAGTCTATGGGACTTAACTACGGTGTCATCAGTCCCTAAACTTACAAACTACTTATGAACTACTTACAACTAAGGACGGCACAAATATCCATGCCCTAGGGAGGATTCGAACCCCCGACCGTAGTGGCCGTGCGGACCGTGACTGGAACGATTTTGCAAATACAAGGAAACACGTTATTAAGTTCTTAACGTTTATTAAATCCAATTTATTACAATGACATATATTAAGTATTATCACACTTATTACAGTCTGATATAACAAACTCCGTCACATAAAACATTAATTAATCCTTAAATAACATTTAATATTGTTACAAACAACAGATTTTTACTATAGTATCGGAAATCCTAAAGTCCTGTAGAAATTCGAAGTACTTTTGTTCTCTAAATAGTCTTCTCACAATTGCGGAACGTCGTTCCACTGGCGAGCGGATTTTTATTAACCGATTGTAGAACTAGCCAGGTAATAAAAACTCAATTAACAGCAGCAAACGCACTATGGAAACTTTAATATTAACTGCGTATCACCAACATTTTATCCATATTCATACCTGAAAAATATTGTACACATCTTGGAATGTGAATTGATATGACAAACTACCTTGTTCTGGAATCAAAACAACCACCTGTAGCCGTAGCTAACTAAGCAATGCATTCATGTCTTATAGATACTTGATTATGCCTAAGATTGTCACAGCTGACGAAGCATGAAGATGTGTGAAATATTGGAGATTTCCTCACAAATATCAAAACGCGCAAATAAAATCATATCAAATGCCAATTCTAAAATATATTTATTTATTTACTTATTTTTTTACTGAACCAGGAACTTAATAATCACCGTTATTTCCCTAATCACAAGCTCCCAGACTCAGTTCTGTGTGGGACTGACATACGAGGCTGCTCCTGTCGGAGTTTCGAGTCCTTCCTCGGTCAGGGGTGTATGTGTTGTCCTTAGATTAGATTAAGTAGTTCTAAGCCTAGGGACTGATGACCACAGTAGTTTGGTCCCATAGATTTACAAACATTTGATTTTGAGTTACATACCCGGTATCTCAATGGAAGATAACTAAGTGAAGTCAGATGTTAGTAGTCTAATTATTTCACCAGCAGCGGGACGTTTGAATCTGTAATCAGGATATAATTACGTTATGCGTCACCGGGAATCGAACCCCGAACCTACAGGTGTCCTTTCGAAGCACGAATGGACGTTAAATTTCAAATGTTAACTCAACGGGAATGACGATGCGTGCGTGTCTGAGTAGTAACAACAGCACATATCGTTATAATAATAATAATAATAATTTCGTGTTGCTCAGAGTCCTGGTGTATGTCATCCAACTGTGCGCCACTTCAGAGACTTGCATGTCCCTAAACTGCCCCAATTATCCAACCGAGGAAGGCGACCTACGGTTTAATGTGGAATCCAAACCACGTGTAGTTTATGACACACATTGTTGAGACGTGAATGCTGGGTTAAAACACGGCTTGAAAAAATCGGGGGCCTGACTAGGTTTCGAACCCGCGACCCTTCAGTTACCAGTCAAGCGCTTTACCCCAAGACCACCACAACACCTGAGATTGCATACATAAGGCACGAAGAGACATTCAAAATAATTTTTTGTTAGTAGTCCAGTGTGCTCTATCTAGGGCGTCAAATGAAATTATGAATATTTTGTGCTGGATATGGATTCGAATCCATATACGTGGCTTTCGTGGAGACCTAGAGGAGTCGGCAGTCTTGGAGAAAGCAACGAAATGATTCAGCTATATAATTCCGAGAGGGTCGAGTGAGAAAAAGAGGAGATCCGAATTAGAATCCAGCACCATAATTTTTAACGTCTCAAGTTAAATTCAATACGAGACACGTGACCTTAAAGGACCATTGGTTTATAAAATAGAATAAAGTTTTGTAATATAAGAAAAGCTTTCTAGCGACAGAGTTACTGATTGCCATGTATTCTGCCTATTATGACAACGATAAATCGGCTCTGTCCGAGATGATGGCGAAATAATTCGGTTTAATACGGATTGTTAACTACGGTGCAACTTGACGTTCTTCACTTGGTGTTACAAGAGGTGAAGTAGACATGATCGTGCCAGTCAAAAATATACACCTATAGGGTGCAATCGAACGCACACATGACAGATTCTAAACTACAACCGATCCAAAGACTACTACGTCAATGTAAGGGAAACTGCGCTTAGCATATCGATTAGACGCAGTTAAGACAATTTGGTGCTCAATGAAATGATTAACTATAAGCAAGCATCTGACACAGAAATTATACTAGTCTCATGTTAAGACTTTTTACTCATTTTTGGAAGTAGTTGTCCAACCGTCAAGAAAATGTATTTCTCGACAAATTGACATCAACGTGGTTCTGCGACAGCTTTAACTCGAAAGGAATTGGTTTCTACACGCACGGAATCGGTAAACCACCTGAGCATTGTAAGTCACTTTCAGAGTATATGAGAGAATGCCGTCCTGCAAAAACAGCTAAACACCTTTTGACTGAGTAGTTTTGTTAAGAATTCCCCATTGATTTTCAATCTGGGTACCTGTAGCTCTGTCAGAGAAGAGCTACAAATATTTGCTCTGACCACGATTTACAGCGAAAGTTAACAGCACGTTCGTTTCGCAGCCGACTACGTTACCCGAAGGCTAGCGAGGACTTCGGGTATTTGGTTTCTCCTTACTGGCCGACAAGTTAGGAGACCAGATCAGGCGTAACTTTAAAAGAAGAGATTGGTTGCAATTTTCGTGTGGAACGAATTTCCTGGACCCAAATATATGAATTAATAACTTTATGTGACACCTTAAGTGAAAATCACTCAGATTATTGAATGGAAATTACATGAAAAATCAAGTGAATTTATCAGCTCAATTCTGTGCTTACCAGGAAGTAACTCCCCGCTCACAGAGTTGCCAAGCGTACTCTGCTATGTTGCCAATTCTCCGTTAGACTAGCGACAGGCAGAATACGTTTGCTGGGCGTCTGAGTTCCTCGCGCTGCCTTAGCGCTGACGGAGATAGCGGCTTCGAAGGCGCGGCGCGTAGCCTGCCACTGTGTTGACTGAGAAGAGAGATACCCAGCATAGAAGAATAAGTCTTCATCGATTTCTTTAACTATAGCATCACCAGACGCTATTAACATTTTCTGCACAATACTTTTTAATGTTATATACCTGAATACTATTTTCCTTATGAATTTTTTCGTTGGCACCACCTCTAACACATAACTGCAGAAATGTAATGATAGAATTACCGTGATTACAAAATGCAAACTTCACAAACATATTGCATAAGTTTGGAGCACATAGTTTCCAATCAGACTAATCGTGCAAATAAATCTTTTCCAGTGATTGAAAAATAGATCATCTGCGAAAAAATTAAACATCTGAACAATTTCAATGATAATTCGATTCAAGCTTATAAGTGACAGGAGAAGCATTTGTGATAAGAATATGAGACAAGAAAAAAAAAAAAGTCGCGAAAGTAAAGTTTAGAATATGTAATTCATTCTATAAAATCGAAAGGGACCATAAGTATGGTCTACTCGTAAAGATTACATTGTAACTGCTGGTGATGCTGTTTAAATAAAAGTGAAAAGCATCTGATGCATGAACTCTCCAGTTTCCAGTATCCCAGAAACAGAGAGGTGCGAAAGAAACAGGAAGACCCCTAAGAGTGCGTGAGATGGGATTACTGTAAAGTATCTCGCAGTTGGTATAATTTGTTCGTAGTTCTAGTCCGACACCCACCGCGGACACTAATTATCGATATGTAATTGTTACAATACGCTGAAATGTTGGAAAGATGTCACTTTCGCCGACTAACTCACTGGAAAGCGATCATTTTCATTTTGTTCTAGAGTGAGAAGTGATATTAACGCCTTAAAATAGGTCCTGTATTTATCAAATGGTCACCATCGGCTTTTACTTGAATGTCACGCAGAGACCGACGTTTAGCTCTGTAACAATCGCTGGCTTCTTAAAATACCACAATAATATGGCCTTGCAGAGGTGGACTGTTTTTGAAATTGCCTTGGAAAGTCTTTCCCTCCAGAGGACTGCACCAGTTCACGCGAAAACAAGAAGGAAGATTAACGTTTAACGTCCCGTCGACAGAGTGGTCATTAGAGACGGAAGTTCATCAGAGGGGACTTCTTTTCCCTGGCTTTTACAGCAGTCTACCTTCTACAAGGTCCGATTACAATGAACGTCTGTAGAAGTTCACTATAGTTAAAGGGTTAATTACTCATTTGGCATTTAATATCTGTGTAGGAGCGATTTTACAATCATAGGTCTTACGGAAGAAATGATTTATGTTTCATTTCGAAATATTTTATTAATTTCACCATCCTTACTTCTATTAATTTTGTTACCTTACCAACATTCGAAATTTTCATGTTAACTAGGTAAACCTGGCTATGCCTTACTGTAGCTCAGTCTGGTATGAAATGAATGGGACAGTAAGCAAAAGTATTCTTGCTAACATAGACGTACCGAGAAAATACATCAGTCTAATGAGAACATAATATTTTTTCCCCTTTTCCTACTTACACATTGAAATGGGTTACCAAATCTGGAATGTGGCATATATAGTAGGCTATTATGCTATGTTTAAAATTGGGTTGGAATTGTTTTCAATCTGGATGATTGTAATGTTCAAATAGAATTTTCCGTCGTTGTTCTTACAAAACATTTGTTATTATTTTGAAATTATAGCATGAATATAATTAAATTTCAAGTTTAGGTCACGTGATCAAAAACGCTCTGTTATTGGCTTAAGCTCTGGTGATTTCACACAACACGAGGAAGAAGAAGCCATATGCGTGTTAGAGCAGTGTTAGCGAAGGTTACTAAATTTTTCCTGACTTTTTCTGTGTACAATTAAGTTACTTGTGATGTAAACGCATTTATAACTTTTTTGTAATAAGGGAGAAAATTATGTGAAGTCTGATAGTGAAAAAACCTTCCGAAAGTTGATGCGCTTAAGGTATCTTAGTTTCTCGACAACAATCCAGATTTTTACGTACCGTAAGTAAGAAAGGTGAAAGTTGCATTTAAAGTAAAATATACGTATATTTGTTTATGTCAACAGACTGACTCTAGTCCAAAGATACAAACTATTACACACCATTAAAGTGTGTAAATATGGATTGCGTGTTAGATTAAGTCTTCGTTTTTCTACCAAATGCATTTCACATTTAAATTAACTCTGTTATAAAAGCCACTGCAAAAATTACACGGTAAGTGCGCCAATACGTAGTTACATTTCCAATTCCGATTAATTCATGTGTATACGCAATTTAATCTTGCGCGCTACAAATTACTATCCATTTTTCTCTTGCTGTTTGGTTACAAAGAAATTTGTCAAGTTAAATCGGAACTTGTTAGGCTAAAGAAGAATGAAATTAAAAGGATAACTATCTTGGCTTACGTGCCAAAATTAAAATATTCCTAGAAAAAATGTCGAAGATTCGAATAGACTTAATCAGTTCCACATAAGCTTGGTAACGATGCGGTTCCAGTATCGTTCACAAATTTTGCATTCCGTGTTCAAATCCAGTTGGTTTCAGTATATGCGCTAAAAAGGCATTTTTGAGACAAATTGTTGATGTCTTTATCATATACCGAAACACTGCCTCACCGAAATATTGAAAAGACAACCATAATGAAATTTTTACTTTCACCAACAACGTTTGTAAACGACTTAAAATACAAATATATCGTGTACACCTGTTTCACAAATGTAAACATCAGTTCACTGATGTGTACACAATAATACTATACAACTGCCGGCCGCGGTGGCCGAGGGGACTGAGGTGCTTCAGTCACGGTCTGCACGGCCACTACGGTCGGGGTTTCGAATCCCCCCTCGGGCATGGATATTTGTGCCGTCCTTAATTGTAGCTATTTCATAAGTAATTTGTAAGTTTAGGGACTGATGACCCCGTAGTTAAGTCCCAAAAAAAACAAAAACAAAAAAAAAAACTATACAACTTTGCGGCTGCAGAGCATGATTCTTAATACCGGTTGTGAACTAATAGAATAATAATTGTTGTAGGGAGTGTTTACTTACATCAAAGTAATCCTCCTAAAATTAAACGCACCAAGTGACCGCTATCTGATTAGGATCTCTACGAGGGAGAATAAACTACATTTTATGCCATTATCATTGCTTGGAAAATGCAAAATCATATTTTCTAGATTTTTATAGATTTATTTTTACAGTTAGGCACTACGCAATATTTGTAGACCTTTTCCTAAAATACGAATGCACAGACAATATACCACTGTTAGTGAATGTTACAACAGTTGTTTGTTAAGCTTATGGGACTTAACTACGGGGTCACCAGTCCCTAAACTTACAAACTACTTATCTAGTACCTTATACTAAGGACGGCACAAATATCCATGCCCGAGGGGGGATTCGAACCCCCGACCGTTGTGGCCGTGCAGACCGTGACTGGAGCGCCTCAGTACCGTCGGCCACTGCTGCCGGCATATTACAATAGTAGGAGCCCACCATGTGGGTTGAGTTTACAGGCATCACTTGACTCAAAAGAAGCGTTTTAGCTGGATTTCAAATTATATTTGAATTCCATTTCCGTTTGTTTTTAAAGAATACTGCAATTGACGAGGAAAACAATTCATGTTATGAAATGTTCAAATGTTTGTAAATATTTGGGACTGAACTGCCGCGGTTATCAGTCTAGGCTTACAAACTGCTTAAACTAACGTAATGTAAGGACAACACCACACAGACACACACACACACACACACACACACACACACACACACACACACACACACATGCCCGAGGGGCGACGCTATTTCCGACGAGGAGCAACCGCGCGTTCCGCAGCAAGGCGCATTAGAGCGCTCGGCCATTCCACCGCAGCTCATGTTATGAGCGTAAGATGACATGATCACAAATTTAAGATGATTACCAGAGAACAGTCAGATACCCTGTTGCCCTTGAGAAAAGCATTTGCTTTCTGAATTCTGTCTACCATTCCCCATTCTCTCTCTCTCTCTCTCTCTCTCTCTCTCTCTCTCTCTCTCTCTCTCTCTCTTACGATCTGCCTCTGTCTCTTCGTCCCCTTCTACCTCCTCCAGCTCCTCCTCTTCCCTCTGTCTATCCCGCAATCCTGTCCGTCCTATACTTCCTTTCATCCTGTCTTCCCTCTCTTCTTCCTTTCTCTCTCTCACCTCTTCCTTTCTGCCTCTCTTTACCTCGTCATATATTCTGGGAATTAAGGAAATAAAAACTTAAGGACTTCATAGGATTATGTGATAAGAAGGTGACGAGGAAGCTTCTCTTACAGATAAAGAAAGCGAAATAACGAATGCAAGAAGCTATGTTATTTACAGACTTTATTACTAAGATTTTTTGATTTCCACTGCTGACCAGATCGTAAAACTAGATGTTGTGACATTGTAGTTTAGCGTTGTACGAGTGTTACTGCAAATAAACCATTTAACCGAAACGTCTATATAATGTGATTTCACGAAACCTTACTACTTTTATGTGTCATTTCTACCATAAAACCGGATTGGTACACAGACCAGAAGTTGGTATTATTTTAAAACTTCGATTCAGTAATCTTTATTGGAGATTTCAGTGCTCAATAGAAATGCAACGTCACTCTTAACGGCAACGTGTAGAAATGACTTTTAATTTCGTATCATGTAAGTTTCTGTTGCCTCCAGGTATAATTAGTATTAAATTCGGTATTTCACTTTTCGTTTTCGACTATTTGAATTTTGACTGCTCAGTGATACAATGACGAAAGTGTATAGTTTCCATGTCTGTTTGTCCTTCTGTTTTTCAAATGATTTCCTGAAATTATTCTAGGCAAATGGCAACATGGTTCCTTTTCAAAAGCATAGCCAATTTCCTTCCACATTCTTAACGAAACAATCCCAGCTTGGGCTCCATTTCAAATAACCACGACGTCGACAGGATATTAAATCCTAATTCTCCTTCTCTGGTTTCGTAAATTTTACGTGATACTCAACAAAGTCGATGAACAGGTGTATTGGACGCCAAGTTAATATGAACAGGGTCTACTCTAAAAGCGTTACTTAGAGGTTTTAATGGGCTTTAAGATGAAATTACAGTAGGCTTTGACCACTGAGTTATATTCGACTGCAAGTTAGTAAATATGGGGATGTAGTGGACCCAAACGCTCGAGTTTGCGTTTACCAGCTGGCCTTTCAACACTTTTAAAAATGACACCTCTCTTATGGTTTTATCTGTACTGGTACCCTGCCTACATCTAAATAAACAGAACATTAATAAATAAAATGCCTTCTTCACTTAATAAAAAAAAGTAAATAGTTCTTTCTTTGATGCCTTCATTGGCATCGACTTCATAAGCCTTCTTAATTTTCATGCTGGTTTTGGTTTTTCTTAAAGTTCATGTAATAATTTAAGATGAAATACTTTATTACAGAAGGGTTGAAATTAACACAAAATAATTTTTCTTTTCTTCGAATAATGTAAATCTTCAAGAAAAATAATCGAGAAAATAAGACACTTCCATTTAATATAAACAAAGCTTTGTCTCTGATGACAACATAATTTAGTATCGTGCCCAGTTTCCATTCTCCTCTACAACTGCACTTAGCCGCCGGGGAACAGAGGTAACTAGTTTCCTTACAAACCCACTATTCTGCAACAGCTCTTCCCATGCATCCGGAACTGCTTCAGATAGCGCTGCCTTCGTTGTTGGCGTAGGTCTTCGGCTGCTAATAATCTTCTCCATCTCTGCCCAAACGTGCTCTATGGGGTTGAGGTCAGCATCTTTGGGAGGCCAGTCCTACACATCAACGTCTCCGTTCACTCGAAACCACTGTTTCACACAATTTGCGGTCTTGTTGGGATATTATTCTGCCTTTCGGAAACGTCTCACAAACAGAAGGAAACATTATGTTATCTAGTATTTCACAGTAGTAACTACTGGTAGGCGGACGGTCCAGTTCCCACAGAATGCCACAACCATTTGCCGACATCCATCCCCAAACTGTGATAGCAGATCGGCCACACCTTTGCCTCTGATGGACATATTTTCTGTCGAATCTCGGTCCAGTTGGACGAAACACGTGGACAGAACCTTTTGGTGATGTGGAAAATACCTTCTCTGCTCCCAGAATGAAATTGGTTTGCTTACGTATGCCAGATGCCAGTACGAAGTTTAATCTGGCAGTCTTATGTTGTTCTGTCAACATTTACTTTATTGCCGATTTTTGTCCATATCTTCCTTCCTCGTTGAGACTATATTGGATGGTCTATCTACTTACAGGTAGTTGTAGAACGTTCCTAATTTCGGTGCTGGTGCGGAATGGGTCTTCATCACGGCAGCGGAGTATATCATTGTCTTGCTCCTTTGTCATAGTGCGTGGACGTCCGGGGCGACGATGACTGTTAACATGGCCTTCATCTGCCATCCTCTTCACCCACAGGTGTATCGTGGATTTGCTGTATCCTAGAGCACGGGAAATGGCGCCGATACTGTATCCCTCTTCATAAAGTGCAAGAATACAACATTTATCAAAGCTCTTGAGTTGTGTCATTTCGCAAGTACGCACCCATCGACAAGGCAAGAGGAAGCAAGTGCCATACGATGTGGAAACACTTTCTTTGCTTCAGAAGTCAAATTCATTCCCAACTACTTGCTCCGAAAAAGCTTTCATAAACAAGTTCCTAGTAGTATTACGAATATCGTGGAAATTAATTTTGTCTCTAAATTTCATACGTAGCAATAGTGACAGTGTTTCTGAGATTAAAAGTAAAATTTAGATTGTCCCGGCTATCGTATCTTCTTAAGAAAGTGTGTTATCTCACGTATGACATTATACCATTCAGTAAGGCGAGTGTATTCGAATGGAAGCTTTGCATAGTGAGTAAGACGGTAAGTTGATAATCTGCCATAAATCGACTCAAATCCCATCATGCCTACTAATTTTAATTCGTTGTAAAAAAAATATTCTTTTTTGAAGAGTCAACGTAAATGTAGCATTCAAAGTATTCATAACACATTATACATTTTTGCATACGCCTTCCGATACTCGGTCGAGGAAGGCAAGGTAAAAAATACACCTCAGTTTCGGTTGATAATCGTTTTGCATTTTTATCTGTACCGCACTTTATGGTCTTTATTTCAGCTGATGATTTCCATTGCTACAGAAACACAAGTTATGATACGTCTTACGGCAAAATACTTATGCTATCAGACGAAAAGATTAATCTGCCCCAGACCTCATCCTACCCTGACAACGAGCTTTCCTTATTAAGGATATTTGAGAAAAATTGTATGTCTGGCCCGGTAGTCTTGGGGTAAAGCGTTTGACTAGAAACCGAAGGGTGCCGAGTTCGATACCCGCTCGGGCCTCGGATTTGTTTTAAGTCTGCGTTTTATTCCGGCCTTCACCTCTTAACGATATGAGGAGTCGCCAGAAACGACACATGGTTCGGATTTCACGATAAGGTGTAGGTCCTATTTCCCCGGTCGCCGAAGTGGCGTGCAGTCGAAAGATTTGCACCAGGCCAATGAGCCACACGAAATATTAGCACGTTTTAAGAGGAAATGAAATTCCTTCGCGAAATTTCTTAACAGCGTGAACTAGTCGTTTGTGAATCAATTACCGGGTTTATTTCTCTGGTTAGAAAGTAAAACTACGAGGAGGTAAGGACGAGAGAAAGGTCTCGTACTGGAAAGTCAGGCAATTTTATTTCAGTGAGTGCAAAAATAAAGTAAAACAAACAATGAGGTTGCAGTTTAGGTCAAGCATATACAGAAATGTAAGCCGCAGTACAAGTAAATTCTCGAATCCTTATGCATTGCATACACGCGCAATAAGTGTTGTAGTGTTGTTATGGAGCCAAATAATACAATGCCTTACTTCCCGGTAAGAAAGAGCAGAGGTTAACAGTCTTCACTACATCATACTGCTTCAGCTGACGGGACTAACAAGGAGAGGGTCTGACATGTGTATATTTTAACTGGCTACTTCACCGCTGGTAACACCAAGTGAAGAACGTCAAGTTGCACCGTAGTTAACAATCCATATTAATCCGAATTATTTCGCTATCAACTTTGATAGAGCCGATTTATCGTTGCCAGTAACAGGTAGAATACATGGCAATCAGTAACTCTGTCGCTCGAAAGCTTTTCTTATATTACAAAACTTTATTCTATTTTATAAACTACTTGTCCTTTAAGGTCACGTGTCTCGTATTGAATTTAACTTGAGACGTTAAAAATTTTGGTGCTGGACTAGGATACTAATTCGGATCTCCTCTTTTTCTCACTCGACCCTCTCGGAATCATATAGTTGAATCATTCACTGCCGACTCCTCTAGGTCTCCACGAAAGGCAAGTATATGAATTCGAATCCAGGTCCAGCACAAAATATTCATAATTTCATTTGACGCCCTAGATAGAGCACACTGGACTACTAACAAAAAATTATTTTGAATGTCTCTTCGTGCCTTATGTACGCAATCTCAGGTGTTGTGGTGGTCTTGGGGTAAAGCGCTTGACTGGTAACTGAAGGGTCGCGGGTTCGAAACCTAGTCAGGCCCCCGGTTTTTTTCAAGCTGTGTTTTAACCCAGCATTCACGTCTCAACAATGTGTGTCATAAACTACACGTGGTTTGGATTCCACGTTAAACCGTAGGTCGCCTTCCCCGGTTGGATAATTGGGGCAGTTTAGGGACATGCAAGTCTCTGAAGTGGCGCACAGTTGGATGACATACACCAGGACTCTGAGCCACAAATTATTATTATTATAATATTATAACGATATGTGCTGTTGTTACTACTCAGACACGCACGCATCGTCATTCCTGTTGAGTTAACATTTGAAATTTAATATCCATTCGTGCTTAGAAAGGACACCTGTAGGTTCGGGGTTCGATTCCCGGTGACGCATAACGTAATTATATCCTGATTACAGATTCAAACGTCCCGCTGCTGGTGAAATAATTAGACTACTAACATCTGACTTCACTTAGTTATCTTCCATTTAGATACCGGGTATGTAACTCAAAATCAAATGTTTGTAAATCTATGGGACCAAACTACTGTGGTCATCAGTCCCTAGGCTTAGAACTACTTAATCTAATCTAAGGACAACACATACACCCCTGACCGAGGAAGGACTAGAAACTCCGACAGGAGCAGCCTCGTATGTCAGTCCCACACAGAACTGAGTCTGGGAACTTGTGATTAGGGACATAACGGTGATTATTAAGTTCCTGGTTCAGTAAAAAAATAAGTAAATAAATAAATATATTTTAGAATTGACATTTGATATGATTTGATTTGCGCGTTTTGATATTTGTGTGGAAATCTCCAATATTTCACACATCTTTATGCTTCGTCAGCTGTGACAATCTTAGGCATAATCAAGTATCTATAAGACATGAATGCATTGCTTAGTTATCTACGGCTACAGGTGGTTGGTTTGATTCCAGACAAGGTAGTTTTTCATATCAATTCAAGTTCCAAGATGTGTACAATATTTGTTCAGGTATGAATACGGAGAAAATGTTGGTGATACGCAGTTAATATTGAAGTTTCCATAGTGCGTTTGCCGCTGTTAATTGAGTTTTTATTATTTGGTCAGTTCTACAATCGGTTAATAAAAATCCGCTCGCCAGTGGAACGACGTTCCGCAATTGTGAGAAAACTATTTAAAGAACAAAAGTACTTCGAATTTCTACAGGACTTTAGGATTTCCGATACTATAGTAAAAATCTGTTGTTTGTAACAATATTAAATGTTGTTTAAGGATTAATTAATGTTTTATGTGACGGAGTTTGTTATATAAGACTGTAAAAAGTGTGATAATACTTAATATATGTCATTGTAATAAATTGGATTTAATAAACGTTAAGAACTTAATAACGTGTTTCCTTGTATTTGCAAAATCGTGGTGTTAATTTACAACTGGAGTGATTGTCATAAAGAGCAGTTGTCTGCAGTGGATCCATTATGAATAGTCGAACGACTATACCGCGGAGCGAGCAGAGCACCCGCAAGACACGTACGTTAGTTGGGTTGCATGCACATCAGGCGGAACGCAATTCAGGTCGTTCGGATATTTTTGCGCATGGTAGTACATTCATGTACATTCAAGCTGAGGGTACCCTGAGTACCAATATCGCTTCTCCCTCCCATTCCTGTCACATATGTTCGCGAAAAGAAAGATTGTCGGTATGCCTCTCTAATTTTATCGTCATGATCTCTTCGCGAGATATCCGTAGGAGGGAGCAATATACTGATAGACTCCTCGGTAAAGATATGTTCTCGAAACTTCGAGAACAGCCCGTACCGTACAACAGAGCGTCTCTCTTGCAGAGTCTTCCACTGGAGTTTATCACGTTCCACATCATTACGAAGTGTCGTATTCATGATCTTTGGAACAAATACTAATCTAATCTAATCAATCATCACCATCTCTTTCACAATTACTAAATGATCCTGTAACGAAGCGCGCTGCTCTTCGTTGGATCTTCTCTATCAACCCAACCTGGTACGGATCCGACACCGGTAAGTAGTATTCCAACAGTGGGCGAACAAGTATACTGTAACCTACTTCCTTAGTTTTCGGACTGCTTTTCCTTAGGAGTCTTCCAATGAATCTCAGTTAGCCATCTGCTTTACCGACGAATAATTTTACATGGTCGTTCCATTTTAAATCACTCCTAATCCATACTCCCAGATAATTTATAGAATTACCTGCTTCCAGTTTAGCTACACTACTGGCCATAAATTGCTACACCAATTGCAATTTGGGTGCATAGATCCTGAGACCACCCACATGAACCACAGACATTGCCTAGGTGGGGTGGCTTGGGTGCCTCAACGATCCAGATAGCCGTACCATAGTCGCAATCACAGTGGAAGGGTATCTGTGGAGAGGCCAGACAAACGTGTGGTTCCTGAAGAGGGGCAGAAGCCTTTTCAGTAGTTACAGGGGCAACAGTCTGTATGATTAACTGAGCTGGCCTTGTAACATCAGCTGACATGGTTTTGTCATGCAGTTACTGCGAACGGCTGAAAGCAAGGGGAAACTACAGTCGTTAGTTTTCCCGAGGACATGCAGCTCTACTGTATGACTATATGATGATGGCGTCTTCTTGGGTAAAATATTCCGGAGGTAATATAGTCCCCCATTCGGATCTCCGGGCGGGGACTACTCAGGACGATGTCGTCATCAAGAAAAACAAAACAGGCATTCTACGGGTCGTGGAATGTTCTAACACTTAATCTCGTAGGTAAGCTAGGAAATTTGAAAAGAGAAATGGATAGGTTAAAGTTATATATGGTAGGGATTACTGAAGTTCGGTGGTAGGATGAACAGGATTTCTGGTCAGGTGAGTACAGAGTTATCAATACAAAATCAGTTGGTGGTGACGCAGGAGTAGGTCTGATAATCAATAACAAAATAGGAATGCGGCTAAGTTATTATGAACAGCATAGTGAACGCATTATCGTACTAAAGATAGACACGAAGCCAACACCGACTACAGTAGAGCAAGTTTATATGCCAACTAGCACGGCCGATAATGAGAATATCGAAAAAATGTATGAGGAGATAAAGGAAATCATTCACAATGTTAAGTGAGACAAAAGCTTGATTGTGATGGGGGACTGGAACTCGGCAGTAGGAAAGGGAAGAGAAGGAAATGTAGTAAATGAATATGGTCTGGGAAAAAGGAATGAAAGAGGAGATCGGTTGATAGAATTTTGCGCAGAGCACAATTTAATGATCACCAACACTTGGTTTAATCATCATGAAAGAAGGCTGTATACGTGGAAGAGACCAGGAGACACTGAAAGGTACCAGATTGACTTTATAATGGTAAGGAATAGATTTAGAAATCAGGTTTTAAACTGTAAGACATATCCAGGGGCTTATATAGACCCTGACCATAACTTATTGGTTATGAACTGCAGACTAAAACTTAAGAGACTGCAGATAGGTAGAAAGGTTAGGAAATTGAATCTGGATAAATTGAAGGAACCAGAGGTGGTTGAGAGTTTCAGAGGGAGAATTAGGCAAGGTTTGTCTGAAACGGGGGAAAGTAATACAGTAGAAGAAGAATGGGTAGATGTGAGAGGGTAGTGAAGGCAGCAGAGGACCATATAGGCAGAAGGACAAGCTATAATAGAAATCCATGTATAACACAGGATATATTGAACTTAATTGATGAGAGGAGAAAATATAAAAATTCAGCAAGTGAAACAGGAAAAAAGGAGTACAAACGTCTTAAAAATGAGATTGACAGGAAGTGCAGACTGGCAAAGCAGGAGTGGCTAGAGAACAAATGCAGAACCGTAGAAGAATGCATAACTAGGGAAAAGATAGTTACCGCCTACAGGAAAATAAAAGAGATATTTGAAGACAAGAAGAGCAGCAGTATGAATATCAAAAAGTCAGACGGAAAACCAGTACTAAGCAAAGAGGTGAAAGCTGAACTGTGGAAGTAATATATAGAGGTCCAATACAAAGGAAATAAACTTGATGGCAGTATTCTAGAAATGGAAGACGAAGTGGAGGAAGATGAAATAGGAGATATGATACTGCGAGAAGAATTTGACAGAGCACTGAAAGACTTGAGTCGAAACAAGGCCCCTGGAATAGATGATATTCCGTCTGAACTGCTGATGTCAAAGGGAGAGCCAGTCGTGAAAAAATTGTATCACCTGGTATGTGAAATGTATGAGACAGGGGAAATACCCCCCGACTTAAAGAACAATATCGTAATTCCAATTCCAAAGAAAGCAAGTGCAGACAAGTGTGAAAATTACAGAACTATCAGTTTAATAAGTCATGGTTGCAAAATATTAACACGAATTATTTACAGACGAATGGAAAAACTTGTGGAATCCGACCTCGGAAGATCAGTTTGGATTTACGAGAAATTGTAGGAACACAAGAGGCAATACTCACATTACGACTTATCTTAGAAGACAGGCTAAGTAAAGAGAAACCTACGTTTTTAACGTTTGTCAAAAGCTTTCTCCAAATCGACAATGTCGACTAGAAAGCACTATTTCAAATTCTGAAGGTAGCAGGGGTATAATATAGGGAGCGAAGAATTATATTCAACCTATACAAAAACCAGAAAGCGGTTATTGGAGTCGAAGGGCAAGAAAGGAACGCAGAGGTTGGGAAGGGAGTAAGACATTGTTGTAGCCTTTCCCCAATGTTGTTCAATCTGTACATTGAACAGGCAGTGAAGGAATGGAAGGAGAAATTTGGAGAGGGCATTAAAGTGCAGGGAGAAGAAATAAAAACATTGCGGTTTGCCGATGGCATAGTAATTCTGTCAGAGACTGACTGCAGAAGATCTGGAAGAGCAATTGAATGGAATGGACAGTGTCTTGAATGGAATATATAATATGATCATTAACAAGAGTATAACGAAGGTAATGGAATGCAATGCCAGAAAATCAGGTGATGCTGAAGGAATTAGATTAGGTAATGAGACAATAAAAGTAGTAGATGAATTTTGTTATTTGGGTAGCAAGGTAATTTTTGATGGCCGAAGTAAAAAAGACACAAAATGCAGAATGGCTATGGGGAAAAAAAGCTTTTCTAAGAAAGCGAACCATGTTAACGTCCAATATTAATTTAAATGTTAGGAAGTCCTTTCTGAAAGTATTTGTCTGGAGTGTAGCATTGTATGGCAGTGAAACGTGGACGATAAGGGGTTCAGACAAAAAGATTATAGAAGCTTTTGAAATGTGGTGCTACAGACGAATTATGTAGATTAGATAGGTACATCACGTAACTAATGATGAGGTGCTTAACCGAATTGGGGAGAAAAGGAGTTTCTAGCATATCCGGACTAAGAGAACTTAGCATTAGAAGGAAGTGTGTAGGGTAAAAATCGTAGAGGGAGACAGAGGGACGAATACAGTAAGCAGATTCAAAAGGATGTAGGTTTCCGAACATATTCTCAGATGAAGAGACTTGCACAGGACAGGGTAGCGTGGAGAGCTGCATCAAACCAGTCTGCGGACTGATGACCACAACAACAACAACAACAGATCCTGAGAAATCAGTACCCAGAACAACCATCTCTGGCCCTAATAACAGCCTTGATACGCCTGGGCACTGCGTCAAACAGAACTTGGTTGTCGTGTACAGGTACATATGCCAATGCAGCTTCAACACGATACCACAGTTAATCAAGAGTAATGACTGGCATATTGTGACGAGCCAGTTGCTCGGTCACCATTGACCAGGCGTTTTCAATATGTGAGAGATCTGGAGAATGTGCTGGCCAGGGTAGCAGTCGAACATTTTCCGTATCCTGAAAGGCCCGTACAAGACCTGCAACACGCAGTTGTGCACTATACTGCTGAAATGTAGGGTTTTGCAGGGATCGAATGAAGGGTATTTCAAAATGTTTGTAGAGCTTATGGGACTTAACTACGGGGTCATCAGTCCCTAAACTTACAAACTACTTATGAACTAGCTAATACTAAGGACGGCACAAATCTCCATCTTCGTCCGTAGTAGCCGTGCAGAACGTGACTGACGCTCCGCAGACCGCTTGGATGAAGGGTATAGCCACAGGTTCTAACACATCTGAATTGTAACGGCCACAGTTCAAAGTGCCGTCGATACGAACAAGAGTTGACCTAGACGTGTAACCAATGGCACCACATACTATCACGCCGGGTGATACGCCAGTATGGCGATGATGAATAAAACCTTTCGATGTGCGTTAACCGCGATGTCGCCGAACATCATGATGCTCTAAACAGAACCTGGATTCATCCGAATACATGAAGTTTTGTCATTCGTGCACCCAGGTTCATCGTTGCATACACTGTCGTCGAATTGTTCGTGCAAATGGTTGTTGTCTTGCAAACGTCCCCATCTGTTGGCTCAGGGATCGAGACGTGGCTGCACGATCCTTTACAGCCACGCGGATAAGATGCCTGTCATCTCGACTGCTAGTGATATGAGGCCGTTGGGATCCAGCACGGCGTTCCGTATTGCGCTCCTGAACCCAACGATTCCATATTCTGCCAACAGTCATTGGATCGCGACGAACGCGAGCAGCTACGTTGCGATACGATAAAGCACAATCGCGACAGGCTACAATCCGACCTTTATCAAAGTCGGAAACGTGATGGTACGCGTTTCTCCTCCTTACACGAGACATCACAACAACGTTTCACCAGGCAACGCTCATCAATTGCTGTTTGTATATGAGAAATAGGTTGGAAACTCCTCATGTCATCACGCTGCACATGTCGCCATCGGCGCCTAACTTGTGTGAATCCTCTGAAAAGCATCTTCTTCCTCTCGGCTAAATTTCGCGACTGTGTAGCAATTGTAATGGCTAGGAGTGTATATTTTTCAATTTATGCAGGGTGAGTCTAAATTCGCGCACTTGGCTTCGCAGCGCGATTGCTCACATACTAGTAATAAAAAAATGTCTGTCACAAAATTTCGTCCTGCGCAAATTTCCGGCAGTAAATGATCGTCTAAGATTGAGATGGATGTGTGTCAGTGGACGTCAGTGTGTTTCAGAATTACGCTACTACACCAACAAACGTCCATTTAATGGCGAAAAATTGAGCAGGATGAAATTTTGAGGGATACATTTTTCATTGTGGGCAGGTTGGAATCCCGCTGCAAAGCCCGTGTGCGCGAATTTAGATTCACCCTGTATAATCTGTATTTCTCTTGGTACTTCTGACACGAATAAATAAATAAGTGATAGTAGTAATATAAGTCATTATTGTAGCATCACATTGTCGATAAATTTTTACTGTTTGTGTAAGTGCACGAGGTTTCATAGCTTTAAAAAGATCGATAATAGTAAGAGGCAAAATATTTTGGAAGACCTTAAGACTCTAGATACAAAGTATGCTCGGGACTCTTGTAGACAGGAAAGCCTCCTCTTACACTATAAAGATTTCGGATGATGCTACTGAGGAAAGACGATCAACATATTTACCTGGGCTGAACATACTATGGGCCTTGGGAAAGGGCAAAACCTATCGAACAGACATTAGCACTCTTTCTCTCCGAAATACGTTGAGCTCCCTAAAGCTCAAATAACAACAGCAACACTCCGATTGTTCTATGAGTCATCGCCTGGATTGTGGACAGCTAAGTATCTTGAAGACCCTGTACACCACAATCGATGCAAGTCTTTGCCTGCCGCGGTGGCCGAGGAGACTGAGGCGCTCCAGTCACGGTCTGCACGGCCACTACGATCGAATCCCCCTCGGGCATGGATATTTGTGCCGTCCTTAGTATTAGTTAGTTGATAAGTAGTTTGTTAGTTTAGGGACTGATAACCCCGTAGTTAAGTCCCTTAAGCTACACAAACATTTGAAACATTTTGATGCAAGTCTTTATTGGAGGAACTGCTCACGAACATAGAAAATCAACCTACAACAGAAAATGTTGATATTGACACTGATGATAATTCTCATAGTTACCAAGATGATTGAGTACTGGTATTATATGCTTTCTGTACTTGTCAGTAAACATCTACATCTACATAGATACTCTGCAAATCACATTTAAGTGTCTGGCAGAGGATTCATCGACCACTTTGATAACCTTTCTCTGCCGTTCCATTCACTAATAGCGCGCGGAAAGAAAGAACACCTAAATCGTTCCGTTTTCGATCTGATTTCTCTTATTTTATTGGGATGGTCCTGTCTCCCTGTGTAGGTGGGTGCTAGCAATATATTTTCACATTCAGAAGTAAAAGTCGGCGATTGAAATTTCACAAATAGATCTCGCCGCAACGAATAACGTCATTCTTTTAATGATTTCCATCTCAAATCGTGCAGCATATCTGTGACGCTCCCCCTCCCCCCCTGTAACACGATAAAACAAATCGAGCTGCCCTTCTCTGAACCTTATCAATGTCTTCCGTCAGTCCCACCTGGTGAAGGTCCCACACGGGGAAACAGTACTCCAGGAAACGAGGAACAAGTGTGATGTAGGCAGTCTCTTTCGTGGAGCTGTTGCATCTTTGAAGCATTCTGCCAATGAAGCGTAACCTTCCCCACAACATTTTCTGTATGTTTTCTCCAGTCTACGTTGTTCGTAATTGTAACTCCTAGGTATTTGGTAGAATTTACGACATTCAGGTTTGACTGACTTATCCTATAATTGCAGTTCAGCGGATTTCTTTTCGTGGACATGTGTATAACGTCACAGTTTTCTTTATTTAGTGTCAATTTCCAATTTTCGCATCTTGTAGAAATTATGTCTAAACCGCTTTGCAGTTGCTTTTGATCCTCTGTTGACTTCACTAACCGATAAACGACAGTATCATCCTCGAACAGTCTAAGGGAGCTATACAGATTGTCTCCAAAACCGTTTATTTAAGAACAAGGAAGAGTAGGGGACCTATAACGCGTCCCTCGGGATCGACAGATATCACTTCTGTTTTAACCGTCAGTTATTACGAACTATGTCCTGATAGGAAATCGTAAATCAACAGTTGGTGCGATGTTCCATAAGCACGCAATTTCATTAGAAGCAGATTGTGACGTACAGTGTCAAAAGCCTTCCGGAAATCCAGAAATATGGAATCGATTTGTCGATGGCAGTTATCACTTGTTGTTGTTGTTGATTGGAAGGGACTAAACAGCAATGGTTATCAGTCCCTTGTTCCGGTCTTAGAGATAAAATAAAATATTGTTTAAGCGTTCCTAAGTAAATGCGTCAACAAGTCAAAGATTAAAAACCACTAGTTATCACTTCATGTGAATAAAGGGCAAATATGTATTAAATGAGATCATGAGCGATTTGAAAATTGTTTTGCTGTGTCATTTGATTACAATTTTCATAAAACCGAGACAAGTCTGTAAGTTTTGTTCCAAATTTTCTAAACTAAACGTGCAATGGAAAGCTGTTGCAGAGCAGAACGATAACCCACATTGCCAATGATACTCCCTCGACTTCAGTAACGACCCAGAAGTAGCAGTTACCGAATTCCCCTGTTCGCGGATATTTACGAGCAGAGAAAGTTGGATAAACGCCTGGAGGTGAATTCTGGAGACGAGTGCAATACAGGAGGTAAACGACGCATTGCGCCACGCCCAACTTCGTCTCTGCTGACTCGGAGCGAAGCTGCAAGTTTGCCCGGCGGGCTCCTAATTCGGGGCGACGCGACGGCGATCGCTTTGTGTTTCCCACTCATTAGCCGCCAAAGGGCGACCGCCGCGGTCGGCCCATTCACTGAGCCGCGGCGCGTGGGCGGAGCCGAAAAGCGCAGACTCTGTCCTACACACTGCAGTCTCTTCTCTGTGGACGTAGCTCTACTAAAGGCCATGCCGACACCTGCTGCGTGGTGAGGCGGACTTCTCCAGGTATGAAATTCATCTGATCATATTCACGGAATGTGTGACATTAACTGCGAAATGGGTAAAGTTGAAAATGTGTACCAAATGTTTGTGTAGTTTATGGGACATAACTACGGGGTTATCAGTCCATAAACTTACAAACTACTTATGAACTACTTACGAACTAGGACGGCACAAATATCCATGCCCGAGGGGGGATTCGAACCCCCGACCGTAGTGGCCGTGCAGACCGTGACTGTAGCGCCTCAGTCTCCTCGGCCACCGCGGCCGGCAAAATGTGTACCCAGCCGCCGGCCGCGGTGGCCGAGGTTACTGGGGTGCTCCAGTCGCGGTCAGCGCGGCCACTGCGGTCGGGGGTTCGAATCCCCCCTCGGGCATGGATGTTTGTGCCGTCCTAGTTCGTAAGTAGTTCATAAGTAGTTTGTAAGTTTAGGGACTGATGACCCCGTAGTTAAGTCCCACAAGCTTAACAAACATTTGAACATTTTGTACCCAGCCGGGATACGAACCCGAGTCTCCTGCTTTCTAGGCAGTTGCGCTGACCCCTACACCACTGGGGACACAGCGGTCATCACACCTGCAACGCAATTACTCAAGCACGCCTCCCGCCGGATACAAATTCGCAACTCTACCCTGCCCACTAGAACTCAAACTCGTAGCAACTTAGCGCTTATTTCCGTAAGAGTAAGGGCCTAGGAGTGCCTTCGCACTGAAGAACAAAGGATCACTCCCCGTCATCGGCAAATATTATATGTGTGTGTGTGTGTGTGTGTGTGTGTGTGTGTGTGTGTGTGTGTGTGGCGTCTATTCTTTCGGACATGTCCGAAAGAACAGACGTCACTTTTGATCCAGCAAATTTGCGTCTTATGTAAGGAACTCATTGTTCAATGTGGCGATCTATAATTGTTTAATAATGATTTTGCAGCCAAGACCGCATTTTTCATTTATTATGTTACCGGTTTCGGTGTGCTCAACGCCATCTTCAGACCTGTCGCATTTTCATAACTTCACAACATTTTTTACGTACTAAAAGAGTACATCCAGTGAGTACATAGAGTGTTATACTGTACTTCGATTAATATTGAAATTAGACTTTGAAGTACCTCGCTTCGGAACCATTAGAAGATTGATGTATATATTTTATTTGTGACTAGAAATTTTATGTTTGGTGACGCCTCAACCTGGATGTACTCTTTTAGTGTGTAAAAAATGTTGTGAAGTTATGTAAAATACGACAAGTCTGAAGATGGCGTCGAGAACAGCGAAACCGGTAACATAATAAATGAAAAATTCGATCTTGGCTGCAAAATCATTATTAAAAAATTTGTATCTGGCGGGAGGCGTGCTTGAGTAATTCCGTGTAGGATTGATGACCGCTGTGTCCCCAGTGTGTAGGGGTCATCGCAACTGCCTGCAAAAGCAGGGGACCCGGGTTCGAATCCCGGCTGGGTACACATTTTCAACTTTACCCACTTCGCAGTTAATGTCATACATTCTGTGAATATGAATAGAAAATAACTGCAGGATGAAAATTGACGTCTGTTCTTTCGGACATGTCCGAAAGAACAGACACCACACACACACACACACACACACACACACACACACACACACACACACACACACACACACACACTATATATATATATATATATATATATATATATATATATATATATATATACTTATTAAATTCATCTGAATTGAGCAAACCTGATTACTTACGTCGTTCTTTTTGTTGTAGTGGTCTTGAGTCCGCAGACAGGTTTGATGCAGCTCTCCACGTACTCTATCCTGGGCCAGCCTGTCATGAGAATGGCGACCTACATCCATTTGAATCTGCTTACTGTATTCGTCTCTTGATCTCCATATCTGATTTCTTCCCCCACACACTTCCCTCCGATGCTAAATTTACGGTTCCTTGACGCCTATTAATGTGTCCTACCAATCGATCCCTCGTTTTAATCAAGGTATGTCAAAAATCATTTTTCTCCCCAATTTCTTCAGCATTCTCCTGTACCACAACATTTCAGAAGCCTCTACCTTCTTCATGTCTGACCTATTTACCGTACATGATTAACTCCACACAAAAGTCTTTAGAAAATACTTCCTTAAGCTAAAATTAATATTAAATATTAACAACTTTCTCAAAAATGCTTTCCTTCCCATTATCCTTCTTCATTTTATATACTCTGTACTGAGACCATCGTATGTCATTTTCTGCGTAAGTAGCAAAAAGTAGCATAAGTCATCTACCACCTTAACTATTTCGTTACCTAATCCAATTTCTTCAGTAACGCCAGATTCTTAGATTGCACTCCATTACCGTTTTGTTGTTAATGTTCATCTTGTACGCTCTTTTCAACTCACTGTCAATTCCGTTCAATTGCTCTTCCACGTCCTTTGCTATCTCTGACTACATTATAATGTCATCGGCACAATGTCATCGTCACCCTGAAATTTAATTTCTTCTCCAAGTTGCTTCTTGCTTTCCTTCACACTCAATATACAAATTGAATAACATTGGAGAAAAGCTACAAACCTCTCTTACTCTCTTCCTAACTATGCTCCCCTTTAATGCCTTTCGAGTCTTACAACTGTCTGGTATCTGTACAAATTGTAAATAACCTCCCTATCTCTCTATTTTACCCTTGATGACTATAGAATTCTAAAGTATTCCAATCAATATTGTCAAAACCTTACTCCACATCTACAGAAACTATTAAAGTAGGTTTGCCTTTCCTTAATATATCTTCTAAAATGAATCGTAAACTGAGGATTGCCTCCCGTATTCCTACATTTCTCCTGAATCCAAAGTAATATTCCCCGAGGTCAGCTTCTACCAGCTTTTCCATCTTTCTATAAATTATTCGTGCTAGAATCTTGCTTATTAAACTGATCGTTCTATAATTTTCACATCTGTCTGCGCCTGCATTCTTTGAAGTGGAGATTATTATGTTTTTCTTAAAGTCTAAGGGTAATTCGCCTGTCTCATACATCTTACGCACCAGTTGAAATAGTTTTGTCACAGCTGGCTATTCCAGAGACTTCAGTAGCTCTGACGGAATGTCGTCTACTCAAGGGGCCTTACGTCACTGTTGTTGTTGTTGTTGTTGTGGTCTTCACTCCGGAGACTGGTTTGATGCAGCTCTCCACAATACCCTATCCTGAGCAAGCCTCTTCATCTCCACATAAGAACGACAACCTACATCTGTCTGAATCTGCTTACTGTATCCATCTCTTGGTCTTCCCCTGCGATTTTTCCCCCACACACTTCCCTCCAACGCTAAATTCACAATTCCTTGATGTCTAAGAATGTCTCCTACCAATCTATCCCTTCTTTTAGTCAAGGTATGAAAGAAATTCCTTTTCTCCCCAATTCTGTTCAGTACCTCCTCATTAGTTACGCGATCCACCCACCTAATCTTCAACATTATTCTGTAGCACCATATTTCAAAAGCCTCAATCCTCTTCCTGTCCGCACTGTTTATCGTCCATGTCTCACTCCCATACAAGGCAACACTCCATACAAATGCCTTCAGAAAGGACTTCCTTAGGTTTAAATCAATATTCGATGTTAACAAATTTCTCTTTTTCAAGAACGCTTTTCTACCCATTGCCATTCTGCATTTTATATCCTCTGTACTGCGACCATCATTTGTTATTTTACTGCCCAAGTAACAAAACTCATCTACCTCCTTTATTGCTTCGTTTACCAATGTAATTCTTTCAGCATCACCTGACTTTCTTACACTGCACTCCATTACCCTAGTTTTACTCTTGTTAATGTTCATCTTATATGCACCTTTCAGCACACTGTCCATTCCGTTCAATTGCTCTTCCAAGTCCTTTGCCGTATCTGACAGAATTACTATGTCGTCGGCAAAACGCAATGTTTTTAATTCTTCACCCTGAACTTTAATTCCTTCTCCAAATTTCTCCTTGCTTTCCTTTATAGCTTGCTCAATGTACAAATTGAACAACAATGCAGAAAGACTACAACCCTGTCTTACTCCCTTTCCAACCACTGCATCCCTTTCATGCCCTTCAACTCTGACAACCGCTGTCTGGTTTTTGTACAAGTTGTAAATAACCTTACGTTCCCTATATTTTACTCCTGCTTGCTTCAGAACTTGAGTTTATTTCAATCAACATTGTCAAAAGCCTTCTCCAAATCTACAAAAGCTAGAAATGTAGATTTGCCTTTTCTTAATCTATCTTGTAGGATAAGCCGTAAAGTGAGTATTGCCTCCCGTGTTCCTACATTTCTCCTGAACCCAAACTGATCTTCCCCGAGGTCGGCTTCTACAATCTTTTCCATCCTTCTGTATATAATTCGCGTTAATATTTTGCAACCATGACTTATTAAACTGATGGTTCTGTAGTTTTCACATCTGTCTGCACCTGCTTTCTTAGGGATGGGGATTATAATATTTTTCTTAAAGTCTGAGGGTATTTCACCTGTCTCATACATCTTACACACCAGGTGAAACAATTTTGTCATGGCTGGTTCTCCCAGAGACTTCAGTAGCTCTGAGGGAATATCATCTACTCCAGGGGCCTTGTTTCGACTTAGGTCTTTCAGAGCTCTGTCAAATTCTTCTCTCAGTACAGTATCTCCTATTTCATCTTCATCTACATCCTCTCCCCTTCCTTCAATATTGTCTCGAAGATCATTTCCTTTGTAGAGCCCCTCTATATATTCTTTCCACCTTTCAGCTTTCCTTGCTTTGCTGATAACTGGTTTTCCATCAGTGTCCTTGATATTCATAGAGCTGTTTTTCTTATCTCCAAATGTTTCTTTTACTTTCCTGTAGGCTGTATCTATTTTTCCCCTATTTATACATTCTTCTACATCCTTGCATTTGCCTTCTAGCCACTCCTGCTTAGCCATTTTGCACTTCCTGACAATCTCATTTCTTAGTCGTCTGTACTCCATTTTGCCTGTTTCATTTACTGCATTTTTATATTTTCTCCTTTCATCGATTAAATTTTGTATCTCCTGTGATATCCAAGGATTTTTTGTAGGTCTTTCCTTCCTACCAATTTTGTCCTCTGCTACCTTCACTATTTCATCTCTCAATTTTACCCATTCCTCCTCTACTGTTTTATTTTTCCCCGTTTCTGTCAATTGTTGCCTAAAGCTCCCTCTGAAATTTTTAAGAACCTCAGGTTCCTTCAATTTATCCAGGTCCCATCTCCTTATTTTCCTACCTTTTTTAGTTTCTTTAGTTTCAGCCTACAGTTCATAACCAACAAGTTATGGGCAGAGTCTATATCTGCCCCTGGGTATGTCTTACACTGTAGAACCTGGTACCGAAATTTATGTCTTACCATTATAAAATCTATCTGGTATCTTCCGGTGTCTCCTGATCTCTTCCACGTATACAACCTTCTTTTGTGATTCTTGAACCAGGTGTTTGTTATAACTAAATTATGTTCTGTGCAAAATTCTACCAGGCGGCTTCCTCTTTCATTCCTTTTGCCCAGACCATATTCACCTACTCTCTTCCCTTCCCTTCCTTTTCCTACTACCGAATTCCAGTCTCCCATAACGAATAAATTTTCCTCTCCCTTAATTGTCTGAATAATTTCCTTTAGCTCCTTATATATTTCTTCGATTTCCTCATCATCGGCAGAGCTAGTTGGCATATAAACCTGTACTACTGTTGTCGGTGTTGGCTTCGTGTCTATCTTGACAATGATAATGCGATCACTGTGCTGGTCATAGTAGTTTACCCGCATTCCTATTTTCTTATTCATTATCAATCCTACTCCTGTGATACCCCCAATTGATTTTGTATTTATAATCCTGTACTCACCTGACCAGAAATCATGTCCATCCTGCCACCGAACTTCACTAATCCCCACTATATCTAACTTCAACCTATCCATTACCCTTTTTAAATTTTCTAATTTTCCTACTCGATTAAGGGATCTAACATTCCACGCTCCGACCCGTAGGATGCCAGTATTGTCTTTCCTGATGATCACATCCTCCTGAGTAGTCCCCGCCCGGAGATCCGAATGGGGGACTGTTTTACCTCCGGAATATTTTACTTGAGAGGATGCCATCATTAAATGTTCATACAGTAGAGCTGCATGTCCTCGGGAAAGGTAACGGCTGTAGTTTCCCCTTGCTTTCAGCCGTTCGCATTAGCTGTGTGGCAAAGCGACGTTGATGTTACAAGGCCAGCTCAGTCAATCATCCAGACTGTTGCCCCTGTAACTACTGAAAAGGCTGCTGCCCCTCGTCAGGAACCACACGTTTGTCTGGCCTCTCCACAGATACCCCTCCGCTGTGGTTGCACCTACGGTACGGCTGTATCGTTGGGGCACGCAAGCCACCCCACCTCGGCAATGTCTGTGGTTCATGGGAGTGGGTCTTACGTCACTATAAAAATAATTACTATCGAACCATTCAGACTCAAAATTTTAGTTATTTCATTTTTAATTCATTTATCTATGTTACTTTACGAGCTGAAGTAGCTTACACTTTGTGTTGTTAAACATTAAATGGGAAACAAAGAGAAGAGACGACACGACGTTTGAAAAGGAATCCGTACTAATATTATAAATGCGAAAGAACCTCTATCTGTTAGGCTTTGACGACTAATCCGCTTAACCGATATTGATGAAATTGGTTATGGAGTTGGATTGAACGCTTAAGAGGAACGTATGCTACTTTAGAAAGTGTGTAATTCGAGATTTTTTGTTGATTTTTAGTAAATAACTTGAAATACCGAACACTTGAGAATCTGAGTTTTTGAGACGCTCGGAGATTTATTGAAAACCCTTTTACTCTTTGATCTTTGAAAATTATCATTTTTATTACATGTTTTACGGGGTTGCAAAACGTATAGTGGTTGTCACGATGTAACAAACACAGCTTCATTTCGTATTTAATAATAGATTTATTATATAAGCTTGACACCTTTTAAGCAAGGGGGCGACCTGAATTATTTGTCACGAATATATATGCCAAAATCTCATTTGTATATTTTACTTTTACTTTATTTTAGATGAGTAGTTTCGATAATCTTGGCTATCATCATCAGATGTTCAACTCTATAATTTTTTTTTAAATAGCAGCTCATGTAACATGGTGTTTAATGGGTAAGTTAAAAAGACACATACCTATTTTAATGTACTGCTTTAACTGCATATATACTAGATGTGTTAAATTTAACATTTTTTGCCATAGCTCATCACTTTTGTTTTGTCTGATTTTTTGAAATGTAACGAGCTATGGCCAATAACTATAAAATTGACACATCTAGTTTATACGTACTTAACGCAGTACATCTAAATAATTATGTATGTGACTTTTTAACTTCGACATTAAGCAGCATGAGGTCCTAATTTGGAAAAATCTAGAGCTGCAGATCTGAAGATGACAACCAAGACTCTCAAAACCGATCATCTAAAAAAATATAAAAACTGTTATCTGTGCGTATGTATTCTTAACAATGTATTTCCTTTCATCTCAATAAACAAAGACAGTATTTACCGTCATTCTGCCCACGTTTTACATTCAAAACTGGAAAACTGCAAACGTTTTATCTACCTGATGATTCTTGTAAAATGTTAATAATAGAATTGCGAAATTGTTGTACTTTAGGTGATCTTTGACACTTAATCAAGGATAAATACGCGAGCTAACACGCAGTTAAATGCTAAAGTGCTCGTATTATAGACAAATTGCAGCAAGAAATGTGTGCAATTCTTACTGAATACAGAGAGACATCTTACTCACATGAAGCTTGTGGTAACACACGGCACAGGGATTCGGCCATAAAAATTTACGATATAGATGATTCACCTAAATCACTCCAGGCAAACATCGGTATGGCCGATTTCCTACCCCATCTTCCAAAACTCCGAGCGTCAGCTCCGACTCTGAAGACCACCCTATAGAAGGGACGTTAAACCTAAAGCTTCCTTCTTTTGTATGAAACAGCTTAAGCCGCAGCGGCTTGGTAGCTAGAGACGTCGCTAACTGTATATAATCATGCTAAGCCGTGAGTTATAGGAAGTGTCTTCAAAATGGAAGTACATCGTCTCAGAGTATTAGATACTTCTCAAATCTTGTCACGCACTTAATGTCTCTTTCATTTGAAATGATCCAGCAGTATGGAGGCCTTAGTCACACACTAATCCAGATACTAAGCTAGATTACGATTTCCAAAATATAATTGCAGTTATTTCATAGATAATGAGTTTACTATATGAATGTAAATAGCCCGATATTTAAATTGAAATTATGTATGGAACTCATTGTGATTTGGGGAGATCTATATCTATTTATACAAGTTTCCAGAGAAGATCGCATTTTTTATTAATGGATGACCGGTTTCGACGTTCACAAACGTCATGTTCTGATCTCCTATATTTTACAATGTCATTTCTTATTTGGTTTCACCTATATGCTTTCATTACATTTGTCATGGAGGAGTTGCATGCAAACATTGATGCTGAAGTTGGATCTACAGTATACATGTCTACACTGGTTATTTTACAATGCCATATCTTATATGGTTTTACCTATATCCTGGTTTACCAGTATGGACATGTATGCTGTAGATCCAATGTCACCATCAATGTTTGTATACAACTCCCCATGACAAATGTAATGAATGGATATAGGTAAAACCATATAAGATATAGCATTGTAAAATATAGGAGATCAGAAGATGACGTCTGCGAACGTCGAAACCGGTCATCCATAAATAAATAATGCGATCTTCGCTGAAAACTTGTATAAATTGGAATTCATTCTATCCAAAATTTACCGGCGTTGTTAAAGGGAGTATTCTTACTCTCTATATTTCATTAGGAGAAAGTCGTTTATTACGTTGAGGGATCTTTTATTATTTGTAAATTAACAGTTAAGACCCCTTATGCTGAAACAATTCATTTCATATGTTACCAGTTTCGGCAGAATCATCTGCTATCCTCAGATGATATCTGTCACTAAAAACAAATGTTACTGTCGCCTTTGAGGCAGTAAGTGCAAGAAGGGTAGTATCGGTGCTTCTGAACATTGATAAACACAAAATCTTTAGTTCAGTAGCTTTTAATATTGTGACGATCCAGTATAGTGTGGTATTATTTTACTTGAGCACATTTCCATTTCAACGACGACACTGACATCTACTTCTGTGAAGTGAGATCATCTGAGGATGGCAGCTACTTCTGCAGTAACTTATAATGAATGAAAGAAATTGTTTCTAGATAAACCAACATTGCAGTTATTGTAAAAAGAAGCCTGATTAACTCATAAGATTTCGGTGTTGTTACTTAACTACCGATGACACAAAATACCCACATTTAACAATTCGCTTCATCGCTTGATTCTAATTTCCATTTCCTTTTTCATAAATCACAATTAATTTCAATGAAAATGTTGCAATTCCAATTACTAACTTTTGTAAGTACACACGAACATTAAAAGTAGCAATACCAAAAAATGTGAAGGGGATAATTTTATTGCCGCGGCGGAGCGGCCGAGCGCGTTGAGGCTCTTTGCTGTGATGCGTGAGGCAGTTCCGCGTCGTAGTTTTGAATCCCCCCCCTCGGGCATGGATGTTTGTGCTCTCTTTAGTATAAGTTAGTTCCTAAATAGTTTGTAAGTTTAGGGACTGATGATCCCGCAGTTGAGTCCCATAAGCTTTTCGAACATTTGATTCTTTTATCTAGTCACGTTCAACATATTTTAATGATGACTTCTACCTTGTTACTTTAATGATTTACATTTATAGTTAATCCTTTCGTGATTAGCATATGCATCCCACATATTCCCTCAGTTCATTGGAATGTGAAGTCCCATAGCTGTGATCCAGTTTTGGTTTTACATATTATTTGAAGCCAACGGACGCATTAATTTCCACCCGATGCACGAGACATCACTTGATTGTTCCATTTGAACATTATTTTACTTGTTCTTTGGCATCTTAACTTAGTTTTCATATTATTTATAAGTGTTTCATTTCTTTTTTACATTTCTGCCAGCAAATGACATATTTGCGTAACTATTTAGTAATAAAACACGGTTTTGCATGATGACCACATTGTTTAAAGAATATTTGTTATTTGTGCTATTTTGTACATATTATATTTATATGTATCTTATATATTGCTAAAGCCCTGTTCGATCAGCATAGTGATAGATATGCCACTGGGAGATGGTCACTCATAAATGAGGCCATTGTGTATCTTGTTTTATTTCCGACATTGCAGTGATGCATATTTGCGCTGTGTAAAATTGAAATAATTAATACCCAAAAGCAGTGTAGGTTCACCTCGATCAGCTGGGTCATGACCATTTATGTTAAGATGGAGTATCTATGTAAAAAAAAAATCATTTCAGTTCTCTTTATTTTTCATAAAAGCAGAAATTGTCGAACTGTAAGACTTACGTAGACACTAGGAATTTCTGTTACAGATTGTACCACACACATTTTAATATCCGGTAACGTGCCCTCTTTCACTGAAGCATGCTGGTATTCCGTCGTTAACAGAATGTGATCAAGGGACTCTTCGTACAGATTCTCCCATTCCTGAACAGCGTTTCGGAGTGGATGCCTCAGGTTAGCTGGCGGGTCGTCGCGTCCAAAAATTGCCCATTTGAAACCCAGGGACGTTCGATAGGACTCATTTCCCAAGAATATCCGAGGCGCGTCCAGAAAGTAAGTTGTACAAAGATACAGTAGAAATTTTTATTGCAGAAAATTCTACAACTCTTAAACTACTTTTCCACATAACTGCCGAAATTTTGCAGGCATTTGTCATAGCGTGGCACCAGGTTTTGTATACCTTCTTCATAGAAATCTGCCGCCTGTGTCTTCTACCAGTTGGAAAGAGTTTCTTTCAGGTCGTCGTCATTGGTGAAGTGATGACCGCCAAGGAAAGACTTGAGATATAGGAACAGATGAATGTCGCTAGGAGCGAGCTCAGGGCTGTACGGAGGATGGTCAAACACGTCCCAGCCAAATCCCTGTGGGAGGTTTTTCGTCACATTTGCAGTGTGCGATCGTGCGTTATCTTGAAGCAAAACAACACCTTTTGACAGCAGTCCCCGGCGCTTATTCTGAATTGCACGGCGCAATTTCCGAAGTGTCTCGCAATAAGCATCTGCTTTGATTGTTTGAACATGCGGAAAGAAGTCAATGAGTAGGATGCCTTTCCAGTCCCAGAACAATGTGCACATCATTTTCCGAGGTGTCATGATTTGCTTCGGCTGCCTCCATTCCATTGTTTGCCGCCTACTCTCAGGGGTGTCGTAAGAAACCCACGTTTCATCTCCTGTGACTATCCGTCTCAGAAATTCTTCGCCGCTTTCAGCATAACGGGTCAAAAACTCAAGTGCACTACCCATCTGTTGAGTTTTGTGTTGCTCTGTGAGAATATTTGGTACCCAACGTGAGCAAAGTTTACGGAATTTCAGTTGTTTGGTAACAATTTCATGTATTAGTGATCGTGTCATCAATCGCGTGAACCAGTTCTTCTGTATCCAAAGGCGGACGCCCACTTCCTTCTTCATCGTGTACATCACTATGCCTGCCATTGAACTGTCGGACCCATCTTCTCACCATCGCATTTGGTCTGTAAACATCGCAAATTTGCCGATAAATTTCACTTGGTTTCACTTTCCTCGCATTCAGAAACCGAATCACCTGATTTCACAGGCGGCGGGATTTTCAATCAACGCTGACATTTCAAACAAGCACAACATAGCTACGTAACTGACACCGATCTCCAAATGACACACGTTCTTCTCCTTGATACAAATCGTGTACAGCGCATGTGAGGAACTGCAATCGCAGCGCTGCAGCGGAGATAAATTGAAACGGAACTTACTTTCTCGACGCGCCTCGTACCAGTGAAGTGAAGTTACGAATTCGCAAGTTGTGATCGATGAGCGCCAGTAATGTCGTCATTTAAGACGATCTCTCAGCGAAACGCTGACAACATGGTAATACTATAGTCGGAGGACGTCATCCTGAGAGAGAGCGGTTTGATTGCCTTCTACGACCACCAATAGCCTTCACTGGCTCCACGCAGTGACACCCGGAACATCAGGGAACCACCACCTTCTCGCTGTCGCTGATTCCTGTGTCTAAGACGTTCAGGATGAGCAGGCTGCCTCATAAAACGTCCCCGACGACTGTCTGGTTGAAGGCAGGTGCGAGTCTCATCTGTCAATATCACCTGATACCAATTCTGACGAGTCTCATCTATCAATATCACCTGATACCAATTCTGACGAGTCTCATCTATCAATATCACCTGATACCAATTCTGACGAGTCTCATCTATCAATATCATCTGATACCAATTCTGACGAGTCTCATCTATCAATATCACCTGATACCAATTCTGACGAGTCTCATCTATCAATATCACCTGATACCAATTCTGACGAGTCTCATCTATCAATATCACCTGATACCAATTCTGACGAGTCGTATCTATCAGTAAAACTTGATACCAATTCTGACGAGTCCACTCACCATACTGTCGGACACACGGATATTAGAACAGACGGTAGGGGTCAACCGCGGGATGTGCAGTCGTATGCCGCGACACTGACGTCACCAAGAGACCAGCACAGTTTTCCCACGCGACCATAGCGTTGCTGGCTCTTTACAGTTTGTGTGTGTATTAACTACTTGTATGTGATAAGTGATGGCTTATTAGTGACGATGGGGTGTTGTGCTGTTGCGTACTGTACGAACCACCTCAGTCAGAAGGATACGATATTACACAGCTTTCCGAGGGATAAAGAGGTAAGGGTAAAGTGGATAAATGCGTGTAAGCGATTATATGCTCTCAACCCTGATACTGGTTGTATGTTCAGAGTCTGATTATATTCGAGACTTGACAAATTATCTTTCAAACCTTCCATTGAAATTTATATTAATGGCAGATGTGGTCCCTACTTAGAAGCTGCATAAGTGCATTCACGTAGTCAAGACAGAAAAGAAAGACGGAACAACAGAAAAGAAGTACAAAAGTTATTGTTCGCAATAAATGACAAGGATGACAGCGTAAATTGTATAAACAATTCCGTTGATGAAATCAGTAGGTGTACTAATTCCGAAACCCCCTCAGCGAGCACTGCCGTTGACAATGATGGAATAATTGTAGCTGAATTAGCTAAAGAAGTTGACCATTTAAGAAGTGAGAACAATAAAATTATACATGAAATAAGTATCTACTTCGACAAGTTCACAACATTCATAAGCAGCAACATATGATCTATAATGAATAAGACGCAAAGTCTACGCAATGCCTTTTTACCCCTACAAAATTATAAAATTTATTGCAACCATTTACTTCGTTTGAGGCAGGACAAAAAAGTATGCAGAATAATAAAAAGATATTCAGTCCTACATCGGGCGGAGATGTCAAGTTGTAAGATGTAAAAATAAATAAAATTTATTCACCAAATAAATTTCCTGCAATCGTTTGATAAGTTTTTCGTGGCGGCCGTTCGTGTCGGCTGTAGTCACCTGGTGACGTCACAGCGCACGGCCTGGGACTCTCCTCCCCCCCCCCCCCTTCCCCTTCCATCCTGCGCGTTTTCCCAACGGTCGATTCTAGTATCCGTGGTCGGACCCATCTGCAACCCGTTCCATAGTTGGTTGGTTTATTTTGAAAGGGACTGAACTGCAATGTTCATCAGCCCCTGCATGGTGTCTAGAAGGCAAGGCTGTACCTCACTGTGGGCGTTACGAGTGAAACTGTTTGTCACTGCATTATACACAGTTTGCGTCGAAACGCCGTCCTGTGGCTTCATGAACATCATTATTGAGCTTGGTGGCATTCGTCTCAAGTTGGGGAACATTTATAAATTTATAAATATTCGATAAAATCCCAGGTATCGGTCACCAGCTGCTCTAGCAGCCTTTGGGGGGGGGGGGGGGGGGGTGGCAAAACAAGTAAACTACAGTTTCTGAATTTCTGTACGTCTTCCACTTCCGAGCGACATCGCTTTAGTCCATTCCCAGATATTTGGGATTTCCCTTTATTGAAGTCCCTTCTGGCACAAAGTAACAATGGGAATACGAACAAACTTTCTGAATTGACCTTCTTCGTATAGCAGATTTACAGCCAACATTAGCAGTGTATTTAATTTCAGTTTTTATGATTGGAGATTATCGGCCATTTTGCCCATTCTATCGCATTATCGCTGCTCATTGGTGGTTCTCTACATCTTTGTTTGCGTTGAATGACATCTATTGATAATCTAATAAACCGCATTCTTGTTACAATATACACTTTCAACGTGCCCAGGAGATCTTGGTACGATCGTGATGTGACATTCTTGTAAAGCAGTATCAAGCGGAAGCGAACAGTCATTGTTAAATAAAGAAAAAAAATCAGCGGATCAGGGGTTACTGGAGTTCTCCGTGATATGTCCTTGGATACAGTTGAAAAACACTTTCCTTATAGGAGCAAAGAAAAGCGATACGGGAAATTCAGCTCATGGAAAGATAAGAATAAATGTAATGTGCAATTAATGTTTAGAACCATTAGTCATTCAGCCATGGTTTGGAATATTCTAAATTTGCAAACAAATTAAATTGTTTGACTTTATTATATAACCAAATTTATTCCCTTTACAGCTCCTATTACCTTAGTAAAGGTAGCTGATTCTCTAAAATTCCTCCTATTCCTCCTCGATATTTACGTTCCGCTTCAAATAATTATAAAATTACAAGAACACAAATCTCTATAGCTTGACTTAGTGTCCATTCCAAAAGTAGAAAACAAATTTTAAGGTAAATCCAATATTTCAATTAATTCATTCACGAACGGGTTAACAGTAACCTAACTTTTAAAGTTCTAATAATATATTAGAAATCAACAAAGGCCGTTATATACAGCCTTTTCTGATTCATCTTACATATTAAAAGAATCTACGAAAACTAAAGTCAATCGGCCAGACCAAACTACCCGGACGAATTCCTTCTCTTTTGTTTTAAAGGAAAGGTATTCATCTGCAGAACTGTCATCAAGTATCATAATTTACATAACTCTCGCCTTCCTTTTTATATACTCAAACGCGATTTCCTTCTGTATATTTCTTATGAGGATGTCCTTCCTGTAAACAATAGTCAGTCAGACCGTTTAAACCGGAAGATTTCCTTCATTGTTGCTTTAAATGAAAGGTATTCATTCGCAGATTTGTCATCAAGTATCATAATTAACTTAAGTCTCTCCATCCATTATTTTTATTCAAACGTGGGATCCTTCTGTCCCTGCATTGAATATTTTGATCAGTTTGTTTCACGATATCTTCGGTTCTAATTAAGGTACGCAGAACTTCTTGACCTAACAACACTCAGCGGACCAAGCACTTTCATTACATTAACTGATTCTGAAGAAAGCTATGCGTGAACATTCAACGTTACTTCCTTTCTTTCCAAACTTTTAGGTCATTTAACTTACGGTGCGAAGTATTCGCAAGGGTCTTCTAGTAACTAAATTAAACATCTGAAACCCAAAAAATGTTTGTTAAGGGTATGGGACTTAACTGCGGGGTCATCAGTACCTGAGTTTACAAACTACTTACTAACTAACTAAACATCAATGTCCGGGGGAGGATTCGAAACCCCGACGGGAAAAGGCCTTGTAGCATAGCGTCCCAATGGTCTCGGCCACTCCGCCGCGGCGTTTAAATCCCCTTAAAAAGTATATTCTCAATCAATTACATTAACAATTAACGGCAAAATTCTTTTGTGGCCCCAAGTTCATCTTACTTCCAATGCACTGAAATATATTTTCATGTTCTAGAGCCCATTTGCGCAATAGAAAGATTTGCTGTATTAAATCTACAACAGTTAGCAAATTTTGTAATTTCCAATTTTCTTAGAGTGGACATAGAGCAGCGGGCTCTCCACCATCTAATTTGTAGTGAACGTTACAACAAATGCGAGGATTAATGCACGCCTAGAGTTTGTGAACGTTAGTTTCTAGGATGGCTTGTGATGACAGAGAATAGTTAAATCATTATATGTTATGATGATCAGTTTCACTCTCAACCAAGTAAATTGAACAGTAAATGCCATGATTGTACTTTTGTAATGTGTTTATCAATCGGAAAACTTTAAAAATGTTTCCAGATATTTGGAGGTTACAGCATATGAGATTCCTGCTGTCCTTGGAAGTTGAACAATAGACTGAATAAGCGTTATGGTACCAGAAATAACGATGGAAATCACACATAAAAAAAAAACCTGTGTGCTGGATCTGCACTGATACAATTCAAAACGGATGTTAACAAAAGGCAACATGCCATTAAGCAACGTCAAGAAATGAATATCTACAACAGATTATTATTGGTTTCAGTAACAAATACCATCGTCACTAGGAATTCTTTATCTAACAACCCCGGTACATTTCAGTGGAGCTTGCAATATAGAGAAATAATTTTCCTGAAAAGTTGTAGTAAATCCAGCTTATTTTATTAAATAACTATTGGTAAACAGGGCCATGAGGAATCATACTGCTGTAATAAATTGTTTTCTAAATTATTTGTTGTTGACACATATAAGTAAAACAGACATATACTCGGCGAATATTAATAAAAATGACAACCTCCAAAGGATGCACTGCGGACTTGGTAAATCAAGTTTGAAATAGGAACACATGACCGGAAATGTGGAAAAAATGCACTAAATCATCTTCGACACTACTAAAGAAAGCCCTTCTGCTTTCTCTTTTTTCCATATTCTGTGATTTCCCTAAATCACAGCAGTCAAATGCCGGGATGGTTCCTTTGAAAGGGTACGACCAATTTCCTTCCCCATCTTCACCCATAACTTCGAGCGTAAGCTCCGTCTCTAATGACCAAGCTGCCGACGAGACGTTTAACCCTAGGCTTCCTTCCTTAGAGATTTTGTCGTTATTTTGGTGAATAGTACAACGTCCTTGATCATTTAAACTAAGAAGCGTGCAGCACAAGTGATATATTTCACCATACAGATGTTGAATCAGTGTTCATAACAACAGTTGATGACATTTTTGTACTTCGGTTGATTTTGTAACTCTCCTCTACATTACCTCGAAGTTTGTCGATTTCATTAAAGCTCATTCAGAATATGTAGGAATAATTTCATTACATGTTAAAGAGTTCATTGTAATGCATTGAGACTTGCAATATATTTCTTCTTTGATCTTGCGCAAATGGAAACCAATATTTCACCTGTCCATTCGAAAACTTTAATGTACAAGCGGACATAAAGACGCATGAAGTTTCCAGATTTAATCCACTTACCTAAAGTGGTGGACCATGTTACTTGTTGACTATAATTGAGATAATAGATAAATCAAGATTTTTAGTCTTATAACAAATGCCAAATTAATGGTAGTTACATTATTAATGTAATGGTATAATTTTATTAGTTGTACTGGCAATTCAGAACCTTTTTCGTCAATGAGGTTTCAGGTAAATTTACGATGGCGAGCATTCTTTCAAATAACAATTGAGGTGGATTAATTTTGAACAACAGACATACTACTAGTCTGGTTTTGAGTGACACTGAATGAGATGAGGACACAAAAGCTCGTCTGACACCCTTAACTTTCCTACCTGGAGTAGCCGAGCGGTCTAAGGCACCTAACTGCGAAACGCGCTGTTGCTCGCCGTCGGAGGTTCGAGTCCTCCCTTGGGCATGAGTGAGTGCGTGTGTGTTGTCCTTAGGTTAGTTTATCTTACTTTAAGTAGTTTGTAAGTTACGGACTGATGACCACGCAGTTTGTTCCGATAGATTTACAAACATTTGAACATTTTGTTACATAGTTCAGATACACAAGGCCAAGACGAACAGTGTTTCGTAATGAAGTTCATGAAATCTCAAACTATGATGCGAGATACATCATATCAATGTAACAAAACGTATCACATCATGTTTCCTGAATAAATAAATAACTTAGGCACAATTCAAAATAATTTTTATGCCATATCGTGGCATATTTACATACCATTTCATGTAACATTATGCAATGTATCATGTAACGAAGCATGATGCGTGTCGTCATGACATAGAATATGACAAACGGCATAATAAGATTACCTGACTCGGTCGGTTTGGAAGGCGATCTCATAGTTTTATGTTCTTCAAAATGAAATGCCAAGATCGCAAATTACTAATTTACTGAATGACGACCGGTTTCGGTGAATTGTGTTTAAAATTGACAACAAAATTTTAAATCAAATAAAATTAAATAAACTGCTGTTATTTATGTCATCAAGATTATTATCAGAGTTCAAGGTCAAATTTAGTTGGAGATTTAATATTTGAGGGTCAATAATATTAATAATGCCCTTTCAGCAAATTGATAATAAAAATCAGATTAATTAAATAATGTAATAATATTATCTGCACACGACGTTGCTGTGGCAACTGCAAACAGCTCAGCTTCTTACATTCGGCGATCGGCGCCCCTAGAAATGTAAATCCAGTATGGTTTTTTCATACTCAGAGAACAATGTTGGTAAGGCTGATGCTTTTCGTGATGAAATAAGCAAAGTCTTTCCTTCAGTGGTATACACAGCACTGTTGAATTTCTCTCAAAGTTCACTCTTATTATAGTCTTGACCGACCGTGTACGTGCAGGTTCGTGTGTATAAACGCTAAATTTCCCAAAACGTTTTCTGATACACAGACCCTGATTCCTCCTAAATGCGGGATAGGTGGAAAGTACAAAAGAGAAATGCACACCTTTGAGTAGATGAATTTATTACATTTTGCGATCTCGGAACTGGTGAAATTTCGAATACATAATCTTCCCTTATATGTATATACAGTATAATGTGAATTATTTCGCAATCGTTCAAAATAATAGAGAAGAAGCAAGTAGGTTATATAACAGCTCAAGATTTAGTATGTCATCGAACTCTAGAATAGAAGATAATATATTTGTTTATATGGAAAGTAAACCTAGGAAATCTTCCAAGGAATACAGTATTCTTTGATCATGGTGCAGAGCATATATTTGAAAACACAGTGGTTGAGAATGAAAATAATTAGTGATGTTATATGTGTCACTATCATCGGGACATATTATTTTACAAGCTGGTGGTCTTATTAAAAATTGATATAAAAAATAAGTGCATAGCAGGTTCGAATCCACCGTGGGCTTGAATGTTTATGTTGTCTTTAGTATAAGTTAGTTCATAAGTCTAAGTTTAGGGACTGATGACCTCGCAGCTAAGTCCCATAAGCTTTACAAAAATTTGAATTTAATAATTGCAACATAGCACTTATTATTTTGTATCAGTTTTTTAATAAGATGACAAGTTTGTAAAATATACATTACCAGATGATGGTGCCACAGTTCACAGAAATCGGCCGTCATTCAATAAATTAGTAATTTACGACCTTGGCATTTCATCTTGGAGAATATAAAACGGTATAATATCGCACATGTCACTTCTAATGCCGAGCAATGTGACGCCACTTGTCATTGAAGTTATACTGCTTCCTTTCCCTAGTCAGGAAAAGGTGCTGTTACAGATGCATCCTGTTACAGCAGGTCACTGATATCAGACATTGGCCATCACGCGTGATAAACAAAGGGTATATGAATGTTCCTTTCGATTAAAGTGCATTTAAAGCTGCAACAGGAGGAACCGCTCAAGTGAAAACACGCATCCTGTAATGTAAAAGAGAAGGTACGCCACACCATCTAGTGGCATGTCTCTTTGGCTGACAGGCGCTGCAGTTGCAGTGGTAACAAGCGGACATTTTTTGCGAGTGGAGGCTTTCTCAGCAGATTTCATGTACGAAGTCTTCGCGGGTTATCAGCCGAGTTGCTTCGTCGTCGTCTCGTAGCAACGGTTCGATGGAAATCGTCTCCTTCGCCTGAAGATGATGGAGACGCATTCCATCGAACCGATGCTACGAGACGACGACGAAGCAACTCGGCTGATAAGTAGGGATGGCGGTTATCGGTGAAACAACCGGTTTTCGCATATCCCGGTTCTTTTCACCTCCAGTTTAACCGCACTGTAAAAACTGCTCAAGATAACCGGTTTTTTTAATAACCGGTTTTCGGTTTTTTATTGCAATTATTTCCAGTAGAGTTCGACCAAAACTAAGCAGAAACCGTAATCGAATTTTCGGTTCTTCTAGTTTCGGCCGAAACCGAAACTTATGAACTTCAGTTAAAATTTCGGTAAATTTACGTTATACGAGAAATCACTAGTCTTTCCACATTTTGCAAAATCCCATCCCAATACTACGCATTCTTGGGCGTACCTATGCCTAGCCAGGAATCCGTGGAAGACGATATACAAAGCATACACATTTACTGGCCTAGTATTTCCATCTGGCAGTTGCGAATATTGAGCCAACCACTCCGGAAGTTGGTCTTGTGAGCCAGTGCATACGAATATCTCGTTATATACGCAATATATGTGTTACAGACACATAAACTTCAATCAATGCTGTAGAAGTATTTCGAAAAATAGTCACAGATCCGACTAACAGTATTTTTGTTGTCAGTGTAAATTTACGGAAATTGAACTAGGAAAGCTGTGTACCACATGATCAAAAAATGTTCAAATGGGTGTGAGTACTTATGAGTTCTAACTCCTTAGGTCACCGGTCCCTAGACATAAAAACTACTTAATCTAACGTAACCTAACTTACGCTAAGGACAACATACACACCCATGATCGACGGAGGAGGGAAGACTACAACCTCCAACTGGAGCAGCCGCGCAGTCCGTAACATGGAGCCTCAGACCGCACGGCTACCTCACGAGGCACCACATGATCAATGTTACCTAAACCCATATTGGTTATTAAAAAAGCCCCTCTCTTTCAAGGAATGACATTAATAAAACTTTTTAGCATAACAATATGATAATAAATTAAAAGTTATTATTCCAAGCTTACATAATAGGTATATCAATCGAAATTACTTTCTCTTCCAAGGAACATTTTGGATGCTTTCTCCTTAAATGACACAATATGTTTGTAGTACCTCCACCCATTTTCAGCTTTTTAAAGCAAATGGAGCATTGTATCTCACTGCTCCCGTACTTCGTGAAGTACGTCCATACTCGGGATGGTGCTGTACAAAAAAATTTATTTCGAAACTTCGCCTAAGTTTTACAAGTGTTCTTCCACTGCGACATACGCCTTGACAACGTGACCAAGGCTGTCCACCTTGCAGGACAGAGCTGGCCAGAACCAGTATTGAATGCTGATTCTAAAATCACGCCACCCTTCTGGCGTCCGTGCTACCGTGGAGACAATAGCAGGCACTCACGTTTGATCACGTGTGCTACTGCTGCAGGACGCAGAGGTGCGAGAATCACTTCCTTCGCTCTCTTCAGTTTGAGTTCTCGTACAGAACAGACGCACTCCAGAGGCTCAGCGTCTGTGCGGGGCGAACGGCCGCATGCCGTCCGCTTTCGCCTAGCGGCTGTTCGGTATCAGCCACCAACTGTGTGAACCGTAACAATTACCGTAACCTTTTCCGTTTCTAAAGCCGCTAACTTAGACTGGCCTTCATGCATTGCATCCGACCCCAGGGCAAGTCCCGCCATGTATCCCGTATTTCAGAATATACTAAATATTAACTTGCATCCTATCTTTTATTTGCCATTCAGCCACCCTTTCCTAGGGCGCCCACAAGCCTTCACCGTTCCGCCTTCCATCCTGACGACGGTTCCAACCCATTTTATTTATGCAGCACTGGGATGGGTTGTATAATTTTCCTGTCATCCGTAGGATAAAGATTAAGTGCAGTACAGTGCCATTTAAGAGCCAACCGATGTCTGGCGATGACAGCAAGGAACTGCCGCATCACCAGACCGAGGCAAGTCTTGTACACCGCCGGTGCACGCGCGTGGTCTAATAGGCCACGCCACACGGCAACAGATAGATCGATGCTTCAGTAGCTGCACCATTTCTTAAGTTGTTATGCGACTCGTTTGTTGCGCGTTTCTGACTGCCGGGGTTGTTCTTAAATTATCGCTGATTGCTTTTCTTAGTTACTGCGATGACCTAATGTTTTACAGCTGTGGAAATTTTAGGAACAGCCCTAAATATTAGAGTCTACTAGTTTTAATTTTCTTAAATTATTTACAAAAGCACATTTTGAATCACTGTTTTTTTACCTGGTTCTTGGCAATAACTAAAAACAAAACAAAAAAAAACAAAAAACAAAAAAAAATAAAGATAAAAAGTATGGTTACAACCGACACCAAATAAATACCGAAAAAACCGGTTATTCAAAACTAAAATACCGGTATCGTTTTTAACCGGTCGGTTTTTCCCATCCCTACTGATAACGCGCAAAGAGTTCAAGCACGCATTTCTTCTCAGTCCCGGCGGCTGTACCGCGGGCGGGTATACCCTGGCGGGGCCGCGGAGTCCGATTTCAGTGAGACGCGGCCGACCGCCCGGCCGTGTGATCCTGTGTTGTGTTGTGTTACGGCGCTACCGTATCGATCGCCTCCCAGCCGCATCCGGGACCTCCTTTCGGATCGCCCAGGGGAACGTCTACTTGCAGCTTTTCCGCCACCGAGCGCTGCTGTCAGTAATACCTCTCAATGGTAAATTATCCCCTGTACTTCAAAGCTATTATAACAGTACAAAACAGTGCAACCTTATCTGATGCAAATGAGGAATCTGGAATAAAAGCTAACGACGTAGCTGTCTAATTAACGAGAGACTGTAGTGCGGAAGGGATGCCTTCCTTTGAGTGTCTAACGGAAGAGGGACTCGAGGAAAGGAAGTTATTCTGCAAAATAACTGTAGTGAAGCGAACGAATCGCCCTCTGTTTAACAAACTGAGATAGTTTCCAAAGTTGCTCGAATAGTGAAGAGCAATTTGCGAAGCCCCCGCGGATGCTATCGTTCAAATAATCACAATGTGAAACTGTCAGTCAACGGAGATCATCCTTCAGAAATAGCAAGTTCGTAACACCTGCTGCTCACCAATTTCACTTACGTCAGAATTTTTCAAATACCTGCATTTTACAATCAAAAGTGTGTTCAAATTTTCAAATGTTTGTAAATCTTATGGGACTTTACTGCGGGGTCATCAGTCCCTAAACTTACAAACTACTTATGAACTAGCTTATACTAAAGACGGCACAAACATCCATGCCCCGAGGGGGGATTCGAATCCCCGACGGGGAACGGCCTCGCGCATCGTAGCATAGCGCCTCAAAACTCTCGGCCCCTCTGCCGCGGCATTCAAAACTGTCACGAAATCTTTGCAAAAGACATATGTAAATATATGTTCGTGAAAGAAACGCAGATTTAACTCTATAACATCTAACGATTTTCGTTCGCTACATCAATCCGTAGTATATCGCATACAACACATTACAAATATATAAATACCGCAGCGACCTGTTTATTGTCATTTCTTAAGTGGATGCGCCCCTAAGGAGCTGCCTTTTTAGAACTATCACCTCTCATAGTTCTACAGATGTATATAATACAGATAACTCAGTTCTTGTTAGTAATGGAATATCAAAGAAAATCATTGAGGTATTTGTTACATTCCCATCTCGAGAAAAATATTTATAGTGGTGTAATTAATTGAACGTTTTGTCATTTACAGTATTTGTCATTTGAATTTACACTATGCTCTGCTTTGGAAGGAAATCGGTGCTAAGTCATTATTCAGGTATGTACTTTATCCCTTCAGTTTCCTCTTATGCTTTTAATATATTTTACAACACGAAACATTTTGAAATGTAGATGGTACATGTCTATCAATAAATAGTATGAATAAATTCAAAATGTTTAAATGCTTGTAAATTTAAGGGACTCAAATGCTTCGGTTACCAGTCCCTAAGCCTACAAACTACTTAAACTAACATAATGAAACTTATGATAAGGACAACACCCACACACACACTCACGCTCGAGGGAGGACTCGAACATCCGACCGCGAGCCACCACGCTCTCCGCAGCAAGGCACCTTAGACCGCTCGCCCATATCACGGTGGCTAGAAATAACTAAAGGAGGTCACTGCAGCTACTTCCACCAATTTTAGTTAAAAATTGTCCATTAATGTTGAGAATTAAAGTTTCCAGTAAATTGAAAAAGAGGCTCTTCAAACTTATTAGCATTACACAGTTTTAAAACATTCAAGATGCATCTTATAGTTCACCTCCTGTGTCCTTATAGTTCACACTCATCCTCTTCAAGCTTTCCTTTATCCGGACCTGCTTCGTAGCAGCTTCCGCAGCTGACTTTACTTGCCCCTTATCAGTAGCATTTAGATCTGAAACCATATTTCCTTGTACTAGTTATAAAATTTTAATCTGGTATTACCCACAGAAATGGCACCACCACTGTTATTGCTGCATCATTAACTGGTCACCACTGTTCCTCCAACGAATAAATATTGGATGAAGTTTCAGTTCTGAGTAAGACGTCACGTAGACATTTGCTTGGAGTAGTTTCTATTTGACACATCTATCAATGTAATTGATAGAAAGTGATAGAAATAAAAGAATATAACACTTATTATGATGCATTTCAAACTGTATAAAATTTGGAACATTGTGTTAAAATAAATGTTGAAAGTGAACAGGTAATGATAATACCTACAAACCATACAGTTTTGTTTATTCATTGCATCAGTGCCAAATAAAAATAAAAATATGTAAATATCATTGATGGCTTTGGCGTTTCGCTGGGATCCTAAAAGAGACAGTTATTGCGTTTAAAACGCTTAATGTGATGTGCTTTATTCATATTACGTAATAGCACCACGATAAAACGGCTTCTGATTTCAGTAGTACCTGGCAAAAACACTGCTACTACTAGCAGTAAAGTATGAAGTGTTCGTGGCACGAAATTGCTTCCAGAAACATTTTGCACACTTCTGACGATGATATGGATAACTAAGTCTCACGTAGGAATACTAAGTATGTTCCGGAACCCAACTTTTCTTAAAAACATGTAGCCGATTAGGTAAATGTGAGTAATGAATCACGTGGCTATATTGCACACTATTTTTATGTGATAGTTAGATGACAAAAATATTTTGAACCATTCTTGTTATCGTACAGACAAAGATTAACATTTTAGGTTGTTGCATTTCACACTTTCAGTAATTGCTTATGGAAATTTTGGAATAATAAAGTTAAAAATTATAGACAATTTCATTTAGGGATTTCGCAATTAGGTCTCGGACAGTCGCCCAGCAAGTCAACAATGGTAAGAGTGAATGATAACTGTGAAATGGCAGATGATATACGCACTCAGATTCCGAGTGATCACTGGTGTATTCAATAACGTATTTTTAGAATAAAACGTTGAAACTCATTTATGAAGTTAAATATGACTTCTTACTCTAGGAGTCTCTGACATAAATGTGTTTTTATATATATGTGGCGTCTGTTCCGAAAGAACAGACGCCACTTCTGATCCTGCAGCTGTTATTATTTAATATTCATAGAATATATGACTTCAACTGCGATTGGGCAAGTCATATATTCTATGAATATTAAATAATAACAGCTGCAGGATCAGAAGTGGCGTCTGTTCTTTCGGAACAGACGCCACATATATATATATATATATATAATATGCCGGAGACGGGCAATGATCCTATCGTTAGTGGGGAGGGGTGGACAAGTTTGAAGCCCTTACTCTTACGGGAATTAGTTAAACTACGAGTTTGAGTACTATGGGCAGGGCGAAGCTGGGAATTTGTATCTGACGGGAGGCGTGCATGGGTAGTCCTTGCAGGTGCGGTGATCACTGTGTCCCCAGTGGTGTAGGGGTCAGCGCAACTGCCTAGAAAGCAGGAGACCCGTGTTCGAATCCCGGCTGGGTACACATTTTCAGCTTTGCCCAATCGCAGTTGAAGTCATATATTCTATGAATATTAAATAAATGTGTTTGTTGTTGTATTCATTTTGAAGGCTCGTTTTATGGAGCTCAATACGCTACCTTATCCTGCTCAAGCACTTCTGGATCAGTATAGCAACCTAAATCCTTTAGAACCTGCTGAATGCAATCTTCTCTTGGCCTTCTTCTGCAATATTTTTCCGCAATCCTTCCCTCTAATTCTAAACTGACAATTCTCTGATCTCTCAGAATGTGTTCTCCTGGTAATTTTAGGATATTTCCCCTGTCTCATACATCTGCACACTACATGGAACAGTTATATCATGACTGTTTTCCCCTGGGGCCTTTTGTAAGCAATATTGTTATTATTATTAGTGGACTTTCAAACTCTTCTCGAATTATTGTATCTCCTATATCATCGCATCAATAACCTCAATCAATTAGCATTGATTTTCCATCTGAGCTCTTGATATTTATGCAGTTGCTTCTCTTCTCTCAAAAATTCTTTTATTTTCCTGTAGTTGGTATCTATCTATGGTCTAGCCACTCCTCTTCTCCAGTCTGCACTTCCTGTCACCCTTTACTACAAATGTCTATAAAATTCATCTGGATAGTAGAACTTCTCTTCAATATACCAAATTCAAATGTTCAAATGGTTATAAATTTGTGGGACATAACTGCTGCAGGTGTCAGTTCCTAGGGCATACGAAATACTTAAGCTAACTTACATATTTTTGTACACATTTTTGTTACACTTTGAGGGATAAAAGCAATCTTGTTTAAATTTATATATAAAAGAACAGTCTTGAGTGCAATGATTTTTTATTTAATCAACTAGTTTCGATCCTTTTTTTCAGACTTTCTTCTGGACTGTAACTCTGAACTTTATCATATTTCCATTTACAGTACTTTCAAGAAATATACATTAGTGTCAACATTAAAATAACTTAATAAAGAGAAATAAAATAAAACTATGTTAATCCCACTGATGCCGTGGTGCTGGGCAGGTGCTTTTTAGCCTTCCAGTGCGTCACTGCAGGCTGGAGCAACGTTTACTGCTCTTAATTAAATAAGGCCTTTGACTGCTCCACCCATTTTTGGTGGCAAATGAAAAGACTTCATAAAAGATAATAATCAACTGTACGTTTCTTTGTCATTGTCTGATATAAAATAAATTATTATGATCATCTTTCTGATGTGTAAAATGAAGTTCAAAAGTTTAAATACTCACGTAAATTACACCAGGTTCTTATCGATATTTTCAGAGATATTCTCTAAGTGGTTCTGTAGTGTTGTATGCAAATTTACTGGCATTAAAAGATTAACTATAAAACTTATTTAAGGTACATAGAAAACAATTCAACATAGCTCTCTTTGCAAACACTATTACGCTATTTTCTCATTGAAATACGTAGAACGCCTTTTTTTCATTGAATATTCAAAGATTGGTTGACTGTAGTATTGAACTTTCTACAACGGTATCGTAATCAAGTTTAAGGCAAACAGAATCATTTTTTAAAAAGTCCTTAATGTATTGTGCAATGCCTTAGGTTGTCATTTTTGTCTAAAAACATACATTAATACATTGTAAAATATTAGGAATGTCATGTAAAAATAAAAATATAATAGTAAAGAAGGTAATAAGTTATTTTCTTCCTGATATGTGTGTAAAGCTATTGTTTTCTTTGTATTAATTGGTAATATCCTTTCATCCAAACCACCACTCTGTTGAAATTGCAAATATTGAGACAAACAGCTTAATCAAATAATTTCACTGTGCTCATTGTAGGTTCAATATTTAACAAAGTGTAAAAACCTGTTGGAACAGATCAGAGAGAAGTGAAGGGAGACAGGAGATATGCCTGCATGACATATAAAGGAAATATATCTGAAAAATTGACTATTTTATAATACTGACTTTTGTGTCCCAACTTCGTCGCCGCTTTTGTGTCCCAGCCTCGTCGTAGGTGTCGGTGGCCGAGTGGAATGAGACCGACACAGGAATATAGATAGCACGCTGGTGCAGGTACGGAGGGGAGCAGCCAGAAACTATAAACACTAGAGTAAATTAGAAAGAGATATATATTGCACTGAATTTAACAATACTTAACTTTTACATAGTACTGCAGAATGGTGATACATAGTTGTTAGAGGCCTGCCTAGTGCCTGTATGATAGCAGAGTCTTCACTGGTGCCTATCTGATTACGAAGGTCCTAACTGGTTGCTAACTCAGTCCCAAGTGACCGATCTCTTTCCGTGGTGGCCACGAGCGGGGTTGCAGCAGAGGGCGCTCGTGGCTGTCCTGAGAACGCCGCGCCGTGTGTGCATGGAGGCGCGCGGCGAAAGTAGGTGGCGCGCACTTTGTACTTGTGCGACACCACACTGACCTCACTCTTGCTCTTCAACGAATGACACCTTCCAACATAATTTTGAACAACAAAAATATTCAAAATCTGATGTCAATAAAATGATATGTAACACATGAGCAAAATATTATTTTGGATGAACTGGACGTAGTTTCCAAAAATGGTACCGTGAATATACAGTAGGCGTTGCTAGTAGCAAACCAGTTTTTGGGCAGCATATGATTCATAACAAGCATTGCTATGGCGCGATTGAAAACAAAGATCCCACATACTGCTCCAAAAGGATTATACAAAATCTCAAAATCTTTAAATGTTAATTAAGCTTAAGAGGTTTAACTGCGGGGTCATCAGTCCCTAAACTTACAGACTACTTATGAACTACCTTATACTAAAGACGACACAAACACCCATGCCCAAGAGGGTATACGAACCCCCGACGGGAAACAGCGTCATGCATCAGAGCATAGCGCCTCAGTGTGCTTGGCCACGCAGCCGTGCCAAGGATTACACATCAACAAATAGAGGTATATACGCAACACAGAAGAAGATATGCACTACTCTTAAATCAACAGATTGATTTAATGGAAAATAATTACATCGACGTATTCAATGATATACTTTAAACGTTTAATCTTATGAAGTCTGTTTTCAGTCAATGATAAAAAGTATAGCACATATATAAATATTTAAATATATCCTTATAATGATGTTACATCCACTTTATACTTTTTATCGATTCTTACAATTGACAGCCATGTACATCACGCACAAATGTAATGTACAATAATTTAAATTATACTCCTAGACACATTTCATGCCTTAATTTTATTTTTTTAACTATTAATTGACTACTATGAGCTTCATCTGTATATTACTAACATTTTAAACGCCATTTGAATTGTAACTTTCTATGTTTTGACATATCAATTTTAATCTTTCATAATGTTATAATACAACATACTTTTTAAACTAAAGTGTCCACCTAAGGAAATATACAATAGATTTAAGATGTTTCTTTTTACCCTTCATTCAAGTACAGTATCTTAATTTTATCTTTTGTACTATTAACTAACAGCTATGTGTTTCATTCCATGATGCTATTTGAATTGTAATACGTTATATTTTAGAGACGTCATTCCTAATATTTTACAATGTTGTAATATAGTATGTTTCTAAACAAAAATGACAATCTAAAGCATTGCACAATAGATCAAGGACTTTTATAAAAATGATTGTTTTGCTTAAACTTGATTTTAATAGAGCTGTAAAAAATTAACTAGTAAATTCGACAGATCTTTGAATATTACCAAGGAAACAATAGCTTTACACACATTTCAATAAGAAACTAACATTGCCTTAAATGTTTAAGAGCAGTAAACGTTGCTCCAGCCAGCAGTGACGCACAGCAAGACTCTAAAGCAGCTGCCCAGCTCCACGACATCAATGGGTGTAACATCGTTTTATTTTATTTCTCTTTATTAACTTAATGTTGACACTAATGTATATTGATTGAAAGTCCTCTAAATGCCTTTATGATACATTTCAGAGTTATTCCTGAAGATGGTCCGAAAAAAAGGACCGAAACTATTTGATTAAATAAAAAATCATTGCACTCTAGACTGTTTTTATACATTAATTTAAACTAACTTACGATGAAGACCGCCGACTTGAGGCAGTGGTAACATACTGGACTCGGGTGAAAGATGATTCAAATCCACCTCCAGGCAAATATGGGTAATTCCTTCCCAATTCTTACCCAATCAATCCGAGCATGGGCTCTGCATCTAATGACGAGGCTGTCAACGGGGCGTAAGGACAACGCACACCCACCCAACCCCCCCCCCACACACACATACACGCGCGCGTGCACGCGTGCACGCACACACAGGGCAATGCTTGAAGGAGGACTCAAACCTCCGACGGCGAGCAACCGAATGCTCGGCAGACAGACGCCTGGAGTACTCAGCAACTCCACCACGCCATTATCAAATTTTACCAACGTGTGTGCTACTATTGCAAGCAGCCTTCTTCTACGTGTCGTACTTGCTGCTTTATGAGGGAAAAAAAAAACACACACCCAAACACGACACCCAGAAGGACATCAGTTGCAACTGTTACCGAAACGTCCCTGAAGTTTGATACATTGACGATAAGGTAAAATGCCCAGAAGAATTTTTTCGCCGATGGGAACGACCGCAGAAGCCTCCGCTTACATTAGGGGCGGCAAGTAATTCTGCACACATACAGTGCAACTTCCGGGTCAGGGCGTGCACTCTGCAGCTGTCTCCGCTCATATGGTACATGTTTCTGTCCACAGGGGTCGCCTAGGGTAAACGAGACTGGATGTGTTGCGCTCCTGCTTTTACTGTAGAAACCAGGAAATGGAGCCGTCGCCGTTCATTATGTACTCGTGTCTAATAGCACTTAACAGATATCGATGTTGCACGCTACCTGTGCACAGTGTGCAGTGTTATGGCCGGCCCTGGTTTACATCTATTATATATTTCTTTCGCCTTTCTCCTTGCTTCAGTGGGAACAATTAATTATCTACATTAAACAAGAAAAAGTGCACAGATACATAGGACTGCTTATAAATTTTATACTTGTTTCTTTATGATACAGTATCATTTTGATGATAAAATTATATCCGGTCTCGGTTAGAAAAGGTGATAAAAATTAAAATTTTATGAACGTATGTCCATTAGTTGTCAAACGCCGATTTGTGTACGGTAATGGGATAATTTTGCATTTAAACGAAAAATAATTTCAGTCATAGCAACAAGACAGAAGTAGTAGCGTAAATAACTGTCACATTATGTATAATCAGGCAACTATCAGAATTTGCAGACATTCAAGGGTATTTTTTAATTTTAATTTTTACACCACATACTTTTCACTTTATGTTAAAGCGACTTAATTGGTTACTGTAGCACTGAAATTTCTTTTGCAAATGTATTTGCTGAGATTATAAAAGGTTCAGATGTTTTAAATTTCTACTATTTAACAGTGTTGATTTAATATTTTCCTTAACGCTCTTCTACAGATGTTAGATTCTGATGTCCAGAAGTTGTGGGGCGAAATCGTCTTTTATATGTTTTTAGTAGTTGTGGTTGCTCCAGCAATTACTATCTTACATTTACCTTCTGGTTCACGTTTGTTTCTGTTGTGTGTGTGTGTGTGTGTGTCAAAGTGTGTAGGATTGTTTTTTTTTATTATTTTTTTTTAGTTACGCATCCAAGAACATAAAAAGAAATAATAAGAAATCTATTTGAATATCAAAACACAAAAATGGAAATATGTTCCATGCCATTGAAGTCCCGTGAGCTGAAATGGAACTGCTTCGTTTTCAGGAATGTAATGGACGAAGTATTTAATAGTACTAATTTCAAAGATGTGAAACTTCATGATCGTGGTTAAAAGATTTATAAGATTATTTTGTCAAAAAAGTAGGCTCAACCGCAGATACCGTGTAAAAACACTAAAATATGACGCGTTTCAAGGGTCAAGCCTTCATCATCAGATAATCTGTATAAGAATCTTAAAACACGAAATCATACTAATATAAAACGTAATAAAAGAAAACTGGTTACTTCCCTAGTAAGCCCTCATCATCAGATAATCTGTATAAGAATCTTAAAACAGGAAATCATAAAAATATAAAACGTAATAAAAGAAAACTGGTTACTTCCCTAGTAACCGTGTCTACGAAGAAAGGTCCTCAGCATACTATGGTACGTCAGAATTCAAACCACACCCTAGCACTGGCGGCGCATAACACTAGCGTAATGCACGGAGTCAACAACACGACTGGGGCGCATGTATGCACATGAAAACAAAGACCTCCAAATTCCAAAAATTATCCTCAAGCTATTGGGTATATTCAGGTGTCACGAAATCATTTGCACAGTATGACAGAGGTTGAAATTTAAAATAAACAACTTTTGTTATAATAGGTCCACAAAGTTTGTAAAGAAAGTTATATGCATTACCTTGAACTTTTCATTAAGCGTCGCTTTTAGCGTTATGTATCATAATCTCCAGCTGTTCTAGCAAATCTAATTTTCTTCCCTTATCCTGTCTATGCAAAACCTTAAGGTCTTCCTCAATCCGCATTAAAGGGTGTCCAGTTTCGCGGATATGCCTAGCTACAAAGGACTTGTCAAAATTATTAAGTCGGAAGGCGTCCTTATGTTCCTTGTACCTAACTCTAAACGATCTGCCGGTCTGACCAATGTAGTTGGCATTGCAACTATTACGCTGTACCTTATAAACCCCTGCTGTGTCACATTTCAGTCTCTTGGTTTAAATTATTCCGTAATTTATGGCGTGAGGTATTACTAGTTTTAAAGCAGCTTCGACTTTAGAAGATTTTGAAGGAACTGAGATACCAACAGCCGTATGTATACTAAAATATTTATTGTATCACAACCAGTTTCGGCATTCCACTATGCCATCTTCAGGTCCCTACATCGGAGCATAATATCCAAACATAGGAATACTAAAACTGGATTCGTGGACTTCTGTCTGTGTTTCCCACTAAGAGACACAAGTCCACGAATCCAGTTTTAGTATCCCTACTTTTGGATATTATGCTCCGATGTAGGGACCTGAAGATGGCATAGTGGAATGCCGAAACTGGTTGGATAGAATGAATATTTTATTATACATACGGCTGTTGGTATCTCAGTTCCTTCAGACTCTTGACCAGCCGCTGTCCCGTTTCCACCACCAATGATAGATTCAATAAGACTGAGAAGGTTTTAGTATGTTGACCACTTCCTGAGATAGATTACCAAAATAAGGAATCATTACTCTCTTGATATTTTCCGTCCATTTTTATTTGGTTTCGCACGCTGTTTTTCTATCGTATTAAGTTATTCACTCCGTTGTCCTGGTGACCATTCACCCTAGCAAACTGTCTTGTAGTGTGATTCTTCAGTTTCTCCCGGCGTATTTAATAATCAAAATATCCACGGGTGTACTGCCGGTCTATAGTGTCCAACGGGCAGTACACCCGTGGATATTTTGATTGTCTTGTAGTGTTCTGTCTTTTTCGTTCATTGGCACTTTGAAGGCTCTATGGACTAAACAGCGTAGGGCAAAAAGGTTTTGTCCATTAGGTTGACAAGAGCTGTTACGTAGCAGAATTAATAAGATAACGTACATTCCCACAGTTACTTCTAAAGAGAGTACAAAACTATGAGAAATGCATAATTTGTAAATAAGTTTTTGTTGTCCCATTAGTCGTAAAAATAACCTACACTGTTGGTAACTAAGAGTCATCTTGAAACGTCGATTTATCAACGCTTTGTTATAGATGGCGCACGACAAGATGGAGGATCGAGCCTCGTGGGTCACTAGAGACGGATATTCGGGTTTCGCCTCACGCCGGCACTTGCCGCGCTTCTGGTATCGCCGCGGGCGCCGCTAGATATGTGAGAGGACGAACGGCGGTTATTGGCCGAGGCGTCGGCACCGCCACACATCTCAGCCGATATAAGGGCGCCGCGAAGCAGCGCGGCCACGACTGATCGAGCACGCGGCGAGAGGTCGATACCTGCGCGATATGTCCCACACCATAGCTCCCGCAAACCCTGCACATGGGGAACTTCGCACCGCGGGGTGAAACTCACAAAGCTAGCAAGAGGGTGGCTCACCTCACCTTCATTTGCAGCAGTGCAAATTTATGTCAGTCTGTCCTACCGGTTTCATATTGATTTTGGTTTCGTTCATAACGGAAGTTTGCGAGAAGGTGGAGACGAGGTTAAATATATTGTAACGATTGCGTATGTTGCTCACCTCTGCATGAAAACAGTAGCGCCGGCCAAGGTGGCCGAGGTGACTGAGGCGCTCCAGTCACGGTCAGCACGGCCACTACGGTCGGGCATGGATATTTGTGACGCCCTTAGTATTAGTTAGTTCATAAGTAGTTTGTAAGTTTAGGGACTGATGACCCCGTAGTTACATCCCATAGACTCTACAAACATTTGAACAACAACAAAACAGTGGCGTCAACATTACACGAAAAATACTGCAATGTCTATATTAGCATTTACTGGTAATTTCATCATTACAGGGAATATGAACAAATTAATAGTATACGAATGCCTAAAGTAGATACATGTCCATGTTAAAATTAACAAAAAACCGAAATTCAAATCAAAACCTAACATCCTTAATACAAACAGACAGTTACATAAATTCTTTTACAACTTAATATCTGCTGAACTATAATACTGCCAAAACTGATAGGTATAAAATATTTTATGTCACAATATTTGTACAGAAACCATGATTTTGGTCAATGTTAAAAACTTATTATAAATAGTTCAACTTTATATCATCGTGCAAGCGTCAAACATACTGAAAATGATACACTCACTAAGTTGGCATATAACAACGTAATAAACGAAAATAGTGTAAAATAGATGATTTAATATTCATTAGTGAAGTTTATGTAAAGTCGCATTTGAAAGCTTTGAACTATTTGCTTTAAAATCTAATAAATCTTAATAACAAGTTTTATAGTATGTTGAAATAATATTTTTATGAAAGAAGAAACCATAACTTTCAATTTCTCTTTTGAAACTTCAGAAAAAGTCAAATTTATTACTGAAATACTGACCATATTAAAAAATAAATGTTTAATATCAGAAACAGTCATACTGTACTAAATGTATTAAATATTGTACAATTAAACTGTTAATGTTTTTAAACAAAAATGGAATGTTTAAAATGAAAGTCATTATTCAAATGTTTCTCCTAATTGGCTCGAAGAAAACACAGGCATTGTCCATCACACTATGTAGAGACGTGTTTACAATGCCTCTTCGAAAATGTCTGTAAAATAACCTAAAACCACGAAAAGATGATAAATAAATAAAAAGCAAATATGAGGATGCGCCTGGCTGATCATTTCAATGGATCCAACGCCTAAAATTAACAGAAAACCAGGATCACAAAAGTATCGGCTACAATGCAACGTCGTATCAAAGTAAAGAGCGTTTCTTTCTGTTTTTAATTTGTTGTACTCACATAAATTATCCAACTGACCCGTGGGCTGTTTTATCGAATAGGTATCCGTAAACTAGGAGACAGTCAGTAATACAGCTTAGTTGGTCAGCAAGAGGAGGAGATAGCAATGTGTGTCTTAGGGGTTGACTATATTACTCCTTTCTTGCTGACCCTCGTACGCACTCACAGCTCCGTTCCGAAATTCATAATCTGAAATTAATCAACGTTCATGAATTCTTTCTAGAGATTCTAACTTGTGTGGCCGTATCAAAATGATGATATATGTATATATATCATTACTAGAATTTCTCATATTAAAACAGAGTTCACTGCCGAGAACCAGTAGCACCGTTATATGTCTTAAATCAATCGACCATCCATTTTAGCTGAAAAACAATTTTTCTATATAAAAACAGCCGTTTGGTTAATTTCTTGAAGTCATAACTGACGCAGTTCCATAGAGAAATTCTAGTCCACACGAACATCTGAAAAAAATAAGTCCGCGATTACGAAAAATATTATAAAGCCTCTGCGACAGTGTCTGCAGCTAATTTGAACACATTACTTCTCAACTGAAAAATCACCGAGCCACCCGACAAAGATTTGGTTTCAGAAGCAGCCGACCCCTGACATCTGACGAACATCACTCATAATGTAAAAGACTATCAAAACTTCTGATAAACGTCTACCTATACACTGTATAAACTTAAAAATCTGTGGTAGCCGATGGTACCTGAAACTGAGAATTGCATCCAAGTTTCAATGTTCATCTACAGTTTTATATCAGATACTTACACTGTTACATTTTCATATGAGACGCTTACAAAGGAGAGAAAATTCTCTCTCAGCAACTGGCATCTTGACATTTGTAATGACATTTGCCTAGAATTCTTTGTGTATGACGGTCACGAAACTCAATTTTTGCAAATCCAATTACGATCCTGTGTAAGTGACAAAGGCGCGGCAGAATAGCCGTGCGCACTAAGGCGCCCTGCTGCCGTCCGCGCGGCTTTTCGCCGTCGGGGATTCGAGTTCCCCCTTGGGAATGGCTGTGTTGTCCTCAGAAGAAGAGATGACGTCATGACGTTAGCAACCATGTGGCTCACATATCTACATCAGTTCATGGAACTAGATTCAAAAACGTAATTTTAATTTTAAATCCATGTGATTAATTTCCTAGACACTGCCTGTGAATTTCAACCAACAATGCCTGATTCTAGCTACTATTCTTCAAAAATGTTTTAACCATATATGTGCAACAGCCAATGGTATTTTCTTCAAATGTTGTACAGCATTGGTCCTTTATTTTTAGAAGTTGTAATTCGATTGGGAAATTATACTGCCTGATCGCAGATACAACTATTGACAAACACGTAAACTGATCCGAATATGACTCAGAAATGAGTTGAAATCGGTCATCACCGTTAATAAAGTTGCAGTCAAGACTATAGATATTGCCTGATTAATTAAAAATATTTAGACCGGCTCCCTGACAAGATGTGACATTAGTGTATATAAATTAATGAAATGCAGCAACCAGTTCCTTGTGGTTATTTATTTATAACTTAACGACCGGTTTCGGGCGCTTGAGTGCCCTTCTTCTGGTCTATTTTTGTACTGTTGCTTAATGAATATACATGCTAGTAGTGGAATCAACGCTAAGTGCAAAGATTATGGAATGAATCTATGTGTATATACTTTGTTACTGTAGGGACTAATGACCAACGTAGTTAAGCCCCTTAGGTTTACAAGCATTTGAACAATTTTGAAAGTGACAAAAGATATTCATGCCAGAGAGCATGCTACAATTTATCGTTTAATTTTGCTGTTTCTTCTTCGTAGTGTGCACTCAGTCTTTGTCAGTAATTCTCTCCGAGCCTTGTACAACCTCCTTCAATAGCTTGCTTATGAAATTCTATGTGTATCTATAGGTTGCATGCCATAGTTTTTATTTTTGTTTTTCCGTCTTTGTAATTATTTCACCTTTCTGGGGTTTGAAACTGACTTTTTCCGTCTCTGTAATCGCTCCCAATCGCATGTTACTTCATTGCAGTAGCTTCCTTATGAAATGCTACGCAGTTCTGGGGATTGCATGGCGTAGTTAATTTTCTTTATTTTTCAGAAATTGAGTTTATACATCTTCATCGGTTTTCGGAACCACGTGGGTCCGAATTCCGACTTCAGGGGTTTGTAGCTAGTCACCTGAATTCACGACACATCTCATAAAACCAGTGCCTAGATAGTTTACTGTCAGATTGAAACTTAAGAGTCCGCCGTGATTTTGTGTAATGAATCCCATTTTTAACCACTGAAATGAAATTCGATGCTGGGCATTACAACATGTACAAGGGATGCTTTCTATATTATTAACAAAATTGGTTCCCCATTTTGTTTGCGTTCGACCTGAATAAACTAGTTGAGTTCAGTATAATTTTAACTTGCCTATAAATTGTAGTTCTCGAGCACCTTCTCCTTTTTATTTGATATTGTTTGTCACCAGTGCTGAGAACAAACTCAGATTCACTTTTTTTTAAGGTCTGTTGCGCCACGAATGTTTCTCTTTATTCACCTTTATGAAATTAATTGTGATGGCTCCTTTATTAATGTCTGTGTGTAATTTCGTGTTAGCTGCTATGTGTCGCTAACTTCCTGTTGTTAGAGTAATTTAAACCAAGTCTGTTCTCTATTTGGGCCAGGGAACAAGGTTTTGCAGCAGGGAGTTGCCGGCATTTGTGCTGTTACCAGGAATGGAGTGTTGGGGTATCAGAACAGTAAGAAGCGAATTTCTATTTTAATTTCATTTTTTTAATTTTCTATTATTATTAAAAAAAGGAGAGAGAAAATTATAATAATAACAATAATAGGCAATTGTTAATTAATGTTGTGAAAAAAATTCATCTGTGGAACTAAAAGAAAAAAAAGTGGAAGAGCAGTATCTTTGCTTTTTAATTAGCAGCAGTCTTGTTTTGACTTCTCAAGCAATTAGAAGTGATGAGCTGTCTCATTTTTTTTCTTCTGTGTAAACTTGCAGTTAAGATGTAAATGTTTTTACAAAAATACAAATCCTTTTCAAGAGTGAAAAGTTTCGTCTTAGTTCATTACTTCGGCCTTAAAGTGAACCACTTAATGACCCTGAGATGTGATGAAGCAATCAACAATAAGAAGACATTTTGAAAACTGTCGGTATTTTTTACATGAGTTTATTCTACGGTTTCTCTGAAGTTTATTAATATTGTCTGCAGTTCTTCTTTGCTAAGTTTCATTAACAACATTTAAAAATATATATATAATTATATTTCACAATATAAAGATGTTCCATAAAGATGTTCCGATATTTCATCACAATATAAAAGATGTTCCACACATTTCACACGTACCTTTTACTGCTAAAATTAAGCTTCTTTATAACAGTAAACTCTTATCTGGGTACCTCCTACCAGAACTGTGTTTTTATTTCGTACAGTGGCCTGCTTTTACATTTGAACAATACAACATTAAACAAGTTACATGGAGCACAATACAACACAGAAACTTGAAAAACAGGGCACTATACAAAAAGCTTAGTAAACGAAATGTCTGTCAGTCACAAGACAGCAGGTATCTGTTGTAGATGGTACGTCATCTTTTCCAGCCTCTAGATTTATCATATAGGGCTACTGGTTCCGCTTCTCTAACCCTAGCATACTAACTTTCGACAAAATGTCGGGTACGTTCACGGTTTCAGCGAGCTGTGACGTTTTGAACAGGTATACTACAACTATATCTACATCCATACTGCGAAAGCCACCCATCGGCGTGTGGCAAAGGGTACCTTGGGCACCACTATCGGTTCTCCTTCCTATTCCAGTCACGTATTATTCGCGAAAAGAAAGATTGTCGGTATCCCTCTGTGTGGACTGTAATCTCTCTGATTTTATTCTCATCTTCACGACTTATACGTAGGCGGGAGCAATATACTGCTAGACTCCTCGGTAAAGGTATGTTCTCGAAACTTCGACAAAATCACGTACCGAGCGACAGAGCATCTTTCCTGCAGAGTCTTCCACTGGAGTTAATCGATCATCTCCGTAATGCTTTCACGATTACCAAATGGGCCTGTAACGAAGCGCGGTGTTCTCCGTTGGATCTTCTCTACCTCCTCTATCAACACCACCTGGTACAGATCCCACACCGGTGAGCAGTAATCAAGCAGTGCGCGAACAAGTGTACTGTAACCTACTTTCTTTGTTTTCTGAATGCATTTACTTAGGATCCTTTCAATGAATCTGTCTGGCATCTGCTTTACCGACGATTGATATATGGTCGTTCCATTTTAAATCACTCCTAATGCCTACTCCCAGATTATTAATGGAATTAACTGCTTCCAGTTGCTGACCTGCTATAGTGTAGCTACATGATAAAGGCAGATCCTCCTGTATTTCAATAGAATTTTCCATTGTTACAACCTCTCCATACACTATAGCATCATCCACAAAATTCCTCAGTGAACTTCGGCTGGTATCCGCAAGGTCATTTATATATATTGTGAACAACAACGGACCCACGACACTCCCCTGTGGCACACCTGACATTTACTTCAGAAGACTTATCTCCATTGAGAATGACATGCTGCACTCTGTTATCAAGGAACTCCTCAATCCAATCACTACTTTTTTCATTAAACATATGTGGTGGGAGGGTGAAGGTCGGGGTGAGAGTTTAAAATAGAGAAAGTTTAATTCTTAAAACTCACAACCACCAGCTGCGAAACAAATTCCTAAACATGCAAAAACACTGGAACTGTTATTGCGACTGTTTGACTCGTTTTCTAGGGGATGATATCACACGTTCGCAGCTTTCTTCCCTGCATATGATTAATAAAACAAATTCATAATAAATTCAAGTTCATGAGAGAAAAGGGTGTACTAACTACTATTTTTGAAAACACGTGAAAGTTCACTTTATGTTGTTTATTTCACAATACTTGAACCCTGTGGCTGATACTTCTGTACGTCGGCACATTTATCAAATAAATTTACAGCTCGAGAGCCCCCAGACAAAATGAATATTTGTCGCGAATTGTTTTCACACCACGTGGCTGTCTCAAACACCGTTTATGTTCATGCGACGACACGTGTTACATTGACAAATCACAGTCACTTTAATTCAATGCGATGCACACCTTGTTCCACCGTCTAAATATTCACAAACACACAGTAGCACTCGATTTAACTTGGTGCAGTCTACGACGAGCAACCACACGTGGCGATTGCCACAGACAAATCTCAAGTCACCACCTCGAGATCCACATGCCGACTGCTGCAGAGCGACGCCGCCCGGCCAGCTACACCACGTGCTTGCGTCTCCACTTCCTGCCCTCGCGCGCGCGTGCGTGCGCGCCAAAAACTCAGCTGCCGGAGTTTTTTCCCCTACGTCATCAACTTCCGCATGTGAACTGTTCTAACCGATTTGCCAACGTACAGCGCTCAGCCAATACATTTCTAAAACTTTACTTAAAATCAAAATAATTACACTACACATTAAACAAATATTTTCTTACGTTTTTATATTAGTATAAACATCCTTTGTACTGTTTATCATAATCGTGCAATTTCTTATACCACAGATAAGTGATTTAACTGAATACTTTAAGATAAAATACAAAAGATTAATTGAAAAATGGAAAATAGTTAATATATTATTTTTATAAACAAACATTGTCATGCTAGTTGTGTAACTGTCTTGTTTTCGTTGGTAATTTATTACTTTTCATTGCCAATTAAACATATTACGTTAGATGTGACTATATCAGCTAATGTATTGTTTATTTATCAACAGGCTATTTTGTAATGAGGGCCTTAAAGGTTCCTAACTGCATCGTATTACTTCAAATGCCAGTAGTATTACAATATTTGTGCACTGCACTGTGCCTGGCACTCGCCATTGTCCCTCTCTCCTCTCACCGGAAACGAACTGGAAAATCCTAAATTGGAACAAGCCACAAACGTCGGCCTGCTCGCTGGCCTTCCATCAGCTACAAGCACACAGCAAATCTCAACGTGGAGAATTTCTACCTATGGCCTAACTATAAATGTTGTCACCCAACTTTGTACATACATTGCTACCATAATTAATAAGATTAAAATTGTGTGACATTTAGTGCATTGGCATGGTCAATGTTTGCAGTGAACTTCATACTGTTTAATTATCAAATGCTATTAATTAGCAATATTTCTATTGGGCGGTAATCTCACAGTGGGTAACTGTATCAAACACTTTGCGTAAGTCAAGCAACACAGCATCTACCTGAGAACCCCCTCTGAGTCTCCTGAACGAATAACGCGATCTGGGTTTCACACGATCGCCGTTTTCGAGACCAATGCTGATTCCTAGAGAGTAATTTCTGGTCTCCAGAAATGTCATTATACTCGAACATAATATATGTTCCAAAATTCTATAATTGACCGACGTAAGAGATATAGGCCTATAGTTCCTGAAAACGGGGATTACCTGCGCGATTTTCCAATCTTTCGAATTCTACGTTCTTCTACAGACCACTGCAAGAAGGGGGGCAAGTTCCTTCGCGTACGCTGTGTAAAAACAAACTGGTATTCCATCTGGTCCTGTGGCCTTTCCTCTTTTGAACCTTTTAAATTGTTTTTCTATCCCTCTGTCAATTATTTAGGAAGCTTTCATTTTGTAATCTGTGCGGCAATGTGTGCGCTGCCCGTCGATGCCATTGATCCCCTACTCAGTCTGTGATTGGCAGTGCTGCCCGTTGCTTACTCTCTCTTCCTCGAGTGTCGCAGCTGAAACCCGAAGTGACAGTCGACCCGTCAAATAGGCGAATTTTACTGTCCGACATAATTTTGTACCCATCATTTCGTCGGGTGTTGGCGGATAGTACACGTAAGCGTTTCGTCACCATTCTACATGATGCCGTCAATATTGTTTACATTTTACCCATTTTACCGTCTTTTTCTGTACATGATCAGCGTAGTAACAGGGCTTTATTGATAGGAAAACTTATATTTTCCTTTGTGTATGCTGTAGTTCCGTCTATGACAAAAAAAATAATAATAAGTGCTTCGTTAGCGTCCTTCTCGCTACCAAATTGCATCGATAAAGAGCTAACTATGGTAGGAACGATAAAAAAAATTTAACTTTATGCCTGGGAATTACAAAAGTCGTAAAACAGGAAGTTCGTTTTTCTTGTATCATGATAAAATCGCAGCTATGTTTCTACGATGCACCCAGAAGTGTCAATCGACCAACCATCTACCAAACCAGAGATAATAGTGACGTAGAATGCAACCAAAGGCAGGGTAGATATCCTGATGAAATGTGCAGAGCAATGCATTGCAGCAAAACAAGGAATAGATGGTCATTACGTTTTGTTTATAATATTGTAATATCGCTCTTGTGAATTCACATGTAATCTATGTATCTGTTTTTATAAGAAGTCAACAATATGAATTATTCGCAAAAGTCCAGTTTTGAGTTTCCCACATCCTTGCATTCTCTGCTTGTGCAAAATTTGTTGAGATACAGGCTGACTATTAGCAATATTCCCAGGGAATTTTGGCTAGCTATAGAGAATGGTCTCGTTGAAAATGAAAAGGAACGGGCTCCAGTAAACCAAAATCTTTGTAAGCATCCATCTGGCAGCAGTATCGGAACATGTCTCGAAAATCATGCCGCTTTTGTCACTACGAAAAGAAACGAATGACCGCTGCAGCATATGCTCAAATGTAATTTGCGACGAGCACACTATAAAAGTCTGCACCGACTGCTATAAAGAGCCGCGGTGGATTAGCCGTGCGCACTGAGGCGCCATGCTGCAGTGCACGCGGCCGTTCGCCGTCGGAGATTCGAGTTCTCCCTCGGGCGTGGGTGTTTGTGTTGTCCTTCGTTTAGTTTACCTTAGTTTAAATAGTTTGTAATGAAGTAGTTGATTCCCACAGATTTACAAACATTTCGACATTTTGCTATAAGGAATTCTTTTGACTCATGTTCCTTTCGTGTGTCTTTTTTGTTGTTTCTACCGGTCTTACATGTTATTTGAATTATAAATAGGTACAATTCAAGTAAAGTGTTTTCCGTTTGTTATTTTATGTGTTTTGTTGACTTTTGTTTAAAAAAAAAAGTAGAGAGACTGTACATGAAACTAATAAGGCTGAAAGGAGCATATATTAAATAGTTAAAATTCTTGAATTTTCGTCTCCAGATCGCATTTACCTTTTAGAACATGACCGGTTTCGTGAGAGCTGCCCATCTTCAGATCTGTTAACAAATGTTTCAATTGAATGTAAGCAACGATTTACAACGTATAATATCCAAAACGTTTATTGAAAAATGTATAAAGAAACATATCAATTTTATGAAGTTACAGATTACTTGTCGCCTGATGAACTAGTGTACACAGTCGTTACTAAAATATAGTAGCCTCTTGAGGTTTTATATAATGTGCTTTCAATCATCTGATTGGTGGATACATTTTCCTTAAAATTATCATCAATAAGTGATTATTGACTTACATATAAAATCATTTCTAAAGCCAAGGTGCAAAATAGCAGTCAAGATATAAAATATCAGTAACAATTGAGACGCATTACCAGTCAAACTATAATAGGACTTAAAATGATAATGACATAAAAGTTTTCTGGGTATGGTACCGCGTCATTATGTAAGGCTATTACTTAAATAATCCAACGTTTCGGCCAACGTTACAGTGGCCTTCATCTGGGTAACTCACTGTAACGTTGGCCGAAACGTTGGATTATTTAAGTAATAGCCTTACATAATGACGCGGTACCATACCCAGAAAACTTTTACGTCATCTGACTCTGGCCGCGGAAGCCTACGTAATTATATTAAAATGATAACATTGGGATCTGAATACATATAAAAAACATTTTAAGCCAATTTTTAAAAAGTTATAAAAATTAACAGGGTTGAATTTTAAAACATTTTAGAAAAATGTCTCAAAAAGGCCTTTTTTAATGTTGTGGTCAATGTCTTCTTTTCCGTCTGCGGATGCAGCTTCAGTGTGTCAGGCAGCAGCAGCGTCGCCGAGGTTTCCAATTCAAAAAATGTTTGTTAAGCTTATGGGACTTAACTACGGGGTCATCAGTCCCTAAACTTACAAACTACTTATGAACTACTTACGAACTAGGACGGCACAAATATCCATGCCCGAGGGGGGATTCGAACCCCCGACCGTAGTGGCCGTGCTGACCGTGACTGGAACGCCTCAGTCACCTCGGCCACCGCGGCCGGCGTTTCCAATTCACCGCCGCCAGTGTGCTGAGGGCCGCCGTAGCTGGTGTTTGGCACCGCGTTCCATTCTAGGCAAGGCTACAAAATGTCATTAAATATTTCAAAATAATTTATATGCACGAAATCTGTCTGCTCATTTAGCAGTTATTCCGGGTCTTTTTCCTTGTGTACGTATACTTCAAGCTCATTTAAATGGAAACTTTTCGCTGCCCTGTGCAGTACTTCCACTTCTATAGTGCTAACTTAGTGTTTATTGGTTTTAGCATGCGCTCCAAATGCCGTACGATTGCTGTTACTAGAGTGCTCTTTGTATCAGACTTAAAGGTTGCGTCCAGTTTGCCCTATGCAATATTTTTCGAAAAACGCACTAAGTACAGCAACTCAGGGTATATAAGATTAAATGCGCTAGCTGTGATAGATATTACACCGGTTTTTACAGCTGAAGCATATTATAATTTTCCATGCATGTCGCTACAGTTCAACCTGCTGAAAAAGAAAAATTAATGTTCGAAGAGGTAATTAACAAGTTTTGTTACTATGAACTAGCTAGCTGAATTTCAGTACATGACCAAGTTCTACATGTAGCTGTTGTTGACAGAATCCGTGCAGTTGCGAAGATGTTTATGTGGATACCACCAAAAGAAGTGTCGCGAAACGTTTGGAAGAGCACAAGGGCAACTATAGAAGAGGAGAAACTGAACGATCAGCTGTTGCGAAGCACGCTTTCCAGCGAGGTAACCACCACATTCGCTTCGACGAGACGCAATTCATAGCGGCCACAAGCGGATACTATGCTGATGCTGATGTGATAGTTCCTTACTTAAAAGACGTATACAACTGCTCGCTCAACGAAGGATCTGTACCAAAAGATTGGAAAGTTGCACAAGTCACACCATTATTAAAGAAAGGCAGTAGGAGTTACCAAATAAACTACAGGCTATCTCACTGACGTCAATTTGCAGCAGGTTTTTGGAACATATCCTGTATTCAAATATTATGAATTACCTCGAACAGGACGATCTATTGACACAAGGGCAACACGAATTTAGAAAATATCAGCCATGTGAAACATAACAAGCTCTATACTCACACGAAGTGATGAGTGCTGTCGACAAGAGATTTCAAATTGATTCCATATGTCTAGATTACCAGAAGGCTTTCGACACCATACCTCACGAACGGCTTTCACTCAAATTGCGTGGTTTTGGAATATCGCCTCAAATTTGTGACTGGATAGGGGATTTCTTGGCAGAGAGGATACAGTTTCTAGTAATCGATGGTAAGGCGTCGACTAAAGCAGAGGTTATATCCGGCGTTTCACAGGGTAGTGTTGGTGGTCCTCTGCTGTTTCTTATCCACATAAACGATTTGAGAGAAAATATGAGCAGCTCTATTAGGTTGATGACGCTGTCATTTATCGTCTATTAAAACCATCTGAATATGAAAACCAACTGCAGGACGATCTAAATAAGATTTCAGTTGTTGTTGTTGTGTGGTCTTCAATCCGGAGACTGGTTTGATGCAGCTCTCCACAATACCCTGTCCTGAGCAAGTCTATTCAACTTCACATAAGAACGGCAACATACATCCATTTGAATCTGCTTACTACATGCGTCTGTTGCTCTTCCTCTGCGATTTTTACCCAACACACTGTCCTCCAACGCTAAATTCACAATTCATTGATGTCTAAGAATATTTCCTACCAATCGATTCCTTCTCCCAGTCAAGTTATGCCAAAAATTCCTTTTCTCCCCCATTCTGTTCAGCACCTCTTCATTAGTTACGCGATCCACCCACCTAATCTTCAGCATTCTTCTGTGGCAACACATTTCAAAAGCCTCTTTCCTCTTCCCGTCCGCACTGTTTATTGTCCATGTTTCACTCTCATACAAGGAAACACTCCACACAAATGCCTTCAGAAAGTACTTCCTTAGGCTTAAATCAATATTCGATGTTAATAAATTTCTCTTTTCAAGAACGCTTCTCTACCCATTGCCATTCTGAATTTTTATCCTCTGTACTGCGACCATCATTTGTTATTTTATTGCCCACGTCACAATACTCATCCACCTTCTTTATTGTTTCGTTTCCTAATATAATTCCTTCACCGTCACCTGATTTTCGTAAACAGCAATCCATTATCCTAGTTTTGCTCTTGTTAATGCTCAAGAGTAAAAATTGGCAATTGACTCTAAATAATGAGAAGTGTGAAGTCATCCACATAATCACGAAAATAAATCCGTTAAACTTTGTTTATAAGATAAATCACTCAAAACTACTGCATGTAACCCATAGAAATGCTTAGAATTATATAAGGAAGCGAATGAAATACAGCTACACGCGATAGGGGCTGATTGCAGAGACGGATGAAGTCCAGTCTCAGAAAAACTACAAAAATGAAATAATTACAATGTCGGAAAAATAAAATTAAGAATTAAAGCATGCAACCCATAAAATGTTTAGAATTATATAAGGAAGCTATTGAAGGAGGTTGTACAAGGCTCAGAGAGAACTGCTGAGAAAGACAGAGTTCATACTGCAAGTCGGAGAAGAAACAGCAACATTAAAATAGGCGGGGAGAGAAGATCGCGAAATATTAGTGGAAATCATAAGGATACCCGCATAGTTACTTGCCTGATAGGCATGGAACAAGCAAGAGTAGAAGCTGAAGGCTGTGTTCCATGATCCAAGCACGTGGAACACATATCACTCACGGAAGAAAACGATGAGAAGATTTTTACATGCACTGCATAAAAATGAACATTAGAAAACGGGACCCACAAAGCTAGAAAGTATTTACACAGAGTTCATACACCCACATGATAAAAAAAGGTTTTAACATACCAGGCCGTTATCAAACTGCAACTAGTATCTCACACACCACTTTTATCTATTGGAAATTAGTGAATTGAAAAACGAGAACACATTTCCACACACGATCGAAGAAAATATTCCAAAAAAATGATTCTAAGTTCACAAATGTAAGTTAAGTGTGGTAGTCAATGAAACACTACCATCTCCAAAAACAAGAGCAGAACCAACCTTACACCAGACGACCAGCCCAGAATGATCTGACCGAGCGGCCACCGGACGCTGGAAGCCACCGAGAGCCGGAAAATCCAAGAAACAATGAGGGTGGGGACGGAGGGCGAGTACACTCGCGCTGGAGAAGGCTTGCCGACTATACAGAAACCAAAGGGTGTAGAAACCTCTTTGGTAACTTCAGCAGCTATCGACTCTGAGCCAGAGAGAACGATGCAAAGCCAGGTATCACTCACCACATTCAAACAGCCATAGATTCTCGCACACACTTAAAAGTACAACAACTGCACATTCTCACAGTGACAGTAGCGTAGCGGAGAAGCAGCAGTTATGCCACATTAATTAATACAATAATAAATTATTAACACAACAAAATAAGAAAAACCTAGCAAAACCTAATACTTTAACACATGAAATAAAAATGCTAATCCTCAAGCCTTGAAAAGAGTGGGGTTCAAGTTTTAACAAAATGATAATCTAACGACATTAAATATATTATAATTTTACAGAAATATAAAATAATATATATGGAAGACGACAGTTAACTTTTCAGTCCTGCTGGTCATCTGGAAAGAAAAACATATTTATATGCCTTATTTCGACTACTATTCCCACCGGTCAGATTTTTCTAATCCAAACGTCCAGTAACACACTCATCTGAAATGGAGTAAAGACGGAATGCTTACTTCAGCCCGTCTCTCACATCATCAAACTGTTGGGCGCAGAGCATTGCCGTTCTACTTCGGGTGACGGGTACTTCGCCATGGCGCCAGACAGGACGCGCCAGGCCTGGAAGACCGCGGACAGAAAGCCACAGCGTCGCCTCTCGACCTTCCTGCCGCAGCGCCGACAGAGAGACGTAAATAACGCGGCAGCAGCAGCAACAAACAGCAGCAGCCGCTCTGCTGATGGCCTCCAGCAGTTACTGCTTAGCAGCGGCGACGTTAACAGCGGGCTACGCTGCTGCGGTCGCTGCTACTCCTGTTTACATCTGCCAGTGCAGCATTGTCACGTGTCCTTTACTGTATTACTCGCCAAAGCCAAGTGCTAATCTCGCGATGGTGGCAGCACTGTCGTGTTTACGCCAGAGAAACAGAGTGGGGGTGCAATATGGCGTACATGTGCGCTCCAGTATTCTTGTAAGTGGGCCGCTGCTAGCATGTCGCGTCTGTCGCATGTCTGTCGCGTTTACTCACGATTAAGTTTGCGAAAGACTAAATCTAATTTCGACATTCGAATGCAATGTTCGATACTGTGTTTAGATTTTAAGCATGGCCAGCCGCGGTGGCCGAGTGGTCTGCGGTGTGCTAGTCACGGTCTGCACAGCCGCTGCGGTCAGCCGAGCGCATTGAGGCTCTTTGCTGTGGTGCGTGAGACCGTTCCCCGTCGGGGTTTCGAATCCCCCCTCGGGCATGGATTTTTGTGCCGTCCTTATTATATGCAAGTTTGTAAGTTTAGGGACTGATGACCCCATAGTTAAGTCCCGTAAGCTCTACAAACATTTGAACATTTTTTTGTTAAGCCTGCATCCATTTTTCTAATTCTTTCAATGGTGGTTTCCGAGTATTTTATTCCTCTCACACAATGAAAAAAAATGGGAAGCTATCATTGGTTGAACATTACTGCTGTCAAGCATGTGCAACACTTTCGATGGCTAGACGTATTCCGAATAAAGACGTTGCGAGTACTCAGAAGCGGTAAATACAAAACTAGTAATCAAAGTATTTCGTCCAGTGAACGACATTGAAAATAAATTTCCATCAAAAACAATAGCATGAATACTGATTCTACGATATATTCCTGACAGCAGTATCTTATCTCAGCTGTTCACGGAGCTACGCTGGCAGTATCTGTAGAACTACGCCCCAAACTGATCTCGTCTTCCTCAGCTATCTATGTCGATTCGTCGTCTGCCGATTCGGTCGCTGATGATAATGATCCGTCATTTAAATCCAGCCTGACTGATATTATTTTTTCTGTTTTTTTTTTTTTTCGTCCATCAGAACAACTCTTCTCCGTTAGTCCTCGCACACTTTTCTACGTGACATACCGCCTTTCTCCAATCTTCTCACGTCACAGCAGCAAAAGTACTGGCTGTCAGTTATTTTCAGCTACGTGAGCGAAAAACCGGGAGATATTGAGTACGGATTTTATTTTTTACAATATTCCAGATTAATTCGATGGGGTTCAAGTCTGGATGTTACGGAGTCAGTCGGAGGGGTGCAAACCCATTCTCTTGCAAACTTTTGTCAATACAATAGACAGAAGACGTTTAGTGCCCCTTAACTAGTGTCACAAGTTCGGCTTTCTGCAGGTTGGAGTAATAACGTAAGTTGTTGTTGGTCAGTTAGGAATGTATCTAGTTAACTTTTTAGAGAAATGTGGACAGTTTACAACTCACCGCAAAGACATGGCGACGAGCTGCGACAGGCACATACAAAAGACACACACATACGACACATTCAGATATCGGCCATGGCCTTCTTCATAAAATAGGACATTCACGCAATCACACAGGCACACAACACAGTCACACAACAATCATCTCCGGCTGCCGCACTTATTAATTCTAACCTGGACTTTCCATTATTATATCACTTTTTAGAGAGCTAGAGGAAGGCGGTTTATTCTCTTGTTTATTGTGATATGAAGCATTATGAAAAACAATAACACTTATTGGAGGTAAGCCCGTATCTTTGAAAGTTTTTGCTATCCATTTTTGAGTGATAGTCGGACGCTATGGTTTTTCTTTAATCATACATGGGAAGTGCACCTGGAATGAAACCCATGTCTCCGCCTTCATAAACAATATTTAAATGTTGACCGTCACTTTTGCTTGACAACAGTCCTCGTACTTTATCACTTTGCCAAAATTTATTTCCTGTTTAATGCGTTTGAATCCTTGTTTCATCTAAACCGCTGGTCGCTTTGATTCTGGTCGCTAGATTGTTACGTAAAAAGCTGAGAAAGTAAGCCCTTTTTAGCAAGCATGTCTTCTCGTTCGCACAAAACAACACGTTTATTTTGGCACCTTCTAAAACGAAATCCCGTAGACAAAACAATTTTCCTAAGGCTTTCCTTGCTCGCTTTGAAACTCAGTTCTGTTCGACAAAAGTTGTGTAGTACTCAAAGTTGGTATTTCTTTATATCATTCGTAATACCGTTGAAATTGCTGTCTGATAATACATATACCCCTATCATCGCTCACATACTTATTGTGAGGTTCTTGCTTCTTCTTCTTCTTCGGAGTAGAAACGTGAGTTCCACTCTGCTCGGCATCGAGTCCTTCTTCCCGTAATTTGGAATCCATCCTGTTGCTCAGCTTTAACACTTTGGCAGAACGTTCCGTCGCCTTCTGCCCTGGCACGGCCAATCCCTTCTGTTTCTCATCGTCAACGAATTTAATTACGTTAACCGCAAGCCGCCGCGCCTGAAGACGAAGACACTTTCCACGCTCACCTTCCAGTCTCGCACTTACAGGTAACAACGCGCACTAGAGTAACCGTAGCCCGGCTATACCTCGCCACGTGACCAACTTCATTCCTGCCGCTGCCGCGTTACCACTTCGCCTTGCCGGGTAATACACACGCCGATTTTCCCCAACGTGTAGCCACTGTAATGAATGATGGAGGAGACGGTTTGTTGTTGTTGTGGTCTTCAGACCGGAGACTGGTTTGATGCAGCTCTCCACAATACCCTATCCTGAGCAAGCCTCTTCATCTCTACATAAGAACGGCAACCTACATCTGTCTGAATCTGCTTACTGTATCCATCTCTTGGTCTTCTTCTGCGATTTTTACCCCACACACTTCCCTCTAATGCTAAATTCACAATTCCTTGATGTCTAAGAATGTGTCCCACCAATCTATCCCTTCTTTTAGTCAAGGTATGCCAGAAATTTCTTTTCTCCCCAATTCTGTTCAGTACCTCCTCATTAGTTACGCGATCCACCCACCTAATCTTCAGCATTCTTCTGTAGCACCATATTTCAAAAGCCTCAATTCTCTTCCTGTCCGCACTGTTTATCGTCCATGTCTCACTCCCATACAAGGCAACACTCCATACAATTAATGCCCTCAGAAAGGACTTCCTTAGGCTTAAATCAATATTCGATGTTAACAAATTTCTCTTTTTCAAAAACGCTTTTCTACCCATTGCCATTCTGCATTTTATATCCTCTGTACTGCGACCATCATTTGTTATTTTACTGCCCAAGTAACAAAACTCATCTACCTCCTTTATTGCTTCGTTTCCCAATCTAATACCTTCAGCATCACCTGATTCTCTTACACTGCACTCCATTACCCTAGTTTTGCTCTTGTCAATGTTCATCTTATATGCACCTTTCAGCACACTGTCCATTCCGTTCAATTGTTCTTCCAGGTCCTTTGCTGTATCTGACAGAATTACTATGTCGTCGGCAAAACGCAATGTTTTTAATTCTTCCCCCTGAACTTTTATTCCTTCACCAAATTTCTCCTTGCTTTCCTTTATAGCTTGTTCAATGTACAAATTGAATAACATTGGAGAAAGGCTACAACCCTGTCTCGCTCCCTTCCCAACCACTGCATCCCTTTCATGCCCTTCAACTCTGACAACCGCTGTCTGGTTTTTGTACAAGTTGTAAATAACCTTACGCTCCCTATATTTTACTCCTGCTTGCTTCAGAACTTTAAAGAGTTTATTCCAGTCAACATTGTCAAAAGCCTTCTCCAAATCTACAAAAGCTAGCAATGTAGGTTTGCCTTTTCTTAATCTATCTTCTAGGATAAGCCGTAAAGTAAGTATTGCCTCCCGAGTTCCTACATTTCTCCTGAACCCAAACTGATCTTCCCCGAGGGCGGCTTCTACCAGCTTTTCCATCCTTCTGTATATACTTCGTGTTAATATTTTGCAACCATGACTTATTAAACTGATGGTTCTGTAGTTTTCACACTTGTCTGCACCTGCTTTCTTTGGAATGGGGATTATAACATTTTGAAGTCTGAGGGTACTTCACCTGTTTCATATATCTTACACACCAGGTGAAACAGGTTTGTCATGGCTGGTTCTCCCAGAGACTTCAGTAGCTCTGAGGGAATATCATCTACTCCAGGGGCCTTGTTTCGACTTAGGTCTTTCAGGGCTCTGTCAAATTCTTCTCTCAGTACAGTATCTCCTATTTCATCTTCATCTACATCCTCCTCCCTTCCTACAATATTGTCTCTGAGTTCATTTCCTTTGTAGAGCCCCTCTATATACTCTTTCCACCTTTCAGCTTTCCCTTCTTTGCTGAGAACTGGTTTCCCATCTGAGTTCTTGATATTAGTAGTGTTGCTTTTCTTGTCCCCAAATGTTTCTTTTATTTTGCTGTAAGCAGTATCTATTCTTCCCCTATTTATACATTCTTCTACATCCTTGCATTTGCCTTCTAGCCACTCCTTCTTAGCCATTTTGCACTTTCTGTCAATCTCATTTCTTAGTCGTCTGTACTCCATTTTGCCTGTTTCATTTACTGCATTTTTATATTTTCTCCTTTCATCGATTAAATTTAGTATCTCCTGTGATATCCAAGGATTTTTTGTAGGTCTTGCCTTCCTACCTATTTTGTCCTCTGCTACTTTCACTATTTCATCTCTCAATTTTACCCATTCCTCCTCTACTGTTTTATTTTCCCTTGTTTCTGTCAATTGTTGCCTAAAGCTCCCTCTGAAATTCTTAAGAACCTCAGGTTCCTTCAATTTATCCAGGTCCCATCTCCTTATTTTCCTACCTTTTTGTAGTTTCTTTAGTTTCAGCCGACAGTTCATAACCAACAAGTTATGGTCAGAGTCTATATCTGCCCCTGGGTATGTCTTACACTGTAGAACCTGGTTCCGAAATCTATGTCTTACCATTATAAAATCTATATTGTATCTCCCGGTGTCTCCTGGTCTCTTCCACGTATACAACCTTCTTTTGTGATTCTTGAACCAGGTGTTTGTTATAACTAAATTATGTTCCGTGCAAAATTCTACCAGGCGGCTCCCTCTTTCATTCCTTTTGCCCAGACCATATTCTCCTACTATCTTCCCTTCCCTTCCTTGTCCTACTACCGAATTCCAGTCTCCCATAACAATAAGTTTTCCTCTCCCTTAATTGTCTGAATAATTTCCTTTAGCTCCTCATATATTTCTTCGATTTCCTCATCATCGGCAGAGCTAGTTGGCATATAAACCTGTACTACTGTTGTCGGTGTTGGCTTCGTATCTATCTTGACAATGATAATGCGATCACTGTGCTGCTCATAGTAGTTTACCCGCATTCCTGTTTTCTTATTCATTATCAATCCTACTCCTGTGATACCCCCAATTGATTTTGTATTTATAATTCTGTACTCACCTGACCAGAAATCCTGTTCATCCTGCCACCGAACTTCACTAATCCCCACTATATATAACTTCAACCTATCCATTTCCCTTTTTAAATTTTCTAATTTTCCTACTCTATTAAGGGATCTAACATTCCACGCTCCGACCCGTAGAATGCCAGTACTGTCTTTCCTGATGATCACATCCTCCTGAGTAGTCCCCGCCCGGAGATCCGAATGGGGGAGGAGAAGGTAAGGATCAAATAATCGGAATGACGAGCTCTAGGGCCCACATTTTTCCTGCGGTTTGTTGACTTTTGCAAATATTTCGGACAAAATTATAAGATATAATTAATATAAAATTAAATAATAATCACTAGTTAAAAATGCGGCGTCTCCCTAATACATATGTATTCCAGTCTTACAAGGAAAGTACTTGGACTCGAACAAACACATATACAGAAAAATCGTATGAGAAATAATTTAAAGATCCCTTATTGTACTAGTGATACTCCCACATCTGCAAAACTCTGCAGTCGTCCGTTAGAGGCCTCTGCGTGTGCCATGCTGCATTGCACTTTGACCTGTCGGTTCGCCAGTAGATCCTGTAAGCAAACTTTCATACAGATATGTTTGTTCGAGCCCATGTACTTTCCTTGTTAGTCCATCTCTCCTTCCCATTTGTCTCTCTGTCCACCTTCCCTTCTCTCTGCTGCCCATCTCCTCCTCTCCCTCTCTATTGATCTTCTCATCTCCCTCTCTCTATTCATATCCTGCTATCCCCTCTCTGACCAGCTCCACCTTCCCCTTTCTCTGCGAATCATGTCCTCTTCTCTGTCGAACTCCTTCACCTCTTCAGTCCAATGCCTCCGCCATCTGTTAAAAATTATATGAGTCTGTTAACTTTCACGGTGTCCAGTGAAGTAGTTTATAAGTTTATGTTCTTTACAGGAAATGCTCAATATGTTCACATGTTCAACATCATTCCTCAACAATAGCTGTAGTCGAGGACTAATGTAAACAGCACTGTAAAGCGTGTCATGAGTTATGGTGAGGCAATGTAAATTCCGATCGGAAGATTCACATGAATGCCAGTGTTGTTTAAACAACTGTATTACAGCACCGGTGAATTCATTGTTACCGAAACATTCAACATCAGATTAATCGAGGATAAAAGCCTATGACCTAGAAGGATTTCAGTGGTGAGAGGTGGTCATCTGTTGCGACTCTCATTAATGTTTTTACTCCGTCATATTTTTTGAAATTTGTTCTTTTTTTTCTAATAATACCCCAAGTCATTCCAAGCACGTTTGTCAATGTTTAACTTTCAATCTACATTATTCCGTGATTTATTAAGTTTTCAAATTTATACATATTTATCACCCGGTATACACAAAAACTTCAAATTACTATTTCCTTTCCCATCCTTACCCGAACAATCCGACCATAAGCTCCGCCTCTAATGACCACGTTGTCGAAAGGGCGTTAAACGCTAAATTTCCTTCCTTCGTTCCTGGCTATAACCAATATTTCTTGTGACTTGTCCAGGATATAATATGAATATTTTCTGTGTAGAGCCCATGCCTGAGCAAGAGATATAAATCTGTCCATGTGGGAAACATGGAGATTTCAAATACACTCCACAGTATTGAGTATACTCCCCTGTCATTTATTAACCATAATAGAAAATGCAAGTCCCATTGCAAACTGCGGTCTCTTAGTCAAAAGCCAGATATGTCGGAAATAATGAGTATTCGTCAGACGTACTCTGTTCCATTCTCTTCCTTTTCTTGTAGCTCTATAGAAGTCTATTGCTTTTCCTTACAGCGGTATGCGCTTCACAGTTCAAAGTGGCTTCAAAGTTTTCAACAGCGCTGTCACCTTTCAGGAATTTCCTTCAAAAAAATGTTCAATGTTTGTAGAGCTTATGGGACTTAACTACGGGGTCATCAGTCCCTAAACTTACAAACTACTTATGATCTAGCTAGTACTCAGGACGGCACAAATATCCATGCCCGAGGGGGGATTCGAACCCCCGACCGTAGTGACTGACGCGCCTCAGAAAGCTCGACCACCACGGCAGGCGGAATTTCCTTAAGCTCGGTAATGTCTTAGTAGTAAATGAGAAATGCAATGAATAGTGATGCCTGATGTGAAAAGTTTCTACCCATTGCAGTATATATGATCTTATATTTACTCAGTTATAAGTTGTACCATTGTATAATTTTTCAGGTATGTATTCATTTGTATAAGTGTTGTATGTCGGAAAAATCTGTTGCTCGTATATCATGAATTACGTGTCGTACTGTGATACAATTTAGAAGGTATATTCAACTGTATGTGTGTATACTGTTTGTAAAATTTCCCACAGGTACAATATGTAGTGTAAAAATTACAAGTTTCAACGTTATACCGAATGCCGTAGTTTTATTCTGTGATCAGCGGAAATGTAGTAAGCGAAAAACATTTTCCTTTCATCATTTTGCAATGGTTGTCAACGACGTAAAGTCTCCTCATGGTTTGAAATTATGTTTAAAGTTTATTGCAAGTCGCTAAGTGCTCTCCTCCTCAAATAGTGGACTGATAAAGTCACAGTATCACGTGCTAAAAGACGGGGAAGTTTTCATTGTTTACGACGTCATATCTCCTGAACTATCGGTCCTATCGCAAAATCGTTTCTTAGCTGACTTCTACTATCTATTAAACTACATTTTTGCCACATTTCAGCTTCATAGGTGTAGCAGTTTCCGAGATTTCGCATTTAGTCGGTCAGTGAATGAGTGACTGTATGAATGAGTGTCCTTTCGCTTTAATATAGATAGAGATTTACACGCAAAGACGGCGTTGACTTCAATAACTTCACCGCAGATGCGGTCATACGTTCGACGTCACACGGGAATTCGTATTGGCGAGTGTAAGAGGGCATGAACTAAAGGGGTGCTGCAGCCATAGCGTGCGACTTGTGGGAATTTGAGAAGGACGGGAGGTGAGCACCTAGGCTCAGTGCGCCCGGTCGGGGGGCTAAACGCCATCTGTAACAAAAAATCGCACTGACGTGTTTTACGGCCCACTTTACATTTGTAGTTTTATAAGTTTTTTCAAATATTTTGGACCAAAAGAATAATCTAAGTAATAAAAATTTAATTAATTACAGTGTCTGAAAACCTTGTAGGATAAAAAGTTTCAGGTGCTTGCCGGTTCCGAACCACTGACCTCCAGCGTCACAGTCTAATACATTGCCCACTACGTTACAGCTAACAGTTAGGAATTACATTCTTTAATCTCATACTATTGATGGCCGTTGTTCACTGATGCTAATATGGCATTTGTATACAGTAGATTATCAATTATCGCTCGAAGAACGACGTCTTTTCGTTAATTCTTCATTGCGCCATTGCTTTGAAATCAAATATGCAACGCAAGATGGCGTATGCCAGAGGCAGTTCTGGGCGACGAATGTCACGTGACATCTGCGAACGGCTGGATTTCGTTAATTCAATGGAGGGTGTCAAATCTCCGTTATTTTTGCAAATATCTCTCAAACGATACGAGATATGAAAAAACACAAGTGAACAAAGTTGTACAGAATTTTCTCCTCTACAAATTCGTTTATTCAATTTTCGCGTCAGATGAACGGTTTATTTGCAATTAAAATTACATTACAAACTTTTTGTTGTTGCATTAATGCCATATTTTTTTCCTAAAAATTTTAGAAAGGGAGGTTCTTGTCTCTGGCGGCCTACAATTATGTGTGCAAAATTTGGTAATGATCGATTGAACGTTTCGTCTTAAAAACAGCGAACACGTTACGGACAGACAGACAGACATCCCAAAATCGCAGTTATTTTTGCAAATATCTCTGAAACGATACGAGATATGAAAAAAAAAGAGCAAAGTTGTAGAGAATTATCTCCTCTACAAATTCGGTTATTAAATTTTCGTGTCAGATGCATGGTTAAGACTTTATTTTCATTTAAATTTCGAGCTGTCAAACGACTATCGCAAAGGCCCAGTTTTAGTGTTACTACCGTAACCTAAAGTGGGCCAAAAGCTGAGCCAAATATTCAACGAACAACCAGGGAGACCTGAAACAACGACCGAAAGGCATATATCCTTTCTTTCCTAATACTTTTTCCTTCCCTTCCTTTATCAATAATTTGCACAAGCAAATATGATTAAAAGTGAGTGCAGGCGAAATGCCGCATACGCAACTCACTTATCTAAGCAACTAATAAACGGACGAAAACTATATCATAAGAAAGGCTCATCAGCTAGTAATAGCAATGTGAGGTACCGGTGAAAATCTATGACCATTGATACAAATCTACAAGTAGTTCTGACCCCGCAAGAAGCTACGCTTAAACAGACAACTATGGACACGACTACAGTGCGCGTCGGAAGGATTCTTTCTAATGAGGCTTGATGGCTGGCAGTCGACTATTCGTAGGTTTAAATAAATACTTCAGTTTATAAGCGGTGTTTCTTTATTTATTTGTTAATTTTTTTATGAATGCTAAAGATATTATGCGTGCCTGTGTGTGGGAACAAGCGTGTCACTGTTTGTGTTAAGGGACCCCCTAAAATTCACAAATAAACTTTCTGTTGTGGTTATGGCTACAAAATAACTTGACTAAGCAATGAGACTTACAAGGAAATGATCATACTTGTCATGCCGAAAGATGTATTGATTTTTTGGCACTGTGAGTTAACATTGAAGGAAGTCTGTATGTAGAATGTTAGCTGCTGACATGACCTGGAAGTCACCGAAAAAAAATCACGAAAATGGCTGTTTTTCCTGCTTGGCGCTTGCGGTGACGGCTGGCCACCCCTGGAAATGGCGAGTCGCGAGCTGTTGTAATGGTGAGCGTTGTGCGCATGGTCGGGAGGTGCGGCCGTCTTATCGCGGCGTTCACTAAAGAGGAATATCGTTGCATGACTTTGGTGGTAAAGGGAAACGAATATTCGATTCTGTGGCATGCGCTTCCTTTTCATTTCTGGTACGTATTTCGAAACATACCCTCAGGAAACTGGTTAGAGATGTGGAAGATATTCTGTACATCTAAATCTATACTCCGCAAGCCACTTTACGGTGAACATTCAATCTCCCATCACAAGTGATGGGAAACCCTGTAATTGTTTTGCTGCTTGCCATGGAGATATACCACAGACGCCAAATAAGCAATCAACAGATAACATGCGTGAAGACTATGTGATGTACGACATGGTACTTATACTCCTAGACCAGCATGTAAATAGCGCATTCATGAGGCTAGAAACGACTGAAACACTCGATATTGCAGACTGTGAATCTACAGACGGCGAAGAAACGGAAGAAAGTTGCACACATGAAGACTCATCGAGTGATAGTGCCACGTACCATCATCAATTATCTCCGAAAGCAACACCAGCAACTACAATTACATTATCAGACAAAGAAAAAGCGTTGAAGTATTGGTTGAACGAATGTGGTAATTAACGCTTACGTGTCAGTACTGTTCAAAATAGGTATCGCTTTGTCCGTTGTGAATGTGAATTGTATAGGTGGAAAAAGGAAGTCGCTGGACGACGTAAGACTCGACTGAAAATTGCGACGGAGATAAATGCACTACTTTTTAAGCAATTTACTGATGCCAGACGACAGTCATTGAGTGTCAGCGACACCACTTTGCATGATTGGCAAAAAGATTGCCAACGCGATAGGCGATAAAGAATTTACAGCTTCTCAAAGTTGGATTAGTCGCTTCAAAATATCACATTAAACTGGGGCACGAAAAATAACAAAATTTGTATCGAATGAAGTGACTCAAATGGAAATGACAGAAGCTTTTCTTACGATTGCAAAAAATAAGATCGCCAGTTTTAGTGAATCTTACGTTTACAATGTATATCAGTCAGGTTTTTAAAAAGTAATGCGTGCGAAAAGAACACTGTCATTCAAAGGGGAAAAACGTATTGAGGGAATTGCGCAGTCCACGACTGCACTCACCCATTCATACACTATAATGCCCATAATTAGTCTGGATGGTTCGTTGCTGCCTAAACTATATGTGTGGCTTCAAGAACCAAGTAGAAATTTTGGACCACGTGTCAAACAAACAATGTTCTACGCAGACAATCTTGTGGTAGACGCATCGTTTGGAAAAATGAGAAATGATAATGTTACACTTTTCATGCGTCTTGCTTTTCTTCCGTTCTGAGAGATCAAATCTCTTCTCCTTCTAGATTCGTGGCCAGGTCATAAAGGTTCTGATTCATTAAAAGCTGTATTTAGAGCTCACCCTGACAAAAAAAGTAGAGATACTTCCGATTACACCCGGTACGACGAACGTAATTCAACCGTTAGACAGAGACTTTTTCCGCCAGTGGAAGTCATTTTACATAAAACTAACAGAGAAAATTATTGTGTGCAAATCAATGCAGTTTCCTGTCTATCCCCGTGACAATATTCTCAAGTTGCAATCAGTCGTACATTATCAGTTTTCCTCCCCACGGTTTCAAAATGTGACTAAATACTCGTGGCACGCCTCGAAATATACTGATATTAGGCCTGATTCCTCCCTAACAACGTCTGTGATTCGCAGGGCTGTCATGTGTCGTCTTTGCTTTATCTTCTTGGTGCATAAAAAAACCTATGTTTTAAACATTGTATCAATATTTCTCTTTTTTACAGTAATTACAAGAAATAAATGTTTGACGTGTTCTAAACCGTATATGTATTTGTGTCTATTTCATAGCTATTTGGAAATAATGTTGTAGATAACATATCAGCTACATTTGTCAACGAATTTATTATTATCGTATTTTTTTAATTATCGTACGATCGCTTTCACTGGGCGAATCAGTTTTCTCAACTTGTCCCTAGATGGCGTTTGTATAACGTAGCGAGAGAGATCGGGGTTTTACAACAGCCAGTTATAAGCGCGGAAACCATGCGACAATAATGTCATACTTCATAAAAGTTTTTACAGGGTTTCCAGGTCATGTCAGCAGCTAACAGTCTGCATACAGACTTCATTCAATGTTATCTCACAGTGGTAAAATAGCAACAAAGGTTTTGACATGAGTAGTTTGACCATTCCTTTGTTAGTACCTTCATTTGCCCTGTTGGAATAAATTGCAACTGACATGGAGTGAAATAACCTTACGTGTATGTGGTTTTGTTTGATGCACAACGGATAACACTTTAAATTGTAGTTGATAAGTTAACAGTAATTAAATTCGTAATTGGTCTACACATTTATATCGTGTGTGAGAAACAATATGAGCAAATGAGAAGTGCAGATCTGTTAGGGCGCACCATATACCAGTAGTCAGACTATCAATGCACAGTACGACTGCGAGAGCTAATAATACAGGATGCTACTACTGTGATAATTTTTGACACGTGAGTAAACAAGGTGTAAAACAAATATATTTGATATTAATTGGATACCGAAATCACTGCACTTGTGCCTATCTGATCAACAATTACCATACTGATTCCACGTAATAAAAAGAAATGTCCTACAAATCTGGTAATGATTACAATTATCACTCACTGCAAGTATTTCTTATCTCTTTACGAGGTCTACTTCTCTTCTTGTACCATTTGTGAATTATTAAGTCACAAATATGTTTTGTAGAAATCTTCAGTTGTTTAAGACACAGGATTTGTATATAGTAAAAAAGTAACGCCAGTACACATCAGTCAATAGTGCGGATATATGTAGAGTAGAAAAAATAATTGTTTATGTTTTATGGACCGTTGTGATCTTGCAAATAAATATGCTTTTATCAGCAAAACTATGTATTTTGCAAGAAAACTAATTACAGCACTGGATTGCTGCAGAAATTTCTTATTGAATTTCTTGTGTAACACAAGTCCTATTGTGTACTTCAGAGAATGCATATAAATAGGCAGTCTGTCTTTCGGCCTCCTACAGGCAGGATCGGTACCGATTTGAGTCATGAGCAGCAGTTTAAAACTTCGAGTAAGAATCACTTATGGACTTAGGGCAATTAAGATACGCGACTTAAGAAATTTCCCCATGAATTTGGTACGACTTGCTAAATTTTTTGGTTGAAGTGCACGGCAGTGTCCTTCACACAGTCTCTCAGAATACTGGTGTAGCCGAGCGGTCTAAAGCGCTATACTGCGGAACGCACGGTTGCTCGCCATCGAAGGTTCTAGTCCTCCCTGGGGCATGGGTGTGCGTGTATTGTCCTAAGGCTAGTTAGTTTAAGTAGTTTGTAAGTCTAGGGAATATGATCATCGCAGTCTGGTCTAATACGTTTACACACATCATCATCAATATTGGTGAATTTTACAGACGAATATTACGGACGGGTGTTTATCGTGATTTTGGTACTTTGGATGACTAGAAACATTAAGACTCATTCAACTGTTTCTTTTTTTATGGACTTTTTTTCCATGTATTCCTATGAATGATTCTGGGCGTGGAACCGTGTGCAGTTGGCCCCTGGACTTGTAACGAGGCCAAACACATGTCAAGAAATCGAAATGTATCACTTTGCCCGTGTTGGTCTAGTGTAGCCTGGAGAAACTATTTTATACGTTACACTAAGTGTTCTGAGACCTCGAGGTACAATTTATGTATATATGTACCAACAGAAATTTTACTTTATAGACATAGACATTTGTGCAGCGGCAAAAAGGAAATTTTGAGGCGAGCACACCCACACGCAACTCCCGCAAGATGTCGTTATGCTCTTCATCATAGGCAATTTCAGTATCTATCTGTCATTCGGAACATTGTCACTTACAGCAGTACAACAATCTTCCATGACTAACTAAAAGTCAAGTGATTGATCGTTTTTGCAAATAAAGAAGTAACAACCGTCTCATAGAACTTGGATTCAAAAGAAGGAAGGAAGCATACGGACCTCTTAGCAAACGAGCTAGCTGTGGCTTTCGTGAAAGATATTCTGATCCTTTTACTGTTCTCAGTACCTAGCTAGAGAGAAATTAATATGTGATCTGATACAAAGTGTATGTCTCCAAGGTAAGCTGGATATCTTTCAAAGAGTTTTTTCACCTATCAACAGTTTTTAATATAAAAGCGTTTCTGAAACGGATTTCGTATTATTTTAAACTTTTACGTCCAACCATTAGAACTAATTCGCAACAAGATTCCAAGAATTTTCAGAGATAAATCAGATATCCCAATTCCAAAAATTGCCCTTTGATGTTTCTGCAGCGCTTTAACGGCTGCAAAGATGTTCTAGCCTTAAAATCATTTACTCCCAATGTAGCTAACAGGGTAACGGGAAGATGTTTGCTTGAAAATGTGAAAGATTGCATGTGCTGAACAATTCTGATGTAAACGTGTGCCGTAAAAATATGAAGATTGTGAAACCTTAGCCATTTGCCTTGCTACTATACTCGTCAAAATTTATTTACTAAAATGACGGTTTTCAAGAATAATTTTCGCTCGCGGTTAACGGCTACCACTAAGAAGACATTATTCGCATAAACCCCTTCCCACGTGCACCCAACTTATATATATTAGCTTGTGGTAAGGAAAACAAACAAACACACACACTTACACTTTTGCCCGAGGGATGACTCGAATCTCCGACGGGAGCTGCCCAATCTGTGACAACACAACAATTTAAGAAACATATTTTGCACAATATTCTGTAGACTTTCAGTACTGTTGCTTTTTATGAAGTCCCAACACATATTTCATACATAGCAGGAAAGTCCATTATATGCTATGCACCAGAAAAATATTTATTTTAAAATTTTTACCTGCTTCGACTGTAGGTGACGGAGTGTTATTCAATGATATACGAGGGTGGGAACTTATTATTCACTAATTATTCACAACTGATACATGTTTGACCAACTGCTCATTTCAAAGTAACTTAATGGGCGACGTCACGAAAATGTTCAAAATTGTGAAAATTTTTTAATTGATCTATTTCCCACATGGTATTGAAATTTTAATTACCAAATATTACACTTCCGCTTCTAAATGTGGAAAAAATAATTATCTGTAGTAGCTTGCACAGGACCACGCAGTCTTTCTTGTTCTTCATTCTCTCATACTATATGTTGATGTGGCTTTTTTCCTGCCAAGAAATATGTTCATGGCTAAACGCAGGGTCCTAATGAGCCTATGAAGGCCCTGATGTTGATCCAAAACTACGTTTTTCTCATCCAAGGTAGTTAAAATTGCAGTTTATGGCGCAGTTATTGTTTGTAACGGTAGAATCTCAGAGAGGATAAGTCTTGCAGAGAATGTACTACAAGGCCTGAGTTTTCACTCGCGACATCTTGATAGTGATTGACACTATACTAGCAGCCAATAAATCCACTGCAGACGTTGCAAAGCAAACAAGACAGAAAAGGAGAATGCAGAAGAGAAGTCTTCAAGGAAATGAGGACATTCATTACAAATCTGGAGGCTTTAGAAAGTGGAAATGGCAACGAAAAAGCATGTTTAACTTTAAAATGCATTTTCTCAGAACTATGATTTTCATCATTTCTCCAAAACAAGAAAAGATTTGACTGCGATTTTTGGTATGTCTTTTGCATTATCTATATAAAAAAAAAACATGTATACAGATTGAATATTTGATATCATTCACGTATGTCAAGATCCAGAATAAAGGAAGAAGAATTTCTACATGTAGTTTTAAAATTACATAATTAAACCTAACAGTTCCTTTAAATCAATACATTGAAATTGTTCTGTGAGTTCCTTTATATGAATGCTGAGATTATACTGCAGAAATTACAAGACAATTTCGTAGAAACTTTCTTCGTAAATGCTACCTTTGCGAATCATGAGTTCAAAAACAAAAACATCGAAAAAATGTCAAAATTTCAATTAAAATTACAAAAACGTTCAATTACATTAAGTACCATCGATAATTTTACTTAATCTCATTTATGTAACTAAAAAATTGTGCGTGTTGTGATAGGTTATATTTGTACATGTTTTTCATGTACGTCCCCCCTTAATGTTGTATAAAAATTTCTTAGGCAGTCAAAATTTAGCGATCTAGCGGGCGCAGTTTAAACACAATGGCCTCGCAATCTAGTGGACTGAGATTCAAATCCATCACCTGCGATTCAGATTTAGGTTTTCTGTGATTTCTCTAATAACTCCAGGCAAATGGCGGTATGGTCCCTTTGAAAGGGTCCGGCCATTTCCTTCCCCATCCATATTGAAAAAATCTGAGCGCAATCTTCATCTCTAATAACCATGCTATCAAAAGAACCTTAAATCACAACCTTCCTTCATTTGCAGTCAAAATTTAACATGTCAAAAAGCAGCTTTATATATTTAATACTAGCTTAATTCCCGCTGCTTCGGATGCATAGATTGCATGATCTTCATTGGTTGTTTCTACTGCTAAATATAAATTTTGATAGATTGAAATGTTGTTGCTCTTTTCTCATCATTTATTATTTATTATGTCAACTGAATGTTGTCCGTCATTTGAGTTCTATTACCTTTTCTACCAACATTGCAGATAGCTCATTAATAAGCAAATGAATGAATTGTATTCAAATTAACCATCATCAGAAAAAAATCAAGTTATTTAAGGGGCGCCACTATTTTTATTATTGTTTAAAAAATAGAAAACAAATGATTAAAAATATGAAACTGAGAATTTACTGTGCCTAACTGAAAGTAGTGCCGACCAGTAGTCTAATCTCACTTATTTATTTATTTTGTGAAAGTGCGTGTTTCCATACACTGTTGTAGGAAGCACACAAATCCCCTCACCTACCTAACATAGACAAGAGATAACCCCTCCAAAATATGTGAAAGGTGGTTGAAATCAGGCACACGATGTTCATAAATAGTTACTGTATTTAACAAAATTTATGTGCCAATTTATCAAAAACACAACATGCGTGAAAAAGTGCCAATTCCTTTAAAAAAATCATACAGAAATAATGACTTGAAATAGCACAAAAAATTATCTAATGATCGGAATACCTTTTACCGAATAAAGGACAAAATCTTAACACCAAAATAAGAAGTACAAGTTCGACTGGGTGGGGTATACTCATAAATTTGGTGTGTTAACCTATCAAAAACTGAAAGTCGATGGTTAAGTACTGAAACAGACACACTCGGTTAAAAATCGACTATGACGACTTTGCAAACTCACACCTACGTCCACCTATCAATAATCTTTTCACTATTTATGCGTTGGAGCTACTTTACCATATAGAGTTGAACAGAATCACTGGTGTCAAAGGGCCGCTGATGGAAGAGCAGGCTGATGAATGCGATCGCAGATGGGAAATTATCTACCCAATCAGCGTGGCAATTACTAAAGTATTCGAGCTACGAAAAATTGCAGCCATTTTCCAACGCAGTTGTGTATGCTGATTCAAGAACAGTACATTATCCTGATTACGAGTGAACTTGTTCTAAAACAACACCCACTTTGGAATATTTACAAGTTTCTCAGTATAACTGTGAATGCAAATAGCAATCACACAGATGCCATCTAACACTGTGCAATGGGCACAAAATTTCTAAGTCCACCGACTCGCAAGGTCTGAAAACTTCGGAATCCTTGCCGCAATGCCTCGCTGCTACCAAGAGGTCTGAACCATCCGGTGTCCTCCATGCTTCTCCTCTCTTTTTCTCTACCAAAACGATCTCCCCCCCCCCCCCCCAAAAAAAAAAAAAAAAAAAAAAAAAAACTTTCTTTGGCCACCAGACTCCACTCATATGTGACGTCAAGCCAGTAAGAGAGAGGACCTAATGGTCACGCCAATCAAATCAATTTGCTATTGTTAGCGCTACTACGCTCCTCCCACTCGAAAACTTTCCCAGGCCTGAGACTCACGTATGCAACAGTTCCTAGAAACAGCATGAAATTTTGTGTTTCACGATAGGCATCTCCAGACGGCTAAATTATTTTATTATCGCATGGGCGCCCTCTCCCATCGTGAGACCCCTCAGCAACCCATGCCTCGCCAACGTGGCGCTGGCAAAAGTTATAAAGTTTGGCGCCAGCCAACCGCGAGGATCCAGGCAGCGTACACGATGCTGCCGGCCCGCTTTCCCTTCAACTCCCTGGAGCGACCGAGCGAGCCCGGGGCGGCTCTCTCTCCCCAACCCCCAGGGGGGCGACATCCTGTCCCGTATCTTTATACACCGGTGCCGCAAAAGAAGGGCAGCTTCTCTCCCACGTTTTTCGCAGGTGGCGGCAAGTGCCTAAAAACAATTACGCTGGTGGCTTATTTTCATTGCACCAAAATCATGCAATGGTCATTTCTATCATCTGGCATTAAGAATTTGGAGAAATTAGAATACAAAAAACCCAACATCCAATTAAATCGACAGACTAAATGAAATTGGAAAATATGAATATAAATACCATTACTACCTCTCAAGATATAGCATTAAAATGCTTTTCTAATCATTTATTTTGATACAACTTGCTACCCCCTATTCCACCTTTGATGGCAGAATTCAAAATATCCCAAACCATTTTTTTTTTTAAATTCTAACCATTGTTCCAAATCCAAGTTTTCTCGTTGCTACCATCAAAATAGTCTTACTGGCACCCTTAAAAGATTTTCCTCGATTTTACCCGCTTAATGGCTGAATTTCGAAAAATATCGAAACACGTGTTTTTTAAATTACAATCAAAAATCTAAATCCCAAGTTTTGCATTTCTTTCTACAAAACTGCATTAATAGTAATGTATTAAAAAAAACCACAACGTTCATCCCATATTTCTCCCATTATGGATGCGAATATTGAGAAATCCCTGATGCCCACAGTATAAGAAAAACAACGTCTACAAATTTCAATTTTATATCTCCTGTAGATTGACTTTTCAGAGCCGTTTTCTGTCTTTTAGAATCGGATCGAGAAAACTAAATTTCTTTCTTACGCTTGGGCATCTTTCTTGGTAATTTTACTTTTCAATCTACAATGTGCACCATTTTTCTTTATTCGTATGCTTGTTGCAGAAAAATAGCTGAACAATATGCATCACGTTTCGCTGTATATAACCTCTTTGCTATTATAGTGTCAAAAGTCACCCATCTTCAGTCCAAATTTTATGTAAGCTGACGACTTTCAACCACTATATCTTCCACCGTCTTATAGCTATCGACACGGAACTACTATGGTGAACTACGGGAGACTTTGTACTACAACAACACAGAGAGCTCTTTCATCGTCGATGTGTAGGTTTTGCTGAAGATCAAAATATTGACACCCACAAGTAGAATTTTATATAAGTCGGTAACTTTCAACTCCTATATCTTCCAACCCGTTATTGCTATCAACACTTTACCACCATAGTGAACAATGGGAGGCAGATACATATTACAACATACAAATACTATTTGTTTGCGATGTTTAGTTTTGGCTGCAGGGTGAAGAATAGGCACATACACCTATATATATAGGAAATAGAAGAAACGGAAATCTTAATATATATATATATATATATATATATATATATATATATATATATATATATATATATATATATATATATATGATTTCCGTTAAAGATATATATATATATATATATATATATATATATATATATATATATATATATATATTAAGATTTCCGTTTCTTCTATTTCCTATGTGTTTTGCGCTACATGCCCCAGGGGGCCCAAGGGTTTTTCCTGAGTACGTGTGTGGCGAGCACGGGGCCCTGAGCTAATGCAGTCTTCCTTCCTTCTTTACTTCCCACATTGAATTTCCTTTCCCTCTCCTCTACTTTCCTATCCTCCTTTCCCTCCCCACTGGGAGACTGACAATCTTAGCAGTTTAGTCCTCCTGTCCCAAACAACAACCCAACCCCACCCCATGTTACGATGTTTATCTTGATTTGGATCATTGGTAACGTTTACATGACACAAGTTAATGTTACTTTGCTAATTTATGTCAGAGGCACAATCAGTTGGTCATATCAGATGGTGTGTTGTTTTCGATAATTTATAATAAGCTTATCTTATTAGACTTTGATATGAGGTAGGTATTATGTAGTAAATCGATATCCAGAGAGTTATATATCAAGGACTTTGAATTGAAGGGGAGGCAATGAATTAAAATTTGTGCCATGGATGCCAGGATGTGAACCCAAGTGCTGCTGCTTCCTAGACTAGCACTATAATGAATAAGCCACTGTGGTGTAATGAATACAGTGATTGCATTGCTTCTCTTCAATCACTTCTCCCTCAACGAAAGAAATATCAATTCTGCCTTACATATAAGAGTATTTACTTAGAACAAAATGAGGCAGAATTGAAGTTTGTGTAGTGGGATATGTGCTTGAAGAGAGGCCGTGCAATCACCTAATGAGGTCGCGGTGGCTTAGTTCTCATAGCACTTGCCTAGTAAGTAGAAGGTCCTAGGTTCGATTCGGATCTGTGGCACAAATTTTAATTCAGTGCCTCTCCTTCAATTCAGTATTTGTATATATGTAACGAGGTAAATTTTTTTTGCCAAATTGCTCTGGTCATCAGTCCCTACACTTACGAACCACTTAATCTAACCTAAGGATAACACACACACACACACACACACACACACACACACACATCCGTGCCCCAGGTAGGACCGGTACCTCCGACGGCGAGCAACCGCGCGGCACACAGCAAAGTGCCTTAGTACGCTCGGGCACTCCACTGAGGCCTTTGTGTGTGACAGTATTTCATTCGTAATCAGTATTTCATAATGGTTCTAACGAGGTCTTAGTGGCATATTGTATGTGTGAAATTTGTAATTTAAGATACGTGACAATGTATTACGTAATGTGACTTCGAGGCCGGCCGCGGTGGCCGAGCGGTCTGCGGCGTGCCAGTCAAGGTCTGGGGTTCCAATCCGTTTGTGCCGTCTTTAGTATAAGCTAGTTCATAGGAAGTTTTTAAGTTTAGGGACTGATGACCCCGTAGTTAAGTCCAATAAGCTTTACAAACATTTGAACATTTGGTGTCCTTCGCACGTTTAACACGATAGTTTAGAAAATTTGAGAAAAAAGTTACAGACTTGTCTGGATTTTACGGAAATTGTAATCAAATGAGACAACATAACAGTATTCAATTTGCTCATGATCTCATTTAATACATATTTTCTGACAGGTACAGTCATCTTAGTAACTATCAGAACTGTCATCAGTGTCACTATCAACAATATCTACTGTAGGTTAATCTTCTATGTTCATGTGCAGTCCCTCCAATAAAGCATCGAGTGCGCTCTTTAGTATAAGCTAGTTCATAAGACGTTTTTATTCTTAGGGACTGATGACTCCGTAGTTAAGTCCCATAAGCTCACAAACATTTGAACAGTTCGTAACTTCCAGAATGTAATCAAATTAGGTATGTGTCGTCATTATAACATGAAACGTAAAATTTGAGTTTATATATTTGGTTGCGAAAGCTATAATAAAAATTAGAGTTGATGTACGTATGAAATGGGATTTACTCGTGAATGTTTCAATATAGGCACCTAACAAAGCTTCGTCAAAACTATTCTGCTGTGATTTAATTATGTATATTAGTGGTGTGGGACTATACACCGATGGTGCATCTTTCTGGGGCTGAACCATAAGGCAATGGGGCTGAATTATTGAGAAACGTGTTTGGGTGTACACATAATCAGCTTCGCGAAACTTGAACGATACCACATTCCGTGCCCGGTTTCGTGAAAACTTTGCGGATAGAACTCGTAGAACATTTTCTGCTTTTCCTCGGTTTTCGAGGACGACGACATTGCGCGCCGCTTCTGCGCCACAGCCTTCGTCGCATAATTTTCCCGTAGAGTTCGACGACCGGGGACTTGGGCCCAGGTAGTCACACTGAAACACACCTGCCCGGGGCAGTCGCCTCCAAATAGAATACGTGCCTCGCCTCACCAACGTCGGCCACACACACGAGGCCGCCTCCGTGGATCGTCCTAGCAAACGTAAAGGAAACTCATCCCTGGACCTCGAAATGCTAGCAACACTCAACAGTCCTCCTCTGACAAGTGGTACCTTTCCAACCAAAAATATATAAATACTGCTTCAGTTGCCATATAGATTTACGTTATTTAACACATTTGTTTTCTAATGTAATTAAATCCAAAAAAGTTTCACAATTCTGCTAATACAGATGGTTTTCATCGCTTGTAATGTATTAGCAATTATCCTATTTTGACACTAATAGCCATGCTTTGTGTATTGTCCACCGACTTTTGTTGACTATTTATTTTGACTGCTGCTTGTACATTCAGTCTTATTTTATAACATCATGTCTCTACTTCATTGAAGTTTATTGTAGCTTTTCTTTGTATCATATTACGCTTATTTGCCCTTATAGAATGTAGGTATTCGGGCCGAGTTTGCAGTGACACATCAAGCAGGGATTTTATACGAGGTGCATTCAAGTTCTAAAGCCTCCGATTTTTTTTCTAATTAACTACTCACCCGAAATCGATGAAACTGGCGTTACTTCTCGACGTAATCGCCCTGAAGACGTACACTTTTTCACAGCGCTGACACCATGATTCCATGGCAGCGGCGATGGCTTCTTTAGGAGTCTGTTTTGACCACTGGAAAATCGCTGAGGCAATGGCAGCACGGCTGGTGAATGTGCAGCCACGGAGTGTGTCTTTCATTGATGGAAAAAGCCAAAAGTCACTAGGAGCCAGGTCAGGTGAGTAGGGAGCATGAGGAATCACTTCAAAGTTGTTATCACGAAGAAACTGTTGCGTAACGTTAGCTCGATGTGCGGGTGCGTTGTCTTGGTGAAACAGCACACGCGCAGCCCTTCCCGAACGTTTTTGTTGTAGTGCAGGAAGGAATCTGTTCTTCAAAACATTTTCATAGGATGCACCTGTTACCTTAGTGCCCTTTGGAACGCAAAGGATAAGGATTACGCCCTCGCTGTCCCATAACATGGACATCATTTTTTCAGCACTGGCGGTTACCCGAAATGTTTTTGGTGGCGGTGAATCTGTGTGCTTCCATTGAGCTGACTGGCGCTTTGTTTCTGGATTGAAAAATGGCATCCACGTCTCAACCATTGTCACAACCGACGAAAATGAAGTCCCATTCATGATATCGTTGCGCGTCAACATTGCTTGGCAACATGCCACACGGGCAGCCTTGTGGTCGTCCGTCAGCATTCGTGGCACCCACCAGGATTACACTTTTCGCATTTTCAGGTCGTCATGCAGGATTGTGTGCACAGAACCCACAGAAATGCCAACTCTGGAGGCGATCTGTTCAACAGTCATTCGGAGATCCCCCAAAACAAAACTCTCCACTGTCTCGATCATGTCGTCAGACCGGCTTGTGCGAGCCCGAGGTTGTTTCGGTTTGTTGTCACACGATGTTCTGCCTTCATTAAACTGTCGCACCCACGAACGCACTTTCGACACATCCATAACTCCATCACCACATGTCTCCTTCAATTTCAATTTGTGTCACACCTCGCAAATTCAGAAAGCGAATGACTGCACGCTGTAAGGAAAGTAAGGAAAACGTCGTCATTTTAAGTATCTAAAACAGTTCTCATTCTCGCCGCTGGCGGTAAAATTCCTTCTGCCGTACGGTGCTGCCATTTCTGGAACATATTGACAATGAACGCGGCCTCATTTTAAAACAATTCGCATGTTTATATCTCTTTCCAGTCCGGAGTAAAAACATCGGAGGCCTTAGAACTTGAATGCACCTCGTAAAGGACAACGTACCAGCAAAAGAGGGCATAATTTGACACAAAAGAAAGGCGCAACACACATAAATCAAGATCAATTTAGAAAAACATGCTGCAAGTTGCGGTCAGACTAAATACAATGACAGCACACCACTGAACACACTGGACTTAGCCTGAGGATGCATACGGTGTCGAAAAAGGCGGATTGCTGATGTACTAAGAGCAATAAATAAATTCTGTTTTAGCCGAATTCTTAGACTTGGTTATGTCATTAAAAGATATATACCACGAAGCAGGCCGAAGAGAAACGAAACTAATACGTGTAATTCTATTTCTGGTAACGGATGGCAAGGAAAATATCCAGGATATGGTCTCCCCATTTATTGTGCTGACTAGCAATAGACGGAGAAGCATAGCATGGAGTGATTATGATTCCAACTACTGAAGTCTAGTATAATCTGGTAGAATCACCATTTGATCAATTATATTTTCACAATAAGACAAGAGGCCATGTTGTCAAACATGTTGTATGCAGAAACTTGTCTTGGCTCGAAAATAACGGATATTTTATTTTTCAATAGAAAAATTCAGTGAGTAACATAATATCAAAGATTGCCATTGTTTTTACAGGAGAGGCAGAAACTGGAAAGCACATCAGCAAAATGCTCACGCTTGAGAAATTATGCAAATAATGATTTAGCGCAACGAAAACGGGGCATTTCGTTCAATTGCTCTTCCCGGTCCTCTGCTCTCTGACAGGATTACAATGCTGTCAGCAAACGGCAAAGTTTATATACCTTCCTCTTGAAAATTAACTTCTTTTTCAAATACTCCCTCTATTCTTTCACTGCTAGCTCAGTCTACAGATTGAATAATATTGAAGAACTCCGTTCCCAACCATTGTGACCTGAGACATTTTAGAACTGTTCTATATAACTCTACGTTTCCTATGTTCTGCTTCCATCATAAATGGAAAGAGTGTATTCCAGTCAACATTGTCAAAAGCTTTCTTCAGATTTACTGATGCTAAAAACGTTGTTTGCCTTCCCTTAACATACCTGGTAAGATAATTCGTAATGTAAATATTGCGTCACATGTTTCAAACTGATCTTCCCCAAGGTTTGATTCTATCAGATTATCCATTCCTCTGATAATAATTGGTGTTAATATTTTGTCGCCATGACTTATTAAACTAATAGATATTTTCAGACTTATATGCTCTTGCTCTCTTTGGAATTGGAATTATGCTCTTCTGTAGGTCTGAGGGTATTTCCCTTGTCCCATACGTTTCGCACACAACACAGAAAAATCTCTTGATGACTATGGCACCAAACGGTGTCACAACTTCAGAAGGAATATCATCGATTCCAGGGGCATTGTTTTATCCCAAATATTTCAGTGCTCTGTCAAATTCTTCACACAGCTGTCTGAACTTCATATACACTACTGGCCGTTAAAAGAGCTACACCAAGAAGAAATGTAGACGATGAACGGGTATTCATTGGACAAATATATTATAAAACCGACAAGTGATTACATTTTCACGCAATCTGGGTGCATAGATCCTGAGAAATCAGTTTTCGGAACAACCCCCTGTGTCTGTAATGACGGTCTTAATACACCTGGGCATTGACTCAAGTAGAGCTTGCATGGCGTGTACAGGTACAGATGCCCACGCAGCTTCAACACGATACCACAGTTCATCAAGAGTAATGATTGGCGTATTTAGACGAGCCAGTTGCTCGGCCACCATTGATCAGACGTTTTCAGTTGGTGAGAGATATGGAGAGTATGCTGGCCAGGGCAGGAGTCGAACATTTTTCGTATCCAGAAAGGCCCGTAAAGTCCGCAACATGCGGTCGTGCATTATCCTGCTGAAATGTAGAGTTTCGCAGGTATCGAATGAAGGGTAGACCCACGGGTCGTAACACATATGGAAACAAACGGCCACTGTTCAAAGTTCCGTCGATGCGAAAAAAAGGTGACAGAGACGTGTAATCAATGGAACCCCATACCATCACGCCGGGTGATACGCCAGTACGGCGATGACGAATACACGCTTCCAATGTGCGTTCACCACGATGTCGCCAAACACGGATCGAACCATCATGATAATGTAAACTTAATCTGCATTCATCTGAAAAAATGAGGTTTTGCCATTCGTGCACCCAGGTTCGTCGTTGCGTACACCATTGCAGACGCTCCTGTCTGTGATGCAGCGTCAAGGGTAACCGCAGCCACGGTCTCCGAGCTGATAGTCCATGCTGCTGCAAACGTCGTCAAAATGTTCGTGCAGATGGTTGTTTTCTTACAAACGTCCCCATCTGTTGACTCAGGGATTGAGACGTGGCTGCACGCCCCGTTAGAGCCATGCGGATAAGATGCCTGTCATTTCGACTGCTAGTGATACGAGGCCGTTGGTTTCCAGCACGGCGTTCCGTATTGCCCTCCTGAACCCACCGAGTCCATAAACTGCTAACAGTGATTGGATCGCGATCAACGCGAGCAGCAATGTCGCGATACGATTAACCGCAATCGCTATAGGCTACAATCAACACCACCTGTATGGAAGGCCGCGGAGCTCTCGTGTGACGTCAGGCAGAGTAGGTTGCGCGCGCATAGTTGACTGGGTAGCCGCTGGGGTATGGCCCACTATGCCGAGGCAGCGAGCCAGTGAGCTATGCGCGAGCAACCTACTTTGCCTGACGTCACACGAGAGCGCCGCGGCCTTCTCTCTACGTGGTGGTGCTACAATCCAATCCTTATCAAAGTCGGAAACGTGATGGTAGGCATTTCTCCTCCCTACAAGAGGCTGCACAACAACGTTTCACCAGGCCACACCGGTTAACTGCTTATTGTGTATGAGAAATTGTTTGGTAACTTTCCTTATATCAGCGCGTTCTAGGTGTCGTCACCGGCGCCAAGCTCTTGTGAATGATCTGAAAAGCTAATCATTTGCATTGCACAACATCTTCTTCCTGACGGTTAAATTTCGCGTCTGTAGCACGCGATCTTCGTGGTATAGCAATTTTTATTAGCAGCAGTGAATTCCGTCTTCTCTTTCCACAATACGGTCTCCGTTTCCCTTGAATAGTACATCACTATATTCCTCGTACCTTTGCACAGAACTCTTGTTACATCTGAGCACCAGATATTCATGCAGCTGAATTATTTATCTTCAAACGTCGCTAGTATTTTCTTATAGTTGTTACCTCTCTTTCCCATATATACACACTTTTCTACAGACTTGCATTTGTCCTCCAGCCACTCTTACGTATCCACTCGACACTTTCGGTCAACTTCATTGTTAGCTGTCTGTACTCCCGTATGTCTACTTCACTTGCTGGTTTTATATATTTTCTCCTGTTATCAATTAAGTATCTCTTCTGTTATCCAAACATTTCTAGTAGGCCTTGTCCTTCAAACAATATGATACTAAGCGGCCTTCACTACAGTGTTTTGAAAAAATCATTTTGTGCGAGACCTGTAAAATTCTTTTATTTGTTACTTTCGAACGTTTTCGGCAACTGCTGCCATCAACAGTAAATCAAAAAATTATTTTACATCAAAGACACAAGATAACAGTTTAATGAGTACAGCAGCGTCAAATTTACAGTAAATATTGCGATCGTTTCTAAAAAGCCGGTCCATTTACATCAGGTAGCAATTATTCTTTCATTTAATCCTCAACTACTGCTAACTATTATTAATCAGGTACTCAGCTGACCATAAATCATGTTCATCTTTCCACCGATCTTCACTTATCACCACTATATCAAACTTTAATCTATCCGTTTCCCTTTTGAAATTTTCTATCTTTCCCACCCAGGGGATCTACCATGTCACACTCTGATCAGTGGAATGGTAATGTTGAAACTTCCTGGCAGATTAAAATGGTGTGCCGGAACCGGGACACGAACCTGGGACCTTTGCCTTTCGCGGGCAAGCGCACTACCGACTGTGCTATCCCGACACGACTCACGATGCCGCCCCACCACTTTACTTCCGCCAGTACCTAATGGCAATGTTGTTTTCCTGAGTAGTCCCCACCCGGAGATCTGAACAAAGGACTATTTTACCTCCGGTATATTTTACACAATGAGTAGCCATCATATTTACACATCGTAGAGCTACATGTCCTGGGGAAAGTAACGACTGTAGTATCACCTTGCTTTCATTTGTTCTCGGTAAATGTATGGCCACGTTAGCTATTACAAAGTCAGCTCAGTCAATCATCCAGACTGTCGCCCCTGCAACCAGGGATAAGTCCACTGCCCCTCTACGTTTTCCTGGCATCTCCACAGATACCCCTCCGCTGTGGTTACACGTACGGTCCAGCTATCTGTATCGTTGAAGCACGCAAGCCACTCCTCCTCGGCAATATCTGTGGTTCACGGGGGTATGGTTTATATTTAAATCAGACAATTGGAAACATTTTTATCCTAATGATACTTGTCATAATAACGAAATTGCGAAATTATTGTACTTTCGATGGTCTTTGCATAAATGAATGAAAATCAACGCTAGAAAATCCGCAGATAAAATGTAGTACTGTTTGAAGATTGTCACATTTGAGAACTATGTTACTGCAGCCTTTAGACAAATTGCTAAGGAACAAACCAAAGATACCTGCCTTTTAGAAGCGAAACATAAGTAGTAGGAATGAAATTAAGTGGAAATTCAGCATACTATATGTTGAGGGATGATATTTCATTTTAGAACACCTGAAGAGTTAAGTAACACACAGGGTGAGTAATAATACCCCTTCTATTTTATGAAGGCTAACACATATTGACACACAGTTTTCGGCACATGCTACAGGATCGAGGAGAGCATATATTTTTGTTTGGTAAACCTCTGTCTCCGTAGCACAGTGGTAGAGTGCCAGACTACAATTACGAAGGTCGCGGCATCGATTTCCACGTGGTCCTAGGATTTTATCTGTCACTTTCCACTTCTTTCACATCTGGCAGTGTTGCTGATGTGAAAAATACCGAGTAGCACCGTGGTTCGGAACCCACGTTAAACTGTAGGTCCCCCTATAACTGACTGGGTAAGTTAGTTCGAAGGTGGAAGGAAGGCAACGGCATACCACGTCCAAACAGGACCATGCCTAGTAAAGCACTGTGGTATTCAAACCAATCTTCTGATCGTTGACTGCTTCACCTTTTAACCTTTAGCACCGATATTCACTGCGATATTGAAGCAAGTACTTTTTTTTCGTTTTTCTTTTTTAATGGACCCGCTTACTTTTGCATCCCATCCTCGTCGCCACTTTTGTGTCCCAACTTCGTCGCCGCTTTTGTGTCCCAGCCTCGTCGTAGGTGTCGGTGGCCGAGTGGAATGAGACCGACACGCTGGTGCAGGTACGGAGGGGAGCAGCCAGAAACTATAAACACTCGAGTAAATTAGAAAGAGATATATTGCACAGAATGTAACAATACTTAACTTTTACATAGTACTGCAAAATGTTGATACATAGTTGTTAGAGGCCTGCCTAGTGCCTGTACAATAGCAAAGTCTTCACTGGTGCCTATCTGATTACGAAGGTCCTAACTCGTTGCTATCTCAGTCCGAAGTGCCCGGTGTCTTTCAGCGGTGGCCACAGCAGAGGGCGCTCGTGGCTGTCGTCGTGAGAACGCCGCGCCGTGCGTGCATGGCGGCGCGCGGCGAAAGTAGGTGGCGCGCACTTTGTACTTGTGCGACACCACACTTACTTACTAAACTGGAGAGCTCTTGAGAAGGCATTTACAGTGATACAGCATTTGTCAATATGAAACCTGTAGTAGAAAATTCTACAAGTGTTTTGTAATGTGAGGGCACCGTGGCCGGTGTTAGAACAGCAAACACGGCCAAGCGAAGTTCTCTTGCTGTGTAGCGTCAGAATGTCGACACATGAGACTGCGATTTGTCTCCACTGCAGGCCGCTCATTTCCGCTTCAACATCCACTGCGTGTATACATGCACACGAACGAGGAAAAGTTGAAGATACGACTTTTATATTGCGAATGTAAAAGAAGTACCGTGAAAAAATACAGGGGCATGAGATTATCTGTCCAGGTCGCCAATGTCCTATGCGCCATGCAACTGCAGGAATCACTGAGATGCTAGTGCGGACAGGCTGCTTCCATGTCAAAACTAGACCAAGAAAGAAAACTGCAACGGACAGAGAACACGAGGGAGCTGTCCTAGCTATGAAACTAGAGTGGGATACTCAAAGATGCAGCCTATGACGGAGCCCCAACTGCGCCAGACGATGCGTCATCCAATCGCTAGTATATGCTCTAACATTTCATACAATGTAATTACATCTCTTCTTTCGGTCGGTAATTGCAAATGTGCCTTTCAGTCCATGGTCAACATGCTGAAATAAAGGATAAAATTGTTTCTGTAAGATAAACTCAATAACATCTGATAAAAACATCAATCATTCTTAGTATTTTGTGTCATAGAAGTTGAAAGATGACCGTATGTCGTATTCGATTTTTTTTTTTTTTTTTTTGTGTATTCTGTAAAGTTACAATTTATTTAATGTCGTTAGATTAAATTTTGTTAAGACTTGAACACCACTCTTTTCAAGGCTTGAAGAATAGCATTTTTATTTCATGTATTAAAATATTAGTTACTATTGCTAGGTTTCTCTTATTTTGTTATGTTCATAATTTATTATTATATTAATGAATGTTGCATAAGTACGACTTCTCCTCTATGCAACTGTCCCTGTGAGAATGTGCAGTTGGTTTACTTTTTAATGGGTGCAAGAATCTATGGCTGTTTGAATGTGGCGAATGATAGCTTGCTTTGAATCGCTCTCTCTGGCTCAGAGTGGATAGCTGCTGAGTATACCAAAGATGTTTCTACACCCGTTCGATGCAGTCTAGTCGGCGAGACTTCTCCAGCGCGAGTGTACTCGCTCTCCCACAACACCATCGCTGTTTCTTGTTTTCCGGCTTCCGGTGGCTTCATGTGTCCGGTGGCCGCTCGGTTTGATCATTCTGGGCTGGTCGTCTGATGAGGTAAGGTTGGTTCTGCTCTTGTTTCTGGAGATGGTAGCATTTCATTGACTACCACGCTTGATGTGTATATATATATTTTCTCGGATCGTGTGAGGAAATGTGTTCTCTTTCTTCAATTCAGTGATTTCCAATAGAAAAACATGTGTGTTATTCTAGTTGCAGTTTGATAACGGCCTGGTATCTTAAAACCTTTTGTGATCATGTGGCGATATATGAACTCGTAAATACTTTCTAGCTTTGTGGGGCACAATTTCTAATAGGTGATACGTTCATTTTATACAGGGCCTGTAAAAATCTTCTCATCGTTCTGTGAGTGATATGTGTTCCACGTGGTTGGTTCATAGAACAAAGCCTTCAGCTTCCAAACTTGTTTGTTCCTTGCGCATCAGGCAAGTAACTATGCGGGTATCCTACTGATTTCCACGATCTTCTCGCCCCGCCAATTTTAATTTTGCTGTGTCTTCTCTAACTGGTAGTACGTACTCTGTCTTTGTCAGTAATTCTCTCTGAGCCTTGTACCACCTCCTTCGATAGCTTCTTCATGTATTTCTAAACATTTATGTGGGTTGCGTGCCGTAATTTTTTATCTTATTTTTCCGACTTTGTGATTATTTCACTTTTACGGGTTTTTTGAGACTGGACTTCATCCGTCTCTGTAATCGCTCCCTATCGCGTGTGGCTGCATTTCTTTCACTTCTTCATGTAATTCTAAAAATTTCTATGGCTTGCATGCCGGAATTCTTATATTTATTTTTCCGACTTTCTAATTATTTCACTATTGTGGTTCTTCTGAGACAGGACCTCATCCGTCTCTGTAATCGCCCCCTATCGCGTGTAGCTGTATTTCAGTCGCTTCCTTATATAATTCTTAACATTTCTATGAGTTGCATGTTGTAGTTAATTTTCTTTATTTTTGGGAAACTTAATTTATTCAATTTTATCGGTTTTCTGAACCACGTGGGTCCGAGTTCAGACTTCCGGGCTTTGCAGCTAGTCGCCTGAATTCACGCCACTTCTCATATAAAACCATTACGTAGATCAATTTCTTACAGCCTGCAACTTAAGAATCCAGCGTGTTTTTGTATAATGAATTCGTTTTTCAACCCCTTCACGTTCAGTGGAGTGCGTTCATGTAACGTAGCCGTGTGTCGCCGTTATGGTGTTTACTCGAGTTCCAATTCAGATGTAATTTAACTTGCTATACACACGCCCCATCTGAAAATAGGCACGACAGATCAGAGCCAGCTTCAAAGTGTTTTTGTATATTGTGTTTTGTGCTACCTCCGACTTGCTGAATTTCGCCTACGATAGCGGCGCCTGCATCCGCATCGTCTCAGCACGCTTATTTTGACGAGTTTCGCTGTGGCATTGCGTGAATGTCAACGAATGAGTGTTGTTTGTGAATCCTTCCCCCCAGTAACGTTAAATCATGTATAATTTCGGGTGGGTACCGTCCGCATTAATCCATGTAAGAGATGTATTTTTATTGTGTTAACGATATTGGTTCCCCATTTTGCTTCTTTTCTATCTGAATAACCAAGTTTTAAGTTCAGCATAATCCGTACGTTGCTTATAAACTGTAGTTTTACAGCTTCTTCCCTCTTTTATTTAATATTGTTCTTCACAAGTGCTGAGAGCTAGCTCAGATGTAATTTTTATGTCTAAATTCCGCCACTACGGTCGGGGGTTCGAATCCCCCCTCGGGCATGGATATTTGTGCCGTCCTTAGGATTAGCTAGTTCATAAGTAGTTTGTAAGTTTAGGGACTGATGACCCCGTAGTTAAGTCCCATAAGCTATGCAAACATTTGAACATTTGAATCTAAATTCCGTTGCGCCATAAATGTTTACTTAGCCATCTTTCTAAGATAACTTTAATTGTGGTGCCTTTCTTATTAATGTCTGTGTGTAATAACGTGTGAGCTGCTATGTATATTGACCACTGTAGTATTAACTTCCTGTTATTGAAGTAATTAGAAACGAGTCAGTTTTCAGTTTGGGCCAGGGAACAAGGCTTTATAGCAGGGAGTAACCAGTAGTTCAAAGGGACCTCATTTACTAATTTTAGTGAGAAAATAAGGCTCTTGTTACGTTCATTGGTCCACTTTTAAAGTTTCACACTCATTATCTTCGAAAAAACACATGGTATACATAATAATATGAACCAATTTTTTTCATTATCACACAGTATATGCAGAAACACCCCGCCTTTAGAAGACAACCATTCCATTTTTAAACTTTAATTAATTTTGAAATCATGTTAAGTATTAAACGCCACAGACCGTGTTTTTTTAATTACATGCTGAAAAACTTGCGAAAACAATATGTGTCCGTATTGAAGGGAAGTAGAACGCCACATTTATTGCACAAAACAAAGATTTGCTTTGCACTTGACAGAAAGTTGCATCATATACTAGTAAGATTCCATGTTGGAAAAAGTTTAATGTTGTGAAATTGCACATCTACTGGAGGAATTCTTTGCAGCATAATTATTCTGTACTTCAGAAGGAGGTCTTCCTCGTTTTGGCACTGCAGGATCATCTGATCATCTTCTGGTATATCCAGTGGTTTGCTTTGGTTCTTCAAAGTATGGTAAAGATGAGATCCATCAATAATTTTCTGCATCAGTTCATTGCTACAGAAGTACTTGAAAATCTTAAATGGGGGATGAAGTTCCTGTAAAAACTCAGGAATATCACAGAAACAATGAACTTTTTCACTGTTATGGGATACTTAGAGTGTTTTTCCTCCAAATGAGTTCTTTAAGTATTTTGCTTCGTTGATTTTGGCTGCTGTTACTTATCTAACTGCCTTTCACTACATTGTGAGGGTTGGTTGGAACAACGTTCATGATCCACTTTGTGCAACAACAATCTTACTTTTGACTGACTGCATGCTTGTTTCTGGATTTGTACACTGGCAGCTGGGTCAATCTCTTCTTGAGCTTCATCACCTGATAAGCTATCAAAAAACATGTCTACAATGTCTCTTTTGCCAAGAATATTATAAACAGAAGTTTCCTCCTCAGATAAAGCATCTCCAGCAGTGTCCAATAAAGATGTCGCTCAATAAGAAATGCCCTTATCGTCTAATTTTCTTCTAAATCCTGTCTCATCTATGTAGTGAATTGACATCCAGAAGAATGATGCTGAAACCATTATGCAATTGGAATGATTTTCTTCATTAATATCAGTAGTGAAACTATTCTATGCTACAATGAAATATATATTATGTAAGTCTGACTGCCGGCAACAGTGGCGTGCCAGTCACGGTCTGCACGGCCACTGCGGTTGGATGTTAGAATCACCCCTCGGGCATGGATGTTTGTGCTGTCTTTAGAATAAGGTAGTTCATAAGTAGTTTGTAAGTTTAGGGATTGATGAACCCGTAGTTAAGTCCCATAAGCTCTTCAAACATTTGAGTTTTAAGTCAGACTCATGTGATCAATACAAGAGATTGTGTTCATATATGAAACAAACATAATGTTATAAGGAACAGAGAGAAGAAATAACTACAAGTAATATAAATGAACAAAGATTGCGTGTCTTGTGTTCCTTTACACAAAGTGATTCATATATGAATCTTTCCTATTACAACTAATAATTTAAAAAAACGGCATAAAATATATAAATACCTATAATTCCTATCAAAACCATTATATCTTATGGGTGCTCTCCACAATACCCTATTCTGAGCAATCCTCGTCAACTCCGCGTATGAAAGGCAACCTACATCTCTCTGAATCGGCCCTCTGTGCCATTCTCTTGGTCTTCCTTTGCGATTTTTACCCCAAACACTTCCCTCCAATTCACGATTCCTTGATGTCTAAGAATGTGTCTTACCAATCGATCTCTTCGGCAGAGCTAGTGGGCATATAAACCTTTACTACTGTGGTTAGTGTTCGTATCTATCTTGACTACGATAATGCGATCATTGTGTTGTTCATAGTAGTTTACGCGCATTCCTGTTTTCTTATTCATTATCAGACTTACTCCTGTAATACCGCTAACTGATTTTGTACTTATACTTCTGTACTCACCTGACCCGAAATCCTGCTTCTCTTTCCATCCAACTTCACTATTCTCCACAATATATAACCTCAACCTTTCCATTTCTGTTTTTAAATTTTCTAACTTTCCTACCGGATTAAGGGATCTAACATTCCACGCTCCGATCCGTAGAATGCCAGTATTGTCTTTCCTGATGACAACATCCTCCTGAGTAGTCCCCGCCCGGAGTTCCGAATGGGGGACTATTTTACCTCCGGAATATTTTACCCGAGAGGATGCCATCATCATATGTTCATACAGTAGAGTTGCATGTTCTCGGGAAGAGTAAGGGCTGTAGTTTCCCCTTGCTTTCAGCCGTTTGTAGTAGCTGTGTGGCAAAACCGCATTAGCTGATGTTACAAGGCCAGCTCAGTCAATCATCCAGACTGTTGCCCCTGTAACTACTGAAAAGGCTGCTGCCCCTCTTCAGGAACCACACGCTTGTCTGGCCACTCCACAGATACCCCTCCGCTGTGGTTGCACCTACGGTACTGCTATCTGTATCGTCAAGGCACTCAAGCCACCCCACCTCGGCAATGCCAGTGGTTAAAGGCGCCAAATACCATATTCTACATTGTGCTTTTATGCAGTGCAAAGAGTGTAAGAAACTATGTGTATTGAACAAAGGACAAATTTTCAATACTCGCTACAGAGGAATCAGGTAGCGACTCAAACCCCAACTTAAAGACGATCTCCATACAATGGGCGATACATAAGGAGCCATTGAAGTATTATACAGAACGTACAGAAGCGCGTACAGTGCCTACGGCGTAACATCGTGGCCAGCTGGGACGTTTCCCGGCAACGCTGTAGCAAGAAATCCGGGCTTCCGACGCACACCCATTATGCGGCTTGCGCGTCAGCGGCGGTATCTCTTCTCACAGCAGGTGGTACCAGTCCCACAGACCACCTCTGGCGAGGAGGTAGTCTAGTTACGCTGCCGTCTAACACTAGCTCCGTAACTCCTAACTGCACTAAACTACACCTGAACTTTTGCTAACAACATACTCCAGAGTTAGTCAAAAGGAGCAGTGCACAATCTTACTTATATATATATATATATATATATATATATATATATATATATATATATATATATATATATATATATATATATAAAGAAAAAATAAAAATAAAAAACTCGGATGGACCTAGGAAACCTGAGCAGTTTAGTGAGAAATGGGTGAGGTTATCCTTTACGATACGTTCCAAACGTATCTGCCATCTCAAATCTAAGTGAATTGTTTTTCAATGTACCTCGGTCGCGTAATCTGTCAAATACTATCACCATTTTCTAAGAAGTTAATTTCTGTTTCATTTCTTTTTCGTATGGCTCACAGAATTGTACATTGAGTACATACAATAATTGATATAAACATGATGTGTGTCATTACAAAGAGATGTAGACGAGTACACAAGTATGTAAAATAAATAAAGAGTACATTGGGGATCCATTTTTCTCGTAGTAGTTGGATATGGGGAGATTCCAACCAGCTAATTACTGCAGGTGTTGGGTCTACAAAGTCCTTCAAAGTACCCATGAATTTTCTTCTTGGACAGTCGCGTAGAATGTGCTCCAAAGTTTGTTCCGATGTTCGTATTAGGCATCATCGGTTATTCTCCACTTGTGTTGCGTTGGTTTGGTCACGGCATGCCGATTCATATCCGGTTGTGGGAGGTCCATATTTTTCTTAGTCCGTTTGCACCCGGAAGTTGGATGGTCGGGTCTATATTGCCTAAATTCTTGTGTGCATGGAAGGACATACACCGATTTCTCCATTCTTCATTTAGATTACAGCCATCTGGAGTGAGTTCGCCAGTACGTATCTATAACGGTTCTCTAGATTTTTGTCAGGTGTGTGTAATGTTGTTCAATATTTCTTTGGATCGATAGAGTTTGATCCGTTCATGTGTTACTGCTTGTTGTCGTCGTAGATTTCGAGGAGCAATATTGGCGAGTAATGATAGCCTAGGTGTTAGTGTGGATTTAAGAGGTCCTGTCACATCATTTAGCTATATATCTATTTCGTTCACATGTCTACTTCTGTTCCAGACAGGAGACCAGTATTCGGCGACAGGATAGTTCACGAATAAAATGACGCTATCACGCGCCGCAGGATGGGTCAGTTTTCATCGTTTATGACGTAAAACTGGATGAACTATGTATCATAGGTAGATTTATGCCACCATAGCAAATGGTTCCTAACATTAAAGATAATTATCACTAAATTTTGTCGATTTCTTCAGGAGCAGATGTACAATATTATCGTAGGTGATTCTTACCCCGACAGTGATTGTTTCCTGATATAAAAGAACAAGTCTATGAAGTTTCGTTGAAATCGGTCCAGTAGTTTAGGAGGAGATGTGGAACATACATACACTTACAAACACATACATCCAAATTTATGAGATGTATGGATTAGCAAATTCGAGAAATGATGCTGTAGGTCATATATAGAGTGTTTTATACTGTTTCTGCCTATCGTTACACAAATAAAAAATAAATGAATTAATATGTAAATAAATTGAGCTAAGTGTGTTTGGCAGCTTCATTGCACTATCACTATAGTGCCAGCCACGTTATTACAGGAAAAATTCTTAAGCATTAAGTGACGTAAAAAAAAAAAAAAAAAAAAAAAAAAAAAAAAAAAAAAAAAAATTCTCATACAAAATATGGTCTCTATACAAGGACTTCACGCATGAAATAAATTATGAAAGGGTAAATATTAGCCAGCTGTAACAACGGTCCCTAACAAAATGTATATAAAAATATTTAATTAATTCTAATTTACTGAAGACAGGCAGAGATTTCCATCAGTCTAGCAGCCACGTAATCATAATTATTTCTTTCAGTGTTCAGTCTGTAGCATAAATTTGATCTCTGATCCGCTATTCAATGCTGTTATTGATGCCTTGTCTATTATTATGCCAGTTACTTCAACATCATTCCAGACCGAATCCTAGTACTTTATCTGCACTCATTCTCTTCCCAAAGTGCCGACCCCCATCAGTCTCTAACGTAACCTTCCTCCTTCCGTCCCTCTAACATGACCCACCACCTAAGCCTGTTCACTCTAATTGCTTCAGTGCAATGGTGATAGATGCATAAAAAATTTCCTTTTATTCCCTAAACACTTAGTCATCTGGAGTTTCCTCTTGGTGCACATTCCTACCTCATCACGCCCTACATTTATCACAAATTTGGACGCATATTGAGTTGACGAGTAGGCGTCCTCTCCTTGTAAGAAGGCGAAAACTTCGAAGGAAATAGAAATCTGAATGAAACCGGTATTAATTTATTTTTCTTAATTACAAACCAAAGTACACCTACTTGTCTAAACTATCACATAAAAATGAATTTTAAACTAAATATTGATAAATACAGTTGATAAATAGAGTTGTCTTGTGTAAGTTAAGAAAAACGTTGGGCAAACATCGAGGCAGAAATGATTGGCTGCAAACTATAGTAGGCTTTTATTACTTTGAAGGAAATTACGCTGCTTTCACGACGTCATCTTCAGCATCAGTTGGCTGTTGGTCCTGTAAAGACTAGCCACTTCTGAACAAGAATTTCCAGCACATGCCGTGACTTGCAGAGGCATTTATTGTAAATTCCCATTTGAGCATCTTCTAAGGCTGCAGTTTCAGGAAAGAGGCGTATTGAATAATTCTGCAATGTAAACCATCACCTAATAACACGTGAGGCACATGGGTGCTAGCTAGTAGCGACAATGGCTTTTGAGGCAGATATTTTTTCGTCGTATAAATTCGTGGAAAAATGCAGTGTTTTCAAAAATAGCACTGTCGCTGTGTCTCCCATAGCTGGCCACCTCAAAAACCACAAAGTTATAACCATGATCAACAACCCCAAGAAAGAAAAGAGTTTCTTTTTGTAACAATAAGTGAGCAATTACTTTTCTGGACATTTTATCCGTACATGCTTTCCACCTAGCTGTCTATGCGGTTAGTGAGACATTAGAAAATAACTGAAAAACTGTCTTCAAAGAACCAAAGCTCTTTGCAAAGACCACATTCTTCTTGTCTCATATTAATATCGCGAACCCATTTTCTTCGCTTCTTTGAAGCATGCAAAATGAGATGTAGAAATTCATCTTCGTCTGAACTACTGCTTATATTTATACCATACGCAGCTGATACATATATGACAAGCGCCATTTCACAATTGGAACGCCGAACGATGACCGTGAAGTATCTGGGACAGCGCGTTCTGCCCGTGATCTGCGTGACGCAGCCTTGAGGGAACCGTCAAGGGCAAGCTTACACTACTGGCCATTCAAATTTATACACCAAGAAAAAATACAGATGATAAACGAGTATTCATTGGACAAATATACTAGAACTGACATATGATTATATTTTCACGCAATTTAGGTGCATAGATCCTGAGAAACCAGTATCCAGATCTACCATCTCTGGCCGGAATAACGGCCTTGATACGCCTGGGCACTGAGTGAAACAAAGCTTGGATGAAACTTCCTGGCAGATTAAAATTGTTTTCCGGAACCGGGACTCGACCTGGGACCTTTGCCTTTCGCGGGCAAGCGCACTAACGACCGTGCTATCCCGACACGACTCACGATGCCGTGCCGCGGTGGAGTGGCCGATCGGTCTAAAGCGTCTCGCTGCGGAGCGCGCGGTTGCTCGCCGTGGAGGTTCGAGTCCTCTCTGGGGCGCGAAAGGCAAAGATCCCAGCTTAGAGTCCCGGTTACGGCACACAATTTTAATCTACCAGGAAGTTTCATACCAGCGCACACTCCGCTGCAGAGTGAAAGTTTCATTCTGAAAGCTTGGATGGCGTGTACAGGTACAGATGCCCATGCAGCTTCAACACGATATCACAGTTCATCATGAGTAGTGACTGGCGTATTGTGGAGAGCCGGTTTCTCGACCACCACTGAGGAGATGTTTTCAACTGCTGAGAAATCTGCTGGCCAGGGCAGCAGTCGAATATTTTCCGTATACAGACGTACAGGACATGCAACATGCGGCCATGCATTATCCTGCTGAAATGTACGGTTTCGCAGGGATCAAATGAAGGGCAGAGTCACAGGTCGCAACACACCTGAAATGTAACGGCCACTGTTGAAAGTGCCGTCGATGCGAACAATAGCTGATGGAGTACGTGTAACCAATGGCACCCCATACCATCACGATGTGTGATACGCCAGTATGGTGAAGACGAATACACTCTTCCAATGTGCGTTCACCGCCATGTCGCCAAACACGGATGCGACTATGATGATACTGCAAGTGGCTGTACGATCCGTTACAGCCATGCGGACAGGATGCCATCCCGACTGCTAATGATGCGAGGCCCCTGGGATCCAGCACGGCGTTCCGTGTTGCCCTTCTGAACCCACCGATCCCATATTTCGGTAACAATCATTGTATCGCGAACAATGCGAGCAGCAATATCGCGATACGATAAACCGCAATCACGAAAGGCTACAATGCTACCTTTATCAAAGTCGGAAATGTGATGGTACGCATTTCTTCTTCTTACACGAGGCATCACAATAACGTTTCACCAGGCAACGACGGTCAACTGCTTTTTGTGTATGAGAAATCGGTTGGAAACTTTCCTCATGTCAGCACGTTGTAGGAGTCGCCACCGGCGCCAATCTTGTGTGAATTCTCTGAAAAGCTAATCATTTGCATATCAGAGCATCTTCTTTCTGTCGTTTAAATTTAGCGCCTATAGAACGTCATGTTCGTGGTGTAGCAATTTTAATGGCCAGGAGTGTATATTTTCAATTTATACAGTGTGATCGTAATGAGGCAGTATGCTCCACTGCGAGATGCCGTTCCCCGTCGGAGATTCGAATCCTCCATCAGACATGGATGTTTGTGTTGCCTTTCGTTCGTTTATAAATAGTTTATGGTCTGATGATCCTGCAGTGAAATCCCGTAAGCTTAACAAACGTTTGAACTTTTTGTTTTTATTTATTTATTTTCTTCTGCGACTCGTTTTACATTTTTTCTGCAACGGAGCTCAATCCATTCTTATCGTCCTTCGATTTTGATACATTATTAGTGAACCGTGAGATTCGATATCTTCGCTTGCCAAGAGTAGATTATCTTTGGCTTTGTAAATTACTTGGATGTTGATAGTGGAAGTGAGAGGACTGGCGGTAGAGCGAGGCTGTGTGGCTGCCAGCGGTGGTTTGTAACGGCCCGTGTGACCAATGGATTTTTTTCTGTGTGATGACTTGCATGGTGTTGCTAGAGCCCATGGTGTGGACAGTAATTGTCATATCTCTTTAAAGAAAGGGGTCTAGTGTTCTTCTAGCTGCTTACGTTGTTTGAAAAAACCCTGGACATTTGTGCCCGTGAATTATGTCTGCTCAAGCACAAATTCAGGAAGTGGACTCCGGTGGAGCCTCTGTTTATGTCTATATTTTGGTGTGCAAGGCACAGTTAGTGGAGTTCTGGTGTTTAAAGAATAATGAATGTTCGTGCTAAATTATTGTGTCGCAGAAGCAGTTATTGGCCTGTGTGATTTAGTGTTCCTTAGAGGTTGTTTACCCTAGTGAACTGGGACACTGGAGTGGTGATCGCAGCACCGACTGACGGTGACACCTTGTCTTGTTTTGGAGCGACTCAGCCCTGGAGAGCCGGACGCGGCGGGCGGTGTTTCCGTCGTAGCTCAGTGTCTACGTGTTCGCCGTGCGACTCCTCTTTCCTTCAAGTTTAAGTTGTCGTCGAGTGACGGATATACGGTCCCTTGCGTCAAATTTCCTAACTGAGTGCTTCCCTATTTGGTTTTCTCAGCCTCCTCATTCTAGTTTCAAGTTTGTTGCCTTAAAACTTGGTTTTAATGTAAAATTGTTGTTGTATTTCTCCAAACAAGAAAATAATGCCAAGATGTTTAACTTTATTAATTCACTTAAAGTGGGGTTGCTCTGAAATATAGAGTGTAAATTTTAAAATGGCAAATTACAGTTGAGAAGCATTGCTCTTGTTTTGGATAACCGTTTGAATTTTAGGCATATCTTGAGCAACCTAAACCTGAAGCAATGTTCTATAATTTGAAAACTTATTTTAGTGAAGATTGTTCTTGTATTCCTACAAACTACCTACAAACGGCAACCTACATCTGTCTGAATCTGCTTAGTGTATCCATCTCTTGGCCTTCCTCTGCGGTTTTTACACCACACACTTCCCTCCAACGCTAAATTCACAATTCCTTGATATCTAAGAATGTGTCCTACCAATCTATACCTTCTTTTAGTCAAGTATACCACAAATTTCTTTTCTCCCCAGTTCTGTTCAGTACTTCCTCATTAGTTACACGATTCACCCACCTAACCCTCTGCATTCATTTGTAGCACCACATTTCAAAAGCCTCAATCCTCTTCCTGTCCGCACTGTTTATCGTCCATGTTTCACTCCCATACAAGGCAACACTCCATACAAATGCCTTCAGAAAGGACTTCCTCAGGCTTAAATCAATATTCAATGTCAACAAATTTCTCTTTTGCAAGAACGCTTTTCTACCCATTTCCGGTCTGCATTTTATATCCTCTGTACTGAGACCATCATTTGTTATTTTACTGCCCAAGTAACAAAACTCATCCACCTCTTTTATTGTTTCGTTACCTAATGTAATTCCTTCAGCATCACCTGATTTTCTTAGACTGCACTCCATTACCCTAGTTTTGCCCTTGTTAATGTTCATCTTATATGCACTTTTCAGCACACTGCCCATTCCATTCAACTGCTCTTCCAGGTCCTTTGCTGTATCTGACAGAATTACTATGTCGTCGGCAAAACGCAATGTTTTTAATTCTTCCCCCTGAACTTTAATTCCTTCTCCAAATTTCTCCTTGCTTTCCTTTATAGCTTGCTAAATGTACAAATTGAATAACATTGGAGAAAGGCTACAACCCTGTCTTACTCCCTTTCCAACCACTGCATCCCTTTCATGCCCTTCAACTCTGACAACCGCTGTCTGGTTTTTGTACAACTCGTAAATAATGTTACGCTCCCTATATTTTACTCCTGCTTGCTTCAGAACTTGAAAGAGTTTATTCCAATCAACATTGTCAAAAGCCTTCTCCAAATCTACAAAAGCTAGAAATGTAGGTTTGCCATTTCTTAATCTATCTTCTAGGATAAGTCGTAAAGTGAGTATTGCCTCCCTTGTTTCTACATTTCTCCTAAACCCAAACTGATCTTCCCCGAGGTCGGCTTCTACTAGCTTTTCCATCCTTATGTAAATGATTCGTGTTAATATTTTGCAACCATGACTTATTAAACTGATGGTTCTGTAGTTTTCACACCTGTCTGCACCTTCTTTCTTTGGAATGGTGATTATAACATTTTTCTTAAAGTCTGTGGGTACATCACCTGACTCATACATTTTACACACCAGGTGAAACAATTTTGTCATGGCTGATTCTCACAGAGACTTCAGTAGCTCTGAGGGAATATCATCTACTCCAGGGGCCTTTTTTCGACTAAGGTCTTTCAGTGCTCTGTCAAATTCATCTCTCAGTATAGTATCTTCTATTTCATCCTCATCTACATCTTTTCCCCTTTCTACAATAATGCCTCTAAGTTCATTTCCTTCATAGAGCCTCTCTATACACACTTTCCACCTTTCAGGTTTCCCGTCTTTGCTGAGAACTGGTTTTCCATCAGTGTCCTTGATATTCATTGAGCTGTTTTTCTTATCTCCAAATGTTTCTTTTATTTTCCTGTAGGCTGTATCCATTTTTCCCCTATTTATACATTCTTCTACATCCTTGCATTTGCCTTCTAGCCACTCCTGCTTCGCCATTTTGCACTTCCTGTCAATCTCATTTCTTAGTCGTCTGTACTCCATTTTGCCTGTTTCATTTACTGCATTTTTTTATATTTTCTCCTTTCATCGATTAAATATAGTATCTCCGGTAATATCCAAGGATTTTTTGTAGGTCATGCCTTCCTACCTATTTTGTTCTCTGCTGCCTTCAATATTTCATCTCTCAATGCTACCCATTCCTCCTCTATTGTTTTATTTTCTCCCGTTTCTGTCAATTATTGCCTAAAGCTCCCACTAAAATTCTTAAGAACTTCAGGTTCCTTCAATTTATCCAGGTCCCATCTCCTTATATTCCTACCTTTTTGTAGTTTCTTCAGTTTCAGCCTACAGTTCATAACCAACCAGCTTTGGTCAGAGTCTATATCTGCCACTGGGTATGTCTTACACTGTAGAACCTGGTTCCGAAATCTATGTCTTACCATTATAAAATCGATCTGGTATCTTCCGGTGTCTCCTGATCTCTTCCACGTATACAACCTTCTTTTGTGATTCTTGAACCAGGTGTTTGTTATAACTAAATTATGTTCTGTGCAAAATTCTACCAGGCGGCTTCCTCTTTCATTCCTTTTGCCCAGACCATATTCACCTACTATCTTCCCTTCCTTTTCTTGCCCTACTACCGAATTCCAGTCTCCTATAACAATTAACTTTTCCTCTCCCTTAATTGTCTGAATAATTTCCTTTAGCTCCTCATATATTTCTTCGATCTCCTCATCATCGGCAGAGCTAGTTGGCATATAAACATGAACTACTGTGTTCAGTGTTGGCTTCGTATCTATCTTGACTACGATAATGCGATCACTGTGTTGCTCATAGTAGTTTACTCGCATTCCTATTTGCTTATTCATTATCAGACCTACTCCTGTAATGCCCCCAACTGATTTTGCATTTATAATCCTGTACTCGCCTGACCAGAAATCCTGCTCCTCTTTCCACCGAACTTCACTAATCCCCACTACGTCTAACTTCAACCTATCCATTTCCCGTTTTAAATGTTCTAATTTTTCTAACCGATTAAAGGATCTAACATTCCACGCTCCGATCCGTAGAATGCCAGTATTGTCTTTCCTGATGACAACATCCACCTGAGTAGTCCCCGCCCGGAGATCCGAATGGGGGACTATTTTACCTCCGGAATATTTTACCCGAGAGGATGCCATCATCATATGTTCATACAGTAGAGCTGCATGTCCTCGGGAAAAGTAACGGCTGTAGTTTCCCCTTGCTTTCAGCCGTTCGCAGTAACTGTGTGGCAAAGCCGCATTAGCTGATGTTACAAGGCCAGCTCAGTCAATCATCCAGACTGTTGCCCCTGTTACTACTGAAAAGGCTACTGCCCCTCCTCAGGAACCACACGTTTGTCTGGCCTCTCCACAGATACCCCTCCGCTGTGGTTGCACCTACGGTACGGCTATCTGTATCGTTGAGGCACGCAAGCCACCCCACCTCGGAAATGTCTGTGGTTCATGGGGGTGGTTAACCCTTTTAATTTAGTTAAATAAAGTGGCGTTGACTCTTTTAATTTAGTTAAATCAAGTGGCTTTGACCTAACTATACTGCGTAAATTTGAAATAGGCAAATTATAGTCGTCAATTATTGACCTTGTTTTGGATGTTTATTTGAAAATTTGGGTATACCTCGAGGAAGATAAGCCTATCTGTTTTTGTTAATATGTTATCTGTTTGTTAATACCTTGTTTATTAATGAAAGTGCTATAATTTTAAACTTATTTTACTGTAAAATTGTTCCTGTGTTTGTTGGCACTCAATTCAGTTAATTAAAGTGAGCAAATTCTATGGCTCCTCTTGTTTGCCGAGCGGTCTAAAGCGCATCGCTGCGGAGCGCGCGGTTGCTCGACGTGGAGGTTCGAGTCCTCCCGGGGGCATGGGTGTGTGTGTTTGTCCGTAGGTTAGTTTACCTAGGTTTAAGTAGTTTGTAAACTACGGACTGATGACCACGCAGTTTGGTCCGATAGATTTCCAAACATTTTAACATTTTTTTCTCTTGTTGGGTTTAAAGAGACTGTTTGGAATCTAATAATCGGTAATCCAAAATTAAAGTTAGTTTAGTATGTTAACAAGTGTAGCAAGGAAAGATGTGTAAATAGGCCTACCCTTCCTGATTCATTGCTAATGCATCCTGTGATCTTACTGTTGATTCCTTAGGATCAGATAAATTAGGAAAACCACAGTTCAATTAGAATTTGCATTTGGACAGTCTTGAAATATTCTAAATTTGCTTTATAGGTAACGTCCGCCTTAGCAAACACAAATGTTTATTGATTTCTCCCATACATGTTTCGCTGGCGTTGCAGCATCATCAGTGGGATGTTTAATTCGTATTGTCTATCAAATTAACAATGAAATGATTGTTACTTTTGTACATTAACAGTAAAAACTACAGATAATTGTGAGACTACTATACATCGTTTCTTATTTTTATAGGTATGCTAAGCCTACCTTAATACCACATGTAGTTATGTATGTGGTTCTTCCACTCACAAAACGTCACTGATATTTTTTGACAGTTTGTCATCTGCAAACCAAAACGTGTGTATTTAATGTGGTGAATAGTTAGCTTGTAAATATCGGGAATTTTACGAAAATACAGGACGTAATTTTTGTGTTTTGGTTTGATTTTATTGTAGCTACTACTTCTATAACAAAATGTCTCAGTGTTTATAGCAAGTTTTTGTCACTTACTTTGGTGGATATGCGCTGTTTTTCGTGCTGTGGACAGGCACTGTGTCACTTTCACTTTCACTCAATGTTTATGTTATGAAAACAAGATGGTGGGCAGTTGAATTATGGGAGTAGTGTTAAGAACAGCTGACTGTGGTGGGGGCGGGAGTTTTTGAATCATGTTGTTTTAGTTTTAGTGTGTGTGTGTTTATAGGTTTTCTGTAAGTTCTTTGAGGGAGAAAATATGGTTCTGTTACAGAGGGCTGTGTATTCATTTATTATTTCTTTTATTTCTATTATGGCTTTCTGTATATGGTAGTTCTCTTCGATTGTTAATTTTTGTGGGAGGCTTTTGCTGTGTTTCAGAATATTTAGATCAGTATTGAAGAGCTTTTCAAACCTCAAGTTGAAACATTCTGTTCGGGAGTACGTCAGGGTTGATGACAGCGCGCCCCTACGCGTCCCTCGGCCGCATCTCGGATGCCGCCACGTCGGCGCGGGGGCGGCGGTCCGTCACGTGCCTTATGACGTCACGCCGTGTGACCCGCATCCTCGCGGCCGCCGCCACCGCCGCCTCCACCGCAGGTGCCGGAATCGATATGGGCGGCGTGGGCGGCGAGGCGTGGGGCGGCGGGGGCGACCCACAGCGCACAGTGGCGCTTTTGTTTGCCTGTTTACCGGCAGCCACCTGCCGCGAGGCGGCGCCATTGTCACTGAGCGCCGCGTACTCGCTTTGATAACGGCGCTAGCGGTCTGCCAGTCGTAAACTCTGGCCCTTACCTCCATATTCCACACCCAGGCCGCATTTTTAAATAGTAGGATCACAATTTCAAAAACAGCAGTTAACGCTTCCACGTGGGGGTTCAGCTTTTGACGTTACAGAATCATTGAAAGCTTCGCCATGCGTCAGTCTCAAAGACCTTGTAAAAGTAACTCCCTGACGGCGCTGCTGTCGCGGGAAAATTTGAACCTTCGGCCGGCCGCCATAGTAGTGGCATGCGTCAGATGAATACGAGTGTTGTTAGCAGGTAAATCGCGTATTAAATAGCTACTGCACGATATATTCACAATTGATAGTCACGTCTGTATTGTTCGACAATCGCAGTGTACAGGAAGCACGATGTAGAAGAACTTCTCAGTGTTTAAATACATAAATCGATTGGAAGGAATACAAAGATCGAATACTGTATTCCCATTTATATTTCTCAGGAATACGAGTAGCCCTATTACTTGTGTTCAGAGATAGTTACTCTTGCTTAACAGACTGTTAGACGACACAATATAGGATTGAATGAAATAAATAACAGGCTTTTATAGTAGTGTTAGCTCTTACAAAGGAGCTACTTTAGGCAGTACTGGTGGATAGGAAGTTCAAAGAGTTTCATTTTATGATGTGTAAAATGGATATTGCGGTCACGAAATTAGTTGCCGTACTGCAGTTCGAATTTTTGTTTATGAAATTAATATTGGCAACTTGTAACGCCGAATTTAAAGAACTGTATATAGTTCCATATATGAATGACACATAGCCACTCTGGGTGCACTTTGTGAAGTTGACCCCTATGACAAAAGTTGTTAAATTTTGAGCAGATCACGCTACTAAAATGTATTTGGCTTACAGCATAAAAAATGCTAATATTTTTGCTAGATACCCTAATGCAAATGTTAAGAAAAAGTTATGGCATACCTCGTGTTCTTAAAAGAATTTAGTAGTGGCTGATTGCTGCAACGTAGGAAGCTATTTTTCAGTTATGTATCTGACAGTTTGTTTCACTTTCACAGTCGAATTTTAACACTAGTTGTCACAGTCAGCCCTATTTGATTTTTTTTATGTTATGAAATATCTAAATATTGGAGAATACAGCACTAAAGCAGAGACGTAAAGTGTTAAACTCTTCCGAAATAAATGTTTGTACAAAAGTTTCACAATCGTAGGAAAAAAAAAAAAAATAACCTACATGTAGTACGGTTTCGTTAGGAAGAGGAAACAATGTTGGCCAATTTCTACACCGCATGTGTATAAATTTACACACAACCGATAGATGCTACATATTCAAGGAGTCTGAAGCTGTTTTGTAGTTATAAGTTTCAATTACACATGGTTTTCGCGACTTAACTCCAATGAATACTCTCTAATGAAAAGAATCTTAGGCACATTTAAAGTTGGCGCGGAAGTTTGCCACCACAATGGCCGCCGAGTCACTCTTCAGTTTGTCCGCTGTTCGCAGTCGGCCGCTTACGGGACTGTGGGGGCTTGGTCAGATTACCCAACAAACTTTTACTGCAGATATCTCTGGAATAACAAAATATACTGAAATACGACTTTCGTAGGCATTACCTTACTGCAGGAGCTTATGATGGATATTATCAAACAAAACCAAATATTATTTCCAGCACACACTATTGTTTTTAGAAATAGACACCCCATGTTCTCTACTACGAAATAAAGAACATGAAAAATCACAAAAAGAACGGCTTTGGTTACATCGCAATACGTAAACTACAGCCTGAGTTACTAGCACCTAAATTGGCACTTCTTGGCAGATTAAAATTGTGTGCCTGATCAGGGATTGAAACCTCGGACCTTTGCCCATCGCGGAGAGGCAATCTACCGTCTGAGATATCCCGGCATGCTTCACAACTATACTTCTGTCAGTACCTCACCTCCTACTTTCCAAACTTCACACTTCGCCTGTGAACCTTACAGGACTAGCAGTGCTGGAAGAAAGGATTTGATGGAGTCTTGGCTTAGCGACAGCCTAGTGGATATTACCCGAAATTTGCACTCTGGCAGATAAAAATTGTGTGTTGCAACTGGTACTCAAAACTGGGAACTTTGCCTTTCGCGGGGAATCGCTCTACCGTCTGAGCTATCCCAGTCTATACCACCTAGAAGGTAAGGTCTCACAACTGGCCGTGCCTTTCTCACAACAAAAGGCCGCCAACGCCAGCTGACTGGCCGGCCGTTACGAGGGCATAATTCGAGACTGGAATACCAGAAGTCAGCTTTGGACAATGACGTCTTTATCCACAGGTAGTATATGCGTAATAGTCACAAGGTGGTTCACTTGTGCTGTTCGGAACAACTGACAATAAAAATACCAAAGATCTATGTTTATATACCTATTTGCGAATAATGTTATTTCATACGGTTATATTACATACATGAGAGAGAAATTAAATTGATTGTAGATGTTTAAATGGTACAGTTGCAGAAAAGAAATATCGCGCGGTGAAAAATAATATTAAATAACTGTAACGGGTATACCGCGAGAAAGTTGGGGTTTTTGTTGGAGAGCTACGTAATTTAAAAAAAAAAAAAAAAAAAAAAAAAAAAAAACGGATCTAGCGTGTGAAGGTGGGAGTTTTGGGCGGGGACATTCTAAGCGGTGAAAAAAACAACATAAAGAAACTGAAAACAAGAGAATATAAATATTCAAAACGTCGTTGAGCGAAAGAAACTAACCCAGAAACAACGTGAAAATCGATTTAAATGGTATCTAACACTCGAATTGACCTATATAGCTCAATTAAATACGAGGATACCGAACCCACCTACGAAAGAGGAAACTTGAAATGGTGAAGTCAAATCGAATTGAGGTATATAGCTCAATTAAAGACGAAGCTACCAGTTCAAGGTATTAACTAATTTATATTATTTCGAAGGAATCTATGTTAAGAAAAATCTCACGGGATAAATAATATGTGGTCGGTATAGGTCATTGGACTTGACCAATATTGCTCAAGGATACCACTGTCGTAAAGTATAGAAAAAAGCCAACTGAAATGGTATCGGACACCTAAAGACGAGGATACCAGTTCTAGGTATTTATTGATATAAATCAATTCGTAGGAATCGAAAATAAAAAATAAAAAAATTCTCATGAGTTAAATAATATGTGGTCGGTAATAGTACACTCGAATTGACCTATATAGATCAGTTACAGGCGAGGATAATAGCTCTAGCTATCTACTGGTGTGAATTACGTAGTGAGCGTCTGAACGATCTCTTGAAGACGAAAAAGAAAAAAAAAATCACGAGATAAAGAATGTTTGATAGGTTTTGTTAATTTAAAAAAAAAAAAAAAATATATATATATATATATATATATATATATATATATATATATATATATATATATCACGAGATAGTAGGTGGATGCATGAATATATGGTTATCGATGTTTATTAACACCTGCATCAACCGATCCGAACGAATTAATTAAAATATTCTGACATTCAGTTAAGTTCTGGCATTATATTTTATACTTTGTTCATTTAAAAAGAAAAAAAAACTCACAAGAGAGTAGCATGGCATATTTTCAATAAATAATGAACAAGATAGGGCTATTTCGATATGGAAAATTCTTGAAAAGTGCCAAGAACTCAAGTAAAACGTAGAAATACACAAACGAAATACCACACCTATGACGCGTAATTACGATAACACGAAACATAACAATTAGCAAACTCACTTTCAAATAAATGTGAAATCCAAGAAAAACTCTCGATAATACCAACAAATCCAGAAACAAATAACACCTACATCTTTAAAAGCTGCGAATATCATACAGGAAAGAAACATATGAAGAAAGTAAATTAATAATAAATTTCCAGAGATTTAATTTACTTATATTCGAAACATCCGTGCAGCAATGACGACACAACACGGCTACGTCACGGGTCAAAGCCGAGGAGTGGTATCCCCATCTGCAATTGACCCAGGCAGTGGGCGTGCCCCAGCGGCGAGCCATTCAGCTGGCGGCCGCGGCCTCTAGGTGTGACGTAGACACGGCCAGTGGTGAGGCCTTGTCTTCTAGGCAGGGCTGTCCCAGAACGCTTCAAGGTCAATCCTCACAACTTTACTTCTGCCAGTACTTCGCCTCCGACTTTCCAAACTTCACAGAAGATCCCCTGCGAACCTTGCAGTACTGCCACTCCTGGAAGAAAGGATATGGTGGAGCCATGGCTTAGCAAAAGCCTGAAGGATGTTTCCAGAATGAAATTTTCAATTTTCAGCGGAGTGCTAGTCCTGCAAGATTTGCGGAAGAACAATGTGATGCTTGGTAAGTAAGAGGCGAGGTTCTGGCAGAAGTAAGGTTGTGAAGACGGACCGTGAAGCGTAAACCGTTTGTCCGCGAACGGCAAAGGTCTCAGGTTTAAACCCCGGTTCCGGCACACAGGTTTGATCAGTCAGGAAGTTTCATATCAGCGCACAGTCCGCTGCAGAGTGAAAATTTCATTCTGAAGTCGAATTGACGATTGAAATACATGAAGCTAGGTCTAGTCCCGAGACTCAAATTCGAACCTCATGTCCCCATTATTTTTTCCCGTTTCTCATGATATTGATTCCATTAGGAATGTTTACTGTATCAGTTTGAGAGAACGTAAGTCTTTGTTTAAAATGATATTTCCTTATTTTTAGAGTGTCGCATAATATTTACTTTGATAAGCCACAGCCACAAGGTTATGCCTGTGTATGTCGTATTTTGATATCTATTGTTGTTCCAGAGATACCTGGGGCGAAAATTTAAGTTAAACACCATATACATAGGCGTTTTCTGACACATATATGTTTCAACAAAATATTGTCGGAAGATCCATTTGATGAAGATGAGACTGGAGATACTAGACTGAGAGAAGGCTTTGACAGAGCTCTATAAAAGACCTGTCGAAATAAGAACCCTTGCATAGACGACATTCCCTCAGAGCTGCTGAAGTCTATGGTACAGCCAGCCATGACGAAACTATTTCACCTGACGTCCAAGATGTGTGAGACACGAAAAGTGACCTCTGACTTCAAGAGAAATTTAATAACCGCCATTCCGATGAAAGCGGGCGCAGACATGTGGAAATAACGGAACTGTCAGTTCAGGAAGTCTTGATTTGAAAATTGCAGCCGGCCGCGCTGGCCGAGGAGACTGAGGCGCTCCAGTCACGGTCTACACGGCCACTACGGTCGGGGGTTCGAATCCCCCCCTCGGGCATGGATATTTGTGCCGTCTTTAGTATAAGGTAGTTGACAAGTAGTTTGTAAGTTTAGGGACTGATGACCACGTAGTTAAGTCCCATAAGCTTAACAAACATTTAAACATTTTTTTGAAATTTGTAATACGAAGTATTTACAGAAAAATGGAAGATCTGCTTCAAGCCAACATCGGGGAAGATCATTTTTCATTTACGAGAAATGTAGGAATACGTGAAGTAAAGCTCACCTTACCTTAGACTATATAATAAGGAAAGGAATACGTCAATTTCTAGCTTGTATGGATTTGAAAATTTTATTTCGAATTCACACTTTTAAATTTTGAAATACGCAGGGATAAAGTATAGGAAACGAGATACATGTTATAATAATCTAAGGGCATGAAAGGGCAGCATTGGTTGGAAAGCGAGTAAAACAGGTTTGTAGACTTTCCCCATTCTCAGTAAATCTGTACACTGAGCAATCTGTGAAGGAAAGGAAGGATAAATTTAAATAATGAATTAAATTTCAGAAAGAACAATTTTGTTGTTCACGGATGATTTTGTAATTCTGTCAGAGGCAGCAAAAGAAGAGAATTTGAAAGGAATAGACAGTGTCTTGAATAGATAATATGAATATTAACAAGGGTAATGGAATGTAGCCAGTGAATACCAGCTGATAATGAAAGAATTACATTATGTAATGAGACAATAAAGGTGTTAGGTACGTTTTGTTACTTACGGACTATGGCCACAGAATAGGTGATATAAAATGCATTATGCCAGTGGTAAGAAAGCGTTTCCGAAAAAGACAAATTTATTGAGATCGAATATTCAGTCTAAGGAACTCTTGACTGAAAGCATTTCTGTGAAGTGTTGCCTTGCACAGTAAGTGAAACATGGACGATAAGGAGAATAGAAGCGTTTAAAGTTTGCTGAATGCTGATAGTTAGATGGGTATTCGCTTATCTAATGAGAGGTACTTAGGACAATTGGGGAAAAAGGAGATTCCTGCCACGCCCTGACTAAAGGAAGGAATCGATTGGTATGACACATTCGGCAATACCAAAAATAGTGAATTTAGCATTGGAAGGTAGTTTGAGTGGTAAAAATCACAGAGGAAGCACAGAAGACGAATACAGTAAGCACGATCAAATTAACGTGCATTGCCATTGCTACGTAGAGATGAAGAGGATTGCTCAAGATGGGGTAGGTTGGGGAGTCCCATCAAATCAGTTTCTGGACTACTAATATACACATATATATTGTGTGGGTGTGATGAAGCATTGCTATGTATCATAGTCTTTCGGCAAAAGAGAACAACGATGACCACAACCTGTCGTTGAGCAGGCGTTCCAGAAAATGCCGCAGTCTAAATCGCAATTTAATAATTATTTTATTTCATTGTGATGACTGGTTTCGATCAACAGAGATCATCTTCAGGTCATGTCCTTGGTGAGGAGCTGCCCCATTTCTTGTGAAGCAGTCCTAACACTTCTCCAGCGTTGCTCCACAGGAAATGGGCCAGGTCTCAACCAAAGAAATGATCTGAAGATATATCTTTGTAGATCGAAACCGGACATCACAATAAAATAAAATGAATATTAAATTGCGATCTAGACTGCTGCAACTGCTATATATTCCAAATTTTTCATTAACAGTGAATCAGGTGCTTAACAGCACATAAGATGAAACATTATTTTGCTGCCGGCCTGACGTAATACCATTTTCTTCATACTAAAATGAGCTGTGCAATTGGGAAAGGGGGGGGGGTATTTGTAGCAAGAACATGGCAAGCTTAATTTCTGTGCGTATGCTGTAAGGCGATGTTAATCTTTCATCAGTTACTCAAGTGAAACAGATTACTGTATTTTTGTTTTGCAAATGTAAACGTTCGTCTTGTATGTTTTGTTTGTATTGTAAGGTAAAGTGTAAATGTTTTAAACTATATAATATTCAAACTTATGCTATGTTCTTGACACTATGATGAACACAATAGTAACATGTATTAGACAAAAATGTTATTAACACTATAAATTCTAAAATATAATCTTTTAAAAACGGACTATAAATGCGACAAAATACTTCTCTTTTCCATCATCTTCGTTGCTAAGCTGCAACAATTTGGGTAAATTAAAGTAGATTGGTGGGACATAAGGCATTAGTATCATTACACTACAAAGTTTGTCATATTTCTTTGTTTTCATTTTAGCATATCCAGCGTATTCTTAGGTTTGTGGTAAATGCGCTTCCTTTCTTTCTTGAAGATACCTCTGTCTTTCTCTTTTGATGATCAGTGAGTTGGTTTGTTTAGTAAACTCCGTACCGGCAGCGTGTCAAGGCGGCGCCCTGGAAGGCTGGCAACCCGCAACACAGTCTCCTGAGCTATCGACCGAAGCGTGGACCATCAAGCAAGCGGCCAGGCGTGTTTACAAACGCCCTGCCAGCGACGTATCTGCCGACTCCACTGTACGACTCGCCGGCCAACCTGCGCTTCAGTTCCTGGTCGATCCACCAGGCGGGCCAGCATCGCGACTTGGAAGCGAGTCTTTACACGCTCCCCTGGCGCCACCACGCTCCGCCGGCAAACCCTTTATAATGGCTACCCAGCCTTCAGGGACGACGAAGATCACATAGAAGAAATTACAATAGCTGAGGTCAAAACGCAACTACGTCGACTAAACTCCAGGAAAGCATGCGGCTTCGACCTGATGACCAACCAGATGCTGAAACAGATGCCCCCACCGCAGCACCACCGATTACAAGAACATTTAACGAAATCCTGAAGACAGGAAGGTACCCGACGGCGTGGAAACATGGAATGGTGCTGCCCATACCGAAATCAGGAAAAGACACCCGACTGCCCGCGAGCTACAGGCCCATCAGCCTCCTGCCGGCTATTTCAAAAGTGTTTGAAAGACTTTACCTGAAGAGACTACACCGACACATAAATGCCGAGCACCTCCCACCGAGCGTACAGTTTGGCTTCAGAAATGGCCATTCCACTGTACACGAACTACTGCGGCTGGTAGAAGAAGGAATGGAAGCTATGGAGAACAAGGAATACTAGGGGGCAGTATTCCTCAAAAGCCTTCGATTCCGTGTGGCACGAGGGCTTACTATTCAAACTCTTGGATAGAGGGGTCCCCGTGTCACACGTCAGACTCCTGAAATCCTATCTGCAGGACCGTACCTTCCAGGTCCGGATCAAATATGGCGAATCCTCAAAAAGTAACATCAAAGCTGGCGTACCACGGGGGAGTGTGCTAGGCCTAATCCTGTACACCCTCTACACCAGCAACATACGGAGAACACAGCACGTCGAGACAGCACTCTACGCCGAAGACACGGCCCTCTACACCAGCTCCGACTACAAAGGGCCACCAACAACCTCTGTGAATGGCCGAAGAAATGGCGCCTAGCCTTCAACGGATCGAAGACCCAGGTGCTAGCCATATGCAGGAGAAAGTTCCCGCAAAATACAAAGAAAATAGAAGTCTGAGGACTCCAGGTCTCGTGGGGGACAACCGCCGATATCTCGGCGTGACGCTAGACCACCGCCTAACGTGGAAAAATCACGTCGACAAAGTCCATGGATACGCCATGGGACGACTGAGGACGCTGTACCCCATTCTGAACCCGAGCTCAACCCTTCCCCAACAGCAAGGAGTGCGGATATACAAATCCGTGGTGATGCCGACCACGGAGTACGCCTCGCCAGTGTGGGGAAATGCAGTGGAACAACACATAGATCGACTGCAGACGGTGCAAAACACAGCACTCAAACGAGCATTACACCTTCCGAGACGCTTCCCAACTGCAGAACTACACGAGCTGGCAGGGGTACCACGACTGAGAGAAAGGCTACGACAGAACGCCAGAGGGCTATACGACAAAACACAGGTGTCGGCCAACCAGCTTGTATCAAGTCTTGGCAGCAGCAGGCACCATAGGAACGCAAACACAAGATGGCCGGATCTACTGAGGTAAAAATCCAGACGAAGACACAGCAATGTATGTATGAATGTGTGCATGCATAAAAAAAATCAATACCATATATTCACAATTCATCACCATCAATAATCACAATATCATTCACATACCTTTAAATTTGTCTCTACTACTATCTTCTTTAACCATTTTCAAATTTCCCAAAAAAAAAAAAAAAAAAAAAAAAAAAAAAAAAAAAAAAAAAAAAAAAAAAACACTTTGACTATCTCACTCAATCTCTTATTCTAACTATCCACTCTCACTTTTCAAATCCGCCGAAAGGCAAATGAAGTATCATTTGACGAAAGGCACAACCAAGAAACCAACCAAAAATAAAGAAGATCAAAATATTTCCCCCGAAACATGTTTCCTTGTTTCTCAAGCATGTCCACAGGCAATGCTCCACAGCACGTACTGTGAACACCGCGGGAGGACAAGAAGATCGCCGGCCGCGATGGCCGAAGGGACTGAGGCGCTCCAGTCACGGTCTGCACGGCCACTACGGTCGGGGGTTCGAATCCCCCCCTCGGGCATGGATATTTGTGCCGTCCTTAGTGTTAGCTCGTGCATAAGTAGTTTGTAAGTTTAGGGACTGATGACCCCGTAGTTAAGTCCCATAAGCTATACAAACATTTGAACATTTTGAACAAGAAGATCCCATCAGAAGAATTGCCAGGGACCAGCGGCACTCAGTCTTCGCCGATGATAACCGACGCATTGAAGAGTCCTCCAGAAGGCACGACAGATCAACACCTTTCTCGACGGAACGCTGTGAGCCTACCTATACTATTGTTGGATTAACTTACTGGTTGTAATAAATTTCTTACTATGGCAGTTTGTTAAGATCTTTTTATATTCCAATGAAGCTTCATCCTTGAGGTAGATTGTTTTTAAAGATACTGATTGGATTTCTCTCATCCATCTAGAATGAGCACACTTTCTTCTTATGAGATCTGTCATGACATACTTTTTTCTTGACAAAATACAGTTCTCATCCTGAAGACGAATACTGTATGTACTGTACTTTTATGCATTGCACTAATATTAAAATTTCATGTAATGTTAAGAAAATACAAAACGAATAATTTTAAATTTTGCCATTTTTTATTTTTGTACCATAATTTAAAAATCTTAACAGTATGAAGTTATGTGTGCTACATCAACTACAAGGAAACAAATAGAAGCGTATGAGAAACATGTTTGTAAACAGAAATCAACATTTTGTCTAACTTCCTGATACACACTTAAAAAATGAGAATAATATAACTCTAACTTTCGTGTTTCCGAACGAGATATATATTTCAGAGAGGGTTAGTAATACTTAACTGTTACATAGCTCAGTACTGCAGAATGCTGATACATAGTTGAGCTAGTGGCCTGCGTAGTGCCTGTCCAATAGCCAAGTCTTTACTGGTGCCTATCTGGTGCCGAAGTGTTAACTGGTTCCTATCTCAGTCCCAAGTGAACGATGTCGTTTAGTGGTGGCCACGAACGGAGTTGTAGCAGAGGGCGCTCGTGGCTGACGTCGTAAGAACGTCGCGCCGTGCGTGCATGGCGGCGCGCGGCGAAAGTAGGTGGCGCGCACTTTAGACTTGTGCGACACCACACTAACCATATCTTGCCTTCATTTCAGTTTGTGATGTTCATACTTCCTGAGAAAGTGCAAAAGATTACCAACTACATCTACCATCATTCTTAACTATTTTTCCATAGAAGACATTAATATTGCTTTCGACAAACTATCTTCATAAAAAATTAAAAATAAAATAAAAAATTTCACTGACTTGCGTTTACAGAAGAAACTTATAGCCTTTGTGCAAGAACGAAATACGGAATTCTTACGATAATTAACGGAACCACTTTACATCATGACTCTCAGTTTGAATTTCTCATACAAATTGATAGTTATTTTCATATATCCAAATATGTAGCTTCTCACTTGCCTCTTTCTAAGGAGACTCTCGTACACTGTCTGTAGTACAATTCCTTAATTATCTGGTAAGTGGCCACGTCAACTACATAAAGAGGGCAAAAGGGTCTAAAGTAACGCATCAGGAGTGAAGAAATTATTTAAATAAGTGTAAGTGGAGATGCTGTCGAAAATGTTTAGTTCTGTAAGATTTGCTGTCTCTAACTACCTGCCTGTTATACAATACAGCTGCAACTTTTTGTCACCACATTCTCTCGTCATCGTAAACAGATTCTGTCACTGTTGTCAAACCAAATGTATATAGCGATGAACTTGTGCGTGCAGTTACAGTTGACGGTTTCTGCTGTACTAGTTTCGTCCATCAATGTTCTCAAGTCATTCTGTTTGCTCTGCAGTTGATACAAATTACGGTAGTAACAGTTTTGCATTTTACTTATATGTACATTAACAATGTCTTAAGACTATTAATATAAATATATTTCATTAGAAAAGGAAATGTACACATTTTCATAAATACGATATTCTGAGTTTCCATTATTTTCAAGGAAGTGCTTCGCCAACGAATATGGCTTTTCAGCAACTTTCAGCACTATTTTTGTGCATTCGGCAGATTAAATTATGTTGCCACGCAGTAGAAACATCGGCATTATTCTCCTTGACTGTGCCGCATGGTACCGGGCAGACAGTAACAGCCTGAACACAATTCGCTCCTCTACAAAGCCAATTTTGCTCTACTCTAGCAACGCAACGCAACTTAATGTTGATTACGCCCGGACGAAATTAGATTATGCTCTCACTTTAATTAATTCACTAAGTGAAAACGATTCAGTAGCGGCTACACAAGTACTTTTCGTTGTTTATATTGACTGCTCTGTAGCAAACACCTTGCTTACAATGGAGACAGAACGAAAAACAAAATAAACCGCACGCCGAGAAATTCTATTCAAGCAAATGACGTAAATTTTACGGTAAAAAACGCTCCGACACGCTGCTAAATTTGGAGGTTTATCAAACTTTGTAAATCCAGGCCTTGCCCTAGGGATGCGCAGAGTTAATGGGATTTAATGTACAAACAAACCGTCACATTTAGCGAATTAATCGCTGCAGTATTAGTCCGTCTCTACAAACAGAGTTGTTGCTGTTGAGGTCTTCAGTCCGGAGACTGGTTTGATGCAGCTCTCCACAATACCCTATCCTGAGCAAGCCTCTTCATCTCCACATAAGAGCGACAACCTACATCTGTCTGAATCTGCTTACTGTATCCATCTCTTGGTCTTCACCTGCGATTTTTTCCCCATACACTTCCCTCCAACGCTAAATTCACAATTCTTTGATGTCTAAGAATGTGTCCTACCAATCTATCCCTTCTTTTAGTCAAGGTATGCCAGAAATTCCTTTTCTCCCCAATTCTGTTCATTACCTTCTCATTAGTTACGCGATCCACCCACCTAATCTTTAGCATTCTTCTATAGCACCATATTTCAAAAGCCTCAATCCTCCTCCTTTCCGCACTGTTTATCGTCCATGTCTCACTCCCATACAAGGCAACACTCCATACAAATGCCTTCAGAAAGGACTTCCTTAGGTTTAAATCAATATTCGATGTTAACAAATTTCTCTTTTTCAAGAACGCTTTTCTACCCATTGCCATTCTGCATTTTATATCCTCTGTACTACGACCATCATTTGTTATTTTACTGCCCAAGTAACAAAACTCATCTACCTCCTTTATTGCTACGTTTCCCAATCTAATTCCTTCAGCATCACCTGATTTTCTAAGACCGCATTCCATTACCCTAGTTTTGCTCTTGATAATGTTCATCTTATATGCATCTTTCAGCACACTGTCCATTCCGTTCAATTGCTCTTCCAGGTCCTTTGCTGTATCTGACAGAATTACTATGTCGTCGGCAAAACGCAATGTTTTTAATTCTTCACCCTTTTTAATTCCTTCTCCAAATTTCTCCTTGCTTTCCTTTATAGCTTGCTCAATGTACAAATTGAACAACATTGGGGAAAGGCTACAACCCTGTCTTACTCCCTTTCCAACCACTGCATCCCTTTCATGCCCTTCAACTCTGACAACCGCTGTCTGGTTTTTGTACAACTCGTAAATAATGTTACGCTCCCTATATTTTACTCCTGCTTGCTTCAGAACTTGAAAGAGTTTATTCCAATCAACATTGTCAAAAGCCTTCTCCAAATCTACAAAAGCTAGAAATGTAGGTTTGCCATTTCTTAATCTATCTTCTAGGATAAGTCGTAAAGTGAGTATTGCCTCCCTTGTTTCTACATTTCTCCTAAACCCAAACTGATCTTCCCCGAGGTCGGCTTCTACTAGCTTTTCCATCCTTATGTAAATGATTCGTGTTAATATTTTGCAACCATGACTTATTAAACTGATGGTTCTGTAGTTTTCACACCTGTCTGCACCTGCTTTCTTAGGGATGGGGATTATAACATTTTTCTTAAAATCTGAGGGTATTTCACCTGTCTCATATATCTTACACACCAGGTGAAACAATTTTGTCATGGCTGCTTCTCCCAGAGACTTCAGTAGCTCTGAGGGAATATCATCTACTCCAGGGGCCTTATTTCGACTCAGGGCTTGCAGGGCTCTGTCAAATTCTTCTCTCAGTACAGTACCTCCTATTTCATCTTCATCTACATCCTCTTCCCTTCCTACAATATTGTCTCGAAGTTCATTTCCTTTGTAGAGCCCCTCTATATACTCTTTCCACCTTTCAGCTTTCCCTTCTTTGCTGAGAACTGGTTTTCCATCAGTGTCTTTGATATTCATAGAGCTGTTTTTCTTATCTCCAAATGTTTCTTTTATTTTCCTGTAGGCTGTATCTATTTTTCCCTTATTTATACATTCTTCTACATCCTTACATTTGCCTTCTAGCCACTCCTGCTTAGCCATTTTGCACTTCCTGTCAATCTCATTTCTTAGTCGCCTGTACTCCATTTTGCCTGTTTCATTTACTGCATTTTTATATTTTCTCCTTTCATCGATTAAATTTAATATCTACTGTGATATCCAAGGATTTTTTGTAGGTCTTTCCTTCCTACCTATTTTGTCCTCTGCTACCTTCACTATTTCATCTCTCAATTTTACCCATTCCTCCTCTACTGTTTTAATTTCCCCTGTTTCTGTCAATTGCCTAAAGCAACACAGTATCTTTCAGTTATTCAGTGATCGAATGGAAAACAGTTAAAAGTTCAAAGCTAGTCTCAGTGCTATTATCAACATTAAAGTTGTGGAGATTCATTAATGTTGTAAAGTAGCTATGTTTTCCCACATAAATTTGGTGAGGTTTGAGGTTTGAAATCATTAAAGGAAACTGATACAGCTACTTTCTTCCTACTTCTGGTCAAAATTTTACCTCAAGTAACGGTAGAAGAATTTTGAATTAATTTAGTTAGGAAAAAGTCTTAAGGATTACTTGGTGGCCAACTCCTACTTCATGAATAATTTCATAGTGGGACTGATTTTTGTGTGTATAATATCACTTACTGTCACTATCGTGTAAATTATTACTTCTGTACAAATCTTGTGCAGTAAGGCAGTAAAGTTATCTCTGTAATTCAAAGTATGTAAATCTATAGCACTTCACAACTCTGGTCAAACATCCCTAGGGTTACAAAAATCTAAATTGTGGTAAGTACAAGAAATACACCCAGGCCCGAGGCAGGACTGGAACCTCCGACGGCGAGCAACGGCGCGTTCCGCAGCAACGCTCCTTAGAACGCTCGGTCCCTCCACGACGGCTTTTGTAATTGACCTTTTACTTTGGTTTCTTGTCATGACGCGTGTCTGCAATGACATAAAAATCAAGAATTATCTTCTACAGCATAGTATATTGAATGTTTTATAAATTGTTAACAGGTATTTCATTGCTTTTAATTAAAAAACACTGCCCAATTCCACGTAGAGAATGGCAAATTTTTTCTGTTATCGTGTAAATTTTATCTGTTATTATGTTGTAAGTATTTAAGGTGTACATTTATTTATTTATTTTATTTTATTTGTTTTTTTTTAATTTATTTTTACATGTTCTATATCTAATAACGGAAACACGAAGTATGGTACAAGCGAATTTTGATGGGTCGCAGGAAAGTTGTGCGGGAACTCTTTCAGACCATCAAGCTAAAAGGGTTTGTTCCGATGCGCGTTGGTTTCCACGAAAATCGAGATCAATGTCCAGCGCGTATACTGGTACTAACCGTGGTGTAACATACATGGCGCGTGACTGCCACGAAGACGAAACGCGTTCGAATACTGCTCAGAATTTTTTCCCCTCACTTGTCTGAGTACTGATTGCATACTTATATGGTTCACAGCCACTCTTATATTAATGCTCGAGTAATTTTTCATGATAATAACTTAATCGTTCAATGTGTTATTTATTGCGAGACGATTATTTTATTTAATTCTTTATTTCGAAGCATGCGACTGAAAGATCAGTAAACTGTGTGTAGTTATCACCTATAACATTTGCAGAGCATTTGCTACCTGCTTTTACAGTCCCTGGCTCCACTGTTGTTATACCATGGAATGGAGTGTGGCCGGCCGCGGTGACCGAGGGGAATGAGGCGCGCCAGTCACGGTCTGCACGGCCACTACGGTCGGGGATTCGAATCCCCCCTCGGGCATGGATATTTGTGCCGTCCTTAGTGTTAGCTAGTTCATAAGTAGTTTGTAAATTTAGGGACTGATGACCCCGTAGTTAAGTCCCATAAGCTATACAAACAATTAAAAATTGCAGTGTATGACCACGTGACGCGTTCCAGCGGATTATTTTGCTGCGGCCAAGCAGCTAGTTATTCGTAGGTATCATTCACATGTAACTGAAATTACCTGATATAACTTTATCTTTTGAATAAGAATTGATGAAGTGGAAAAAGGAATATAATTATACACAATCAGTTGTCGGAAAAGTGGAAAAAGAAAACCACCCGAGCAGGATTTGAACTCGGATCGTATGTGTGTGTGTCACTTGAGCTCTTTGCTAATTACACCACGCGAACGCACGTACCGACTATCCCTTACCACAGCTATACGTGGCACGTGATGGACTTTGATCTGGATTTTCGAGGAAACAAAGGCGCATTTGGATCACATCCTTTCAGCTAGGTACCATACTTGGTGTTCCCATTGTAAGATGGTATCAACTGCAACGAAATGTAACGTAATCTAACCTGTCACAATTGCAAAGTCATTATCAAAAGAAAGACAATGCTAAAAACTATTTCCTTAGGCACCAGAAGCTAGTAATACAGTGCCTTTTCAGACTCAACACACAGATAAAACCACAGTTAGACAGGGAATGACCAGATGATCGTTTCCACTGCAAACTGAACCAACAGTCTAAGATCCTCTATACCAAGATACAAGGGACGTTATGTTGATTACCGTGTACCTTTAACATACGACAAGTCGCTGGACTACCATGAGCCTTGTAACCCAAAAGATACATACCTTCTAATTCTTTCGTACATAAAGATAGTGTAGGACTTTGTGAATAGCATTGATGTGGGTAACACAGGATACGTAACTAAATAACAGAACATACAGAATTTATCACACAAATCACAAGTTCTTTCCGTCTGGCTGAAACGCCTGGATTAGCTGGATGTCGGTTACATTTAAACAAATAGGACAGTAAGATGTGGTCTATTTGACAAGAATGCTTTAGATCTTAGAAGATTGATTCAGGAAAGGCAAACCTACGCTTATAGCATATGTAGTTCGGGAGAGAGCTTTTGACAATATTGACTGGAATACACTTTTTAAAATTCTGAAGGCTGCAGGGCAAAATATATGGAGCAAAGAGTCAAATTTGTACAAAAACCAGACACCAATTTTTAAAGTCGAAGGTCATGAAAGCGACGCAATGGTATGGAAGGGAGTAACACATGATTGTAGTTTTCCCCCCAATGTGTTTCAATCTGTATATTGAACAAGTTGTGAAGGAATGCCAGATGAAATTTGTAGACGGAATTAAAGTTCAGGAAAAGATATAAAAACATTGTGGTTTGCCTATGACATCAGTCGACCTATTTGTGTCGAGGGTCAGCAAAGGCCTGGAAGAGGAATTGAATGGAATGGGCAAGGTCTTGAGAGGAGGGTGTAAGATGAACATTAACAAGCGTAGAAAAAGAGTAATGGAATGATGTGTTAGAAAATCAGGTGATGCTGAAGGAATTAGTGCACGTAACGAAACAATGAAAGTAGTAGATAAGTTTTGTTATTTGGGTTTAAAAATAACTCCTGATTTCTGATGTAAAGAAGATACAAAATTCAGAATGGCTATGGGAAGAAAAGCGTTTTTGAAGAAGCAAAATTTGTGGATATCCAATATTAATTTAAAAATTAGGAAGTCCTTCCTGAGCGCATTTGTCTGGCGTGTAGCATTATATGGAAATGAAGCGTGGACAATAAGGAGTTCAGACAGAAATCTTATAAAAGAGTTTGAAATGTGACGCTTCAGACGAATGATGAAGATTATATGGTTACATCACTTAACTAAATAGGTGGTGCTCAACAGAATTGGGGAGAAAAGGAGTTTCTTGCGTACCCCGACTAAGATAAGGAATAGGTTGGTGGGACACATTCTAAGACATCAAGGAATCGTCCGCATTGGAAGGCAGTGTGTGGGGTAAAAATCGTAGAGGGAGACCGAGGGACGAATACAGTAAGCAGAGGATGTAGGTTGCCGTTCTTATTCTCAGATGAACAGGCCTGCACAGGGCACGGTAGAGTTCAGAGTTGCATCAAACCATTCTGCGGACTGAAGACCACAACAACATTACCATGTACTGCACCAAGATATACTGCTCCGCCATAGGTTATAATCACATGGCTGCGTATAGCTGATGGTTATCATATAGCACGTACCTAAGCGATACCTCCTACCAATAACTCTTTCACTCATCAGTAAGTAGCCGTCCGTCAGCAGAGTTATGCGTAACCATCTAACAAGACATATCGGTTGTAGTAATATAAGTCGACTACCAGCGTAAGTGACAAAGTCTAAGCAACAAAACATTGCGCTTTTGAAGTCCGACGACAGTATTGTAAAGAAGGAGCAAGGATACTAGTCCACAACACCGGAGAGACTACGAACAGACGGTCGTCTGCCATTGCTAAGGAAGAGGTGTCCGTGCACGGTATCGATATTTTCGAAAACGCCAGGTGCCAAATTGAAATTCATCAGATTCTCATGTCTCAGATTCTGTTGATCATAGAGGTAAGGACTGAAATGTGATCTCTTGTATGCATATCAGGGGTACTGCCATGTTATACTACACAACAACTCAAGTCCATCGAAATCGACAAAATATGTACGGTCCTGGGTGGTCTTTATACAAATCATACAAAAATAGATTACGCCACAGAATTGGAAATACGAAAGTAAAAAATTAACACTTAGGAAGCGTACGAAATGAAATGAAACGACTGTGAAAAACTTTATGTCTAACAGTCAAAAAGGAAAATTAAGACAAGGTTTAGGAAACACTCCTACGACTGAACCGGTAGTGCATTAACGACACACTAGAAAAATCTATATTAATAAAAATATGAATTGTCGCGTATATGAAAGCGCATCACTTGAGAATGGCTTTATCGATTTGGCTGATCCTTTCTTTGTTTTGTTCGTAATTCTCAGAACAAGGTATGTATGAAAGAAAATGTTTGGAAAATCTACCGCAAAATATCAGAATTTGAGAAAAACTGAAAGTACGCGTCCAGCTCGGATCATTTTCTAGATGCTCATTCGCTACTCTCCTAGCGACCAAATACGCTGTAACGGAGCGAAAAAATACGCCAAGGAGGTTAAAATAAAGGGAAATGGCGTTATCCACACAAGGTCAAAATAGCCAGACAGATTTAACATGAAACATGATTATTCTTACCTCCATCGAGTTATTGGTGGTGACCATATCTTTGGAGCATTGGAAATGTATAAGTGGTATGAGTTCGTAATGTTTTTGAGTGTTACAAATAAATAACAAAATTGACGCTTCCAATGGCCTCATTTCGTTTCCACTTAATTTTTATCAGTTAACAACATCAAAAGAAGAATTGATCACGAAAGTGTTACTGAATATTGCTACCAATTACAAAAATCATATTTGGTTGAGCAAACGAGACAATTTTGCTGCGAAAAATGAGGACGTAGACGCTTTGATGATAAAAGTTCGAAGCCAAATCGCTGGTCAATTGCATTCATTTACTTTGATCGATTCCATTACCGAGCCTGATGAAGTCGTCAATTATCAAACAGAATTCCTGAATTCATTGGATTTGTCGGGAATGCCACCGCACGTTTTGCAACTGAAGGTCGAGTCTGTGATCACCATTTTACGGACTCTAAGGCAACCGAAGCTGTGCAATGGAACAAAACTCTCTGTTAAGATGCTGATGAACAATGTGATTGAAGCAACGATAATCATAGGGAAGTTCAAAGGAAAGGATGCTCTGATTCCAAGAATACCAGCCATTTCAAGTGACTTACGTTTCAATTTGGCTCCCGGTTCCCGTTTATCTTCATTTCGCAATGACGATTAATAAAGCCCAAGGCCAGTCTTTGGAAGCTTGTGGAATAAATCTTAAGTCACAGTGTTTTTTAAATTCTTGAGTAAGCGTCTCTAGATCGCTTTTATTTTCTAGAAAATGACCGGTTTCGCCGGCCGCAGCGGACGAGCGTTCTGCGGCGCGCCAGTCACGTTCTGCACGGTCACTGCGGTCGGTGGTTCGAATCCCCCCCCCGGCGGGCATGGATATTTGGGTGGGCCGAAAAAAAAGTATTTTTGAGTATCGAGTTGTAATAGGGCTCTAAAGTTGCGTATTTTTGTGCTGATTAACGAAAAATTAATTTAAAAATCTAACTTAATATCTTCAGTTTGCGCAAAGGGCTTAAAGTTTCTAAAAGAACGATAAATTTATAGAAGTTCTGAAGGGTCATATAAAATATATCTTTCAGTATCACGTTCTAATAGGACTCAAAAACTGCGTATCCATGTACAGTTTAACATAAAAATATTTTCGTTAGTCCTAGCTTATGTAATCAGTTCGCGCTAAAGGCCTTAACTATCGAAATATGACAACATTTCTAAATGTTGAAAATGTTACGGAAATTTACTAATATCTCGTATTTATATGTATGTTTTAAATATGTTAGGTTTTATTTATTGTGATTTGATTATTTAAAGAGATAACATCATAACTTTGCAGCTCTTCGCCCATTTCACCAGCAAATTTGGTTAAATGACCCAGAACTCACCACGAGGAGGTGGCTGCAATTCGAGTTCCACCCACACCCTACCCAACCAACCAACCGCCCAAGGAGGACATACTAATTATATATCATATTTACAATATATACATTTATTTACATTTTTATACCTTTGTTTACATACTAGTCAAAGATGTAGTTGGCTTGAATTCCGATTTGTGTCCAAATTTTGGCATTATTGATCTTGGCAGCAGAGTCGTCCTAATGAATCCATTTCTACTATCTTGCCCATGTACTTTTTCTGCAGCCTCTGTTACTGATTTTACACATCTTTCTAGAGCCTGAAAGTTCAGAAATTCAAATTCGGGCATTTTGACCAATCTATAAGCTCACTGTAGTCAGTAGCCTCAAAATCTAGTGTAGTAAACGTTCTTACTGTAGCTTTGCGGTTAGTTTTCATATATCTTGCTTTTAGGACTGTTCTAAGACCTAGCCCTCTAATATGTGATCTCTCGTCTACTATCATAGCCAATAACACGTTTTCTGGATAACAGAAAAACGAGTTTCGTTGAATCACCGGATCAATTTGCTTTTTTATGTTCTCTGAAAGATGTCTGGAAGTTTTAATAACCTTAAAAACATGCTTTGGACCATACTTTAATGAGACGTATCTCTTAATATCAAACCAGACTGACGCATATGTCTTTAGAATGTAGTCAACTAAAATCTTGATTACATCTGTGGGATTTACTTCAGAAATATACAAGCGCAACACTCTATTCGCACATGTCTACCAGCGGGAGTGACTAAGAGGTCCAGGATCACGATTAGCGAGATCTGCAGTACATTTTCCACTTTGAATAATTTGACAATATCCAGGAGGTATTGTTGATCTTTGCTTAAATCTGGTATGTTTAGATCCAATTTTTCTGACAACCCTGACTCCATAACCTCAAAATCAGTAACAGGTAACTTTTCACAGTCAGTAGTCTTTTTTCCAATTATTCCACTAAACGAAGATGGTCCAGTTGACTCTCCATCCAAAAACTGAAATAAGTGTCTGAAAGGTAATTCGTTGAAGTGAAGTAAATAAATGAACCACTGTAATGGACGTAGAATTTTTAGTTCTATATTGCGAATAACACCATTTTTCCACCCAGTGTTTATTGACGTACCATCACAACCAATAACTTCTACCTCATTAATGTTGAAGTTATTATCTTCAAGGTACTTCAGAATGCACTCAGCTATACCCCTTCCAGTTGCACTTTCTGGAGAAATATGCCCGATATACTGCCCTCCAGGTTCACGAACTATACTGACATGCTCTTCTTTCTTGACTCTTCGGTACATTTTGTTTCCTATTTTCTCCTGGAATAAAATGTTGTCTCTTTTGCCATCAAAATATATTCCCTTTATTATATTAATCTGGCGGTTTTGTTGCTGAATAGACAGTCTTGCCTTGTGCTTTTGTCTTCGTACCTTAGTTTTGTCTATAACAAGTGAGGTATCTGTTTCAGATATCATTCCCAGATCATACAAAACACTGGAAGCTATAGCAGCCATAGCTCTATCTGAAACACGAAACCGATCACTAATTAAAGCAGTAGACGTTAGATTTGTTCTTATCTGAGACGAAGTAGAAGGAAGTGATGACAAATCGACCTCAGTTTTTTCTTTTCAAGAGATTTTCGTTCTAATTCACGTCTCTTGTAAAAGTAACATTTTGTCGGTCTTTTGAAGTTTTCTTGCTATTATTTTATCTACGTTGGCGATGCATGCAATCCTAGATGTTCGCTGAACATGTATGAATTTTCTCTCTATAATAGGTATTTTCTGTCTTTCTCACAATTGCAGTCTATAATAACAGGGCAGTCACATGTACTCGGCTTTTTTCCTACATTCACAGGTGTAAGTCATAGGGCATATGCAGGCGGAAATATCAGACAGTTTTGATTTGGCTTCAGCTACAAACACTTGCAATTTTTTCTTATAATTATCTTTTTCATGACCTCTTTTATACGATTTTCTTAATTTGTAATAATCATCGTGAAACTTATCAATTGCACAACTCTTTTGTGAGATACAACTGAAATGGATGCTTTATAATAAATTGCTTCTATTTGATTAGCAACATTCTCAGAAATTATGGAAAATGAAACATTTTACTTTGAATCTAATTGTGTAGAAATATTAAAGCTCTCTTCAAAACAACATAATGGAACATCCTCAAGATGAAAGGTTTGTTCCACTAAGTTCTTTATACAAACCAAAAATAGGGCACCGACACGACTGTCCCGTCAATAACAACTTAGTCTTGTTTGGCGTTGCCATTTCACACTTAGTGCCAACAAAACAAGTAACTTGCACTTTATTAAACAGTGCACACTCCACTAACGTTTAAACTAAACGAACACTTCAACTCGATGTTGTCACCAGCAATAACATGTAGCAACTGACGGAGTCAATAGCAGTGGCGGAGCAAGGGGTGGTAGCGGGAGGGTCAGGGGGGCGTTTCGTGTCGCGACTTGTTTACTGGCCTGTCTGCCACGACCACTGCAGTCTGCCACCCACCTTTGTCTGGCCGTCACTCAGCAGACAAGAAAATACACGCATAGCTGAAAAGTTCTTTCTCTGCTTTATGAAATCGTGAAAATTGTCGATTTAATACAATTTTCTTGTACATTGACGTCCTCTGCGCGAACTAAAGATATTAAGTTAAATTTTTTAAATTATGTTTTCGTTAATCAGCACATAAATACGCAACTTTAGAATCCTATTACAACTCGATACTCAAAATTTCACTTTTTTGGCTCAATGTAATAGATATATGCGCCGTCTTTAGTATTAGTTAGTTCATAAGTAGTTTGTAAGTTTAGGGAATGATGAACCTGTAGTTATGTCTGAAAGATGACCGTCTGTCGTCTTCCATATATTTTTTGTATATTTCTGTAAAGCTAAAATTTATTTAATGTCTCTAGATTATTATTTTGGTAAAAGTTGAACCCCACTCTTTTCAAGTCTTGAGGAATAACATCTTTATTTCATGCGTTAAAATATTAGTTAATATTGCTAGGTTTTTCTTATTTTGTTATGTTAATAATTTTTTATTATTTTCATTAATGTGGCATAAATGTGGCTTCTCTGCTACGCCACTGTCCCTGTGAGAATGTGTACTTGTCTTACTTTTCAGTGTGTGCAAGAATCTATGGCTGTTTGAATGTGGGGGGTGCTAGCTCGCTTTGCATCATTCTTTCCGGCTCAGAGACGATAGCTGCTGAGGTTACCAAAGAGGTTTCTACACCCTTTGGTTACAGTATAGTTGGAGAGCCTTCTCTAGTGCGTGTGTACTCGCTCTCCCACAACATCATCGCTGCTTCTTGTTTTCCGGCTTCCGGTGGCTTCCCACGTCCGGTGGCTGCTCGGTCTGATCATTCTGGGCTAGTCGTCTGGTGAGGTAAGGTTGGTTCTGCTCTTGTTTCTGGAGATAGTAGCATTTCATTGACTCGTACGTTTTACTTAGATTCGTGAACTTAGAATCATTTTTTTCGAATATTTTCTCTGATTGTGTGCGGAAATGTGTTCTCGTTTTTCAGTTCAGTGATTTCCAATAGATCAACGTGGTGTGTGTGATTCTAGTTGCAGTTTGATAGTGGCCTGGTACGTTACAACCTTTTGTGATCATGTGGCGGTGTATGAACTCTGTGTAAATACTTTCTAGCTTTGTGGGGCCCAATTTCTGATAGGTGATATGTTCATTTTTGTACAGTGCATGTCAAAATTTTCTCATCCTTTCCTTCCATGAGTGCATATATGTTCCACGTGGTTGGTTCATAGAACAAAGCCTTCAGCTTCCACTCTTGTTTGTTCCATGCAAATCAGGTAACAGGAATTTCTGATTTCCACTAATATTTCGCAATCTTCTCTTCCCACCTATTTTAATTCTGCTGTTTCCTCTCTGACTGGTAGTACACACTCTGTCTTTGTCAGTAATTCTCTCTCCGCGTTGTGAAACCCCCTTTAATAGCTTCTTTATGTAATTATAATCATTTCTATGGGATGCATGACATAATTATTATCTTATTTTTTCGACTTTGTAGTTATTTCACTTTTATGAGTTTTGGAGACTGGACTTCATCCGTCTCTATAATCGCTCCCTAACGCGTGTAGCTGCATTTCTTTCGCTTCTTCCAGTAATTCTAAACATTTATATGGGTTGCATGCTGTAATTCGTATTTTATTTTTACGACTTTGTAATTATCTCATTTTTGTGGTTTATCTGAGACTGGACTTCATACGTCTCTGTAACTGCCCCCTATCGAGTGTAGCTGTGTTTCATTCGCTTCCTTATATAATTCTAAGCATTTTTGGGTGTTACATGCAGCAGGTACTTTTCTTTATTTTTCGGAAACTGAATTTATTCAATTTTGCCGGTTTTCGGAACCACGTTGGTCCGAGTTCCAACTTCCGCGGTTCGCAGCTAGTCGCCAAAATTCACGCCACTTCTCATATAAAAAGCAGTACCAAGATCGATTTCTAACAGGCTGCAGTTTAAGAATCCACAGTCATTTTGTATAATGAATCCGATTTTCAACCACTTCCCACTTCACCTTTAGTAGAGTGCGTTCATGTAACGTGGGCGTGTGTCGCCGTTAGCGTGTTTTCTGGCGGTCCTGTTCAGATGTAATTTAACTTGGCTATACGCGCGCACCATCTCAAAATAGGCACGACAGACCAGAGCCAGCTTCAAAGTGTTTATGTCTATTGTATTATGTACTACCTCCGACTTGCTGAATTTCGCCTACGATAGCGGCGCCTGCTTCCGCCTCGTCTCAGCATTCTGTTTTTGGTGAGTTTCGCTGTGATATTGCGTCTGTGTGTGTGAGAGAATTAGTGTTGTTTGTGAATCCTTCCCCCCAGTATCGTTAAATCATGTATAATTTAGGCTGAGAATAAGATCGGATATAATTTTTCTTCTGTCTAAATTCCGATGCGCCATAAGTGTTTTCTTAACCAGCTTTCTAAAATAACTTTATTTGTGGTGGCTTGCTTATTAACGTATGTGTGTAATAATAATAATAACCACTGTAGCATTAACTTCTGTTATTGAAGTAATTTGGAACGAGACAGTTCTCAGTTATAGCAGGGAGCAACCGGTAGTTCACACGGACCTTATTAACTAATTTTGGGGATAATACAAAGATCTTGTTTCGTACAGTCGACTTTTAAGTCCCATAAGCTCTACAAACATTTGAACATTTGATTTGACCGGTTTCAGGACAGCTGCCCTTCTTCACATCAATTCTATGAAGTTACAGAATAACGTGTCGCGTGATGAAGGCGTGTTTACCCGAAACCGGTCATTATCTAGAAAATAAAAGCGATCTTGAGACGTTTACTCAAGAATTTTATTCATATGACGATCGCAGAAACTTCCTGGAAACTGATAGGCCCAGTTAAATAAGCAGTTCACATGATATAGATGAAAGAATTAATTTCTCTAACTGGGGAGTTATCAAAAATGCGGTCCCACAAGGTTCGTTATTTAGTCCTTTGCTGTTCTTAATACATATTAATGACTTGCCAAGCTACATTCACGAGGATGCTAGTACTCTTTGCTGATGATACTAGCTATCACAACTGACAAACAGGAATTAACTGATGATATTGTAAATTATATGTTTCAGAAAATTATTAGGTGGTTCTCTACAAATGGGCTATCATTAAACTTTGATAAAACCCAGTATATGCAGTTTCATACAGTAAATGGCATGACAACCTTAATAAATTTAGACTTTTAACATAAATCTGTAGATTAGGGAGAATATTCCAAAATTTGAGGTGTTCGCATTGACGTGCGACTAAATTGAAAAAAAAAAATAAATAAATAAAATAAAATAAAAAAGTTGAAGATCTCCAGAAACGTTAGAGTTCAGCTACTTATGCTATCAGAGTCATTGCAAAATTCGGTGATATACATCTCAGTAAATTAGCTTACTACGTCTAGTTTCATTCACGGATTTCATATGGGACCATATTCTGGGGCAATTCAACATTGAGTAAAAAGTATTCATTGCACAAAAGCGTGTAATCAGATCTTCACTGTAGCTTCACAATATATATATATATATATATATATATATATATATATATATATATATATATATATACAGTCGTGAAATATGTTATTAACAATTCTACTTAATTCAAAAGTAATAGCAGTGTGCATAGCTACAACTTTAGTAGAAAGGATGATATTCACTATTCAAGGTTAAAACTAACTGTGTCTTAGAAAGGGGTGAATAATGCTGCCACAAATGTCTTTGGTCACTTACCCAGTAGCCTCAAAGTCTGACAGATAGCCAACTAATATTTAAAAAGAAATTAAATGAGTTTTTGAATGGCAACTCTTTCTTAGAATGTAGATGAATTTTTAGATAAAATTAAAAAGAAGGAACTGACACGTTCCACAGCATTACGAAATGTCGTAGATATAATCTATGGAACAAGTATTAATCTAATCTAATTTAATCTTCGAAACACCATGTTTTTCCCATTGGCAATTGTAACTGGCGTGTTCGAGAGTTGGTAAACCATCTGCACTATTCGTTTTCTCTCCGCACGGAAAGACAATAAATATCGCTCACCAACAAGCGTTACAATGAGTGCAACACAAAGACTTTAAAAACGTTGTATTTCATTCCACTTATTGTATTTCAACTAATTGTTTTGTTTCATATGGAATTTCTATTATTGAAGAATGATAATTTTGTTTTCAATTAAGAAACTGTCAGGAAGATATAAACATCTCATAAAAAAGCATTTATAATCTGGTTGCTGCGAGAAAAACATGCTAAGCTGTGCTGTAAAATTTTTAAATATCAACAAGGAAAGTTGTTTTAACCCTTAAATCCATGGTGCTGCGTATCTGAAACACCAATTTTAATATTGTTTTATCTCCGTCCAGTGGGAATATTGTGATATAACACGTGTTTAACAGATGCATCAGAGTTTGTAGAAAGTGTCTGTGGTGTTTTTTTGTGGCGAGGTTGGCTGTAGTGTGAACTTCTATTAACTTCATTGCTTATGTTTGGAGAAAACGGCAGATATTGCCGAATTTGATGTTTTGTTTTCCAAATAAAGAGCCAGTTTTGGAAGGAGGAAAATATCACACCAATTAAGACGGGTATTGAGAACCATAATAAGCACAAAAAATTATTTATACCTATCGAACTTATTATATAACAAGTTTCAATATGTTGCGTATGTGCTTTTTTGGAAAACAATTATTTTAGTTTTTTCCCTTTGTTTGTACAACTTAAAAACACAAAAAAATATATATTTTTAATTAAAGAAATCATGCATTTAAGGGTTAATGCCTAAACTTATTGTGGTGTCGCACAAGTATAAAGTGCGCGCCACCTACTTTCGCCGCGCGCCGCCATGCACGCACGGCGCGGCGTTCTTACGACGTCAGCCACGAGCGCCCTCTGCTACAACTCCGCTCGTGGCCACCAGTTAACGACATCGTTCACTTGGGACTGAGATAGGAACCAGTTAACACTTCGGGATCAGATAGGCACCAGTGAAGACTTGGCTATCGGATAGGCACTAGGCAGGCCTCTAGCTCAACTATGTATCAGCATTCTGCAGTACTGAGGTATGTAAAAGTTGAGTATTACTATGTCTCTAAGAAATATATATCTCGTTCTAATTTACTCTAGTGTTTCTAGTTTCTTCTGTCCCACTGGCTGGTCACCTCCTACCTGCAGAAGCGTGCATCCTTTATTCCTGTGTCGTTCTTTCTACTCGGCCACCGACACCTACGACGGAAACGAGACACAAAAGCGGCGACGAGGCTGGGATACAAAACTTATAATCATAACTGTTCGAAGAATAGAGCCCTTAAAAGTGCGGCCATTAAAGATAGAGAATTTTGAAAGGTCTCTCTAATGATTTAGTCACCCATTTTGACTTCCGTTCCCAATCAAGGTCCCGATTGCAATAACACTACATAAGTTCAGAAAGAGGGGAAGGAGTAGATAGACTGGAGAAAGGAAATGGATTTAAAAAGGGGGGATGATATAGACGCAGGGAAGAGGGGAGAGCCGGCCGCGGTGGCCGAGGGGACTGAGGTCAGCACGGCCACTACGGTCGGGGGTTCGAATCCCCCCTCGGGCATGGATATTTGTGCCGTCCTTAGTTGTAGGTAGTTCATAAGTAGTTTGTAAGTTTAGGGACTGATGACCCCGTAGTTAAGTCCCTTACGCTTAACAAACATTTGAACATTTGAAGAGGGGAGAGGAGATGAATATGGTGTGGAATAAGAGGGAGTGGTCGGAAAGTGATGTGAAAATCTAGGGGGACGATGGACAAAGGAAGGCGGGAGGAAGGAATAGACATGGGGAAAAGAAGAAGATAGAAAATTAGGGTATATATATATATATATATATATATATATATATATATATATATATATATATATATATATAACAACATTAGCTACTGGAAAGCGTTGCCAGGTTTGCTAGTGGTAAATAAAAATTGGGGCAACTAATTGACAACATGAAAATAATAAGTAAATTCCGAAGTGGACATGCTTTTAAACATTTGGGAGGACATCGAGATTTTTGCAAACATAAACATGACTCCTAATGCAGTGTTAAAGGAGCAGAATGAATTTAGTCCTAACAGGTTTTTAGAAATCTTTCAGGAACTTCTAGTGTGACGTATGCTGACTACTGATAGCTGATTGCGCCACCCTGCGGTCGACTGGTCCACCTGGACTCCACGCCAGGCCTACTCTGGCCTTGCTTCTACTGGACCGGTGGATATGAAGCTGCTTGCGCACAAAAAGACCTGCATCGCACAGCAAGTCGCCGAGAAGCCTACAAGATGGAGCGCCTAGTAAAACATTTAATATCATGGCATGGTTTTGTGTTGTAGATTATTTACACGGGATAGCAGAGTTTATTGCATTCTTTAAAAAATAAAATATTATAATCCGCTATGTTATAATGCGTGCGTAATTCTAATACCAAATACTAACTTATGTAATAGCCCCTTTCTATCAATTTGATAAATATTTAATACCAAAAAGAAACTGTAGGCTTTCACATTGAATTTATCAATAGCAGCATTTAAAATTATATTTAAAAAGAGTATTCTACTTACTACATTAAAAATTAATGAAATAAGCATGTAATTTTAATGAATTCAACACAACTTATTAATAAAAATTAGCAGGTATAATTTTAATACTAATTTTCATCTGATGTTCTTCTTTCATATCTAAATTATTGCCGCGGCGAAGTGGCCAACCAGATTGAAACGCTATGCTCTGATACGCGAGGCCGTTCCCTGTCGGGGGTTCGAATCCGGCCGCGGCCATGTTTGTGCTATTTTACGTGTAAGTTATTTTATAAATAGTTGGTAAGTTTAACAAACATTTTAACATTTTGATCTAAATGACCAATAGATAGAAAAAGTATGACACAAGATGTAAAATTAAGTAGGCGTTGTCCAAACTACTGCTACTTGCATATATAGGATGTATTAAAAACAGAAAATATACTGATGTCATTGTAAACATCGTACTAGTAAAGTGTTAAAATATTTATAAATCAATCGGACTCAACTGCGTGGTTATTAGTCCGTAGCTTACCATCAACTTAAACTCAAGTAAACTAACTTAAGGTCAACACAAACAACCATGCCTGAGGGGGGACTCTAAACCACTTGTGCAATAGAAAGTAGCAGCTAACATTTTAACAAACACAAAATTAATGTTAAAAATGTAATACATAATTAAACATGGGGTAGGGAGCAGGAAATTAAAAAGCAGAGGTTTGATACTTTAAATCATCTATTCAATAAAATGAACAAGCAAATAAATATGGGAGACCAAATTAAGCACAATAAAGTACACAACTTATACCAAAGTAAATTAAATCAAAAAGTTACTGCCTGTAATAAAATCGGTTGTGCCCTTTATGAATATGGAGGTAACATGGGAGGAAATTTGCAAATACACAGTGGATAAAGGAAGCACATTCATTCACGCACAGACACACACATAACACTTATGACACATTACTCATGTGACAACTCTTTTAGCAGCGGCGAAACGAAGCTTTGGCAGTGTTTTGATGAGATGGTGGGTGTCTTCAAGCACAGTTAAAATCACACTATGCACCAAACGAACTTATGTGTGGGGAAGTAGCAACATACTATCCTTAAGTACCAGGTGGTGTGCGACCATGGTCAATTACATACAATTTACAAGAATAAATTAATTTAGAATAAGCAAGTAAAACACATGCCAGAATTAATATGGAAGAAAGCTAGTATCAGTAAAAGCATCACTGAAGGCCGAAATAATGACCGTTACGAAAGCATGTCGTGCAATCAGTCATACCAAGACAGGAAAGATGGAGTCAAACCAGAAATTCTGAGAAAGAATTTAGCATGCTCGCGGAAATGGACACCACACGAAAACGATAGTTAAAAATTAACAAGGAATTCAAACATACTCAGTTTACACAAAAGCTGAAGGCCACATACGTGCATTCTAACTTGAGAAAAACCGGACACAAAATCATCACTGGAATGAAAATGCAAACAGTAAATTTACACTGAATTACTCGAGTTCTGTAAATTAAGAAACACTTTGCCTCGCATAACGACAGAACTACTCAAGAGAAACTATCACAGATAAACCAAGACTGCCTGGTCATGAACAAAGTAAAGTTCTAACAGAATGCCATCCTCTCAGCATGATTCGACGAAATACTCACTTCTGCGAGAATGAAACCTCAGGCCACGCTAAAAGCCTTCCCTTCCACACACCGGATGTAGGGCGCGCGCTAAAAGCGACGCAGAGAGCGTTCAGAGCCTGCTGTCTACCAACCCTCGCTACCTGGAGAACATATTACCCTCTACTAGAGCTCCAGAGAGGTCTCCTTTGTCGCCTCTTTCGTCCATAATTATGTTGGTACTACACTGAGAACAAGCCACCTCGCCAATTTGCCAAGTAAATTTGTCTTTGGTTCCCAGCAGACGGAAGTGCAGCCGACATACGAAGCCATGCTTTCTTAAATAAACTAAACAAGGCCTAAAGCACGGCGACTGTTAGCCATTGCGCGGCAGCCAGTCAATATTAAAAGCAACCTTCCACATTCATACGAACACACAAGTTCAATCACACGGGTGGAAACATATAAACATGGGGCACTAGTAATTAATAAGGGAATAAGATAATTGAAATACAAATAGACAATATTAACTGCGGAGAAACACTTTAGAGGAATAACACAAAATGGAACACTACCACACATTGAGTGGACGTGTTTCAACCGGAAACTTAGACTTTACTATTAGGTTTTACATAGCATTTAGTTCACGTCTTACGTATAGGTTACCTATTGAAGGAGGTGTTCGAAGTGTCTTCCTTGCATGCAATACTGCACTCGTCTCTGCAATGAATTTGGAATTCTTTCGAAAACCCCTTGACCGTTTCAAAATAATTAACAAGCGTGTACAACACTCCCCTTCATTTCTTAATCCGTATTAACGAGTGTGCTGAACACTTTGCTTGTGAGGTGACCCCATAAACAAAAATCCAAAGAACTTAGATCAGATGATCTTGGTGACCAAGTTACAGGTCCGTTTCGACCTATCCGTCTTTGTCCGTATCTGCGCGTTACATGCCGTGTCACAGCAGCAGCAAAATTTGCCGGAGCTCCGTGTAGCCAACTAAGACGATAATTGAAATAAAGTCAGTGAAATGTGAACAAAATGCGGTGTAAACCTTAATAGTAAAGTCTAAATTTCAAATCAATGCGTACTAACTAGGAGTATGTTTACAATGTGATGCCAGTGGTGGCTTGAAACCATACATCCATAATTATTTCGCAAACGGTTCGTTTGCGGACCCATGTTTACTGGAACTTTTTTTGCTTCTATTATTACTTTCAACCGTGTAAGTTTGCTCCAACCCTTTTGATAAACCGTTTATACAGGTGCCTTGTAAATGTTTGAGTGTAGAAAAGATTTATTTCAGTGTTTCCTGCTATGATTTCAGGAAATTCCGTACATATCTTGAAAGTACGCGAAAACTCATAATACTACTTAAATGTCATTTACCTTCGTAAATTGATGCAAGCATTTTGCTTATAACCTACTTCTGAAATCCAATTTAAGGGTCGCCACTAGCTTTTTATTTATTACATATTAAAGGAAAACACAAGGAAAAAAAAACACATATGAATTTAAAGCGTCATCCACTGCTTGAAGATCCGATGGCAGGGAACACCAATTGAAAGTATATGTTCTTTTATAACGTATACTAGATTGACTGTAATTGGTTTACAGATCAAAATGATATGCAAATAGCCAGTGAGATGAGTGTAAACTCATAGTACTATTTAAATGTCATCTGTGAAATTGCTTTCATAAATTAATGCAATCATTTTTATTACGTACTATAAATCAAATTAAGGGTCGCCACTAGCTTTTTATTTATTAAATATTAAGAAAAAAAAGAAATATATATATATATATATATATATATATATATATATATATATATATATATATATAAAGTGAATTTAGTAAAGACTATTCCTAACTGAATGCAGTGGCGACATGCAAGCTTTTCATTTGTCAATTTGAATAATTGTCAATTGAAATACTTTTCCCTGACCTACCCATCTTTAGGAGAACTTTACCAGAATTTTCCCTCCAAAATATTTCAGTCAAAGGTGGTTGAAAAGGGGTAGGCACAAATTTGAATAAAACTATATTCACGGTTTCTATTTAACAGCGTGAACACCAATGTGACCATCTTCCATACACACACACACACACACACACACACACACACACACACATGATCAGTTTAATAGACAATAATATACAATTAACATCAAAATGGGCGACTTTACATAAAATGAAAATTAACTAAGGTTACTACACGAATATAAAGGTCTAGACTGGCTAAGTCACAGTAGGGAAGTGGCAAAACCACGAAGTATAAAAATCAACAAGTGAAATTTAACCCCAACTCCGATCCCAGTCCATTTTGATCTACAAAAGTGTCCCTTCTGGCACACGATAAACTCCCACCTAACTACTACTGTTCAACTCCCCTTCCTCAGCAGATGTGTTGGCGCAATCTTACCGTCTTTCTTTAGAACAGCGTTGGAATTGGCGAAGACCAACTGATGTCAGTGCAATCGCGGAATGACACGAGTAGAACAGGTTTTGTTGGTTAAACCGACGACAATAGTATGGTGAAAAACAAAACCGTTCTCTCAAAAACGGTGAAATTCTGATTACGAGTGGTGTAGCTGACAGCGAACACGCACTTCAGAATATTACAATTTTAGATTTATACAACAGTAGCCACGCAGGACTCTAACAACTGGCTGTGCAGAAAGCACATTGAAAAAATTCAAAGTCCACGAGTTGCATAGGAGAACAGCACCAGCCAGTGACTATAAGATTGAACGATCCGGCAAGGTGTACGACCCAGAAAACGCAAAATCTTCCTCTCAAGCCCATCTCATCGGTTACGTCAAGCCAATCACAAATTTTCCTTAATGCTCAAACCAATGGAATACAAGCTATTGTTCGACACGTCAGGGTCCTTCCCCACGAAACTGTCCCAAGCCAGCATTTCTCAGAAATCCACAGAAATTGCGGACTATTGGAACGAAATGCCTTTACTGCCGACCAGACGCCAGCGTCCCGTAGCGAGAGCGCCGCTCTAACTTCCTCAGAAATCACCTCTGGCAATTTAGACAAACATTCGCAGTCGCCCACCCATGGTGTTCCATAAACTCGGGCGCACGTGCAGAACAGAACGACGCCAACTTTTACTGCCTCTGCTCTTTGTACTCCAGTGCCCTTCCGGTGCATCGTGACCAGAGAGCCTCCTACACAATACAGCACCAGTAGCGACAAAACAAACTACCTGGTCTCGGGTCAGCCACAGAGGTGCCCAGCCCCAACATACATGCCCATCTGCAGACGGAGTGGTTTCGCCACGGGTGGTGGCGGCCAGCGCTCGCCCTCCAGGCGGTGTCGGCAGAATGCCTTGGAAGCTACTCCAGAGAACTGTCCGCCAGCAACCCTCGCCCTCTCGCGGAACCACAAAGGTGCCGATCTGCTGGTGTCACCAGCGCCTTCCGCCTCGGAAGACAATTATCCCATCGGCGCTACAATAATCAAAAACAGAGCCAAACCCCCAGTGAACAGAATTTTACCTTCCAAACTCCTATCCTATGATAATTACTAGACAAATGAAAGATACTGAATGTAAACAAAATAATACTGTTGATATCCCCCGGAATAAATGAGGCAATAGTGTCCATATAAAACGTAGAAAATAATTCAGTGCCCACTAATCAACTAAAATTTTGGATGTGAATTTAAGGGGTAATGTGGCTAATGAAGAGGAAACATTTTCCTACTTTTTATAACATTAAGTGTAATTATAGCCAGTCAAATAATTTCTAAAAGACATCACTCTAACTTATCCTATATACAGCATAGAACATTTAATATTACACTCATGTTCTATGACCCCATTCACTCCCTAGCTTTCTGTTTGTTGGAGAGTTACAATGAAGTGGATTTATATTGGTTAAATTCCCTCTCGCCATCAAGGCCCCAAATACCACAAATAAAATACAATCCTATTGATCGAAACACGTTCATATATTGTTTCTCGTCTTGGCTGTTCGATTTAACAAAACACCCACGCCCAACAAAAATAAGAAAAAAGGAGAGAATCAGAACTAGAAACTAAACATTCTAGTAATTAAAAATAACATAACAAAATCTATTAATGACCGAAAGAATCTATTCTAATAGTTTCGGATAGAAAAAATTTAAAATAATTCTTTTTTACACTGGTTATCCTAAAATATTAATAATGAATGCTGTACAACATACACTAACACAAATAAAACAAATACAATGAGAACATAAAACACAAACAAGAGAGATCATTTATAATATCTCACAATTTTACTAAGCATAAACATACACAATATTATTATTATGTAATTAATAATTAAAATGGTTTATATGACCATTTCAAGTTCATGCTGAACAAAAGTACAAAATAAGATCCTGAATTCACAAACAAAAATTATATTCTGAGCTTAACACTGCGGAGTTGAGCCAAGACTATCGCATGATACACACGCTGGTAAACAAAGGACTTGACTGCGATAGTCGATAGTGCACGGTGTCGGTTTCCCAGGTTCTGCACGGCTGTGCACCCCATTGAGCAGTACTTTCCGATGTGAAGGTGGAAAGGTAAGGCTTGGAGGCCGCACCCTTTTACGATGATGCAGATCCCATCTCGTTGATCCTCAGGCAATGATCGGCACCACAGATATCAATCCAAGGCCTTTATTTACCCTCAGGATAAAGATCCCTCAGGCAATCGCACGCACGCCCACAGATATCTCGGAGCAGCGGCGGTGTATATCGGCAGCACCCGTAGGCGTGGTCGTCTGCTGACAGAAGGGCAGTGGCCTTATTAGTCGTAAAACTCGTCGGCTGGCACTAGGCATCAAGCAGTCTGCTGATCTGGACACACAGCTTGCTACCCTCTCGTCCCCGGCGTCAGGCAGTCTAGCGCTCCTTTCCCGCCTGCAATGGTGAAGCGTTGTTCCCCCAGCTGACCTGAACACAGCGTAAGCAGACAATCCCTGGGGACTCTCCACTTTCACTGCGTCATTCACGAAATGGGTCGCCTGCACACGTCAGGTGCCTCTCCTGGCTTGTGGTTTGGTGTGTGACTGGATTCAACAAGTACCCCACTATTCTGCATTTTCTGCACAAAACGCATGCACTTGTATTAGACTAATTAAATATACATACAGGGTGTTTCACTAAGTGTGTTTGCCTGTATAACTTATAAAATAAACTGTGACGTGAAATTTTAATGCGGTGGGTCAAACACAAGAAATGTTACACTTTCTACGGAGCTATGAACATAGTTTATTGTATCTGTGGTGTCGCACAAGTCCAAAGTGTGCGCCACCTACTTTAGCCGCGCGCCGCCATGCACACACGGCGCGGCGTTCTTACGACGACAGCCACGAGCGCCCTCTGCGGCAACTCCGCTCGTGGCCACCAGTGAACGACATCGTTCACTTGGGACTGAGTTAGGAACCAGTAAAGACTTCGGAATCCGATAGGCACGAGTGAAGACTTGGCTATCAGTTAGGCACTAGGCAGGACTCTAGCTCAACTATGTATCAACATTCTGCAGTACTATGTAAAAGTTAAGGATTGTATAAATTCTGTGCAATATATATCTCATTCTAATTTACTCTAGTGTTTCTAGTTCTGTCTGCTCCCCTCCGTACCTGCACCAGCGTGCTATCTTTATTTCTGTGTCGGTCTCATTCCACTCGGCCACCGACACCTACAACGGAACGAGACACAAAAGCGGCGACGAGGCTGGGACACAAAAGTGGCGACGTGGAGTGATAGAACCGAGAACCAACCCACTTGCAGCAGCCAGACAGCAGCAGTCGGAGCACGCAGAAATTGCGCCCGCCCACCCACCCTTATTATAAGAATTTTGGGGGAAGATATTTTGTTACGTGTTTTGTGGACTTTTTTGTTGCAGCGCGTCCTCTTTCATATTGCATTTGTGTTTTGTTATAATATACTTGTATGCGCGGAGCCTAATCGGTCAGCATGGCCACTATCCCGAACCCAAACTTAATGGAAATTATTCAGTTACAGACGGCGAGAATAACACAACTCCTGCAGGCTTTGGCCCAGCTCACAGCGCAAGCAGCTAACCAACAACAACAGCTGCCGCTTCAGCAGCCCACACCTGCCGCCGCAACGCTTCCTACGTTTCGCCAGTACAACGAACGTGAGGAAGAATGGAGCGACTACTTCGCACAGTTTCAAGAACTCGTCGCGGCTCATCAAATTACAGGTCAGAAAGTGAAGCATCTGCTATTATCTGTGGTGGGCACCAACACCTTCGTGTTACTGAAAAAACTTTTCCCCGATGTATCTCCTCGTGATGTAGACTTTGATCAAATAGTAGAGGCACTAAATGCTCACTATGAGAGAAAAGTTCTCGTAGCTGCGGCACGGTACCGATTTTTCAGACTTAAAAAATTACCGCAGCAGTCACACCAAGAGTGGATTACGGAATTGAAGGGCTTAACCCGCAAATGTAAATTTACTTGCTCTTGTGGACTTTCTTATAGTGACGTTATGTTAAGAGATGCGATTACGCAGAACATTCAGGACCCCAGAATTAGAGCAGCAATTCTAAAACAGTCTGACCCCTCATTAGACAGTGTACTGCAGCTTATAGAAGCGCATGATACTTTTGACTTAGCAGATGTAGAAATGCAAAGCCACAGTGTAAATTCAGTGCGCCGTAACGGACGCTTTCCTAGCCGTAGTTCTCAGTATAGCACTAGTGATTCTTATTTTTCTACCGGCCGTGCTGAACAGACAGTGAACAGTAGCCAGTGTAAAAGTGCGACGCAAAGGTCGCCCCGTCGTGTTAGAAACAGTAATTTGAATAACGGGCGCCAACGCTCATTTCAGGAAAATGTACGTAAATCTTGCCCCCAGTGTGTGTCTCGCCACAAGCGTGCTCATTGCCCTAGTCGCAACGCAACCTGTTATCAATGTGGCAAATTGGGACATGTGCACTCTGTGTGTATGCAAATTAAAAACTCAAAGAAGAGTAACGTTAGAAACAGTGCTTCGCAGAGTGCGAGAACAGTTCATTCTGTAAATGTTATACGGGCTGTGGAATTGAACAGTGCTTTCCTTGGATCTCAATTGCAAGAAAGTAGTTCTGCGCCTATGGCAAAACTATATAGTGCACCACGTAGCAAGCGCCGACGAGCGCGTAAAACAGTGCAACGGAAAAGGGTTCGGGACAAGCAAAATGACTATGAACAGTGCATTCCTGTCGTGAAAATAGTGCCTTCTGCAACTGCTCCTTGTAATAGTGCCCAGTACTGTGTAGCTAGTGACAGTAGACATCAAGTAGCTACTCAAAAGTGTAGTGCAGTAGTTAGTAAATCTGGAGTAGCTTCGCATGCATGCATGGCGGTAGTGCCATCTAGTGACAGTGTTGTTAATCCGCTGCGTGCCGAGTCTGCGCCGCTTACTTCACTACGCAGCCCGCGCAAGCGCAGTAAACAAACCGTAGCAGACGTTGCCGACATTCGCGCACCTGTCGAGCGCCGCAAGCAAAAACTGTTTGTGACTCTCTTCATAGAAAATAAGACGGTGCAATTTCAGCTTGATACTGGTTCCGCTGTCACAGTAATAAATAAAGATACTTATGAACTTCTGAATTCGCCAAAATTGTCGCCGTCACAGCAAGTGTTTACAGCTTATACAGGTCAAAATATTCCCGTGCTAGGAACGTGTGGCCTGCCCGCCTCTTTTCAAGGTGTAACAAAAACAGTTGCTTTTGTAGTTCTTCAGGCCAAATCGACACAGAACATTTTTGGACTAGATGCTTTTGACTTGTTTGGTTTATCAATTCAAAGAGATGTGCTTCAAATTTCGTCAAGAGTGCCTCAGGATAAAATCCATGCATTGTGTGACAAATATAGTGACTTGTTTTCGCCGGAACTAGGTTGTGCAAAAGAATCTGCAGTTCCAAAATTTCGTAAAGCTAGACCAGTGCCTATCGCCTTGCGTGATATAGTTGCCGAAGAACTTACACGTTGGCAAGATAGTGGGGTGATTTCTCCTGTTTCTGCGAGTCAGTGGGCCTCGCCTATAGTAATTATACCCAAGCCATCAGGAAAACTTCGTCTCTTTGCGGACTTCAAATCAACAGTGTACAGTCAAACAATTGTCGACACTTATCCCCTGCCCAGACCTGAGGAACTGATGGACAAATTAGGACAGTCTCGCTTCTTTTCCAAGATTGATTTAGCAGAGGCATACTTACAGATTCCACTTGATGACGAGTCAAAAAAGTTTTTCGTCATTAATAATCACATAGGCCTTTTTCAATTTCAACGCCTACCCTTTGGCAGTTCTTCCGCTCCCGTTATTTTTCAGCGTTTTTTGGAACAGCTGACAGTTTCTGTACCGTGTTGTTCGAACTATTTAGATGACATTGAGGTATCCGGACGTACAGTTGAAGAACATTTAGCAAACCTGGAGTGCCTTTTCAAAGTTTTGACTGCAGCAGGTCTACGTTGCAATAAAGCAAAGTGTTCGTTTTTTCAAACTGAAATAGAGTACCTAGGCCATGTGATTAATGCACAAGGAATTCATCCCTTACAGTCACATCTTCGAGCAATCAAAGACTTGCCTCCTCCTAAGAATGTGCACGAATTGCAAGCAGTAATGGGAAAGCTGAACTATTATTTCAGGTTTATTCCCAATGCCTCTCAGATTGCAGCTCCACTGCATCACTTACATAGGAAGAATGTTCCTTTTGTATGGTCCAAAGATTGCCAGGTTGCCTTTGACAACTTAAAGTCTGCACTAATCAGTGATGCATGTTTGATTCCCTTTGACCCACAGAAGCCTGTAGTGCTAGCAGTTGATGCCTCGTCGTACGGTGTGGGTGCAGTTTTGTCACATCGTATTGGATGTCACGATCGTCCTATTGCCTTTGCATCCAAGCTACTGACGCCGACGCAACAGAATTACAGTCAGATAGAAAAGGAGGCCTTATCAATCATTTACGGCGTCACAAAGTTTCATCATTATCTCTATGGCAGAAAATTCTATTTGTTGACAGACCACAAGCCTCTCACGTCGTTGTTCTCACCCACAAAGCCAATTCCGCCACGAACGGCACAAAAGCTTCAGAGATGGTCCTTGATATTGTCTAATTATCAGTATGAGATTTTGCACCGACCTACCACTAAACACGCCAATGCGGACACACTTTCCCGAATTCCGGTTGGCCAGGATGTATCATTTGATTCTTCAGAAATGGCATGTTGTCAGATAGACTCCAGAGATGCTTCCGCTGTCGCAGACTTTCCTTTGAACTGTCGTTGGGTTGCACAGGAAACAGCTGCGGATGCAGACCTAAGTGTGGTAGCACGTTTTGTTCGCTCAGGGTGGCCTGCCAGAGCCAAAGACATTGATCGGCCTCTGGTTCGACGTTATTTTGCACAACGTCATGCATTATCTTTAAGTCAGGGTGTACTGTTGTTGCATACCGACAACGACCAAGCAAGAGTGATTGTTCCTCGTTCCCTGCAACGAGAAGTGTTACGCCTCCTGCATCAAGGACATTGGGGCATTGTTAGGACAAAGCAACTGGTCAGACGTCATTGTACCTGGGTTGGTATGGACGCTCAGATAGAGAGCATGACATCACAGTGTACAGTTTGTGCGGAGCATTAGGCGGCTCCTCCACAGCGATTCGCAGACTGGCCACGTCCCAAGGGACCATGGCAACGTTTACGTATTGACTTTGCCGGACCTTTCTGGAATACGCGCTGGTTAATTGTTGTAGACGCTTTCAGCAAGTTTCCTTTTGTGATTGCCATGAACTCAACGACAGCTTCTAGTACAATCAGTGCCTTAACATCAGTGTTTTGCATCGAAGGTTTGCCTGAAACTATCGTCAGTGACAATGAACATCAATTTGTTAGTGCGGAATTTCAACAGTTTTGTCGTGTGAATGGCATTCAGCATATCACCACCGCACCTTTTCACCCTCAGTCCAATGGTGAAGCAGAACGTTTTGTTCGAACATTCAAGTCTCACATGGAGAAGATGAAAGGTCAGCACTCCAGGCAGCAAGCTCTTCAAATTTTCCTGTCTACGTATCGATGCATGCCACGTGACGGCCCGTCTCCTGCCGAGCTGCTACACGGCCGCCGTCACCGCACTCTCCTTCACCTGCTGCAGCCTCCCACGCACCGAGTCGGTTCGTATGGCGCTACGCGTTTTCAGGTTTCTACGCCGTTGCTGTACAGGGTGTTTGCTGGTATGAAGAAGACATGGTTGCCAGGCACCATTCAGCGCGTGCTCGGTCGCAATATGTATGTTGTACGTTCTTCCACAGGGTCGGAGCTGCGGCGCCACGCAAACCAATTGCGCTTGCACAGGCCGCGCGATCCTGTCTCCGGTTTCTTGATTCCAGACCCAGTTCACCGCCAGGGAGCACAGCCACATCGCTCGCCGCCGGGCCCAGCTTCCCCGGGCTACGAGCTCCCGATGGATGTCGACGCGCCTCCTGCGCAGTCGGCCCCTCCGCCTCCGTCGCCGCCGCAGATGACAGCGTCACCGAGAGGGACTCCGGGACCGTGCGGCCCCACCCAGCTTGGGCCACGCACCTCAGAAGATGACCTGCTCCCTCTGGGCGGGGGTGTGCGCCCTTCCTCAGGTTTCGCCGGGTTTCCTGGAGGATCGCAAGGCGGATGCCGGGGAGCGGACGGCGTCTCGATCCCAGCCTCAGCTACGACGCCCGTCCCACCAGTAACGCCCCCGCCCAGGCCCTCCTCCCAGTGCCGTCGCCGTGGCCCTCAGCCCTACGCCACGACGGCGCGGCGGTTTGGGGGGGGGGGGGGAGGGGTGTGGTGTCGCACAAGTCTAAAGTGCGCGCCACCTACTTTAGCCGCGCACCGCCATGCACGCACGGGGCGGCGTTCTTACGACGACAGCCACGAGCGCCCTCTGCGGCAACTCCGCTCGTGGCCACCAGTGAACGACATCGTTCACTTGGGACTGAGTTAGGAACCAGTAAAGACTTCGGAATCCGATAGGCACGAGTGAAGACTTGGCTATCAGTTAGGCACTAGGCAGGACTATATATCAACATTCTGCAGTACTATGTAAAAGTTAAGGATTGTATAAATTCTGTGCAATATATATCTCATTCTAATTTACTCTAGTGTTTCTAGTTCTGTCTGCTCCCCTCCGTACCTGCACCAGCGTGCTATCTTTATTTCTGTGTCGGTCTCATTCCACTCGGCCACCGACACCTACAACGGAACGAGACACAAAAGCGGCGACGAGGCTGGGACACAAAAGTATCATTTTCCAAAGAGTTACAGCACAAAGATATAATTTTTTTAAATGGAACAATAGTTTTTTCTATCGTGATTTACGTGAGATTTACATGGGATGTTCAAATGTGTGTCCATGTTCCTCAATGCATAATGCAATGCGCCGTTGAAAGGATCTGCGGATGAGATGTAACATCGCTGGTGTGACGGAGCAACATGCGTCCTCGATCCGCCGTTTTAGATCGTCTGGGGATGTGGGCCCAGTGACATAAACACGATCCTTTAGATATTACCCACAAAAAAAATCTACTGGTGTTAATATGAGCGACCATGCGGGCCATGACTGAGGACCATGGCGCCCCAACCATCTTCCTGCAAACCTGTTGTTTGGTTCTTCCACAACAGCACGCGCAGAATGGGCTGGGTGACCATCGTGCTGCATCCACATATGGATTCTCGTGTGTAGACACACATGTTCAAGGAGACCACCCAAACTGTCGGCTATAAAAGCGCGATATAACTCACCTATCATCCTGATGGACCGTATTAATGGGTAATCTTACCCACACGTACGACACACATCACAGTACCCGCTCCCGTGTCTCCTACATTAGAAATATTAACACATGCAGAGGTGACAGTAGAACTATTGAGTTGGTCGCCATGCTAGTGTGAGCGTGGAGGGGCTCCACTATCTGTCAGTGTACCTGGGAAGTAGTGTGGACCAATGATTTCATCCCCAAGGATTCCACACCACACGTTAATAGACCACCTACGTTGACGGTCGACAGGTCGTACCCACCGAGGATTGTCTGCGGCCCAATAGTGCATGTTATGGCGATTCACTGGACCATAATTTGTGAATGTGGACTCATCTGATAACATAACACTTTGTAAAGACTCCAGCGTGAAATTACGCATGGCCCACTCACAGAATATCACTCTTGCACGGAAATCGTTCCCATGCAGCTCCTGGGTCAGTGACAAGCGGTACGGGTGGAACCTGTGGCCGTGTACTATACGACACACAGATGTGAGACTGACACCAGCGACTGCAGCAACGGCTCGTAAGCTGACATGAGGATCGTGGTGTAGTGCAGCTAAAACAAACACCTCCGTCTCCTCACTTCTTGCAGATCTTCGTCTGCTTCTGCGGCGCATTACCAAGCTGCCTGTTTCCCTAAGTCGTTCAGCACGTAAGAACGTAATGGCTGCCGGGGCTCTTCGCCAAGGATATCTCACGGCATACGCCGTGGCTGCTTCAGTGGCATCGTGTCGGCACTCGCCGTGCATCAGCAACATGTCAACGTACTCGTTGTTCGTGTATGCCATCGTCAGCCGATGTCAGTAACTGTGGTATATTGAGCCCCGGTTGTTTGTGTGGCTTCAACTGTCGGGTATAAGGCCGTGTGCGGCGCCAGTCGGCAGTCTAACAACGCATCGAAGAAGCTTCTCGCTCCGTGACACCGGCGACGTTACAACTCGGCCGCACCATATTTATAAGGCGCAGCGTTTGTGGTATCTGCCCCTGAAACTTTTTGTAGCTCCCAAACTAACAGTTATGGGAATGTAGTTTAAAATGATTTGGACGTAGCTGGTTACAACGAATTCAATGCACGATAGAAAAACTATAGTTCCATTTAAAAAATTATGTGCTGTAACTCTTTGGAAAGTGATACAATAAAGTGTAACATTTCTTGCGTTGACCTACCGCATTAAAATTTCCCGGCACCTAGTATTTTATAGGTTGCAGAGTCAAACACACTTAGTGAAACACCATATATATATATATGAGAAATTATGGTCCTTCTAATAATTTTGGATAGGCCAACCAAATGGAACACTATACAAGATTCATTTTAATTAATATATTCTAACTACATAAAATTCTATTATTGTAAGCCGGCCGCAGTGGCCGAGGGGAGTGACGCTCTCCAGTCACGGTCTGCTCGGACACTACGGTCGGGGGTTCATATCCCCCCCCCCCCTCGGGCATGGATTTTTGTGCCGTCCTTAGTATTAGCTAGTTTGTAAGTTTAGGGATTGTTGACCCCGTAGTTAAGTCCCATAAGTTCTACAAACATTTGAACATTTAGTTAAGTCCCGTAGACTTTACAAAACATTTGAACATTTATTGTTGTAAAAAATAATTTTGGGCCCTTTTTGCCCCGATTTTTTTTTCCTTTTTTTATCTGTAGGCTATACTCTATAGTGAAAGGAAGATCTCGTGTCAGTCCAGTCTTTTCAACACTACTGTAACAAACTACAAATTTCTATGACAGAATATCAAGAATAAAGATATGTTTCAACTCAAAGTTCGCTAGCTAGAAGAGGAATGGAGAGAAAAGATGGGATTAAGGAAAGAGATGGTATACTTTCCTTGTTTCCATTCATCTGTTGCTGAAAAATACAATTTCTTCATTTAATCGGACATCGGGAGGTGAAATAAAGCTGCAGGTATGCCGCCGTGAAGTTTAATTTACGAAAAAAAGCTGCTAGCCATTTTAGGAGGTGTCTCCTCAGGGCAGGGAATGCGACAGCAATCCAGTAACGAATGGGCGTCAATGTAGTCGGAAAATCTGCGCCCTCTCAACGGCTTTCGGATAACAATCAGAATCGTACATCTCCGGTTGGAAGAAACGGTTTCAGTGACGATCATGCCGCGTAACCTGTCCCCTTCTTCCTCAACGAAGAGTAAGCGGAATATTTCAGGAACAAGAATATTTGAGAATTGCCTTGTCTTTGAGTGAGATACCGTGTTCATAGTCATATGCAGTGAGAGTTTCATGTGAAAAGGAAGACGCAGACTCATGACAGAGGTAGTTCAGCATCTGAAACTGTGAATATTTGCAAAAGATATGTACAGCGTCCCGATTGAATCCAAAAATCTTTATGTCTAGACGAAACATATTTTCGGGGCTGTAAATATTTGGAAAAGATATGCACAGCGTCCTGAATATGAATCGAAAAATCTTATGTCGAGACGAAACATATATTCTGATTGCGCACTATTGACGACAAAATAAAAAAGTAATTTGAAAAATACATTATTTTTTAACAGGAATTGGCCGTTTACTTCAGCGGACGACATTCCGTTTATAGCCCCAGGAAGATAATGTGTTTCAAGCTCCACGAAACATATACAGGTTCCGGTACTGACTCACAGTGGTCACAAATCTCAAAAAGGTGGCCAAAAGTCGGAAACATTATAAAAACAGCTGAAAATCGGGAATCGACGGTTTTCGAGATCGCTAATTACGAATACGAAGCCAAAACTTAGATAAATAAAACGGCGGATCAAATACGACAGAAAATGTCTTCAAAAACGTATTCAATTCGTTTGGAAGTCTGAAATCGGGGATTTTCTGGGTCGCTGAATACGAATTCGAAGTCAAAATTTAGAAAAACAAAGTGGTGGCTCCAGAACAGCTAAAATGCACCAAGGAGAACATCCAAGAAATTATTTTCCAATTTCCCGCATTGAGATTAGTGTTTGTACACATTCTAATATTGGAAAATCCATAAGAGTCAGATTTAGGAAATTATGATTGTGAATAAATAAGATATGGAATGCTTCAATTTGTTTGCCACCTCCATTTCAACCATGTCAGTATCCACCTTGATATTCTCGTTCAATACAGATATCACAGATTTGAAGATTTCCATTCTTGAGAAAGAAATTTATTCGGTATTATCCAGAGGTTCTGTAGAAAATAAAGGACATTAATAGAATTGTTTCTACCAGTTTCCTATAAAAAATATTTCAGGCGGTAAATTAGGAAAAACTACAAAGAGAGCACACATCATGGCATAAAAATTATCACTGAAACCGAAATCGCAGTCAGTTGCAGCTAATTTTTAGATATATTTTGAAGAAATGCCTGAGGAACATTTTCCATTCGGTTTTAGAGCAGGAGTCGACAAGACTTTTGACTTATTGCTTTTTGCAACAGGACTTTCATTAATTATTTACTGTTTCATACATTGTCAATAACTATTTTAAGCTACGCATTCAACTTATACTTACTTTCTGGAGAAGACTTCATTTCGCAGAATCCAAATCTGTTGACTTTTCGCGATTCTACACACGTCTGAAGTTCGTGCTGCTTTCGACGCCCGGCGAGTAAACAGTGCGGCACGCCCGATGCTGACAAACGAAATGCGTTCCTGTGCCAGGTAGGGACGATTCCCTTTTATTTACGGTCGTACTAGGTTTACCACTACAACTACTTAAGCTATTAAAAGTTCCTAGAACAACAACTTTTATTTACTACTTTTGGCGACATTTTTGGGATTTGGAACCACTGTGTGACGTGGGAACGGAACGCCAGTCAGTGAGCTGACAGCACAATATCAATCTATCTCAGGTAACAATGCGCATTGCTGTACACGGAATGACACTATGGTTCTCCAGGAAAAAAACGTCCACATTCGGCGATACGGCAATCCGCGCACGCAACGCAACGGTATGAGCAACGTCTAGAGCCGTGCAAACGGCAGAACTGGGACGCGAGTGGAAACTGCGTCTGCAAACGGTGCGATATAGGTGAAATCTGCGGGTTGTCGCTGATTGACGCTACTGCTGTGGCACCGAACATACTGTCACTACATGCGTAACTTCAACAAGGTGTCCAGTGGCAGATTGTGGCACGTGGAATGCCAGTGCAGTAACGTAGATCTCATCGACAGTGCTATCGTGTCTCGCTGCATGTCTAGATGCATGTCTTGATGTTAAATCACAGTAAAACTCAGTTTTTACAATTTCCAACAAGTAATTTGACGAAAGCTGACATTTTGATTGCACATAATGGGCATACGATAAGCGAGACTGAACAATTACAATTTCTAGGTGTTCAGATAGACAGTAAGCTGTCGTGTAAAGACCATGTTCAGGATCTTGTTCCAAAACTAAATTCTGCTATATTTACCATTAGACCAATATCTGAAATTAGTGATTTTTTTAACACGAAAAATAGTCTATTAAGCTTACTTTCACTCACTTATGACGTACGTCATTATCTCTTGGGGTAACTCGCCTGATGCAAAAAGGATATTTCTGGCTCAGAAACGGGCGGTCCGAGCAAATATGTGGTGTAAGTTTACGAACGTCATGTCGACCCTTTTTCAGTAGTCTGGGGATTTTGACACTGGCGTCACAAAACGTTCTTTAATGTCTTTTGTTGTTAATAATATTTGCTTATTCCCACTAGTTGCACTCGATAAATACTAGACAGAAGTCGAATCTACATTTTCATCACACCATCTTGACACTTGTGCAGAAAGGTGTACTGTATTCTGCAGCATCCATTTTCAGTAAACTGCCACAAGTAGCCGGCCGCGGTGGCCGAGGTGACTGAGGCGCTCCAGTCACGGTCAGCACGGCCCCTACGGTCGGGGGTTCGAATCCCCCCTCGGGCATGGATATTTGTGCCGTCCTAGTTCGTAAGTAGTTCATAAGTAGTTTGTAAGTTTAGGGACTAATAACCCCGCAGTTAAGTCCCATAAGCCTTACAAACATTTGAACATTTTTTGCCACAAGTAATAAAGAATCTTAGCACTAAGCCACACGCTTTCAAATATAAATTGAAGAGTTGCCTCATGGCGCACTCTTTTTGTTCTGTCGAGGAACTCCTAGAAAAGTTAAACAATTAAGCTAATTAATTTTTTTTCTTTATTGATTCTTTTCGCTTAGTTTTTAGATTATCGTGTGCTTAGGACTACTTAAAAATGTTCTGATACCATTCTTGTGTAAAAATTCATATATTGACTTGTTCCATGACCAGGGAGTCTCAATCCTCATTTGGATCCTATGGAACAGAAAACCATGATAAATAAATAAATAAAGAGGCTTTACTGTGTCCAGAGCAGGACAACAATCGCTGTCTGCTGTGAGAGAGTCGGCAGGGGACTGTTTTTTTCTTCCTATGTACACACCAAAGGACTGTTACGTGAACTTGATGCGGCTGGTTCGGTTTAATTTGTCACTGTTAAAGCCTTATTTGCAAACTCTACTACATGACAGAAATTTGTTAAGACCCACTCTGGACAGAATGACATAAAAAACGTATGACCTGTGTAAAATTCAGTTCCAAGATATTTTCTTCGTTCAAGCTGCAACAGAGTTTCCAGGTAAAACGAACGCCACAAATAATCTTCCACTTAAACTGTGTAGTTAGCAGCCTAGTTACATATAAGTGATTCTTTGTTGACCTCCAATGAACTAGTTAGCCTTGCGTTATCTTTCGGTATGTGAGAAACAATGTTATAGATACATAACAGATTAACATGTCTACAATATATGAGACAATGGAAGACCGTAACATTAATGTCAAAACACTCAATTATATGGAACAGTAAACTGTAACCGAATGTACCTGCAACGAATATTACTTAAAGCGTCTAATGATGAAACATACGTATCGCATTGAAGCTGTACCTATACACGTTTGTAGGCATTGGAGGAATCCGTCTTTTTTCAATAAACAGAACTGGTAAAGAATATTTTTCCGGGAGTGCCGTTTGGCAAACACAAAGTACAAGGCGTTGCCAGTATTCCGGTTAAAGCCTTTAAATAAATACAGTAGTGATTAGTGTAATGCAGTACGTATATTTGTTAGGAAGTAAAAATGTAAACACCTGTTTGTAATGGAAGCTGGAGGGCAGTTACAGGTCCTGAAATTAAATTCTGTGAAAAGTTACTTCAAAGGTTCCACGGCATACACTTTAAACAGAACCATACCTAGTAAAACACAGTAGTATTCAACCTTCAGATTGATGGCTGCTTTATGTTATATAACTAATTCGACTATTATTGAGACGTTCAGACCAATTGGTGAAATTTTGTTCGCATTAACTTAAACGTTTTCAAAATGAAATAACTTCAGTCAAGGAAACCAACCTTTTAAAAAGAATATTTTCGAAAGCCTTTACTGGAAAATGGAGAACGACTCCGTTGTAATTTTAAAAGTTAAATCAAAACAATCCAATTCGCAAATTTCTACTTTTATCTGAATTTACCAATTTAAAACCCTGTTTCGCCTAGGTGCTTATTTATTTTTGTAGCCAGTTAGTCAATCCATCCTTCCCTTTTCAGTCTCTGTCCACATTTTCTTTTCGCCTCTCTTCTCTCTCTCTCTCTCTCTGTCCATATCTCCTCTCACCCTGTTCATCTCCTCCCACCCCTCTGTTTGCCCATACACACCTTCCACTTTCTGCCAATTACCACTCCTCCTCCAACTCTTCAGTGCAGTGCGTCTTTCCTTTGTAAAATATATATTTCATGGTGATCAGTGAAGAGTATATTTAAGTATATTTACATTAAAACGACTTAAATCTTGTTACTGGTCGTGTCGAAGTAGCAGTGCGCACTGAGGCACCCTTATACGCTACGCGCAGCCGTTTCACGTCGGAGTTTCGAGTCCTCCCTCGAACATAGGTGTAATGGAGTACGGCGTAATGACATTACCTGAGATAGCAGGCTGTGGAGGCCATCTGATAGATTAGTAATCTCCAAAAGTGGAAGGATAAGGTCGCAAACATCCCGACAAAGATCAATTATTATGAATACGTTGAGCAGCTCCATTAAACTATCCTTACAGTGCCACAAAGAATTCACGACCAGCGCGCCGTATTCTGAGCATGGGATAACACTTGTAGGCTGGTGAACAAATGTCTTCTAGAACGTTTCACTTTTCACTTCGAAACAGTGAAAACATGTAGGACGCCTCACTCCTTCAAATGTCTGTAAATCTGTCGGACCAAACTGCTACATCATCAGTCTGTAGCTTACAAACTACTTAAACTATGGTAAACTAAGCTAAGGACAACATACACACCCATTCCCAAGGAGGACTCGAACCTCCGACGGCGAGAAACCGCGCGCTCCGTAGCGAGGCGCCTTACGCTACTCCACCGCGGCTGCATTTCTTGTCATCTCATTCCAACCGACAACTGGTTCAAGTTGACGCTAGAAAGGTTCAACGAATTGCAGGCCGCGGTGGCCGAACGGTCTGCGGCGTGCCAGTCACGGTCTGCACGGCGCTGCGATCGGGGTTTCGAATCCCCCCTCGGGCATGGATATTAGTGCCGTCTTTAGTATAAGCTAATTCATAAGTAGTTTGTAAGTTTAGGGACTGCTGACCCCGTAGTTAAGTCCCATAAGCTATACAAACATTTGAATATTTTATCATTATAAAATTCTGCCTGTCGTAAACAACTAGACAGGTCCGCTTAAAATACAACGCACAGAACAATACAGATATCGGAGGAAAAACACAGAGGCTCTGTATCTGTTAAAGCAGAAAGATTATGAAGGAAATTAAACTTTCGCATTACACTGAAGGAAGAAAAAATCATTTTAGCAAAGTCTGCTATCTGAAACGCCGCGAAAATTTTCTGCAAACGGCGCACGTACGAGTCCCGCTTTTGTTTCGCCTCGAGGGACATTGGAAGAGCTGGTGGCGCAGGTGGCTGTGCGGTTCTGAAACGTCCGCGTAGTACCGCCGACACGTAAACAGCACTGACTGCTGCTACGGCTGTACAAGACGCTGCTGCTGCTGCAACAACTGAAACACTATACTGGCAGAGCACACGTAGCGAAGAAACAGTAATGTCTACAGGTTTATTACAGTCGCCAACTACTGAAGAAACACAACTTCATTGTCTGAGTACCGGAGTTACTGCTGGGCAAAGCGAACTGGTGATCTCGCCTCGGTGCTAGCACCCTGCTGTTTATGCCTCAGAAGCGTGGAGTGGGGAGCAGAAGTTGAGCACACGCTGATATTCTTGCTGGTGAAGCTTTGTCACACTTCACCCGTCTATCGCCACGTTTACACGTGACATAATTTCGTAGAACACAAATATTCGAAATCAGAATGTAATTTGCATTTGAAGCCTGATAAACCATTCAAGTCTCGGTTTCCAGTTGTCACTTCTCCAACATGAATGGATTATGTAAAATTGCTATTACATTCAGAGATTAGCAACGCGTTTTTCCCTTTAAATTTTTGTTAATACGGAAAGCAGGTCGTTCAACTAGAGCTGTTTAAAAATTTTTTACCATTCGAGACTGGCTTATTCGTCTCCTCAGATCAGGCGAATTACCTGTACTACAATAAATCTGTTTCACTCGATTATTTTTCTACTCCACATGACATAATTTTGGTAAAAAACTATGTTTGTTGCATAAACGTGATGTTTCAGTTATTTAAAGATGACGCGTTTCGCCTCTTCTTGGCATCATCAGTGGTGGGGTGAGGGAGAGATTTACATACTTGTTTGGAACACAAATAAAAATATCTTAAATCTTTCCTAAGCAAGTAAAATTACAATATGGAGGGTGCGCACTGAAAAACAAACTGCAGGCACCATGACCACATTCCCGTTTTGTCGGGGGAGGGGGGATGAAAATTGAACTAAACCGTTCGAGGTTACAGAGCGTCAAATTATAAAAATAGATGTAACTGTTACTCAATAATTGGGGGGGGGGGGGGTAACGAAGTTCAAATGTTCAAATGCTTGTATAGCTTATGGGACTTAACTACGTGGTCATCAGTCCCTAAACTTACTTATGAACTACTTACGAATTAGGACGGCACAAATATCCATGCCCGAGGGGGATTCGAACCCCCGACCGTAGTGATCGTGCAGACCGTGACTGGAGCGCCTCAGTCCCCTCGGCCACCGCGGCAGGCAACGAAGTCAATAGTAAACCCTAATTCAGCCGCGCGAAGCTTTGTGTACTCACGCAGAGCCGCTCCCTGCCACAAACCTGGACTGTGTTTTAAACAAGTTTGTAAACCTCCCCCCCCCCCCCTTTTTTTAACGTCTGATGATGCCAAGAAAAGGCGAAACGCGTCATGTTTAAATAAATGAAACGTCAAGTTTATGCAACCAAGACTGTTTTTGGCCCACTTTAGGTTACGGTAGTAACACTAAAAGTGGGCCTTTGCGATCGTCTTTTGACAGCTCGAAATTTAAATGAAAATAACGACTTAACCATTAATCTGACACGAAAACTGAATTATCGAATTTGTAGAGCAGACAATTCTCTGCAACTTTGCTTTCTTATGTTTTTTTCATATCTCGTATCGTTTCAGAGACATTTGCAAAAATAACGGCGATTTTGGAATGTATATATGTCTGTCTGTCTGTCCGTCCGTCTGTCTGTCCGTAACGTGTTCCCTGTTTTTAAGACGAACCGTTCAAGCGATCAAATTTTACAGATATAATTGTAGGCCGTCAGAGACCAGAACCTCCTTTTTTCAAAGTTTTCTGACAAAAAATACGGTAGTAATACAAAAAAACCGTTTGTAATGTAATTGCAAACGAACCGTTCATCTGACGCGAAAATTGAATAACCTAATTGGTAGAGGGGAACATTCGCTACAACTTTGTTCCCCTATGTTTTTTTTTATATCTCGTATAGTTTGAGAGATATTTGCAAAAATAACGGAGTTTTGACATCCTCCATTGAATTAACGAAAACCAGCCGTTCGCAGATGTCACGTGACATTCCTCGCCCAGAAAAGTCTCAGGCATACGCCATCTTGCGTTTTGTATTTGATGATTTTCTATTGTAACTTACACGTTGTCATTTCAAAGCAATGGCGCACTGAAGAATTAACAAAAACACTTCGTTCTTCGGACGATAAATGATAATCTAATGTCTACAAATGCCATATCAGCATCAGTTAAAGTTGTGTATTATGAAACGAAAGTGGAGTTTATTTGATGTTGAATATATGTAACCGTAATGAGATTGTTGCATTCTTTGCACTGAGCGCGCCAAGGAGGTCAGAATCTTAACGCCACAGAAGTGATAGAGGTTTGAGGATCCAATAACATTTGCGGTGACGAGTAAGTATTCATTGCATTCTGATTTGACAGTAATACTTTATCTAAAAAAATACGAGAGTGGTCATCTGCATTAACTGTGGCTGTGCAAGCATTTTAATCAGATAAATTTTATTGCTAAATTAATACTTATTATTTGTTTCACTGTTTTTCATCAGTAACTTACAGTTTTCATTTTCACGGCATATAGGTACTTTTGAACTTTTGAACTTGAACTTTCAAAGACTTGGTGGTACAAATGTTCTTATAAATACTTAATGATGTGGAATCTCTAGAAAGAACTTTTGTATGTATTCAACATAAAAATCGTCTCTTCAGTATTGAATTCACAAAAATTATACAGCGTGGTTTTGTCATTATGGAAAAATATCTTGTTCTGCAACTTACTGTGAACTACCACAGCTGACAATTTCAGTTGTTGTAAAGCATTTGGGTTTCCTCGAGACTTGTAAGCCATATTTTCGAATGAGGTCTTGTGTTAATAAATCACGGTTCACCTAGATGGAAGGTTCCTATTTGTTCACAACAGGACAATATATTAAATAATTTCTGATATATTTTAAATAAATGAAAGTTAACAGCGCAAAAGCTACAAAGTGCTTTAATCTAAAAACATATTTCCTTGGTTTCGCTGACTTCAATCGACAGTAAAGCCCGTTCTACACGGGAAGTGAGAGCTTACAAGATTACCCATGATGCATTGGTTACGCCTGCCGCGTACCGTGTAGACGAGTCGACTTGCACAAGATGCACGCATACGATCGTTAGTAGAAAGAATAGGATGATCCTATTCTGACGGATATGGAAGTGCTTCGCGCATGCGCAGACGACCGAGTGGAGAACCAAGCTGACGAACGGAGCCAAGTCGCGAATATATTTGAGAATTGTGTACTTGTCTCCGGCTCAGCGAAACATAGTTGTTCGACTAATATACACACAGGCTATCTCAAGAACAGTCGTAAATATTGTAGGAGGTGTTACTATAGACATGTGTGTAATTTTATTGAGAACAAAGACATAGCTGTTAACATGTAATCAAAACAAATAGAGCAAATGAAATTGAAGACATTTCCACTGATTTTTCCCTCGGTTCTTGGTAGAACAACATATACTGATTTCAAAGTACAATTTTGTTGTGTTCAAGTTCACTTCTTATTAGTTACCCTTTTTTTGGCTTACAAGGTCATCTACAGACTTTAAAGTCGAAAAGCAGTTATTTAAATAAAAGTCAATATGATGATTTTCCAAGAGCCGACGAAAATATCAGTCAAAATACTCAAATTTTCATTTCCTTTACATTCAAGCGCTCGATAATGGCAAAATGCTGAAATAGCTGTAGAGGTAAATAATAAACTATAAGCAGTGATTCTGGACCTTTATTACAATGTCCATCAACGACATTTACCGCACTGCAGGCTCAACAATCTGGAAGTTAAAACGCTTTAAGTTTGTTTGCGTTACATACTAAGACCTAAAAAAAAATAAAGCAGTCAGCAATCCGAAGATTGGTTTGATCACCACAGTGCTTTACTAGGCACGGTCCTGTTTGGATGTGGTATGGCGTTGCCTTCCTCTGCCTTTCGAACTGACTTGCCCAGCCAATTATAGGGGGACCTACAGTTTAACGAGTGTTCCGAACCACGGGGATACTCCGTACTGTTTCACATCATCAACACTGCCAGAAGTGAAAGAAGTGGAAAGTGACGGATAAAAATTATAGGCACTGGCGAGTATCGAAACCACATCCTTTCGATTTGTAGTCCAGCACTCTGCCACTGTGTTACCGAGCCGCACCCTAAGAGCTATACCCAGTAAAAATTGAACACACATTACATGGAATTTTGTTGGAGTTCGACTTCATTACCATCTACCAAAATATTTACTATTTCTTCTTAAACTTGCTGTAGTTAAGAGGTGTAATTTTTTTTTTTTCGGTGAGCATAACTTGAAGCTTTATCCCTGTCGAAGGTCTATGTATAAACAGACTTTCATAGACACCTGATCTTGACCACGATATACATAAGCGCCTCAAATCCGCGACCTGGAATTTCTTAATCGCCTTTTATAATGCGGACGTTTACACAAGTCGACGATCTGCATGGAAACAATTAAATACGTTTTCATAGAAAGTCAAAAACATAAATAAACCTTTTAATCATTACAATAATCGTGATATATCTGACATTCTCCAAAAGTGATCTTGAGTCGCCGATTCATTTGCTGTGACAGCAAACGAAGTAGACACGTGAAGTAGACGACTCGACAAATGCGTAACGCTTCTTTGTAGTTCGACTATCTATCGCATTGAGCGCTGCAGCTGACGACTTTCTTGTGCGTGTCGCAAGTCCCGTATAGAAAGGGCTTTCAGCTATACGTAGTACGGCTGGGTAAATGATACTCGCGTTCGAACATGTTCGGGATTTCCCGATACGGCAGAGAACTCGATACAGTATAATACTGCTCGAATACTCAGATAATTAATGACTCGCGCTGCGTACCTGCAAACGATTCGCGGGAAATTTTGATGTTACCGGACTATCGCTTTGCTCAGAACTAATTTCATAGGAAGTACAAGTATATGTAAAAGAAAAGGAGGGCATAATATGGAAAACCTTTTTTTTAAATAGTGCATTCGTGAGCTGTCTGGCATCACTGCAAGATATGATTCATTGATCAACAAAATATCTGCTACTATAACAGAACTAATGCAACACGTTACTGAAGGCTAACATTCAAAGAATAAAAATGAGAATCCTTCATAAGTATAAATTACATTTAATGTGATTATAAGAGATACGATGCAAATGGCCATTCCATTCCCTGTTCATGCGGTACAATAACAGAGAAATGTGTTACCACCTTTTAATCGCTTTCAAAATAAGATGAAAAGAGATGAAATAGGGAAAACATTACAAATGTAATATCCAATAACGGAAATAAGACATATAAAATAAGTTGTAATTGCGACCTCGGAATAAACGTTGCACGAGCTGCTAGTTGATTGGTTGACGATTCATAACCATTTTCCAAATACGAAACAGTTGGTATCTTTAGCTAGTGGAATCGTTGGAAATGGCCAAATTAATTGTCACAGAGCCTATGAAATTGGATTAAAATCAATGGTTAAGATAACTGGTTTGAACTTTAACGAGATACAATTTAAACGTGCAGATAAGGTTTTATCGCTTTCAGTTGTTAACAAATCTGTCACGATTACCAATTGCAAAGTTGCTGTAGACCCGTTACTACTCTTCCAGAGATTAGCTGCAGGCAAAAAGTTTGAAAGTAATCTTCAAGAATATCTTAAATACGAACTAAGTCCGTATCCAACATCTTTATTTGATAATAATGGCATGAGGAAAACTACGAAAGCGACATCATATGACAAAATGAGACCTATCGATATCGATCTTGATGAAAGTAATGTAACGTATATTATCGATGGTGGATTTCTTCTGCATTGCGTCATATGGAGCAATGACGATACTTTCACCGTTGTTTCAAATAAATATATAAAGTATTTACAAACACATTGCGGCTCAAGAAAGGTTGTTATATTTGACGGATACTCGGAATACAGTAAAAATACTAAAGCAATGGAACACCTAAGAAGAACTTCTGTTCTTTCAGAATCGTATGAAGTTTGCTTTGAGGAAACAACGATTGTGCCAAGAGAAATTTTTATCAAATTTTTATCTTAGATCGGGGCACTAGAATTTTAAATCGCGATTACTATAGTTTAGTTATAGCCTATATTCGTCACTATTTTTACACAATATCTTCCTTATACCGCACAGCACATAAAAGATTTATGAATACCGTCGTAGAGATAGTATCTCATGACATTGCTAGATCGCGTAGTGATCGAATATTCGAACATTTCCCGAGATTTCCCGAACGCTGACGTAAATTGTTCGAACAGTTCGAATCATATTTAAACCCAGCTCTAATACATAGTAGCGGCATGTCCCTTTATTTTAGTCTCTTTGTGTATGCGCTCTCTGTCAGAGATAGCGTCTTGATTGTTATGTGATAAGTTTGGAGCAGTGCAATGGAGCAGTGGGTGAATCGTGTAGTTAGGTCAATCACGAGTTTGACTTGTACTTTTTTAATCACCTGATTATACACAAACATCTTCGTTATTTGATTCATATTGCAGTACTCGAAATCCTGCACTTGCATATTAATGGAGTTACAACATTTGCGGTATTACTTGCATATTAATGGAGTTACAACATTTGCGGTATTACGGGAGCAGCATCACAAGTGCGGAGTCAATTGTACATACATTCATTTCATTCAAACAAATAGTAAACCAGGAAAGTATCTTTTTTTTTTTTTCACTATTAGGTAAATGTTTCATGCGTATTATGACTATACAGATTTGTTCCACTTAAATTAATTAGTGTTTGCTCTGATTGAATTGCCGAAGTTAAGCAAAATATGTCTGATAATTCAGCCTTCAAATAGTTCATATTATACGCAGACTACTATAACCGACGAGAGTAGTATTATCCAGAAGAACAATGGATGGGAAATTGAATGTAGAAAACGTTTATATATCTCGAGTACAGTTCTTCGTTGCATTTTTAATATTCGCTAAATCATCTGGTCTTTATGTACCAAAAGGATAAATAAAAATGGCATAAATGCTCTGAGTTTGCTGTAAATTGTTTCCTTAGAGAATCTTTTCCCTCATTCCTGTTATTTCACAGCAACACACTGCAGGGTAATGATTTGATTGATGCATTTTCTCAGAACGTGTATGTTTGCAATAATCCATAAGTTTCCTTTCCTATTTCTCTGATTTAAATTTGAGACATACGTAGTTTGTATAATTTACTAGACACATCTCGTGGTTTGTTTGGAAATTAATCACACGACTTGTGTGATGACACCTTAATCTTTAATGATATTACGCTAGTGTGTTCTGAGTCGTACATTCATTCTATTTCCATGATCAATTTCGGTTTGCTAATTTTTCTCACATGTTGCTCTGCATAAAGTTCACAACAATCTGGAAAATCTGCTATTGCAGTTCACGGATCCTCAACAGTCCTCATAGACCAATATGTGATACGCGATAAGTGCAAAACATACGCCTTACACGGACATAGATCACTAGCGCCGTAATCTTAGACAGTGATCGAAAAACAAATCGCGTATCACATCATATTTTCGCAAATATGTCCCATCCTGTTGGATATGTACCGCTGATTAGCGCAAGGAAAATTTCCCACTTTCGCCCTTTACAGGGTCTCTTTAAAGAGACTCATTTCAGTTTTTCATATGACCAGGACAGTGGTGGAACATTTTCAAAACATACCGCGGCTGCAATTTATGTTTGCTTCAAATTAGGAAGGGAGAAACTTTGGGGTTGAAACTTCCGTCGATATCATGGTCATAAGAGACGAGTCCCCACATAAAATACTTTTTATTTTTTTATTGCTGACCCTTTATTCTGTAATTTTGCTCTCAAGCAACATGTATACTACACATGGTGTGCTGCAACATGTATCAAGGTTCGTCGTTAGATGGACACTGCTGCTGGCAACCAGCACTCAAGCTTTCATAGCAGTGATGTTCCATTGTCTTTTGATAAGAATAGGAATAGGCTGAGTCATTAGCAGACACTGCAAGCATACGTGTCTGATGTACTAGTTTCTTTCAGTCACTGCCTTGTTATTATCCAAGGAAAACGGCAAGTCTTGAATGTGTCGTATTACGCAGAAGTATTAGCGACTTCTTATACATTGAAAAGGAGCCAGCCGCATTGGCCGAGCGGTCTGCGGTGCGCCAGTCACAGTCTGCACAGCCGCTAAGAACGGGGGTTCGAATCCCCCCTCGGTCATGGATGTTTGTGTCGTCTTTAGTATAACGTAGTTCATAAGTAGTTTGTAAGTTTAGGTACTGATGACCCCGCAGTTAAGTCCCTTAAGCTTACCAAAAATTTGAACATTTTGAAAAGGAATTCATGTTTACGGGGAATAGGAGGCCTCTCAGCGCATCGTGGTATGGGCAGCTAGTCCAGAAGAAACAGAAGGAAGCCGCATTTCCTGAACGAGTCAAAGACGTAAGATATGACTCTTCTGGACACTTTTCAGAATACAGCCCAGGAAGAAAATGTATTGTCTTCGTGGGTACTCGACTGTAAAACGTGGGAATTCTGTCATTATTCTGGGCTTTGTAACAAAAACGGTTTGTTTTCTGACATCGCATGAAGTGGTGGGAATACAATTGTTACAGCCACAGAAACAAAATTGCAGAACTTTATGCTGCAGCCCCCATACGCCTATTTTGGCCAAGGTAACTTATAGGCAAGAAACTACATTTTGGAAAACTATCGTGAGACAACGGTAACAGGTCCATACACGTCCAATTAAAAACTCCGTCCCACACCGGGTTCCAGGCCCCAACGGGTCCCGACCGGCCGCCGAGTCGTCCTCCGCCTGGCGGTGGTCAGCGCCCCGCACTCCCGGCCGTTGTGTAGGTTTTTAAAACCCGAGTCGCTACTTCTCAACCTACTGGCTCCTCAGCTGAACTCACAAACTTCTAAATCAGACCCGTACATAGCCCAGTAGGCAGATTCTTACAGCGTATAGTAACACGTCTCTTGTTAGCAGCACTCGGCAGAACCGGACGGTTACCAATCACTTCGGTGATCTAACGAGAATCAGTGTATTAACCGTGCCACCTGTAATTTAGGTAATTTAATATTTTTTCTTTGTCGGATTTTCGTGAATGCGAAATAAAGTATTAAGGATGAGAAATGAAAACGGTCGTGTGCTTTGATATAAACTCTCCACTATTTCCGTGGAATGTTTAGAGGAATTACGGGTAACCAAAATCTCGATAGTCAGAAGTGTATTTGAACCACTGTCCTCTCAAATTCGAGTTCGGTGTTGTGTGAATACGCTACCTCGCTCAGTGTCGAATGCTTATTCATACAAGTACCGAGTGACAGATTGCCAGATAGGGAAAAAAAACCGAGATGGTAAGAAGAATCTCACCTGTTACAGAAAGCAGTAGTTTGCCCTTGCAAGATATAAAAGGATCGACGCAGATAAATTTGCAAACATCCATAAATTGTGTTCGTTTACAACAAAGGAATACAGCAAGGGACGCTTCTTTGTTTCAATAGTTGTATGTAATGCTGCGTTTCGTGATAATCTCATGATATCTAGTTTGATGCTTCCTTTGTCATTACATTTTTACATCTACATCAATACTCTGCAATTCATATTGAAGTGATTCTTGAGTTTCTCCCGGCGTATTTGATAGTCAAAATATCCACGGGTGTACTGCCGGTCTATAGTGTCATATTGAAGAGCATTACAGAGCTTAGGCAATATTACTCTACAGCTCCATTCACTAATAGAGCATGGAGAAAAAGAAATAGTTAAATGTTTTCGGATTCCTTCTGATTTCACTTGTTTTTTAACAACGATCATGTCTCCCTATGTAGCTGGAGGTTGTTTCCACTGCGGCCTGCCAACACACGACATGATATTCATGGATTACTCCATGCAGCCGCCAAAAGATAAAGCTCATATAAACGTGAAACAGATAGACCGTGAGGCTCTAACAGCCGGCTGCCCAGAAATCTCAGGACATCAAATAACCAGATAACCCACAATCGATGGATAAATTTTTAAACGTAAGAATAAACTTATACCCCTATATACCTATACCCCTATATGACAAGCATGCAATCGTGCAATCGGTATAAGAAAACCCCTGCTACACGGCTGACTAAGGAATTACGTTAAATGATGACTAATAGGAATGCTGTCCATAGAATATTCAAGGCAAGCTCGAAACCCAAACATTACGAAGAATACAGACAAGCTAAAACAATGCATATAATGCTGTAGCGTAAAGTCTGCGACACACGCCAGACGTACGAGAACGATCGTGTAGAAGGCAGTGATCGACCGAAAGCCAATAGCAAGCAGGCGTCGCGTATCCTGGAGGGAGTAACCAAAGATGCGCGCCCTCTACAAGCGGCTATATCTAGGCCGACATACGTCTGGACGCCCGTCAGTTACTAGTCAGCTACGAAGTCAGAACGCGGCTACGAACTTAGCAGTAACTAGGTCACAGTGCAGCTAGTATCATACGGACGACGTCGCGAGAAGCAAGAAGAGAGACACATGATCTAAAGTTCAGTATTATACTTTTCAGTCAATAAATATCTTGTGATTCTTGAGTTTCTCCCGGCGTATTTGATAATCAAGCTTGATAAGCTTGGGAACCAGCGATTGGGTTAATTAAGAGTAAATCTAGCAAACGTAACGTAGTGACGACCACGGCGGACAGAGCCCTCACATCGACGTCATCTCAGACGCAGTCGCAATCGGTTCCATTGCGCGCTCGCGCCGCGGGACGTGGACCATGGAGGTTCGCTCCGCAGGCAGAGGGTATTTAAATAGCCCGCTACCGGACTAGAACCCCTACGGTGCTCCGTGCTGGGCATACGCGGCGCCAACACGGCTGCGCCGCCTGCAGCTCATACAGAACAAGGTACTACGCATCATTAGCAACGCTCCACGATACACACGCACCGTGGACCTTCACAATGAATACCGCCTAGAGCGCCTCTCGGTGGTATTCAAGAAACTCGCCACACGACTATACAGAAACTCGAGACACTCGAACAACCCCTTCATCCTACGCTTGGGGAACTACGATCACAACCATAGGTGGAAACATAATCGCCCAAAAACACTTCTCCTCAGAGACTAACCACCTACGGCCGTAGGGAACACCAACTCACAAACACGATCAACATGGCAAACCACTGCAAAACAGCAATCTGACTGGCAATGCCAGCTGAGCCCACAGCCGACCTACAGGCAAAGCAGGGAAACCATATTCATCGCACTAAACACAAACAAACCTAAACAGTCCCGCACACTTAGCCAGTTCTATGACCTAACTGCCTAACTACCTTGACAGACTTGGCTATGTTATAGGTATTCTGCCACAGCCGATGTTAACGGGTAAACTGCCGCAGCCGACCCAGGAGGCATCATTGGAGCTCAGCTGCAGCAGAACCTCGCATCAAAACGGACTGATTCTTTATGACGAACCTAGCAAAGTTAATGGTACTGAGAAAATACCCATCACTAACATTACCAACCCTTGCATGATCTGTCGCAGATAGCATACCGCTACTGCCCTTCATACCTACCCCACTGTCGCAGAGGTTTTTTTCCCTTGGCTCTTGCCTTGGCACTTTTTTTCCTCTGCCCTTACATACCTTTACCCTTCGTATACCTTTCGACCAATTCTATCTCCAGATGCACCGCATTAATGGGTGATCGCGCCCACACGTACGGATAACATCGCGGTTCCCACATCCCGTGTTCCACCTTAGCAAACTAACTTAATTACGGAGGTGACAGTAGAACTTTTGTGATGGTCACCACGTTGGTGTGGGCGTGGAGGGGCCCCATCCTTGCTAAAAAAGACTAGAACCCAGTTCCCTTCGAGCCGCCGTAGCGTGCGGATCTCCGTGCCGGCGCGTTTCCAGGCTGTCAGTTCACCTGATGATGGCGACATGTATGATCGCCGAAATATTGTGCCCGTTGGACACTATAGACCGGCAGTACACCCATGTATATGTTGATTAATAAATATCTTGTAATACTAACTATATCAATGTTTTAGAAGTCAAAGGATCCTGCTCCAAATCTTTATTGACAACCAGATCGGGACGAGCAAACAACAAAAGGCGACGAGATCACAACATTTGAAATGCCAAAATAAGGTACGCTCGCTCTTTCCTTTGCAGTAAGACGCAGTGACCCTGTGGAAGAATCTCTGTAGCTTGGGTGTCTGATGGGCTACACCATAAAACATTTCTCAGACCTCAGCTGTCGCACCACTGAACTCCAAGCGCAAATAAACAATTTCCCTGAATCATCTCCTAGCGACGTAAATAACAATAAAACATTTCACCTAAAACAGGTAACAATAAATACTACAAGAAAAGAAATAATGAGAATCTCCTCTGTAGCTATAGGCAACGACTGTATTAGCGAATCTATGGTTATAAATGTTGCAGATAGCTTATTACCTGTCTTAACAGATATATTTAATTTCTCTCTCGTGAATGGAACTTACCACACCTCTTGGAAAAGAAGCATAGTCCGACCTATCCCTAAAATAGAAAACCATAAATCACCTGGCGATTTTCGACCAATCAGCATATTGCCTGCCGTTTCCACAGCCCTCGAATACATTGTATGAGCCACATTACTGAACACTTGTAAAAATTCAGTTTATTTCACAAATATCATTCTGGCTTTCGTAAAAACGGTAGCTCAGTCACTACAGAAATTAAGGTAACTGATAGCCTGAAATTCTTTATGTACGACCGTGAAGCTAGTATATTGACACTTCTAGAGTTCATCAAAGCTTTTGATACGGTTATTTTTTATATGTTGCTGAATAAAATGCGACAACTAAAATTATCAAATAGTGTAATGAAATGGTTTGAAAGCTACTTAAAAATCGATAGATAAGTGTTGTCTATGAGAATGAAAAATCCTCCTGGGGTTTTTGTAAATATTACTTCTCTGCAGACAACCTCCCAGTCTACCAAAGTACCAGACCAGAAGATATAAGCATTGTCATTCCCCTAGATGAATGAGGATCCATCTTCAGTCGTAACATGGACGAAAAAGTCTGGGACTAAAATACCAAAATGTCGCATATAGTCTTAGTCGCCCATCAGAAATTAATAGTATCAATATTTAGTCGCAATAGCGAATTTCTTCTAGCGTCACTGTATAAGGTATGGGTGTTCTACCAAATGGTGACTTGTGAAAATTTGTGCCGGGCCGGGACTCGAAACTGGGTTTCCCGCTTTTCGCGAGTGGTCGCCTTAACCACTAGGCTACCCGAACACGACTCCAGGACCGACCCAAACTTCCATATGCCACAAAGCTGCGAGTGCTAAGGGATGAATGCAATTGACTCATACATGCAGTCAGTGTGGTATAGGGAAGTTTGGGTCGGTCCTGGAGTCGTGTTCGGGTAGCCTAGTGGTTAAGGCGACCGCTCATGAAAAGCGGGAAACCCGGATTCGAGTCCCGGCCCGGCACAAATTTTCGTATGTCACCATTTGGTAGAACACCCATACCTAATACAGCGACCTAAAAGAAATTCGCTATTGCGAGTAAAAATTGATAATATTATCATGAATGTAATTCGTCACCATACAGTAATTTAGAAATTAATAAGTTCCTAATTACGCGCCCTGCTACCTCACATTCAACTTGACTGTATCCTAATACCATATCAGAAAACAGTTAAGAATATGGCTGTCATCATCGACGAACATTTCAACTGAGCAGATGATACCGTTATGTAAGGTTATGGGACTCAGCAGCGGGGTCATCAGTCCCTAATCTTACAAACTACTTATGAACTACTTACGAACTAGGACGACACAAATATCCATGCCCGAGGGGGGATTCGAACCCCCGAGCGTAGTGGCCGTGCAGACCGTGACTGAAGCGCCTCAGTCTCCTCGGCCACCGCGGCCGGCACAGCACAAACAAGGGGGATTCGAACCCCCGACGGGGAACGGCCTCATGCATCGTAGAATAGCGTCTCAATGCGCTCGGCCGCTCCCTCGCGGCACTATATGCAATGCCGCCACTTGGCTCTTCACCCTCAAAATTTTTCGTAACATCTTTCCACATGATGTAAAATGTGAAATTAGTGCAGTCACTCGTCACTATTGTGATATGATTCAGCGTGGTACAAGTATTGAAAATACAAGACGGTTAGAGTTAACAGTCAATGAGCGTGTACGGTATATATGCAACATTCGTCCATATGACCATATTAGTGCTTCATACAACCAGTTAGAGTGTCTATGGCCAGACAAACTACGGGACTACCACACGCTTTGCCTTCTTCATCGACTGCTCAGTGAGGAACGACCCCAGGTACCTCACCTCAGAATTTAACCATCTTTCGTGCCATCATATCATTAACACAAGATCCCACTTATCTACTACACTTGCTGTGCCCGTTCATAAAACCGAAACATTTGAAACTCCTTCGCTGTCTCTGCTGTTCGTCTCTGGAACAAGCTGTCCGCTCTCTTCACACGATTCAGACTTCTGCTATGTTTAAGAAAAAGTTAAACACTTCCGTATGGCCGGCCGCGGTGGCCGAGGTGACTGAGGCGCTCCAGTCATGTTCAGCACGGCCACTACGGTCGGGGGTTCGAATCCCCCCTCGGGCATGGATATTTGTGCCGTCCTAGTTCGTAAGTAGTTCATAAGTAGTTTGTAAGTTTAGGGACTGATGACCCCGTAGTTAAGTCCCATAAGCTTAACAAACATTTGAACATTTGAACTTCCGTATGCCACCCTTTTAAACTCTCGCCATAACTTATATATACAGTCAACGTTCTCTCTGAGTGATAGTGAAACCAATGCTCTTTTCTCCGTTATTTCTCTTCATCTTCTTTCTTTCGCCATAATCCGTTCTTTGGCTGTATCCCCTTATGTATTATTACACTCACTTTTCTTTCCACTTTACACCCCTTTCTGTAAGCCCATTGCTACTACCACGTATAATACAACTCTTTTCGTTTTGTAATAGTTGTCATGTTTATTTATTTATTTATCAAATACCAACATAAACTGTGTGTGCGTCCTTTTGTTACTTGACTTATCGAAAATTTTAATTTTTGTAGATTTAGTATAACTTCTATAGTAATGGATATCTAAAATTTGTAGAAGGCCTGATTAGGTGTGAGAGAGGACCTGAAGGCCCTAATCTTGTCACGTTAAATAAATGAATAAATAAATTAAAAAATGACACAAGCATCATTATTCAGCAAGTGGACCAAATTTTCACATATAAGATACGGCACTTAAGAAATATTGGAAGTACAGAATAAAAATTATTTCAATGCCACAGTATTTGATAATAATAAAACATTATTACAATACTCATTAAGCCTACATTTATGAAAATCATACAATATTACATAGAGTCGGGGTTATTGGTGCCAACTTATTTGGAAATTCAGTTGTGGTGATCGAGTGATCTCCACACGAGACAATGAAAAGGACAACATTTTATAGGTGTAAATTTTTTCTTGGCTGTGTAACAAATCACACATCTTCCTCCTTTCATTGCTGATAGAGGCCCTTGTGGATCTTCGTCTTGTGGATTGTACCTCCTCGAAAACGCCTTCACAGCTAATAGCAGTGATAGGGTATTAGATCTAATGTTTTGTATGGGTTCATCATGGGAAGAGCCAAGTTATTCAGAAATGCTCTTCTACAGACTGGTTGATTTTGAGGATTTTTTTTTTTTTTTTTTTTTTTTTTTTTTTTTTTTTTTTTTGTAAATCATGAAGACATCTGTTGCTGCTTCGCTCAGTAATGCATAAAAAGAGAAATTTGCCATCTCCTCGTCACTCGTTGAAACACTGTATGTGTCACATAACTGATCAACCATCTCAACTCCTCCTGTCGTCATGTTATAATCTAAAATTATCGCACGCTCCGCTGAATCTTCATCCACAGCCCCATCGTCATGCATCGTTGAAAGTAATAACAGACACTTGTTCTGTTTTGCGAACATACGACGCCAGTGTTACGAAGTTTTGAAAGCCGAAAATATTAAAACCAATTTGTAGGTCTCTGTGTAGTAGAAACTTTTTAGCTATTTCTCTTTTATTCTTGCGCAGCGTACCAATAGTAGCGACCCCTTTCTGTAGGAAACGATTAATCAGTGTATCAATTATCAGTAATCAGATTTTTGTTTGACCCTTTAATTGTCTCTATCAACCTGTTGAAATCAATCGTCTTATTTGATAGTCAGAAATGCCCATCTGGTTGGTTTGCATAGTAAACTTATAAATCTAAAGTAAAGAAACATTTTGCATCACATAGGACACACATTTTAATGCCATACTTGGAAGGTTTATTGTGAATGTAGACACAAAACCACATTAGTCTAGAAATGGGTACAACTGTTCACCATTTGTTACGTACTCACTAAAGCTGCAGTAATTTCAACAATTATGTGTAAATAAATCTAACATACTTCTAATTGGCGCTAGCTTACCTGTTTTTCTGCGAGTACCTCTTGTGGTTTAATCGTCTTACCATGTAGATATCAGAATTTGTAAAAATCTTCCAGGGATCATAGACGCCGGTAAAATTTGTATTCCTCTCCCCTCTGACGCCCACAGTTCCTGCACATTTGTGTGACTTTCTTTCTGCATTCCTATAACATACAACACACCCAGCACTGCTATCGTTTTGTCTTTCATTACTTCCTTATAGTTCCAGTTTTTTGAGTAACTAGTTTCCCGTTTTCTTCTGTGTTATGTACATGCTACTTCATTAATTACCTCCTCAATCATATTATCATCTATCATGACTGAGGACCAAACAAAATTTCTTTTTATATTCCATTTTAGTGTTTCGTCGTGCTGCTTGTATGGCCCTTTTACTCAATCAAGGGTAAGAAGTGGCATGGCCATGAATATCGGATTCATTGCCAGTGAAATCTTGTTCAGAAGCCGAAATATGAATTGCATTATATTGAATAATAATTTCCTCTTTATCATCTGATGAAGAACAAGACAAAAATCACTATAATCTTAATTTGTTGTCGAAAGAATTTTTTTTTTTTCTATTTCCGTGTACGTGAAATTTAATTCATATATTTGTAAACCTACTGATCCAACTAGTAAGGTCATCAATCTTCTACTATCTTATACTAAGGACACCACAGACACTTATCCGGCGGGAACGGCCGCATAGTCCATAAAATGTTCAAATGTTTCCAAAGCTTATAGGACAACTGCTGTGTCATCAATCCCTAAACTTACAAACTACTCATGAACTATCTTATACTAAAGATAGCACAAACATCTATGCCCCTAGGGAGGATTCGAACCCCTGATGGGGGACGGCCTCGCGCATCGTAACATACCGCCTCAATGCCCTAAGCCGCTACGCCGCGGCCATAGTCCATAGCATGACTCCATTGACCACGCGGCCATTCAACGAGACCTTCATATGATATACCATGTCTATAAGACCTGAAGAGTAGATTATTTGGTAGAATAATACTCATTTACACAATTCGTAAGAAATTTATCGAGATATAAACTCCTATTTACAAACAAATTTCAATTTTTGAGCATTGTAATATGTAGGGTATATTTATGCAATACGTAATTACAAATACTGCCAAGGAAAAAAGATATAACACAAAACAGTTTAAAAAAAAACCTATTTACATGACAGACAGCACGGTGCAAATCTGTTACCAGTGACGCTCTTCCTAATATAACTTTAAATGGACATAGTTGTGCACAGTATGTCTGTAACTTCACTTTCATCATTATGCTGGTTCCTCTGAGGAATAGCAAAAGCAGAGATACGGCTTCTGCATTATTGCGGTAGCAATGAGCATTTAAAGAAAACTGGTAGCATGTTTCCTCTGGGGTTAAAATACTATGTGTCACATACACTCGACTCCAGATAATAGTAAATCTCTAACTATAAGCTCTTAGCCACGTAAAGGGCTATTTCTCAAATTGGAAGCTCTATCATTGTCAAGATCTACAATCTAAATGACTGTTTTATTTAAAAGAACTTACTTAGGAACCTCTTTTCCTTCAATCCCCATTGTAACCAATAAATGCAGGATATTTCCTATCAGAGGCGCCGACTTTTGAAAATCAGTGTGGGTGCTCTATATCACGGTTCACAAATGTTCCAAACCAACCCTCCTGAAAACCATGTTCATGCAATTTTGAATGAGCAATGCTTGATAAAAGTAAATAGGCAGTTGTCTGGCTTTTTGAAAATAGAAGTAAGAAGGAGGAGGAAGAAAAGGAAAGCATGGCTGCATTAGGACACTACATAAAGCGATCTAATTGGCCGAAGTGAATATTTCGATATAAGTAACACCCCAAAACTTCTACACGACCAATGAAATAATTTTTCACTGTACACTAATCTAACACTTTTTGTGCGAAGCTATTCTTTCCGACTAAAGCATTCGGTAGATCACCGTCACCAAAGTTTAAAGAAATCTTTGAAATATTTTGAGATTTTGAACTCTGACATCAAATTTTTTTGGTCAGTTCCAAGCAAGAGCTGTATTTTTCATCGAAACTTTCATCACTCCGAGATAACTTCATGACACCCCTGACAGTATGAATAAGATTCATGGTTTTATTAAGCCTGAGAGAAAAGCATTACAAATTTCAACTGAATCTATAATTTTAATACCAAGGGAAGTGACAAAGATAAATGAAAAACGATTAACTTTAGCATGAGCATCAGATGCTTAAAGCTGAATTCCTGAAAGAACAAAATTGAATGTTCATAAATACGTACACCTGAAAGGTCAAAAGGACCGACGTGCTTCAGGATGAATAAACCTAACATAGTGGGTAAAACACGGACACTCATTAGGACTCGCTTGGGGACTTGCGTACAAAACTGATCATTTCTTTCACGTATGAAATATCGTCTCTCGCTATGGTCACGTTTTGCATTGCCTCTTCAGTCATAAGGTAGGTTTTTCATTATTCCGATTTTTTTTTTAATATATACAATTTTATTTTCCACCTCAATTTTATGTGGGTGTTCAGCACCACCAAAATATTCTTGGGGGTTTCACGAGCCTCGGAGCACCCACGGGGTCGGAGCCCCTGCTTCCTATACCAAAACGAGAAATTATACTCTGTATTTGTGTGTCTGACTTCGGTGTTAAAATGAATCCTTGAATGCTCTCCGAGTTAACGAATAACGGAGTATAATAATTTGTTTTGCATTTCACGGCGTTAGTAATTATTTCAGCTTTCAGGAACATGTGAAAAAATTAGCCTTGACAGCTAAAAAAGGACGGCAGCAAGTAAATTGATACTGCGAGCGGAAATTTCCGAGGCACCTCCCATTCATCGACGCTAGCAAAAGTTTTAATGATAAGCTAGGCTCCATTTTTCAGCCGCTTTTTCCTCATAAAAGGGAATAATTTGTTATTTCTCGAGCTGTGAGCCGGAGTTATGGATAGTAGTCGTCCGAGAAAGGGAGGAGCCTACCCCTGTCCTTCTCCGGCGGTGTCTGAAAGGTTAAACTTGCTCGTAAAGAGAAATATTAACGACACGGTGTCACGGGAGAGGCGGCTGGCCGCCTGCTTCTTAGCGCGAGGCTACCGCGGGAGAAATGTCTTCATCCGATTTAATGGTCACCGCAAGCATTCTTCTCACTTTTACCCCTCCTTAGCACTTTCTAGCTCTCTTTCTCTCTATATATACACCTCGTCCCTCCGCTCCTCTATTTTTCTCACTCTCCCACCCCAATCTTTTTCTCTCTAGTTCTCGCCCATTCTTTTTCCCTCACTTCCGGGTTCCCTCCACGGGACCCTACGCCGAATTTATTCCGCCGCCTCCCTCCCCTCTTCAGCACCCCCTTACCACCCCGTCCCCTCCCTTTCCTCGGCTGTACCCCTGAGAGCCACATCTCATAGTCGAGTTTCGCGGGCGATGCAAAACTCCTAAATGGTCTTTTCGCCTTTGGCGGATCCCGGGCCCTGGTGTGAATACGCAGACAACAGCCTGCCAAATGGAATATTTATGGATGAGGCTCGGAAGGGGGCCGCGATGGGCTTCTTCGGAAAGGCGGCGCCGCGAGACGGCGAATTTGCAAGTTACAACAATCGCGGCGGTGATTCATATTCATGTCCATCTGGGACGGCGGTATTCAATATTCGTCCCCTTTTCTCCGCGGGTTTCGGGCGCTCTGCCTACCGGGAGAAGTGCGTGCTCGCACACCGTTCCGGCGACCTGAACAAAAATATCTGCGTTGTGTTCGTCTGCGAACCTCAAGAGGACCCACTTCAACACTCTTCAGGGTGCATCCATTAAGGCATCGCTGTTTGGGAAAGTAATAGACTTAAATGTAAGTTCGGCGTAATGTAAGGGTGTAGCAGTTTCTATTACAGTTTCTACAACGTTCATTCAAGTTTCAACAATCCCATTTTTTCCCACATTTACAGCTACAGATAAAATATGTGGTTTGTTTTAAAACAAGCGTAAGCTCATTGTGAATTCGTGATAATGATGGAAGGAGTGGTATGTAGAACTAGCGGTGGCGGAGACAGCTAGGGCTCTTATTGGAACTTCAAACGACGAAAATCTCATTTCAAGAACAGCGAATAACTACTCGTTTTTTTTCCATTTGCATGATGTGTATAATGTTAAGTAGGTTTATTAGTTCAGAATAAATTGTTAAATTTTGCGAAGTAGACTGTTATTTTCATCTTTTAAAACCTTATCAGTTCCCTGTTTTTCCAAATAAGGAGCCGGTCGCGGTGGCTGAGGAGACTAAGGCGCTTCAGTCACGGTCTGCACGGCCACTACGGTCGGGGGTTCGAATCCTTCCCTCGAGCATGGATATTTGTGCCGTCCTAGTTCGTAAGTAGTTCATAAGTAGTTTGTAAGTTTAGGGACTGATGACCCCGTAGATAAGTCCCATAGACAATACAAACATTTGAACATTTTTTTCCAAATAAGGAAAACATGTTATTCAAACTGATGAACAGTAATCCATTCAAAAGTGTAAAATCATGTTTTATACCTCCTTAACGTTATTAGCACGCAAATGGAGTTATACGCTGTTCTTGTAATAGGGTCTTCGTCGTTTGATGTTTCAATAACAGCCCTAGCTGCCTCCACCACCGCTAATTCTAATTAAATGTTTGTATAGCTTATGGGACTTAACTACGGGGTCATCAGTCCCTAAACTTGCAAACTACTTATGAACCTAGCTAACTCTAAGGACGGCACAAATATCCATGCCCGAGGGGGGATTCGAACCCCCGACCGTAGTGGCCGTGCAGACCGTGACTGACGCGCCGCAGTCGCCTCGGCCACCGCGGCCGGCCGCTAGTTCTACATGCAATACAGTGCTTCCATCGTTATCACGAATTCACAATGCATGTGTGCGTGCTTTGAAAACAAACCACATGCTTTTAGCTGTAGCTACACTTGAGGGAAAAAATGGAATTGTTGAAACTTGAATGCACGTTGTATAAACTGTTATCAAACCTCCCTTGAGTCAATTACTTCTCCAAACAGCGAACTAGACTGTTATTTTCATCTTTTAAAGGATTACTGTTCACTAAAAAATATAAATTGTGTCTGTAATTTGTTCAAAGATTACTTACAAATTATCCAATACCACAGACATAAATTACTAGACCCGCACACTTGCCTCTGTCACTGAAGCCTGACGCCACCATCTTGTTTTACGTCGCGTCAAAAAGTTTCCGTACGGTACTACTATCATTTTCTGACTCGATATGACCTTGTAAGCTATACTATATGGTTTGAAAATCAGTTTCGTTTGAGCTAATATTTCCGCACTAGTTGAATTTAGTACATACAGAGTCGAATCATATTTTCAGAAGAACGTGTTACGTACGGTTACATTTTACTTACCGTCCTGCGGCCTCGCGTGTTTATATTGCCAATCGTGTGAAGTTGGCATTATACAGTCGCCTGACAACGCACATGTTTGTCATGAAATATCCGGTTTAAGAGCGCAATTACTTTTACTGACTGAATGAGTATAGATACTGGAGCATGTCAACCATAGAACTGGAACAGCATTATTTATTTACTTCATCGTCTGTACGAAATACTAATCAAGTCACTGAGTGTGGATTTCTAAGAACATTAACATCTTCGAAAAGAGTCACTACTGTTTCGTTGGTGTTGCCAACATGATCATGCAAGGCTACGTGGTTGATACAGTAGGTAAAATACTACCCTTACGACCGGTCGCGGTGGCCGAGGGGACTGAGGCGCTCCAGTCACAGTCTGCACGGCCACTACGGTCGGGGGTTCGAATCCCCCTCGGGCATGGATATTTGTGCCGTCCTTAGGATTAGCTAGTTCATAAGTAGTTTGTAAGTTTAGGGACTGATAACCCCGAAGTTAAGTCCCATAAGCTATACAAACATTTGAACATTTGAACCACCGTTATGTACTGTGAAAGTCGACTGTAGTTATCTGATAAACGCTCATAAGAATAAAGATACGTCTTATCCACGACAAATAGCAGATTTATAACGATCATACTATTAAAAGAAAAGATTAAGTTGATCGTAACTGGTTTCAGGAAAAAAAAAGCAATGATAAACAACAATTTTATAATTACCACACTAATGAACGAAAATAGGAAGTTGAATGAAATTGGTAAGAGATTAATAATAACAGCAAATCGACGCAACTAATTACTGTGTGTCAAATTTATTACAGCTGAAAAAATTACAGCGATAAACAACACACGAGCGATATACAACACCGTAGTTGCGTCAGTTCATCTGTATTTTTACGCCATTTTCCTATAACAGCATACGCAACTGCTCACATGTTTACATTATAGAAATATGGCGGCGAAACTTCACTGACACCAATGATACTGTATATGTCTGTGTCCAAGACATCGAAGAACAATATCTCTAATAAAGAGAAGACAATATACATGGATCATTCTTTCGTCAAACAGCCGTGTGCTCATTTTCTTGCTCTGAATGAGATTTATTAGACTCTGTAAGTTCCTGTACCTATAAATTTCATATTAAAGAAGTTAAAGCCAAAAAGCGTACAACATTTCTTGATCATTCCTTTACCAAAAAATGAATTTTTCATTAATGTGCATTCATAGAATTGTATTTCAGGAAACGACAATACCATTATCGTATAAGGCATGCTTAATTGTTGTAGGACGAAATAATTAAACTTTTTTGTTTGATTTCAATTACTATCTTTATGTTGTGTTATGGTCTTCAGTCCGTAGACTGGTTTGATGCAGCTCTCCACACTACTCTATTCTGAGCAAGCGTTTTCATCTCCTCATAAGAACGGCAACCCACATCCACTTGAATCTGCTTACTATACGCGTCTCTTGGTCTCCCTCTGCTATTTTTACCCCACACACTTCCCTCCAATGCTAAATTTACGATTCCTCGATGTCTAAGAAAGTGTCCTACCAAGCGATCCCTTTTTTTGGTCAGGGTATGCCAAAAATTCCTTTTCTCACCAATTCTGTTCAGTACCTCTTCATTGGTTATGCGATCTACCCACCTAATCTTCAGCATTCTTCTGTAGCACCACATTTCAAAAACCTCTATTCTCTTCCTGTCCGCACTGCTTATCGTCCATGTTTCACTCCCGTACAAGGTAACACTCCACACAAATGCCTTCTGAAAAGACTTTCTTACACTTAAATTAATATTCGATGTTAGCAAATTTCTCATTTTCAAAAATGCTTTTCTTTCCATTGCCATTCTGCGTTTTATATCCTCTGTACTGCGACCATCGCATGTTATTTTACTACCCAAGTAACAAAACTCATCTACCACCTTCATTGTTTCGTTACCTAATCGAATTCCTTCAGCATCGCCTGATTTTCGAAGACCGCATTCCATTATTTTTGTTTAGCTCTTGTTAATGTTCATTTTATACGCTCTCTTCAACACACTGTCCATTCCATTCAACTGCTCTTCCAGGTCCTTTGCTGTCTCTGACAGAATTACAATGTCAACAGCAAAGCGCAATGTTTTTATTTCTTCCCCCTGAACTTTAATCCCTATTCCAAATTTTTCCTTGCTTTCCTTCACCGCCTGCTCGATGTACAAATTGAATAACACCGGAGAAAGACTGCAAACCTGTCTTACTCCCTTCCCAACTGATGCTTCCCTTTCATGCGCTTCGAGTCTAATAACTGCTGTCTGGCTTTTGTCCAAGTTGTAAATAACTCTCCTTTCCCTGTATTTTACCCCTGCTGACTTCAGAATTTGAAAGAGTGTATTCCAGTCAACATTGTCAACCGCTTTCTCCAAATCTACAAAAGCTAAAAATGTAGGTTTGCCTTTTCTTAATCTATCTTCTAAGATAAGACGTAAAGTGAGTATTGCCTCCCGGGTTCTTACGTTCCTCCTAAACCCAAACTGATCTTCCCCAAGGTGAGCTTCTACCAACTTTTCCATTCTCCTGTAGATAATTCGTGTTAAAATTTTGCAACCATGACTTATCAAACCGATGGTTCTGTAATTTTCAGACCTTTCTGCTCCCGATTTCTTTGGAATGGGGATTATTACATTTTTCTTAAAGTCTGAGGGCATTTCGCCTGTCTCATACATCCTACACACCAGTTCAAATAGTTTTGTCATGGCTGGCTCTCCCAGAGAATTTAGTAGCTCTGAGCCGGCCGCGGTGGCCGAGGGGACTGAGGCGCTTCAGTCACGGTCTGCACGGCCACTACGGTCGGGGGTTCGAATCCCCCCTCGGGCATGGATATTTGTGCCGTCTTTAGGATAAGCTAGTTGATAAGTAGTTTGTAAGTTTAGGGACGGATGACCCCGTAGGTAAGTCCCATAAACTATACAAACATTTAGTAGCTCTGAGGGTATGTCATCTACTCCTGGGGCCTTGTTCTGACCTAGGTCATTCAGGGCTCTGTCAAATTCATCTCTCAGTATAGAATCTTCTATTTCATCTTGATCTATTTCCTCTTCCCTTCCTACAACATCGTCTCTAAGTTCATTTCCTTTGTAGAGCTGCTCTATGTACTCTTTCCACCTTTCAGCTTTCCCTTCTTTGCTGAGAACTGGTTTCCCATCTGAGTTCTTGATATTCGTGGAGTTGCTTTTCTTGTCTCCAAATGTCTCTTTTATTTTCCTGTAGGCGGTATCTACTTTTCCCCTTCTTATACATTCTTCCACAGATTTGCTTTTGGCTTCTAGGCACTCCTGCTTAGCCATTTTGCACTTCATGTCAATCTCATTTCTTAGTCGTCTAAACTCCATTTTGCCTGTTTCATTTACTGCATTCTTATATTTTCTCCTTTCATCAATTAAATTTAGTATTTCCTGTGATATCCAAGGATTTTTTGTAGGTCTTGCCTTTCTACCTATTTTGTCCTCTGCTGCCTTCACTATTTCATCTCCCAATGTTACTCATTCCTCTTCTACTGTTTTATTTCCCCCCGTTTCTGTTAATTTATGCCTAAATCTCCCTCTGAAATTCTCCAGAACTTCACGTTCCTTCAATTTATCTAGGTCCCATCTCCTTATTTTCCTACCTTTCTGCAATTTTTCAGTTTCAGCCCCCAGTTTATGACTAACAAGTTATGGTCAGAGTCTATATCTGTCCTTGGGTATGTCTTACAGTTTATAACCTGGTTCCGGAATCTATGTTTTACCATTATAAAATCTATCTGATACCTTCCGGTATCTCCTGGTCTCTTCCACGTATACAACCTTCTTTTCTGATTCTTAAACCACGTGTTTGTTATGATTAAATCATGTTCCGTGCAAAATTCTACCAGGCGACTTCCTCTTTCATTCCTCCTGCCCAGTCCATATTCACCTACTATAATTCCTTCTCTTCCTTTTCCTACTATCGAACTCCAGCCTCCCATCACAATTAAGTTTTCCTCTTCCTTATTTGTTTGAATAATTTCCTTTAGCTCCTCATATATTTCTTCGATCTCCTCATCATCGGCAGAGCTAGTTGGCATATAAACCTGTACTACTGTGGTCGATGTTGGCTTCATATCTATCTTAACAATGATAATTCGATCACTGTGCTGGTCATAGTAGTTTACCCGCATTCCTATTTTCTTATTCATTATTAGTCCTACTCCTGTGATACCCCCAACTGATTTCGTACTTATAATCCTGTACTCACCTGACCAGAAATCCTGTTCATCCTGCCACCGAACTTCACTAATCCCCACTATATCTAACTTCAACCTATCCATTTCCCTTTTTAAATTTTCTAACTTCCTATTCGATTAAGGGATCTGACATTCCACGCTCCGATCCGTAGAATGGCAGTGTTGTCTTTCCTGATGATCACATCCTCCTGAGTAGTCCCCGCCCGGAGATCCGAATGGGGGACTATTTTACCTCCGGAATATTTTATCCGAGAGGATGCCATCATCATAAGTTCATACAGTAGAGCTGCATGTCCTTGGGAAAGGTAACGGCTGTAGTTTCCCCTTGCTTTCAGCCGTTCGCAGTAGCTGTGTGGCAAAGCCACATTAGCTGATGTTACAAGGCCAGCTCAGTCAATCATCCAGACTGTTGCCCCTGTAACTACTGAAAATGCTGCTGCCCTTCTTCAGGAACCACACGTTTGTCTGGCCTCTCCACAGATACCCCTCCACTGTGGTTGCACCTACGGTATGGCTATCTGCATCGTTGAGGCACGCAAGCCACCTCACCTCGGCAATGTCTGTGGTTCATGGGGGTGGCTGCTGTCTTTAACCGAGCGAAATAACGTCTCCGAGATATTTGGAATATAATTGAACTCAAGCTAGCCGGAATATTTTCGTTTAACACGAAGTTTTGCCTCTGATGATTATGCATAAGCGTTTGTGTGATAAACGTCAACTAGCGACGATGGAGAAAATTTGGTAAAAATTACCAGCACTCGTAAATGAACTTTATTTCAGGGATGATGAACGGAATTCAACGCTGCATCACAACGTTGAAATTTTTCTTCTGATTACGGGGAATAAGTTTGCAATAAAACAGTCATCATACATTCTTGCTCGGCACTTATCTTCCGCAAATTTGAATTAAAAAAGGAAAAATATTTTTCACATTTATTCATCTTTATTTAAAAGTTCTTGACACTGTACCTCACAAGTCTCTCATTATCAAAATGCGTGATTATGGAATATTGCCACAGTTGTGTGATGTGATTAGCAGTTTCCTGTTAGAAAGGACACAGTACGTTGTAATTGACGGAAAGTTATCGAACTGTTCTTAGGAAGTTCCTGGCTGCACAAGAAAATAAATCTGCCGACCTAGAAATTAAACTGTCTGCGGCCACCGATGAACTTGAACAACATCAAGGAAGGAACAGCTTGCGCTTGTTCGGGGTGGTTGGAAACGACCGGGAAAACAACGACGAGCTGGTCGTTAGCATCGCTCGTGGCAAACTCAGGGTGCAGATTGACGTGGTCGACATGAATAGAAACCGCCGTGTAGGGCGCAGCATGCCGAGTGCCACGAAACCCCGGTCCATAATCATTAAATTTGTGTCTTGCCGCTAAAGAGCTGAACTGTTTGCTCAGACAAGAAAACTCGCCAAGACTGGGGTTACTCTGAGGGAAGATCTCACGCGCGAAAGGCTAAATTTTTTGAACGTTGCGAACTCACAGTTTGGCCTGCAAAGTGTATATACCCAGGACGGCAGTAAGGATGAAAGAAAAACGATGACAAACATGTCTGAACTGAAAAACTGAGCGAAATATCGTGAGATACAAAGTCTCATTTTCTATTCCGTTTAATATAATTGTAATATGTATACTTTCGCTACATAATTTTTCTAGGCACAGTCTCTTTACTATTAGTTGTTCTCCATTTCCGCCATACGACTACGGAACACACTGCCATGTGATCTACGTCTTACTCTAAACCACTCGGCATTCAAGAGGAAACTCAAAATTCACATATTAACGATGGCATAGCCTCCATTATTACCATGCTCTCAGTACTTTTTTTCTTCTCTCCATCATAGCTTTGAAACTTACCATTCTATTTCCCTTCCTCTAACCAACCTACCTCTTCTATATCTCTCTCACTACATTGTATCATCTTATGTCTCTGCTTGAAATGAATAACTCACAATCGGTAAGAACATAACGAGGCAATTCCTAAATATTAATATGGCTGATGTTCACAATGTGAAACATGCTTACTGTCCTTTGCAGAGTCATTATTATTATTACTGTAATTATTATTGTTGTTATTATGATATTTAATTCTTATAAATTATCTAAGTATCATTTATATTATTTATCTTTATATTTATATTAGATTTATAACCTGTACTTCTTTTTACTTTAATACTTGTATTATACATTGGCTGTCTGTAATGTACTAAACAAATTGTTCACCTTGAGTAAGCCTGGTAAGGTGGAAGAGAGGGCACTGAAGGCCCTAATCTAACCAGGAAAGTAAATAAATATGTGGAGACAAGAAAAACAGTTCTTAGAATATCAAGAACTCAGGCGGAAAGCTTGTTCTCAGCAAAGAAGGGAAAGTTGAAACGTGGGAGATTAACATAGAGGGACTCGACAATGTAACTTATAGACAATATTGTAGGAAGGGAAGTAGATCAAAATGAAAAAGGAGATACTATACTGAAAGATGAATTTGACAGAGCTCTGAAAGACCTAAGTCGGAACAAGTACCCTGGAGTAGATGACATTCCCTCAGAGCTACTGAAGTTTTTGGGAGAGCCAGCCAAAACGAAACTATTTCACCTGGTGTCTAAGATGTATGAGAGGTGAAATTCCCTCACACATTAAGACAAATGTAATAATCCACATTACAAGTAAACCAAACACACACAAGTGTGAAAATTACACAACCATCAGTTTAACTGGTCATCGTTGCAAAATTTTAACACGAATGATGTTTTCAGAAGGATGGAAATGCTGGTAAAACCTGACCTCGTGGAAGATCAGCTCGGATTCAGGAGAAACGTACGAACACGGGAGGCATTACTTACTTTACGACATTTTTAGCTTATGTAGATTTGGAGAAACTTTTGAAATATTTATTGGAGTACACTCATTCTGAAGTCAGCAGGGGTAAAATACAGAAAAAAGAGGATTATTAACAACTTGTACAAAAGCCAGAGTCGTAAGGCATGAAAGATGAGCACTGCTTGGGAAGTGAGTAAGACAGGTTTGTAGCCTTCCTCCAATGTTATTCAATTTGTACAATGATCAAGCCATGAAGGAAAGCAAGGAGAAATTTGGAGAACGGACTAGAACTGAGGGTGAAGAAATAAAAACGTTGCGTTTTGCCGATGACAGACCGCAAAGGACCTGGAAGAGCAATTTAACGGAATGGGCGTTGTGTTGCAAGGAGCGTATAAGATGAACATTAACAAAACCAAAACAAGGATAATGGAATGCAGTCTTAGAAAAACGGGCGATGTTGAAGGAATTAGAGTAGGTAACGAAACAGTAAAGGTGGCAGATGAGTATTGTTACTAGGAAAGTAAAATAACATACGACGATCGCAGTAGAGAGGATATAAAATGCAGAGCGGTAATGGGAAGAGAAATTTACCAACATCAAATACTGATTAAAGTGTAAGGAAATTTTATCTGAAAGCATTTGCGTGGAGTGTTGCCTTGTGCGGGAGCGAAACATGGACTATAAACAGTTCACACAGGAAGATAACAGAGGCTTTTGAAACGTGGTGCTACAGAAGAATGCCGAAGATTAGGTGGACAGATCACATAACTCGATGAGAAGGTACTGACAAGAATTGGGGAGACAAGGAATTTTTGGCACACCTTAACTAAAAGAAGGGATCGATTGGTAGGACACACTCCTAGACATAAAGGAATCGTGAATTTAGCAGTAATATTGAGAAAAGTGTGTGGTAAAAATTGCAGAGGAAGACGAATACAGAAAACAGATTCAAATGGATGTGGTTTGCCATTTTTATGAGGAGGTGAAGAGGCTTTCTTAGGATAAAGTCTGCTTCAAACCACTCTTCGGACTTAATGCCATAACAAAAACAACATACATTTCCTTCTCAACTATTTGTATTATGATTGGCCAATGATACAATGCCGGAAGTGCCTCGTTTCCATGACTTTTGTCCCCATGTTTTTCAAGTGATTTCCTTAATTGTTAAAGTCTCTTCATGAATAACAACGATAGGTGCTATTGTTTGTAGTGAGACACGCATGCATCGTCATTCCTGTTCAGTTAACGTCCATTATTGCACCGAAACGACGTCTATTGATTTAGGGTTCGATTCCCGTTGATCTATAATATAATTACATGTCACTGCTAGCGAAAAATTTCACTGCAAACATCTGACTTTAATGATTCACCATCCATTTCCACTTGAGGTATGCGAACTGATAATTGTGGAGAAATCTGCGACATTTCACACATCTTTATGCCTAATGAGCAATGATGATCTTTGTCGTGATTGAGTATCGATAAGGCAGAGCTTGGTTAGCAGTGACTGCAGGTGATGGGCTTCATTCCAGAACCAGGTAGTTTGTATTACCATACGAAAAAAAAAAAAAAAAAAAAAAAAACCGAGTACAAATATTTGTCCAGATAATTTTTGTTGATGCGTAATTAATATTGAAGTTTCCATGCGGTGTTTTCTGCTGTTAATAGAGTCATCAGATTAGTTCAACACTCAGTTAATACAAAATCGCACGCCACAGGAATAAATTTTCGCTGTTGTGGGAAAAGGTTTCAGAGAGCAAAAGTACTTCGAATGGATATAAAACTTTAGGAATTCCGATACGGTCGTAAAAATTAGTTCTTCATATTAATGTTTAAAGTTGTATAAGTATTACTGAATGTTTTACGTCACAAATTTTCTTATATCTGACTAAGTTTGTTTGAATACTTCTCATATGTCAGTTATTCTAATGACGTGGAGTTTACAAACATTACGCAATTAATAATGTGTTTCCTTGTATTTACAAATATCGTGGTTTTAATATACATCTGGAATGATAGCAATTAAGGATTTCTCTAGTGGATCCATTTTGAATAGTCTAACGACTCTAACGCGAAGCGACTATAGAGGACCCGCAACCGAATTACGTTAGTTAGAGATGCATGCACATCAGGCGGGATGCAATTAAGTTCTTTCAAATATTTATGCTCATGATAGTAGATCGACTTCACGTTTTTAGGTTCAGTATTCTTGTTTTATTTTACGTTATATTTTATTATTAGCATCTTTTGCATGCAGTGTATTTTTCCTTTCTTTCTATATAGCCACAGCAATGCAAAGCAGGTTACTGATTAGGCTTATGCATTTTCTCGATACGACCTTGTTTAGTAAAATTGTTACGTTTAATTTTCCATTTGCTTCATTTCAGAGCCCCAATGAAGTGTTACATAGCTAATTCAATGTTAAATCTATGTGGTGTTCTTTGTAAACTGCGCTGGAGCTGAAAAGGGTGGTACTATACGAAGATAATAAAGTAACGAACAAAAGTATATACTAATATCGTAACTCAGTAGAAAGTTTTTGTTCTGTAACTCCCTGAAATAATGTTTTTGTGAACAACGAAAGCCTTCAAACCTGTCAATTACTACACTATGCTTTAGAAATGTCTGCTCGGAATAATCAAGCAAGATAGAAATTCTTTCTCATCTACCTGAACACTGTTAACCAGAAATTTTAACGCTGCTGTCAAGTACTTTAAACATACGATTATCAATACTCAGCTCATACAACTACAGCAAATCTCAGTCATAGATTATTCCTATTTCTCTGTCTCAATTAATACTCCATTCTCATGATACACTACTTCACGTATTAATAAAAATCATACTAAATTTTATTCAAAATGAATCACATATTCTTTTAAGAACTGACGGAACAGTCAATTGTCGCGGTTATACTACAATCTGATATTTATGGAAATATTTTACTAACGAGCAGTAAAGTCCGTTTCCTGTTGACACATATACCTACTTTAACTAAGACAAGAAGAAATTAGGAAATGTTTTTGTGAAATTTTTGTTTTGGTCAGTGTTTATTTTGTATGTGCATAGACATAAACGAGGAATACATGGAGCATGCTGAGGCTCTCATTATCCTGGTGGAGGAATGAGAGCAATTACTCACAACCATCTTGTGTAACAAAGCGCCTCATGCACATGTTCCATTAGGCAAATGCACGGAGTCGTATTTACATTTTTAACGATGAAGTCAGTACAGATTTGAAACGCCGTATACCCCGGAGCATAAAATGAGAAATGTAAAAGAAAAAGGCAAATGGAACCGCGGGAAGCAACGCGTGATTCCGACGCTTTCCGTGTGTCTGCTCGTCTTTGAAGTCAAATTACCTTTGATTCAAGAGACCATTACGCTTCCAAAATCTACGAGATCGTTCTCTCATCTACATACAGTAAAAGACACAGTGGAGAGAAGTGACATCTTTAATCCTTACGATTATTATGAAAACGCAATATAATATAGCCAAATATCATCTTGCTGCTAGGTATTAAAAAACGTTCTTGAGTAAAATAGAGCCGTAATGATAGTCAATTATTATTCTGTAATCACGCGACCCACTTACAATTCCTACTTTCTAGAAGTCTTTTTGTTTACGGAGGCCGACGGTGAAGTATGGTGGATAGCTACTAGCCTAGTGATCCTTTGTATACTCATCAGAGGAATGGGCATACTGCAGCTACACCGCACTATAGGGCCAAAGCTTAAACATTCTGCACACCACCGAACTGAGAAAATTGTTTGGATTTTATACGTTATGATGGGCTTCATATAGCTTGGACAATTAACAGGGAAAAAAGGAAAACAACCAATCAATCGGCATCAAAACTACGGACTGTGGGGTTAAGAACATCTCTATTTTTTAATCATTGAAAACTGTTGCAACTTTTACCACAAGTTGTTAAGGCAGTATTATGAAATTATTGATGAATGGTACTTAGATCGAAAGGTAAAAAGTTAGCATAATTACGCACAAAATTCTAGAAATAGATTTAAGCCACTTTCGCACAATGATTCGCAAATATTTAAATAATCATAACAAATTAATCAAATCTTAACTGTGTACACGACGCTACACTAGTCTAACTTACGCCAAGAATAACTCACACACACACACACATACTCCTCCGAGGGAGGACTCAAAACCCAAAATCTACATCTACAAAAATACTCTGAAAATCGCAATGAAGTGCATGGCAGAGGGTTCATCAAACAGTTCTCCTGATATTTCTCTACTGTTCCATTCTCTAATAGTGTGCGAGGAAAAGGAACAACTAATTCTTTCCATTGTCGATCTCATTTATTTTATTTTATTATGATGATCATGACTCCCTATGTGGGTGGGTGCTAACAAGATATATTCGCACTCAGAAGAGATAGTTGTTGAAAGAAATTTCGCAGATCTCGCCGCAAGGAGTAACGCCTTTCTTTTGATGATTTCCACCCCAACTCTTGCATTAGTTCCATGATACTCTCCACCCCCCCTCTCCATCCCCCCCCCCCCCCCGCATCACGAAGATACAAACCAAACTACACTTCTATTAACTTTCCCTAAATCTTTCGTCAGTCCCACCTGATGGAGATCACACAATGCATAGCAATACTCCTAAATAGGACGCTCAAGAGTAGCGTAGGCAGTAGGCATTTTCTTTAGTAGAACTGTTGCATCTTCTAAGTGTTCTACCAAGAAAACGTAGCCTTTGGTTCGTCTTCCTAGAATATTTTCTACATGTTCTTTACAATTTAACTTTTTCGTAATTGTAATTTCTATGTATTTAGATGAATTTAAGGCCTGAAGATTTTATTGAGTTATTGAGTAAATGAAGTTTAAAGGATTTATTTTAGTGGTAGTACGCATGATTTCATACTTTTCACTACTTCAGATCAGTTGCCAATTGTTGAACCATGCAGATAGCTAAACCAGTTACAGTTTCTTTTGATCTCCTGGTGACTTTACTTCCGATAAATGACAGCTTCATAAGCGACAGGGTTTAAGAGAGCTACACATACTAGAAGACTGAATTTCGGCACTGTTGCGTCCGATAGTCTCTTGGAGTTTCATAAAATGCATCTTTAAAACCATAGGCTGTTTTTTTTAAAACCTTATAAATCAAACAGTTTCGGTCAATAGACCATCTTCATAGATCAAAAGGTGTTAAGACTGAATGCTTCAAATAAGATACATCTAGTTGAGACGTCTGCACAGGTTACTCGACGACTGTTGTCGCTTGGGTTTTTACAATGATGCAGTTAACTCAGGCTATAGTTACAGATGTTATAGTAAATCTGTTATCTATTAGGCTGGAAGGGAGATTTACTATTGGAGAACTATGCGATATTCATTTATTTATGGCGAGGCAAAAGGCGTTGCGAGAGCAGCTGTACGATTTTATCGAGAGAGCTTCCCACAACAATGACTTCCTGCAGGAGAGACATTTGCTGCTGTTCACCAAAGGTTTGTGTCATTGTAAATTTTCTTCGTGCAATCGATTACTATGCTTTTACGTTTTAATGAAGTACAGTAGGTATGTGTACCTTTTGTAATTTTCCTCTGTTAAGAAAAATTATTTCCTGTTTTAATATGCTTTCCTTTTTGGCCCACTTTATGTTACGGTAGTAACACTAAAAGTGGGCCTTTGCGATCGTCTTTAGACAGCTCGAAATTTAAATTAAAATAACGGCTTAACTATTAATCTGGCACGAAAATTGAGTACCCTAATTTGTAGAGGCGAAACTACAACTGTGCTCTCTTATGCTTTTTTTCATATCTCGTATCCTTTGAGAGATTTTGGCAAAATAACGGAGTTTTGACACACTCCATTGAATTAACGAAAACCAGCCGTTCGCATATCTCACGTGACATTCCTCGCCCAGAACTCTCTCTGGCATACGCCATCTCGCGTTGCATATTTGATGATTTTCTTATTGTAACTTACACGTTGTAATTTCAAAGCAATGGCACAATGAAGAATTAACAAAAACACGTCCTTCTTCGTACATTAGATGATAATCTAGTGTCTACAAATGCCATATTAGCATCAGTTAACAACGGCCATCAATAGTAAGAGATTATATAACGTAATTTGTAATTGTTAGCTGTAGCATAGTAGGCAGTGCGTTGGACTGTGACGCTGAAGGTCAGTGGTTCGGAACCCTCCATTACCTAATTTTTTTATTTTCCTGAAAGGGTTTGAGACACTCTTATTAATTAATTTTTTATTATATAGATTATTATTTTGGTCCAAAATATTTGCAAAAACTTATGAAACTACAAATCTAAAGTGGCCCCTAAAACATGTCACTGCCATTTTTTATTAAATCATGACACTATAAAACGTATGAGTACGTATTTAATTTCCTTAAATTGAGAGATACTTGTTCTTCACCGCACTGCACAGAACGCAGACGCCGACATCACGCCGAACATACATTGGAAACCGAGGAGAGAATTTTGGGCCGCACCTAGGAGGATCCTACTCGGAGTACTAGAAGCATCAGCAGCCAAGTGGGTGTTTCGCACATTGTCACTCATCGCACTTTAAAAGAGTAACGTGTGCGGCCATACTGCATTCAGTGCGTATAATCATTGGAAGAACAAGACTTCCTGAATTCTCAGTGTGGATTTGTGCACAGAATGATTTTGTCAACAAAATATCCTTAACAAATGAATTGTGTTTCGCTCGCGACTGAATAACTAATTTCCATAACATGCTCATGTGGAGTGTTCACAACAGATTTTGCGCGATCTAATATATAAAGCAGTGTCCGTATGTGTGTACGTGTTGCATACAAATCTACAGTTTTGTTCCAATCTTTATGAAATTTTGTACACGTAAGCTTTAATCCAAAATGTTTGTTCAAATGTTTGTATAGTCTATGGGACTTAACTACGGGATCAGCACTCCCTAAACTTACAAACTACTTATGAACTAACTAAGACTAAGGACGGCACAATTATCCATGCCCGAGGGGGGATTCGAACCCCCGACCGTAGTGGCCATGCAGACCGTGACTGGAGCGCCTCAGTCCCCTCGGCCACCGCGGCCGGCAAGCTTTAATCCATGAGGACGGACGCCGTAAGTGTATAATCACATACGATATATAGTTGACGAGATATGACGTCATAAACAATGAGATGCGCGAAAAACTGCTGCATTTTTGCGACAATGCTGCTCATTTTCTCCTAAACCATTGGACCGATTTCAGCCAAATTTGATACACACATTCCTTACTGTGAGGTAACAATTTCTGCATGGTTAAGATTCACATACCGCACATGGTTCATAAGATATTACGTCATAACCAACAGAAATCGCAAAAAATGCTATATAATGCGGCGAGACTTTCGAAATACACTGTATGGGAATAACAGTACTTTGTGACTTGCAACAAACTTTAAACATAATTTCCAACCTTCAATAAACTTTTTTTCGCTGGCAACCATAGCAAAATGATGGAAGGAAAAAAGTTTCTCGCTTACTACTTTTCCGCTGTTTATGCACTAAAACTACGGCATACGGTTTGCGATACAATTTATAATTTATACACTACAAATTGTAGCCACAGGAAATTTTACAGACAGTACACACGAATTTAGTTAAGTGTGCCTTCTAAATTGTATCACGGTACGACACGTAATCATGAGATATGAACACATAAGCAGTAACGTTCATGGAAAACCGCCCCATCACGAATGAGGCTTTCATCTGTTACTTCTTTACAATGAATTCTGTTTGCAACGGATTTTACCGACGTACTGCACATATACAAATGAATATATAATTGCAAAATTATACAATTGTACAACTTATAATTCTATAAATATGTGATCGTATATACTGCGATGGGTAAACACCTCTGGCATCATGCAACACGCATTCCAATCGGTTTAAGGAAATCCCTGGAAAGCTGACAGCAGCAGAGATGCCTACTGAGGACAAGAAATATTGTTTACAGCAAATTTGTGAATTAAATGAAAATATAAATGTTACATATCATTTATATTTTGATTACTATCTTTCTTTGTTTGGATGATGGATTTAAAATTTAGTGTTCTATGCAAAACTGCCTTATTTCTTCATTTTCTCTGATGAATATAACACGTTTTTATATAAAAAAAATGAGATGGACAGAGAGAGAAGAGATAGGAGTACTGACTCAAAGCTTTAATAAATAAATAAATACCCGGGCAACGCCGGGTTTTCAGTAGTTTTCAATAAATCTGTCGGCGTGTACGCTCGATGCTTACATTATTGGGCCTTACGTTTTACCTGCACATTTGACTGTTAACTGTTACCGAACGTTTCTGGAGGGAACATTGCAAGACGCCATTCCGTTAAGCATACGTCATAACAGTGGTTGCTCCTTTATGGTGCTCTTCCCTACATTGGTCAAAGAGGACGCAGATTTGTGAATAGATGATTTCCAGGACAATGGATCGGGAATTCGGGCCGACGTCGATGGCCATCACGCAGCCCTGATTTAAATCCACTGGATTTTTTACTTTTGGGGCCATATGAAGTAACTTGTTTATACTCAGCCAGTATATAATGTGGAGGAACTGACGTAGAGGATTTTAGATGCTGTCAATACCATAAAACGCAAATGTGTGTGTGAATGAATAAGAGGAAAGTGGGTCCGTCTTCATAAAGCACGAGTAGAAGCGAATGAGGGGCATTTTGAACACCTACTATAGTATCGGTGTACGAACAAGCAATGTAATTTGGAATTCATTTTCGTTATAAAACAGTTGTAAAAAGTAAAATTATCTGCCTTTAATTTTCGTTGTGCTGGTGTTGTGAAAAGAGGAAACAGTTGATTGTAATTGGTTGACTTTTTTTGGTTTTGTGGTTTGAAAAGACCAAACTACTAACGTCATTGGTCTCTTTGGATTAAGGATGGGTAAGGAAATATGACATGCCCTTTCAAAGGAAACATCCCGGCATCAGCCTGGAGTGAGCTAGGAAAATCACGGATAATCTAAATCTGAATGACCGGAGCTGGATTTGAACCATCGTCCTCCAGAATGCCAGTCCAGCATTCTAACCACTGCGCCACCTCGTTCGGTGATTGTTTCTGTACTGCCCAGGATTGGTCACGGCATGGGCATCACTGGTGAGAAGATACAGACAGTTTTCATATACCCAACATTTTTTGTTTCACCAGACCATTGGAAATAGAAAAAAAAAATTATTTGCCACTATCTTATGAGGTCTGCGAGGATGCGGTTATCCGCGGATATATCCGCGGATTTATGCAGTACTTCTTACTTTGCGGATAAAATTGTGAGTGGCTAGGATATCCGCGTGTTATATTCGGATGAAAACGTCAAGCCTGTAGACAGTCTTGTAATCCTTTTAGGGCCCAGTTATAGCGGAAGTCTGTTTTCCTTGTTCCCTGGCCACAGCGGACGTATCTGTAACCGAGGGACCTGCGCCTAATCCGTTTACGCAACCGTGTCTTCTCTGCGGTCTGTCAGGTGTTTTTGGGTGCCAAACCGACCCACGGCCCACCAGAGGTGTCTTGCCAAATTTCCGCTGCATTCGGTCAGCTCTTTGCAGTGACCGAGTGACAATGTGTACCATAGCGAATACAGTTTCAGTTCTTTCTTAAAATGAACACGACATCAATGGATACTGTATCCTGTAAAGTGAAAAGAGTTGATTGGACATTAGTGAAGGAAAACACATTCAAATCGTCAATTTGGAAAAGAATCGGATACGTATTTGATGGCAAGGAAAAGATCAATGATATACTGTCCAGTTTTCCGAGAAAAAAAGTATATTCTTACACTTGACACAAGAGTGTAAATTTTCTGAAACATCCGTGTGAGACAGGACAAAGTAGTATAATTACTTATTACCCATTCATCGATTGTTATTTAGAGGGAGGAATACGTGCACCAAATTTGGTTAAAATCGGACCAGTGGTTTAGCGGGAGATGTGCAACATTGTCGCTTGATGCAGTAAATTACCGCGCATTTCATTGTTTATTATGTCATATCTTCTGAACCATGTGTCTTACACTCATTTAATTATGTCAATAACCGTCGCAAAAGTGCAAGCAATACGTTGGCAAAGTTTCATCGCAAACGAATGAACAATACAGTCGCGCATGAAATACAAACATATAAACGAACATTCGTGTTTTTGAATTAGATAAATGATGACGGAAGTATTAAAGATTGAGAATAGCATTTTATAGCAACTTTCATAACAAGATACGGTGTACTGTGAAAGTTACGTATTTAGAAAAATACAGTGTTAGACTGTATAGGCTGGCCGTAGCTGCAGCCGACATTGTCTCTTTTTGCTGACAGTTAGCAAATAAAAGTAGACAACACTTTTAACACTTGAAATGACATGCTTTGCTTAACCTCTTGCGGGTTAATACAGGGAAAATAAAGTGTCCCTTCTGTAAAACTCCGAAATAACATTTATTTTTTTTTTTTTATTTTTTTTTTTTTATTTTTTTTTTTTTTTTTTTTTTGTGTAAACACAGTAAAATCTCCTCTATGCCGGTTAGCTTTAACCACAGAAATTTAAGATGATACCTATATTAAACAGCTGACGTAGAGCTCCGACCACACGGGCTCTGAAGCGCTACTCTGTCTTCAGAGCGCCAATGTTTTCCTGTTTGGAATAGTCTGTTTTGGAGTAGGTATGGAAAGTAACCATGATTCGAGAAGGGAAATGCAGTACATTGCTCGAAGAAATGATATTATAACAATAATTATATCATTACATATCATGGTTTTAAATACTGCTACCTATTACTCCTACCCATTCAAAACATTAATATTTGCGGATACGGATAACGAACTTGCGGATGTGGATAAAATGCTGCGGATGCAGCTGCGGATATGCGTCTTGCAGATGTTGAACGGATGCGGATAACACTTTATTTATCCTTGCATACCTTTAATTATAAGCCATTTTAGGTGCCAGTTGCCTATATGTTAGATTAGTTCCGTCAGTGTGTCCGCGGTGTTCTAATTTGGAGAGCCTGCGATCGATTCCCGCGACTCCCAATTTTAAGAAATTCTTCGTTTTGCTCAATTTTTAAAGTTTGAATATAATCAAACATTTCAGTTTGAAAGACGACCGTCTGTCGTCTTCCATATATGTTTCGTACATTTCTGTAAAGTTATAATTTATTTAATGTCACTAGATTATCGTTTTGTTAAAACTTGAAATATTAGTTAATATTGCTAGGTGTTTTATTTTAGTATGTTAATACTTTATTATTATATTAATTAATGTGGCATAAGTACGGCTTCTCCGCTATGCCACTGCCCATGTGTGAATGTGCAGTTGTACTTTTAAGTGTGTGCAAGAATCTATGGATGTTTGAATGTGGGGAGCGATAGCTGCCTTTGCATCGTTCTCTCTGGCTCAGAGTTGATAGCTGCTGAGGTTACCAAAGAGGTTTCTACACCCTTTGGTTACAGTCTAGTTATCGAGCCTTCCCTCCAGCACGAGTGTACTCGCTCTCCGTCCCCACCATCGTTGTCTCTTGGATTTTCCGGCTTTCGGTCGCTTCCCGCGCCTCGGAGACCGCTAGGCTGATCACTCTATACTGGGCGTCCGGCGAGGTAACGTTGGTTCTTCTCTGGTACTCGCGAGATGGTAGCAGTTCATTGTCTAGCACGTTTAACTTAGGCTCGTGAACTTAGAATCAGTTTTTTGGATTATTTTCCCCAATCGTGAGCGGAAATGTGTTCTCGTTATTCAATTCAGTGATTTCCAATAGATAAACGCGGTGTGTGTGATTCTAGTTGGAGTTTGATAACGGCCTGGTTTGTGAAAACTTTTTGTGATCATGTGGCAGTGTATGAACTCTGTGTAAATATTTTCTAGCTTTGTGGGGCCCGATTTCTAACAGGTGATATGTTGATTTTATACAGTACAGGTAAAAATCTTCTCATCGTTTCTTTCTGTAAGTGATATGTGTTCCACATGGTTGGTTAATAGAACAAAGCCTTCTGCTTTCACTCTTGTTTGTTCTATGCCCACCAGGCAAGTAACTATGCGGATATCCTTCTGATTTCCACAAACACTTCGAGATCTTCTCTCCCCGCCTATTTTAATTTTGCTGTCTATCCTCCGACTGGTAGCACCGACGCTATTTTTGTCAGTAATTCTTTGTCAGTAACACATGGGTCCGAGTTCCGACTTCCGGGATTTGCAGCTAATCGCCTGAATTCACTCGACTTCTCATATAAAAAACAGTACCTGGATCGATTTCTAACAGTCAGCAACTTAAGAATCCACCGTGATTTTGTATAATGAATTCGACTTTCAACCACTTCACATTCAGTGGAGTACGTTCATGTAACGTAGCCATGTGTCACCGTTAGCATGTTTGCTCGCGGTCCAATTCAGATGTAATTTCATTTGAAATGAGTCAGTTCTCAGTTTGAGCAAGGGAACAAGGTTTTATAGCAGGGAGTAACCGGTAGTTACTAAATTAGTTACCAAATTTATTGATAAAACAAGAATCTTGTTACGTACAGTGGCCGACTTTTAAGTTCCTCTTTCAAAGTGCGATGCGCGACAGTGTGCGATACACCCACTCGGCGGGCGATGCTTCTAGTGTTATGAGTGGGATCGTCCTGGATGCGGTCCAGATTTCTTTCCTCGGCTTCCAAAGTACGATCGTGGCGTTACGTTCTGTGCGGTGCAGAGATGGACTAGTATCATTCACAAGGAGACCACATGGGTGTTGGATTTTATAATTTTTTGATATTTATGGTACATGAAGTTCAGAACTCAAATAACAATCTGCGAAATTGAAACAAGTCCACTGAATGTGTGGCCGTGTTCAATTTTTGAGTTCTTCATTAACCTAAAGTGTTCCTGCACCATTATCATTGTCTATTAGTGTGTAATGATCAATGCCCCATGTTTATATATGTTTCCACCCATGTGATTGAACCTGTGTGTTCATGTGAATGTGGAAGGTTGTTTTCAATATTGACTGACTGACGCCCAATGGCTTACAGTCGCCGCCTCGCGCTTTAGGTCCTCTTTTACTTTAACTAAGAACGCATGGTTTCGTTTGTCGTCTGCGCTAGTGTCTGCTGGGTGGCCAGAGATAAGCTTAGTTCGCAAGATGTCGAGGTGGCCTGTTCTTAGTGGGGTGCCAACCTAATCTTGGACAAAAGAGGTGACAAGAAACCTCTCTGGGAGCTGTTGAAAGGGGTTTTATCTTCCTCAGGTAGAGAGGGTTAGTATACACTATTTTCTAAACGCACTTTTATGGGTTTGTATCGCGCTCTACATCCTTGTGTGTGGTGGGGAAGGTTTTGGCGTCGCCTTAGGGCTTCACTCTTGCTGCAACCGTGGAAGTAGGGGATGCCATGCTGTTAGAAATTTGGTTTATTTGTGATCAGGCAGAATTGGTTTATCAGTGATAGTTTTCTTGAGTAATTATTTCGCTATCTGAGGCGAAGTGTTTCTTAATTTACAGATCTCGAGTAATTCGGGTAAATTTAGTATTTATATTTTAATTCTGGTGACCCATTGGACACAACTCTCAAAAGTTCTCGAGAAAATCGACTTTGAAATTTTGTAAGTACACGCAAGTAATAGTAATTAAAGCCGTTATAGCCTCTTTAGGGTAGCTCAGGTACTAGCCGTCTAGGCTTACAACCATGGAGTCGGTGGTTCGAATCACGCTGTCACCATTATTTTATTTCTTTGTTTTAGAATTCAGTTACATGAAACGTTTTGGGTTCTCCAATTCCACTTGTTGTGTCAGTTTTTGTTTAGTTGTATATAGACGAGCTTAACACGTTGTCGTCACGTAAAACGATGGTTAAGTAGGTTAGCTGCTTGGAAAGCCATTTGTGGCTATGGAGATGACTTTCCAGAAACAGCGCCGCAGCTCATCACAAACTGAACTATCAAAGATTACGGTCGTCAACTAATAGGGAAGTCTATAATGTAAAAACTATAACATGCTTTTTGAATGCAACCATATATAAAATTACTTATATACAAAAATACATGCATTTTTAATAAAAATTACCTTTAGATATTAAAAGTGTGTAAATATTCGAATACAACGGAAAAAAATTAAAAAAACTTGTCATTACAGGATTCGAACCAACGACGTTATAGTTGTAAGACGCTACCGACTGAGTTACACCGGCAGATACTGCAGCTCATTTAATTAAGAGTACTTACGAATACTTGCAAAACTTCAAAATCGATTTTCTCGATAATTTCTTAGGTCGAATGGCTTTGGCTGATTGTCATTTGTGTTCTGTACTTCACGTACCATTAATATCAAAAATTTCTAAAATCAGATACCCATGCCTAAGGAAATTAAATACGTACTCGTAAGTTTTCTTCTGTCATTATATGACAAAAAAGGAAAGCATATCAGAAGATACGTTTTGCATACAGACGAAAATTAAAAAAGGTACAGATGTATACTGTACTTTATTAAGAAGTAAATGCATAATAATCGCGTGCAAGTAGAGAAATAAAATGAGACAAACCCTTGGAGAACAGCAGCAAATGTCTCTTGTGCAGGAAGTCGTTGTTGTAGGCAGTCTCAAAATAAATTAAATGAATATCGCATAATTCAGCAATGGTAAATCTCCCTTCCATCCTAGCTGTTAACAGAGTTTGAATAACGTCTGCACTGGTTACTCAACCACTGTCGACACTCTGCGTATTACAGTGATACAGTCACTAAGACCACAGTTGCCTATGAGTTTATACGATATCAATACGCGCATCTGGTGATAACAGGAACCAACTGCTTACGTACGTAGACAGCCAGATGTCCACTTTTCCCAAAACATTTTTATTTTTTCATGGGAGAACCGTAAGAAAGAAGCAAGCATGTTACTGGATTTCTTTGTCAAGTACACCGAGATGTATCTATGTATATTCACCTTCACACATAGGGTGATTCACTAGCTATTGCCACCAAGAATAGCTCCGAAAATATGATATGAGCTGAATCGTTTTCGGGACATAAGTTTCATGGGACAACAGGAGCTAGAAAATGTTGTCATGTCCACTTCTTCAGAAGGAGATCTTTTTTTTTTTTTTTTTTTTTTTTTTTTTTTTTTTTTTTTTTTTTTTTTTTTGCCTCTACATTTCTACTTTCGGCTGGTTACAAAAATGCAAAATCACCTTCATTTTTATAAATATACGAAAATCTACTTAATTTTACCCTTATTTAAAAGGCTATGTAGTCAGACATTAGTATTCTGGTGAAGTCCCTTTCTCTTAGTCTTTCATAACAAACACACCGGGTGATAACTACTCGCTGAGGAATGAAAAGGGATTCCCAAAACAGTCAGAGGACACTGTGACGTGGCAGTTTTAGGTGGGGATGGGGTGCTTTCATGAATTGTTGTGTAAGATACTGGTAGAGGGCAGGCCGAAACTACCACGTTTTCTGAGAATGCCAGCCTCAGTCAACAATTGCGCTGTCGTTTGTTTTTTATGTTCACGGCCGTCTTCCACGATTGCTGAAGTGCGTCATTCACTGTGCACACGGTAGTGGTTTTTGTCTCTTGTATAAGTTGTATTTAGTTCCTGTGAAGCGATCAGTGACAATGAGTGAGGGAGGTAGGAAAAAAGCGAAGTACTCAAACTTATAGACCAGAAACAAAAGATAAATGTTCTTATGAACTAGGAATTGGGGAAAGTTACCCGGAAATTGGAAAATTCAGAAAACGTAGAAATTTTTCTATTAATATCAATACAATTCATCGGATTGCCATAAAATTTTGCACATTCGACGTTCAAAGCGAGAGGGAGGTTTGAGTGAAGTAAATTTGTGGAAAACTAAAAGAGCTCTTTTCTTAGGGATAACAATAACATTCATACGATTGCGATAAAATTTTTCACATTTGACGATCTAAGCAAGAGTACATACATATTAACAACTGCGAAGCATTGCCGGGTACACTATATGAATAGATGACCCGGTGAACTTCGTATCACGTACCTCTGAACATTAAGAGGGGCATTTGGCCAGGAAGTCAGGGTAACCATGCAGCATGCAGCGCTATGCAGAGATTAACTACCAGACCACTGTCTACAGCCCTGGAGCAATTTGCTCTAACTACTGCGCGAGGAGCGACTATTGACCTGATTACTCACGATGCACGTTCCAGATTGGTTCCTGTAACATGTTGTTGTTGTGGTCTTCAGTCCGAAGACTGGTTTGATGCAGCTCTCCACGCTACCCAGTCCTGTGCAAGTCTCTTCATCTCAGAATATGTTCGGCAACCTACATCCTTTTGAATCTGCTTACTGTATTCGTCCCTCGGTCTCCCTCTATCATTTTTACCCCACACACTTGCTTCTAATGCTAAGCTGACAATTCTTTGATGTCTCACAATGTGTCATACCAATCTATTCTTTCTCCCCAATTCGGTTAAGCACCTCCTCATTAGTAACGTGATCTACCCATCTATTCTTCATCCTTCGTCTGTAGCACCACATTTCAAAAGCTTCTATAATCTTTTTTGCCTGAACTCCTTATTGTCAACGTTTCACTGCCATACAATGCTACACTCAAGACAAATGAATTCAGAAAGGACTTCCTAATATTTAAATTAATAATGGATGTTAACAAGTTTCGATTCTTTAGAAAGGCTTTTCTCCCCATAGCCATTCTGTATTTTATATCTTCTTTACTTCGGCCATCAGAAGTTATCTTGCTACCCAAATAAAAAAAAATCATCTACTACTTTTATTGTCTCAATACCGAATCTAATTCCTTCAGCATCGCCTGATTTTCTGACATTACATTCCATTACATTCTTTTCACTCTTGTTAATGTTCATCTTATATCTTCCTTTTAAGACACTGTCCATTCCGTTAATTTGCTCTTCCAGATCCTCTGCAGTGTGACAAAATTACTATATCATCGTCAAACCGCAAACGTTTTATTTCTTCGCCCTGAACTTTAATTCAGTGCGTGTGTTGTCCTTAGGTTAGTTTACCTTATTTTAAGTAGTTTGTAAGCTACGGACTGATGACCACTCTACACAAATCTCTCTAGCAGAGGCGAGAAAACATAGTTACACGTGTTACTCTAAACAGAATAAAATTCAGATTACGTAAAGTAACATCCCATAATTATACACAAGCACATCATCTAAATTACGCTTAAATGTTAGCAGTCAACAAGTTTGTGACAGAAAGATAAAACTCATGTGGGGTAAAACTTCATGGAAATCACCTTGTAAATGGCAACAGAGAAAACACAGAGAGAGACATATAAAATAAATAATACATATCCATACATGTTAAACAATCCTAAATTAATCAAGTGAGATCAAAGGTATTGGTAACTTACAATGGACTCCTACAATCTTACCATTATGATGCCTCAAGCCTCGCTGCGGAGCGAGCCTCCTTGGGGCATGGGTGTGAGTGTTGTCCTTAGGTTAGTTTACCTTAGTTTAAGTTGTTTGTAAGCTATGGATTGATGACCACGCAGTTTGGTCCGATAGATTTACAAACATTTCAACATTTTTGATGTTGAAAATTTAATAATGACAAATTAGTGGGTGAGGAAAGTCCGTATTTACTGTCCTAGTGATGTTGGGCATCATATATCTTCGGTTTGCCCTCCTTGAACTCCTTTCTTCACATTGTTCGTCTAATATTTTTCTTCTTCGGAATGTGATATTGGCCTCTTCCACAGATCAAGCTCTGTTCTTTAATTTACAAAATTGTCCTTCAAAACGTACCTGAAAAAAAATGCAAGTTGTTTCTATTAACAGGCCAGGGTATATATTGACAAATGAAATTTAGGTGAACTCTTTGGTTCATGCTCGCCTACGACCTTCTACCGGTTGAACTGCAAACCTGTTACGCAAACGGACAATCGTTAGATAAAATTATCTAGGCCCCTAAGCATCAACACCACCGTGCATCATCTTGTAACCAAAATCCTATAAACAACGGCGTTGGCGCCTACCACGGCGTCTTGTCAATATGATATTCAACGGGGAGATTGCCCACACAAAATCTACAGTAGCACTCTATTCACGAGGCTATCTCCACTCACAGTGAATAAGAGCATACACAATTTAAACAATAAACAGGGAACTAATTACGGAAACAAATTACACAATAATATACCTTAGCAAGACCTACACAACGTAAATTACACATCATCATTTCACGACGGGAAACATGTTAATGACATGGACAGCAAGTATAACAAGCGATTTCGTGAGGTGGGCAGCCTTATTAGCCAACAGAAACTTGGCTGTGTCACACTAATAATTCCTTAAGCAAAACGGAGTGTCAAGATAGTCCGCTTCGAACAGCTGACCAGGTGGAACTGGCAAGTTGCTGTTAACTACGCCAATAACGGCGTGCACCATATGATACACGCAAACAACCTGAAAACGTATGATTGCGAAGTGCAAATCGCACAACAAACACATACACGAGGGACATACATAACAAAATACACTATTAAAATCAACCACATAAAGAAAACACTGCAAAAAGAACAAAAAATACAGCATAAATTTACAACACTAATCAGTTGGTTGGAAAAAAGATCAACAAATTTACCTTAGAAAGCACAGAAACTTAGGATAGATGTGCTCCTTCCCGAGCAAGATGATCGCATGACGACCAATTACAGGAGATTATTACTGACTTGTCCTAGGGGCGGGGTCTTGGGATCGATTGTGGAACGGATCAGCTGACCTGATTTCCGCGCCTTCTGTGGGCAGGTCGCATGGTTTCTGCTGGCCTTGATCGGGTCGGTAGCCCTTATTCCCATTCCCGTTGCCAAATCTTTTCCGTCTTACAGCTCGCTGATCACGCCAAGAACCGTGCTCGCTCCTCCTCTGCATTGGAAGTAGTACTTTCCGATGTTCCCAGCACTATTTTCACTCTGATTACTTCTCTTATAAGAGCCGTTGCCTTCTCTTCTAGGTCAGTAATCATCGTCAAACTCCAAGTACTCCAGGTAAGCCTGGAAGGACTCAATGTCCTCTTGCAGCTTCCCGCAAGGACGGCATTGCGCACATTCCGTGTAGTTTCGAGGGGCAAATTCTAATTAATTCGCGTGGAGGATACAGGTAATCAAGGAACTGATGTCTCAGCATCATACCTTGAAAGAAGTTCAAATGTTTGTAAATATATCGGACCAAACTGCGTGGTCATCAGTCCGTAGCTTACAAACTACTTAAACCAAGGTAAACTAACCTAAGGACAACACACACATACCCACGCCCCAAGGGAGGACTCGAACCTCCGACGGCGAGCAACCGCGCGCACCGCAGCGAGACGCCTTAGACCGCTCGGCTACACCACCGCGGCTTGAAAGAAGTCACTGAGAATCTTGCAACTGCTGTTCGCAAAATGAGGCATCACTAATGTACTACTTTTTACTCTCTCCTGCTGCCTCTTTGACGAGTAGGCAGACAGGAAATGCTCCCTAAAGTCCTCATAGTATCGGCAATATTTCAGGAGCGAACGCATGCGCTTGGCGGGCCCTCCTTCGAGATATCCGCACACATATTCGATCTTACTCCCTTCGGACCAGTTCGGGGGTAAAGAAAAATCGAGTTGTTCCAGACATGCACGGGGGAGTATCCCATTAGCATAGTTCCGGAAAACTTGGTACTTCCTTACGGTCAAGAAGGGTTTATAATCAAATGCCTGTTGAGGCTCCCACACAGGCACTTGACTCTGCCTTTCCCTTTTCATAGTACGTACACGCAGGGGTTCGACTTCCTCCTCTTCAAAAGCCGAATCAAATGTTCAAATGTTTGTATAGGTTATGGGACTTAACTACGGGGTCATCAGTCCCTAAACTTACAAACTACTTAGCAACTAGCTTATCCTAAGGACGGCACAAATATCCATGCCCGAGGGGGGATTCGAACCCCCGACCGTAGTGGCCGTGTAGACCGTGACTGGAGCGCCTCAGTCCCCTCGGCCCCCGCGGCCGGCAAAGCCGAATCGCCTCCGCGGTCGGAACGACAGGGCTGACCTCCGCACAAGTTGCGAGAAACGTTTTCTATGGGCGGGCAGCGGCGGTGAAGCAGAGGCTTGCTCCAACAGGGCGACGCGTTCATGCCGTTCGGCCGCTAAATCACGACGCCTCCGGTTTATTTCCCACTGCTGCTCCTTGAACCGAAGCAAGTCACGGACTTCCTCACGCGCTCCGAACTCGTCTGTGCGCGTCTTTGCCCTACCGCCTACTAATTCAGTTCTATCATTGAATCTCTCCTAGAGTGAATGGATATTGGTATCTACACGGTCGAAGAGGGCAGAGATAGCTTCTACGTTCCCCGAAATCTTGGCTGAAATCTGAGATAGCACTCATTGCTATCTCGTGCCTTTCCTGTACGAGCTGCACAATATCAGTGCGTAGCCCATCTAGTTTGCTGCTCTGCTCGTCATGTTTCTCATGAATAATCTGAATGGTACTACTTCGAGCTACCCTGCACTGCGCAGAAACCTAGATCAGCTCGGCCTGGACAGCTTGTACGGAACTAACTTCTGCATCCATCCCCGCTCTCATATCTGCTTTCAGTTCCTGAACTGAAATATTCTGTACTTCTCTTATGGAACCTACTTCTGATTTCATTTCTTGTACTGAAATATTCCGTACTTTTAATTCTGATTTCAGTTCCTTCATGAAAGCCTTGATGTCGCCTAAAATCGTATCGAAAGCCGACACAGGCCTAGTAACGGAAGTATTTTGAGAGGTAGCAGAAATTGCCATATGGTTGGACGGCGTATTTTGTTCGCCGTTGGTATCGTTTCCATTGGCGTCCACGTCTAAACTAGCCTCGTTCTCTACGGGAAGGCGGCAGTCCGTACCCGCCACGTTTTCTCTTTCCGTTCAAAGATCTAACCTAGTGGATTTTCCACGGTCCTCGCTTCGGTTTAATCGCCTAGAACGGGGGTCACGGACAAAGCAGAACTACTATCCACCTTTGGAATTCGTTCAGAACGACAAGAGGTTACCAACACAAAAATTAGCCTACCCAAAACACGCGTAGCAGAACACCAATTAAAATCTTCACACGCAATGCACTGTGGCTGTGCTCCTCTTACAAACATAATTAAATAAGATAACCCTTCCAAAATTACATAAATATAACACAACTAAAACACACGAGTGCTGAAAAAATAAATTGAAATAGATTAATGCGCTCTGCTGAAAAAGCACATTCACACACTGGGACAAAAAGGTTAAAATATTCCCACAAACATTTGAAACAAAAGAACTATTTTATAGGATGATCCTGGCAGCGGTAAGCTAATTGTAAGACCACCGTTAATTGTAAAATTAATTATACCTGATAGGAGCCGGTTAAAAAGGTGACTTTAAACATATAAGTCTTGCCGTAAAACCAGCTAAACGATTCTGACTACTTCCTGCAACAAAATCTTGTTCCCTGCTCCAGAATTTAGAAGTGACTCAAACTTTACTTTAGCAGCAGGAAGACAAAGAGACGGTGGGAAACATATGTCTTAGATCACGAGATTTACACACTATCATTAATATACAAGCCACCTCGAACTAAACCATTTCGTGAAGATGGCTGTAAGAACGTCTATGGCGCAACAGAATTAAAAACATGATAATATGCATCTGAATTTGTTCTCAGCACTGGTGAAAAACAACAGTCAATAAAAGTGGAAGGTATTCATTAACAAATGCTCATAAGTAGGATATTTCACTGATAACTTATTTATTCCGTCCAAACATGAGCAAATGGGGGAACCAATTTTGTTGAACAATAAAAATGGATGCCACATTGGAAATTAAGCTAAAGTAATGTGAACTGAACGTTGTCTGGGGGAATTTACAGTGAACAAGCACTCAGCCACTCACACGTGCGAAGCAAAGCGAAACTCAAACCAACTCAGCGTGCTGATACGAAGCAGAAGTTGGCGCCGCTATCGTAGGCGAAATTCAGCGAACCAGGATGTGCCCCACAAGAAAAAAAAACTTCGTAGGTCGCTCCGGTCTGTCTTTCTTTGCTTCAGATGGTACGCTACAATAGCGAAATTAATTCCTATTAAAATCAAACCGTGAACATGCAGACTTATTGAGAGACACAGCACGTGTCTGCTACATTATATATTCGCACCCCACTGAAGGCGAAGTGCTTGAAGATCGTATTCATCTTCACAAAAATAACGGAGTCAGATTACGAAGCAATAATACACAATAGGAAGGCACTGGTATGCGATCAGTATCGAGAACTCAAGTGACTACCTATAAACCCTTGAAGTCGGATTTCGGAACCACGTGGTTCCGAAAACAAGTAAAAAATATAAAATTCAATTTCCGAAAAATAGCTACGGCATGCAACAGGTAGAAATGCATAGGATATCATAAGGAAACTAAAGAAATACAGTTAGACGCGATAGGGAAGGTTTTATACCGAGGGACGAAGTTCAGTCTTCAAAAACCAGAAAAGTGGAATAAATTCTAAGTCAGACTAAATCACCTAAGAAATACGGCATGCAGCCATGAGAAATACGTGGTATTTCATAAGCAAGCTAATAAAGGGGGATCGTACAAGGCTAGAAGAAACTCTACTGACGGAGTCTGAACACAAAGTACAAGTTTCGAAACGAAACAGCAATTTAAAATAGACGGAGAGGTGATCGCGATGTACTAAGGGAAATCAGAAAGATACATACATAAGTTCTTGCCTGAAGGGCATAGAAACAGACACAGGGGGAGCTGAAGGCTTCTTTCTAAGAACACACCACGTGGAGTACATAACACTCGCGGAAGGAGGAAACCGAAAGGAATATTTCACATGCACTACTCAGAATGAAAAATATTCCCGCACATTAGTCGCATCCCACAGAGCTAGCAAGAAATTGAACAGAGCTCGAACACCACCAGCTACTCACAAAGGTTACCGATTCTCAGCCGTTATTAAACAGAATTAATTACATATTCACCGCGTTTACCTTCGCAAAATCACTGAAATGAAATTTAATACACTTCCGTACTTGATCGGAGAAACGTATTCCGAAAAATGAATCTAAGTTCTGAAATGTAACTTGTACAGCAGACAGAGAATCGCTACCATCTCGAGAGAGCAAAGAAAATCAGAACATCTTACCAGGTCGAAACGCAGCCACAGAGTGTCCAGACGGCCATCGAGCCCGCCACCAGCGGCCGGAAATCGGTAAAAACCCAAGAAAGAATAGGAGGTGGAGAGATTTTAGACTAGTGCGTCCACTCGAGGCTTGCTAACGGGCATTGACAACCCAACTTGTAACCAAAGGGTGGAGGAACCTCTTTGGTAGCATCAAAATAAGAGTTTGGTAACGACTACCTATCGATATGAAGCCAGACAAACAGTAGTAGCGAGCAGCCAGCAGTCGACGAAAAAGTCTCATACATACACTCAAACTCCCATGCTAGAAGATTCTCATACAAACACATACAGAATAAAGCAAGTACACATTCTCACAGGGACAGTGGCCTCACAAAGAAACTAATGTTGCCACATTCATAGACACAATGATAAATTAATAGCATAATAGAATCCTGGCATTTAAAAACATGAAATGAAATTCTATTCCTCATGCTTCCCAACGAAAGGGGTTCACGTTTAGTAAAAAAGTCCGCATAGTGAACTTAGATAATTTTCAAAGCTAAAAACATAGGGAAGATGGCAGACAGCCGTCTTTCAATACAAACCATATTACATTAAATCATATGTATTTTAGACCCAGTAGCTTTACAAAGGCATCATCAGATAGTTTAAGTATCGGCTCGATAGTGGGCGGAATGAGTGGGCAAATCACGCACACATGTCCAGGATAATGTCCACGTCATATTCGTGGAAGTTCAGTGTAAACGGTGATAAAAATATGGAAAAATTGCGATGAAATTTTGATTTAAAACATTTAAAATAATGACAGGCACTTCTGTTGTACTGCCGTTCTATTCACTTTTTACAATAGGGACAATACATTTTCAAAAGTTAATTATAACTTCTGAAAAGTAGGTAAGAGGTGAAAGAGTTCAAATGTTCAAATGTTTATATAGTCTATGGGACTTAACTACGGGGTCATCAGTCCCTAAACTTACAAACTACTTATGAACTACTTACGAACTAGGACGGCACAAATATCCATGCCCGAGGGGGGATTCGAACCCCCGACCGTAGTGGCCGTGGAGACCGTGACTGGAGCGCCTTAGTCTCCTCGGCCACCGCGGCCGGCGTGTGAAAGAGTAAATAGCTTTCCAGAGAGTAATTATTGTCGATATTTAGCTTTATATACTTAAAATCAAAAACAATATCTTTAATTACAAACCTTCTAAAGCATCTTTTCCGATACTTCCGCGCTCAAGCTATCTCCACACCAGATTTCATCACTATAGATTCAGTGGTTTATGTAATGATATACAACCAAATTGGTTCAGCCGCTGTCGAGTTTTAGTGAGGCTAACGAACAGCAATTCATTTTTATCTTATACGGGTATAGATCATGTAAAGGGAACTTGACTCTTTCAAAGTATATTTCTGAACGAACCCAACATAACAACCAACTCATTATTTTACATGTTTTAAATCTAAATTTTACTCCCAATTTTTCCATATATTTATCACCGTTTAAACCTTCTCTGAACTTCTACGAATGTGACGTGAACATTATCCTGGACATGTGCGCGTGATTTTCCCACTCTTTCCGCCCACTATCGAGCCGATACTTAGACTATCTAATGATGCCTTTATAAAACTACTGGATCTAAAATAAATATGATTTAAATTAATATGACTTATATTAAGAGGTAACTGATACGAAGTTCAGCGGATCATATATATACAGAGTGTTTCACTGGCCGAGTGGCAATCCCCTGGGGCACGGCCCACTGTCTCATGACCACCAGCCAGCCAGCTACGCTGTCGTAGCCTCCGCCCCCTAAACTTTGAAGGGTTGTAGCTCCCAAACTAACAGTGATAGGAATGTAGTTTAAATTGATTTGGACGCAGCTGGTTTCAACGAATCCAATGCACGAGAAAAAAACTATTGTTCCATTAAAAAAAATATCTTCGTGCTGTAACTCTTTGGAAAATGATACAATAAACCATGTTCATAGCTCCGCAGAAAGTGTAACATTTCTTGTGTTGACCTACCGCATTAAAATTTCCCGTCAACTATTATTTTATAAGTTACAGGGTCAAGCACACTTAGTGAAACACCCTATATATATATATATATATATATATATATATATATATATATATATATATATATATATGTGTGTGTGTGTGTGTGTGTGTGTGTGTGTGTGTGTGTGTGTGACCCGCTGAACTTCGTATCAGTTACTTATATTAAGAGGTAACTGATACGAAGTTCAGCGGCTGCCAAACTAAACTTGATAAAAATGTCATTCAAAATTCTTTGTACACAGCTGGTGTCAAAAATTCCAGTGCATGATAGAAACAAACATTGTTCCATTAAAAAAATTGCATAATAATACACTTTCTAAGTAATATTTCAATCTGTTTATTGGCTAAAAAATACGAGCTCCTGACTACCAATCCATTCTGTGAAAACCGCACAGCAATCGCACTTTCCGTTTCCGCAATAATTGCGGTGCAAGTATTAGTTGATTCATCCTGTATATGTGTGGTGTCAATTTTTTTCTGACAATCTGAACGAACAGACAAAAAGTGCATGTAACTTGAAACATTTCCGTCTTAGAATGATGCACGGATAAACAAATCCTCAGTAGAAGGAAACTAGGACGTAACGACTAGAATATCATACCTATGTACTTACTCTATCCAATGTGGATAATGGTAATAGGCTCATCGAGTGTTAGCCGGGTTCGTATACACAGTGTATTGATGGAGTTCCAGGACCCGCCAGTTCCGTGTATGTATTCGCTTTCATGCGGTTAATCATACTTCAGCATTTCCAGTACGTTTTACGCAGAATTCATTCCATTACAAAGCAGGTATTAATGCCAGTTTCAAAGGAAATGTCAGTTCATGTATGTTTCGCCTTTTCCAAGTAGCGGGATTCAAAGAAAATCACATTTTTGTTATCCGCAAGCAACTACAGTGGTAGAGAAAATATCGGAACGTAGATAGAGTTACTCAGATCTCAGGTGTGGGATGTTGAATGTCTGTAACCGATATTCTTTGACTGCGCGATACACTCTTTTTGCCAACAGTGTTATGTAGGTAGACATGCAGTTAAGTTTGAAATTTACAGTATGAACTTCAAGCAGAGAAATACTTCCATCATCATTAGAGACTGATTATAGCCTCGTATGATGCTAAGCATATTACTTTAAAAGCTTTCTTGAGCGAATCTTGGTCTACTTAGACTCCTCTTACTTCTTACTGCCGAACCGATGAGCCTCTAAGTTAACCTTGCTTCCCTCATCCGTGTAACGTTACCCCTTCATTACAGTCTGTTCGCTCTAACTGCTTCATCTATAGTTTTACAGTTTTTCTTTGATTTCCTCATTTATGGACACCCTCCTGCCATTGTTCTCATCTGTTACTACCTTCAATTATCCTCGCTACCTTCATATCTGCAACCTCTAACTTATTAATAATGTAACCTGCATCCACCCAGGTTTCACTCCCATACAATAACATTGGTCGAAACATAGGGCGGTGCGCTGCTAACTTAGCATTGGTACCGACTTCCTTCTTACTGAAGAGAGTGGATCTAACTTCAGCACTTATTGTATTAGCTTTGCTACACCTTGAGTCAAGCCCTTTCGCTATATTGCCGACCAGTAAGAAAATGATTGCACAGTACTTGAAACTGCCCACCTGCTGTAACATTGTCCCTCCTTTTGGGCACTCAATCTGTTTCAATCTCTTTCCTACAGGTATGACTTAAGTTTTGGAGATACTCATCATCATAGCACTTAAATCTCTGATCTTGCTCTGAAATATTAGGCTGCAACCTTTGAATCGAATCTGCCATCACCACTGAGTCGTCCGAAAATGATATGCCACACTGCTTATTTTATTTTTTCCTATTTTAATGTCACCTCGCCAGTCTATTGCTTTCAACACGTGATCATAAATAGTATGAACAACAGTGGTGATTGGTTACAGCCTTGTCTTACCCCTGAGACTACCCACAACAATGGACTCAATTTCCCATCAACACTGAATCTATGTAAAGACCTTTAATTGCCTCCTATTCCATAATCTTGTAGAACTGACAATAGCTTTTTGCTAGCAACACGGTCATAAGCCTCTTCTAAATCTATAAAACATAGATATAATTACTTGTTCCATGCATTGTGCTTCTCCATTATCTCCCGTAATCTAAAGGTCTGGTACTGACACTCTCTAAAAGGCCTAAACTCACACTGATTTTCATGCAGCTTGTCTTCAACTAATATGAGCATCTCCTTTCAACATTACCTGAGAATATTTTGCCCACAACGCTAGTTAAAAGAATACTCCTGTAGGTTATACAACTTTTGTTTCCGTGCTTCAAAACTGGTGTAATGACTGATTTCGTTCAATCAGACATAACCTGTCCCAACTCCCACGCTATTACAGTTAATCTGTGTAACCGTTTAAGACAGTATTTGATGAGTTCCGACTTCATTTCACCTACCCCAGCCGCTTTATTGCAGTGCAATCTACTGACCATTGTCTCCACCTCCTCAAATATCTATAATATGTGCAATAAAAATGTATATTTTCTATACGGATGAAAATAAGCTAAAGCATATTTGAGAGTATAACGGTGACGAATTGGCCGCGATGCAGTGACCAAGCGGTCTAAGGCGCCTTGAACCGGAGCGCGCGGTTGCTCGCCGTCGGAGATTCGAGTCCTACCTTGGGCATGGGTGGGTCTGTCGTTCGAAGTAGTTTAAGAAGTTTGTAAGCCTAGGGACTGATGGCTAAAGAAGTTAAGTCTCATAGACTTAAAACATTTCAACGTTTTGATGACGCATGGTGATCTGGTTTTGTGAAAAATCAAGGTAAGGAAAATCATTATTAGGTGTTCCGCGTAATTTTTGTCCGTGTCTGACAGAGGTTCAGCATGAAGGGTTAATGTTCATCTTATATTAATTTTAAACAAGCCAATTTGTATTAGAGCGATTTAATATTATTTGCAACAATTTTTTTTAAATTCGTATCAGAAATAAAAGGAGGGAGTTAATATGTTGTTTCCCACAAGTCTGAAATGCGCGCCATGCACTTAAGACGTCGGCCACGAGCGCCCTCTGCTGCAACCCCGCTCACGGCCACCACTGAACTGGATCGCTCACTTGTCAATAGGACAGGCGCTAGAACAGACTCTCATCAGTAGGCAGGCTTATACCTAGTCTTCCGTATGGAAAGCATTCCACTAGTCTTAAAGTTAAGTATTGTATCATTTCTACGAAATATATTGTAACTCCGCCACTGCCGGTCGCGAGCCCGGGGCCTCATCTCACACTGATGAGGAATGAGGAGCGGGAGGAGTATCAACCTCGTTAAAAAACCAGGGTCCTTCTGGCTCCGGAAGGTAGCACCCTGTCATAGGGCCCCTAGCCAGGGTAACGGTGAAGACCTCAACGGCATCGGCGGCGGAGGAGATGGACTTCGGAACGGCGTCGACGACGGAAGAGGCAAAATTGTAGTGTCTGTACTCCAGAGGAGCGGCTACAAAAGGCGTCTTACCCCATGTTAGGGGCGGCCTCATTTAAACAGTGGAAGGCAACGGGAAACCACCACTGATACTTTTCCCATGAGAACCCCATGGCTTTGCTCAGTTCTAAATTATCCGGAGCTTCAAGTCCCCCAGTCGGATCATTGTAAGGAAAATTGCAACATGGAACGTACGTGGGCTAATGCAGATAGGAAAACTTGCCATAGTAGAAAGAGAAATGGCCCTACATAGACTGGATATCTTGGGCTCAGTGAGACTCACTGGAGAGGAAGTGGACATTTCGTAACTCAAGAAAGGAATACTGTGTACTTTTCAGGGAGTAGTGATCAAAGTAAGAATGGTGTTGCAATAGTTGTTCCTCGAAATCTGTCCAACTGTGTTGTCGGTTACGAACCCATTAATGACAGGATCATCTCTATCAAACTAGATGCTTCACCGTGCAAACTCAACGTAATTCAGATCTATGCTCCTACAGCTGCAGCGTCAGATGAGGAGATGGAAAAGTTCTATAGCCAACTGGAACAAGTCATTAATAAAATCCCTGCCAAAGAACAGACAATAATCCAAGGTGACTTCAATGCTAAAGTTGGAGACACTACCCAAGACTCGCACTTACGGTCCGTCGTTGGACTTTACGGTCTTGGTGAAAGAAATGAACGAGGCAGGAGCTTACTGGATTTTCTGCGTGAATAACGATATGTCCATCTGTAACACAATGTTCCAACATCAGCCAAGACGACTGTATACTTGGATATCACCTGGTGATAGGTATAGAAACCAAATTGACTTCATCCTAGTGCGAAGGCGTTGGAAGACTTCGGTATTAGATTGTAAAACCTTCCCTGGAGCTGACTGTGGCAGTGACCACATTCTGTTATCCATGAAAATGCGCATTAAGCTTAAAACTACTAAGAAAACTGACGAAAGACAGCTAAGACTCACAAGCAAGGAAACTATTCGCAAATTTGGTGAACTTGTAAGAGAAAAACTTCAAAAAATCAATTTTGATAACGAAGCACCAGCATCACAAATATGGGACCAAATGAAGAACCTGGTTTTTTCGTCACTACCGACATCAGAACAATCTCAAAATGCAAAACATCCCTGGATATCAAAGTCCACACTACAATTAATTGAAGAGAGAAGGCATCTGAAGAAACCTGGTATCCACACTACCCAGGATCAAGACAGATACAAGAACCTGTGCAGATTAATACAACGAAATTGTAGAAAGGACAAAGCAGATTTCATTAACGGTATCTGTACTGAAATAGAACAGCATCATAATCGCAATCAGGTACGTGATCTCTTCAACAAAATGAAAAGCATCACCGGTGAATTTAATCTTCGTACGTGGGTGATAGATGACGAGAAGGGTAACCCTATCGGTGACAAAGAAAACGTTGTTGCGAGGTGGAAACAGTACTGTGAAAAGCTATACTCTGGAATTAACAACAGTACGGACAACCAAACAGTTGAGCAACTTAATTTGGAACCTACAATTCTACGCAGTGAAATAGAGAATGCGTTCAAAATCTGAAGAATTATAAAGCCCCTGGTGTAGACGGCATATCAGGAGAAATGATCAAAGAAATGGGACAGGAAGGTATTGATGCGCTGCACTCATTGTGTAAAAGAATATGGGAAACTGGGGAGTGGCCGGATGACTGGTCAAAGTCTCTCTTCATTCCCTTACACAAGAAAGGGTCTATCAGGAACTGCTCCAATTACCGAACTATTGCACTCATATCTCACGCAAGTAAAATTTTACTCTACATACTGAGCCAACGTTTGAAGCCGTATATTCAACCCCACATATCCTCAGAACAAGCAGGTTTTGTTGAAGGGAAAGGAAATCGTGAACAGATTCTCAACGTAAGACAAATAATAGAAAAATCACGAGAGTTCTGTGTTCCTGTTTTCATCTGCTTTCTTGACTATAGGAAAGCCTTTGACTGTGTTTTCTGGGAAAAGTTGTGGCAGGTACTTGCAGAGAGCGGTGTCCCTCCCCACTTGACAGCATTGATCAAACATCTGTACAATGATCACTCCGCAGTTGTAAAGACAAGTGCTGGCACGTCTGATTCCTTCAGAGTTTCAAAAGGTGTGAGACAGGGTTGTGTTCTATCCCCACAACTGTACAACATCTATGCAGAACACGTCATTAGGAATGCTCTTGATGGTTGACCAAAGGCATCTCAATTGGCGGAAGAACTGTCAACAACCTCCGTTTTGCTGATGACACGGTACTTTTAGCCAACAGCGAAGATGAACTTGCTGCGCTACTAACTAGAATAAAAGACATTAGTCTAGCATATGGACTCGTCATCAACCTCAGTAAGTCCAAACTCATGTTAATTGATTGAGAACAACAGATCCAGCTCACAGGTCAATTAAAGGAACTGGAAGTCGTGCGGTCCTTCACCTATCTTGGGTCAACCATCTGCAGCACAGGTAGTTGTGAAGAGGAGATAAGAAGGCGGATCACGCTAGGAAGAGTGGCTATGAAGAAGCTCACGAAGATCTGGCAGAGCAGAGCAATAACATATAGCACAAAGATCCGGCTAGTTGAAACACTCGTGTTCTCTGTCTTCTTTTACGGCTGTGAATCATGGACACTCAGGGCCAGAGACAAACAACGCATTGATGCGTTTGAGCTTTGGTGCTGGCGTAGGATGCTACGCATAAAATGGACTGAAAGAAGAACAAATGTGTCCATTATTGAACAACTGAACATCTCCAGACGCCCTTTCTTCTCGAGTCGACGAAAAAATTCTCCAGTTCTTTGGCCATATTATGAGAAGAAACGGAGAAAACTTAGAAAAAATGATCTTACAAGGAAAGATCGAAGGCACAAGACCAAGAGGAAGAGCAGCGAGCAGATGGATAGACCAAATCAAGAAGATCTCCGGTCTACCTCTTCAGCAGGCACTGAGAGAAGCTGACAACCGTCCGGGATGGAGACGCTTGGTTCATGGGGTCACGACGCTCAGCAAAGAGCACAACGACTTATGATGATGATGATATATCTTGTACTAATCTAGCTTAGTGTTCCTAGTTTCTGCTGTCCCACTGGCTGATGACCTCAGACTCCGTATCCGCACACGCCTGCATCCTATTTTCCTGTGTCGGTGTCTCTACACTCTATCACCGACACCCAGGACAACCCGCGGCAACAAGACACCAAAATATGTTGAATAAATTTTGTAATAATTTCTGATTAGATTGTTTTAAATTAGTAGGCAGCTTTTTGACAAACCAAATAAAAAAAATCTGCTTTAAGATTCAGACAAAAAATTATAATTTACTTATAAAGAAACGTGACCAACTCTCCCAGTCAGTTAGACGCCAACAGTAATATTCTAAAGTACAAAAATCATCACTGTAGTTATTTTATGTTAACTATTGTTATAAGTAAAATTCGAAGTCAACTATTTAAGTATCAAAACTTCCACGTTTGTCGCATTCATTGTTGATTCCCAATTGAACTGATTTTTTTTTTCAACGCAGATATTACAGTAATTTTGGGAATAGTGTCACATATGCCGTTTTTTTGCACGAGGCCACGCCCGAAAGCAATTTTGTTTGTCAAATGAACTGACTTGCAAATAGTTGCTTTCATAAAATTTAATTTCCATTGTTTGGCCATTTTCATTCATTAGCATTTTAGCTGGGTTTCGATCGTATCTGCGACTGTTAGCACCTCTGAGAAAACAGTCAGCGTCACAACATTTATTTGAAATTTGGATTTGTTCAAATTTACATACTGTCACTTAGTTTTCACGGTCACATTAGTGAAGTTGTCAACTAAAGAGTAGAGTCAGTATCAATCCCTCAATAGCACACAACATCATACGATACCATTCATGAAGCATCGCTCAGAATACACCAATTAGAACACAGCGTTTCATTCTCAACGGGAAGAAATCTTCCGATGCGAAACTGATTTCTGTCGTGCGTCAGTGAAGTGTTAAAGGACTATTACTTTTTACAATACAAATAAATGACCCAGTACGTAACATCGGAAGGTCAATGAGGCTTTCCGTAGATGAGGCTGTACTGTACAAAGAAGTCCCAACGCCGGAAAATTGTTACGAAATGCAGGAAGGTCGACAGCGTATGGTGGTTTATGCTGTGATTGGCAGTTGGGCTCAACTTATAGAAATGTAACATATTGGGAATACACAGAAAAATTATCCTTTATTACATGATTAAGTGGTTGTAGAACGATCATTTTAAGTAGTACAGTAATGCAGAACGATATACATCGACGATTGATGCACGGAGTAGCGATATTACGCTCAACATAAATATATGTAATGAATTGCAGATACAAATAAATATTTTTACTATAGGATTCCGTAACATATACAGGACTATGCATACGAAATTACTGACACGGGACAACCAAATGAAATTTGTTATGTCTAAGGTAAATTCCAGATTGAGATCCATTGGGTAAATGTAGCTTATCAAAAAAACGAAGCAGCTTTTATACTACTCTGGTGACTACTGCTGTCATGGTGGAATCCGTATGAGATGCGAGTGAAAGACAGGCCCGGCAGTTGAAGTGGGTACCGTGGTAGCTGTACCCAATCAAAAGACTGAGAGTGGGTAAAAGAACCACTCTTGAGTTGAAGGAATATTTATTTACATTGAGCCGCTCGGGGACTGCCATTCCCCGTCGGGCCGGTCTGGGAAAAAGAGAGAAATCACTTTTCCGATTTTCACGCTCTACAAACTGTTGACGGTATATAGGACCACCACACATCGGTATTTTTTTTTTCAAATGACTTTTCATTACATGTTTTCCATTGCTTATGAAAATCTAAAATGCCTTATTTTTAGTCTACGTATTTACTTTCATAATGCTTCTATTTTGAAGAAAGCATATGGGTGACAGATCGGTGTTTTTGACTCATGGGAGTACAGCATTTTAGCTCTCTAATAAAACATTAATCATTTCTTAATTAGTAACAGTCATTTTAAAATGACACTCTTTGTCAAATTCGTGTACGTAATTTCTTCAAAACGTTCGATACCGGGTAGCTAATGTTAGCTGTATTTCAGAGCATACATTACAACGACAGAAATAGAGGTACAAAAAAGTTTTAAAACGTTTCTCACAATGAACCTTTCTCGTTTAACGAGTAATTACGTGTTAATATTCATCTCATCATCACTCTCTCTACCTGTAAGTCCCCTTGACCCCTCTCTACATTAATTTCCTTCGCCCCCTCTTACAACTATATATTATAGCCGTCTTTAGTGTTACGATCAAAATCATATATCTTCGAAATTCCTGACCGAATGTTTTGAAATTTTAACACCATATTCCACTGGAATATGCACACTTTTATGTGCCTAATTTTTCAGTATGTCATCTATGAATTGATATAAACTCGCAAAAGTAATGTAGATATAAGTTATGTGCGTCGGGCACGGTCGTCTGGGGGTAATGTGCTCGAGTGGAAAACGAAGTGTTGCGGGTTCGAAACCCGGTTGGTCTTCGGAATATTCTGTCTCCGTTTTAATCCAGCCTTCACCTCTCAACGATGTGAGGAGTAGCCAGAAACGACACGTGGTTCGGATTCCATGTTAAGCTGTAGGTCCCCTTTTCTTGGTTGGATAACTGAGGTAGGCCAATGATTGTAAAGTCTATGGTACTTAACTACGGGGTCATCAGTCCCTAAACTTACAAACTACTTATGAACTACTTACGAACTAGGACGGCACAAATATCCATGCCCGAGGGGGGATTCGAACCCCCGACCGTAGTGTCCGTGCAGACCGTGACTGGAGCGCCTCAGTCTCCTCGGCCACCGCGGCCGGCAGGCTAAGGACAAGCAAGTCGCTGAAGTCGCGTCCAATTGAAAGACTTGCAGCAGGCCAATGATCCACACGAAATTATTACTTTTTGTGCAAAATATTTATGAAATATGAAACTAGAAACCTTCCTGTATAAACGAGTAACGTTGTGTCCGAATTTCAAATCAACCGGAAAAGAACTTTCGGAGATTAACGGCTGTTCACAAACCAACAGAATATTTTTATGTATAGCGACTACTGACAACGTAGGGGGCAACATTTGAACAACTACCCACTCTTAAAACAATATGAACCGCCCAGCCTGTTCATAGAGAATATTGAAATTTGCCAACAGCAGCAGTTACTACGAGCACAGACACTAATTAACTGAAAGTAACAGACGTGCTGCCAGCCACACGTAGTTTCGCCATCACATTGAGATCTGGGCATAGATTCCTAGTAATGCGTGAAATGGCCTTTCAAAGTGGCATATACATTGTAACTTACGAGTAATTGGGTCTCGGCCGCAACCTTCAGTCAAAATTCAGGCAAAATAAATTAAAAAATAGCGCTGGTGCTTGGCAATGTTTCCCTCAGCAATGGCATAGACGCCTGTGGTATAGCAATCTATGCTGAATTGGTGTGGCTCCAAAGTTCATCGGTGATGGTTCGCACTGGGTGGCTTTGCTCCACCCGTCGTTTCACAGTATTCCATACGTTTTTGATTGACGGCAATTCTGGCAAGGGATAAAATCGCTTTACGAGAAGAAGGCACGAGTTTGAGCAGCAACGTGCATTGTTTTGTTGTAAAATGTCAAAGGAGATGTCGTGCAGAACGGATATTTGGTAAGGGTCGATGGATGTCATTCACGTAAGTCAAACTGGTCACAGTGCTCTTGATATGCAGTCATCCTGATTTGTGGCTGTACGCTTTACCACATCCCAATAAAAGGCCTTGAGTTGACCCTGTATGTACTGTGTGAATCCAGTCACTGTAACGCTATTCATCTCGACCAGCAAAACTGTGGCCATCATTTTCAAATACACAGACCCTGGTTTAATCTGATAACGTTATTTGGTGCTACCCGTATTTCCAGTGACGCCGTTTCGAACACCACTGCACATCATTCGAAGATGGCTGGAGAAGTTGATGGAGAAGATAGCGGTCAGGGTGGTGCGCCTTGAGTCACCTTGTCGCACTCTACAGCTTTTCGTGAAACATTGTCATCACACCCGTTCTACTGACGATACACTTCGTTCCAGACAAGCAGGTCACATTATTTCATGTCGAAAATCCGCTCACTTTCAAATTCACTCATTTGATGGTACTGTTCCCGCATGCGTCTGTAAGGAATCTTGCACGTCGATCCGAACTAACAATGACTTTGTTTTTCAAGCTGTGAGTGGCGACCCTCAAGGGGGTCGCAAAATCTTCAAAGGGTGGCGGTCAAAGGAGGAAGTACTTGCACAATAAAACAACCAGACGAATGCACGTTTGGTACTTGGGATTCCGCAATACTACACTTGCCTAAAAAAAATTAATTTCACTTTATATAAAAACGACTTAATTCCTTTTTCTCATCAATTAAGATTCGAAAAGAACAGGCTATTTGCTTACAATAAATACTCCATGTTAACGATGAATAAACAAGAGCTACAAAATTGTTTTCAGGAATCAATCAAATGTTACAAATGTGTGTATAGCTTATGGGACTTAACTACGGGGTCATCAGTCCATAAACTTACAAACTACTGATGAACTAGCTAATACTAAGGACGGCACAAATATCCATGCCCGAGGGGGGATTAGAATTCCCATCCGTAGTGGCCGTGCAGACCGTGACTGGAGCGCCTCAGTTCCGTCGGCCACCGCGGCCGACTTTCAGGAATCTATTGATTGCTAATTTAATGAGAGGCAATACGAAGGTTTAAGACATTCGAAAAAAATACCTCAACTTTTTTGAAAAACACCTATACTGTGGGAATTACCAAGCATAATTCTCTTCCGAATATTATCGGCAACTCGAAAAATTTGTCATGAAACGTATGTTTTTGTGACGAATTTAATGTAACAATAGAATGTGTTCCATTCCGAAAAATAAGCTAAGAACTTCATCCTACAATGTAGAAGAATATTTTAACTGCAGAAGAAAACATAAAATTCGCTGTCTTTGAATTTACACTCAAAGTTTTGATGCAGTATAAGAATGTTTCTGCAGCAGAAGTAAACATAAAATTGGCCGTCTTTGAACTCACACACATAGTCTTGATACAGTACAAGAATGTTTTAGCAGCAGAAGAAAACATAAATTTCGCTGTCATTGAATTCATACACATAGGTTTGATGAAGTACAAGAATGTTTTAGCAGCAGATGAAAAAATATTAGTTTGTTGTCTTTGAATTCATACATATTGTTTTGACAGAGTACAGTGCGGTCGGATTCCAGGAGAGGTGTCGCCAGGACATATTTATATGGAAGGGGGATCGCGAACTAAGAAATGTTAAGTTTATAGTAGCAACAAAATTCGTAAGCACCTTGTACCTGCGAGATATCGATTTTGACCTTATACCCGTAGAGCCAAATCATTAAAACGCTAATCGTTCTTGCAGATCATACTAAAGTTAATCTGCAAATGTGAATATACTATCTCTGGTCTTCCAAGGTGTTTGTGGGGAGACGTAATTTTCTGTAGCGTGTAGTTGACGATGTACTGAAACTCTTCAGAATAATTTACTCTCTTGCATTGGTTTCCTTACGTTGTGCTGACACGGTACTTCTAAGTGAAGCAGGGATCGCATCTGACAGTCATCATGAGCGTAGAACACATGGGAGATGACTCAGCTAAGGTTAAAAATAACAACTTCTCGAAAAGCTGCAACGATACAAATTGTTAACGCTGTGGACTGCATGCGTTGTGAGCTGTAATTACTCTTTCAAAGAGTAACGTTTTAATTCAATTTCAACCCACTGCAGTTATTAATTAATTAATTAATTACACTAGGCAATTTTGGATGGTGTGTATATTAACAAGCAAAATAAAAGTAGGAAATACATCAGGAAACATAATTTACCAGAAACAAAGGAAGGATAAAAAGCAAAATAAATTACTCGTTTCATAAAAAGGAAACAATCTACAAAATTGCGTTTTACGTATCTCGTATCAAATATAGCTAGACTATTGGAAAGATGTATGTCCTCCAAAGTTAGTACTGTCAGTGATTGACTGTTTAACAAATATTTTGTTATCACTGTATAAACGGTGGAGACCAAATCTGCCATAAATTTCGATGGCATGTCGGTTGATACATCGATATACAACGTTTATTACCGATCTGAGTGTCTGACATCTGAAGGTTTGGGTGTCAGTTGCATTTGGCATCCTATCTCGACGGACTGTTATCCGAAAATAACAGTCACTTCTTGCTGATAATTGTGGACGACCTTCGCTTTGCCTTCTTTTATCGGTTCCTGTTGTCTAAAATAGCGCCCATGTCCTGCAAGTGGAGTCTCCAGTAGATGCATCTACCTCCCTCAGTGTCTGTCTCGCTTCCAACCTTCTTATGGCTCTCCATGCCATAAGTCGTATTGTTGTTGTAGTTTAATTGCACTGTAAGCACACTGCACTATCTGAAGCCAACAGCTTGTGTAATTAGTTGGGTTCATTCTGCCGATGACAACTTCAGAACCTAGATATCTCAACAGACCCCGTAATTATTCTGGCCAGTGTATGTGGTTACGTTTTAGAATAATATTTACTTTCAAAAGGCCCTGTCGTTCGTTCATGAATATATAAGTCGTATTTAAATATCTTTTTGTTGTTACAGAGATAACTGAGGTACACATTCTAATGGGATACCCTGTGTACACAGCATGGGTTCCATAAGACGTAACACCCCTTTTAATTCGTGAACTGTTACAGAATTCGAAACGCGGTTTTCGGCACACTCTAGAGCGTCGAGGAGCCCATATATTTTTGTTTGGTAAACGGTTTTAGCACTGGTATGAATTGAGATATTGATGCAAGTACGAATTTTTAAATGAAAGCGCTTACCTTTAATAACTGTTTTCGATAGCTTTAGAAGAGCATTACTGTGATATATTGTTTGTTAATGATGACGTTGAAATCTGTCACACAAAATTGATAGTGTTACTAGAATTTGAGAGCATAATTCCTGGAACAGGAGTTAGCAGAGCAAACATTACCAAGCAGGGGTCAGGAGGACCACGTTGTGTAGTTGTATACCGTAAAGTAGACCTCCATGACTATATTAACGCTTTTCTCCCCTTGAACCAAATACTACAGGGAATGGAGGTTCACCTACAACTGTTGTACTTTGTATACATCATACAGACTAGAATCAACCGTATCACAAAGGGGTTAGGAAAATCACTTCGCTTTGGTTTATTTTCCCGGATGAAACAGAGGTCTCACTCGTTCATTCTACAAAAGTAAAGAGGTCTTATAAGCCACAAAAGGCAAGAAATGTGTGAAGTATCAAAATTAAAGAGGGAATAATTGACCTATCGGATCCAGTACGCGACTGTGTGCTTCTAAAATGTACAGTATAAGTTGTATGAGAACTGCCCTACACTGCTCTAAGTTATATGAGACACATTCTTTGAATTAAACATGTAAAAAAAGAATAATGTAGTGACGATCTGTATACGGCAAAATAAATATTCTTGAAGAAACGTCGTTCAATGCTGAACGGAGGTGGTTAATGACAGTGTTAGCCGCGGTGGAGTAGTCGATCGGTCTAAAGCACCTCGCTGCGAAGCGCGCGGTTGCTCGCCTCCCTGGGGCATGGGTGTGTGTGTTTGTCCGTAGGTTAGTTTACCTCGGTTTAAGTAGTTTGTAAGCTACGGACTGATGACCACGCAGTTTGGTCCGATAGATTTACAGACATTTGAACATTTTTTGACAGTGTTACTAACTACATGCAATACACTCTGTTGATTTATTTAACATTGCATTCAGGTTTCGTACACTCGTAACTGTAATAAACAATTCACTAATGCGCTCGACTGGAAACCCGGATAATTTAGTTATAACAAACACCTGGTTCAAGAATCACAAAAGAAGGTTGTATACGTGGAAGACACCAGGAGACACCGGGAGATACCAGATAGATTTTATAATGGTAAGACATAGGCTTCGGAACCAGGTTTTACAGTGTAAGACATACCCAGGGGCAGATATAGACTCTGACCATAACTTGTTGGTTATGAACTGTAGGCTGAAACTGAAGAAACTACAAAAAGGTAGGAAAATAAGGAGATGGGACCTGGATAAATTGAAGGAACCTGAGGTTCTTAAGAATTTCAGAGGGAGCTTTAGGCAACAATTGACAGAAGCAGGGGAAAATAAAACAGTAGAGGAGGAATGGGTAAAATTGAGAGATGAAATAGTGAAGGTAGCAGAGGACAAAATAGGTAGGAAAGCAAGACCTACAAAAAATCCTTGGATATCACAGGAGATACTAAATTTAATCGATGAAAGGAGAAAATATAAAAAATGCAGTAAATGAAGCAGGCAAAATGGAGTACAGACGACTAAGAAATGAGATTGACAGGAAGTGCAAAATGGCTAAGCAGGAGTGGCTAGAAGGCAAATGCCATAACTCAAAATGTTTGTAAATCCTAGAGACTTGACTTAAAAAGGTTATCAGTCCCTAGGCTTATAAACTACTGAAACTACCTTAAATTAACACACACCCATTCCCAAGCTAGGACTCGAACCTCCGACAGGTAGTACTGCGTGCTCAGCATCAAGGCGCGTTAGAACGCTCGGCCATTACACTGCGGCGGAAAATAACTGAAGGCGTTGTAAGCCTTATATGAAGCTATATTTTGTATTTAATCTTTTCTCAACGCTGCGCTACTGCTCAGTATGTTTTCGTGCGTATTGGTTATCGAGCAGAGCTTGCGTGATTGTGTTTCCGGCAGGCAGATACAAAGCTGTAATGTGTTGTTTGTCCATCCTTCTGTTTGGTGATTGAGGCTTTTCGGTTCTGCTGTAGATGCGTGTATTGGAATCTTCTCTGTTGTGGACGGCCAAAATATAAAGCACGTCATAAAGAGGAAAATAACGATCTGACTGTAATCGCAACGCATTGGACATTTTTATTACGTGTTAGTGGCAGATCTCATTTTTAAGAAACGCTCACTCAGAGATTTAGTGTTTATGGTGAAATTTTTACATAAGATTTACTTTAACAGTCAAATGTTATTGAGATTTTCAGGTAAATATCATACGTCATATGTTGAAATTGGTAACAAATTGTTTTTAATTCGTAACATTCACAATCACACTTGAGTTTCAAAAAAAAAAATGTTCAAATGTTTGTTAAGCTTATGGGACTTAACTACGGGGTCATCAGTCCCTAAACTTACAAACTACTTATGACCTACTTACGAACTAGGACGGCACAAATATCCATGCCCGAGGGGGGGATTCGAACCCCCGACCGTAGTGACCGTGCTGACCGTGACTGGAGCGCCTCAGTCACCTCGGCCACCGCGGCCGGCCACTTGAGTTTACTGTCGGTTTGTAGTTGTAACTAACATATGTAAAAGACTTGCAGCAACCACATTTCAAAGTCATGCACTATTATATTCCATTTGATGCATCTTTTATGGTAGCTGATAACCCTGCGTTAATTCCATACTATCGCAGTCACTTACCCTACAACAATCGCCCCCCTCTCTCTCTTCCTCTCCCCTCTTTATCTTTTCCTCTCTCTCACCCTTTTGCCCAACTCCTCTGCCCATCTGCTCCATCTGCTCGTCGTGTTCCCGTTCATTCCGCTTCTCCAATTCATCTATTCCTCCTGCTATTTATGAAAATTTGCATTGATCCCTCAACTTTGCCTGTGATCAATGAAACACTGTGAAAGTTTATTGCAAGGTAGCGATTGCCACATACCAAACTCTAACTTGATGTTCATAAAAACCATCCCATTGAAAATATTCATAAATCAGTGAACTTTCTAGTAATTAGTAAATCATATTTTATAGTTAAGTGTGCAAAATTTCACAAAGATCGCAATGTAACTGTACCTATTGTTGACGTCAGTAAGTAAAGTTTCCTCTGCCATGCCTCATACGAAATTGTATGCAGACTGTGAGTTCCTTTAACCCGCTCGGTGAGCCGTGTGGTCTAACCCACCGCTTTTCGAGACGGGGAGGCGTACAGGCCTCGGTTCGAATCCGTCCGGCGGATTAACAAAGGGGGTCGGAGTGTCGGCCAGCCTGGATGTGGTTTTTTGGCGGTTTTCCACATCCCCCTAGGTGAATACCGCGTTGTTCCCCAAGTCCCGCCTCAGTTAAATGGCTCGCAAACATTTCGTAACACTTTACACTTTCGCACACCTATTACACTATACGCAAAAATTTGGTGTACATATTTCCTTCTCGGAGCATGTGGTGGCGGCAGGAAGGGCATCCGGCCACCCTGTAACTATTAATACATGACAAATCCGCGTTTAACACAGTGCCGACACTGCATGTGAAGGAAAAGGGCCAAAGAGATAGATAGATAGATCCAGGTGCAAGCAGATCAGTATAAAACTCTTAGACTTCTATGAATTGCCAACAAACACACAAATGGACTTTCATCTTAATATACAGGTTAAGAGGAAAGGAACATGAACCGCGGTGGAGTGGCTGAGCGCACTGAAGCACTATGCTTCGATGCGCGAGGCCGTTCCCCGCCTGGGACTCGAATCCTCCCTCGGGCACGGATGTTTGTGTTGTCTTTCGTAAAAGTTAGTTCATAAGTAGTTTGTAAGTTTAGGGAGTGATGACCCCGCAGTTAAGACCCATAAGCTTAACAAACATTTTTGAAGGAACATAATTTGAGGTGAGATACTACTAGTCATATCGAACAAAAAATTTCCAATAAACGTATGCCTTTTTCTTAACTGCTTCCGGGTAAAAAAAAAATTATAACCACTAGGAATGGAAAAGTAAAGTAAAGGTAAAGGTGGCAATAAAGTAAGATGTTGTTATCTTATGGTTAGTATAATTGTTCAAAAATGTTTGTAAATCTATCGGACCAAACTGCGTGGTCATCAGTCCGTAGCTTACAAACTACTTAAACCTAGGTAAACTAACCTAAGGACAAACACACACACACCCATGCCAATGCTCCAGGGAGGACCCGAACCTCCACGGCGAGCAACCGCGCGCTCCGCAGCGCTTTAGACCGCTCGGCTACTCCACCGCGGCTACTATAATTGTGTAAGTTTCCTCACAGAAGATGTTCTCACTTAATCTCTGGTACGGTATTATTGAAAACCAAATGATCAGAATAACCGTGTTACTGGGACTCTATATCTTGACATTCTTCAAAATGTGTTACGAGGATACGTGGAGGATACCTTTTCGCAACAAGAACTCGTGTGTACTCTCAGCGTGATGGAGCTCCGAAACGTTCCGTTCCAGTCATAGAGTATCTCAACACAACATATCCTGGTCACGGAATGGGTCGCCGTGGAGTAACCTCTTGGCCACCGAGGTTACTGGATCTTATACCATTGGATAACATGTTGTTAGGGTGGCTCAAGAGTGAAGTGTTCAAGCGTATATTGGACACAAGAGACGAACGTCTCGCTCGTATCCTACATGCTTCTGCTCAAGTAAAGGATTGCAGAATTGAGTTCCCATCGGCAGCACCTTCATACAAGAGTATCAAAATGCATTGGAGTTGCCACTGGACTGATTGAACTTCTTCTGTGATGAAACATACACAGTTGACCATGACAGTATGTCAGTTTCAAGTCACCTGCACTTTTTCCGTTCCTGATTATCCATAAAAGTGTGTACCTCTCCTCCTGAGTCAATGAAAGATGTAATTGACTTACGGGACACCCGAACACTATCGTCATAAGACGTCACTTTTTGTATTTATTACATACATGTGTCTGAAACATTTTTCTGTTTCGCCACAGGTGGCGGTGCATTCAGCTGGATACAAGTGAGGCCACAATTGTAACATGCAGCTCAGTGTCCATTTAATATTCAATGGCATGTGGGACCACACCTCCATGCTTCGCCGGTATGACAGGCACTGACACTGTGCTCAGAGGACACCACCAATCAGCACGTCATGCTGACTGCGTGGCTATCCCTGGATGGTATCGTTCTTCTCGATTAAAGGTAATAGACTGTCATTTTTCCTAGCTTCAGACACTCTCCTTTCCTATTGAAGTTATTCTGTTGTTTGTGAATTTCTATTGCGTCTCTACATGCGAGTATGGTAATGCGATGTCCTAGATAAAACACTTGTCTTAATTTTATTTCATGGTTTCCATCAGGAGAAGCGTCCTTCTACGGCTGATTTATCCGTGTTTCCCACAAGACAGTTTCATTTATGTTCAGCTAAAACATGTCTTTCAGTTGTTCCAATATAATCTTGATTCTAGGTTTTTCTAGGGGATGAAGTGCGTATTTTGCCGAATAATATTTAATCCTCCTGTTGGGTCTGTAGAGGTTTCCGACTCCATACTTGGCCAAAACGTTCACGATGCAGTGCAATTTTCCAGATGGTTTCCGATGTTGTTTAGTATGTCTGGATTCCTGTCTTCCTGGATGATCTATCAGTCTCCGTATTAGCATATCAATTTTTACTGAAGGTCGACCATAGGTGATTCAATTCATCGTGCTAGTATGTTGGTTCGGAGATTTTGTTGGCTCTGTCCGTCAAGGGTTTGATGACACTTCTTATTTTTGTCTAGGATGTATCGATCGGTGTGTGTATCTTTCCTGAATACGTTATGGCCCAGAGTTCAGTCGACCCATTTACCTACCGATACATCCATGAAGTTAAGTTGGCCATTGCTCTTGTTCTACATCGTGAAATGTACTTTTGGATTAATACTATTGTGATGCAGCAAGAAGAATGCCAGCTCCTCTTCACCATGAGTCCATATGACAGTCGTGTCAGCCACATAACGGTACCACTTTGCTGGCTTCCTTTTGGCTGTCTGCACAACTGCTAGGCCAAGATGGCTGCCCATAATCACCCCGTCTATTTGTTCATAAAAGCCGTTGTTAAACTGGAAATAAGTTGCGATGAGGCAGCGTCTGAATAACGCCACTATATCAGACGGAAACATATCTGCCATATATGAAACAGCTTTGTTTACAGGTACCATTGCAAACAAGGACACTACATCATAATTCTCAAGCATATCTCCAGGGCTGACGGTAATTGAGTTGCATGTTGTAAATTACGGTTTTGAATTCGATTCTGCTGATTACAACACCATCTGTAGGGAAAAGGAGAATTGTTTAAGAGTAAACGTATGTATTTTATGCCATACAATCATTTTATTAGTATTTATTTATTTATTTAGTGAGATTTTCCTCATTAGTGAGGTTTACCACCAACATAGTAATTACCCTAGAAATGACTACACGTAGTAGATAAGAACTAAATATTCAAGATATTTGTCCATGTTTCTTGAGTTGTGTGTCCTTCTCCACCCAGTGTTCTCATTATGAGCTGAAAATTATGGAGCAAGGTGTTCACAGATCCTCTTCTTCTTCTTCTTCTTCTTCTTCTTCTACTCCCGAAGTTTCCCACTCCAGTCAACACCACCCAGAAGTCAAGGCCTCACAGCTGGCCGTGCCTACGTCAGACCTAAAGGCCCAAGGCCGACGAGAAAGACAGGCCGCGGCGCCTGTCAATTACGTAACCAAGCTAGGCCTGAGCCGGCGCGATCGCTAGCTGGTTCGCCGGCCTCTGGGGCACAGCCAACTGCCTCATTGCGGCGGGGCACAGCTAGCGAACGCGCCAGCTCAGGCCTACCTTGCTTACGTAATTGACAGGCGCACCGCGGCCTGTCTTTCTTGTCGGCCTCGAGCCTTTAGGTGTGACGTAGGCACTGCCAGCTGTGAGGCCTTGACTTCTAGGTGATGTTGCTCCAGTACAACATTTGTTATTCTGGTGTCCTCCATTATTCATACATTCCTGTACCACTGTAATTTGTTTCTAACCATCACTTCATTCTTTCTTTTATTTTCATTCTTTTTCAACATTTCTTCTTTTCTTCTGGAAATTCTGGGAGTCTTCTCCAGAAGTCCATCATTAAAGCTTGTAGTTTTTGAATGTGCTTCAGGTTAATTGCCAGGCTTCAACTCTATTCCCTCTAACATTAATTTATTTATTATATTTTTATTCTGGTCATTAAATTTCTGCACCAAAGAACTGAGTTGAGCATCCCAATGACCTTCCAACCACTGCTAATTCTCTTATTGATTTCTGAGTTTGATTTTTGTGTTATTTTTTTTTCTTTTTATTTTCTTCTACACTTTGTATAGTTCATCTGGCTCATTACTCAAGTATTCTGTTTTCTGATAATCTTCAGACCACAATTTTTGTACGATTTCACTAGTTGATTACATATGTATTTAGCATCCCCCCTGTCTTGTGCTATGACAACTTGATCATCAGCAAACAACGAATGATGCAGATAAGTTGCATCTCTAATTTCTAACCCAACATTATTACATTTACGGGACCATGTTCAAAGCCAATTATGCATTATGCATAATGCCAAGGTCGATAAAATATAATTTTATTCCTACGACCAGTTTCAATGTTCAATCTTCAATCTTGTTTCAATGTTCAATCTTCTGGTCTATAAAAGTTTATAAATCCGTCATCTTGTGATGTCAACAGTTGTTGTGTAAATAATTTAAAGTGCATAGATGCACTATGTAACTGTCGTTAAAAAGTACATGCCAGTATAAATTACAGAAAGATACTGCAGCAGTACATTCTAACGACAATGACATAGTGGATCTATGCATTTCAAATTATTTTAAACAACAATTTTTGACGTTGCAAGATGATGCCTTTTTTAAACATTTGTTGTTGTTCTTATGGTCTTCAGTCCGGAGACTGGTTTGATGCAGCTCTCCACCCTACTGTATCCTGAGCAAGCCTTTTCATCTCCTCATAAGGACAGCAACCCACACCAACTTGAATGTGCTTACTATACGCATCTCTTGGCCTCCCTCTGCGATTTTTATCCCACACACTTCCCTCCAATTCTAAATTTACGATTCCTCGATGTCCAAAAATATGTCCTACCAAGCTATCCCTTCTTTTAGTCAGGGTATGCCAAAAATTCCTTTTCTCGCCAATTCTGTTCAGTACCTCTTCATTAGTTATGAGATCTACCCACATAATCTTCAGCATTCTTCTGCAGCACCAGATTTCAAAAGCCTCTTTTCTCTTCCTGTCCGCACTGCTTATCGTCCATGTTTCACTCCCGTACAAGGCAACACTGCACACAAATGCCTTCAGAAAAGACTTCCTTGCCCTTAATTTAATATTCGATGTTAGCAAATATCTCTGTTTCAAAAATGCTTTCTTCCCATTGCCATTCTGCATTTTATATCCTCTGCACTGCTACCATCACATGTTATTTTACTACCCAAGTAACAAAACTCATCTACCACCTTCACTGTTTCGTTACCTAATCTAATTCCTTCAGCATCGCCTGATTTGCTAAGACCGAATTCCGTTATTTTTGTTTTGATCTTGTTAATGTTCATATCATACGCTCTCTTCAACACACTGTCCATTCCATTCAACTGCTCTTGCAGGTCCTTTGCTGTCTCTGACAGAATTACAATGTCATCAGCAAAACGCAATGTTTTTATCTCTTCTCCCTTAACTTTAATCCCTATTCCAAATTTTTCCTTGCCTTCCTTCACCGCCTGCTCAATGTACAAATTGAATAACATCGGAGAAAGGCTACAACCCTTACTCCCTTCCCAACTGATGCTTCCCTTTCATGCCCTTCGAGTCTAATAACTGCGGTCTGGCTTTTGCACAAGTTTAATCTATCTTCTAAGATACAGATTTGCATTTGGCTTCTAGCTACTCCTGCTTAGCCATCTGTTCAAATGTTTGTAGAACTTATGGAACTTAACTACAGGGTCATCAGTCCCTAAGCTTACAAACTACTTATGAACTAGCTTAGACTAAGGACGGCACAAATATCCATGCCCGAGGGGGATCGAACCCCCGACCGTAGTGGCCGTGCAGACCGTGACTGAAGCACCTCAGTCCCCTCGGCCACCGTGGCCAGCCTCGATTAGCCATTTTGCACTTCCTATCAATCTCATTTCTTAGTCGTCTGTACTCCATTTTGTCTGTTTCATTTACTGCATTTTTATATTTTCTCCTTTCATCAATTAAGTTTAGTATTTCCTGTGACATCCAAGGATTTTTTGTAGGTCTTATCTTTCTACCTATTTTGTCCTCTGCTGCCTTCACTATTTCATCTCTCAATGCTACCCATTCCTCTTCTACTCTTTTATTTCCCCCTGTTTCTGTCAATTGTTGCCTAAATCTCCCTCTGAAAGTCTCCAGAAATTCACGTTCCTTCAATTTATCTAGGTCCCATCTCCTTATTTTCCTACCTTTCTGCATCTTTTTCAGTTTCAGCCTACAATTCATGACTAACATGTTATGGTCAGAGTCTGTATCTGCCCCAGGGTATGTCTTACAGTTTATAACCTGGTTCCGGAATCTATGTTTTACCATTATAAAATCTATCTGATACCTTACAGTGTCTCCTGGCCTCTTCCAAGTATACAACCTTCTTTTGTGATTCTTAAACCACGTGTTTGTTACGATTAAATCATGTTCCGTGCAAAATTCTACCACGAGACTACCTCTTTCATTCCTTCTGCCCACTCCATATTTACCTACTAACTTTTCTTCTCTTCCTTTACTTCTACTACCGAATTCCAGTCTCCCATCACAATTAAGTTTTCCTATCTCTTAACTGTCTGAATAATTTCCTTTAGCTCCTCATATATTTCTTCGATCTCCTCATCATCGGCAGTGCTAGTTGTCATGTAAACCTGTACTACTGTGGTCGGTGTTGGCTTCGTATCTATCTTGACAATGATAATGCGATCGCTGTGCTGGTCATAGTAGTTTACCCGCATTCCTATCTTTTTATTCATTATCAGTCCTACTCCTGTGATACACCCAACTGATTTTGTATTTATAATCCTGTACTCACCTGACCAGAAATCCTGTTCATCCTGCCACCGAACTTCACTAATCCCCACTATATCTAACTTCAACCTATCCATTTCCCTTTTCAAATTTTCTAATTAAGGGATCTAACCGTCCACGCTCCGATCCGTAGAATGCCTGTATTGTCTTTCCTGATGAAAACATCCTCCTGAGTAGTCCCCGCCCGGAGATCCGAATAAGGGACTATTTTACCTCCGGAATATTGTACCCGAGAGGATGCCATCATCATATTTTCATACAGTAGAGCTGCATGTTCTCGGGAAAAGTAACGGCTGTAGTTTCCCCTTGCTTTCAGCCGTTCGCAGTAACCGTGTGGCAAAGCCACATTAGCTGATGTTACAAGGCCAGCTCAGTCAATCATCCAGACTGTTGCCCCTGTAACTACTGAAAAGGCTGCTGCCCCTCTTCGGAACCACACGTTTGTCTGGCCTCTCCACAGATACCCCTCCGCTGTTGTTGCACCTACGGTACGGCTATCTGTATCGTTGAGGAACGCAAGCCACCCCACCTCGGCAATGTCTGTGGTTCATGGGGTTGGTTTATTTAGAGACCAGAAAATGATGACAAAGACAATTGAAACCGGTCGTCGGAATAAATTATATATTAGTTAGCTTGGCATTATCTTTTTTGGACCTTTAATTAACATTGGATCGTTTCCTCACAGTAGAAAGGCTTCATGTTTTTTATCCGATGTGTAGTTTCTGTTATTTTTGAATGTCTTTAGCCAGGTAATTGTTGAATTTTAACATAGAAACGCAAAGCAAATCACTTTTGTAAATAAAGACTAGAGTTCCAAACAGCGGGCACAGAATAACATAGAGAGGCTATACCGCCTACATCAGCGCATAGGCATTGAAGCCAAAACAACCATCTTGGTTGGGTGTAGAAACGGAGTTGGGCCGAAAATGCGTCATTCTTCAAATGGCGCTTTTCTCTATTACATTGTCATTTGAACCCCTTAGGATAGGAATAATTACCGGATTTTTCACGCAGGCAGGTGAATACTGAAAGAATGCAACAGTGTTCTTAGCAAGTACAATACGAATTGTGTTTGTATAAAAATAATAATTAAATCTATTACATTTTTATGAAATTAAAAAGTTTGTCGCCTGCTCCTTTTTTGTTTTAGGGTCAGGAAATTTTCGTCAGCGAGAAAGTTGTAGATAATTAAATGAACTTTTCTTTTTATTCAAACAACTTTTTTATAGCTCTCCTAGTTTTCTCACAAATTTGGATGGAATAGAGCTGCGAAACCTTTCAAATTCAATCAATATATCTATAGTCTGAAGCCGTCTGGCATCAGCGCTTTAGAAGAGAAAACTGATAAATGTGGTTTACTCGTAAAAGTTATACACATGGTCTCCCGTATGTTTCTTTTATTTTTTATTTTTAGATCTTTGTGAGTTCTCCAATTCTATACTATGTACACTGTCCTAGCTCTTATGGTTTAGGCTTCAGTACTGACTAGAGTGCAGACGCGGTAAACGATTCTACGTTGTTATTCATATTTTAATTGTTTCACAAATTCTTATTGACATTAAATATAACCTTAGTTTATTCCAGGATTCCAAAAAAGAAATTAGAAGAAACAGCATAACGATAGTACTCCTCGAGTTATAGAGGGATAAAGGGACATACGGAGGAAAAATGTGCTTCTGTTTTATGTAATATTATTATTTGTTATCTCTAGCTGAAACTTGTTGTTACTTATGGCAAAAATGGATTGTCAAAAAAGGAACGCCTTAAAATATATAAAAAAGGAATTAACAGACAGCGAACCCAATGAACTACCCTGTGCTCACAGCTGTGACCGGGAGGCGCTCGGAACTAGTACAGGACGATTCATGCTCTGCGGCCGCCATGTTGGTTGGGTGTCGCGCTCTCCTGCCGACTTCATTTCACTGTCATTGTAAGGCCTCTCTCTGTTATTCTGTGCTCGGTGTTTCCATATGGTAACAGGGCATTGACGACGCTGAATTTTCAGCAAAACATGCTTATAGTCTATTCACCGAGAGCTGGCATAAACAGTGTCACGTGAGCGACTACGCCCGTTTCCAGCAAAAGCACTCGATGTTCACGTGATACGTAGGGGTGTGCAAAATCCTTGGCGCATCCTTTGCAGCTGAGCTGACGTCACAGCGGACCGTGAGAAATCTGGGCAACAATGTGAGGAAATAAAGCGTAAAAAACACAGACGGCATTGAGAATTCAAAGCCAGTTACAATAATGTTAAAAGTACATTTTTTAGCTTATGGGACTTAACTACGGGGTCATCAGTCCCTAAACATACAAACTACTTACGAACTAGCTAATACTAAAGACGGCACAAATATCCATGCCCGAGGGGAGATTCGAACCCCCGACCGTAGTGGCCGTTCAGACCGTGACTGGAGCGCCTCAGTCCCCTCGGCCACCGAGGCCGGCCCATTCAGGTTGTTAACAAAACGCTCCATTCAAACAAAATCAATTTTTAATAACAATATCAGTAATAATAATGTTTATGGACAACGAAACAAGGTTCATTCTGTCGAACTCGTACCGTTTTCATTGAGGTTTATAACAAACCGCTCCTCTCTCTCCTCTATAATGCAGTCTAATTTCGACAATTGAATTTCAAATTTTTCTACCACATGGAGGACGCACTTGTTCAATTCTTCTGCAGTATCTGTTCTTACTGCTTCTTCTAGCAGTTCTTTAACTTCCGGCATTTTCTATGTTTTGTTTTTCGCTGCAACATAGCCTTTGATTCTAGTCCACAGTAACTCTATGGCGGTTAATTTACAGTGGTGTGGGGGAATTGTAAGAACACTTTTCCTTGCATTCTTCGCCATTTCATCTATCGTGTATTCTGTGTGTGTTGTTCTGTGAATTTTTACTATATCTAAAAGTTCTTTCTTCAACGTACTGTGTTCAAAATAGATATTTTTAGATTTTAGCGATTCTGATATTTCGTGCTTATTGGTATTAACATTGATAAAATTTTCTTTTCTACGATGATGGTACGGCGCGTTATCAAGAACAAAACTGCGTTTTTCTGAAGCCGAGGAAGAACATCTTTAACCACTTCCATCTTCCCAGACGTTACTTTCGGTATGAACTTCAGAGATCCCCGCTGTGCAACGCGCACTAACGAGCTCACAACTTGTAACGATTATGTACGTTATGTACTTTCTACATGCTAGTCGCGAGGTCAATTAAACTGCATTACAGTTTGTTGTTTCGTACCGTATCATTTAAAAATCATAGTTTGCTTATCCCGCGATCAGACATTCTGTTGCCAACATCATAAAAATGAGTGATGGAAGTGGCAAGTTGAATTTAACTTCTTTCTTAGTTACGCCTTTTATTTTGGATAAACAGTTCAGTAAAACAACATTCACAACACTTTTAACATATTACATATATAAATTTCAATGTTATTAATTATGGTGTAATAAATTGTCGATATATTGTTAGATAAGTTGAACCAATGTACTCTTTGGGAATCTCACTTCTGACTGTGAAGGATGTTTAAGGTTCTCTCTGTACTATTGGGTGTTAGCGTTTAGACGTGGTTTCTTGCTTGTGTTTGGATAAGACTTGTGTCTTATTGACTTGTTCCATCTAGCTATTATTTCGCTAGAATTGTATTTCTTATAAAGTTGTTAATTGGAAAAATTGGTACAGAATAAACCGCAGTTGAACTTGTAGGATTTAGTTTATTTCAACAGTTATTTATTACAAGCAACCTGGAAACAATAGTAGTAAAAAATGTAGAGCGACACAACGGAACTTCTAGCTGCTGACATCACGGAGCCGAATTTAGAAGATCAGTACTAATATTCACCATTTTCTTGATTTGCAGCTCTTATTTTTCCGTGTTTGCAGTAAAAATAAACAAGGCGAATTTTTAAAGTGGAAAGTGGTTGTGATAAAAAAAAAAAAAGTCCGCAAAAATATGTGTATTACACGTGTGCTATGTGAAACAGTGCGGAAGAAGAAGTATATGACAAAAGGAAACCGTAAGTAATAGATAGTAAACAGACGATGGAAATATCCCCACATGCCAAAATTATGTTTTCGCACCATAAGTAGCGTTTTAAAAACCTCACAAGTTGTTAAAAGAGATAACTTTGGTTGCAGATGACAACGCTACCACTTCATAAGTACATAAAAAGAGTCCCACATGACCACAAAATGTAAATTAAGGTAAAAAACCAAAATAAGACTGACGACTTTTTTAGGCCTAAATTTACAACTAGCACAATAGTAAAATACATGTAATTTGTTTTCACAGCATGAAATAAATTGAAAGCCCACTGATGATGGCACAGAGGTGCTGAAACTAGTTTGGGTGCCAAATAAAAACAGTGTTTTGCATATCAGGCGGACCTCATACACAGTAATGAGTACTAATTACATACCTATATTTCTTAAACTCTCCATTTTAAGTGGTGGGCGGAGGAAATTCTGGCTGTACACGATTCTACCCAAGTTCCTGTTGCATAAGGAACAAAGTATCGGTACTGCTGCCAAACCTGCTGAAGGGAGAGCTTTAGAACCTGCAACGGAGACGGCCACCCTGACTACGCGCCCCTGCCTTGTACACCCCTCAAAAAAAATGTTCAAGTGTTTGTATAGTCTGTGGGACTTAACTACGGGGTCATCAGTCCCTAAACTTACAAACTACTTATGAACTACTTACGAACTAGGACGGCACAAATATCCATGCCCGAGGGGGGATTCGAACCCCCGGCCGTAGTGGCCGTGCAGACCGTGACTGGAGCGCCTTAGTCTGCTCGGCCACCGCGGCCGGCTTTTCACCCCTCAACGGCAGCGCTGTGGTCACGTGCCTTGCCGTGTTTACAGTACGTCTCTCGTTTCGGTGAATGGAGTACAGGTGACTCAGACGGATGGTGTGGAGAAAGAGCCAACCGAGGAAGAAGTTGATTAGCATGTCAGAAAACCTCTCATTCAGGAAGCTGTACCCTGAAGACTTTCCCCAGCACAGAATGATGGTTGCTGGAATCCATACTCGTTGCCACCCAAACACTAAAGTTCCAGGCCGGAACTTCAGTGAAGACAAGGGAAGGGCCAGCCATGGGGTTGGCAGGGGTAGGCTCAACACGGTCCAGGACTGCTGTCCATAAAGGAGTTCAGGTGGACGCGTGTCACTGATGGGTGTGAATCCGTAACTGCTCAAGAAAAATGTAAAAGATGCTTCGGTGGAATATTCCTGGGGATATTTCTTCATTTGCGTTCTGAAGGTATGCACCAAACTGTTTCACCATTGGAAATCGGAATATAAGGGTGAAGTTAGAATATGGCTAATGCCATGAATGGCACAGAAAACCTGATACTCCTGACTACAGATCTGTCTGACATTGTCGGTTACGAGCACTTCTGGTAGACCTTCAAACGCAAATATTTTTTCTAAGGCCCTGGTGGCAGTGGAGTCTTCTGTGGTCACGTGCCTTGCCGTGTTTATAGTACGTCTCTCGTTTCGGTGAATGGAGTATAGGTCAGTGAGGAACAGCCATTTCAGTTCTGCTGAAGTGCTGAGCGAAAAAAAAAAAAAAATGTTAGCCCTTAATTTTTGGGATAGTGCAAAACTGATCTCCCAAACGATTGAAGTGGGCGCGTATGTTAATAGAACGGACAGTGCCCCCACGTGGAGGGACGGCAGCCGCGCGCAGCCAGCGAGGGCGCCGCAGTTTGCTGGTATGGGTCGGCGGTCTTTATCGGCCTGTAGAGGCGCCTAGGGGCGGCTGGGGGCGGCTTGGGGCGGCCCAGACGACCGCCACCGTCGGCCGGGGGCGTGACGCGGGGGGCTGACGCGGCGCTGCCTCAGCGCGCCCCTATAGCCCCACTAACCCCTCACCCACCCCCAGCGGCCTCGGCGTCAACCCCAGGCGCAGGCAGCCGCTTACAGGCGCCCTCGACGTCGCGATGCCGCAGGCTATCGAGCGAACCCCACCTCCAGGCTCACAGCTGCTGAGGTCCACTTAGTGGCCGGCCGCGGTGGCCGAGGAGACTGAGGCGCTCCAGTCACGGTCTGCACAGCCACTAAGGTCGGGGGTTCGAATTCCCCCTCGGGCATGGATGTTTGTTCCGTCCTTAGTATTAGCTAGTTCATAAGTAGTTGAACCCGGATTTTTTCATTCTGCGTTTTAACCCATCCTTCATCTCTCAACAACGTCAGCAGTCTCCAGAAAAGACACGTGGTTAGGATTCCACGTTAAGCTGTAGGTCCCCTTTCCGCTGTTGGTTAACTGGGGTAGCCGGCCGCGGTGGCCGAGCGGTCTGCGGCGTGCCAGTCACGGTCTGCACGGCCGCTGCGGTCGGGGCTTCGAATCCCCAGTCAGGCATGGATGTTTGTGCTGTCTTTAGTGTAAGCTAGTTCATAAGTAGCTTGTAAGTTTAGGGACTGATAACCCCGTAGTTAAGTCCCATAAGCTATACAAACATTTGAAACATTTCCACTTAGTGGCAGGGACGGAACCGTCGTCACCAAATTAGTCTGCACGATTGAAACACCCGATTCCACGGACAACCAGTTTCCGCTACACTATGCAATACAGTGTCAGGGCCGCGTTAGAGTAGCCGAGCGGTCTAAAGCGTCTCGCTGAGGAGCGCGCGCGGTTGCTTGCCGTGGAGGTTCGAGTCTTCCCTGGGGCATGGGTGTGTGTGTGTTGTCCTTAGGTTAGTTTACCTAGGTTCAAGTAGTTTCTAAGCTACGGACTGATGACCACGCAGTTTGGTCCGATAGATTTACAAACATTTTAACAGTGTCAGGCACTTTGTTTTCTCCATGTATACAGGGTGATCACCAAACATTACCGCTGGAAATATTTCGTAAACCACATCAAATACTGACGAACCGATTCCACAGACAGACCGTGAGGAAAGAGGCTAGTGTAATTTGTTAATACAAACCATAAAAAATGCACGGTAGTATGTTTTTTTAACACAAACCTACTTCTTTTTTAATGGAACCCCGTTACTTTTGTTAGCTTATCTGAACATATAAACAAATACGTAATCGGTGCCGTTTGTTGCATTGTAAAATGTTAATTACATCCGGAGATATTGTAACCTAAAGTTGACGCTTGAGTACCACTCCTCCGCTGTTCGATCGCCTCTTGCACCCGCCCCCTCCCTAATCCCCCAGAAAATATCATATGGACACCCTTGAACACAGCTGCTGTGCAGTGAAATTGTTTTCATGGCACCTGTACAGAGTACGACGTCAAAGCTAACGCAACACGCTGCAGTCCCTCAGAAGGAACTTGACGTTGGCCAACTTATAATCATCTCTCAGTATGTTATTTAGAGACGTTTTTTGTGCGCCATAAATTAGGAAGGAAAGATTACACAAAGTAGTATGCCTTGCAGTTGCAACCACAATGTGATTGAAAGTGAGGGGAAACGGAAGGCTTAACCCGTCTCCCCCCTCCCCCCCCCTCACCACAGCAAAGTATGCTTTAAGTGGAGTACAGATTCATAGGCACTAAAATGACAAAGTCTACAAAGCCAACTGGCAAATTAACTAACAATCCGATGTGATTTCCCTAGCCGCTTTCTAGTCTACCTTTTGCCTCAGTTCAGTGATTTTTATGGAGTATAACCTGTTATGCTGGAGTTTTAGGACTATCCTACTAGTCTGCGCTTCATAAGGTTCGTTAAGCAGCTGCCAGCGAGCTACTCGCGCATGCACTGAGCTGAAATTAAGTTTAAGCAGCCCCTTCTCTTCTCCCGCTTCTAGCTACTTGCCGTGTGGCTGTTTGCTGTTTAAGAAGTAGCCGGAGCTACCAGATTCAACCCGGAAAAATATTTCTGGTGCGCTCACACTGCCAGATTCGCTCATGCCACAAGTGTTGGAATTGTAGTGGGAAGGTGGTGGGGTTAGTCTCCACGTGATCAGTGTTTACATTTCTTGATATTTGCATTTATTTGTTTTATTCCGTGTACAACTGTCTCGCCATATGAAAACAAAACGGAGTTCCACGATTGCGAACTGTTAGCTGAAGTTACTCACAAAATCACCGAAAGCTAATAAAACAATATGATAGTATTTCAGTTTTGTGATTTTATGTCCGCGTTATCAGCGTATCAAGCATTGAGTTGAACATATAATGCACACCTGGCAGCTCATTTTATATATTTTAGCTGTTAAAAAAATTATGCGGTGTACATGAGTCCCCTAGACTTTAAACTACGCTGACGATGTTCATTCAGTGAACGAATCGACAATATATATATATATATATATATATATATATATATTATCCACCGAGCAGAAATGTGTACTGCTATTATTCTGGTTATTTGGATACACGACTCATTATGGAGTGTTCATACAAGATCAAGCACAATTCGACTTGAAGAAAATTAAAGGATTGCTAAAGAAATTTGTCTTTTATCAATCAACTACAATAAACTGTTCTTCGCCACAGAGGCGAACAGTTTATTTGAAACAATATTCCAGAGTACTGCCTTGTTTAAGCCGTTTGCTGTGTTTTTAGGGCTCGCTTTTTAATTTATGACACGTACAGTGGTACAGTGTTAACAGATCACATATCCTGCTATAATATAGTACTAAACGTTATGGTATACTTCAAGGAAATTGGTATCCTGAAAACCACATAGAAAAGCTTATATCAGGTACATCTATGTGACTATACTCTTAAAGTAGAACTGTGCTCTCAAAGGTTACGAAATTCTGATACTCTTGGCTTATCTTCGGATATATTGTTTGTTTTATGAGACAATCTGTGAGTGCAGCACGTACGAATATTCGTAAATGTGTACTTGAAAGTTGCTAAGCAGGCGATTTAATCACCAATTGGGAATAAAATAAATACCTATACTGACAGCTTTATAAGAAAAAAATTGTTGCTTTTAGACACCAACCATCCACGAAACAACGTTGTTCATACCTACATCTGTGTTACATTCTCTAGGTTTTACTTTATTTATAATTTTTGTTTTTTATATTTTAAGTTTACAGACTGACAATCCTTGGCAAATTACCGGAATACACTGGCAGCATATCGTTCAGTGTTTCGTCATTGTATACATTTTCTTACTTTGTACGTATGATGTATTATGTGAAAAGTTTTAATACCCTTATCATGGTTTCATTGAGTCACACTAATAAAAGTGAAAAATAAACTGTTGTTGCTCTGCATAACTGATCGGTATTATAAACGAATACCAAAACAATAATGATGTCGCAGCTCAACTGTTCATCCACCATTACGCACGAGAATCCTACCAGAATTGGCACGAGAGGCCTCTAAGCAGTCCAAGCTCCAAATACGTCATCGTAGCTGCGCTTGCGCAGTAATGCCTGATTGCTCGTTCTTGAAAGTAGCTTTCCGGCAGCTGCTTGAACGAACCTATAATATCTCCTTTTTTATGAAAGAAAAAAAGTCAGTGTTGCTGCCCAGCTACGTTGCCAGCTGTTTTTGTCGCATTGAATGCGAGCATAATAAAATTTATATATTAAAATATGCATGTATACCATAAATATACGCTGAAAAAAAATGTACGCAGAATGTGCAATTAAGCACTTAAAAAGAGCGAACCTGTATCCAAAATCAACACATAATAGAATTGGAAAAAATAAGAATCCAACAACTTATTAGCCATGTCATAACAGTAATATTGAAACTATTATAAATTGATTTTAGTAGTGTCTGTTGTAGGAATATATTAAGTATTTTAAAAATGCTTTCCTTACAAGATGTCACCGCGCGCAAATAACCAATTTCTGTATCCAGTGTCTGAGAAAAAGAGCACTTGGCGACCACAGACTTTAAATTTCAAACTTTTCTCGATGACACACCCCATTAAATAATGAAAAAGGAAAAATTAACGATTACTACATTTTTGTTGGACATGTAAAATTGCGCTATCAGGCATTTTTAATCTAGATTACTTGTTACATCTAACGATATTTGCACTATTTTACGTACAGTATGAACATATAACGCTAAATATGCTGGTAAATTTATATCAGTGTACGAAACATAGTCATTAAAAAACTGCCGCAACAGGCATGACTTTTGTTTTATTGCTTCATTACTGCTAAGGGAATTGGCAACTCATTTCAAAAACGTATTAAAAAATAAAAGTATATACATTCGCGAACGTATTCCATTGCAACATTGTGCCAAAATTTCAATACAATCTGCCAAGAACTTTTACAACTAAGAACAGCAGCCGGTGAGAGTTCTAAATTTTGTTTTCGTGACGGTTTATCACTGTTGACCATACGCTATTATAAGTTCATAGTGGTACATCTACATCTATCTACATCTACATCTACATCTACATCGATACTCTGCAAATCACATTTAAGTGCCTGGCAGAGGGTTCATTAACCACCTTCATAACTTTTCTCTACCGTTCCATTCTCTAATAGCGCGCGGGAAGAAAGAACACCTAAATCGTTCCGTTTTCGATCTGATTTCTCTTATTTTATTGGGATGGTCATGTCTCCCTAAGTAGATGGGTGCTAGCAAAATATTTTCACATTCAGAACTAAAAGTCGGTGATTGAAACTTCGCAAACAGATCACGCCGCAATGAATAACGTCTTTCTTTTAATGATTTCCACCCCAATTCGTGCAAAATTTCCGTGACGCTTTCCCCCCCGTAACGTGATAAAACAAAACGAGCTGCCCTTCTCTGAACCTTCTCAATATCTTCCGTCAGTCCCACCTGGTGAGGGTCCCACAAGGGGCAACAGTACTCCAAGAGAGGACGCACAAGTGTGATGTAGGCAGTCTCTTTGGTGGAGCTGGTGCATCGTCTAAGCGTTCTGCCAATGAAACGTAACCTTTGGTTCGCCTTCCCCACAATATTTTCTATGTGTTCTCTCCAGTCAAAGTTGTTCGTAATTGTAACTCCTAGGTATTTGGTAGAATTTACGACCTTAAGGTTTGACTGATTTATCGCGTAATTGAAGTTCAGCGGATTTCTTTTAGTGGTCATGTGTATTACTTCACACTTTTCTTTATTTAGTGTCAATTGCCAATTTTCGCACCAAGTAGAAATTTTGTCTAAATCGCTTTGCAGTTGCTTTTGATCCTCTGTTGACTTCACTAACCGATAAACGACAGCATCATCCGCGAACAGTCTAAGGGAGCTATTCAGATTATCTCCTAAATCGTTTATAAATACGAGAAAGAGTAGGGGACCAATAACGGTTCCCTGTGGAACGCCAGATATCACTTCTGTTTTACTCGATGACTTACCGTCAATTACAACGAACTGTGTCCTTTCTGATAGGAAATCGTGAATCCAATCGCATAATTGGGGAGATATTCCATAAGCACGCAATTTCATTAGAAGCCGCTTGTGGGGTACAGTATCAAAAGCCTTCCGGAAATCCAGAAATATGGAATCGATTTGAGATCCCTTGTCGATGGCACTTAACACTTCATGTGAATAAAGGGCAAGCTGTGTTTCGCAAGAGCGATACTTTCTGAATCCGTGCTGACTATTGGTTAATAGGTCGTTCTCTTCGAGGTAGTACATAATATTCGAACAAAGTATATGTTCCAAAATCCTACTGCAAATCGACGTCAATGAGATAGGCCTGTAATTTTGGGGATCACTCCTATTGCCTTTCTTGAATATTGGAGAAATTTGGGCAACTTTCCAGTCTTTGGGTACGGATCTTTCGCTGAGTGATCGGTTGTAAATTATAGCTAAGTACGGAGCTATTGCATCAGCATACTCTGAGAGGAATCTAGTTGGTATACAATCTGGCCCGGAAGATTTATTTTTGTTTAGTGACTTAAGTTGTTTTACTACTCCAGGAACATCTACTTCTAAGTTTCGCATGCTGGCAGCTGTTCTTGGATTGAATACTGGAGTGTTCACTTCGTCTTCTTTGGTGAAAGAATTTCGGAAAGCTGTGTTTAGTAATTCTGCCTTAGCAGTACTGTCGTCGGTAGTATTACCATTGCTATCGCGTAGTGAAGGTATTGTTTGTGTTTTGCCGCTAGTGTACTTCACATATGACCAGAATTTCTTCGGATTTTCTGCAAGATTACGAGACAGGATTTCGTTGTGGAAACAACTATAAGATTTTCGCATTGAAGTCCGCGCTAGGTTGCGAGTTTCAGTAAAAGATTGCCAGTCTTGCGGATTCTGTGTCTTTTTAAATTTTGCATGCGTTTTTCTTTGTTTCTGCAACAGTGATCTGACCTGTTTTGTGTACCACGGGGGGTCAGCCCCCTCTTTTATTAATTTATTTGGTATAAATCTCTCGATTGCTACTGATATTATGTCTTTGAATGTAAGCCACAACTGATCTACACTCGCATTTTTAGTTTTGAAGGACTGGAGACTATCACTCAGGAAAGCGTGAAGCGAATTTTTATCTGCTTTATTGAATAGATATATTTTTCGTTTATTTTTGGTGCATTTGGGAATTTCCATATTCAGTCTCGCTACTACAACTCGATGTTCGCTAATCCCTGTATCTGTTTTGATGCTCTTTACTATCTCGGGATTATTTGTTGCTAGGAGATCAAGAGTATTTTCGCAACCACGTACTATTCTAATGGGTTCATGAAATAACTGTTCGAAGTAGTTCTCAGAAAAAGCATTCAGAACTAGTTCGGACGATGTTTTATATTTGCCCCCGGTTTTGAATACGTAATTATGCCAACATATCGAGGGTAAATTAAAGTCGCCACCGATTATAACAGTATGCTTCGGATACCTATTTGAAATATGATTCAAGCTTTCTTAGAACATTTCTGCAACCGCATCGTCTGAGTCAGGGGGCCGATAAAAAGATCCAATTATTAATTTATTTCGGTGGTCAGGTATAACCTCTACCCAGACCAATTCACAGGAAGTATCTGCCTCAATTTCGTTGCAGGATAAACCGTTTGTAACAGCAATAAACACGCCACCCCCTGTTTTATTTATTCTATCCTTTCTGAAGACCATTTGGCCCTTTGAAAAAATTTCGGCCGAATTTATCTCAGGCGTCAGCCAGCTTTCAGAACCTATAACGATTTGTGCCTCAGTACTTTCTATCAGCGCTTGGAGCTCTGGAATTTTCCCAACACAGCTACGACAATTTACAACTGTTACACCAATGGTTTTTATGTCTACTTTCTTCCCGTGTCTGACCTGCCCCCTTTGAGACTGAAACCCATTTTGTGTATTCCCGAGGCCATCTAACCTAAGAAACCGCCCAGTCCACGCCACACAGCCCCCGCTACCCGTGTAGCCGCTTCCTGAGTGTAGTGGACTCCTGACCTATTTAGCGGAACCCGAAAACCTACCACCCTTTGGCGCAAGTCGAGGAATCTGCAGCCGACACGGTCGCAGAACCGTCTGAGCCTCTGATTCAGACCCTCCACTCGGCTCTGAACCAAAGTTCCGCAGTCAGTCCTGTCGACAATGCTGCAGATGGTGAGCTCCGCTTTCATCTTGCAAGCAAGACTGACAGTCTTAACCACTTCTGATAGCCGCTCAAAACCAGAGAGGATCTCTTCCGATCCAAAGCGACACACATCATTGGTCCCAACATGAGCCACCACCTGCAGTTGGCTGCACCCTGTGCTCTTCATGGCATCCGGAAGGAACCGTTCCACATCCGGAATGACTCCCCCCGGTATGCACACGGAGTGCATATTGGAATTCTTCCCCTCCCTAGTAGCCATTTTCCTAAGGGGCTCCATTACCCGCCTAACGTTGGAGCTCCCAACTACCAACAAACCCACCCTCTGTGAGTGCCCGGATCTTGAAGGCAGAGGGGCGAGTACAGGACAAGCGACACCATCCGCATCAGGAACAGCCCCTGCCACAGACAGCGCCTCGAATCTGTTGGCAAGACTAACCGGGGAGGCCTCCACTTCGGTCCCCCGGGAAGTCTTACGCCGCCTGACACGCGCTGAGGGGACCTCCCAATCCACCACGGATTGGGGGGCTACCTCCTCGCGGGCAGTGAGCGGGCTGGCCACAGCCGCAGGCCGATCGGAGGGCACAACAGACGCACAGGGCGTCTGCTGTATCCCCGCGAGCGGCCCACAACAGCGGCGCCCACCCACCGCAGTCTCAAGCGTTGCCAGCGAAGCCAACGCCGCCTGAAGCTGCGAGCGAAGAGTCACCAACTCTGCCTCCATCCGTTCGCAGCAGTCACAGTTCCTAGCCATTCTAAAAACCTTTGTTTCTTCCAAGTAAGTACGTCAGAGGACTCAGTAGTTTGATAAACAGTGAGCTTTGTAAAGTATAGACCTAACGCTGAACTGTTTATTAACGGCGAATCTGAAAAATATATACGCGAGCTAATAAATAAAAAAAATTCAGTAACTGAGCTGACAAATAGACGCGATTCTTAATAAACAAACACGCGAGCACACTAAAGTATAAAGAGCTGCAAGAGAAAGTACACACGAAATGTAAATAAGTCGCTTCTATTAAGAAGCCGGTTACCGTACAATGTAGAGCTGCTGCTGGTCACGTGTGCACTGGCCGCCGGTCACTGAGCAACTGAAGTGTAGGATTACCAACCGCGAGTACGATCAAAACAAAACAGAAGCAGTGAGTGGCGGATTTACACTGCGGATGAATACACTGAACTGACTAGTTGAACGCGAATCTAAGTAAATATACACAGCAGCAAGAGAAGTTTGATAAACAACGAGCTTTGCAAGGTATAAACCTAACGCTGAACTGTTTATTAACGGCGAATCTGAAAAATATATACGCGAGCTAATAAATAAAAAAAAAAAAAAAAAATGTACATGTGTACATTTGAAATGTCGTCGTCATCAGTCTGTAGCCTACAAACTACTTAAACTAAGGTAAACTAACCTAAGGACAATACACACACACACACACACACACACACACACACACATACATACACACACATGCCCCAGGGAGGACTCGAACCTCCGACGGCGTGCAACCACGTGCGCTCCGTCTGTATGTCTCTGTTATATGTTGATCTATAGTTTTTTTTTTCGATGATGATGATATTTTGTACATTGGACCTTCAAACTAATAGAAAGCTCTTGGTATACTTGAAATTTCGAGGATTGGGAGGGGCGGGTAGGTGGAACCAAGATGGAGTATACAATATAAGTAAATGCCAGGGCTACGCTGGGTATTCATCTTGTAACAGTAATAAAAACGAATATAAGGAGGGTATGACATGGGACTTTTGGTATGAGAGTCGGGAGTTGAGCAATATGATGTATAAGAGTCCAAAGAATGAGTCAGGTAGCGGGGGGAGGGGGGGCAGAGGAGTAAATATCTCGGACAAGGGTGCGTGGGCCAGAGCACCGAGAAAGGGTCTAGGAATAGGGGCTAGTGCTGGAAGGATTGGAGTACTTCTGAGATCAGTTCACGCTTAGTAGAGCCAAGATGGTTGAAATTTCGTAGGAAAAAGATAGGGACAGCGTGTAGATGGTTGGTAGCAGGGACACGTTCATAGAGGAGCAGTAAACGTCCAGCGTCCTCCAAGATTGGGGTTACGAGATGGTGTTGAGAATCAAGTTCATGACAGACGTAGGAGCTTGAGGAGAAGTTATGGAGGCGGTTATGGAAGGGAAGGTGGATCCGCAAGGCAAGACGGAGAGACTCGCGATCTAGTGTTTCAACGAAATGGTAGGAGGTCGGTGGTTACAGTAGGGTGACTAAACGTCTCCTACTACTTGGGATCGTCTCTTATTTAGCCTGTCACGCTGTCCCGACAAACTCATTACAGGACGTAAACTGTACCGTTTCGCATTATCCGTTCCAGCATATTTCAAAATAACGTCGTTTTAACAAATTAAGAACAAATGTGACAATAATCAAATAATAGAAAAATTAGACTTTTACTAACCAAATTTCAATGAGGCACGGGTTTTGAAGTTACATGGTTGGTACTACGTAATGCTTTCGAGTGGCATGTTTAGCTCCCCGTGTTGTGCAAGCGTTGTAACGGCGCGATTAATGACTGGAAATCCAGACGACCAATCATGACCTCTGGATATACAGTTTCATTCTTCGTCTGTTTCACTACCAATACCTCGCACATTGAAGCACTAACAGTTTATCACTCCGTTTCTACGTCAGTTTGCCCATCAACTCTTGACTGAAGTCGCCGAATTTGTAAATGAGATTGATCGATGTTTACGTTACATGGTGTAATACGAGGCGCATCAAGAAAATAAGTTTCGCTATTTTTAAACAACGACACCATAGTTATATTACAAACTTTGTTTGAAACAGGTAAAGTAATCATACAGAGCAATTGTTCAACATAGTCACCAACATAACTGAGACAGTTATAATATCATGGGATCAACTTTTGTATTTCTGTGTGTCACCTGTGAATATAACCATTAGAGTGACAATCGTCTTCATCTAGGAACCCCTACTTTATTGCAGATTTCGACTCTCCAGAAAAAAATACGTAAATTTTATATGAAACATACTTTTAGATTCATGATAGATGGCGTTGTAATCAATAAAATGAAAATGAGTTGAAAATTTTTGGTGAATGGTAATATGTCAAACAAATACACAGCAGATTTGTAAAATCAAAGTACAGTTTTTGATAATTTTCGTAATGCTATCATGTGACACATACTACAATGGGATGAAGTATAGACTGTGATATTTATATAAAAAAATAAACAGTCTAGATAGCAGAATATTGATATTTTTTTCGACCGGTTTCGACCTTATTTCAGGTTATCGTCAGCAATATCTGTTCGCTTCAGCACATGTGACTGGTAATCGAAGATGACCCGAAATAAGATCGAAAGCGATCGAATGAAGTTACATTCTTCAATCTTGACTGTTTATTTTTCTTACATAAATATTTCTACAAAACATTGCCGTTACAACCTGTGAGAATGTTAACCAAATTTGTGAAGATGCTCTCAGTTCATGGTTAGATTGGTCATTGTACTTCGCTGATTCGTATTGTACACATCTCTACGCAATTGTTCCACGATGTTAACGATTGCAGAGAGAGTCGATACCATCTTCTCGTACTATGACGCTCATAGAAATGTTAAAGAATCTCGTCAAAGGCATAGTAAAACGTTTCCTGATCGTAATGTTCCTTCTGCAGCGACGTTTCGCAATATTGTCCAGGTGGTAGCTCGAACTGGATTTGTTAAATATATAGTAAGAGTTGTAAGTGTATTTGTTCGAGATATTACCGGTTTTCAACAATTTTTATTTTTCCGATTACAGCGCCATATACTATTAGACGAAAGAAACTGTTTCATACAGAAGTTTCTTACTTTTTCACAGAGAATCTAAATCTGCAATAAAAAATAGGGGCCCTGATTTAAGATTTGAAAGTCACACCCCTCCCGCCTACCCTCTCGAGGAGTCGGGGTTTGGGGGCCAGCTTTATCTTAGTCGATGTGCCTCTTACAGCTGAACATCTTTTACTTCAACTTTTCTTTATGCCGATTTGTATTTTTCCAAGTATTCCGAAAAAACAATTTTAAGTGCCTCATTCTGTATAACTTTTTACTTCGGTTGCAAAATAATTTATTATGTGAAGGCCTACTTTGCTTTAAAGAGAGGTTAAATACTTCGAACTTTCATGTAATAAAATTGATTTGCACTGTTTAAATTATGTGAAATGACAGTGATCTGGAGCAAACGAATGTTTTTACGACCAGGAAAGAATATAGATTATTAAAGGAGGTTACTTTTGGAAGATTAGATTATATTAGATTAGAGCAGATTAGATTAGTTCTTGTTCCATAGATCATGGAAACGACACTTCGTAATAATGTGGAACGTGTCAGGTTAAGGAAAGGTGTCTTTACAAATAATTAATTTGCACTAAATGTTACATGACACAATATTTTTTATTATTAATATTTTTATTATTATTTTATTTTTTATTTTTTTCAGATTTAGAAGGAGTTGCCATTCAGAAATTCTTTTAATTTATTCGTAAATGCTAGTTGGCTATCTGTCAGGCTTCTGATGCTGTTTGGTAGTGACCAAAGACTTTTGTGGCAGCATAATTCCCCCCCCCATTATGTGCCAAAGCTAGATTTAAGTGTGTGTAAAAGCTTCATTCAACAGATTCGTAACAGAATTACGTTCAGACAGGATTGTTGATGACAATACAGATGAACCTTGTTTCGTGTTTTACCATACTGAGTCGTGATAAGATTATAAAGCAGCACAATCGGACTACAAAACTTTTATATAATTATTCCGCAAACATAATTAGTACACTCTTGAGGCGTGAAGTTTATTAACAGCTAGCTTTAAATTATCTGCTGTATCATTTCTGACATCAAAGCACAGTATCTTAACTAAAACATACTACGATCGTTTTAAACTTCGAGAGGTAATAAAATTATTACCTAAGTATGTATGTTACTTTAGACCATTTTTCAGCTAAATTTTTCCACCAATTTCACTAACTCGTAGTCTGTGACATCCGACCTGCATTTTGTATTGGCTTCAGTAGCGTTAATGAACTGAATATTGCGATATCACTAGGTGTACACACGGTAATAGGGCTTCCAAAGAAATTTCGTGGTCTCCTAGCCCTTCACATTCCACGAAAATGCTGCTAATACAGTATCTACGATATACTGGCACAAATTCCCATTAAACAAATTAACATTTGTGTGTTACTCGAAATTCACACATGTTACAGTATTTGTTCTTGCACACACGTATCATCAGCCATAACGTTAGGACCACTCATTAATAGGCGGCACGTCAAAATTTGGCACTAATGATAGCGACCACGCGTCTGTAATTGGAAACCATGACGTCTACGTTGCTGGCTCCACGTCTACACAGTAATGAAGGCTTCTGTAAGTGTGAGCTGGCACATCCGCCATTTTGTTGCCCATAGATCCTATGTGTGAATTTACCGTGATGCTATGGGATTTGCGTCACGTCATATTAGCACGAAATTATGAGTGGTTGCGTCACCAATTAACGTAATCTTTCCAGCACTGTATTTAGAATGGTTCGCTACCCAGAAGATTCGGAGAGAAGAAAAAATTAACTCTGTACTATACTCGCGAAAACTAAGAACCCGGACGGAGCGTAGAGGTATGTTTTGATAGTAAATAATTTTTAGTATGATCTGAAATAATATTTAATAGTAAAAGCCATGTGTGATATTTAAACGTAAGTTTTGGTTCATCTGTTTATAAAGTCCTACCTCATCACAGAGATACTACCTGCACAGAGTTAGCAGCCACAAAATATCATAAAACCGCAAAATATTAATCAACATACCCCACACATTGTTGAACATAGTTCTGTTATTGTTATAAATGAAAAACCTTCAACCGTTACTTTTGGATTTTATAGACTAGTTTCGAGAATACACTATTCTCTTCTTCAGACCCTTTAAGAATCGATGATCCATGCTGTAATTCATACTAGCCTTTGATTGCATGTACTGCGTATCAACCTATCACTTCAAGATGAAGCCGACAACAGTGATAGGTTGATAGCCAGTACACGCAATGGAAAGATAGTATGCATTACAGCATGGATTCATAAACGGTCTGAAGAAGAGAATAATGTATTCTAGAAACTAGTCAATAAAATCCAAAAGTAACTCTTGAAGGTTTTTCATTTATAACAATAATAGAACAACGCCATCCCAACGTCCATCAAATCAAAATGGTTACACAAATACTTCTATTAGGTTCTTCAGTAAGTCCCAGAAGGTATTACCAACACTGAAACGATAAAGAATATATGTGTACTGCATAAAATTTTCCTTACGGCGGTGGTAGCGTACTTTGCTGAAGTTGTCAACAACCGTTGAATGCTGTTTTAGGTATTTCGATATTTCGGCATTATAGCTTGCAGTATACAGTTTGAAAGAATGGCATCTGACCATTTATTATGAAACACAACCTCAGTTAAATTTCTTATAAGTAAATTTCAATATTCACTCATATCTATAAGCGACTGTAACATAATTAACACAGAGCACTGAGTAAAGTTGGCCGGCCGCGGTGGCCGAGGAGACTGAGGCGCTTCAGTCACGGTCTGCACGGCCACTACGGTCGGGGGTTCGAATCCCCCCTCGGGCATTGATATTTGTGCCGTCCTTAGTGTTTGCTAGTTCTTAAGTAGTTTGTAAGCTTATGGAGTGCTGACCCCGTAGTTAAGTCCCATAAGCTATACAAACATTTGAACATGAGTAAAGTTTACATACGGCTACTGCGGCGTCGTGTGCTAATGTATGTAACGAAAAGGTTAAGTAGGATGATCAATTTACTGACATGTCATTCAGAAACCTATCACACTTAGAGTAGTAACCATTATTTTATTTCTTTCATAGTGAACACAAATAATTATTCCCCTGATTTTATGTGATTGGGTTTTCAAGAAGCATTCAACGGTTGTTGCCAACTTCAGCATTGTACGCCTCAGCGACTGTTTGTAAACTTTCCTCCCGTATATTAATTTTCTTTTTTCGTTGTTGTGTTTGTAACACATTCTGGATCTTCCTCAATTTATAGTATATTCAGTTATATGAGAAAAAAATCCGATGTGTATATTTGTCACAGCATACAAGAATTATTGAATGACGACGAGCGAACCTCCCACATCGACTGTCAATATTCAAATGAAAGCCAAGTTCGCTTGAAACTTTTATTTGAATGGCTGGTTTCGCAACAAATAAACCGCCATCGCCGGATCTGTGTAAAGTAGGCATCATAAATCTTGAGAAATTTTTGCTACTGTAAAAGTTTAGAAACGTCGCCAGCTCAACTGTCGCCATTTCTATCCATCCGTACCAAAACATACGTATAGAAGCATCGAACATGATTTAATAAACGTTATTGTTGAAAGTTCGTTTTGGTTTGCGCGAAGAAAATAAAACGTAGTACATGATTTGATAACACAAAATGTATGTTTCTTGCATCTTTATACTTTATTCGGATAGCAAAGTAAAGCAGCAATAAATAAAGGAAACGTGAGAATTTCGTGTCGAAATATCGATGTAAACCACGAGTGGAATGAATGCAAGCACAAAATAGCACGATCGATTTCACACAGCTTGGAGTATTACAGCTGATTTTGTAAATAGAACGTTGATTAGCAGGAAAACGACGAGAGGGATTTAAATTTAAATGAATCGAATGTATTCTGAAATGCAGCATATTTTCGGACGTTCATTAAATTAACGCCAGACGGAGCTATAATCAAAGACTTTATTTTGTAAAAATATGAATGTTAAAAAAGGTGAAAGAGGACGTAGGTTTTCGCTTGTCACAACTCGTAGTCGCTGCGACACGCGTTCTGGCTGTCTTAGAACATATACGTAAGTGTTGTCGCCTCTGTATCGTAATTTTCTGCTCGTACCTTACACTTCAATGAACTTTCATTTAAAGCTCATCCGCATTTCTTTTTTAACAGATCTATTCCTCCAACGAATTTGAATTTTCATAAATGTTTTTTTGCAATTTTTCGCAATGGCTGCTGGGAAGACGTGACTGTTCATCGCCACAATGGCCAACTTCCTTTATACTGAATTCCTTATTTCACGTCAAACTTTAGCCCCCTGAGATTCGTGGCGCGTTTTATTCAAGTTTTTTTTTTTAAAGCTAACAGCCTACAATAAATACAGACTGCTTGATTTTGCTCCATGGGTAAACATTTTCACATTAGATAATTTCAGTATAATTTAATAGTTTGATTACTTTCATAGAATAGCTTTTCTCTTAACTGCTTCATTATCATAGAAATGCTACTTTAAATAAGCGGCCATTTTACTGTTCCATGAAGTGAAATTGAATGAAATGCTTGTCTCACATTCGGCCACAGAATACAGTCTATCTGAAGCTTTAGTAAGAAATTCCCATATGTTTATTCACTTTGCGGAGTAATATTTCAGCGCGCAGTGTGGGGCTTGATTGGAAGTCAGCATAAGCTTTGTATTAATTCTTTGTGTATTAATGTTTCACGATCTCCATTGATATACCGAGAGAATTTTTCTGATCGCGAAAAAGAAAACTTTGTAATGGGACTTAGAAACTTCGCGAGACTGTGGATATCGCGGCAGGAAAGAAAGTTAGGAACACCATCATCCGTTCTTATTACACGCCTGAAAACTGGAATAGAGTTTCTGCATAGTATATGGTTTTACATAAATTTTCATAATTTTTATATTTTAGAACTATTAATTTCATTGTGATTAAATTTTACTTTGTCCTGATAAATATAATTAACTGATATTATTTGCAGTTAGCATTTGCACAGCAGCTGCTAGTGTAAATGATAGATAGTGTTAGGATGTTGCGAAAATAAAAAGCTCAGGTTCACAATTATTTAAATAGTTAGAACGTCACTTAATGAAATGTTGTACAATTGCTGAAGTAACACGCCTACTTGATTTTAAACCAATTCCATTAACATTCGCCATTTCCTTGATTGGCAGCTCTTATTCTTGCTGTGTTTGAAGTAAAAATTCCTAGGTATGAGGTCCGCCTGTTATGCAAAACACTGTTTTATTATACACCCAAACTAGTTTCAGCATCTCTGTGCCATCATCAGTGGGTTTTCAATTTATTTAATGCTGTGAAAAGAAAATGCATTTATTTTACTATTGTACTATTTGTAAATTTAGGCGTATCGCATCTTGAAACATGTGACGTGTTGCATCTGAAGCCTGCATTAGTGATTGGGAGGAAAGGTAGGATTCACCTAAGCGTTCTCGCACTGTACTATGAGCTGCAATGGCTACCTGTGTCGACTCCACAGGAACAAATAAATCTATGTCTTTCTTGATCGACCTCTGCCAAATAAATTCTCCCTACGTCTTGATTACCTCGAAAACGCCTGTCAGCTAGTCTTCTGTAGTTCGCGAACGAACTAGTTCGGAACAGCGCTCCCACAAGCGAACTACGCAGACTGGTTCGCACATCCCTCGCCTCTCAGTTCGTCCGCTCCTTTTACGAAGACTGACGGGGAACAGCGAGGACGCGAGAGCGCTCAGAATCGCGTGATTCTCTTCTGCCGGTACCTTCATTACGAGCTGAGATGCACCTCAGCTGTAGTTTCATAGTTGACTGACACAAGAAATCTATTTTTAAAATAAAGTACTACGAGTACTCTGTATGCTAAGTAGTCGGATACCATTGTATCACCCATTCGTGTATATAACTGGTTTATTTGCCTAAGTATTTGATGTCAAATTGCCCAAAAAATACGGGCAATAGTACACGCTTTGACAACACTGATTCATTATATAAAAAGCTGTCATAAAAAAGAGCTCTTTTAGTAGCGGTAGCAAAAGCCAAAAAGAGCGGACGAACTAGAAGGAGAGGACGAACTAGAAGGAGCGGACGAACTAAGAGCAGCGGACGACCAAGGAACAGCGGACTAACTAGGAGCGGCGGACGAACTAGGAGCAGCGGACGAAGTAGGAACAGCGGACGATTATGCCAAACGTATCTCGCTTCATAGTTCGTTGGATTCTTTTCCGAAGACCGACGGGCAATAGCGACAGGGCGTATAGGGGAATTAAAAATCACGTGATTGTCTTCTGCTGATGAGTCATTTCGAGGTGAGCGTCTGCCTGCTAGATTACATAGTTCAGTGCTACAAAACTTCTGTTTTGATGTGTTCTCCACTCTGCAATATCTGACTAATAAATTCCATAATGGCAAGGTATAGAGATAACTCTAAACTTAAACGCGAGAAATTGTCCACAAACTGTTTCTTTTGGTTTGCGTGATATCGTTAGCGGCTCAAGCAGCAAGCGCATGAAGCAACTACACGCGCAGACCACCCCGCTCAGCCGTCGCTGGGAGCAGACGAACTAAAAGAGCGAACTAGTTCGCGGCAGAGCCGCGAACTAAAGTGAGCGCTCCCGATCGTGAACTATTATGCGCAAGTTTACTGTCAAGCCTAGTCTCGCTACTGGCATGGAACATTGGTCAGATAAATAATCCACAACGATGCCACTCAATTTGCGCTCTCGGACATTAACTACAGGTCTCTGTAAGTGTTCACACCGGACATTCAGTATAGTGGCCAACACAGTGCACAATGCGCAATCTCCGGTGTTCTCCAGTGGAGTAGCACTTAGATTCGCTAAAGACAGAGCGCTCGACACAGTGAAACGCTGTAATGGAGTGTTTCTTCGCACTCATTCTGAACACGGAACGGCATACGCGTCCGCTACTTGTTCTCACTCTGATGAGTGTCCCATAAAACTATATTTGGCAGCGTTCCCTCTCCCCTGGCTGTATCGCCATGTGGAAGAAGTAGCCTACGTGTCCATTGCTCGCTTCCGAACACGGGATAGCGCACACTCCAAACTAGCCAATAGTAATGCAGTTAATATATAAGTATATGTTAGGTTTCTGTATTTGCTTAGCAGTGATGTGCTTCGGTCGTTGCTAGATGTTACAGTTATGACCGCTACATCATTTATTTTAACGTGGACTCATAGCTGCCCTAAGTATCCCTTTTAGCGTGACCAGCCTCTACTGCTCCCTTTGGGTTGCTTGGGTTATAAATCTCTCAACCAGAGTGGGGAGGTTGAGCTTCTTTGCTGCCAGCAAGCCGCCATATTTCGAGGTCCGTGTAGCCTCGCCAACAAAAATTGTACTTTTCAGTGTATGTAAACTAGTAATTCCTGCAGCCTATAATTTAAAAATATTATCGCACTTGTGACAGGATTCCACGATTCGCGTATCAGGTGTACAAATTTCGAAAACTGTCACACCCCATCAAGTTTATATTCAAATATAGTTTTGATGAGGAGAATAAGATGGTAGGGTCAGAATATGTAAGAAATGACAGGAGATCACAACTCCCTTCTTCAGTTTAGAGGGCCTGCGGAACACACAGAAATGGTCTACATCGCAAAGGATACAGAATTAAGATAGGACGAACACAGTTCTAAAAACCATAGACCTAAAAGTTGTAAATTGTCATAGCTGTGTTGGGAAAGTACCAGACCTCCAAGAGCTAATAGAAAGTACTGAATCTCAAATAATTATAGGAACCGACATCTGGCTAAAGTTGGAGTAAATGGTGTTCGGAGAGTATAGATTGAATAAAAAAGATGGTGACGTATTTATTGCTATCACAAGCGGTTTATCTTCTAGAGTTTCGATTGCAGAAAGCCGGCCGCGGTGGCCGAGGGGACTAAGGCGCTCCGGTCACGGTCTGCACGGCCACTACGGTCGGGGGTTCGAATCCCCCCTCGGGCATGGATATTTGTGCTATCCTAGTTCGTAAGTAGTTCATAAGTAGTTTCTAAGTTTAGGGACTGATGACCCCGTAGTTAAGTCCCATAGACTATAGACCTTTTAGCCACCAACAATCCGGAGTTAATAAAGATCATCAAAACAGACACAGGTATTAGTGAACACACAGTTGTTATAGCGAAAATATATCCAATCAAAAAAGCAGATAATAATTCGGTTAACGCTTTCCTGAGTGAGACTCTCCAGTCTTTCGAAACTAACAATTTTGGTGTTTATTAGATGTGGCTTACATTCAAAGAAATATTACCGACAACAATTGACAGATTTATACCAAACAAATTTAGAAAAGATGAGTTTTCAACCGCCGTGGTACACAAACAGTTTAGATGACTCTTGCAAAAGCAAAGAAAAAGGCATGCCAAATTTAAAAGGATACAAAATCCTCAAGACTGGCAGTCTTTTACAGAAACTGGAAATTTAACTCGAACTTCAATGCGAGAAGCTTATAACAAATTCCACAACAAAACCCTGTCACGTAATTTGGTAGAGTATCCTAAAAAATTATGGTCATATGTTAAGTATACCAGTGGTAAAACACAATCAATACCTTCACTACGCGATAGTAACGGTGATTCTACTGATGACTTTCTGCTAAAGCAGCATTACTTAACACAGCCCTCCAAAATTCATTCACGAAACAAGACGAAGCAAATACTTCAGAATTCGTATCAAGAACAGCTGCCAGCATGTGCAATTCACAAGTTGATACCCCTCGTGTTTTAAAGCAACTTAAATCACTTAACAAAGGTAAGTCTCCCGGTCACGATTATATACCAATTACTTTAGTTTCCTTTTAGAGTATGCTGGTGCAATAGCCCCATACCCAGTTATCATATACAACAGCTCGCTGAGCGAATGTTCCGTACCCAAAGACTGCAAAATTGCATAGGACACTGCAATATTAAAAAAAACCAATAGGACTGAGCCGCAAAATTACAAGCCTATTTCATTGACGTAGGTTTGCAGTAGACTTTTAGAAGATATACTTTACTCAAATATCATGACCTACTTCGAAGAGAACGACCTATTGTCCCATAGTCACCATGGATTCAGAAAGTATCATTCTTGTGAAACACAGCTAGCTCTTTACTCACATTTTATGAATGCTATAGGCAAGGGATGTCAAATACCGGGTGATCAAAACGTCAGTATAAATTTGAAAATATAATAACTCACGGAATAATGTAGATAGAGAGGTAAAAATTGACACACATGCTTGTAATGACATGCGGTTATATTAGAAGCGAAAAAAAGTTCAAAAAAGTCCGACAGATGGCGCTTTATCTGATCAGAAAAACAATAATTAGCATAACAAATTAAGACAAAGCAGTTTACAGTAAATGCTCAATATGTTCACCATCATCCCTCAAAAATAGCTGCAGTCGAGGAACAATGTCGTGAACAGCAGTGTAAACCATTTCCAGAGTTATGGTGAGGCATGTTGTCTTTCAGCATCCCTAGAGATGTCGGTCGATCACGATTCACTTGCGACTTGAGGTAACCCCAAAGCCAATAATCGCACGGGCTGTGGTCAGGGGATCTTGGGAGGCCAAGCATGACGAAAGTGGCGGCTGAACGCACGATCATCACTAAACGAAGCGCGCAAGACATCTGTCACGCGTCTAGCAATATGGGCCATCCTGCATAGAAATCGTACGTTCCAGCAGGTGTTCATCAGCCAGGTTGGGGATAATGCGATTCTGTAACATATCGGCGTACCTCTCACCCGTCACGGTAGCAGTTACAAAACCAGAATCACGCAGTTCCTCGAAGAAAAAGGCACGATAACGGTAGATGTGGTAAATCCAACCCATACCGTGACTGCTTCGTCGTGCAATGGAGTTTCCACGACAGTTCTACGATTTTCGGTAGCCCAAATTCTGCAGTTGTGGCTGTTGACAGACCCTTGGAGCGTGAAATGAGCTTCGTCGGTCCACAACACGTTACTCAACAAATCGTCATCTTCCGCCATTTTTGAAACGCCCACGCCGCAAATGCCCTCCGCTTTACTACATCGCTAGGTAACAGTTCATGATGCCGATAGATTTTGTAAGGATAGCATCGGAGGGTACGCCTAAGTACCAACCAAACAGTAGTGTATGGAATGCCGGTGCCATGTGCGACTTCACGAGCCCGGACTTCCCCGTGCATAGACGAACCCGCTGCAGTCTTCATTTCCTCCTGAACTGTCTCAACAGCGTTATGCCTTGTGCTCGGTCGGCCACTACGGGGTCTATAGTCTAAACAACCCGTGGCTTCGAACTTCGAAATCAGTCTCGTCACAGCTGCATTTGTCAACGGACCTTTACCCGGTCGAAACCCCTTTCTATGGCGATAGGATCGTAACGCTGAACTGGCAAATTCCCCATTCTTATAACACAGCTTCACTAAAAGCGCCTTTTCAGACAACGTCAACAAGCCCCTTTTATACACAATTTTCCTGCGCAGTCACTGACGTTTTGCTGTCCAGCGCCATCTGTCGGACATTTTTTGAACTTTTTTAATTATTTTTTTTTTTTCTGTTCTAATAAAATCCCATATAATTCCAAGCATTCGTATCAATTTTTACCTCTCGATCCACATTATTCCGTGATTTATTAAGTTTTCAAATTTATACTGACTTCTTGATCACCCGATAGATTCAATATTCCTAGATTTCTGGAAGGCATCCGACGCTGTACCTCACAGGCGTCTTCTAATGAATCTGCATGCTCATGGAATATTGCCACAATTCGTGCGTAACCGCCAGAGCTCGAGTAGCCAGGAGCTGGTGTCTCCACCAACGCCAAAGCGGCGTTTCCCCTCGCCCCTCTCTGCCGCAGGAGCGCCAATACGCTGCCTCCAGGGCATTCAGAAGGAAATTTGAACCTCACCCGCGCATGTGCATTGCTACGCTGCTGCCACTGCTGCCTATATTAAGCGGTCGCGCTACGACTCGTATACGTGCTGTCTCCGCGACGTAAAACGTTTCTCATGCGATAAAAATACTTTGAAATGAAGAATGATAGTTTAAAAACAGTTTTTAATGTTATTTATTTACTAGATGCGCCGGTGGCTTCGTATCACTTACCTATTAATACAAACCATACTAATTTAAATCATATGTATTTTAGACCCAGTAGCTTTATAAAGGCATTTGCTTTGAACGTCAACTGTGCAAAATCTTATCGTAATCGTAGGAATGATATTGATGTACGAAAGAAAAGAACTATTTCAGTTTTCCACAAATTTTCCTATTTTTTGGCCAACTATTCCAAACCTTTACTTCACTCAAACATTCCTCTCGCTTTGAACGTCGAATGTGCAAAATTTTATCGCAATAATATGAATGGTATTGATATTTCATAGAAAATTCTTCTTCTATTTTTTCTGTATTTTCTGGGAAACTTTTCCAAATTTTATTTCATAAGAACGTTACTCTTGCTTCGAACGTAGAAATTTTATCGCAACCAGATGAATGATATCGATATCCAGAATGAAACTTCACTCTGCAGCGGAGTGTGCGCTGATATGAAACTTCCTGGCAGATTAAAATTGTGTGCCGGAACCGGGACTCGAACCTGGGACCTTTGCCTTGTTTGGGAAGTAGGAGGCGAGGTATTGGCGGAAGTAAAGTTGTGAGGCGGCACCGTGAGTCGTGTCGGTATAGCACAGTCGGTAGTGCGCTTGCCCGCGTAAAGCAAACGTCCCAGGTTCGAGTCCCGGTTCCGGCACACAATTTTAATCTGCCAGGAAGTTTGATATCGATATCCTTTGAGAAAAGCTCTTTCAGTTTCTCGCGAATCTCCAAATTTTCCACCTAACTTTCCCGAATTTTTAGTTCATAACAACGTTCATCTTTCGTTGAACGTCAAATGATCAAAATTTTATCGCAAGCAGATGAACGATTTTTAACTTATAGTATTGAGTACATTTACAATTACTTCAGACTTAAACTGGAAAGAACACGTAGATAATGTCGTAGGAAAGGCGAAGCAGAGACTGCGTTTTATTGGCAGAACCCTTAAAACAAGCAACAGAACTACAAAAGAAACTGCATACACTACGCTTGTCCGCCCGTTTTTGTAGTATTACAGCCCAGTGTGGGATCTTTATCAGGTGGGTTTGACGGAAGACATCGAAAGAGTCCAAAGAAGGGCAGCTCGTTTCGTATTGTCACGATACCGGGGAGACAGCGTTACGGAAATGATACAGGATCTGGGATGGGAATCATTACAACAACGACACTTATCGCTGCAGCGTGGGCTACTTACGAAACTCCAATCGCCAACATTCTCATCCGAATGCAAAAATATATTGTTGACTCCCACTTACATAGGTAGAAATGATCATCAGAATAAAATTCGAGAAATCAGAGCTCGAAAGGAGAGATTCAGGTGTACTTTCTTGCCGGGCGCTATTCGAGAATGGAATGGGAGATAAATAATGGTGGTTCGATGAACCCTCTACCAAGCACATAAATGTGATTTGCAGAGCGTCCCATGTAGATGTAGAAACACATTGAAAAAGAAACTTGGTCCGAATTTTTCGACTTTACTTTTTAACTGTCTCTATTTTTTTTAGTGAAAACTTTTCCAGACCGTAATGAACAAAACAACAAAAGAATGACCCCTCTTCGTCGCGCGAATAGTCAGTTATAGTGCTGAATTCAATCAAAAATACAATGAAAAACGCACTTTCAGTTTTTCTCGAAATTTTCAAATGTTCCGGTAGATTAAAAAAAAAAAATATTACATACACACCTCGTCCTGTCAAGCCGTATTCCAGCGATGCTCTTACAACCATGTGGCAATTTATTTTTATTCATAGAAAAAAAGCTGTCAGTATTTGCTAAATTTTCCTGCTTGCCAGGAGAATTTTACAAATCTTTATTTGATGCCTACCTTCCTCTTGCTTTCAACATGAAATGTACAAAATTTTATCGCAATTTGACGAACGGTATTGATAGCTCAGTGGAAAAACCTATTTCAGTTTTTCCCGATTTTCCTCTTTTCCGGACAACTTTTCCATATTTTATCACCGTTTAAACGTTCCCTGGACTTACTCGAATATTTCAAGACTAAAATTAGTCAAATCGGTTCAGCCGTTCTCGAGTTTTAGCGAGGCTAACGAACAGCAATATAGATCTTTTTCCGGGAGTTCACTGAACCATTAAACACAAAGGACGCGCCGCCACTGTTGGCTAGTAAGTATGAAAATAAGAGCATTAAAAACAGTAACTTTTCACTTTGTAACATTCCATTCTTCCATTGCTCCCTGGTGATCGCTTGAAGCGCTAGCATCGCTTCCTGCTCTTTTTCCCAGAGAGGGTTTCGTGACCGATAGAAAGTGGTTTTTACGTAGAAGAAGCAAAAGGCACTCGTCAAAGTAGCTCGCGCAACCTTTAATACAACTAAAAAGATTTAGTCAGATCGACAGTATTACACCGGCGATTATGAAGTCGCTGTCACTTTAGGGCCCTTCAGTGCGTGCGTGAACTGCCGCGGTGTTCAGATTGTCGATCGGCGACCCAGCGGAGTTTACGGTGTACCGGCGGCAGCTCGAAGCTCCCCATAACACGCCGGCGTCGAAGGGAAGGGAAGGGAAGGGCCATTTCACAGGGCGCGATTGCCTTCCGTGTAACTGCCAATTTCCGAGCGCCGTATCCGTCTGCAGCATCGCGCCGAATATAATTTCGGTGGCGGAATGTGATTGCAAATTTCCTCCGCAATACCGCGAGAGCACAGCGGGCGGCGGAAGCCGTGCACGGGCAGCTCGACCCGGCAGCTCCGGGGCTGACGAGGGAGCGGTCCTGGACGCGGCCAACCGATTCGGGTCAAGTTTGTCAGTCCGCCTGTGTACAACCTAAAACAAGGAACCCTGAGATGTTTACGCTCAACACCTTCACCTCTCCCTGATTTTATAATTGCACCTCCAATCTTATGACGAGGTATTCACTCAAAAATGACGGGATCGATAGATCATTATATAAATACGCTAACACGAAACTGAGTTTTAATATCTATAAATGTGAATGTCTGTTCGGTGTACGCTTATCACGTCTGAACGACAAGATGCAGAGATTAAATATCTGTACAGTTACTAATTTATACCCGAGGAAGGTTTTAGGCACGGTTTTATAGCGATCTGATAGATATTTAATTTGAAGAATATAACGCGAAATGCGGAACAATAATTACGCTTTGAAAATTATATTTACTCTTTGAAAAAGGTTTTATTGGTTGCATTGTTTCTTGAGGTTTGATAATGATAAAAGGGTGTAGTATATTGGGATGGAAAGTTATCGGAGTATAAAAAATTCTACGTGTGTCTGTGTTAATATTTCGCTCTGCAGCGAAAACTACCGAACGCAAACGAATGGTCTGTGTGTAATTGTTTTCCGAAGTCTCCCGTTGTACACCATTGCAGTTCCATGCCGATAGCTATAAGGGGGTGGAAGATATGGTGCTTGAAAGTCGTCAAATTATTTAAAAAAAATCGGACTGAAGGCCAGCGATGACGTTTGCACTCTATACCAAGGAGGTTAGATACATTGAAACGTGGTTCCACAGATCTTTGGTCTATCCGTGCTACAATATCTTCAGCTCTTTCTTGGTAAGGATGAGCATATGAATAAGGATATATAAGAATAAATAAAACAGTAAAAATGAAATTTCCTTCAATAGATCTCTTTAAAAATATAGATTTGACGTTTCGTACATACATCAAGTGATCGATCTGTGATATTATTACAATCATTATTGTTGAATTTCGTAATTGCATACTTCAAAACGACTGCATTTTTACGTGTGATTTCATCTCATAGCACACTACTGAAAGATAGCTTATCTATCATAAACAAACAACACGCGAGCGAAGCCGCGGGTTTAAGCTAGTAATAATCACACAAAAGGCCAATGAAACGTACATAATTCGAAAGGTGGTTTGTCATAGATATTAGGAATATAAAAATTCTGTGTGCACGTAGCCGTTAAGAATGGTAGAAAGAGAAATAAATTTTAGGATGATACTCCACATTCTCCATAAGTTTTGCCACTGTATTATAACCCGTTGTCGGTGGCATTTTGGTACAGGTGAAATTAGCTCAGTCACTTAGTGTTAGTGCTTCGAGATCCAATCTTAAGGACACAGCTTCGATTTTCACCGCCCCCATTTTTTAATTCTTCGTGATGTTCAATTATTGACATTTAAATATTGTTTTTAAATATAATGTAACAATTCAGTTTATAAAAGCAGTATTTTAATAAGTCTCAAGGACAAACATTTCAAAATGTTGGGGGTCCATTAACATATATATATATATATATATATATATATATATATATATATATAAGATAAAAAAAATGTTGCAGCAAGCAGAGTTCGATCCTTTGATGGTTTGACATTTTATATTTTTGAACATAGAGAACAAGGACATTTAGCGAATGATAAAAGGATCAGTTTGGGTTCAGGAGAAATGTAGGAACTCGGGAGGCAATACTAACTTTACGGCTTATCCTAGAAGATACATTAACAGAAGGCAAACCTACATTTCTACCTTTTGTACATTTGGAGAAGGCTTTCAAGTTCTGAAGCAAGCAGGAGTAAAATATAGGGAGCTTTATGTTATTTACAACTTGTACAAAAATCAGACAGCGGTTGTCAGAGTTGTAGGGCATGAAAGGGATGCAGTGATTGGAAAGGGGGTAAGACAGGGTTGTAGCCTTTCTCCATGTTATTCAATTTGTACATTGAGCAAGCTATAAAGGAAAGCAAGGAGAAATTTGCTGAAGGAATTAAAGTTCAGGGCCAAGAATTAAAAACATTGCGTTTTGCCGACGACATAGTAATTCTGTCAGATACAGCAAAGGACCTGGAAGAGCAATTGAACGGAATGGACAGTGTGCTGATAGGTACATATAAGATGAACATTAAGAAGAGAAAAACTAGGGTAATTGAGTGCAGTCTAAGAAAATCAGGTGATGCTGAAGGAATTAGATTAGGTAACGAAGCAATAAAGGAGGTAGATGAGTTTTGTTACTTGGGCAGTAAAATAACAAATGATGGTCCCAGTACAGAGGATATAAAATGCAGAATGGCAATGGGTAGAAAAGCGTTCTTGAAAAAGAGAAATTTGTTAACATCGAATATTGGTTTAAGCCTTAGGAAGTCCTTTCTGAAGGCATTTGTATGCAGTGTTGCCTTGTATGGGAGTGAAACATGGACAATAAACAGTGCCGACAGGAAGAGGATTGAGGCTTTTGAAATGTGGCGCTATAGAAGAATGTTGAAGATTAGGTGGGTGGATCGTGTAACTAATGACGAAGTACTGAACAGAATTGGGGAGAAAAGAAATTTCTGGCATACCTTGATTAAAAGAAGGGATAGATTGGTAGGGCACATTCTTAGACATCAAGGAATTGTGAATTTAGCATTGGAGGGAAGTGTGTGGGGTAAAAACCGCAGAGGAAGACCAAGAGATGGAAACAGGAAGTAGATTCAGACAGATGTAGGTTGTCGTTCTTATGTGGAGATGAAGAGGCTTGCTCAGGATAGGATATTGTGGAGAGCTGCATCAAACCAGTATCCGGACTGAAGACCACAACAACAACAACAACAAAAGGATTTTTACGAAAAATATTGTTTCACTGATGTTTTGTAATGCTCAATTGTGAAATAAAGCAATTAATTTCCTCATTTGTGTTTTTCATTCACTCATGTTTCCTCTATGCCCTTTCTTTCGCCTGTTCTCATAGCATTCACTGAAATCCTATAAATTTTCAGTGCTCAATATATTCCCATTGGTTGTTTTTTTTTCGTTTTCATTACTTTGCAAACACATCTGGGAATTTCGAGCATAGGCAATGTTAGTAATTAATTACAAAGGAAGCAATTATCAGCCCAATGTACGGGGTAGACAAACGCATACTTTACCAGAAACCTAGGGAAACGAACTTTTGCAACTACCACTTATGTACCCTTATACTTCAGTGTTTTTCAGTCTATGAGTGGCGACCCTCAGGGTGTTGCTCGAGGAATCGCCGTCTCAGAAGGGAGTACTTGCTCCATAAAATAACGAGGGGATAACTAATACAAAACGTATGCCTAAGTGAAATTTATTTAATGTTGAAATTTACGGAGTTTCTTGGGCAACACGAATCAAGAATTGGTAAAGCAAATATATATACTGTCGGAAATCATGTACAAATGGGATAATGTGTTCCATTCCAAAAAATACACCGACAGTAATCGTCCAGTAATTTAAAAGAAAGTTATAGCAAAAGAAAGACGATTTCATTTGTATCCTTTTAGAAACTTGGGTGACAAAGGAATCAGATGGAAGAGAAATACAAGCAGGGGTAACGAAATTTCTACGGAGTAGAGTAGGGTAACAAAAGAGGATGAGGAATGAGAAGCTCAGGGAATTAGTTAGAAAGGAGCCCTTAAAGGATAGGAAAGAGAAATCAAGACTGCAGTGGTATGTCCATTTAAAGAGAACGGAGGAAAAGAGGATCTCCGGAAGGATACACGAAATTCAGATACAGAAGAAACGACCAAGAGATAGATGGCTAACAGGATTGAAGGATTGTGCCAAGAAGAGAGAAGAGGACTGCGCCAGAGTGAAAACAGAGAGATGGTGGGAAGACAGGACGAAGTGGCCAGGCTTGCGTTCCAAACAAACCCAGCCTTTGGCCGGAAACTGTGAAAGATGATGATAATGAGTTTTCTTATGGGTCATGGAGGGTAGGATGGGGGCGCAGGGGGCGCCAGATTATTTCTATTGGCAAGCGAGTGGCGAGAAAATTTTTACTTGGAAGGCGGTCGCATATTCGAAAAGGATGAAAAACATAGCAAACGCTTTTCGTCGAGAATGTCAATAGCGCAACGGCCTAGGTATGTGACTGGGAAGCAGAGAAACCCGGCTCGAAATTCGAGGCGACTGTAAGGTTTTCATTCTTTTGGATTCCAGTTTTTCGAATCAGTATGCTTAGAGATAAAGGTTTTAATAAGCTAAGTAATATAATACGCAATGATAACAACGTACGCAAATAAATTGCTCGAGGGACAGGATGGACCAGCTGTCTCCTTGCCATAGTATGAAGATGGCCATTCATCTCCACAGAAAGCTTGTTGCTGGTCGTGCCCACATAGAAAGTTGCACTATGTTTGAAGCTCAGCTTGTATACAACATGACTGCTATCAAAGGTTGCCCTGTCTTTTATGGAATAGGAAATGCCTTTGATGGGACTGGAGTAGGTGGTGGTGGGATTGTTAGTAGGACAGGCATTGCATCTAGCTCTATAGCGGGGATATGAGCCGTGGGGTAAGGGATTGAGAGAACGGAGGCAGTTGGGATGGACAAGGATATTACGTACGTTTGGTCTATGGCGGAATACCACTGTAGGGGGTGGTGGGGTTGGGAGGATTTTGGGGAGGAAATTTCTCATTTCAGGGCAGGGTGCAAGGTAATCGAAATCCTGGAGGAGAGTGTGATTTAACTGGTCTATTCCTGGGTGGTATTGGGTGACGATAGGGATGCTTCGTTGTGGCCGGACAGTTGGTGTGGGGGAGGTGGCGGGTGACTGGACAGACAGGGCCCGTGAGATCTGTTTCTAGACACAGTTTGGTGGGTAACTGCGGTCTGTGAAGGCCTCAGTGAGGCGTTTGGAATATTTGCCGAGGGATTGCTCGTCACTGCAAATGCGACGACCACGGTTGGCTCACTGTGTGGAAAGGACTTTTTGATGTACACTGGGTGGCGGCTGTCGAAATGGAGGTATTGTTGATGGCTGCTAGGTTTGATGTGTACGGAGGTACTGATAGGCCATCTTTGTGATGGAGGTCAACGTCGAAAAACTACCTTATACTAAAGAAAGCACAATCCATGCCCGAGGGGGGATTCGAACCCGCGACCGGGAACGACCTCGCGCATTGGAGCATAGCGCCTCAATGCGCCCGGCAGCTCCGCCGCGGCATTTGACTCTATCGAAGAGGCAAGAGAAATCAGCTCTGAAAGACTTTGTTTGTGACAGGAAGCAAATCTAAACTTTTCGTCATCACTGAGATGCTCAGTCGTATTATGAAATGCTTTTCTCTTCTTGTACTTCATCAAAGCGCTCACTTCATCTACACGTAGCAAGAATTTTAATGTAAATTTACGCCGACATGCAGGGAAATGCGCCTGTCGAGAACTTGTCTATGTTATTGTGATCATTTGACTTACTGACATGAGTGCTGAATTTTGCTGTCGTTTTTGCCGTAATGGTCTTATCTTCTGTGGCCACATATTGGATTAATACTTCTTCCATAGGTTACAAATAAGACTTTTAGCAGTGGTGTGTAACGTATCAGTTTAATAAATAGTGTCTATACATGATGCTCAATATTTTAAGGATTTTTTATTTATTTAAAATTTTTAAGCGAAATTACTAACTTTTATCTTTAAATTCATCTAAAGTGTTGAAGGAGTTGCCATTTAAATATTCTTTGGATTACTTTTGAAACAGTAGTTGGCTGTCACACTTTTGATGCTACCTGGTAGGTGATCGAAGACTTTTGTGCCAAATATTTTTCCTTAAACAGTGAAGATTACCCTTTCTCCTAGTGTTGAAGCTATGCAACTTGCTATTAGATTTGATTTGGGTCGGATTCCTAATTACAAATTTCGTGATTGTGAATCAAATGTAAAGATTCCTAGATCTTCAAATAAATGTCCCCGGGATGATCTTAGATAGGCTGCTGCAGTTCTTCTGATTACACGCTTTTTGAGCAATGACTACTTTTTTAATCAATGGTGAAGTGCCCCATAATATGATCCCATATGGGAGCAGTGAATAAAAATAGGCATTGTAAGCTAATTTACTGAGATGTATACCCAAAATTTTGCAATAACCGTGATAGCATAAGTAGCTGAACTCAAACGTTTCAGCACATCCTATATGTTTTTCTTCCAATGCAGTTCCTCATCAAAGCAATCATCAAATATTTTGAAAATTCTACCTTACCTACAGACTTCTGTTCAGAGTCTATATTTATTAATGGTGTCATGTTATTTACTATATGAAACTGTATATACTGGGTTTTATCAAAAATTAACGAGAGTCCATTTGTGAGAACCACTTAAATTTTTGATAAACCTCATTTGCAATTTCAGCAGCAAATTCCTGTTTGTCAGGGACGATATCTATAACTTTAGTCAGCAAAAAGAACTAACACAGCATCTTCGTGAATCTAGAATGCAGGCCATTAACAAATATTAAGAACGACAATGATCTCAAGACTGAACATTTTGGAACCCCATTTTTATAGCTCCCAAGTGGGAGAAATTAATTATTTCTTCCATATAATGTGAACTTCTTATTTCAAATTTCTGTACTCTTCCAGCTGATTATGATTTAAACCATTTGTGCACTGTCCACTCATACCACAATACTAAAGCTTATCTAGAAAAATCACATGATTTACTCAGTAAAAATACTTTGAAAGATCACAGAAAACCTCAATGGGTGATCTCCAGTTATTCAAAGTATTTAATATTTCATTATTGAAGGTATGTATATAGCATTTTCTGTTTAAAACATTTTTTTGAAAACCAGACTGATATTTTGTTAGAAAATTTTTTTACTAATATATGAAGCTAATCGAGAATCCATAAATTTTTCAAAAATTTGGGTAAAGCTGTCAGAAGTTGTTGTTGACATCAGACGTATCCCCTTTTTATGCAATGGTTTAACGATAGCATATTTCAGTCTATTATGAAAAATACCCTGCTTTAAAGAGCTGTTACATATGTAGCAAAGAATCCTACATATCTCATTGGAAGCTTATAATAACCTGCTGTAAATGCTATCAATTACATCTTTTATTCTTGAAATAATTTATTATTTTCGTAATTTCTGAAGGAGAGGTGGGTGAAATTTCAATTGTATTAAATTTTGTAGGGTTGTCCTCTTCCATTAACGGCCTGGCTACTTCTAATGAACCATTAGATCCTATTTTGTCCACAACATTTAAAAGTAATGATTAAAAATGTTTTCAACTTCTGACTTTTTGTTACTAAACTATTCATTTATTTTGGTGGTAATACCCTCACCTTGTGCTCTTGATTGCCTGTCTCCCTTTCAATAATATTCCAAATTGTTTTAATTTTATTATCAGAGTAACTAATCTCACATGTGATGCACATACTTCTGGATTTTTTAATAACTCTTCTTAATATACCACAGTAGTTTTTATAATATTTGATTGTTTCTGGGTTATTATTCTTTTTTGTGGATAGATACAGTTCCATTTCTCGGTTACAAGATACGTTTATTCCTTTAGTAAGGTATGGTTTTTTGTACGATTTCTTAAAATTATATTAAACTAATTTATTGGGGAAACAGTTTCAAATACCCTTACAAATGTATCATGAAATAAGTCATTTTTTAAATTGGCATCATGTTCGTTATAAAAGTCATCCCAGTTCTTAATATACCACAGTAGTTTTATAATATTTGATTGTTTCTGGGTTATTATTCTTTTTTCCGGATAGATACAGTTCCCTTTCTCGGTTACAAGATACGTTTATTCCTTTAGTAAGGTATGGTTTTATGTACGATTTCTTAAAATTATATTTAACTAATTTATTGGGGAAACAGTTTTCAAATACCCTTACAAATGTATCATGAAATAAGTCATTTTTTAAATTGGCATCATGTTCGTTATAAAAGTCATCCCAGTCCAACTGATGTAGACTTTATTTGAAATTTCTAGTTATCAAGTCATTAATCGAGCGCACAACTCTGAATGACTGTTTCGAATTACTGAACTGAGCTATGATATATACTGTTACTAGCTGTGCACCATGATCAGAAAGACCATTATCAACAGGAAAAGCATTTACGTTGTTAAACTTATCTTGGTCTATAAAATAGTTATCTATCAACGTACAGCTGTCCTTTACTACCCAGGTAGGAAAATCAATAACGGATGTTAGATCGAACGAGCCAAGTAAGACTTGCAGGTCGTTCTTCCTATTACGCTCTTTCAGTGAATGAACATTGAAATCATCACAAATAATAATTTGCATCCCCCTATCTACAGATAGCACAACAAGGCATCCAAATTTTCCAGAAATAACTAGAAGTTTTCTGAAGGGGGCCTATATGCTGTTACAGTTATAAGAGCGTCATCATTCAGTTTAAGCTGGCAGGCTTTGCTCTACACAAAACATTTTTGTTTCTAATTTTTTACACTGTGATAACTCTTGACATATATTATGGCCACTTCTCCTCTTACCTTATTATCTCTACTTACATATAGAGCTAATTTATATCCACTGACATTCACATTTTCCATACCAGTGACAACATGATGCTCAGACAGGCGTAGTATATCTATTACATTTTCATTTTCTATATCATCTAAACAAACCAGAAGCTCATATATTTTATTCTTGCCCGCCATTATTCTCGTGAAAAATGCTAACATTACTTTCTACTTTACTTTTGTGAGGATCATTTGATTTTTTAACACCTGCCTGCCTGATATTCTCACTAGACACCGATCTTAGCTTAAAATAAATTCAGTGTCACCATATAAGAATTTTGCTATTATCCCAGCCAATTTCCCCTTCCTGTTGACATGGGGGCTATGCCTACTAAAATCTCACCTACCAATAGCATGAACAGGAACCAAACCCATGTCTGACTGAGTAGCCGCCCTAAACGGCCGGTCTATCTCCATATTCACCCTCCTGAAAGAGCGGTTCAGTTGGCATCGATCATACCGCACGAAAGTAGGCATAAGTCACATTAGTCTAAATTGCTGACGTCCCAAAAGATGCTTTACCACGTTTTGTATACATTGTCTCTGTTGAAACATTAAACAGTGGAGACACTTTCGTCACAGGTGATCCCACTAACTGTGCACCGAAGAACTGGCCTCTTTGTAAGCCTTAAAGATCATGTCCCGCACATGTTTTTATGCATGAAGTCTTCGCGGGTTGTCAGCCGAGTGGCATCATCGTCGTCACGTAGCAACGTTTCGATCGAATATGTCTCCACCTTCAGTTGCGCGATTATATCTCTTCTGGACCATTCTCTGCTTGCCGCCGCCGACCAATCCGGCACCCGCGGAATCGGCCGATGCGCCTGGAGCGGCGGGTGGCGAACGGGGGATGGGACGTAGATGTGGGGTTCGATTCCCGGCCTTCGCTTCCGTGTGCTCCGGGCGCGGAGCTAGGTGGCGCAGAGCCATCTGCTCTGATTTTTCTAATTGCAGGCTCCAAGGCTATGCTAAGGTGGTAGCCACTATCACGGTTGATTAGGTTGTCATGTAACCGTATTTTGATGGACCCTTTCATTAATGAGTTCCAAAACCAGTTTTCACTGCCAATTTTCTTTGTGTCTTCAAAATAGAAGGTGTGCTTGTCGTCAATACTGGGTTCCGCCACTGCATATTTGTTACCCTGACCCAGGCGTAGGTGCCTGATATGCTCATCGTGGCGCTGTGAGATACAACACCGCGTCTGTCCTGTATACTGCATCCCACACTAGAACCCAATCCTGTACACACCTGGTGCCGTCAGACCTAGTGGAGTCTTGGTTGAACCGAGAACGTCTTTGATTTTTCCCGCTGTATGGAAAACGATCTTCACTTTGTGTTTCTTGAGAATTCTCGCGATTTTGACCGTTGGGGGACCCGAGTATGGCAAGGACGCACAGCCCCTTGCTTAGTCTTCTTCTAGTCTCTCTACCGTCCTCTTGTGGTCAGTCTACAAGTCCTCCTTATTTGATTCTCATTGTAATCAATTTTCTTGTAGGTGTCCTTGAGGTGTTGCAATTCTGCTGGCAAACCTTTCTTGTCGTAGATGGACCTAGTCCTGCGTACTAAGGTGTTGAGTATAGAATTGCGTTGTGCAGGATGGTGACAGCTGTTGGCATTGAGATAGACGCACGCCGGCTCTATAGGTTACCCTCTCTTGAGGGTGACACGGGTGGAGTCTTTGTCCTGTGAATAGTTTGGATGTTACTGGGGAATGTTCAGGAAATATTTGATGTGGTGAGCGAGGTTATTAACTAGGACTGCTAGCTAGGTGCTAGCGACGGGGGATGGTTGGTGATAATTGATGATGGTGCGGGTAGGGATCTCGCTGGTCTACTACCTCGTCCCGTAATCTGCATCTCTCTCTGAGTGACCCTCTAGCGTTCAGTCTTCTAGGGGTTGCCGCTATTTCCGCGACCGCTGAGTGGTCCTCTTCTGAGCTTGCTTCTCCAGGAACTTGCGCTTTTTGGCGTCTTCCTTCTGCTTGTTGGCTACATTCTAGATGATGGCGTTTCATCTCGTGTGTGGAGGTCGTACATCGATTCCATGTAAACCCATATGTCTTCTTCTTCTTTCCCTTTCAGCTCGGCTTCCAAGACCGTCATCTGCCAAGCACTGAATTGGTACTTTTGAGAAGGGGTCTTCTCCCAGACTGCTTCTCCGGTCGCAGCGTGTGCGACGGTTGTCTCTTCTTTGGTGGCTTCTGGCGGAGACGTCTGTGTCTCCTTTGTCCCCGACGTCCTGCCTTGCTGCAGGGGCCAGGGACTCGTCCACCTCCGGGTCTTGGACGTCCGCTTCCGTGGCTGCGGAGTCGTCGTCGTCCCACTGTGTGTCCGCGTCGCACTCAGTTCCCGTCCGCATGGGGCATGAACGCTGGGGGCGGCCTTTCTTCTCGTGCGGCGCGCAGCTGACAGTTTCTGTACCGTGCTGTTGAACTATTTAGATGATATTGTGGTCTCAGGACGCACAGTTGAAGAACATTTATCAAACCTGGAGGGCCTTTTCAAATTGTTGACTGCAGCAGGTCTACGTTGCAATAAAGCAAAGTTTTCGTTTTTTTCAAACTGAAATAGAGTACATAGGCTATGTGATTAATGCCGAAGGAATCCATCCCTTGCAGTCGCATCTTCGATCAATCAAAGACTTGCCTCCTTAAGAATGTGCAGGAATTGCAAGCAGTAATGGGAAAGCTTAACTACTATTTCAGGTTTATTCCCAATCGCTTTCAGATTGCAGCTCCACTGCATCACTTACGTAGGAAGAATGTTCCTTTTGTATGGTCTAAAGATTGCCAGGTTGCCTTTGACAAATTAAAGTCTGCACTACTCAGTGATGCATGTTTAATTCCCTTTGACCCAAAGAAGCCTGTAGTGCAAGCAGTGGATGCCTCGTCATACGGTCTGGGTGCAATATTGTCACATCGTATTGGATCTCACGATCGACCTATTGCTTTGCATCCAAGCTACTGACGCCAACGCAACAGAATTACAGCCAGATAGAAAAGGAGGCCTTAGCAATCATTTAAGGCGTCTCAAAGTTCCATCATTATCTCTATGGCAGAAAATTCTGTTTGTTGACAGACCACAAGCCTCTCACGTCGTTGTTCTCAACCACAAATCCAATTCCGCCAAGAACGGCACAGAAGTTTCAGAGATGGTCCTTGATACTGTCTAATTATCAGTATGAGATTTTGTACCCACCTGCCACTAAACATGCCAACGCAGACACACTTTCCCGACTTCCGGTTGGCCACGATGTGTCGTTTAATGCTTCAGAAATGGCATGTTGCCAGATAGACTCCAGAGATGCTTCCGCTGTCACAGACTTTCCTTTAAACTCTCGTCGGGTTGCGCAGGAAACAGCTGCGGATGCGGACTTGAGTGTGGTAGCACGTTTTGTTCGCTCAGGGTGGCCTGCCAGAGCTAAAGGCATTGATCGACCTCTGGTTCGACGTTATTTTGCACATCGTCACGCATTATCTTTAAGTCAGGGTGTTCTGTTGTTGCATACCGACAACGACCAAACGAGAGTGATTGTTTCTCGTTCCCTGCAACGAGAGGTGTTACGCCTCCTGCATCAAGGACATTTGGGTATTATTAGGACAAAGCAACTGGCCAGACGTCATTGTACCTCGGTTGGTATGGACGCTCAGATAGAGAGCATGACGTCACAGTGTACTGTTTGTGCGGAGCTTCAGGCGGCTCCTCCGCAACGTTTCTGAGACTGGCCACGCTCCAAGGGACCATGGAAACGTTTACAAATTGACTTTGCCGGACCTTTCTGGAATACGCGCTGGTTAATCTTTGTAGACGATTTCAGCAAATTTTCTTTCGTGATTTCCATGAACTCAACGACAGCGTCTAGTACAATCAGTGCCCTAACATCAGTGTTTTGCATCGAAGATTTGTCTGAAACTGTCAGTGACAATGGACCTCAGTTTGTTAGTACGGAATTTCAACAGTTTTGTCGTGTGAATGGCATTCGGCACCTTTTTACCCGCAGTTCAATGGTGAAGCAGAACGTTTCGTTCGAACATTCGAGTCTCACATGGAAAAGATGAGTGGTCAGCACTCCAGGCTCTTCAAATTTTCCTGTCTACGTATCGGTGCATGCCACGTGACGGCCCGTCTCCTACTGAACTGCTACACGGCCGCCGTCACCGCACTCTCCTTCACCTGCTGCAGCCTCCCACGCACCGAGTCGGTTCGTATGGCGCTTTGCGTTTTCAGGTTTCTACGCCGGTGCTGTACAGGGTGTTTGCTGGAAACAAGAAGAGATGATTACTGGGCACCATTCAGCGTGTTCTCGGTCGCAATATGTATGTTGTACGTTCTTCCACAGGGTCGGAGGTGCGGCGCCACGCAAACCAATTGCGCCTGCACAGGCCGCGCGATCCTGTCTCGGGTTTCTTGATTCCAGACCCAGTTCATCGTCAGGGAGCACAGCCACATCGTTCGCCGACGGGTCCAGCATCCCCGGACTACGAGATCGTCCCGATGGAGATCGACGCGCCTCCGTCGCAACCGCGGCTGACAGCGTCACCGAGAGGGACACCGGGACCGTGCGTGCCCCCTCTGCTTGGGCCACGCACCTCAGAAGAAGATGACCTGCTCCCTCTGGGCGGAGGGGTGCGCCCTTCCCCTCGTTTTGGTGTGTTTTCCGGGGGATCGCAAGGTGGATACCGGGGCGCGGACGGCGTCTCGAACCCAGCCTCAGCTACGACGCTCGTCCCACCAGTAACGCCCCCGCCCAGGCCCTCCTCCCAGTGCCGCCGCCATGGTCCTCAGCCCTACGCCACGACGGCGCGGTGCTTTGGGGGTGGGGGGAGGGGAAGGGTGTGGTGTCGCACAAATATGAAGTGCGCGCGACGTACTTTCGCTGCGCGCTGCCATGCACGCACGGCGCGGCGTTCTTACGACGTCAGCCACGAGCGCCCTCTGCTACAACTCCGCTCGTGGCCACCACTGAACGACATCGTTCACTTGGGACTGAGATAGGAACCAGTTAACACTTGGGAATCAGATACGCACCAGTGAAGACTTGGCTATCGGATAGGCACTAGGACTCAGCAGTAGGCAGGCCTCTATATAAACTATGTATCAGCATTCTGCAGTCACAAACTAGTTAAGTATTACCGAGACTCTATGAAATATATATCTCGTTTCTAGTTTCTGCTGTCCCACTAGCTGGTCACCTCCGGACCTGCACATGCGTGCATCCTTTATTCCTGTGTCGGTCTTTTTCTACTCGGCCACCGACACCTACGACGGAAATGAGGCACAAAATCGGCGACGAGAATGGGATACAAAATCTACTACTTTTATTGTCTCATTACATAATCTAATTCCTCCAGCAGCGCTTGATTTTCTGACATTGCACTCCATTACCTTCGTTTTACTCTTGTCAATATTCATGTCATATCTTCCTTTTAAGACACTGTCCATGCCATTCAACTGCTTTTCTAGATCATTTGCAGTGTCTGACAGAATTACTATGTCATCGGCAAACCGGAATGTTTTTATTTCTTTTCCCTGCACTTTAATGCCCTCTCCAAATTTCTCCTTCCATACCTTCACTACCTGCTCAATGTACAGATTGAGCAACATTGGGGAAAGGCTACAACCATGTCTTACTCCCTTCCCAACCTCTGCGTCCCTTTCTTACCCTTCAACTCTAATAACCGCTGTCTGGTTTTTGTATAGGTTGGATATAACTCTTCACTCCCTATATTTTACCCCTGATACCTTCAGAATTTGGAAGAGTGTATTCCAGTCGACATTTTCAAAAGCTTTCTCCAAATCGACAAACGCCAAAAAAAGTAGGTTTCCCTTTCCTTAGCCTTTCTTCTAAGATAAGTCGTAATGTGAGTATTGCCTTCCGTGTTCTACATTTCTCCTATATCCAAACTGATCTTCCCCGAGGTCAGCTTCTACCAGTTTTTCCATTCTCCTGTAGATAATTCGCGTTAATATTTTGCAACGATGACTTATCAAACTGATGGTTCTATAATTTTCAAACTTTTCTGCACTTGCTTTCTTTGGAATGGGAATTACGATATTCTTCTTGAAGACGGAGGGTATTTCCCCTGTCTCCATGTGATACAAATTTTTCACGTCTAGCTCTCCTAATGACATCAGCAGTTGAGACGAAATATCATCTACTCCAGAGGCCTTTGTTTCGACTCAAGTCCTTCAGCGCTCTGTCAAATTCTTCTCTTCTCCTATGTCATCTTCCTCCACTTGGTCTTCCATTTCTAGAATACTGCCTTTAAGTCATTAACAAAATAAAAAGAAACTTGCTCAATATACACAAAATTACGCTTATAATACAATAAATAGTTTAGTCAGATCTAAATTCTTCATCCATCTATTTTCATCCTTTATTGAGCTACTAGTGTCGTACTAACAGTTACTCCATACCTCCAAAAGAAGAAAAAAAAGAAGAAAAAAAAAGAAAAGAAAAAAACCTTACTATCAATTTTCATGCGGATGGCTACGCCTTCAATTTCTTCTTCAACAGAGAATTCGCATGTCGCAATTCAGTGGACTCTCTTTTGAATTTTGTCTCCTCTCATTAGGGTAAAGATGTTATTCAGAATATAGTCGGCCTCAGCTTCATATTGGCCCAGCAGTTCCCAACAACTTTCCATTCGATGAGTTTTAAAAAAAAAATGTTCAAATATTTGTATAGCTACCGGACCGAACTGCGTGGTCATGAGTCCGTAGCTTACAAACTACTTAAACTACGGTAAACTAACCTAATGACAAACATACACACCCACGCCCCAGGGAGGAATCGAACCTCCGACGACGACGAACCGCGCGCTCTGCAGTGAGGCGCTTTACACTCTAGGCTACTCCACCGCGGCTCGATGAGTTGCTTGTAGTTTTTAACCATCCGTGAGACCCATCTCGTACACACTTTACAACAACGAAGATATTCCAACTTTTTTTTTTTTCAATTAATTATAGCCGACATTCGGGTTCGCACACAATTTTCTGGTCGTTACTCGCCGATCAGTAGGGATGAGTTAATTGAGACGCTATTAGTTGTGAGGGATGACAGCTGTGTAGTGTGCACGGACGATTGGGCCGTGGTTGGTTATGCACATCATGTACACCACCTTGGAAATGCAAAATCCAACGACTCACACTGCTCATATCTGTTGCATCGTATCCATACTTTTGGCAGTCGCCAATGGGTCTGAAACTGTGCATGTTGTGACTTCAGGATGCTGCGTGAGCAGAAGGTGGACCATGGACTAGCAAGGATGCGGACGTGGATCCTTAACTAAAAGAACTGATCAGTCTGCATATACTTTTATTGACGCAATGAAATAAATACTTACATTTAATGTGCTTGCGTTGGTACAAAGTTCTTCCGAAGTATCGAACAGTTCTGCTATTTATCACTTCAGAGTCCTGGCAATGGAATGCTGTTCATGGGTGCGCTAAGACAAATCGCTGGCTATGGTCTGATGAATTTCTGCATAATAAGTGCTGTATCGTAGAAGTGTCTGGTACTGATCCGTAATGTCTGTCAGCCGGCCGCGATGGTCGAGCGGTCTGCGGCGTGTCAGTCACGGTCTGCACGGCCGCTGCGGTTGGAGGTTCGAATCCCCCTCGAGCGTGGATGTTTGTGCAGTCTTTAGTATAAGCTAGTTCATAAGTAGTTTGTACGTTTAGGAACCGATCAGGGCCGGCGCAAGGCACGTGCGAAACGTGCGGCCGCACGGGGCGGCACTTTCCGAGGGGCGGCAAATGTGTGCCCCCTCACCTCTTCTTTTTTATTTTATTTTTTTTTTTTTATGACAAACAAAACACTCATGCCCAAGAGTAGATTCGAAACCAAACCTCGGAGGGAGGCGCCAAGCCACAGTTCCTGAACCCGCTCCCTCCGAGGTTTGGTTTCGAATCACTCCTTGGGCATGTATGTTGTGTTTGTCGGCACTGCCGGCAGCAGTGGCCGTGCGGTCTGCGGCGCGCCAGTCACAGTCTGCAGGGCCGCTATATAACGCCTACGATACAACTTCCGGCTAATTTCACGGAAGGTGTCACTATCCCGATTCATAAACCTCGGGGAGGATCGCGTATCACAGACTACAGACCGCTAACTCTGCTGAACTGTGATATGAAAATATTCACACGTTTATTGGCGGCTCGTATATGGCGCACGGTATGTCATGTTCTATCGGCGGATCAGACATCGATGGGCGGGACCCATAATATACGCGCCGCCCTGTGTCGCTACAGAGACCTCATTGCCCTTGCCAAGTTGCGTCGCACACCAGGAGCCTTGGCGGCGGTAGACTTTAGTCAAGCATTTGATCGAGTCAATCACACGTACGTAACTACTGTTCTGCGAAAAATGCACTATCCGGATACCTTCATTGAGGTGATACTGCGTCTTCTTCGTACTGCATCATCAAAAGTACTTGTCAACGGTACACTGTCAAACCCCTTACCAATCCAACGCTCTGTTAGACAAGGGTGCCCACTATCAACGATAGTTGATACTATATGCGCTGGCCTTGGAATCTTTGTTGTGTGGGCTGAGGATTCGCCTAAAGGGATTGACTCTTGGCGGCTATGTTTTTAGCTGCACCGCATACGCAGATGATTTAGTGTTAACTCCTCGAAACTCAAAAGATGTACTCAGAGCTATGGAGTGGCTTAACACATATGGTGTAGCATCGGGGAGCCGCGTACACGCACAAAAATCGGTCGCGCTGAATATTGGCACCGGGATGACACCGGAAAGCGTCGCTCCATTCAAACTGTGCGACACAATTCGCTGTCTTGGTATCGAATTCACAAATTACATCTCACGCACGACGGTGCTTAATTACCGGAAACTATTACAAAATATCCGAGCCGGACTTATGGATCACCGTCTCCGGGCTTTGGACATTCATCAACGAACTAAATTTATAAAAGTGTATCAAGCATCCGGACTGCCGCATGTGGCGCAGACACTGCCTATGCCAAAACACATAGCAAGGAGCCTAATGGCGGATTTCGGATCATTCGTCAGTTACGGAATGATATTTAAAATAAAGGAACGTAGCGGACTAGGACTTGTTAATGTTCATGACCGAGCGATCTCTCTCTACGTAGGTTTGCACCTCAAGCTGTAGAAGCGTAGCCCGTCCAGTCTCACGGGCCTACTGCTAGAGGCTTTGGCACCGACTTCCCTAGACCCACCGGTGGAGCTTACTAACATACCGACAGTATTTTCCTATTCTGGGAGTTTTTATCTAGATTATAGCTACATTAAGGGCGCCCTACCTGTTACCAGTGGCCAGAGACATCTATCGCATCATACTGCAGCGCCGGGAACATAATATTATGGAAATGAAACATCCCAATGTGCACTGGAGAGTGGTTTTGCGCACAGTGAATGCACCAATGCTGGACTCCGACGTACTATCGACTTAATACGTGACGGTGAACAATAAACAGATGACTAGAGAGAGACTCCATAAGATTCATATAACTGATTCGCCAATGTGCGTGAATGCGACGTACCAGACACTGACGAGCACCGATTACTTTGCGGGCCAGCGGAAGAGATCTGGTATTTTGTAAGCAAAATTCTGGCTCTCTTTTTACGGGTGTCACCAGCTGCTGTCGATTCACGCATATTATTCTACCCGGACAATACCTACTACCCAAGGACAAAATAAAATGCTGTCACGTGGATAAGAGGCCACGCCATCCATTACTTGTTTGGAAGTGGTGTCATAGGGGTGATGGATTTCTGGAACTACCTCAACGAACGTCAGTGTGCAATTTTGAAAAATCCGAAGTACGGTCAATATTTTTCAAATGTTCAAATGTTTGTAATGCTTATGGGACTTAACTACCGGGTTATCAGTCCCTAAACTTACAAACTACTTATGAACTAGCTACAACTAAGGACGGCACAAATATCCACGCCCGAGGGGGGATTCGAACCCCCGACCGTAGTGGCCGTGCAGACCGTGACTGAAGTGCCTCAGTCCCCTCGGCCACTGCGGCCGGCCAATATTTTTCGAACTTCTTGAAGAGCATCTTTCACGATCCGCTCCGCAGCTGGATCATTCATGACAAGAGATGACAATAAAACGGTCTAAAAAAATAAATAAATAAAATAAAGTAATAAAATAAAAAAAGGAACAGATTAACGTAACTCCAAAACATTTCGAGAAGACATGCTATGAATATTTGGCAACGGAGATCGCGGAGTAAAACGTAGAGTATGTGGGCTTCAGGAATGTTTATTTCTTTTTCAATATTATTTTTTTCCTATTACTTTTTTTCACAACAGAAGTCCGTCATAAGCAGATGGTTTTATTTTGTTAGTATTACAAAAAAAATTTAAAAAAAAATAAAAAAGTAAAGTAAAAAGAAAAAAGAGGCAGTCAGTGAAAAAAAAATCTACCTCAGGCATGGATGTTTGTGTCGTCTTTAGTATAAGGTAGTTGATCAGTAGTTTTTGAGTTTAGGGACCGATGACCCCGCAGTTAAGTCCCTTAAGCTTAACAAACATTTGAACATTTGTCGGCGCTCCCTGTTGAACAAGGTGAGGAAGGAGGGCTAAGTTTTTCCTCGCTACTGTGGCAGCACCGTTGTGTTTACGCCGGAAGAACAGATAGAGGGAAGCAGTCCGGTGCAACGCCAGTATTCTTATGAGTGGAGCGGAGCGCTGCCAGCCTGTTACGCATCGTGCGTTTACTTACATCTAATTTTGCAGAAGACGAAATATAATTTGAAAATTCGAATGCAATGTTCGATACTGCAGTTACATGTTAAGCTTGAAGCAATTTTCTAAGCCCATCAGTCGTAGTTTCCGAGTGTTTTATTGTTCCTGCATTACGCAAAAAAATGATTGAATATTACTAGGGTTGCCAGATTGAACTTGAGACAGGCCCGGAGACCAGACGTGCCCCCCTCCCCCTTGGCCAATGACTCACCCCCCCCCCCCCCCAACTGCGACCAACTCCCCCCCCCCAACCAGGATTACACGTGAATACTACGAGAAAAAAAAAAAATAAAAACTAATCATCTCCTCCCTCCCAGCATGTAGCCCCCCCCCCCCCCCCCCGTGTAACATTGCTAGGGCTGGCCTTCACATGCCGCAGCTGACCGGCCAGGCCACCAGTTGCTGTGGATCAACAATCGGCACACTTCAGTCGGCGTGGCAGCAGAAGTGGCGGCAGCATCAAAGCTGCTCACATCAACAGCTGCGCCTTCCAACAGTTGCCGCTTGTGGCTCCGCGCGCTGTGAAGGATCGCGCGCCACCAAGAAGAGCTTCTCACTGGCTCCTTGTGAAGGGGCACATTTACCGTCTGCTCCCTGTTACGACCACTTGCTGCCGCGTAAAGAAGTAAATTTGAGGGCATAAATTGATTAAACGAAATAGTGCTGTCATTTCTATGAGAGATAAGATTATTCGAATAAACCAGTTTTCCGAACATCCACGTTCCCCAATTAGTTCGGATAATCGACTTTGTAATGTAATATCAATTAAACATTATACACCGAAGTACAGGATATCAACAACGATCGCGAATTGTATAGTGAATTGATCGACAGCGCTATCCTACGTACGGCGAGAGTTGAGCTCTGACAGCTAGCAGCGCAGTTGCCACGGTGCGCGAGGCTGCTCCCGCCAGAGGTTCGAATCCCCCCTAGGGCATGGATGTTGTGTCCTTAGTTTAAGTTACTTTAAGTTCGATGTAGATCGTCGCTACATGAGCATAGTACTTAAAAAGGGTCGTAAAAAAAAAGTTAAGATGAAGGTTACATTCACTCCCGGAGATGAGAGTCATTGGCCCGTAGACCCGGAGAATTCATTCCAAAGCCGGGCCGTCCGGGCGGCGCCCGGAGATCTGGCAACCCTAAACATTACTACAGTCAAATATTTCCAACACCTACGATGGCCAGAAGTACTCCGAATGGGTAAATACGCTGCGAGTTATTACAATGGATAAAGACATTGGCATAAGTTGGGTTTTGACGTATTTTTTAACATTTTTGATGTCCGTTTCTGAGTGATGGGCGGACGTTTTGTTGTTTGAGCCATGAAACGCCTCTCTCCGCTTGCATGAACAACAATTAAACTCTGACCGGCACTTTTGTTTGACAATACTACTCGCACACTATCACTTTTCCAACAACTATTTACTTTATAATGCGTGTGAATCCATGTTTCATCTAAGTAAACTACTGGTCTCTTTGGTTCTGATGAAAACGTGAGGAATTATGGTCTATTAGCAACAATGCCCTTTCATCCAAACAAAACAAAACGTTAATTATGTAAGTTCATGTCGCGCGGGATTAGCCGAGCGGTCTAAGGCGCTGCAGTCATGGACTGTGCGGCTGGTCCCGGCGGAGGTTCGAGTGCTCCCTCAGGTATGGGTGTGTGTGGGGTGTGTTTGTGTGTGTTTGTCCTTAGGATAATTTGGTTAAGTAGTGTTTAAGCTGATGACCTTATCAGTTAAGTCCTATAAGATTTCACACACATTTGATCATTTTCGTAAATTCACAAGGTTTATTAAAATTAGCCAGATTTCTTCAATCAGGTTTGACTCCACTTTTGAGCTGGTGCCCAGCGACTCTTTTGTACAAATCTGTAAAGAATGTCACCAATCAGTCGTATTTTTTAAAGTTTTTTTAATTTTACAGATCTACATAGATTTTGGGCACAGTGTGGCTATTCTCAATGCTTTGATTTATGCTTACACCTATACCGTCATGCTGAACGTATCTGTCAACATGACGGTTTAGACGTAAACACATATTAAAAGCTTTGAGACTGGCCACTCAATGGCCGAAACCTAGGTAGATCTGAATAGTAAAAACAAAAATTGCGATTGATTGCTGACATTTGCTACAGATTTGTTCAAATAAAATTAATTCCTTAAACGTTTTGAAGAAAAAAAAAAAAAAGACCGGGGGGGGGGGGGGACGGGGCGGGCGGCAATTTAGAATCTCGCACGGGGCGGCACTTGGGCTTGCGCCGGCCCTGGAACCGATGACACCGTAGTTAAGCCCCATAACCTCTACAAACATCTTTAAATGTTACATTTTAAATATTACTGACTGTCTCGTGCTGTGGTGAACCGACATATGTAGGCGAGCACCCTTCTCCTATTGGCCGGCGTGCGAAGCAGGAGAAGAGGTACCAAGACTACGGGTGCCCTCAGCAGCCGAAGTTCTATGAAGCAACTTATCGCTCCTTCTTCTACTGCGCGGCGACTTGCGTAGACCGCCGGTGCTGTGACGAATAGCGACGCCTCAACACTGCATTTTCTTCAGCAGTGAGGAATCAATCGCACGCTGCTAGTTTATCGTATTCTGATATCAGCCAGAACAAGAATAGTAATTCATTTAAGCTTACAATCAACTAGAGAGAGAGAGCATGAATTTTATGACAAAGAGACTTTTGCCCATCTGTTCACAGCACTGCGCCACCACGGCTGCCCTTATTAGAGGACGGAGTCGTCAAATTGGCAAAGCTGTAGCCTGTGACGTAAATGGGCTTGTTAGGCCGAGTTAAGACACTTTTCATTTCGACAACTGTAGACACTGTCTCAGCTATACGAGATTCGTAATCAGATTCTTTTTCAGATATAAGATTCCAGCAGATGGAGTAAATTTGGAAAGTTAATTTTTTGCAGTAATCACCTGAACTTATATTGATATTATGCAGTTTGTTCTTACTTCGTTCCAACTATGGTTGTCATTCCACTATGACTCACTAACACTTCCCACTGTTTAAAAATATAAATTAATAAAGAAAAAGAAAACAGTTATGTTACATAACATAAATTTTAGGCTGCGAATAAATAATATTATTGTTGACATTCATTGTTTATATTTTGCATAATTTGTTCCAACTGCATTGTGAAGAATACGGAAAACAAAACCGTCACATTATAGAAAGAAAGACATACGAAATCTCTCCTTACGCTAAATGAACTATGTCTCCCTTTCAATAAGGCTTGTACATACACTTTACTTTCCACAGTCATCAAGAAACAGATTAATCATGAATAATTGATTCAGGTCGATACAAAATAAGATAATATGTTTAAAATGAGCTTGTGTGTCACATTAGTCTTATCACGCACGTGAAATTAATAATCAAGAGAACTGAGGAGAAACACAGTTATCATATGTTTTTACACACAGTATAATACAAGTAATAGATCAAAGAAACAGCAGTACTTAGGTTTTCATCCATAAACGTATCCTGAGGTGCAGCAATAAAATTAAAGACATCATCTGAAACATGGAACGCATAATACGATGTATGTCCACAAAGTAAGTTCCGTTTGGTTATATAAAACAAACGTATAAGATACGGAAAAAATATTTATTGTACATAAATATAGAAATATTAAACTACTTTTCTACGTAGCAAGTGCCTACAAAATTCGGAAGTTATGTAGGAAAGTAGTGGAACACTTCTAGATTTTTTCTGTATCTGTACGCGTTTGGTTTGTATAACCAAACGGAACTTTGTGGACATGCCTTGTATATCCTACTGCCCCTGCGTTCCATACATTGTCTACAATACATTTGTTGTGACCTTGTCGCCTTTTGTTGTTTACTCGTCCCAGTCTGGTTGTCAGTAAGGAATTGGTGCAGGATCCTTTCACATCTAAAACATTCTTATAGTTAGTATTACATGATATTTGTTGACTGAAAGTATAGTACTCAAATTTAGAACATATGTCTGTTTCTTCTCTCTTCTTGCTTCTCGCGTCGTCGTCCGTATGACGCTAGCTGCGCTGTGACCTAGTTGCTGCTAACTTTGTAGCCGCGTTCTGACTTAGTGGTGTCCTATTTCCGTCTTCGTAGCTGCCTACTAATTGTCCGAGTTCTGATTAGTAATTGACGATCTCTCACTAGTAACAGACGAGTCCCGGATAGTAACTGCTGGGGTTCTCACTAGTAAATGACGGGCTGTCTAGACGTATGTCGGCCTAGATGTAGCCGCTTGTAGAGGGCGCGCATCTTCGTTTACTCCCTCCAGGATGCGCGAATTTGCTTGCGATTGGCTTTCGGTCGATCGCTGCCTTCTACACGATCGTTCTCTTACGTCTGGCGTGTGGCGCACAACATAATTTGCTCCCTCTTAAAAGTTAATGATATATCTCCTAAATGACAGTGAAGTGTTTTAATGTTCAAATGTATGTAAATCTAAGGGACTTAACCGCCGCTATTTATCAGTCCCTAGGCTTACAAAGTAATTGCAGAACGACATGTTGACCATAGCTGTTTATTAATTCTCAATGTTACCGGTTTCGCTTATTTACCATTGTCAAGCGTTAGCAGAGATTTGCTAATAGCTTAACATGTCGTAATACAAAAATACAAAATTATAACACAACTATTCGTTGTCATCGCTAAAGTTATTGTCACAGTGTCGTTGTGCAATTATCTGAAAGCTGTTACGCCCCATCTATTCACCTTTATAAGCTTACAAACTACTTAAACTAACTTTTGCTAAGGATAACGCACTCACCCATGCCCGAGGATGGACTCGAACCTCCGACTGCGAGCAACCGCGCGTTCCGCAGCAAGGCGCCTTAGAGCGCTCGGCCACTCCACCGCGCACAGTCAAGTGTGATACATCTCTTCCACCCTTTATAGAGATGTTCAGTTCCATTCTACTACATCATACAGCCCTAATAACTGATCTGTAGGTTAATATACCAAATTTAAGAATATTCCATCCGCCTCGGTTGCGCAATGTTAGAATGGAAGGCTATGACTCTAAGGTTGCAGGTTCGATCCCCCCCCCCCCCCCTTAGGTCCTAGGAGTTTTATCTGTCACTCTCCACTTCTTTCACCTCTGACAGTAGAGCTCATATGAATAATACCGAGTAGCATCGTGGTTCGGAACCCATGTTAAACTGTAGGTCCCAGAGGGGGACGTGGCTGGTTAAGTCAGTTCGAAGGTCGGAGGAAGGCAACGGCATACCACCTCCCTTAAAGAGGACCATCCTTAGTAAAGCACTGTGGTGTTCAAACCAATCTTCGGATTGCTGACTGCTTCCCCCCCCCCCCCCCCAGCCCTCCCATTTAAAATTCCTTACATATCCACGTTCCTATTCTATTAGCGAAAGCAGTCCAGATAGCATAGCTGAACATGTGCGTGTAAAGACGCTTTACAGAATACCATACTTAAATTGTGTTTTATATTCGTCAGCAGTCACGACTATACGCTATAATTGTCGTAGAATCCAGTATGACACAATTACGGTATACAATTGTGTAAAACAGATACCGCAAACCAACATCCACAAACGCTACCATAGACCCCCCACCCACGAGATAAGCCTTAACGCATCGTTGCCACATTTCAGCAGTCCGGCCTCTTATAAAGACGGCCGTGACTGTGCGTTGATGGGTACAGGATATCTCTGAAACTGCGCATCCGTTATCTTACGCTGACGTCACACACACTGAAATGTTTCCAGTAATAGTTACAGTATACCAGCGACATCTGGCGCGCTCATCCAATGTCACCTTACTTTCGAAACGCCTCTCGTAAATGATCCCGTGTCGTATAGGGTTTATCCATAAAAAAAGATAAATAAATAAAAAGCAAACATTTTTTCACTCAAATGTTGTTGAAGCTGCCTGCCAGATCCGTTTAGCTGATTCCCGTCATTTACGTCTTTCGCTCTGGCCAGGACATGTTCGCCTTCTTTTTCAGTTGTGTTACGATCATATTTCAACGTGGTATTTACGTTTAAAAAACTGAAACCGGAAAATAATTCAGTGACGCCCTCCACCGACAGTTCTTGACAAAAACTGGAAATTAATATCTCACATCTCCTACTGAGTTCTGAAAAAATATATGACACGCGACTGATAAACACTTATGACGTAGATAAATTTTACCGAAAAAATAAATAAAGAAAGAAAGAAATAAAAAAGTAATAAAAACATTCCTACTGGACACATTTCTGCCTGCGCCCTGTGAAAACAGAAGCGTGACACGCCAACGGTAATACTGAGTCGCGAAATATCGGCCTGTGATACTGTGCTGCCTACACTGCTGAGAGAGAGATATGCGGCTGCGATCGCGTATTCGTACGTACGTACGGAGCGCCTTTGTTCTTTCACGGAGTATTTTTGTAGGTCACGAGTTTCAGCTACTCACAAAGTTATTGTATCTCAAAACAAGCAATTTCGGCGACTTCAGAGCTGTGACAGGTCTAACGGATGATAGAGCCCAAAAGTATGCATATTGTTTAACACAAACTGATGTGTTCTATGTTGAAAGAGTGGACAATTCCTAAAAGTTGCGCTATTGCAATAGCTAATTTTTAATATAATTAGGGATCAAACAGCAGTCACTCACGTATCGGTCCATTTTGTTGCTAGTCTACCTATGTTTCCACTATATGAATCATCGCTTTGTCCAGTTGCGCCTCATATACACGCGTAAGTTTTGTAGACGTTATATTAAACATCATTAATCTGTCCATTTGGCAGTTGACAGCTATAATAGCTTGGCTCGCTACAATAGAAATCTACACCCCAGATGTTCTTTGTTTAAGTTAAATGTTCAAATGTTTGTAAATCTATCGGGCCAAACTGCGTGGTCATCAGTCCGTAGCTTACAAACTACTTAAACCTAGGTAACTAACCTAAGGACAAACACACACACACACACACACACACACACACACACACCCATGTCCCAGGGAGGACTCGAACTTCCACGACGAGCAACCGTGCGCTCCGCAGCGAGACGCTTTAGACCGCTCGGCTACTCCACCTCGGCTTGTTTAAGTGACGTGGCAAATGATACTCCCACTTCCTGAAAAGTGGTTGTTATGCTCTGCTGTGTGACATCACACCATCCTTGCGACAGGATTATTCAATAGTTAATATATATTGCCATCTTTCGAGGCAATTTCCTATTCGAAAGCAGTTAAATATTTTAATATACCGGCAGTGGCGGACTAAGGCTGTTGGAGGCCCGGGGCGGCGGCGAAACGAAACCCCCGACCACTTGGAAATACATGTATTACTATGAAAAAGAATTGGATGCCCCTCCCAGGACGACAGGCACAGGACAGACCGAAAAAATAGCTTTCGAGATTTGGACGCCCCAGCAGAACGAGATGCCAAGCGCGTTCAACCGGTATATCGAAGAAACTATGTAAGAGCTCGATGCTCAAGAAAGGCTAAATGTACACCAGTTCACTGTGTAGAAAAAACTATAAATAGTAGGTGGGAATCTACAGCAGCAATGTACTTTGAAACAATCATTCTGATGCCAACGCTGCGAAACATTTTTATTGTTTTCTACCGGTTTCGGCAGTTGCTGCCATCAACAGGAAATCAACAAGATACTTTATATCAAAACCAGTAAGATAACATTTCTACTGAGTACAGCAACGTCTCATTTACAATAAAATATTGTGGCCGTTTCTAAAAGCCCTTCCATTTAACACCATATAGTAGGTAGTTCTTTACTTAATCTATAACTATTACAGAATAGTGTTGGTGGACAGTTATTTAGAGGAGTAGGCTATATTACTTATTACGACATTGACTCCGCATGATTTTGTTAGCTTGATAGATCGTTACCGCTATGCCGAGTTACGTAATAACTGTCATTATTGTAAAGTGACCATGCCAATTTATTTTTATACTAGCTGAAAAAAACAGCGTTGTCCGGGATGTTTACTATCTGACCCTCAAAGTGTTTGGCCTTGTGCTTTGAAGATACAGCGAATACAGGCTGCATGTGAAACTTCAGTAAGTTTAGATCGAAAGCGCATATAATGAGAATCAAGTTCCAGGCTACTGACTTTTCATATATACACCAATTTCAAATCAAAGGTTTACTAATAACAATTATGCTTAGAGTTCTCTTTAAATTACAGAGTAAAGTATATATATATATATATATATATATATATATATATATATATATATATATATATATATATAATTTCAATATACAATTGTGTAATTTTTCAGGTATATCTTCATTTTTATAAGTGCTATATGTCTCTAAAATCTGTTGCGAATACAATTAGTAGTAAAGAAGTAATAGATTAAAACTTGGTGCGGAATGGGGCGTGTTTTCCATGAACGTTACTGTTTATGTGCTCATCTTTAATGAACTACGTGTCGTACTGTGATACAATTTCGAAGGTACATTTACCTATATGTGTGTGTATATTGTTAATTATTACCTCACGGTAAGGACTATGTGTAAAAAATTTGGTTGAAATCGGTCCAGTGGTTTAGGAGGAAATGTGCAACATTTTTACGTGATGTCGAAGTTTTTCTCGCATCTCATGGTTTACGACGTGATGTCTCGTGAACTATGTGTTACACTTACGGCGACCGTCCTCATGAATTGAAGCTTACGTGTGCAAACTGCCATAATGATTGTAACAAAACTGCAGATTTGTATGCAATACGTACACACAAACACGCGTACACTCATATATAAGAAAGATATAAACGTTATTTCCACTGTCATTACGTAGAGACATTTTCCTCATTGCTTCGTCAAGTGCAATATCATCTTTCACTGAAGACGTTTACGATTTTCAAACTGAGATTTAATATGTCTAATTAGATATCGATTACGACGGCATTGAAATGAAAGGGTTTTAGTTCTGAGTTGAATTAAAGTGGTTACTGAGTTCCTTAAACCGTGACTAATAAAATAACGACACTTGCATATAACAGATTCTTATATCTAAAGGGATTAGTCATTCTCTGCGTAATGTGATAACACCATCAGACGCGAAAGAACAGTTTTTACGATGCTGACATTTAATTTTCATTCCGACATGACATTAAGGTCAATAAGAATGTGTGAAATCTTGAATGTACATTTTCATGAATTCAGGCTTTGGCATTTACAAAAGTGTTGTGATTGAAGCAATGCAAAGTGTTGTACACGATATTTAATGCAGATACTGTAGATTTGCCTGTTGAGTATGGGCGTCATGAACAGTCAAAATATTTCTGACTATTGTTGACAGTGATTGTATAGCCTTGCTTTCTATAGTCGGCGTTATTTCGTGTACCAAACTGTAGCGCTCGTTTCGCAAACCACTAAGCTATAAATTGTTACAAAACTCTGCGACCATAACTACGAACTCAACACCACGAAACCAATTAATCGACGACCCAAACTCATGCTCTCCAGTTGAAAATAATGGATTTTCAAAACGGCCTATGCGTAACTCAATAATATATATATAAACATCTACGCTACTGGCCATTATAATTGCTTCACCAAGAAGAAATACAGATGATAAACGGGTTTTCATTGGACAAGTATATTACACTAGAACTGACATGTGATTACATTTTCCTACAATTTCGGTGCATAGATCCTGAGAAATCAGTACCCAGAACAATAATCTCTGGCCGTAATAACGGCTTTGATACGCCTGGGCATTGAGTGAAACAGAGCTTGGATGGCGTGTACAGGTACAGATGCCCATGCAGCTTCAACACAATACCACAGTTCATCAAGAGTAGTGACTGGCCTATTGTGACGAGCCAGTTGTTCGGCCAACATTGACCAGATGTTTTCGATTGGTGAGAGATCTGGAGAATGTGCTGGCAAGGGCAGCAGTCGAACATCTTCCGTATCCAGAAAGGCCCTTCATGACCTGCAACATGCGTTCGTGCATTATCCTGCTGAAATGTAGGGTTTCGCAGGGATCGAATGAAGGGTAAGGCCACGGGTCGTAATACATGTGAAATGTAACGGCCACTGTTCAAAGTGCCGTCGATGCGAACAAGAGGTGACCGAGACTTGTAACCAATGGCACCCCACACCATCACGCCGGGTGATGCGCCAATATGGCGATGAAGAATATGAGTTCACCGCGATGTCGCCAAACAGGGATGCGACCCTTACGATGCTGTAAAAAGAACTTGGATTCATCCGAAAAAAAATGACGTTTCGCCATTCGTGCAGCCAGGTTCGTCGTTGCGTACACCATCACAGGCGCTCCTGTCTGTGGTGCAGCGTCAAGGGTAACCGCAGCAATGGTCTCCGAGCTGATAGTCCATGGTGCTGCAAACGTCGTCGAACTGTTCGTGCAGATGGTTGTTGTCTTCCAAACGTCCTCATTTGTTGACTCCGGGATCTAGACGTGGCTGCACGATCCATTACAGCCATGCACATAAGATGCCTGTTATCTCGACTGTTACTTATACGAGACCATTGAGATCTAGCAAGACGTTCCGTATTGCCCTCCTGAACCCGCCGATTCCATATTATGCTGGATCGCGACCAACGCGAGCAGCAATGTCGCGATACGATAAACCGTAATCGCGATAGGCTACAATCCGACCTATATCAAAGTCGGAAACGCGATGGTACGCATTTCTCGTCCTCGCACTAGGCATCACAACGTTTCACCATGCAACGCTGGTCAACTGCTGTTTGTGTATGAGAAATTGATTGTAAACCTTCTTCATGTCAGCACAGTTGTAGGTGTCTCCACCGGCGCCAACCTTGTGTGAATGCTCTGTGAAGGTAATCATTTGCATGTCACAGAATCTCCTTTCTGTCGGTGTAGCAATTTTAATGGCCAGGAGTATATAAAATCATGTTTATGGAAAAGATAATGTTTTAGCTGTTGTGTACAACACGCATATTTGACATTTTATCACATGCCATCTTCACTGTTCAACAGTGTTTGGTTAATTTCCCAGTGTCAGGCGGTCATATATACACGGAGTTTATTTTTCTTTCCAGGGTGATTGAAGCACCACCTATATCGTGAGGTTTCGAGTTAAATTTACCGTAGATGTAAAATCATCTGTCCATGCACTCACTAGCGTGACTTTAGAAAGCATCGCTTGTGAGAAACCGATCTTGCAGCCGGCCGCGGTGGCCGAGGGGACTGAGGCGCTCCAGTCACGGTCTGCACGGCCACAACGGTCGGGGGTTAGAATCCCCCCTCTGGCATGGATATTTGTGCCGTCCTTAGTATAAGGTAGTTGATAAGTAGTTTGTAAGTTTAGGGACTGATGACCCCGTAGTTAAGTCCCATAAGCTTAACAAACATTTGTATTTTGAAACTGATCTTGCGCTTTTCTCTTGCGAGCCATGGGTCAGGACAACAAGCAGACAATGGTTCTTAATTTCCGAAAATCGTTTGACGCAGTGCCAAAATTAAAATTGCTAGGCAATGTACGTGCGTATGGAATATGTTCGAAAATATGAACGACTATAAGACTTATAATAGAACCCATTCCGTTGTCATTCACGGTGTGTTCATTAGAGACAAAGGTATCGTTACAACCGCCCCTATGAATTGTGACAGGAGCGTTATTATTTTCTATCTACATAAATCCTATAACGGAAAGGGTACATAGAAATCGGCGACTGTTTGCTAATGACACTGTGTTGTACGGAAAGGTGAATAATGACTGTAGCAGAGTACGAGATGACTAATGCAAAATTTCTCGTTGGTGTGCGGAAGCTAAGCTAGTTTATGGCTAAGCTGCCAGTACGGAGAGCAATAAATTTTGGGCGCAGAATATGAAAACTTCATATGATGCATACGGAACTTCTCGAACTGGCCAAAACGTTTTCGGCAGAGATAGAGATGCGGCTAAATGTTTCCTTGGCAAACCTCGTAAATGAGGAATTTTATTTCAGTTTCCTGCTTGAATGTTAAATCTTCACAATTCACCCTATTGTGACGTTAACTAAACGAAGCAGCGCGCGCAACTTTTGCAGACGCCGTGTAGCCCTGTGTAAGCTGTACCTGCACATAATTGACAGCCTCTCCAGTTAACGATATTGATCGCGCTCCGGATTGCCTCGTTTGGTGACGTCCGCAGCTCACGGCAGTATCACGTTGCCGCGGGCAATTGATTGATGCCCGGACCGTGGGCTGATGAAAACGTGAACACCCCTAATGGACAGAACGCCATCCCATCCCTGCACGCGAATGGTGACTCCTGGCCCGCGCGGTCTCTGTGACAGCAGTACAACTGAACCCCGCCATGCAGTTCCATCCCTCATTGTCGCATTATTCAGCAGTAATACTTCGTCGGTTGTCAAGAGGCGTTACTGTGCTTTTATTACGTCATATCAGTATTAATCATCCACATATCTCACGGAGAAAACAACTGATTTGCTCACTTTATCATCATTCAACCCTTTTTTCGTTTTTGCATCATATGTCGTCGGATTCGCATAACAGATAAAATGCCGTCTCTTTAAATGAGAGCATTCTATTTTAAAACTTTCCGCGCTGGTCCCCCCTCCCCCTCCGCCCTCCACCTTTTAAGTCTGAACTCGAATATTTATTCGTATCTATAAATTTGTAGAATAAATAGCGCCCCACCAATTGCGTGAAAGTAGCTTTAATTAATACCTTTAATTTTATCGAAACCTAGGCAAAGGTTTTAATTCAATCCGTTCGCACACAAGTGGTTGGTTACTACTTATTCTGGAAATTTACTTCTTCGTGTATTGTCAAAGATCTTTTCACTCAGTGGCTGTGAGTATATAAACTAACAAAACACCGCTAAAATATCGCTATACATCTGTCCCGATGGAGTCAGGTACTTCATACCTACCTTCTGAAATAATGTAAGCAGGCCTGTAGCCTGAAAAATTATTCATACTGAAATTTTTATTGTGATACCATGAATGTTAAATTTTTTCCGTCAACTTAACGTAAGAATTTAGTGACCTTTATAAATAGAGCCAATTCTGTATTTGTACGTTCTGCTTCGTATTTATGCATAAATTGATCTTTAAAAGCTGTATTATGAAAGAAGTCAATAACAAATTCTGGAAGTTCCGTTCTTTAATTTCTTCTTCTTTGGTGGTTGTAGATTGGTGCCGCGGTGGAGTAGCCGAGCGGTCTAAAGCGTCTCGCTGCGGAGCGTGCGGTTGCTTGCCGTGGAGGTTCGAGTCCTCCCTGGTGCATGGGTGGGGGTGTGTTGTTTAGGTTAGTTTACCTAGGTTTAAGTAGTTTGTAAGCTACCGACTGATGACCACGCAGTTTGGTCCGATAGATTTACAAACATTTGAACATTTGTAGATTGGTCCTACCGCAGACAATACGCATTAATTATATTGTGTTTGTATCGCTACGCTGCGTTATATTTTCTGGGAACAGACTCTGCTTAGACAGTTGTTGTTGTTGTTGGGTTTTTTAAAGGGGGCTAAACGGCTAGGTTATCAGTCCCCTGTTCCTAGCTAAGAGTGCACATCATTGAAAGAGCGGGTAAAAAAGAACACATCTAGTGCACGATACGGTCAAGACGATAACATTTAAAGGAAATACCATTAAAGTAGTGGAACAAACAGACAACAGCACTAAAATAGCACAGCAGAAGAGTATGGCTGGCTGATCGCATGGATAATAAAGGATGAGCCAGCCATTATGCACACACTAGAATTGCCAGTCAAAGATAGGACTGACAGGACGAAAGTGAAAACAGATTAAAGCCGTTTGAATGGTGGGTGCCTGAAATATCAGGCTTAGGTACCCACCATTAAATCACAAGATAAGAACCAACTGCGCGACAAAATCTAAAACACGTTCAACTATAGCACCATCGCCTCCTAGCAGAAAAGAAAGCGCATCTGGCAAATTAAAAGATTGTCGTAAGGCAACTAAAAGTGGACAGTCCACCAGAATCTAGACCACAGTCAAGGGGGCACCACAGTCATACTGTGGCGTGCCCTCCCGCCGAAGAAGGTGGCCATGTGTCAACCATGTGTGGCCGATTCGTATGCGGCAAAGAACAACCGATTCCCTACGAGATGACCGCAGTGAGGACCCCCATGTGTCCGTAGCTTCACTGCAAGGAGCGTGTTTGATTGCTTCAAGTTAGCCCACTCGGAATTCCAAAGGCCAAGTATCTTCCGATGGAACTCGAGTCGGAGATCGCTCTCCGGGCGACCAATATCCAACGGACTGGAGGTAGTAGCCTGCTTTGCTAGCTGATCCATATTTTCGTTTCCATGAATGCCGATGTGGCCCAGGGTCCAACCAAAAACCACAGAGCGACCAGGCCGAACAAACCTGGAAACAGACTCCTGAATAGATTGCACCAAAGAGTGTTTTGGGAAACACTTGGCGAGGGCCTGCAAGCCACTCAGGGAGTCAGAACAGATAACTAGAGACTCCCCAGGGACGCTTGAGATGTTCCAGTGCCTGGAAGGTGGCAACCAATTCCGCAGTGAACACGCATTCCCACACGGCAGTGAATGCTATTCGATATACTCACCATGGACATAAGCATATGCAGCACGGCCGTCGACTAGGGAACCATCCGGGTACACAACTTCCGCGCCACATTCGGCTCCAAAACCGCCTGAGACTGGCGACGGAGATTCAGCGATGCTACAGAGGCTTTCGAGACATGCGACAAGTCCAGTCGAAGCTGCGGACGTGGAAGAGACCAAGGAGCGGTACGGTAAGAGCAGTGACAAGTAGGAGGGATGGGAAGGGACTCAAGGGATAACAGGTGGGAACGAACACGGATCGCGATCGGAAGACCCGACCTCGGCCGTCGTCGTGGAGATGGGAGTGCAACAGCTGGGAAAAAGAAGCTTGTGATTACGGTGGTGAGGTGATGCATGAACGTGGGCAGCCTATGAGGATAATAGCTGCTGGCGGCGAAATCGCAAGGGAGGGACTCAAGCTTGCCACTGGACTTGTCCGAAAGGCCCCTGTCGCTAAACGGACGCCAATGTGGAGTACTGGGTCCAAAACCCGCAATGCAGATGGGGCTGCCGAATCATACAGAAGGCTTACGTAGTCTAGGCGTGATTCAATCAGCGCCCTGTAGAGCTGCAAAAGACTTGTATGGGCGACACCCCAACTAGTGTGGCTGTGGCAGCATAGAGTACTGAGGTACCGGCAGCATTCCTGCATGAGCTGACGAAGATGGGGCAACCAAGTGAGCCGGCTGTCGAAGAGCATGCCGAGAAATCGGTGAGTTTCTTCGAGACGAAGAATTTCGTCATACAAATAAAACTCTGGGTCCAAATGGACAGCTCGGCGGCGGCAGAAATGCATAACCCGGCTTTTCGACGGAGAAAACTGGAACCTCTGCGTTGAGGCTCACGACTGCGCCTTTCGAATGGCTCCCTGCAGACACCTTTGAGATACCCCAATGCTAGCTGAGCTGAAGTATAAACAAAAGTCATCAGCGAACAAGGAGGAAGAAACCGATGACCTCACTGCCTCAGCAAGTCCATTGATGGCAATTAAAAAGAGGGAGATACTAAGGACGCAGCCCTGCGGAACACCGTTGAGATGTACCAACCCATACCTGAAAAGAGCGGCATTATAGAAAGTTTTGAATAAAGAGTGGAATCGGACCCCTCAAGCCCCAACCGTGCAGTGTAGCCAGAATATGGTGGTGCCAAGTGGTGTCGTATGCCTTTCTGAGATAGAAAAAGACGGCAACAACGTGCTCACGCCTGCTAAATGCCGTATAATGGCAGACTCCAGAGCCACTAAATTATCAACAGTGGAGCGGCCTTGGCGGAAACCCTCCTAATGTGAGGACAACAGACCCTGATGTCCAAGTATCCACATGAGGCGTCGACTCACCGTGTTCGAACAGCATACACAGAATGTTGGTGAGGCTAATGATGCTTTTTCGCCATTGTGACGGGAAAGCTCCCTCTGCCCATAGATGGTTAAACAGAGCAAGAAGCTGGTGTTGGAACTCTATGGAAATGTGCCTGATGAACTGGCTGTGGATCTTGTCTGGTCCCGGAGAGGTATGGGGTATGCGGCAAGGTATTGTACGTTTCTTCACGACGCGTTTCTTCACGTCGCTGTTCAACCTGCTCTATCAGTGCACGGAAATCTGCACTGTATGCTGATATTGCAGAGATGCGAGCATAATGCTCTGCCATGTGTTCAGCGATAAAAGTCGGGTCGGTGCATAGGTTACCCTGGATGTGTAAGCTGGGGATCGCTGCTGATGGACGGTACCTAAAAAGGTGCCTAACCTGGGACTAAACTCGAGACGCGGAGGCGCGAGATCCGATCCTGGCGTCATACGTCTCCCAACAGTACCGTTTACTCTGCCGAATGAGCTGTCGAGCTCTGGCCCGGAGTCGTTTGACAGCTATCAGGTTTTCTATAGTGGGGTGGCGACGATGCCGTTGGAGTGCCCGCCGACGATCCCGGATAGCCTCAGCGATTTCCGGCGTCCACGAGAGCACACACGCTGTGGGCAGCCATAAGTGGTTGGAACGATTGCCTCAGCGGGTGAAACTATCGCACAGGTCAGCTGCTGAACCGCCATGTCCGCATCGGCTGGCAGTGGAACAGGAACCGTAGCAGCTAAAGTGTAGTGTTGCCAATCAGCTCGACGAAGAGACCAGCGAGGTGGGCAGCCCGCAGGTTGAAATTCCAGAAGCGACATGAGAGCAGGAGAATGGTCGCTGTTCCAAAGGTCAACATGGACCCTCCACTAGAAATGCGGGAGCAGGCTCGGGGTAAAAACAGATCGATCGTCGAATATGTGCCTCGCGTCACGCAAAATCCGTGGGTGCAGGAGTGTTTAAAAGGCAGATGTCTTGTTGTTGTAAAAGCGTCTCTATGTCCCTTGTGCACCTCCTCCATTCTGTGTGAACTGTGGACAGCAAAGATCTCCATGCTGTGGGTTATTCAAGTGCCTTTCCATTATATCAGATATTCTCGAGCAATCACGTCTGCCATCAAACCTGAGTGAAAAAAAAATCCCCAATTTGACTGGCGTTCCATCCGATGTACAGTGTCTGCTTCTTTTCTTGATTGTGATGTAGAGTCGGCCTGGTACCTTACTGTCAATCCTAAGCACGTTTGCCGATCTCGCCTTCATCGTATCGACCTCTCCGAATTCCCTCTCTGCCCCTATGGACCTAATAGAAAATAGGAACTTTACTCTTCGACCTATCACACAGATCACCATTCTGTATCTTCACGTCTCGCTAAATACAGACATATTTCAGAAACTTCCTTGGGAGCACTTTCCACTTTCATCGCCATACTGGCGTATCACCCGGCGTGATGGTATGGGGTACCATTGGTTACACACCTCGGTCACCTCTTGCTCGTATCGACGGCACTTTGAACAGTGATCGTTTCATTTCACATGTAATCCGTGGCTTTACCCTTCATTCGAACACTGCCAAACCCCACATTTCACCAGGATAATGCACGACCGCATGTTGCAGGTCTTGTACAGGCCTTTCTGTATAAGGAAAATGTTCTACTGCGGCCCAAGCCAGCACATTCTCCACATCTCTCACCAATTGAAAACGTCTGGTCAATGGTGGCCGAGCAACTGGTTCGTCACAATACGCCACTCTTGATGAATTGTGGTACTGTGTTGAAGCTGCGTGGGCATCTGTACCTGTACACGCCATCCAAGGTCTGTTTGAGTCAATGCGCAGGCGTATCAAAGCCGTTATTTTGGCCAGAGGTGGTTGTTCTGGGTACTGATTTCTCAGGATCTATGCACCCAAACTTCGCGAAAATGTAATCACATGTCAGTTGCTGTGTAATGTCTTTGTCCAATGAATACCCGTTTATCATCTGCATTTCTTCTTGGTGTAGCAATTTCAATGGCCATTAGCGAAGTTTCCAGGGGTAGATTTAGTTAGGACCCAACGCCTGAAGAGGTTCATTTTCTTTTTTATTAGCGACAAAGTAGCAATGTAACTCCTATCTTGCAGATTCCTTTTTTGCCCTCGAAGAAAAGTAAATAAGAAATAGTAGTTGAAGAGTATGACTCGCAATTGAAAGGTCCTGGGTTCGAATTCCGGACATGGCACAAATTATATTTTAATGCCTCACCTTGTATTCAGTAGGAGACAGGGTACGTCTCTGGAGATTGAGTTGTCATTAGAAGAAAATGAGGTTCACTGCTAGAGGTGAAAGTTGTACTCTGGTATTTCATGCCGCGAGGGAATAGCCGTGTGCACTAAGGCGTCTTGCTGCGGTGCGAGTGGCTGTTCGCCGTCGAAGGTTAGAGTCCTCCCTCGGAAACGGGTGTACGTGTTGTTCTTACGATAAATTATTTTTTGTAGTTTGTAAGTTTAGGGACCGATGACCACTGCAATTAGGTCACATAACTTGAAAAACAGTTGAACATTTTGGTATTTCATAAGAAGACGTTTCCAGGTTAACAGACTCTGAACGCTGAGTGGCTGCATTCGACGAACGTATCAATTTTGACGGAGAATCGTAGTTTGTGGTCAATGGGCTATAACAGCAGAGACCGGGTCGCGTCCGTTTGCTAACCAGGACCGCCTACAACATCACTCTTGGGCTAGTGACCATGACGGTTGGACTACTTGGAGACCGTTTATTGCTATTCCTGGGCGACAATTCCCAGACAACGATGGATAGTTTGTGGATCGCAATGCGCCGTGTCTCACGACCACAATTCTTCAGTAGTAATTTGAAGGATACTCTGGAAAATTGGAGTGAATGACAGGCCTTCAGTTCGCCCATCGAAACTTTCTAGTATATGATTCAGAGGCCAGTTCGTGCAGTTCTTCCTCAATTATTTCTGAAACCGATATAGGTACACGCAACATGGACAACAATTCCCGCAAGTGACGTAGAACGACTTGCTGCCTCACTCAAATTACCCGGTGATCAAAAAGTCACTATAATTTTGAAAACTCAATAAATCACGGAATAGTGTAGATAGAGAGGTAAAAATTGACACACATGCTTGGGGTTTTATTAGAACCAAATGTACCGTTATCGCACTTATTTTCTTCGAGGAACTGCGTCATTTTGTAACTACTACCATGAAGGGTGAGAGGTACGCCGACATATTACAGAATCACATCATTCCCAGCCTGGCTGATAAACACCTGCTGGAATGTACGATTTTTATGCAGGTTGGCGGTCCACCCCATATTGCTAGACGCGTGAAAGATCTCTTGCGCGCGTCGTTTGGTGATTATCGTGTTCTCGGCCGCCACTTTCGTCATGCTTGGCCTCCCAGGTCCCCAGACCTGTCTGTGCGATTATTGGCTTTGGGTTACCTGAAGTCGCAAATGTACCGTGATCGATCGATTCTAGGGATGCTGAAAGACAACATCCGACGCCAATGCCTCACCTTAACTGTTCAAATGTCTCTAAATCTATCGGACCAAACTGCGTGGTCATAAATCCTTAGCTTACAAACTACTTAAATCTAGGTAAACTAACCTACTGACAAACACACACACACACCCATGCCCCAGGGAGGACTCGAACCTCCACGGCGAGCAACCGCGCGCTTCGCAACGAGGTGCTTTAGACCGCTCGGCTACTCCACCGCGGCTCACCTTTACTCCAGACATGCTTTACAGAGCTGTTCACAACATATTTTGAACTTTTTTTGTTCTAATATAACCCCAGGCCATTCCAAGCATGTGTGTCAATTTTTACCTCTCTACCTACATTATTCCGTGATTTACGAAGTTTTTAATTTTATACTGACCGTTTGCATAATTGGTCAAACTGAGATCCGACAGAGTGTTTGAACTTTGCGCTTTGCGTTGACATATGTCAGTTTAGAGTTCTTATTTTTTATTATTACTTAAAAAGAAAACTATTTATTAAACCATAACCGTTATACAACTAGCAACTCTAGGACGGCAAATACAATACGTTTCATTCTACATCTACATGGGATACTCTGCAAATCACATTTAAATGCCTGGCAGGGGGTTAAACGAATCACCGTTATACTCTCTATCTCCCATTCCATTCTCTAATAGCGCTCGGAAAGAAAGAACATCTGAATCTCTCCGTTAGAGTTCTGACTTCTCGTATTTTACTCTTATTTTCTTTTCTATGTATGTGGGTGTCAACAATATATTTTCGCATTCGGAGGACAATGTTGGTGATTGGAGTTTCGTAAGTAGCCAACGCCGCAGCGATAAGCGGCGTTGTTGTAATGATTCCCGTCCCAGATCCTGTATCATTTCCGTAACGCTGTCTCCCCTGTATCGTGACAATATGAAACCAGCTGCTATTCTTTCGACTCTTTCGATGTCCTCCGTTAAACCCACCTGATAAGTATCCCACACTGGGCAGCAGTTCTTCAAAAAAAGACGGACAGTCGTAGTGTATACAGTTTCTTCAGTAGTTATGTTGTATATTTTAAGGGTTCTGCCAATAAAACACAGTCTCTGATTCGCCTTTCCCACGAAATTATCTACGAGTTCTTTGCATGTTAAGTCAGAAGTAATAGTAATTCCTATATATTTTGAGGAAATTACGGCCTTCACTTATCTTCTAAACAAAGTTTAACGGATTTCTTTTCGTACTCATGTGGACAACTTCACTCTTCTCATTATTTAGAGTCAATTTCCAATTTTTACACTTTAGTGATATCTTATTCAGATCGTTCTGCAGTTGGTTTTGATCTCAAGATGATTTTACTAGACGGTAAATGACGGCGTCATCTGCAAACAACGTAAGAGAGCTACTTACATTTTCCCCTAAATCGTTTATGTAAATATGGAACACTACCCTGTGGAACGCCAGATATCACCTCTGTTTTAGTCGATGCCTTACCATTGATTACTACGAACTGTGTACTCTCTGACAGGATATCCCCTATCCAGTCGCAAATTTGGGGCGATATACCATAACCACGCAATTTGATTAAAAGCCGTTTGTGAGGTACGGTGTCAAAAGCCTTATGGAAATCAAGAAATACGGAATCAATTTGAAAACCCTTGTCGATGGCACCCACCACTTCCTATGAGAAAAGAACTAGTTGTGTTTCGCACGAGCGGTATGTTCTAAATCCGTTTTGACCTTGAGCCAATTGGTCATTCTGTTCGAGATAATTCATAATAATTGAATACAGGATGTGTTTCAAACCCCTGCTGCAAATTGATGTCAATGAAAAACGGCTGTAGTTTAATGGTTTACTCCTACTGGCTTTCTTGAATATAGGTATGACCTCTGCAACTTTCTAATCTTTTTGTACAGATCCTTGTTTGAGAGATCGGTTGTATATGGCTGTTAAGTAAGGAGCATAATCAGATAGAAATCTAATGTGTATACAGTAGGGGCCAGAAGACATGTTCTTGTTGATTTTATTTGCTCCGATGATATCTACTTCTACGTTCCTTATTACGGCCTCTGTTCTCAATCAACTTTGGTTGTTTCGTAAGGATTGCTCTTTATCTGTTGCAGAGAAGTTTTGAAATTTTCAAATCCGATACAAATAGAACACTGATGCATCCGATTAAATAACTTACGTAAATCCAATTTTACTTCTCGTCCTGCAGAAAGAAAACTCCTTTACAGACGTAAAGAACCCAATCTCCAGACACACTTATCCTCTCTCTTTCTTCATTAAGTCCCTCCCCCTCCCTCTCATCATCGGCTACGCCATATAATGTATTATTTTTAAATTAAAGATTGACGTACCAATTTCAAATGTCTGATATGCCACCTCAAACAATATACGTGATGCATGAAAACTGCTGTTAAAAGTGTTTTTAAGACCAATGCCAATACGTAAGTATCTCCAAGAGATCTTATTTTTTACACTTTGTAAACTGCATATGTTAAAGTTTTAATTCAACTTTTGTTCTTATTTAATGTAAACACTTCTGATGCGAGTGATCAGCAAAAAATCTCTCGGCTAACAATCATTTAGTCTGTAGTCTAACCATACACTTCACTGTGTTTACAGCGTGTAAAAGACGTGAGAGTTGTTGTATGTGTAAATGTCTGTGCAGCGAAGTGGTATTTGCAAAATGTTTTCAAAGTGATATACGTAACGGATACACTTTTAATGAATCTAAATATTCAATTGTTTTTAAATCTATGGACTAAACTGCTGTGATCCGTAGACTTACAAACTACTTAAACCAAGTTCTGCTGAGGAGAACACACACACACACACACACACACACACACGTCTCAGGGAGGACTGGATGCTCCGACGGGGAATATTCTACCTATAAGTAACGCCTGAAAGATCAACTTACATTGTAAATATTCTGTGTAACGTATCACATATAGTGTTTACTTGATCTCGTTTTCCATCCTGCCACAGATACATGGCAACACTCACAAACGAATCAAAATGCACTGATATGTACTGTATTTATCACATGATGATGAGATGCTAGCCAGTTTCAAATCGGTTACGGCGTTTCGTTGCAGTAATTTCTGAAATATCTATTACTTTACAGTCGGAGGTTCCATATGTATAATGGATGAAAGCTCTGTGTGACCTTAGTTTTGAAATGTAGAACACAGAAAATAATTTCACTAAACACATGTGTATCTTCATACACAATGCTTTACATGTGATGTAACTCAGTATGTTTCATAGACATATTGCCGCTCGGGAATGATCACGTGATCTAAGTCATCATGCTACGCGCTGGGCGGTCCCTCCCGCCGGAGGTTCGAATCCTCCTTCGAACATATGTACGAGGCGCGTCCAGAAAGTAAGTTCCGTTTGTTTATATAAAACGAACGGGTACAGATACATAAAAATATTGATTGTACAAAAATCTACAACTGTTAAACTACTTTTCTACATAGCTTCCGAAATTTTGTAGGCAATTGTCATAGCATGGCACAAGGTTTTGTGTGCCTTTTTCATAGAATGTTGCCGCCAACCATGTGGTAACATGTTCTTTCAGCTCGTCATCTTCGCTAAAGTGTTGTCCAACACGGACAGATTTTAGGTGTAAGAAGATGATTACTGTCAAAAGATTTTTTTTTCTCACGATAGTGCCTGACCTCACACACCAGATGTGACCAAACAATTCTCACGGAAATTTCAATGGGATCTGTTTGAGCATCCTCCATACAGCTCGGACCTCTCTTCTGGCGACTTTCATCTCTTACACCAAAAAATCTGTTCTTGGTGATCAACATTTCAAAGATGATAAAGAGCTGTTACCACATGGTTGAATACACAGGCGGCAACCTTCTGTGAAGGATGCATGCAAAAACGTGTGGCAAGCTATGACAAGTGCCTACAAAATTTCGGCAGTTATGTCGAAAAGTAGTTTAAGAGTTATAGAATTTTGTGCAATAAAAGTTTCTTCCGTATCTGTGTACAATTTCATTTTATTACCAAACGGAACTTACTTTCTGGACGCGCCTCGTATATATATATATATATATATATATATATATATATATATATATATATATATATATATATGTGTGTGTGTGTGTGTGTGTGAGTGAGTGAGTGTGTGCGTGTGCGTGTTATCTATAGTAAGTTTAAGTTGTTTGTAAAGCTATGAACTAATGAACCTAGCTGTTTGGTCAAATAGGTTTACCAATATTGCGACATTTTTACACACATGTTGATACAACGTTAACAGCAGGCTGCAATTAAACACATCTACTTTGCACTGTGGTGGAAAACTCATTTTTGGGCCTTTAACGTTGACCAGACTGTCATGGGTCTTCCCTGTGTTCTGCAAACACCCCATCTTCAATTTGTTTCATCATTGAAAATTTTACTGAAATATGGATATTTGAGCTTGACGAAGTTAAAATGATTAGATTAGTTGCGGCCTTTAAGAAGTCATCTGGCGTCTCGTAATAAACCATCTGTTTCGAGACGGAGGCGGCTTAAGTTCCGGAGAGCGGGCCGTTACTTCCACCTTGTGGAGCGGCTGTTATTTCGGTTGAAGGGCCGCGTTTCCACGTCACTACCAAATTACATCAGCCAAATTACAATTCAGGCTCCTCCTCTTCCGAGAGGCAATTTCAGCTCGCCGCAGTTGATCGCATTAGTTAATTCCGTTGCCATCTCCCCTCTTAGCTCCGTGATTTACGACATCATATTTTTTTCTGCTGTTTCTCGACCGCAGAATATTTCATACTCCAGTGGCACCTCAAATCTTTTGCAAGAAGCGTTTTCACTCACACAATATTTAGATTGTAATGACTGGTCATAAATCCTCCAGAGCTGCAGAAATGCCAAACTGTTTGCATTAATACATAAATCATCGACTATTTATGATTTAAGTCTTATTGAATCCATCGTCGGAGGTGGAAACGGGACAGTGGCTGGTCAAGAGTATGAAGGAACTGAGATACCAACAGCCGTGAGTATAATGAAATATTTATTCTATTACAACCAATTTCGACATTCCATTATGCCATCTTCAGGTCCCTACATTGGAGCATGATATCCAAAAGTAGGGATACTAAAAACTGGATACGTGGACTTCGTCTGTTGTTTCCAACTAAGAGACGAAGTCCACGTATCCAGTTTTAGTATCCCTACTTTTGGATATCATGCTCCGATGTAGGGACCTGAAGATGGCATAGTGGAATGCCGAAACTGGTTGTAATAGAATAAATATTTCATTATACTTACGGCTGTTGGTATCTCAGTTCCTTCAGACTTATGATTTAGCACAGTTTATTAGGCACAACCTGAAGTAACCCTTTTCTTAGAATTACTAAGATGATTCTCCACTTCTTACAGTGATATATATACTCAATTGGGGCTGCTAAGTAGGAGAAGACGAGGACATGAACACCCCTATTTCTGACACCTTGTGGAATACTCAAATGGATAAGTGAGACGTATTACTTTTCTTTCTAATTACTTCATTGGAGAATGTACTTACAATTGTATGCCTTAAATATAGTCACCCTTGTTATATATGCCCTATAACGTCTCCTGGATGGAAAAAGAGTATATACATCTATTAAATATGTAATTTGTAGATTTAGTATTAAATAATAAGTATGTATTTTGTCCATTAAAACACATCAGTTCTGTATTTTGTAATCCATACAAATTGTGCTTTCCTTGGAATAGAGGGTGTCATGTAAGTGTATTGCAAGATTGCACAAATTTCATTCGCTGTCACTTCTTAGTAACATCGCGATCTCTTCAGAAATATTGTTGAAACTCTGTCGTCGGAGAAACGGTAATATCATTACCAAGATACAGAATATCTAACTGATCGTACTTTGTACAAAATAACAAAACCCGTTTTACCCACTTTCGCACAGTGAGTCGCAAACATCGAAATAAAACCACAGCAGATTGATCAAATATTGACAATACATCCTGTAGACATTTATCTATGATCGGATTTTTTATAATTTTCGAAAATCTTTCTCCGTTTCAACATACAAACCGTGACATTTCCCTGGCTTAAGTACGTTTTGCGCTTAAAGACAGAGTTCAGGCCTCTGTAAATCTTACTATCCGATTAGAAAAAATCTACGCGAAGAAAAAATTTGATTTCTCTGAATATTACAGACTGATATCTTCGCTCGATAAATGGGTGATTTTATTTTCGTTGTCATCAGTTACTGTGCAGAATCTAGTTGCGTAACGTATTGAAACATATTTTGAATTGCTTGCAGAGGTAGAAACACATTGCATAGACTTTTCATTAAAAATTAATTACATATCGGTATGTGCACAATTAGCACCTGATAGCAATATGTTTCAAAATTAATTTTTAAAGCGTCTTATCTTACGGACTGGCAAATGATTGAAACGTTATAGCTGTTTTGTTTAGATGTTGATCTAGTAAATCCGTTTCCCGTTTTCGATATGTTTTAAGAAGATCCCAGGAACCCTTGAAAGGTTTCTCCATAAGACAAACCGTTACCAAGATCCATAGATTCCACGTTACCATACTCTTGCCCGTAAAATAAGCACGTAAAACGCAGTCTGACGTGTAGTTGTAGTTTTAACGTAGGGATCGAACAACAAGGGTACATAGGTCGGAGGTCCGAAACTATGTTTATAGTCGCCATTTACTCACCAATCAGGTTTTTAAAAGTCGCAGATCAAAAACATTTTAGTTTTCACTGTATTACTCACAGATCGCATTGTGCCTCTGAGAAATATTTTGGTTTTTTCACGGATAGATGAAGTCTGTGACGAACAATTGTGCTATTAGGGCGGTAAACACGTTGCATATGGACATTTATCGAGATTAAAGTATGGAATTTTGATGATGGGCATGCCCATAACTTATCGGCTTAAATTGTGTCTAACAAAAAAACTCTTCGCGATGTGTAACCTCTCCCCAATTACTACTCTACGTGTTACATATTTGTGTCCAATATTATTTGTTTCTTCTGAAAAAAGGCGAGCGTGGATGACTCCCCTGCATTCCAAGTTTATTAGAAGCAGCAAACCGTGGCTGAAAATATGATAAACAATGTCTCTGACAATCTTACTTGAACATTATCATCCCCCTTTTTTCCTTCTGCAAATTTATTCTTATGAAATTAGTACATTTCAATAAATGATTAAAAATGACAGACAAGAAAAACACTGTCACAGCATTGAAAGATTCGTCGAACCGGTTTAACTGTGCAGTTTTAAGGTAATCTTTACCATCTTCAAGTGCATGTTTCTGATGCATTCACCTAATTTTTAATTTCATTTCCCTTAATGGCTTACGGTGCGTTATCAGGAACGTTTGAGCCATTTGCATAGCAATGGTGGACAACGAGAATGAAAAAATCATTTCAGCAGCAGCGTTTTATTAAAAGAAAATCTATGATTATGCTTGGGTACTAAAATTGTTTTGAGAGACCGCGTTCCGATCGCTATGTAACGTGGTATCCGATTTTTAAAAATCTTCTATCCGAATACAAGTGGTTTTTTTTTTTTCCACACATCACATTGGATATCTTCATTTTATTTTCGTTATTAGTCACAGTTATGGTGCAGCATCAAATTAAGTGAAGTATTGTAAAATATTTTAAAGAGTATGCAGAGTTAAAATCACAATGCGTATACTATACATATATTGATGTTGTAGGAACTGTCTATATCACAGAAGATTTTCTTCTTCAACAGGTTTCGGACAATTGCATGTCATCTTCAGAAACATTCAAACAGCTGACGTCTGCTCAGTTTCCAACCAGAGTGAAGCCATGAAAGCCCTGCAGACGTCAGCACCGGCCACATGTTAAAATGTTTCTGATGATGACCTCCAGTAGGTCGAAACCGGTTAAGTAAGGTAACCTCCGATCTAGACTGTTTTACAGCATAAATGTCTCCAAGAAAGATCGCTCTTGCTTCTCTGACAATGTTGTACAAATTAATACTTTACATATGTTTGAATTTTGCTTGCAGATAGTAGCCTATCCAATCCAGAGGAGGTATCTAAATTTTATTTAATACAGAGAACACAATATCTCATAACATTCTCCCTCATGGAGCGCCCGCCTCTGTCTAATGCAAAATACTTATCACTCAATTTAAAGAACACTACTGTGTGTGATATTTTTTTTAAACAGCGTACAGTGTGATATCTACTCCCCATAAGCTACCGAATTTCTTTTTGTCATTTGTCATTGCCTGTATATAAATGTATAGAAGGATAGTAAGACACTGTTAAATCTTTATTGATACACAGATTTTATTTTAATATCATTATCACGTCCTGCATTCCAAGGAAAAGAAGTTAACTAGCTGCATACTAGCTGAACTAGCAGAGACATATGTTCATGTTTCAACAACACGCCCTGAAAAGTGAAGATCCAGCAGCCTAAGCCCTCATTTCAACCTCATCAACATAAATTTGACATGTGAACATATTCGTGCTCTTTTGTGCTGAAAGAGATTAGCACAGTGGCGATGGAAGAATGTCAGAGTAGGACAAAAAGAGAGTCATTCTGGGAGAGAGACAGCAACAGTAAAACAAAGAAATTGATCGAGACACCGGCAGCAAAAGAAAGAGGAGACTGTGAAATTTAAAACGAGAGATGAATGCAGACTCCACATAACTTTTAGGGATCTGTTTCCTCCAAGCCAGCGAACTTCAGTAACAAACATTTTATCAGCTTTCACCATGTGTCATACATACGTGCCAGTTTCTTGGTCAAGGAGCAAATCATCCCCTAGGATAGGTATGCAAAGGAGGTAATCGTGACTGAAGCAACAGAGAGAACAGACTGTGAGATGGAAAAGAGGCAGTAATATGTAAGAGGAAAAGAATGGGATATAGAGAGTGGCGGAAAAAGGTACGAAAAATTGAGTGTGAGGAATGAAAGCAGTGGCAGTGGGAGAAACAGACGGAATAACGTGCTAGTGGGAGGAAAGGGAGGCAGTGGGGGAGAGATATGTAGACAGTGGCACTGAGGGGGAGATGTGTTGGAACCTTCTTTACGATGAGAGATATAGCATTTATGTGGTAAAAGAGCACGAATACGGTCGCATGCCAAAATGAAGGAAGGGCAAATGAAGTCTGACGCCGCTGGCTCCCCACTTTCCATCTGCAAGGTCCCTGAATATTGGCTTCATTGTTTCCATGACTGTGGCACGCATATAAAGTTTCTGGTGAAGCATCAGCATGTCCAGTGTGCAGACATTTGTTCAAAGAGTGTTTACGTCTATAATAACTAATGTAAATAAACCATACATTTTTGGAAATAGGAGAAATTTGTCTTTCTGGTGGAGGCATTTTTTTCTATTTTTCATTTTTACGTCCAGGTCGCCTTCAAGCGGGACAAATTGTCTTTCTTGTGCTCGGACAGTAGCATTCTTCTGCTGATTTGAACCTGTTTTGATGAAAAGCTGCAGGTTTAAATTAATGTAAGAAGACGGTACTTATAGTACGATCTTTGGAACCACAATCATGTCTGTGTAATTGTATGTGTAATAAATGCCACAGTATTTAGTTCAAAAACTTCAGTTTTGTGTATAGAAAATCTTTGAAGATACCTCCTGTATGTTCCCCTCATAAACCAATAGAAATCTATTTTCTGCATTGTTAATACAATTTATACATAATACTTAGCTCTGGTAGTAAAACATATTGTCATTTAGTGCATTAGCAGAAATACTTCGTTACATTTGCTGTTTTCTTATTTGTAGATATTTAACCGTGACAGAGTATCGCCCCAAAATGAGTATATGAACTATAATTTCTAAAATAATTTATTCTTTGTACCATACCGGTCAGATTTTTAGAGAGCTTGTAAATTTACGACTTGGTAATATCTTTAAAAGAAAATAAAGTTTCAGGCAGAGATTAATGGAGACTCTCAACACTGTAAAGATTTAACGCTATGGTATTGCAAGAATCCAACGTGGAACCAAACCCTTTCTTACGGTCATTAAAACAGTTTGGTTAGCATTCTCATCACAAACAGTAAAAATAATAATATCGTGTCGCGAGGAAATATTAAGCAAAACTCATTTTTAAATATGCAGAACCAGTGATAGTGCGTTATCTTTGGGCTTTTCTTTATGATTTTGATTTCTATACTATATGGGACACGGACTAATACAGACAGTCGCGAAACTCTCTAAGGGAAATGTGCAGCTATAGCTATTCAGATCAGATGTTTGTAAATATATCGGACATAACTACTGAGGTAATTAGTCCCTAGGCTCACAAAGTACTGAAACTAAGTAAAAATAACCTAAGGACAACACAAACACAGCCATGCCCGAGGGAGGACTAACCCGCAGGTGGGGAGCAAACGTGCACTTCGCAGCAAGACGCCTTAGAACGCTCGGCCATTCCGTCGCGGCCGAAGCGTTTCTGCGACTTCAAGCAGCCAGTAGGAAGAAACAGAAGAATGGCATGATACGTACAAAAGAAGAAGTTGCTGTTTTATGTTGTTAGTTTTATACTTCCTAATAGCTAAAAATAGTTCCGAATTATACTAACTTGAGAATGCCATTAAAGTAGTATCACTGCTACTGCTAACGATACTTTATAATAGCAAACTGCCAGTGTAGTGTAATTCATAAGGCTCTCAATAGCTGAGTCGTAATTGTGTTGTCCAAAAACTTTTTCAGAGAGGAATTGTAACATTTTGCAGTAAATAAAAGTAGTTGATTGTCATTACATTTCATGCTCATGAGTTCTGTTTTAGTGGATTTCGGACAATAGAATATTTTTCAAAACTGGATTGCGTTTACTTTTTGAAACTTAATAGATAACCGCCAAAATATGTCGGTATATAGGTCTAAAATTTTTGTAAATACTAAGCAGGCTGTACTGAAAGCGTTCAGATACTACTTTTGTACAGCGGTAATAATATGAAGTGGTGGTTAATCTTTTGCGATTCACATTAACAGCCGAGGTTGCGAAGAGGATAAATTGTAAGATTTTCTTCCAGGCCTAAAAGTGAAACTAACCACCGTAAATGAACACTTGCCCTTCGTGTTATTCTTACTTCCCAGCAAATGAAAGCTTTCCAGATTATAATTATGATCGAATACTACTATAATTCTTGAAAAATCATCTTATTGCATTGTAATTCTTCTTCTGCTATACCATCTATACTTTGTAGCCCATGCAGGAGATCTGATCCATTGCTTACAGCGTCCCATGTTGTAATCGAAGTTATAATGAGCTGACTCAGTACAGTCATTCTTCAACAGGTTTTCGAGACAAATTTTTCAATCATCATTCATTTATGGCACATTACCTAAGTTCTTTGTCATCATTGACATTATTCTGATATACATAATATGTTGTATATGCAGTTACGTAGGTTTTTTTCAGTAATATATATTTTACTAAGTGTTTGATAAATGGGAACTATGTAATAAGTAAACAATAAGTATAGAAGTGTTTACGAGTGCTCTGAAGTAGTCTTAAGGTAAAAAAAATGTGCGAATGAGACATTATAACTTATTATTATTAATATCATGCACTTAATGTTTGTCTGGCCTCTCAACACTGTTCTCAGGAAACTCGATGCGATGTCTTATACAATAAAATCATCCTGTATAGACGTTACTCAGTGACCATAGTGCGCCTGTTTTACTTCTATAACATTTTACCCGGTAAATGAGACCTAAAGGAACCATAAATTACGTTAGAATGTCCTCAGTAAATAGAAGATAACTAAAAGTAATAATTCAAATACTAAGGTATTTAATTGTTTAAAATTAACTTGTTGATTTAAGCAAAATTTCAAGTACGCTCTCAATGATTCCATCTACGGCGTCTTGAGAAATATCATTTTCTTGGTAGTGTTGGTTGACTCACAGACTTCATCAGTTTTTTGTTTGCCGGCGAAGTTCCAAATGTAGTCCATTCAAATTTCTTTTAGAAACATCACTTCTTCCATTCACAGTTGTGAGGACATATGATGAGTCGGATGTTTCGAGACCGTCATGGAAAAGAAGTTGACGATGGCCATACTGAGTGGTCCAATTGACATGATAGGCTAATTTGTATTATACAATTAATTGTTTTACAGTTACGAAATTTGTAAGTAATTACAATACAGTCATCTACTTATTACTAGAATGAAAATCACATTATCATTTTTTTTTTAATAATCAACAAGACAATATACTTGTAATAACATGAGGTTAAAACTAAATTACAGTGTTTACAAAAATGTTTACAGGGTTAATGAAAGTGATACAGAGGTAAAAAATATAAACCATTAAAATATAATGTAAAGTAATTAAGAAATACATGTAAATTAATATGTCAATAATTCTGGGACAACAGTTGTAGATCCATAAAAGTGAATTAAACACAAATGGGTAAAACAAAACACAAATCAGTATGTATATTGATACAGAGTAACAAGAGATGATTTACCTGAGGTACATAACACAATAATAAATCATTATACATACTGATACATAGTTTCTTCTAATTAATTTTATTAATCTGGATATTCCTCTTTATCATTACTGCATTATGGCATGGTGAAATTTTCTTATTTAAATTAGCATTAATTTTGCTAAGTCACAAGTACTGTGATTTTGTATTACAAATTGAAAAAAATTTTATTTGTGTTTTGTTTTACCCATTTGTGTTTTATTCACTTTTATGGACCTACAAGTGTTGTCCCAGAATTATTGACATATTAATTTAAATGTATTTCTTAATTACTTTACATTGTATTTTAATGGTTTATATTTTTTTACCTCTGTATCACTTTCATTAACCCTGTAAACATTTTTGTAAACACTGTAATTTAGTTTTAACCTCATGTTATTATAAGTACATTGTCTTGTTGATCATGGTTGGTCATGATTAACAATGAACACAAATCATATGTTGCCTCAGATCTATGCCATATTGACATGATTCTTCAGGATCTTGGTTTATTTATCTACTTGGTACCTGTTATTTCAAATTTCTTATGTTACTTTTACTACACCAGATAGAACTCTCCCCCCCCCCTCCCCCGAACAACATTCTTGTGTAAGTGACAGGCAGCCTCATGTCTCAGTATACGCTACCTTACTATATAATTCAAGAAGCGTATGTTGTCCTACTCTGTACTAAAGTTACAATACCTGCTTGTTAATAATTATGCTACTCTAAACCCACTTCACATTTATCACTACTGTCTTCACAGCGATTAGGACTTGACTTTGGTATTCTACTCTATATATGTAATTATCATATTGGTACGTTTTGCCTTGCCTTTTCATGTGGGACTCGATGTGCACACTTGTATGTACAACATTGTATAATCTTCGATCTTGACGCATGAAACCTGTTTATGATGATGATCACTTTTATTTTCTTATTTATAACACGAAATATTGATGTAATAACTTCTTATGGTTTGTTTTGTATGCTGTGACACTGTATTTTACTACACCACACTTTATTTCTTATTGTTAACCTATGTATACACAAATTTCGTCGTAATTTGTTGATGACTAAACCTTGTAACTTTATTTACACTTGTATCCAAAGATGTCCAAATCAAATGGTCAAATGTTTTTTTAGCTTATGGGACTTAACTACGGGGTCATCAGTCCCTAAACTTACAAACTACTTATCGAGTACCTTATACTAAGGACGGCACAAATTTCCATGCCCGAGGGGGGATTCGAACCCCCGACCGTAGTGGCCGTGAAGATCGTGACTGGAGCGCCTCAGTCCCCTCGGCCACCGCAGCCGGCACAAAGATGTTCATCCAAAGATAGTATACATACCTGAATGGTATTACTAATATCGATAACATAGGTTTCATCGTCTCTGACTCATGCAATTAGCACAACGCACTCCCTCCATTTTTATTCATAGTCTGTTCTCACCTTTTATGTCATGTTTGACTGATAGGTTTTATCTAAGATGACCACAGTAATTTTTACACTTTTAGTTATACTCACTCCTGTTTATCTCAGTTGGATGTATTTTAGAATGAAACTTTCACTCTGCAGCGGAGTGTGCGCTGATATGAAACTTCCTGGCAGATTAAAATTGTGTGCCGGAACCGGGACTCGAACCTGGGACCTTTGCCTTTCGCGGGCAAGCGCTCTACCACTGAGCTACCCCGACACGACTCACGATGCCGCCTCACAACTTTACTTCCGCCAGTACCTCGCCTCCTACTTTCCAAACTTCACAGAAGTTCTCCTGCGAAACTTGCAAGACTGGTAGAGCGCTTGCCCGCGAAAGGCAAAGGTCCCAGGTTCGAGTCCCGGTTCCGGCACACAATTTTAATCTGCCAGGAAGTTTGGATGTATTTTATTTGATGCATTTTACCATTCTGTTTTAACACCTTGTAAGTATTTTAACTATATGTTAAATTGACATGATTCTCCATTTTCAGTCTCTTTATATGTAATTTTGCTGGTTATGTCCTCTCTGTGTTTGTGCACATCAATTACGTTTATTTGTATTTCTGTGTAGTTTATCCATGAAGATGGTCTATGACCGAAACTGGTAGATGTATAAGGTTTTTAATAAACAGCTGATGGTTTTTAAAAAATGCATTTTATGAAATATATTACGGCTGTTGACACTCGCCTCACCAAAGCATTCAGAAATACACGCTTTTAGTCTGGTATGAAACGACAGCTGCAGACGTGCTAGCATTTCAGGGGATGTGTCCGAGCAGGCTGCAGTATACGTCGTTGCATATCAGCAGGTGTGGTTGGTATGTCCTTGTAGACAGCATGTTTCAGCTCTCCCCATAGAAAAAAAATCTACAGGCATGAAATCCGGAGAACGGGCGGGCTTATGTACAGGTCCTCTGCGTGCAGTCCGTCGATTTAGGAACAATTCATGAAGACATGCTGTAGTAATTGGTGCACTACGGGCTGGACATTCATCATGTTGGTACCATAGATTTTTCCTGGTCTGCAGAGGAACGTCTTCCATCATCCGTGGAAGAGGGTCTGTTGGAAGGCTGCGATACTTGTGCGCGGCCAGTATTCCGTCTATGAAATACGGGCCTATGAGTTGCTGGTTCACTATCCCACACCACACGTTTACACTCTATGGACGCTGACGTTTCCACCTGTCGAAGCCAAGAGGGATTGTCAGCAGACCAACAGTGCATGTTTCTGCGGTTTACCTGGCCATGATTGGTAAATGTGGCTTCATCACTAAACAAGATCCATCTGGAGTATCCTGTCGTAAAGACCATCTACAGAACCTAGAACGATTCTCAAAATCGTTTCCATGCAGCTCTTCATGGATAGAGATGTGATAGGGATGGAACCTATGTCGATGGAGAACACGTAGGACACTTGTATGACGCATGCCACTTCCTCGTGCGATTGCGCGGGAGCTGACATGCAGATGAACTGGAACAGCAGCAAGAAATTCAGTTTCCAGCTTATCTGTCGTCACTTGTTCCCTTCTGTTACGTTGTCTTGTGTTACGCTACCACTTTCACGTACCTGGTTGAAGAGGTTGACGAATAATTGCCGAGATGGGTGACGTCTATTGGGATATATTGCCGTATACACCGTACAAGAACGACCGGCATTCTTCCTACACTCTCCATACACAATGAGCATGTCGGCTATTTCTGTTTTGGTAAAACGCATCGTTCACTCACGACTGTTACACGCTAACTGACTAGCGAGCCGCTCAAGGAACACACAAGCGCGCTGTAAGAAAACATAACATCATCGTACCTAGCAACTAGGCGGGTTGACTGGAAGACGCAAATGTCTGCGTGGGAATGTTTCAGACGACGATATCTCGTAAACGACTTGCTCTAGAATCCTGCAACAAACACTACTGATATTCTAGTGCACCCTACTTTTAATTTCTTAATGCCTATAGGCCTTGTTCCATTAAAAAATTGTATGTTTGCATAAAATACACTTTCTAAGTAATATTACTATCCGTTTGTTGGCTAACAATAGGAGCCCATGACTACCAATCCGTTCGTTGAAAACTGCGCCGGCCGCGGTGGCCAAAGCGGTGTGCGACGCGCCAATCACGGTCTGCACGGCCACTACGGTAGGAGGTTCGAATCCCCCCTCGGGCATGGATATTTGTGCCGTCCTTAGGATTAGCTAGGTCACTAGTTTGTAGCCTTAGGGACTGATGACCCCGTAGTAAAGACACATATTTTCTACAAACATTTGAAAATTTGAATTTTTGAAAACCGCACTTCAATCGCACTTTCCGTTTCCGCAATATTTGCGATGCAAGTGTTGGGTGATTAACCCTGCATACGTCATTTGCCATGATGTGGAACATGTAAGTTTAGTAAATGGTGTCTATATATTACATTCATTATTTTAAGAATATATATATATATATATATATATATATATATATATATATATATATATATATATATATTCTTAATTCACCTAAAGTGTCCAAAGAGTTGCGATTCAGAAATTCCTTTAATTTCTTTTTAAATACCAGTTGGCTACTTGTTATACTTTTGATGCTACTTGGTTAGTGACCAAAGACGTTTGTGGCAGCATAATTCACCCCTTTCTGTGCCAAAGCTAGGATTATCCTTGAATAGTGAATTATCACCGTTTCTTCTAGTGTTGTAGTTATGAACACTGATATTACTTTTGAGTAGAGTCCGATTGTTAATAAATTTCACGATTGAATATATATAAGGTGAAGCTACAATGAAGATCTCTAAACCCTTAAATAAATGTCTGCAGGATGATCTTGGGTGGGCTCCCGCAGTTATTCTGATTACATGCTTTTTTACAGTAAATAGTTTTTTACTCAGTGTTAAATTGCTCCAGAATATAAACCCACATGGAAGCAGTGAATGAAGACACGCATAGTAAGCTAATTTACTGAATTGTATATCACCAAATTTTGTAATGACCCTGATAGTATAAGCAGCTGAACTCAAACGTTTCAGTAAATGTCAATGTGTTTATGCCAATTCAATCCCTCGTCAATGCAAACTCCCAAAAATTTTGAATATTGTACCTTAGCTACAGATTTTTGTTCAGAGTCTAAATTTCTTAATGGTGTCATGCCATTTACTATATGAAACTGCATATACTAGGTTTTATCGAAGTTTAATAAGGGTCCATTTGTAGTAAACCACTTAAAAATCTTCTGAAGCACATCACTTACAATATCATCAGTTTGTCAGGCGTGATAGCTTGTATCGTCAGCAAAACGAACTAGCTTAACATCTTCGTGAATGTAGAATGGCAAGTCATTAATATACATTAAAAAAAGCAAAGAACCCTAGAGTGATACTTGTGGGACCCCATTTTTGCTAACCTCCCAGTTAGACGAATTAATTGTTTCATCTATATATTTTAACTGCTTATTTCCACTTTCTGCACGCTTACAGTTAAGTATGGTTTAAACCATGCGTGCACTGTCTACTCATACCACAATACGTAAGTTTATCTAGAAGAATCCCATGATTTACACAATCAAAAACCTTTGAGAGATGACAAAAAATCTCAACGGGTGATGTCCGATTATTCAAAGCATTATTTCATCAGTGAAAGAATGTATAGGATTTTCTGTTGAAAAGCGTTTTTGAAAACCAAACTGATATTTTGTTAGAACTTTGTTTCTAATGTTATGTGAAGCTACTCGAGAATACATAACTTTATCAATAATTTTGGATACGATTGCCACAAGTGAAATGGGGTGATAGTTGTTAACATAAGACGTATCCCCTTTTTTTCGTCGGGGACGAAACGTTGGGTTTCGACAATAAATCCACTAGCCCACGGCATAATAGCCCGGAAATTTTTAGTAGTTTTGACCATTCCGACCGTGAAAGTTTACATTTTACAAAAAAGGTTTAATGATAGCATATTTCAGTCTATCCGGGAAAATGCCCTGCTTTAACGAGCTGTTACATATATTGCTAAGAATCTTAGTTATCTTTTTGGAACAAGCTTTTAATACCCTGCTGCAGACGCCATTAATGTGACCATTCAAAAATGAGAGATTTTATTATTATTTTCCTAATTTCTGAAGGAGAGGTGGGTGGAATATCAATTGTATCAAATTGTGTAGGTATTGCATCTTCCATTAACTGCCTTGCTACTTCTAATGAACATTTAGATCTTATTTTCTCTACAAGATTTAAAAAGTAATCATTAAAAAGGTTTTAACGTATGACGTTTAGTTGCTATTCATATGATTTGATGGTAATACCCTCTTCCTGTGCCCTTGGTGGCGTGTGAACCCGCCCTAGTTTGAAACTAATTTCCGGCTACATATATTAACACCCCAGTTGTATTCGTGGATAAAATAAACAAACGACAACACGGCATTTACAACGTAGACCCTTTTTATATGAACGTGGTCACAGAGTGTTTTAGCTGTGACCATACTAATCCTTTGAATTTAACCGGGTATGTGATCGCGAACTTGACATGACTTACGGAATGCAAATTAATTCAGTATTATTAGGTATGTAATGTGATTCATCTTGTTCACTTGAAATTATACTGTAAAAATGTTAAGGATGCCACTGATTATGTAAACATAAGTCTACATGCCAACAGATGATTTTTCGCAAATTCCATCAAATGTCATCTGCAACGACCGAGTATTTTGAGTGTTGTGTCTTTGTTTAATATCTTTGGGAACCTAAGCAATAGCGTCTTTGTCTACGCCTGTCAAAAGTTTACTTGATGATGGCCTAATAAGCCGAAACCAGTTTATAAAGAAACAAAACATTAGTAGAGCACAAACTGTGTTTGTTTTCAACCATATTTTTTTAATTCTTTTATTTATTAGTTGACGATTAACTATCGTTAGTCTGTTAGTTCATCTCTCTCGTGACTGAACTTCTTTAAGTTCATGACGCCAAGCTTAGAGGTAGCATCTACGCGCATGATTTAAAGTCTAACAGTAACAACGCCGCAAATCAGTTCCATTCAGAAAAGTGTTTCGCTACCAATTGTTACACTGTCTCGATGTAAGCTTTGCAACGCACTGGCTTGATTGCAGTGACACCTCAGAATGCCTCCAAAAAAGTATCAAAATTCCCTATATTTCGCAAAAAAAAAAAGCCGTCTTGGATACAGTGTTTCTTCAATTAACGCGTTTCGTCCTTCAACAGTCCTTTGAAACGTCAATACAGTTCTGTTTCCAACACAAGCTTCTGTCCTGAAGTCTACAGGTTACACTCTCAAATATGGGGTTCATCAAATGTGCTTTGTGCACGAAAGTAACTTGCTTGACATACTTATTTGTAGACATTCACTATTATGAAACCTTCGTTCCTGAATGAAGGACGTTGTGCGCCTGTGGTAGTGTTAATGCCTGAACTATATGTACTCATAATTTTCATTATTACCAATGTTATTACTCCAAATACGCCAAAAAATATTTTTACTATTATTATTGTTATTGTTGATAATGCTATTACTATTAACACAGCTGTACATGTGAAGCCATTATTCCTTTATTCTTATGTTCCTATTGTGTTTGTTTATTCCATCAAACGACGAATAATTCTTACAGGTTTATATATACATGTGGCGTCTGTTCCGAAAGAAAAGACGTCACTTTAGATGCTGCAGTTGATATTCTTTAATATTCACAGAATATATGACATCAACTGCGATTGGGCAAAGCTGAAAATGTGTACCTAGCCGGGATTCGAACCCGGGTCTACTGCTTTCTAGGCAGTTGCGCTGACCCCTACACCACTGGGGACACAGTGATCACTACGAGTGTGAGTTCTGTGGGCAGGGCGAAGCTGGGAATTTGTATCTGACGTGAGGCGTGCTTAGGTAGTCCTAGCAGGTGCGGTGATCACTGTGAACCCAGTGGTGTAGGGGTCAGCGCAACTGCCTAGAAAACAGGAGACCCGGGTTCGAATCACGGCTGGGTACACATTTTCAGCTTTGCCCAATCGCAGCTGATGTCATCTATTCTGTGAATATCTTATAGGTTTGATACTTTCAAACAAAGGAAGCGAAACAAACTGCCGATAACACTCTGCTATATTTTGTCTACAGGAAGAACTACTAGTACAGACTCAATATCTGTGGGAAAGGAGATAAAAAACGAGGAAAGAGTGCCACAGCTTTTGTTGCAAAGATCGCCTCAATTAGTATAATCTTATCTTCACAGTGCTCACTGCAATGATGTCGCGAGGGATGCAGAATAGCCGTAATCGTGTCTTCTTTGTTTTTACTGCCTTTTCGTCCGCAGTCGCTGTCATGTAAGATTATTACCATCTTTTACGACTGTAATAAAAGTCTTTATATTTCCTTCATTTTACACATTACATCAGCACTCAATCCATTCGCATGATACTTCCTACAGATAATTCACTCTTATAGTTATACTGCGTCCATTTTCCATCAAGCGACCGTTATAAATATATTTTCTACTAGCTTATATGTCTGTGCATCGCAACGGTTGTTAAAGAGGGACCAGTGTATATCTATTTTTCTTTTTTTTGGTGGGAGGGGGGGGGGCTTCAGGACCTAGGACAGCAAAAACAGAATCCTTGTTGGATCGCTCTGTATGTAAACTTAGTTCTCGTAGTCAAGATGTTAAATTTAATTAGAAGTCATTGTCGAATACGATGAATGTTCATATAGTTTTTCATACAAAAAGTGAAATTAATTTATGTCCGTACTCCGGAATGATGTAAATTCAATTTTAGTTTGTGCTCATAAAGTTAATACTGCGGTGTGTAATTGTCTCTTTGGCGTAATCTTCTGAAACACTTCTATCGTTGAGAAGAGAAATAGTGATAATAACAGCGCCATGTATTGGCTCAATGGTGTAGTACTAAACTGTTTATCTCTCACTGTAAGTGTATGCTGAAGTATTAGTATGTTGCAGCATTGCAATGGGGAAAGTGTAGTTATTCTGTATGCAGTACTCCCTATTATTGAAAACTCAACGAGTGCTGAAAGTCTGGTAATTCAATGAACAGAGCAGTTCATATCGGTTTAAAGAAGACAACATTGCGGTGTCAACGTGAAATAAAGCAAATCTGGGTAATCATTGAAGAAAGTGCGCCAGCTGATCGCCTATAAATATTCATTAAATGTAGTAATTCGAGTGTATTGTCTTGACTGTGTCAGCAGCATCGACCACTATTTCAGATAATACATGTCCCTAGGTCCTGCAGCGATTACTTCATAAAGCACAAAGTTGAAATCTACCTTGTGTAATAGAACTACATATTCAGAAGTCGGATTATAACTCTAAGTGCAATTCTCTCTGCAAAAGAAGACGTCTTTCTTTACCTTAATGTAGTCCGCACCAAAAGTAAGTAATTACAAATTATAATCACAATATTGTACCGCACAGTTATGAAAGTAGAGAGGTTTCTGATGAGTTGGTTCCTCGCGTGTGTATATCTTACACTGTGTGCATATTATCTCTAGTGGCAGGCAAAGAGCAGAAATATCTCTGGAGTGAACATTCAGATGCACAGAGCAGATTTTGTGCCCTCAACATTAAGGTGGTAACGTCACGAAATATTGGGAAAAATTTACTAATCTTTGACTTTATCTCGATCCTTTTCGTTTGGTTAAGATGGATGACTATGTGTAAATGGCCTTTTAGCGACGTTTCGTCAACTTTCTTGTTTCTTCTGTGACACATTTATTTAGATATCATTTGATGTTATGTAGTTGCTCTGCTAAAAGGAGGTATGTCGGTATGTTTTAAATTCAAATGTTCCCTGTCAAAAGAAGCAAAGAAATGTCGTTAAGCTGTGAATTTACAAAGTGTAATCAGCAACTCGCTGTTGAATGTTAGTTTGTCTTTACAGGGAGAAGACTGTGGCTCTTAATTCAAAATACTTCTGTTACTGAGGGAATACGCACACCACGATCATGTATTGTTTCCCTGAAGCACTACAAAACCAACAGCACCTTATTAAGTGAAAACATTGATAGACGCAACGGAACGTCGTTTATGTTTTAAATTCAAATGATACCCGTGGAAAGAAGCATTTTTTTTTCCTTTCCATGGCATTGCAAGGCATGCTAGATACAGCTATTATTTTTTTTTGTACCTGGGTTAAATTTTACTTTCAGTGGCGGCGGTCTAGTATGTTAACATTGGCAACGAAATATTCGCTTTGGGGGATCATTAATTTACTGATCAGAACAACATTAGTTATTTATTTCATTATCAACACAAAGAATTATTCCCCTCATTGTATGTGCCTGATTTATCAAAAAGGATGAAATAAAGCCTATGCTATTCTCCAAACTATTCCCAATGTACCTGTGGAATCAAAGTTCGCTTAGTACTTTTGGAGATTTACCTCGACAAACAGACATACATGATGGGTTTTACACAAATCATTAAATTATCGTATCTTTATTTTCTCAGATCGGATTTTAATTATTGAATCCTTTATGTTGAACAAACAGACTCGAAGGTTACTGAAAACACCTAAAATTGTGATATCCTTTCTTTTTTGTGATCTGATTTTGATAAAATTATATCTATATCTAGAACCAAAGGTTTCTCATGTTTCCTATGAAAATTACATGAATATTCGTCCAGTAGTTTTGAAAATTGAAGAGAACAGCGACAGGCCTTCATTTACAGATTTATTATTAGTATAGATTTCTCGTTATGATGAACTTGAGAAATGTGGGAACGGCATTGGCTTAACCCTCCGTCGGGCGCACCTCCAGATGAAACAAAATCAGGCGCACCCGGCCTGAGAGGCCACTCATATATTTTGTGTACTAGCTACGCCATGTTAAATCAAATTCAAAATGCGTGTTGGCTAGTCATGAAGAGGATCTAAAGGAAGGAATTACAGCAAACTTGAAGCATAATAATGGATTTATTGAACACAATACATCTTAAACTAAAGTGACCAAAATTACCAATTTCCCACAAAGAGCAGTAAAAATTGGTCGAACAGACATCCATAAAAGTAATGAAGTTATTTTTAAAGGACATTAGACAGTCTATTCTGACATGGAATCATCTTTTCTCGCCACATTTGCAGCCAAAAACCGATGCTATAGCTCCCAAATCAACGGCTGAAACACAGGTATGGCACGGAACGTATACGTCGCTCAAGCCGATTGGTTGATGACAAGCTGAACATTCGTGTTTCTTCATCCTCCTAACTCTTGTTTCAGCCACGCATGGTCGACGTTTTAGCCATTTGGGAGGTAATCTGGGAGAACTTTCCCGTTACTTGTGGGGTAAAAATTTTTTCAGTCGAGTTTGCAGCCGAATCGACATTCCACATACTTTCATAGCATACACAGGCTAAATTGTCAAGTTAGAAGTTGATGACACGAGGTTTTGCAATTGGTGGAGTCATTTGTAGCAATATCTTTTACACTGGATATTGTGTAATAATGATGTGACTCTTCACACAATGAATAGTAGAAGGTATCTACTTAGACTACTTCGTCGTCTTATATTTTCCAAAATAAAAACTCCTCACATATTTTCTTCTCTTCTTCATATTCCCGAGCTGTTCCCTAAACTTCCTGTTCAGCTGCAGAGTCCTCCTTGCCTTCTCGTACCTCATCCTGAGAGTGGGTGTCTCTCTCATCGACTAAATCTTCGAGTGCGGCTCGATCTTCAGCAATTTCGTCCTCGAGGAGGCGCATTATTTCCACAATATCATTGGCTTAGAGGCATAATATACTTTTCTGGACATTTCAGCAGAAAATATGGATGTGATAACGTAGGAAAAGAAAGGAAAACTGAAATTATAACTCGATCAGGCGCACTCAGTCTGAAGGGCCAGGGTCGTCAAAGTCTTCTTTTTTTCCGAAGGTAACGGTGAAACTCACAGAGGACAGACTTATTTTGATTGAAACGAAGTAATAAAATACAAAATATGTTGAAAAATCTCACCTTAAAAACTATAACGTAATCGGGCGCAGACGGCCTGTGAGGCTCAAGGAGTTCCCCGTGATCCGCGTGGAAATCGATGGCAGCCTGCGGATCGGCATTGTGTGAGGTTCCCAAAGTTACGAGAGTAAACGGAGAGGCGGGCCGCTGGACCACCACTGTTAAGCACGGGAATCAAAAAAGTGTTTTGCTGGCCTGTGAGGCCTACTGCGCCCGACGGAGGGTTAATAGATAACATTAGCACTGTTTGTTGCATTACCAAAGAAACGTACAGTCTGAAAAGATACAGGTACTTAATATTAAGAGACATTATACAATGACGCAAGAAAGTTTATAGACCTATATTTCTTTAAAAAATGCGTCGTTGTCTGAAGGTTATAGACTTTAACAGTATTTCCATATCTCATAGTAGTTGGTACATGCAATGATTTATCGAAATAACATGCAGATATTCTTACTTGTGATTTTTAAATACCAAACCAAAGCCGGCCGCGGTGGCCGAGGTGACTGAGGCGCTCCAGTCACGGTCAGCACGGCCACTACGGTCGGGGGTTCGAATCCCCCCTCGGGCATGGATATTTGTGCCGTCCTAGTACGTAAGTAGTTCATAAGTAGTTTGTAAGTTTAGGGACTGATGACCCCGTAGTTAAGTCCCATAAGCCTAACAAACATTTGAACATTTATTGAACCAAACCAAAAAGTCAACAACGTATAGTTTTTTTTCTGTCAAAACCGTTTCACAGACGAAGACTCAATGCAGTTCCTCCTTTTAATCGTCATAACTAAGGCAAAATGCAACCATACAAATGAATGGTTGAGGGATGGAAAAGCAATTGAAATCGGTCACCAAAGTAGAGGATACCAATTCGATTTTATGCTGCGTATAAGAAGGAATTTCGCCACTTGTAACAGTTGTGTAGCGCCTTTCAGTTCTCAAGAAGTGTCGTTGAACCCTCGAGTAAGACCATAGTCCATATTTCTGGTGCTGGAGTGTTGCAAAATTTTTGATCATCTTTTATGTCCGAGTAATATGACATCTCTGAGGCCGTAAATCTCATCTTTGTGCATCAACGTAGATTCCGAAAGCAACAATCATGTGAAAACCAGCTCACGATATTCATCCAAAAGACCGAGAGGTCAGTAAATTTAGACTCCCAGGTGCAGGCTCTGTTTCTTGATCTCTGTAAGGCGTAGTATACGATTCATCTAAGTCACCTAATGAACAAAATAGGAGCGTAGATACTATCTGACCCTCGGTGTGATTCAATTGAAGACTTTGTAGCTAAGAATGTCCTTCTCAACAGATAGAGAGTTAGTCCTAAATAAAAGTGTTTCCCGGCGTGTGCGAATGGAGTTTAATAGTATCGTTGCTTTATAAAATATACAGCGTGGGAGTCCCATTGAAACCTCCTTTATTTAAATGACCCAGGAAAGGGAAATCATGGTAGATACTACAACGTGCAATGCGTCACATTGGAGATCGCCTCAGAGAATATATACACCCGCGTTAGAAGTGCCAAATATCGTCGCCAGAGTGCAGCATGGTCGCATGAAGTGAAAATGGCGACTCCACAGTAGTACACGCAAGCAGTAGAGTGGTTTACAGAATCAAAATCGCCGATTACTGTACAAAGAAATTATCGTGTAGAAATATGATACTCCAGATAAAAAAATAATAATAAGTGGTATAGGAAGTTTCTGGCAACAAGACTTTTGTCTCTTTCAGATTCTGTAGTAGGAGGACGTGGACCATAAAGAGCAAGGATGTGGACAAAGATTTCTGCTATGTAATATTACAATGACATCAGGCCATCGTACTACATACTGCTGGCAATAGTGGATGGTGCTCTTCTGTTAACTTCCTGGAACTGGCGAACTTGAGGGTCTACTTTGTACTGGCTGGAACTCCCATACCATCTGTCATTGCTGTCGTTGCTGGCATATCAAAGCGAGTCCCTATCTTCTTATTGGCCTGTGCGTATAGCAGCAGGCAAAGAGGTACCGACACTACAGGCACCCCCGGTAGCCAAAGTACTACGGATCGACTTATCGCTCTTCTTGAATTGCGTGACGACCTGTGTAGACCGCAGTTGTAGCAAATAGCGACACCACAACACTCCTCCCGCCCATACCTTCTACCGTCGTTCTGTAGTGGGCGAAACGACGGTGGCGGAAAGGTATGACCTTGGGAGCAATTAACGGAACGTGGTTCGAATCTGAGGCCAGCGCTGAACCACTGGTCGCTAACTGCTAAACGCCAGGCAGAAAACGCACCAAAGGTCCCATTCCCAATGACAAGGGCGCAGTAGGATCAGATGCAGCTGCAAGAGCAATGATATCTACTAGCGGTGCGGAGGCGGCCCCGCTGGTGGACCACTGAGATTGAAAGACCATCGATTCGCGACGATAAACCCTTGAAGGCGGACGTCGGTTGACCCAAGACGTCCGATGGAGGATGGGTCCTGAGATGCGATGATGCTGAAGGCGACGCTTCGGGCTCCATGTGCTCCATGGGCGTCACCATCCGAGGGGACATCGAATCTGTCAGCGGCAGCATCGCCTACTACAAAAGGGCGAATTTGATTAGTGTGTCGACACTGCATGCCACGTGCACCCTGCAACATAAACATCTTAGTGCAAACTGCCAAATGATGGAACCGCACTCCCAACACCTGTGTCCGCCATACGATGGATACATTTGCACGATACTGTGCCTGAGTCTGCTTAATGGGTGGCATCTGTGGTGGGTGCATGAGATGCAGCAGAGTGCTGTACCGCCGTCCGTACAACAACTCCGCAGGTGACCGTCCGTTGCGTGGCTAGGAGCGGTAGGAGGTGATGAAATGAAGAAAAGATTGTTTATACGTGTGGCAGTACTTGAGCTTGGCCATCCGTGACTTCAATGTCCTCACAAAACGTGCACCTTCACCATTGGATAGAGGGTGGAACAGAGTGCTGGTCAGATGGCGAATATCATTGGGTTGCCAAAACTGTTCAAACTCCCTCGACACAAATTGTGGACCATTTTCTGTCACTATCAGTTCTGGAAGACCCTTTATATATATAAAGGTGCTTTGAGGGTGCTGCTAGTAGTCGTAGAGTTCATGGGGACAAAGAAACGAAATTTACACTAAACATCAACAATAATGATCTCTTTTGTATTCTAGAATGGACGCGCGAATTCTAAATGTACGTGCTCCCATGGTGCGGTAAGGTGGGCCATTACGAGAACCATTGAGAAGGGTCGGGTTGGTTTTCCGAATGCGGCAATGAGCCGTCATCCTCTCTATCTGCGCATCCGTACCCATCCATGTACAACTTCTGCGGTGCGGACCACACCCCAATGATCTTGGTGCAAAACTGAAGCACCTGACATTGCAACGACTGAGGGATCACCACCGCGATTGGTCCTGTTCCATACGATGCAAAATTACACCCTGCAACACTGAAGACTGGACTTCGTCCATCCGTGTAAAACCTTCCGAAACGCGTCTAACTGTATTTCCTTATCTTCCTTATGATATCCTACGCATTTCTAAGGGTTGCATGCCGTAGCTATTTTTCTTTACTTTTCAGAAATTGAATTTTTGTATTTTTACTGGTTTTCGGAACTACGTGGCTCCGAACTCCGACTTCAAGGGTTTATAGCTAGTCACTTGAGTTCTCGCCACTGCTCACATTGATTTTTGTTGATATGAACACGATCTTTAATCACTTCGCTTTCAGTGCGAATATGTAATGTAGCAGACACGTGCCGTGTGTCTCAGTAAGTCTGCATGCTCACGGTTTGATTTAAATGGAAATTAATCTCGCTATCATCGCGTACCATCTAAAGTATAGAAAAACGAACCATAGCTACCTACGAAGTTTATTTTCCTTGTGTTGTTTGGTTCGCTGAATCTCGCCTACAACAGCGGCGCCTGCTTCTGCTTCGTATCAGCGCGATGAGTTGGGTGAGTTTGGCTTTGCTTCGCACGTGTGAGTGGATGAATGCTTGTCTATTGTAAATTCTTCCCCCGGCGTTGTTCAGTTCAGATAACATTAAACTAACATTTTAAATGGGATTCATTTTTATTGTTTAACAAAACTGGTTCCCCCATTTGCTTACGTTTGAACTGAGTAAATAATTTATTATCAGTGAAACTGTATCCTAATTATGAATATTAGTTAACGCATACATGCCCTTTTTTACTTAATGTTGTTTTTCACCAGTGCTGAGAACAAATTCAGATGGAAATCATCATATTTTAATTCCGTTGCGCCATAAATGAGCTTACCGCGACCTTCATGAAATTGTTTAGTTCGCGGTGGCTTGTATATTAATGATCGTGTGTAAATCTCGTGCTCTACGACGTATGACCACCGTCCCTTTGTCTTCCTGCAGCTAACGTAAAACTTGAGTAGTTCTAAATTCTGGGGCAGGGAACAAGTTTCTGTTGCAGGAAGTAGTCAGTAGTTCACGCGAATCTTTTAGCTGGTTTTAAGACCAGAGTTATATGTTTAAAATAAGCTTTTTAACTGGCTCCTTTCAGCTGGAATTAATTTTACAATTAACGGTGGTCTTTCGATTGGCTTTCCGCTGCCAGGATTCGCTCTTCTAGCGGATCATCTGTTCAATGAAATAGTTTCAAATGTTCAAATGTTTGTAGAACTTATGGGACTTAACTACGGGGTCATCAGTCCCTAAGCTTACAAACTACTTATGAACTAGCTAAGACTAAGGACGGCACCAATATCCATGCCCGAAGGGGGATTCGAACCCCCGACCGTAGTGGCCGTGCTGACCGTGACTGGAGCGCCTCAGTCCCCTCGGCCACCGCGGACTGCTGAAATAGTTTCTTTTAGTTCAAATGCGTGCGGGAAATATGTTTGGTACAGCAAGTGCCCCAGAAATATTTCAGCGGTTTTCAGAGCAATTAGTTCTCAAAGTCGATGGATGCATTAACTACTTGGACGATATCATAGTAACAGACAGGAACCCAGAGGAACACCTTCATAACCTTATGTCCTTATTTGGCATTTTGAGGGAGACTGGCCGCAAATGGAAGGAAGTCTTGTTTCTTCCAACCAGACATCGAGTACTTTGGCCACATGATTTCCGAATCTGGAATTCATCCAGTGAATAAACACGTTGAAGCCATGGTCAAGCTGCCCAGATCAATAACACAAAAGAAACGTAGTTCCTTTCTGGGCAATACATCGTATTATCAACAGATCTTTCTGGAGCTGCAACCGAAATTGCCCCCTTGTGCCACTTATTGAAAAAACAGATGCCCTTCCAGTGGACATCGGCGTGTGACCACGCTTTCAAAACCGATAGTTAATGCTACAGATGCTTTTGATACAGGCGTTACAGCTATTCTGGCACGGCTCTGAGCATCCGGTACCGTATGATTTAAAAACACTGACACACAACGCCGGTATTCCCAAACAGAAAAAGAGGAGCCAGCCATCATCACGGTATAAATTTTCACCTCTTTACGGACCATAAACCTCTGATCTCCTTGGCTTTATTTTTGTCACGCTACCAGTTCGAGATTCACTTCCACAACACTACTGAGCATTGACTCCACCTTTCCTGGGGATCTGATCTAGAGTAATTCTGTGTTTCCACTTTGATGAGGAAGTGCAAGCCACTGTGGATTCCTTTCCCTTCACCAGCTTCGAGGTAGCAGACACCACCAGTAACGATGACGTCTTCCAACAAGTCCGTAGTCATACTCTGCATGGATTGCCTGAACGACAACTTCCAGAGGCTTCTTCGGCATTCTGCCAATTCTTCCATGTCCGCCATCAGCTCATGTAGACTGATGGAGTAGCTCTCCTCGTTTCCGACGAGGGATGCCCCACGAGTATCCGTTCCTCATTCCTTACGTCAGAAAGTCATGCGACTGTTACAAAGTCACTGGGGATTTCCCGAACCGTACTTCTGGCCAGGCAGGACTCACGATATTGAACAGCTCACCCGAACACGCTCGCCCTGCCATAGCCAGCAGGCATCCGCATGACATTCATTTGCTTCTTGGCCACCATGTGGTCAGCCTTTTGAAAGGGTACACATTGAGTTTGCTGGACCAGTATTTAATGCCATGTTATTGATAGTAGTTTATGCTTACTCCAGGTTTCCCGACATTGACTTATGCACTACCATATAAGTCTCCACTATCACCAGGGCCTCATAAAAATATTTGCCATTGAAGGTCTACAAGAAATGCTCGTAACCGACAATGTCTGGCAGATCTGTAGTGAGCAGTATCAGGTTTTCTGTGCCCATCATGGGATTAGCCATATTCCAACATCGCCCTTCCATCCAATTTCCAATGGTGAAACAGAGTCTGGAGCGTACCTTAAAAACGCATCTGAAGAAATATCCCCAGGAAGATTCCACCGAAGCATCTTTTACATTTTTCTTGAGCAATTACGGATCCACACCCATCAGTGACACGCATCCGGCTGAACTCCTTCATGGACAGCAGTCCCACACCGTGTTGAGCCTACCCCTGCCAACCCCATGGCTAGCCCTTCCCTTGTCTGCACCGTAGTTCCGGCCTGGAACTTTAGTATTTGGCTGACAACCAGCATGGATTCCAACAACCATCATCCTGTGCTGGGGAAAGCCTTCAGGTTACAGCTTCCTGAATGAGAGGTTTTCTGACATGCTAATCAACTTCGTCTTCGGTTGGCTCTCTCCACACACCATCCGTCTGAGACACCTAGTCACCCTCGTACAGTCTGTGAAGCACCTTACTTCTACATCTACTCACAGTCAGCGGCCGACGCCGGAGCATGTAGTGAAATAGGAAAGGAAGTGGCTATTACTGGTACAGTGTACCCTCTGTCACTCACCTTACGGTTGATTGTGGCGTATATATGTAGACTATCTGAAAACCCGCCGTTGCCCGGGTATTTATTTATTTATTCCAGCCATTTCTCAGGTATATATTCATTTGTATAAGGGCTGTACGTGTATAAAATTTCTTGGGAATACAATTAGTAGTGAAGAAGTAATACATTAAAACTTGGTGCGTGATTACAGTTTATGCGCTCATATCGCATGAACTACTTGTACTGTGATACAATATATGCGTGTATACTGTCTAAAATTTCCTGCGGCTGCAATTTGTAGTGCAGAAATTATAAATTATAACGTCAAACCGAATGCCGTACTGTTAGTTCATGAACAGCGGAACGTTACTGTTTATGTGCTCATACCTCATGAACTGGGTGTCGAGCTGTGATACAATTTAGAAGGGACATTCAACTATATTTGTGTTTACAGTCTGTAAAATTTACTGAGATTACAATTTGTAGTGTTCGACTTATAAATTGTAACGTCATACCGAGAGCCGCAGTTTTACTCCATAAACAGCTCCATCGTTTTACTATGGTTGCCAGCGACAAAAAGTTTAATAAAGGTTTGAAAGTGTGTTTAAAGTTTGTTGCAAGTCGCTAAGTACTCTCATTCTCATATAGTATATTTGTAAAGTCTTGCTTCTTGTAACTCCCATCGTTTGTGGAGTTATATCTCTTGAACCATGTGTCGTATGTGGTTCGTAGTCCTACAGAAGATGTTATCTCGCATAAGAATCTCTTAGCAGAATAGTAAATGGCCTATCAGACCACGATGCCCAACTTTTAATTCTAAAAAAGTATTTGTATTCAAACAAATTTTAAACATAAATATCAACTACTCAGAAAAGTTAATCCAGTTGCAATTGAGACCTTTTTAAGCTTAATTAAGGAACAAGAATGGCAGGATGTTTTTAGTGCTGATAATGCAGATGATAAATATAAAGCTTTTTTGAACACATTTCTTATGCAGTTTGAAAGTTGCTTTCCGCTAGAACGCTCAAAACAGGGTACTTCCAGTAACAGACAGCCAGGGTGGCTGACAAAGGGGATAAGAGTATCATGTAGAACCAAGCGGGAGCTGTATCAAAATGTTAGAAGCAGTCAGAATGAAGATGCAGTAGCTCATTACAAACAGTACTGCAAGGTTCTGCAAAATGTCACTAAGAATGCAAAACGTATGTGGTATGCAAAAAGAATAGCAAACTCTCGGGATAAAATTAAAACTATCTGGTCAGTCGTGAAGGAAGTGTCTGGTCAGCAGCAGCAGGTAGAAGATATAACGTCAGTGCGTAGTAGGAATGTTTCTGTTACTGACAAGTTAGATATATGTGCAATATTCAATAATCACTTTCTAAATATAGTAGGGGAACTAAACAAAACTCTAGTTTCTACAGGTAATCATATAACGTTTTTAGAAAATTCCTTTCCGAGGCTGTTACCTGAAATCTTTCTTCATGATACTTCCATAGGTGAGATAGAGTCAATAATTAAATAAATAAAGACTAAGGACTCTTATGGATATGACGGGGTATCTAGCAGAATTCTAAAGTACTGTTCTCCACATGTTAGCCCAGCACTAAGCCATATTTGTAATTTTTCCTTTCAGAGTGGTCAGTTTCCTAACAGATTAAAGTACTCAGTAGTGAAACCACTTTATAAAAAAGGATAAAGGGATAATGTGGACAACTATAGACCTATTTCTATGCCATCGTTTTTTTCTAAAGTTATTGAAAAGGCTGTATATTCAAGATTAATTGATCATTTCAGTTCACATAATTTATTGTCAAACGTACAGTATGGTTTTAGAAATGGTCTAACGACTGAAAATGCTATATTTTCGTTTCTCTGTGAGGCACTTGATGGGTTAAATAAGAGGCTACGGACATTGTCTTCTTTGATTTAACAAAAGCGTTTGATTTTGTTGATCAAAAAATATTGTTGCAGAAGTTGGAACATTATGAAATACGGTGATTAGCCCACAACTGGTTCACCTCTTACTTTAATAATAGACAACAGAAGGTAATTCTCCACAGTGTAGAAAATGGTTATGACGTGCAATCCCAATGGGGCACAATTAAGTATGGGGTGCCCCAGGGAACGTTTTGGGACCATTGCTGTTTCTTATTTATATAAATGATATGCCTTCGAGTATAACAGGTGACTGTAAAATATTTTTGTTTGCTGATGATACCAGCTTGGTAGTGAAGGATGTTGCTCGTAATATTGACACAGTGTCAAATATTGCAGTTCAAGAGATAAGTTCATGGCTTGTAGAAAATAAGTTGATGTTAAATCACAGTAAAACTCAGTTTTTACAATTTATAACCCATAATTTGACGAAAGCTGACATTATGATTACACATAATGGGCATGTGATAAGTGAGACTGAACATTTCAAATTTCTAGGTGTTCATATAGACAGTAAGCTGTCATGGAAAGCCCATGTTCAGGATCTTGTTCCAAAACTAAATTCTGCTATATTTACCATTAGAACAATATCTGAGATAAGTGATTTTTCAACACGAAAAGTAGTCTATTACGCTTACTTTCAGTCACTTATGACGTACGGCATTGTTTTTTGAGGTAACTCGCCTAATGCGAAAAGGATATTTCTGGCTCAAAAACGGGCGATTCGAGCAATATCTGGTGTAAGTTCGCGAATGTCATGTCGACCCCTTTTCAGTAGTCTGGGAATTTTGACTCTGGCGTCACAATACGTTTTTTCTTTAATGTCGTTTGTTGTTAATAATATCAGCTTATTCCCACGAGTTAGTAGCTTTCACTCGGTGAGTACTAGACAGAAGTCGAATCTACACATGCATCACACCATGTTAACACTTGTGCAGAAAGGGGTACAGTATTCTGCGGCATCCATTTTCAATAAGCTGCCACAAGAACTAAAGAATCTTAGCACTAATCCACACGCTTTCAAATCTACATTGAAGAGTTACCTCATGGCTCACTCCTTTTATTCTGTCGAGGAACTCCTAGAAAAGTTAAACAATTAAGCTAATTCATTTTGTCTTTATTGATTCTTTTCTTTTTGTCTTAAGATTGTCGTGTGCAAAGGAATACTTAAAAATTTTCTATTACCATTATTGTGTAACAATTAATGTATTGACTTGTTCCATGGCCATGGAGTCTCACTCCTCTTTGGGTCCTATGGAACAGAAAAAACAAATAAATAAATAAAAAAATAAATAAGGAATATGTGTAGCAAATTTGGTTGAAATCAGTCCAGTGGTTTAGGGAATAATGAGCAGCATTTTCGCAAAATGCAGCAGTTTTCGCGCATCTCATTGTTTACGACGTCATATATCGTATGTGATTCTTACACTTACGGCGACCGTCTTCATGGATTGAAGCTTACGCATACAAAATTTCAGAAAGATTGGAACAAAACTGTAGATTTGTGTGGAACACGTACAAATATACGGACACTCCACTTTATATATTAGATGTAGGTGCAGACAGTGCGGCGATGCCTACTTGTGCCGCACTTATTGGCTGAGAAGCTCGAGTGCACTTCGCAGCTGGTAGCTTTTGCCTCTGTCGCCGGCTGTTGCAGGTCACGGCCGCAGAACTCTCCCTGGCGCGGGCGCTGCGGAGATCCGCGCCGCTAAATAATGCACAGCCGGCGCCTACGGCGCTGCGAGTAGGCAGCCCGCGCAACACTTTCGCCGCCTGCTGCAAGTAGACAGCAAGTAGCGTTCACTCCGCCTGACCCGGTTTTGCAGCTGTGGGGTTGAAATAATTTCTAGCGACTCTCATATAATATCTTGTGTCGCTGAAGAACCAGCTGTTACCGTCTTTCATGTAGCAACTGCAACTTCAAAATGAATACACACTCCTGATAAATGAAAAAAGAACACCATGAATTCGTCGACCAAGCAGAGAGAAATTTTCCTTATACATTCTTGTGTAGAACACACGATCATGCACACAGAGCCATAGGCACGTAAGTATAGACTGTGCGCAATGTCGGCCCTAGGACCGCGTATACCCTCCTTTTGCAGCAATGCTGGCCGCGGTGGCCGAGGGGACTAAGGCGCTCCAGTCACGGTCTGCACGGCCACTACGGTCGGGGGTTCAAATCCCCCCTCGGGCATGGATATTTGTGCCGTCCTAGTTCGTAAGTAGATCATAAGTAGTTTGTAAGTTTAGGGACTGATGAGCCCGTAGTTAAGTCCCATAGACTATACAAACATTTCAACAGACATTTTTTTATTATTTATTATTTTATTTATTTATTTATTTATTTATTTATTTTGCAGCAATACAAGCGGCAATTATCTAGAGGAGACGATAGCAGAGGTGCCGAAAGTAATCTTGCGGAATGGCCTGCTACGCAGTTTTCACTCGGTGCCTCTGTTGGTCTAGATTTCATGCCGGTCGCGGAGGCCGCGCAACTTGCCGATTCATCCGGTCCCAAACATGCTGAATGGAGGACAGATTTGGGGATCTTGCTGACCAGGGTAGCTGACGAAGAGCACGGGTGATAGGGGATAGACGTAGGCGTGCATTCTCCAGTTGGAAAAGCATATAACCTTATCAATAAAATTGTTCTGGGTATTACACCGCGTCGTCATTTTATACTCTGTACCGACGTTTCGGCCACTGTTGCAGGCGGCCTTCATCGGACCCTGATGAAGGCCGCCTGCAACAGTGGCCGAAACGTCGGTACAGAGTATAAAATGACGACGCGGTGTCATACCCAGAACAAATTTATTGATAGTGACAACTGCCGCGGAAGCCTACGTTTGCATATAGCCTTGTTGGTGCATGAACGGAAGCAAGACGAATGATGCTTTAGTGCAGCGGTCGGCAACCCGTGGCCCGCGACTCATTTCTAAGTACCTACTTAAATAATTACGTCGGCACTTACTCTTTTCAAGCGAGCGTGCATCTAAACTAAGCGCGTCACTCTGCGATTCCGGAGAGCGTAGTGGACCTACGATGACGCCTTCCTGCAGTTGTTATTGTTCCATATTCACAGAATATATGACGTCAACTGCGATTGGGCAAAGCTGAAAAAGTGTATCCAGCCGGGATTCGAACCCGGGTCTCCTGCTTTCTAGGCAGTTGCACTGACCCCTACACCACTGGGGACACAGTGATCACCGCACCTGCAAGGACTACCTAAGCACGCCTCCCGTTAGATACAATTTGTATCTGACGGAAGGCGTGCTTAGGTAGTCCAAGCAGGTGGTGGGATAACTGTGTCTCCAGTGGTGTAGGGGTCAGTGCAACTGCCTAGAAAGCAGGAGACCCGGGTTCGAATCCCGGCTGGGTACACTTTTTCAGCTTTGCCCAATCGCAGTTGATGCAATATTCTATGAATAATAAAAAAAAGTAATAATAAATAAAAAAGACTTCAGGGTTTCTCTTAAAAGTGACATTCGCATGAAATCTGTACAACGTTTGGTTATTCTGTAACAAATAGTTGAAGGTCTTCCCGATTTTTATGTACACCCTGTATTCTGTAGACTTTTATATAAACACGACGTTTTCCCGCTTTTGAAAATCTTCATCCGTTGTCAAGGTACACCCAAAAAGCCACCATGTTTGGGTACCAGAAGTGTCGATCGCACTGAGACATGACTTTCTAGCCGCAACGTAATTCAGCGCCCGGTTTCAAGAAATCTACTCTACGAAAAACATTTATATTTTCTCACCGTACTGTCTGGCATTTTCTACTCGATGAACGGTTTATTTTGGTTTTCGTTACTGGTTATACTTACTCTGCAGCATCAAATTACTTTCACCATTGCAATTATTGTATTTAAAAGAGTCTGAACAGGCGAATACACAATAAGCGGAACTTGTGTATGGTTGATTTTAGCTCAAACACAGCAGCGTGTCAAATTTGGAGAAGATATCGAAATTTTACTTTAAATAATAGGAAAAGAATATTTTAATACAATATTCGGCGGCGAGTTGTCACGTTTCTCCCTCTTCTGTCCAAGGAAATTGGCAACTATTGGGAAATACTTATGAGTCCATATTTTTATAGCTACTCTGTGAAAATAATTGATTTTTGGTATCGTACAATCTGGCATATTCTCTCAATACGGGAAAACTTACAACATCTGACCCTTACAGTTCCTCGAATCAGTCACCTCCTATAACTATGCACCGCTGAGCTTACTGTGGGATAACAGAGCAAAAACATTGAGGTAATGTCTTTAAAGTTCGAGAAAATTAATTATTTGAAAGTGAATACACGAGATTCTAACTTCTTTCCTCCTTTCTACCCTCGGTCCTGTTAGTAAGACACTTCTTACCAGTGTTTCTATTTGAGACAGAAGAAAGCACTGCACGTGAGGGGCCGCATTCCTTCGCACCTCGTCTGGGTATGAAGATGAGACTTTCTGCTCACTGACCTGGTATCTTCTGCTGTTGTCCGCTGCGCAGAAGCCACACTCAAGTCGTGGATCCGTTGTTTCTTGATGAGAGGGTGAAATAGTAGTGTAACGTGGCTAGACTTAAATCTTCTATAATGATTTTGTCACAAGAAAGTTCGGGATACCAGAGACTTTTCTTCTTTTACTTATAATTCACTGTTCTTATACAGAAAGCCACAACTGTATAATAAAAATTTATAAGTATACAACAATTTTATATTGCAATATACGCGATACAGGCAAGCGACTGACATAAATGTTATCCGTCTGAGGCCCCTAATAGAAAGACGGTACGCGTAACACTTTAGAATGTTCCGTTTCACCAATGTTAATAAAGGACGTGTATGATTGTTGGCATAAAATAAAATGTTCCGTTGTCGCCAAACTGAAGCGAATGGCGCGGAGTGTTACTCTTGCCGCAGTCAATAGAACTTAATGTAACGGTAGTGTGTGACTGACTACTTTTACCTGGCAAAGTAGGTATACTAATGTAAACAAACGCACGTGTTACGAGTAACTCAATGCAGCTAACTGTCTAAGTGATTCAGTAGCACTCGGGGACTTTAATTTCGGTGACATGCTTTTTGCGTATGTACACTGTGCATACAAGCAGTCAGGGCCGGCGCAAGGCACGTGCGAAACGTGCGGCCGCACGGGGCTGCATTTTCCGAGGGGCGGCAAATATGCCACCGTCCCTTTTTTCCTTTCTATTTTTTTCCCCCTTGACAAACTCAACATTCATGTTCAAGAGGGGATTCGAAACCAAACCTCGGAGGGAGTGGCTTCGGGAACTGTGGCATGGCATGACGGCCGCCCTAGTTGAACAACACTGTGGCAGCGCCGTCGTGTTTACGCCGGAGGAACAGAGAGGGGGAAGCAGTCTGGCGTGCACGCCTGTATTCTTATGAGTGGAGCGCTGCCAGTCTGTTACGTACCGTGAGTCTACTCACAACTAATTTTGCAGAAGACGAAATGTAATTTGGAAATTCGAATGCGCCGGCCGCGGTGGCCGAGGGGACTGAGACGCTTCAGTCACGGTCTGTTCGGCCACTACGGTCGGGGGTTCGAATCCCCCCCTCGGGCATGGATATTTGTGCCGTCCTAGTTCGTAAGTAGTTCATAAGTAGTTTGTAAGTTTAGGGACTGATGACCCCGTAGTTAAGTCCCATAAGATTTACAAACATTTGAACATTTTTTTGAAATTCGAATGCAACGTTCGATACTGCTGTTACATGTTAAGCCTGAAGCAATTTTGCTAAGCCCTTCAATGGTAGTTTCCGAGTGTTTTATTCTTCCTGCATTATGGAAATAAATGGTTGAACATTACTACAGTCCAACATGTCCAACACCTACAATGGCTAGAAGTATTCCGAATGGGTAAATACACTGCGAGTAATTACAAGGGATAAAGGCATTGGTAGTAAGCCTGACAAAAGTTGGGTCTCGACGTATTTTTGAAAATTTTTGCTATCCGTTTCTGAATGATAGCCCGACGTTTTGGTTTTTTGTGCCATGAAACACTTGTCTCCGCTTACATGAACAACAATTAAACTCTGACCGGCACTTTTGTTTGACAATACTACTAGCACACTATCACTTTGCCAACATTTATTTACCGTATTATACGTGTGAATCCATGTTTCATCTAAGTAAATTACTAGTCACTTTGATTCTGATGAAAATCTAAGAACGCGTGGTCTTTTAGCAACAATGCCCTCTCGCCCGCACAAAAGAAAACGTTAATTTTGACACCTTCCAGACAGAACATTTGAGTATTTTGGTAAATTTCCAAGGCTTATTAAAATTAGCTAGATTTCTTCTATTAGGTTTGACTCCATTTTTGAGCTGGTGCCCAGAGACTGTTTTGTAAAAATCTGTAGAGAATGTCACTAATCAGTCGCAATTTTTGTTTTTATTTTCCGGATCTACATAGATTTCGGACACAGTGTGGCTATTCACAATGTTTTGAGTTATGATTACATCTATACCGTCATGCTGATCGTAACAGTCAACATGACCGTTTAAATGTAAGCACATATTAAGAGATTCAGTGGCCGAGACCTAGGTAGATCTGAAAAGTAGAAACAAAAATTGCGATTGATTGCTGACACTTCCTACAGATTTGTTTCAATAAAATTCCACAAACTTTTTGTGTTAAAACGAGGAAGGGGCGGCAATTTAGCAGCTCGCACGGGGCGGCACTAGGGCTTGCGCCGGCCTTGCAAGCAGTTACAAATGAATTCGTAGTAAAATGATGAGCAGTTTGAGAGGTAATGGAAAAATTGGTATGTAGTAATCAGCTACACTAAGAATTAAAGGGTTCAAACTATACTCTGGAAAAAAAAAACTTGTTTTTGGACATAGAACAATCTGATATGTTCTCTCAATAAGGGAAAGTGTCGAATCAAATAAAGAAAACGTAAAATCTTTGTGTGGTATCGTACAAGTCTGAAGTGCGCGCCTAGTACGTTCGCCGCGCGCCGCCATGCACGCACGGCGCGGCGTTCTTACGACGTCAGCCACGTGCGCCCTCTGCTGCAACCGCGCTCGTGGCCACCACTGAACTGGATCAGTCACTTGGCAACAAGACAGGCACTAGATAACACTCTCATCAGTAGGCAGGCCTCTATCTAGTTAAACTATGTATCTGCATTCCACCAGTCTTCAGTTAACAAAGTTGAGTATTGTACTATCTCTACGAAATATATCTCTTTTACTAATCTAGCTTAGTGTTTCTAGTTTCTGCTGTCCCACTGGCTGGTCACCTCAGACTCTGTACCCGCACACGCGTGCTTTCTATTTCCCTGTGTCTCTTTCTACTCGGCCACCGACACCTAGGACAACCGTCGGCAACGAGACACAAAAATTTGTCTTAGAAGAGGAGCACAGGTTGCTTTAGGAAAGAAAAGAAGGGAGCAAAAAGAAATAATTAAATAATACCTGTCAGAGCAAAAAGATCGAAGAGGAAGAAAGATTAGTGTTTAGAGTCCCATGGACAGAGACGGAGCTAACACTCGGATTCTTGGGTAAGTATGGTGAAGGATATTGCCCGTGCCTCTTCAAAGGAACCATTCTGCCATTTGCTCTGAGTGGTTTAGGGAAATCATGATTAACACCAGGCATCTAAGGGCAGTGAACCCTATCTACATATAGGACGAGAATTTTATATTCCATACGGCCTGCAGCATGGTAGAGGTCAGCAAGTGATGTAATAATAATAATTAACTAAAACGCTGGTATTTAATAATATTTATTTGAACACGACGGTGCCGTTTCGGCTCACATTATCATTTTCAAGTGACGGTTACGTGTAGATGGCCTGACATACATATGACATATAGGCGTCTGAATATAGACTGTCAAATTTGGTTGGTACATCAATTTTGACTTTGTATTTTGGCAGTTACAGCCCACACTCTCGGCGTATTCTGGAGTTATACGGAATGTCGAAAAATTAAATTCCAACAACTTCAAGCAATCATGTTCTGAATGCTCTCTCGATCGTAGCTCACAACAGGAATGACATTTCTTCAGATTATCATTATAATTGGTATATGCATATATTTTTTCATGGAGAAATTTAAGACACTTTATTGTGAGTGGCAGAGAGCAACCTCCAATAGTCTTCGACACTGCTGAACCAATCACCATACAAGATGGCTGATATTACGAGGTACCTCACTTTTCTGGTGCCCTCATAATTTTAATTTTAATATGTCTCATCCACCAAGCACTAAGTCGACTGAAAATCAGTGTCTTAGGGCATGTAGGATGCTCTGGGGCCACGATATTTTAGTCGGGTACATGGTTAAGAGGTAAACCTTGTATCCATTCTGTTGGGACAGGGTCGCCTTTTGTTTAGTAGCCGGCCGCGGTGGCCGAGGGGACTGAGGCGCTCCAGTTCAATGTTCAAATGTTTGTTAAGCTTAAGGGACTTAACTACGGGGTCATCAGTCCCTAAACTTACAAACTACTTATGAACTACCTACAATTAAGTACGGCACAAATATCCATGCCCGAGGGGGGATTCGAAGCCTCGACAGTAGTAGCCGTGCAGACCGTGACTGAAGCGCCTCAGTCCCCTCGGCCACCGCAGCCGGCGGCGCTCCAGTCACGCTCTGCGCGGCCACTACGGTCGGTGGTTCGAATCCCCCCTTGGGCATGGGTATTTGTGCCGTCCTTAGTGTTAGCTAGTTCATATGTAGTTTGTAAGTTTAGGGACTGATGACCCCGTTGTTAAGTCCCATAAGCTATACAAACATTTGAACTATTTTTTTTTTTATTTATTTATTTATTTATTTATTTATTTTTTAGTTCTCATCCCAGTCTAGTTGTTAGGAAAGGGACTGGTGCAGGATCCTCTGACATCTAAATCATTGATATAGTTAGTATTACAAGATATTTACTCACTGAAACTGATAATACTTATTATAAGAACATAAGCTTGTTTCTTCTCTCTTCTCGCTTCTCGTGGCGTCGGAAGTATGATGCTAGCTGCGCTGTGGCCTAGTTACTGCTCAGTTCGTAGCCGCATTCTTACTTATTACTGTCCTATTTCTGTCTTCGTTGCTGCCTTGTAACTGTCCGAGTTATCACTAGTAACTGACGGGCTTTCCAGATGTATGTTGGCCTAGATATAGCCGCATGTATAGGACGCGCATCTTCGGTTACTCCCTCCCGGATGCATAGCACGTGCATGCTATTGATTTTCGGTCGATCGCTGCTCTCTCCTCGATCGTTCTCTTACTTCTGCCACAACATCCCTATCCTCCGAAGCGCCGAACCGTTGTGTATGGAGCTCGACAACGGGGAACTAGGCAGGCTCGTGGAGGTACTGATGGATCGGAGTCTGCAGCTTCAGAGGACGGCAGACAACGCTGAAAGACCACCGTTAATTGTAAAATTAATTCTAGCTGAAAGGAGCCAGTTAAAAGCTTACTTTAAATATATAACACTGTCTGTAAAACCAGCTAAAAGATTCGCGTGAACTACTGACTACTTTCTGCAACAGAGTCGTGTTCCGTGGCCCAGAATTTAGAATAGACTCAAATTTTACTTTAGCAGCAGGTAGACAAAGAGACAGTGGCCAACATACGTCGTAGATCACGAGAATTACACCCCGAACTAAATCCTTTCATGAAGGTTGCTGAGAAAATACTTATGGCGTAGCGGAATTAAAAATATGATAATTTGCAGATGTATTTGTTATCAGCACTGGTGAAAAACAACATTAAGTAGTATTCATAATTAGGGTAAGTTTCACTGATAATAAATTATTTATTCACTTCAAACATGGGGGCACCAATTTTGTTAAACAATAAAAAGGCATCCCCATTTATTGCCGACGACATAGTAATTCTGTCAGATAGAGTAAAGAACCTGGAAGAGCAATTCAACGGAATGAACAGTGTGCTGAAAGATGCGTATAATATGAAGATTAACAAGAGCAAAACTAGGGTTATGGAGTGCAGTCTAAGAAAATCAGGTAATGCTGAAGGAATTAGATTAGGTAACGAATCAATAAAGGAGGGAGATGAGTTTTGTTACTTGGACAGTAAAATAATAAATGATGGTCGCAGTACAGAGGATATAAAATGCAGAATGGCAATGGGTAGAAAAGCGTTCTTGGGAAAAAAAAAAAAAAAAAAAAAAAAAATCTGTTAACATCGAATATTGATTTAAGCCTAAAGAAGTCCTTTCTTAAGGCATTTGTATGGAGTGTTGCCTTGTATGAGAGTGAAACATGGACGATAAACAGTCCGGACAGGAAGAGGATTGAGGCTTTTGAAATGTGGTGCTACAAAAGAATGCTGAAGATTAGGTGGGTGGATCGCGTAACTAATGAGGAGGTCCTGAACAGAATTGGGGAGAAAAGAAATTTCTGGCATACCTTGACTAAAAGAAGGGATAGATTGGTACACATTCTTAGACATCAAGGAATTGTGAATTTAGCGTTGGAGGGAAGTGTGCGGGGTAAAAACCGCAGAGAAAGACCAAGAGATGGACATAGTAAGCAGATTCAGACAGATGTAGGTTGCCGTTCTTATGTGGAGATGAAGAGGCTTGCTCATGATAGGGTATTGTGGAGAGCTGCATCAAACCAGTCTCCGGACTGAAGACCACAATCAACAAGCATTCAGCCACTCACACGCGCGAAGCAAAGCGAAACTCACCCATATCAGAGTGCTTATACAAAGGAAAAGCAGGCGCCGCTATCGTAGGCGAAATTAAGGGAAGCAGGATGTGCCACACACACCACAAGAAAAGTTAACTTCGTAGGTTGCTCTGGTCTGTCTTTCATTACTTGAGATGGTACGCGATGACAGCGAGATTAATTTTCATTGAATCAAACCGTGAGCATACAGAACTATTGAGACACACGGCATGTGTTTGCTACATTTAATATTCGCACCTCACTGAAAGCGAAGTGCTTAAAGATCGCATTCATTTTTAACAAAAACCAACGGAAACACAGATTAAGAAGCAAGAATATACAATAGCAAGGCACTGATGTGTAAGCAGTGGTGAGAACTCAAGTGACTAGCTATAAATCCTTGAAGACGTGGTTCGGAACCACGTAGTTCCGTAAACCATTCAAAATACAAAAATTCAATTTCCTAAAATAAAGAAAAATAGCAACCCTTAAAAATGCGTAAGATATCATAAGGAAGCTAAAGAAATACGCGATTGGGAAGGTTTTACACAGATGGACGAAGTCCAGTCTTCACAAATCAGAAAAGTGGAATAAATTCAAATGCGGGTTAAATCAGCTAATAAATACGGCATGCAGTCCCTAGAAATATATAGTATTTCATAGGCAAGCTAATAAAGGGGGTCGTACAAGGCTAGAAGAGAATTTACAGTGAGAGTCTGAAAGCAACTTCGTTTGGAAATGAAACAACAATATAAAAATAGACGGAGAGAAGATCGTGAAGTAGTAATGGAAATCAGAAAGATACATGCGTAATTTCTTGCCTGAAGGGCATAGAAACAGACACAGGCGTAGCTGAAGGCTTTGTTCTAAGAACACATCACATGGTGTACATATCACTCGCGGAAGGAGAAAACGGATAAGAATATTTCATATGCACTACACAAAATAAAATATTCCTGCATATTAGTCGCGTTCCACAAAGCTATAAAGGAATTAAACAGAGTTCATACAGAGTTCAGCTAGTCTCACACAGGTTACCGATTCCCAGCCGTTATCAAACCGAATTAGTTGCATATTCACGGCGTTTACCTATGCAAAATCACCGAAATGGAATTGAGTACACTTCCGTATATGATCGGAGAAACTTATCCCGAAAAATTAACCTAAGAACTGAAGTCTAACAAACCAGAAAATGAATCGCTACCATCTCAAGGGATGAAAGAAAATCCAGAACGTCTTAACAGGTCAAAGCGCAGCCACTGAATGTCCACATCGGCCAACCAGCCCCCTCCATAACCAGAAATCCACTGGAAATCGGTAGAAACCCATGGAAAAAACAAGGTGGTGGGGAGAGGTGAAACTCGTGAGTCCTGTTGAGGCTCGCCAACCCAATTTGTAACCAAAGCGTCAAAGAACCTCTTCGGTAGCATTAAAAGCAGAGGTTGGTAACGACTACCTATCGATGCAAAGCCAGAGAACACTAGTAGCGAACAGCCAGCAGCCGACGACGGAAATTCTCATACATACACTCAGACTGTCATGCTAGAAGAGTCTCATACATGCACATACAGAATAAAGCAAGTAAACATTCTCAAATGGGTAGTGCCGGAACGAAGAAACCGTTCATATTGCCACATTCATAGACAGAATGATAAATTATTAGCATAATAAAATCCCAGCAATATTACAGAAACTAACATGAAAGGAAATGCTATTCTTCATGCCTTCGAACGAGAGGGGTCCTCCTCGTTTAGCAAAAAAGGCCGCCTAGTGAACTTTCATAATTTACAAAGTTAAAAACCTAGGGAAGACGGCAGACGGCCGTCTTTCAGCGTCCTCTGGGGAAACCTCCGAAGGGCTCACGCGCACGAGCTGTGACCCAAGTGATGACGTCAATGGTGACGTCGGTGGCGACGTCGGCGTCGTATGCTGCATGGCGTCTGGCTCGATGTCCATGGGTATGTCCAGGTGAGGTGGAGACGGCGAGGGCTCCGTCCCCATGACGTCGGTGCCGTGGAGATCTTGTGTGGGGGCAGCTGCCGAGTTCGCGCCGGCGGCGAAGACCGCGCGGTCTGCGCGTGGCGTGAATCTGCCGACAGAAACGCAGAAGGATCACAGGGTAGATGAAAAGGGCGAATTTGGTTGCGGTGCCTGCAAATGATGGAATCGGGACCTGAAATTTCAAACATGTGTGCGCCGCAACGTCGGATGATCTTGCCCCACTCCCACCGTCTGCGCCCGCTGAAAACTCTGGGTTACGTGGAACGAAGCGATACCTGCCTGCCGGCGGCTGCTGTTGCTCCGGGCGGCGCGCTGGCGGCGGCCATTCTCGTGGATGCGAGCGGTAGGAGGCGAGGAAGAGCTGCAGTGCTGCCTTCCGTGAGTGCTCCGAACGACGTTTGGAAATCTGCAGCTTAAATGTCCGGACGAAGCGTTCTGCAGCCACACTGCAGACTGCTAACGAAGATACGAGCTTATGGAATAGGTTCACAGATTTTTGACTGCCTGGAAGACTTCCTAAGTAATAGAACGCAGTACGTTGTTCTCGACGGCGAGTGTTCATCAGAGACGAGTGTATCGTCAGGCGTGCCCCAGGGGAGTGTGATAGGACCGCTATTATTTTCTATCTATGTAAATGATCTGATGGACAGAGTAAGTTGTAATTTGCGGCTGTTTGCTGATGATGCTGTGGTGTATGGGAGGGTGTCGTCTGTAACTGACTGTAACAGCATACATGTTGACTTAGACAAAATTTCTAGTTGGTGCGAAGAGTGGCAGCTAGCTCTCAATGTAGAAAAATGTAAGGTGATGCGCATGAGTAGAAAAAACAATCCCATAATGTTCGAATACAGCATTAGTAGTGAGCTTCTTGATGCTGTCGCGTCGTTCAAATATCTAGGCGTAACATTGCAGAGCGATATGAAATGGAACGAGCATGTAAGGACAGTTGTGAGTAAGGCAGACAGCCGACTTCGTTTTATTGGGAGAATTTTGGGAAGATGTACTTCACCTGTAAAGGAAACCGCGTATAAAACGATTTGTTACCGGTAGGTTCGAGCAATGCGCGAGTGTCACGGAAATGCTCCGGCAACTCAATTGGGGATCGCTGGAAGAAAGACGACGTTCTTTTCGTGAATTTCTGTTAAGTAAATTTAGAGGGCCGGAATTTGAAGCTGAGTGTAGTACGATCTTGCTGCCGCCTACTTACATTTCGCGTAAAGATCACAAAGACAAGATAAGAGAAATTAGGGCTCGTACGGAGGCATACAGGCATTCTTTCTTTCCTCGTTCAATTTGGGAGTGGAATAGGAAAGGAAATGCCTAGTAGTGGTACAGCGTACCCTCCGCCACGCACCTTACGGTGGATTTCGGAGTATGTATCTAGATGTAGATGTAGATGCAGCGCCGTTAGACTGTGGATGAAACGGTGCGCTACTGAGATGGTTAATGCCACAGCGTTCACAACAGGAGCGAAAATCTTGCGATGTGTAGGGCCGTTGCAGAGACTATCAGTTCAGGGAAACCATCCAGACAAAAAAATTTAAAGACTACACCCTAATCGTGGTACTAGTAGTCATAGAAGACATTGGCACTGCAAATGGGTAACCACTAAAATCATCAACCACAATAAGCCACTTAGTGTTCCAGAAGGGACCAGCATAGTCAATATGCACTTGTTGCCAAGGTGAATCTACTGTTGGCCACGCAAAAAATTTCTGAGATGAAGCTGACTGGTTGGTGGCGCACACTGGACACTGTGACGTCATCCTTTTTTGGGCGTCCATATCCTGCCAAGTACAGTGACGTTGTGCCAATTGCTTAGTGCGAACCATTCACCAATGTTCTTGATGAAGTAAGTTCAATAATTCGTTCTGCAAACGTCGCGGAATCAACATACGCGATTGTTCACTGTCGTTTTAAACTAGCATGACACCTCTATGCACTGGAAGTTCATTCCTAGCAAAATAGCGACGCACCAGTGAATTTTCAATGTCACGTTGTCAACGAGGCTATTCCGTGGGAATGTAGCGCAGCAAAATTCGTAAATATGGGTCTGTTTCTGTAGTCGGAGCAATTTGGCTATAGTCCAAAGGGAGTGCAACAAACTATTTTCCTGTGCATCTTTGTCATGGCCACCCAGAAGACGAGAAAGTGTGTCGGCATTTTCATGGCAAGTTATGAGTCTGTACACAATCTCGTACTGATACTGATATAACAGCAGTGCCTAACGTTGCAATTTGTGTGCCGTTCGCGTAGGAATTGGCGTAGCTGGATGAAACTATGACTGCAAAGGCTTGTGGTGAGTTACTAAACGTTTTCTCCCATACAAGTAGTGATGGAATTTGGTAACACCATACACTATCGCTAAAGCTTCCTTCTCAATCTGAGAAAACGGCCCTGTCAAAAGTCTACATTCAAACGCTATCAAACGGTTCGTATCCCCATGTCTATGTGACGGTACTGCTCCTAGACCAAACGATGACGCGTCCACTTGCAAAAGAACTGGTTTTCCTATATCGAAGTGCACCATACATCTATCACTAAGCAAAGCATCTTTTAACTGCTGATATGCGCGTTGCCATCCGTCTGTCCAAACAAACGAACATTTTTACGGCTTAGCCGATGCAAAGGGACTGCAATTTGTACTGCGTTTGGAATAAACCGAATATAGTACGTTAACTTTCCCATGACTGTAATTCTTTCACATCTTTTGGTGCTGGCTGGTCGCGAATGGCAAGCAAATGTGATTGCATTGGGTGCACGCCTTGAATGTTAATCACATGTCCTACATACTGCAGTTTCGGTTTGAAAAAGTCACACTTATCTAAGCGACACTTGTGATCCGCGTCTGACAAAATTTGAAACAATTGCCTCAAATTTGCATTGTGTTCTTCTGGGGTACGGCCTGACACAACTATGTCGTCCAAGTAGTTTGAGCAACAAGGCACCCGAGCAGTAAGCTGTTGCAAATATTTTTGAAATATTACGGGTGTGGACGCACTGCCAAACGGAAAACGCAAGTATTTGAACAAGCCCGGATGTGTATTAACAACACAAATTTTCTGTGATTCATTATCGAGTGGCAGCTGAATGTAGGCATTGCTCAAATCTATTTTGAGAAATATTTTCCTGCACCTAATATGTCCATTAAATCTTCTGGTCTCGGCAAACGGTAACTGTCTACAACTATTTGTGGATTCACTGTAGCCTTGAAATCTACACAAATGCGAATGCTACCTTTCGGCTTCGGCAAAATAACAAGTGGACTCGCCCACTGGCTAGCTTGAATAGATTCAGTTGCACCATTTTCCAGCAAAGTGCCAAGTTCTTGTGCTACTTTGTCGCGTAAAGCGAGCGGTACATCACGAGCTTTGCAAAATTTTGGTTTGGCATTTTCCTTCAGAGTAATGTGTGCAGCAAAATCTTTAGCTTTTCCTAGTCCTGCAGAAAATAAATCTGGAAAGTCTTTCAGCAACTTGCCTACACTGTCTTTAACATCAAAATTGTTCACAACTAAAACATTGTCTTGCACAGTAAGACCAAAAAGATCAAAAGAATCTAAACCAAAAATATTCTGTCCTTGAAATGTGACTGAATGCATTTCCGAACGGTATACTGCAGGTAGTGAACACTGTCCTAGTACAGGAATTTCATTGCCATTGTATGCTGACAATTTTGTTTTAGCGTGAGAAAGGCGCGACGATCCTAACTGTTCACAAGTTTTGCGACTGAGCAATGTGACTGATGCACCTGCGTCAAGTTGAAACTTCACAGAAACGTCGTTCACACGCAAATTGACATACATTTTTCAGGCCTGACGCACAACTTGTGCTACTTTTTTGTCCTTGGTGTTACGAGGGGCAGACACAGGTTTGGAAAATACTGCATTTATGGAATAACGATTGTCTTGTCGCTGTTTGGGCCGGGAGCGCAAATGTCTATTCTTTTGTATATGATTTTTCTTGCCTCATTCATTGCGTTTTGCTGACTGGGACAGACAGTTCTGCCGTTTGTGTCACGAGAAACATTGCGGGCACGACTTCACATCGTTATTTGGCAAGGTTCTGTGTCTAGCAACATGTTTACAACTTTCAGCGGGCAGCAGGAAGTACACGGGTTTTGACCCGGCCCTTGCCGGCGAGTGACATTACACTCCATAGTGGAATTAAGTAAAAGTTTTCCGCTTCCGTGGCACTTGTATAGTTTTTTTTTTTTTTTTTTTTTTTTTTTTTTTTTTTTTTTTTTTTTTTAGGGCGCACAACTGCTGAATCAAAACTGGGATGTACCCAAGGATAATAAGACTATATAAAAACAGCTAAACATAGAATAAAAAACAACAAAGGGAAGAGCTGAATGACAATTTGGTCAAGTTGATAAAATTCAATACTCGAACAACAGCCCGCGCGTCACCAGCTAAAATTTCTTCCAGTGTGTCCGGCAGATGTAGTGCAATCCGAACAGGAGTAAAACTGGAACACGACAATAAAACATGGCGAACCGACAGCGGGTGGCCACAGGAACACAACGGTGTGGGGTCACCAGTGAACAAGTGGCGGTGGCTGAACCGGCAATGTCCGATCCGCAACCGGGCCAAGATGATCTCCTCTCGTCGCGAGCAGCATGAGGAGGTCATCCAAGCCACCGGGAGCGGTTTAATGGTCCGAAGCTTATTATTTGTAAGCTAAGAGCGCACATTATGCCACGACGATATAAGGCGACGGGAAAGACCCCCTCGAATATCATGAGATGGGACGGAGTACGTAGCTGTCCGAGGCATCAGCAGCCTCGTTACCAGGCACACCTGAGTGACCAGGTACCCACCTGAAGAGAGCGGTTAATTCGGTGCACAACAGAATGGGCCGAAGAAGGCTCGCTCAGACTCTGGATGGCGCTGTGGGAATCAGAGCAGATGACATAGGAAGGAGAACGGTGTTGGTTGATAAATAGTACTGCCTGTAAGAGGGCAAAAAGCTCAGCTTTGAATTTCGAGCAGTGGTCATTAAGCCTCTACTGAAAACAGTCATCCCCGACGACAAACGCACATCCGACACCTTCAGTGGTCTTTGAGCCATTCGTATATATGAAAACGGAGTTTTCGAGCCATGCACGAAGTTCAAGAAACCTCGAGCAGTAAACAGCATCCGAAGTACTCTCCTTCGGGAGTGAGGTGAGTTCGAGGTGAACGCGAACTTTAGGCTTAAGCCAAGGTGGCACTGGGCACTCACCTATTTGAAATGTGGAAGGGCCGAAGCAAGCGACGAAAGCGGACTCCAGCAGGGAAGAGGGCAATCTCGGACAGCCCTTATTGGCTATAGAGGGAGTCGTTAAAGAATAACGGATAAGAAGGATGGTGGAGCATCGAAAGCAAACGGCATGCATACAAACACAGCAATATGACGCGTCGATCTGACGCGTCGATAGGGTAAAGGTAATTCGGCAGCTTCGGCATAGAGGCTGTCAACAGGGGTTGTATAAAAAGCTCCTATCGCCAGGCGTAACCCCCGATGGTGAATCGAGTTTAGGCGGCGTAAAATGGACGGCCGAGCGGAAGAGTAAACGAAGCTTCCGTAATCCAATTTTGAGCGCACAGTGGACCGGTAGAGCTCACGTTCCGCTACTAACACGGAGGACTTTAAGGGAACGAATACACCGGCCAGCCAGATAGGACACATGCGGCGACCAGCAGAGTTTCCTGTCCAATATAAGCCCTAAAAATTTCGTCGGCTCCACGAAAGGCAGAGTGATGGGGCCAAGAAGGATGGACGGTGGAAGGAACTTTGTATCTCCAGAAATTTATGCAGACTCTTTTCTCACTGGAGAACCGGAAGCCATTGGCGACACTCCAAGAGTAAAGACGGTCGAGACAACGCTGAAGACAGCGTTCCATGAGACACGATCTCTGGGCACTGCAGTAAATCGCAAAGTCGTCCACAAAAAGGGAGCCACAGACGTCAGCCGGAGGACAATCCGTAATTGAATTGATTGCTATGGCGAAAAGTGCCACAGATCCTTGTGGCACCCCATTCTCCTGGCGGAAGGTGTCCGACAAAACAGAGCTCACTCGTACCCGGAACCTTCGATCTAGTAAAAATGACTAAAAGGGGGAGGCGGCCGCGAAATCCCCATGTATGGAGCGTTCGGAGAATACCCGCCTCCAACAGGTGTCATAAGCCTTCTCCAAATCAAAGAACACAGCCACCGTCTGGCGCTTATGCAAAACGTTATCCATAATATAGGTCGACAAGATAAAGAGGTGGTCGATAGCAGAACGATGCCTACGAAATCCGCATCGGATGTTGGTAACGAGACGGCGAGATTCGAGTAGCCAAATCAGCCGAGCATTAACCATGCGTTCCATCACCTTGCAAACGCATCTGGTGGGAGAAATGGAGCGGTAACTGGAAGGAAGGTGTTTGTCCTTCCCTGGTTTTGGTATGGGAACAACAATTGCTTCACGCCAGCGTGTGGGGACCTGACCTTCAATCCATATGCGATTATAAGTGTGGAGAAGAAAACATTTACCTGCAAGAGAAAGGTTCTTCAGCATCTGTATATGAATAGCATAAGGCCCTGGAGCAGAAGTTCGAGACACGGAGAGAGCACGTTAAAGCTCCTGCATGATGAAGGTGGCATTGTAACTTTCCTGATTGAGAAATTGGAAGGAAGGTGGCCGTGCCTCTTCTGTCTGTTTTCGAGAGAGAAAGGCGGCCAGACCTCTGCTAAAGATTGACCTAAAGCGTTGGCTATACCGGCTGGGTCCACGAAGAAATCGGGGAGTGGACCTTAGTGCCAGATAACCGGCGCAGCCCCGCCCCCCTCCCTCCCCCCCCAAACAACAGACGAAGGAGAAGTCTGTTAAACGAACTAGTAAAAGCAATCCAGCAGGTCCCTTTGCTTTCCTTGATGAAACGACGGCATTGCGCTTGTAGACGTTTGTAATTGATACAGTTCGCCAACGTTGGATGGCGGCGGAAGATGCGTAGAGCACCTCTCCGGGCTCTAATAGCATCGCGACATGCCGCAGATCACCAGGGGACTGGGACTCGGAGAAGACGAAGTACGTGGAATGGAATATTCGACAGCATTGAGAATGACTTCCGTGAGGTATTCGATCTGACTGTCACAGCTGGGGAAGTTCCCATCATGGAAAACCGCCATGGAGGAGAACAGTCCCCAGTCAGCTTTCGAGATGTTCCAATTAGTGGAACCCGGAGGTAGGGCATGATGAAGGAGATGAACTATACAGGGGAAATGGTCGCTCGAGAGAGAGAGAGAGCATATCACTCAAACCTACGCGCAAGTTCAGCAGTACATATCGAGAGGTCCAAGTGAGAATAGGTATGCGTCGTGTCTGAAAGAAAGGTTGGTGCACCTGTGTTTAGGCAGACAAGATTAAGATGTTCAGTACCACAATAATTATCAATTTTTACACTGCTTTATGACTTTGTCTCACGATTAGCTTATTTCGGTTTTAGGCCATCATCAGGTGTTATTACTTATACATTATTGTCCTTTATTTGCTGCCCAATTGATTTTAAAAGCTGATGTAATGCTTATCTATTGCTCCTTATCTGTATATGTGCAGCAGCACTGGTTATATTATTAGATTTTTTTAAAGGGAGAATCTCAAACGCCGAAGCGGAGATGATAAGGATGGCTCCAAGGTAGGAACAACAGAGTAAGAAAGATGAGCGGAAAAAACGAGTGAAAGGAGGGAAGGACCATTAGGAAAAGGAAAGCATAGAAAAGGAGATGACCTTAATTTACTCAGACACCCATCTCCGGGCAAAGGCACGAACAGGCGGGAGGGGGGGGGGAGTGTGAAGCAGCCTGGGGAAGAAGGAAGGCTACTTCGGCTCGGGGCCCCGTGCGCGCCACGCACGTACCCACAAAAGAGCTGTGGGCCCCCTGGGGGACATTTTCAGAATCTGTTCTCGAAGCCTACCACCAGGAATATTATAGACAGTTGCGTCACGCAACATGACACCTGTGAACAAAGCTCCCCACTAACATTTAAATTTACACTTCCTAGTGAGACCTTAAAGATCTGTTATCCGCTGCCTGTATGTTTAGTTCGGATTTTTCATACGTCTGGAGAAATGATACCTCCTATCACTCAATCGTAAGAAAGTTCAGAAGGTTCTGCAGTGGGAAACACGATAACATGAAACAAAGTTTGACAGTACCTTGTATCCGGTGCACTGTGGCGTAGGCTTTATACAGTTGGAGCCAGTCTGACCAGTCCTTTTCTTTTTCATCATACTGTCGGAATGGTGGAATTACTGGTGGTGCAGTGGAACTTGCGAATTTTGAGACACAAGAGCGGCCAGAAGTTGTTGCACAGTGGACAGCAGCAAGACGATTTGTTGGCAATGAAACTGAAACAACTGCATTAGCTGCTGTGCATCGAATGCAGGAAGCTGTTGCGCAGTGGCAGTGGCAGGGAACTGTGTTATTAGGAACTGACATGATACGAAAACAACAGGCAAAAGCAAAGCAAAAATATAGAAAATAAATGCTGATAACTGATCTATTCCTGAATAGTAACTGCCGAGTGCTCAGTAGTAACTGTCCCTGTTCTCACAAGTAACTGACGGGCTGTCCAGACGTATGTTGGCCTAGATATAGCCGTATGTAGAGGGCACGCATCTTCGGTTACTCCCTCCAGGATGCGCAGCGCCTGCTGGCGATTGGCTTTCGGTTGATCGCTGCCTTCTCCACGATCGTCCTCTTACGCCTTGTGTGTGGCGCTGACACATTCTGGGTGTGGTTAAGAGTTGACAGAAGGGAAGTTTTATCCCTATACTTCCAATTCTGTTTATCCCTTTGAATATATACACCTTAAAAAAACTATAAGTGAAAAAACAATGAAATTATTAATGTATATAATACATATGTCTCAATTAACAAATAAAATGAACATAATACATCTTATATTATGATGAAAAAAATTAATTTTTCAATATTAAAAATTGAAAGACCATCGGTAACTATTTTATTAATTCTAGGTGAAAGGAGCTAGTTAAAAAGCTTACTTTAAACTTATAACTCTATCTGTAAAACCAGAAAAGGATTCGCGTGAACTACTGACTGCTTTCTACAACAGAATCTTGTTCCCTGGCCCAAAATTTAGAACTAAACCATTTCATGAAGAATGCTGTGAGAACATTTATGGCGCAACGGAATAAAAAATATGGTAATATGCATCTGAATTTATTCTCAGCACTGGTGAAAAACATCACATAAAAAGGGAGGGTATTGATAAACTAATATTCATAAGAAGGAATAAAGTTTTACTGACAAATTAGTTTTCAGTTCAAACATGATTAAATGGGGCTACCAATTTTGTTAAACAATAAAAAATGCATCCCACATTGAAAATTAAGCTAAAGTCATCTGAACTGAACATCGTCGTGGCAAGCATTCAGCCACTCACACACGTGAAGCAAAGCGAAATTCAACAAACTCAGCGTGGTGATACGAAATAGAAGTAGGCGAAATTCAGCGTACCAGGATGTACCATAAATCAACAATAAATAAATACACTTCGTAAATAGCTCTGATCTGTCTTCCATTACTTGAGATGGTACGCGATAATAGCGAGATTAATTTCCATTCAAATCAAACCGTGAGCATGAAGAATTATTAAGACACACAGCTCGTGTCTGCTAGATTACATATTCGCATCCCACAGAAAGTCGAAGTGCTTAAATATCGTATTCATTTCAACAAAAACCCATGGAATCATAGATTACGAAGCAAGAATACACAATAGGAAGGCACTGGTGTGTGAGCAGTGGCGAAAACTGAAGTGACTACCTATAGATCCATGAAGTCGGAGTTCCGAGCCACGTGGTTCCATAAACCAGTAAAAGTACAAAAATTCAATTTCTGAAAAATAAAGAAAAATAGCTACGGCACGCTACCCTTAGAAATCCGTAGGATATCACAAGGAAGCTGAAGGAATACAGTTATACGCGCTAGGGAAGCTTTTACACGGACGGACGATGTCCAGTCATCAAACATCAGAAAACTGGAATAAATTCAAAGCCGGAGTAAATCAACTAAGAAATAAGGCAAGCAGCCCCTAAAAATACGTAGTATTTCATAAGCAAACTAATAAACGGGGTCATACAAGGCTAGAAGAGATTTTATTGGGGGACTATGAATGCAAAGTACAAGTTTGGAAACGAAACAACAATTTAAAAATGGAGAGGAGACCGCGAGGTACTAATGGAAATCAGAAAGATCATTGCACAATTTCTATCCTGAAGGGCATAGAAACAGACACAGGGGTAGCTGAAGAACACACCACGTGGAGTACAAATCACTTGCAGTAGGAAAAAAACAGAAGAGAATATTTCACATGCACTACACAGAATAAAAATATTCCCACATATTATTCGTGTTTCACAAAGCTAGAAAGAAATTACACAGAATTCATACACCACCAGCTAGTCTCACACAGGTTACCAATTACCAGCTGTCATCAAACTGAATTAATTCCATATTCACTGCATTTACCTGTGCAAAATCACTGAAGTGAAATTGAAACATTTTCATGCATGATCAGAGAAACTTATCCCGAAAACTGAACCTAAGATCTGAAGACTAACGAACCAAACAACGAATCGCTACCATCTCAACAGAGGGAAAAAAAAAAAAAAAAAAAAAAAAAAAAAAAAAAAAAAAAAAAAAAAAAAAAAACAGAACGTCTTACCAGGTGGAAGCGCAGCCTCAGAATGTCCAGACGGCCCACGAGCCCACCACCATCGGCCGGAAATCCACCATAAATCGACAAAATCAGGGAGAAACGAGGTGGTGGGGGAGAGCTTAAGCTCGCGCGTCCTACCGAAGCTCGCTAATGGGCATTGCCAATCCAACTTGTAACCAAAGGGTGGAGGAACCTCTTTGGTAGCATCAAAAGCAGAGGTCGGTAATGACTACGTATCGCCTCGAAGCCAGTGATTCAAAGTACGCAGCCACCAGCCGACGACGAAAATTCTCATACATACACTCAAACTGCCATGCTAGAAGATACTCATACATGCTCATACAGAATAAAGCAAGTACACATTCTCACAGTGACAGTGGTGTCGCGTGGAAATCGTTCATCTTGCCACATTTATAGACACAATGATAAATCATTAGCATAATAAAATTCCAGCAATACTAACACATTATTACAGAAAATAACATAAACATGAAATGAAATACTATTCCTCATTCCGCAGAACAAATGGGGTTCTCGTTTAGCAAGAAGGGCTGTCTAGTGAACTTAGATAATTTACAAAGTTAAGAACAGCCGTGTTTCAAAATTTAACTTTTTTATCATATTAATTATTATAAAACAATTTCTGTTTGATTGGTGGTTCTCAGTTTAATCGTAGGAACTTATTACTACAGTGCAAATAGACAAAATTTCATGTTTATAACCTCTTTACTTTATAAAATAATGGTACTTGAAATATTAAAAAAATTAGTTATTAGAAAACTATGTTAAATGTTCAATATTGCAATTCTAGTATAGATACTGATAATTACTGAGCACTAATATTTTACTGCCCCATACTGAGCATCATCTGAATCTTACTTACCTTTTCTTCTTCTCTTGGTCCCTCTTCTTTTCTGTCTTGCTTCTTTTGTGCATTTTAAATTAGCAATATTGCTTTGCGGATTCTATCTTTATCTATCAGGCGCAAAGAATTTGCAGTATTTCCACTGAATTTCATGCCCCACAATTCCAAAATATCCAGTTTTCTAGATACACCCTCACTGAAACCTAAAAGAGCACCATTAGCACCAAATCTGAGAGTTGCCAGCTGAATAAAGTTTTCGGTAACTAGGTCCCAATGACAGAATTCGCTCACTCATTTACATTTTGGGTTTTTCCGTGAAGAAATTTCTTCAATAATGAATCTTCACAAACGTCTCTAAGTATGGGTTTAATTTCATTGGTTACTGATCCATGTGAAGATTTTTTAAGGTCATATCTGCCATTTCTCCTGTAGTTTCACCAAGTGTCAAAATGATTTGGGTAAAGAGCGTGAACTGAATTTTCATTTGTGTAAAGATTATGGCAGAAGATAGCCCATACTGCTTTTCTACTGTTTTCTAAATTTCTTACACTTTTCCTTATGGCCAAGTCACAATAAATCTTTAATGTATTTATTTCAACATTTGTCAGGCGACCTTTGCCACATATCTTCTTTCCATCCTCCAATACTATTTTTCACTTTTAATAATCTCAACTAGGACCAAATTCTCTTCCGCTCATGTCCAGTACACTCTAATTTTGAAGTTGTGACAGTCCACATACCAGGCCATAAGCCTTACTGTTATGAATTGCATTATAACTCACAAAAAAGTTGTTGTATTGATATAAGACAGAAACTGTATCACGCAGGAAAGACCGAGCATTTCAGATATGCTAAAATCTGAAATTCGAGTTTTTAAGCCCACTTGCAATCCGTCTCAAGGGTCCCGTGTTGGCAGAATCGAGCACGCATGTATGCACACACCTTCGCACGGATTTGCAACCCTGCCACTGTCGGCACCCTTGTTAACCAGGCAGGTGTACAACCAGCTATGTGGAAACACAGTTAGGAGATCGCGGGCAATTCCCACTTCTATTGAGTGACCGTTAGTTTCTCGGGAACCACCCCACCAGGACTTCCCACAGCTGTGGTAAGAAATCGCTTCCTCCACAGAGAGCCCTTCGCGGCGGTGACAATGGGACATGCGTTGATACGCGAAAGCTCGTTGGGCTTCTCCCAGCGGCCATAGGGAATCGGCGAATTTCCCTGGAATCTGCCAAACAGCGACCGCCGGTGGTCCGTGGGATACATGAAACCTGTGTGCTCGTCTTCGCGCTGTGAAGGCTGTAACATTTCTGCTATGTTGTACGCTCCTTACAAAAATCAGTTTCCAACATTACAAACACGAAATATCGGACACCTAAAATAAAACTTCGCTACTGGACATGTAAAATATCACATTTTCGCGTTCAGTTTAACGTACTATTATCACTATTAGGAAAATGCGTTTAAGAAACAGTACGTTGACTTAGAAATAACTAGCTGTCCTTTTAGGTAATTTTCAATTTTTAATACTTTCGTAAATAATAGCTGCAAACACTAAAATTGAGTTTATATAGATACTAATTTGTATAAAAACAACAATACTACATGTTATAACTATTGCACAACATGATTACATATGTACCTTTGGTTTAAATAAATTCGGGCAGACCGTGTTTTATATATCACTCGATCCTAAATTAAATCCTGATGATTATTCACATACTAAAATTAATAATCCTTTTGGTACTAAGAAACTATCTTCACAATAGATGAAACTTCTACAACTTTACACAAATCCGTATTAATAAAAAATTAGACCGTCTAAATAATAGTACGCCTACACAATATTGGCAAAACAGATAAGTGCTCACTTCAAAAACACAGATAATGTAAATAATTTGAGCCATGTAAACACTAGTCAAAGCCACGACTCTTATTTTACGTATACTATTAAATACAAATTTAATAAAACACATACATACTTTGAGATAAAGAGTTAAAGCTTAAATGTAATATTTTAATTTGTGTATTTTGGCGTATTTAAAGTAAAAGAATATTGTTTAATTGCGAATTGTAATTAGCCTTATTACACGGTTATGCTGCAAATGTTTGACTGCGAACTATGCCCTGGCACTCAGTTCATAGCTACGAACATGTTAATATCTCTGTGATCGGCTGATAAATGTTTCTAACATTTTAATGTTACACAACTGAATAAATTTGTTTCCGTCACAATGGAAGTATCATCAAGAATGTCTGTGATTGTTTAACTGAATCTCCTGAAACATATTCTACTATTTTGCTGAATGCTGAGCATCAACAACGCAGAAGTCCGTCTTCAAGAACCAAGTTAAGTAAAATATTTATGTTCGATTTTCCCCATATAGAGTGAAGTGGATTGCTATAAATATGTTTAAAGGAAATATGTATCCGTAATTTAGGATACTTCTATTTCAACAGTTAAATCCACGTTCCAGAAGAGTTGGTGACGTTAGAAGGCGAGGAGATTATGATTGGTTAAAATCGGCTTGCAGTCGGCAACATTCCGCATAGCTCTGGTACGACCACGTTTCCGATGGGAATAGTCGGCCCATGTAATCCAGACGCTACCATAGGCCACAGAGAAAGTGGAGGCGGTGTCGTTTGGATCTGCAGAGCTGTAGAGGAAAGGTGAAAATGGACTTGAGGTGCGTCAGCCAAGAATGGTGGTCGTCTAGGGTACTTCCTGTGCGACGCCCATCGAATGTGGTCGTCACTTCGGTTTCGTACGCCACAGAGCTTGCTCGCTATCTACTTTTGTTTTGCTGCCACCAAGTGTGGTCGCGATTTTAACGTACTGCGTGTTCGACCGTCATCTCGTGTGGTATCGAATTACCTCCCATCACTGTGAAAACTGTGGTGTCGCACAAGTACAAAGTGCGCGCCACCTACTTTCGCCGCGCGCCGCCATGCACACACGGCGCGGCGTTCTCACGACAGCCACGAGCGCCCTCTGCTGCAACCCCGCTCGTGGCCACCACGGAAAGACATCGGTCACTTGGGACTGAGATAGCAACCAGTTAGGACCTTCGTAATCAGATAGGCACCAGTGAAGACTTTGCTATCGTACAGGCACTAGGCAGGCCTCTAACAACTATGTATCAACATTCTGCAGTACTATGTAAAAGTTAAGTATTGTTACATTCTGTGCAATATATATATCTTTCTAATTTACTCTAGTGTTTATAGTTTCTGGCTGCTCCCCTCCGTACCTGCACCAGCGTGCTATTTTTGTTCCTGTGTCGGTCTCATTCCACTCGGCCACCGACACCTACGACGAGGCTGGGACACAAAAGCGGCGACGAAGTTGGGACACAAAGAAAACGGCGCAGAGGCCGGAGGCTGCAACCCGCGACGATCTATACTCGGTAAAGTATCACGGCTACGGCGTTCAGTCGCTGGTTGTCGATCACGGCTCGCTTCCTCACCATGAGTAGCCGCATCTGCGTAATAAGATAGTGCTTCAGAACATTGGTTCAAGAATTTCGTTACGTCTTTCAGCAGTCGTTACTTCCGGAAAATGTACGTGAATCGTCCATAATCCCTACTTTGTCATTCTCTGAGTCACAAAAGAGAATTCTTATTGCTTATGTTCCAACTGCAAAGAGTTATAATTTCATACCTTGTGCTTCAAATTAAAATACATTTGACGTTGTTTAAACTTAGCCCATTTTTTCATTTCAGCCGCCCACTAATTTAGTTATAATTGGTATTTCATATTTTTTGCTGAATGAGATTAATTAATTAAATAGAAGAGCTCAGCTGAATATCGGGAAACGTAATCTGCTAAATATCGAGTTTTATCTTCTATTTTTAAATAAGTCAGCTGCGCTGCCATTTACAGGCCACCCACTGTTTAATAGTAATAAATATTTTGACGTCCCTTCAAATTAACATCCCTTCCCATATTTCTATATTTAGACATGTATAGGTGGCATACGTAATTTAATTTAAATAGGTGGACAAGGAGAAAAGATGCAAACAGATGCACTGGCGATTGGGAGCAAATAGATCAAGTTAGAGGGGTGGAGGTGAAATTCATGGGAGGAGGAACAGATTAACCAGGAGAAAAAAATGTTCAAATGTTTGTTAAGCTTATGGGACTTAACTACGGGGTTATCAGTCCCTAAACTTACAAACTACTTATGAACTACTTACGAACTAGGACGGCACAAATATCCATGTCCGAGGGGGGATTCGAACCCCCGACCGTAGTGGCCGTGCTGACCGTGACTGGAGCGCCTCAGTTACCTCGGCCACCGCGGCCGGCTAACCAGGAGAGGGGTTGGATGAATCCCCAGCTCTAATTGTGAGGGAGGGGGGAGTGGGGGGCGAACAGGGATGTGTCGCCGAAGGGGTCTGTAATAAAGAGAACACATAGGTGTCGGAATTTATTTTATTTTATTTTTTATGTTTTCTCAGGACGTCGGAAATTAATCATCCAAATCCATTCGATGAAACTCTAAAAGTGTCTAGTAATTCAATTCTGAAATTTTGTAAGCACATTTAAATATGTTAATGGTGCAAATTTTTATTTGTGAATGTAGCGTTGTAGACTGGCGTTCAACTAAGCATAGGTTTGGTGGCTCTGTTCCCGCGGTAATTTTTCTTTCTGTTATGTTCGAATACCACAATCATTTAAAAATAATACTCATGTATATAGAAATTGACACATACCTAATAGTTATGAAAAATCCACACATTTCTGTTGATTCTTAATTTTCTATATTTATAAAAGGCAACTATCCTGACGGATACAATTAAAAAAGAAATAGAGAATTATTGTAAATTACATTTTTGTGGCAGTACTGTGAAATGAGAAACCTTTCCTTTTCACTATTTTCATTGTTTTCCAACAAAGACTCTTCGTATGCCTGGTTGATGAGGATCGTGAAAACTTGGAGAGCGTGGATAACATCCTACGGCTGTTGAATTTTTACATTCGCAATTTCTCTTCCCGATATCAACGGGGAAGCGAAATTCATCTACCTTCATGTAGATTTATCTTTTTTCTCACTAACTTTAGAAGCTAAACATGCATACCTAATCATTTCAAAGAAGATTAGAGAGAACTTCTGGTAATGATTAATTGAATGCACTGTTATGGAAGCCTCTCTAGCACTAACAACAGCAATAATAATAATAATAATAATAGCGTTGCGACGGAATTCGTACGACCGTACCTACTGATCCTTGATCGACAATCTACAACTTTACAAAATGAGTTCCGCCAATAACTGGAACAATTGACACCATAACTGGTTTTTAAATGTGCTTGCAAAACTTGAAAGTAGATGTTCTCGAGAATCGTCGATTTGTATCGAACGGCTTTGGCTGGTTACTATTTGTACCATAACTGTAAAAAATTACAAAAACCCAATACCCATCTGCTCTCCTTTTAAGACAAGTTTATCGTGCCACTGACGAAGGGGGGGGGGGGGGGCGATAGAGGGTGAACGCGGAAGGGAGTGGAGGGTGGGGGAGACGTACCGAAATTAGGTGACCGAGTGGGAGTGAGGGTGCCACTAACAGGTTTGTACCCCTGTTGTAAAATGATTAGATCCGGGACTGGGAGTGCGTTATCGTCATGTGGCCATAACGAAAAAGATAGGTAGATGACGATGAGTAGGTGAATACAAAGTTGGGGAACGAGGAGAGAGACAGAAGCAAAGGTTTACGTCGTCACCGCCAGGAAAATTGACAAGTCTTGCTCGTGGAATTGCAATCACGGGACGTGTCAACTCCGCCAGTACTTGTCTGTATACTACTGGCCCCGTAAAATAAAATCCTAGGCGTAAGAAAAATGAGATTTGTATTATAATCATTCATTACTAATATTAATTCTGAATTTAACAGTTTTTTTCTGTTCCAATAAAAATATCGTGTTAACGATGAATAAACAAGAAACCTGAAAACTTTGTGCGAACCAGTCTATAACTAAGTGAAAAAGCTACATGTAATTTTGAAAAGCAAGAAAAAATTATACTTTCTTTTTTCAAATTGTGTGGCCTTACTTATGGACCGTAATTCGCATCGGGGCGGCCGCGGTGGCCTGAGGCGCTTCTGTCACGGTCTGCAAGGCCACTACGGTCGGGGGTTCGAATCCCCCCTCGGGCATGGATATTTGTGCCGTCCTTAGTCTTAGTTAGTTCATAAGTAGTTTGTAAGTTTAGGGACTGATGACCCCGTAGTTAAGTCCCATAGACTATACAAACATTTGAACATTTGAATTCGCATCTGAATCGTTCCTGCAAAGCGAAACAGTTGATATGAAAAATAATTTTTCTGGTGGATTTTATATAAAAAATAGGATGGTGTGTTCTGTCCTCAAAAGTATAGTTAAAAGCTTAGCCACCGATGTATTTTACGGTTGATTATTTTTTTCAAGAAGTAATACCAGTAGAAAGAAAAGTATATTATTCGCCTTCGAAATCAGAGAGATAGTTGTACTACTGTTTCAGAGAACGATCATAATATTTTTACTCAGAAATGGGTCTGGTATTCTGAGAGGTTGAGAAACAGCGTTTAACTGATGTTTGGATTAATTTACGATATGGTAATGCGCAATTGTTGTTGTTGTTGTTATCTTCAGTCCGGAGACTGGTTCGATGCAGCTCTCCACGCTACTCTATCCTGAGCAAGCCTCTTCATGTCCTAATAAGAACGGCAACCAACATCAATTTTAATTTGCTTCCTATATTCATCTCTTGGTATCCCTCTGCGATTTTTACCCCACTCACTTCCCTCCAATGCTAAATTCACGATTCCTAGATGTCTAAGAATGTGTCCTACCAATCGACCCGTTCTTTTAGTCAAGGTATGCCAGAAATTTCTTTTCTCCCCAATTCTGTTCAGTACCTCCTCATTAGTTACGCGATCCACACACGTAATCTTCAGCATTCTTCTGTAACACCACATTTCAAAAGCCTCTATCCTCTTCTTGTCCGCACTGTTTATCGTCCACGTTTCACTCCCATACAAGGCAACACTTCACACAAATGCCTTACTCCTGCTGATTTCAGAATTTGAAAGAGTGTATTCCAATCAACATTGTCAAAAGCTTTCTCCACATCTACAAAAGCTGGTTATGTAGGTTTGCCATTCCTTAATCTATCTTCTATGATAAACCGTACAGTGAGGGTTGCCTCCCGTGTTCCTACATTTCTCTTGAATCCAAACTGGTTTTTCCCTGTCTCATACATCTTACGAACCAGGTGAAATAGTTTTCTCATGGCTGGCTCTCCCAGAGACTTTAGTAGTTCTGATGGAATGTCGTCCATTCCAGCTACAAATTAGCTACAAATAAAGATCAGTTTAAGAGGAGCCTAAAAGACTTTCTAGTGGTAAACTCCTACTCCACTGACGAATTCTTAAATAGAACCAAATGATGCCTGTATCTATATTCATACTGTTAGTATTATTATATTATCAGCTCGTAAAGAATGTATGTACCTGTAGTAGTATTATTATATTAAACAACTAATCTAATCTAATCACAGTAACATTCACCCAATTTGATCATTCTGCTTGAATACAAAATAAAGTTCATTTTTTATTATGTTATTATTCTGCTACTCTTATGATTCTTTGCCTACTTTGCATGATAATATTTGAAATACAAAGTGTTGCACAACGTATTTTACACTTATTGGCTACACAGTGCGGATTACCACTTTCATGTGTGGTTACCCTGAACTTGGACAAATAATTCACAAAGGCGTATCCCCAACGAACAGCCAACATAATTATTCCCGCTTGTAAACTAACTACATAGCGGAATCACGACTTTGAAACATTGTTATGGGGGCTAATATTTGTTATATTAAATGGGTGAATATTAATTCTGTTTACTGTTGTAATAATCGATGATCAAACCAAAGAGTATTATTCAGAATTTCCAGGTAGCTCTACATTAAAACAGTGTAAACCTGCGTGAACTTGGATCATTGCTACATATATTATATACCCAGTCGGTATTAAGTAACGACCTTTTTGTGCTGGCTTTCGACGAGATGTGTCATATATCGTTCCATATATTATTGTGCCCTGAAAGTGCATATTGTATGGACGACATATTTAATGGCCTTCCACTTACTTAGAATTGAAATGAAATTACTTGCATTATTCGCAGTAATTTAAGTCTTATAAAACTTCAAAACTATAGATCTCCTCAGCAATAGTCAGTCTTTCTCGTTACCAATAAATCCTCCCTCAAGAAATGACATTTTCTGGTTACTAATACACCCATTCTTCAGGAAAACGAGGATGTTGCAATAATGATCGTGGTAACCCCTACTAACGATTTCATTTCGCAGGATGCTACGCAACTGTGGCTGCTGGAGGCCAAATCTTTTCTTTTATTCACAAACAAAGATAAAAGAAAAATGAACTATGTGGCTCCCGACTGGAAGTGACAGTATACTCCGAAAGCGGGCACGCCGTTTCCATTAATTTGCATTCTGCAATAACGGGCGCTCTCACAGCAAGTGTTCAGTTTGCCTAGTAAGGAATACTTTAATTGCTTTTGGGGATATATGGATGCAGTGTTTCGGACGAATTAATTAAACTACGAAAGGCCACATTCGCTTATTAGGAAGGAAACAAGATAACCCCCTGAGGGTACTGTTTTTCACATTTCAATTACCCAGGGCATTTAATTACTCCGTTTTGGCTAATTTTCTTTTAAAGTCATTAAAAGAGAAATGTCATCCTCACGACTGCTAAGCAAACCATGAAAACACAAGGCTTGGATTTCCTTCCAGGACTTGTATTAAATCTCTGTTACATGCGCTGGTTTCCTCGCCACATTTGAAAAGGAATCGCTAATTAATTTAACAAGAAAAACGTATTAAGATCTTTTGCATCACAATGTAGATATGTAACGTGTACAACATTCTGCCCGTTCCATTGCATGTCAATGCAACGGTGGGTAATATTTAAAAAGAAAAAAACCAGTCGTCGAAACACATCTTTTATTTACGCGTGTCAGTCTTTTAAAGGCATTATCAAAAAATTGTTATGATTTGCAATTTTCTAATTATGCTTCAAAAATATGGACGTGTCGGTATTTTTACCTTACAAAAAAGACCAGAACACTACTATTAAATATCTCTCAGTACGTACATGGGATAGGTTGGTGGGACACATTCTGAGACATCAAGGAAAGTGTGGGAATAAAAGAAAGTGTGGGATTAAAAGAAAGTGTGGGATTAAAATCTTAGAGGGAGACCGAGGAAGAAATACAGTAAGAAGATTCAAAAGGATGCAGGTTGTAGTTCATATGCTCAGATGAAGAGGCCTGCATAGGATAGGGTAGCGTGGAGAGCTACATCAAAATAGTCTGCGGACGTGTGAAACATAATGGAAAAAACCATACATGATATACGCTAGGTCATGCAAAAAATATATTGTTGCAAGAAAATGGACAGTAAGAGAGATATACTGTATAGGATGGTTGACTAAAGATGTGTTATAGGGTTATACAGTAGAGGATGGAATCGGCCTGCTCTAACTGTTACATTAAATTGGTGTGTTGCCCATTCTGCAGCGGCAGACACCCAGGCATCTGAGGCGATTGCTGGGTTAGCTCTGATCGCTGGTGCCACGTGTGGTCGCAGTTCAGTTTCCAACGTCCCTGCCGGTGGACAGTTGCCTGACCATGATTGGTGAACTGTGCATAAGTCACGGAACTCTGGGCAGAAAGGGAAACCAACCGGCCGTAAGGCTGACCCCTTACGCACCAGCAATATGTCTGAGGTCGTGTCCGTGCTGATAATACTGTTGCACACCAGCTCTGATGCGGAAGTATAGCGGTAAATTTTTCCAAGTCTTGGTTGCTGTAGAAACATGGCAGCGTGTCGACAGAACGGGGAAGCAGCTGCTTTGCGTCATACTTACTGGGTCAACAGGAATTGACGCACACGCGCCGGACTGAATAGCACGCATCAGCGGAAGTTAAATGGAACAGTGCGAGGTTGCAGTGACACGTCACTTTGTTACGTGAGGAAACTATGCCTAAGTCTAGCGCAATAACGCGACCTGGAGCGTATCCAGCTAACCTGCTAAGTGAACACGACAAGGTGTAAAACGCCAACATATGGAGCGTATCCAGCTAACCTGCTAAGTGAACACGACAAGGTGTAAAACGCCGACATATTCGTTTCACACGGCAGATGCGCTCATGACAGAACACGTAGGGAAAATATCAGCAACCCTCACACACGATATTTACTCCAGCACTCGAGTTCATAGTCAGTTGGTCAGATGAATCGATGGATTAAACTTCGTAACACTCGATTCCCTGAAATGTTCTAACGTCGGTACAAGTCTGTTACAGAACTACAGCACTCTTCTACGTCAGCTGGCAACCAGCGAGATGTCGATTCCTGCATAGCTCCGAGTTCCACTCCTTCAACTACGGACGCAGAGGAAGTGTCTAGGAGGACTTCCATATCCTGCACACCGCAACTCCTAGGGAAGACGCCTACTTGCCGGTGGGCGGTGACAACTAACTCGCTCACCAATAAGCACCCACCAAGGGGTGCGCCAGCAACCGCTCGACCCCCTGCAATACCTCTGAGCCATTACGGGCTGCCTCGCTTCTGAGTGGTTGGCCCTTACCTATTTATGATTCACGACTGCTCGCTCAGGAAAGTTGCACAGGTTACGCCAATATTCAAGAAAGGCAACAGAAGTGATCCGCAAAATTACAGGCCTATATCATTGACGTCAGTCTGCAGCAGGATTTTGGTACATATACCTTGGTTGGTGGGTTGGTTTGATGTTTTAGGGGGCCAAAACTGCGGAGGTCATCAGTCCCCCATTCCATCAAAGGGCGAGGTAAGTTTGGAAATACTGAAAAATTCGCCCAGAGTTAAAACTGCTACATGAGGAAAACCCCACTCAATCAATAAAATATCAACAAATTCGACAAGGGACAACATGGCTAGAGACAACACGAAAGGAGACAATCACATGGAAACAGCAGACAAGTGTGGAGATGGAATGACAAAGCCAATGTTCGTGGTTGACCGACCATGAAATTAAAATTGGAAGGTTCAGCCACAGGGCAACACAAGGAAACCTGCAAATGGAGGACATACTGACAAGAGAAACGAATACAATGCGCTGAACAAAGCTTCATATAGAGTTTTAAAAACCGCTGTCACGATTAAAACCTAAAACAGAATCAGCCATATTGGCATTGTTACGTAAAACTTCAGATAAAATTGCAGGAAGATTAAAATCCCGCCGCAGGGCGGCTAAAAGGCGGCAGTCCATCAAAATGTGGGCCACCGTCAAGGAAGAGCCACAACGACAACGAGGCGGGTCCTCACCGCGGAGGAGATGGCCGTGGGTCAGCCAAGTGTGGCCAATGCGGAGCCGGCGCAGGTCTACCGAGTCCCGGCAAGAGGCCCGCATGGAGGAGTGCCATACAGCCGTGGTCTCCTTTATTGCCCTGAGTTTGTTGAGATGGCTCAGGCTACGCCACTCAGCGGCCCAGAGCTCACGTACGCTATGGCGCAACACAGAGTGGAAATCAGAAGCCGGGAGGCCAATCTCTAGTACAGCTTGTTTGCGAGCTTACCAGCTCGTTCGTTTTTCGGGATGCTGATATGACCAGGAGACCAAATGAAGACCACAGAACGTCCTGACTGATCGAGAGCAAAATTTGTCTCATGGATAGCCTTCACCAAAGAAGAACGTGAGTAGCATTGATCTAGAGCGCGAAGACTGCTCAGGGACTCACTGCAGAGAAGAAAAGACCCACCTGATCAGGAACGCATATGCTCAAGAGCACAGAGAATGGCCACCAGCTCTGCAGTGTAAACACTGCAGCCATCCGGCAGAGACCACTGATCGGCGTGATCGCCATGGACATAGGCAAAGCCAACACGACCACAAACCAACGAACTGTCCGTATAGACTACGTCGTATCCAGTGTACTCTGCAACAACAGAGAAGAACTGACAGCGGAGTGCCTCTGGAGGAACTGAGTCTTTGGGTCTGCCGGCCAAGTCAAGCCTAGAGCATGACCGCGGTACACACCATGGGGGCGTACGTGTACGGGCCCGATACGGAGATGGGACAGGGAGAGACTCTAGTTCCAACAGTAGGAACCGGACACAGAAGGTGATCGTGTGACCGGAACGGGGTCGCCATTGTTGAGGACGGACGACCATGTGGGAGAAAAGCAAATGTTGTTTCGGATGGCCTGGCGAGCTATTGACATGAGCAGCATAGGCCGCGAGCAGTTGCTGGCGGCGGATCCACAGAGGTCGGACCCCGGCCTTTGCAAGTAAACTGCCCACAAGACTGGTGCAGAAGGCACCCGTCGCGATGCGAACCCCACAGTGGTGAATGGGGTCCAGCAAGCGCAATGCTGAGGGGTATGCGGAGACATAGGCAAGGCATCCAATGTCCAGATGCGACTGCACCAAAGCTTGGTATATCCGCAATAGTGTGGACCGATCGGCACCCTTGGTCGTATGGCCCAGATGGCGGAGAACATTCAGTTGGCGACAGTACTTCTATTTCAGCTGACAAATGTGGGGGCGCCATGTCAGCCGAGAGTCAAATACGTGCCCTAAAAACCTGTGAGTGTCAACAACCTCTAAGAGGTAGTTGTTAAGATAAAGTTCGGGCTGTGGATGAACCGTCCGACGCCGACAGAAGTGCATAACTCTGGTCTTTGCAGGAGAGAACTGGAAGTCATGGGCTAGAGCCCAGGACTGTGCCTTCCGAATGGCTCCTTGTAACCTACGTTCAGCAACTTTGGTGCTGGAAGAGCTAAAAGAGATGCAGAAGTCGTCAGCATAGAGAGGGGGGGGATACTGATGACCAAACTGCAGTCGCTAAGCCATTTATGGCTACTAAAAGTAAGGGAACACTCAAAACAGAGCCCTGAGGAACCCCATTTTCCTGCACATGAGGGGTGCTATGAGAAGCACCAACTTGAACACGAAACGTACGGACAGCTAAAAAGTTTTGGATAAAAATAGGGAGGTGGCCTCTATGACCCCATTCACGTAACGTCTGAAGGATGTGATGACTCCATTTTGCCGCGGTGGAATAGCCGAGCGGTCTAAAGCACCTCGCTGCGGAGCGCGCGGTTGCTCGCCGTGGAGGTTCGAGTCCTCCCTGGGGCATGGGTGTGTGTTTGTCCGTAGGTTAGTGTACCTAGGTTTAAGTAGTTTGTAAGCTACGGACTGATGACCACGCAGTTTGGTCCGATAGATTTACAAACATTTGAACATTTTTTTTTGACTCCATGATGTTACGTACGCCTTTCTCAAATCAAAAAACACCCAACAATATGTTGACGTTGAGCAAAGGCTGTACGAATACAGGACTCCAAGTAAACGAGGTTGTCTGTAGTGGAGCAGCCTTGACGGAAACCGCCCTTACATAGAGCCAGCAGGCCTCTAGACTCTAGTATCCAGCACAGCCCCCGGCTCACCATACGTTCCAGCAGTTTGCAAAGAACGTTGGTGAGGCTGATGGGTCGGTAGCTGTCCAAATCGCAGGGGTTTTTACCTGGCTTAAGCACTTGCACAATGATACTTTCTCGCCACTCTGACGGGAAGACACCAACGTTCCAGATGCGATTTAACACGGATAAAATGTTTCGTGTAGTCTGCGCTGACAGGTGTTTCAGCATCTGGTTATGTATGAGATCTGGCCTGGGGATGGTATCGGGACTATGAGCAAGGGCACCGAGGAATTCTCATTCACTGAATGGAGTATTGTAGGATTCCATTCGGCGGGTTGAGAAGGACAGTCGCTTCCATTCTTCCTGCTCTTTCACGGAAAGATGGCATGTAAAGTCACAGATGCAGAACTACGAGCATAGTGCTCAGCGAGATGTTCAGCAATTGCATCTGGGTTCGTACAAACTACTCTATTCATAGAAATCCTTGGCACGCTAGTAGCACTATGGTTTCCATAGAGGCATCTAATTTTCTCCCAGACCTGGGATGGAGACGTACATGTACCAATAGTGGACACGTACCGTACACAACACACCTGCTTACGATGCTTAATTAAAAGACGTGCTCGTGCACGGAGTCGCTTGAATGCGATGAGGTTCTCCGAGGATGGGTGTCTCTTATGGCGTTGGATTGCACGCCTGCGATCCCTAATATCCTCAGCGATCTCTGACGACCACCAGGGCACCGTCCTCCGCCGAGGGGATCCAGAAGAGCTAGGAATCGTACGTTCGTTCAGCCGCAGTGATAATGGCTGCGGTGAGACTTTCAGTCACCTCATCTATGGTGGCATCCGACGGAGGGCCAATCTTTGCAGCGGTAGTAAACTCCTTCCAATCAGCCTTGTTAAGGGCCCATCTGGGCAAACGTCCAGGGGACTGAGGCCATGGTAGTGAAAGGAATATCGGGAAATGGTCCCTACCACACAAGGCATCATGCACTCTCCAGTGGACAGACGGTAAAATGCCAGGACTACATACCGACAGATCAATTGCAGAGTAAGTGCTGTGAACCACACTGAAGTGTGTGACAACACCGGTATTTGAAATGCAGAGGTCAAGCTGAGATAGTAAACTATCAACGTCTCTGTCACGCCTAGTAATCGTAGGGGGCGTTAAAATCCCCCAAAAGTAAGAAAGGTGAGGGGAGCTGAGAAATCAGCGCCGCCAAGACATGTTGGGGTACTACGTCGTCTGGGGGCAGGTATACATTGCAAATGGTGAGGTCAATTGTAGTCTTCACCCTGACTGCCACAGCTTCTAAAGGCGTTTGGAGAGCAATAGATTCACTGTATGCAGATGAAAGGACAAAATACAGACTCCACCTGAAACCCTGTCATGAACTGAGCGATTCCGGCAATATCCCTGATAGCCTCTTAACGCAGGGCATAGCGTTGGGGAAAACCTGGTTTCCTGCAGGGCAACGCACAGTGCAGGTGAAGTGTTGAGAAGCTGCCTTAACTCCGCTAAATGGGAGAAAAAACCACGACAATTCCACTGGAGAATTTGATTATTGCTGACTGGAGAGGCTATGATACGATAAGGACGATTAGTCCATAGGTTCACTACCTGCTGCTGTCGAATGTGTTCCGACTGGATCCAGAACCATTGGTTCTGGAGAGTCCAGGAGAGCGAGATCCTTGGGGAATGCAAGGATCTCTAATATCTCGTCATCAGAAGCGGAAGATGTGAAAAGGCGTGGCGTTAGAGCCACAGAAGATTCCTTTTTCTTCAGCTTCTTCTTCTTTTCCTCTCGCTGTCCTTTTGGTTTTAAGGACTGAGAGGGCTTCTCAGAGACGGTGTCAGGGCCCGACGTAGAGTGCGAAGCCCTTTGACCAAGGGCATGCGAGTCCGACAGCCGTGGGCTGGGACCCTCCGTGGTACTCTGAGAGGCCTCGGAAGGGAGCGTCCCAAGGGAGCCGGAGGAAGTTGTTGCTTCTCCAGCTGAGTGACGGGTGCCGTTGTCCCCGACGGTGTCCGGACACTTGCCACGCCGGACACTTGCCACGACGGACTTTTGTCACACTTTTACCTGCTCCGAAGGGTCGGGTGCCACTGTCTCCTCCTCCTCCTCCTACCCCGCCCCTAACATCCGGCTAAGGAATTTCCGTGCACGGTGTCCAGGCCTGCACACTGGTCACACTGCACACTGGTCACTAGTACACACATTACATTACGAGTTTCGTAAGTTGTGCTTCTTCTTTCTGTTCTATTGCACATCATAGAAATTATAGCCCTTCCCTTCGAAAACTAGGTTGCTTGCTCTGCGACTCTGTGGGTAGCAAACCTAAAAAATCTAGAACAGTGTACGTTACAAAGATTGCACTCTGTATTACTTCAGTTTCTCATATGAAACATTTTGAAATTGTATGGCGACTTTAAGTGACCTGTAAAAGACAGATGCTCTCACTTTGTTTAGTCGACGTATTTGCGGTCCCTGATTTGAACATTATCCCACTACACTTTTTTAACAAACTAGCTGAAAACCCAGCGTTGCGCGGATATTTATTTATTCATTCCTGCCTTGAGTTATTACTTCTCCTATCCTCTCCCTGTCCATCTCCCTTTTTCTAACATGATGTTATATTTTTTTATGGTTCCGGACCTAGGTCAGCAAAAACAGAATCCTTGTTGGATCCCTCTGTCAATTACTCAATTCTCATATCCAAGATGTCAAATTTAAGTAGAAGCCATTGTCTTAAACGATGAATGTTCATAAAGTGAAATTAATTTAAGTCCGTACTCCAGAACGATGTAAATTCAATGTTAGATTGTGTTTGGCGTAAACTTCTGGAAACACTTCTATCGTTGAGATGAGAAATGGTAATAAAACCGCCATGCATTAGTTCCATGATGTAGTACTAAACTGTTTATCTCTCACAGTTAGTGTATGCTGAAGTATTAGTATGTTACAGTGTAGCACTGGGGACAATGTAGTTATTCTGTATGCAATGCTCCCTATTATCGAAAACTCGACGAATGCTGAAAGCCTGGTAATTCAGTCAACAGAGCGGTTCATGTCTGTTTAAATAAGACGTCATGGTGGTATTAATGTGCGATAAAGTAAGTCTGAATAATCGTTGAAAGAATGGCGTCAGGTGATCGTCTCTTCCATTAAATATAGTATTTCCAGTGAATTGTCTTGACTGTGTTAGCAGCATCGGCCACTGTTTCAGCTAATAAATTTCCCTACGTCCTTCAGTGATTATTTCGTAAAGCACGAAGAAGTCGGATTATAACTAGATGCCATTGTATCTGCAAAAGAAGATGTCCTTCTCTATCTTAATGTAGTCCGCACCAAAAGTAAGTAATTTCACATTTTAATCACAATATTGTACCGAACAATTATGAAAGCAGAGGCGTTTCTGATGACTTTGTCGCTCGCGTGTGTATATTATCTCTAGTGGCAGGCACAGAGCAGAAATATCTCTGGAGTGAGCTTCCAGATGCGCAGAACAGATTTTGTGTTCTCAACATTAAGGTGCAAATGTCACATGATATTGGGAAAAATCTACTAATCGCTGACTTTATCTTGGTCCCTTTCTGTTCGATTAATGGACCTTTTAGCGACGCTTCCTCAACTTTGTTGTTGCTTCTATGACACATTTATTTACATATTATTTCATGTTATGTGGTTGCTCTGCAAAAAGGAGGTGGGTCTTCTTCGCAAACAATGCGGAACAAACTAATCGTAATAGCAAATAAATGTGTTGGAAAAGTGGATTTGTCTCAATATCACGTGGTAATTCCAGCTTAATGTTGAGAACATGCACAGAATTCAATGCTCACTCCATAGATATTTCTAGTATATATACAATTTAGTGTTTATACCCATCAAAAGATGCACTTTTATTTCCATGACATTGTAAAACATATGGGATACAGCTAGGAAGAACAAAATTTTTGTGTTCTACCTGGAATAAATTTTACTTGGAGAGGCAGCGGTTTATTATGTTAACGTTAGCAACGAATTATTCGCTTTAGGGGGATCAATAATTTACTGATTGGAATAAAATTATTTATTTCATTAGCTACACAAAGAATTATTCCCCTCATTGTACGTGACTGATTTTTCAAACAGGATTCAACATCAATACACTACACCGCTGCCGTAAGAAAAATCGTTGCCCTTGTTTCAGTGTATTACACCTTAGTTATGCGCATATAGAAAGTATCATCATCAGTTATTAGTTATTTGGTGTACTATGTAACAGCGCCTCTATCGGATGTTTGCTACACTACGCAGCAATTCAGGCGTAACATACACCAGAAACTACAAATTACATATTTCCTTCCCCTGATCCGATTTTGATGAAATGAAGCTTATATGTTGCCCCAAGGTACTCTCAGTTGACCTACGAAACCCTATGAAAGTTCGTATAGTACTCTTGGAGATTTGCTGTACTACACCATACTTACAAGCATAATATACATAAAAACTTCAAATTACAATTTCCCTTCCCATCCTTACCCAAACAATCTGAGCGTAAGCTCCGCCTCTAATGACCACATTGTCGACGGGCCGTTAAACGCCAATATTCCTTCCTTCTTTCCTGACTAAAATCAATATTTCTTGTGACTTGTCCAGGATATAATATGAATATTTTCTGTGGAGAGCCCATGCCTTAGCAAGCGATAGAAAGCTGTCCGTGTGAAAAACTTAGAGATTTCAAATACACTCCACAGTATTGAGTAGATTGCCCTGTAATATATTAATCATTATAGAAAATGCAAGTCCCACTGCAAACCGCAGGCTCTTAGTTAAAAAGCCAGATCTGTCGGAAATAAGGGGTATTCGTCGGATGTACTGTTTCATTCTCTTCCTTTCCTTGTAGCTCTATAGATGTCTATTGCTTCTTCCTACAGTGCTTTGCGCTTCACAATTAAAAGTTGCTTCAAAGTTTTCAACAGCACTCTCAGCATTCAGGAATTTCCTTAGGCTCACTGGAATACAGAAGTTTCTTGGCAGTAAATAAGAAATGTAATAAAACGTAATGCCTGATGTGAAAAGTTTTGATCCATCGCAGTATATATTGACGATGTCTGTGTAGAGACAGGAATTAGTGATAATGATATCGTCATAGTGTCGATGGTGACCAAAGTTCATAAACCAATCAAGACGGCTAGGAGCGTGTTTTTGTTGGGAAGAGCCGATAATCAATTGTTAGGATTGCACTTAGAAAATGAATGGGCATCGTTTAGTTCCGGTATTATGGATGTTGAGGAATTGTGGACTAAATTTAAGTGCATTGTACATAAAGGGTTAGAGAAATATGTACCTGTAAAGTCGATTAAGGACGGAAAAGATCCATCTTGGTATAATAATAATGTGAGAAAGCTACTGAGAAAGCAAAGTCTTTCAGTCTCGGTTCAAAAACGAACACGCAAATGATGACAGGCAAAAGTTAGTACAGATTCGTGCGTCTATAAAAAGATCGATGCGCGAAGCATACAATAATTACCACACCCATACCTTAGCAAAAGATCTTTCCGAGAAGCCGAAAAAAGTCTGGTCCTATGTGAAATCGATAAGCGGGTCAAAGCCCACTATCCAGTCACTCGATCATTCCGGGGCAGTAATAGAAGAAAGCAAACGGAAAGCTGAAGTTCTAAATTTAACCTTTAAGAAATCTTTCACGCAAAAGCACCGCACAAATGTACCATCATTTGATCAACGTACTAATTCTGAAATGGAGGACATAGTAATAGGTATTTCCGGTGTAGGGAAGCAGCTGAGAGAGCTAAAAACGAAAAAGTCTGCTGGTCCAGATGGAATACCAGTTCGGTTTTACAAAGACTATTCTGCGGCATTGGCCCCTTACTTAGCTTGTATTTATCGCGAATATTGAATTCAGCGCAAAGTTCCAAGTGACTGGAAAAAAGCGCAGGTGACTCCCGTTTATAAGAAAGGAAATAGAACTGACCCCGATAATTAATGGCCAATATCGTTAACATCAGTTTCCTGTAGAATTTTGGAGCGTATTCTCAGTTCGAATATAGTAAATTTCCTTGAAACGGAAAAGCTTCTTTCCGTGAATCAGCACGGGTTTAGGAAACATCGTTCATGTGAAACTCAGCTTGTCCTTTTCTCACATGACATCTTGCGAGGTATGGATGAAGGGCAACCGGCAGATTGTATTGTTCTCGACTTCAAAAAGGCGTTTGACCCGGTGCCACACTGCAGACTGCTAACAAGATACGAGGTTATGGAATAGGTACACAGATTTGTGACTGGCTGGAAGAGTTCCTAAGTAATAGAACGCAGTACGTTGTTCTCGACTGCGCGTGTTCATTAGAGACGAGTGTATCGTCAGGCGTGTCCCAGGGGAATGTGATGTACAGAGTAACTTGTAATTTGCGGCTGTTTGCTGATGATGCTGTGGTGTATGGGAGGGTGTCATCTTTAACTGACTATAATAGCATACAGAATGACTTAGACAAAATTTCTAGTTGGTGCAAAGAATGGCAGCTAGCTCTCAAAGCAAAATAAATAAATAAAAATAAAATAAAAATTTAAGGTGATGCCCATGAGTAGGAAAAACAAACCCATAATGTTCGAATACAGCATTAGTAGTGAGCTTCTTGATGGAGTCGCGTCGTTCAAATATCTAGGCGTAACATTTCAGAGCGTTATGAAATGGAACGAGCATGTAAGGACAGTTGTGGGTAAGGCGGACAGCCGACTTCGGTTTGTTGGGAGAATTTTGGGAAGATGTACTTCACCTGTAAAGGAGACCGCGTATAAAACGCTTGTACGACCACGTCTTGAGTATTACTCAAGTGTTTGGGACCCGCAGCAGATCAGTTTAAAGGAAGACATAGAAACAGTTCAGAGGCGAGCAGCTAGGTTTGTTACTGGTAGGTTCGACCAATGCGCGAGTGCCATAGAAATGATTTGGGAACTCAGTTTGGGATCGCTGGGGGAAAGACGACGTTCTTTTCGTGAATTTCTGTTGAGGAAATTTAGAGGGCCGGAATTAGAAGCTGAGTGTAGTACGATCTTGCTGCCACCTACTTACATTTCACGTACTGATCACAAAGACAAGATAAATTAGGGCTCGTACGGAGGCGAATCGGCATTCTTTATTTCCTTGTTCTATTTGGGAGTAGAATAGGAAAGGAAATGCCTAGTAGTGGTACAGTGTACCCTCCGCCTCGCACCTTACAATGGATTGCGGAGTATTTATGTAGATGTAGATCTCACATTTACTGATTTATATTTTGTACAATTGTATATTTTTTCAGGTATATATTCATTTGTATAAGTGCTGTATGTCTGAAAAAATTTGTTGCGAATGTAAATAATAGTAAAGAAGTAATAGACTGCGTGCGTGATGGGGTGGTTTGCCATGAACGTTACTGTTTATGTGCTCATAGATCATGAACTACGTGTCGTACTGTGAAAAAATTTAGAAGCTTCATTAAACTATATGCGTGTATACTGTCTTCAAAATTTCCAGCGGCTACAATTTTTAGTGTAGAAATTATAAATTGTGACGTCATTCCGAATGCCGTAATTTTAGTCCACGAACAGTGGAAAAGTAGTAAGCGAGAAACTTTTTTCCTTTCATTATTTTGCTATGGTTGTCAGCGAGAATAAGCTCAATAAAGGTTTGAAATTATGTTTAAATTTGGTTTCAAGTTGCTAAGTGCTGTCATTCTCATACAGTGTGTGAATAAAGTCTCGTCGCATTATGTGGCAGTTTCTTGCAACTATATTGTTTATGACGTATCTCCTGAACCATGTGTCGTATGTTGTTCTTACCCAGACAGCATTGTTACCTCATGGTAAGGAATATGTGCACCAAATTTGGTTGATTTCGGCCCAGTGTTTTAGGAGAAGATGTACAACACTGTCGTTAGATGCAGCAGTTTTTCGCGCATCTCATTATTTATGAAGTCATATCTCGTGAACTATGTGTTGAAACATGATCCTAACACTTAGGCGTGGCGACCGTCTTCATGGATCGAAGCTTACGTGTACAAAAATTCATAATCATTGAAAGAAAACTGTAGAATTGTATACAATACGTACACATAAACAAATATACGGAGTCTCTGCTTTAAATATAAAGAGATATCGGATTTTAGAGAGTAAATTAATGTAGACTGTGTCGTTAGTTATATCAATATTATTTCGCAATAGCGAATTTTTCTTAGCGTCACTGTATGAGGTAGGCTGATATACCAAATTGTAACATATGAAAATTTGTGGCGGGCCGGGACTGGAACCCGGGTTTCGCGCTTTTCGCGAGCGGTCGCCTTAACCACTAGGCTACCCGAGCACGACTCCAGGACTGTCCCAAACTTCCATATGCCTCACTGACTGCTCATATGAGTTAACTACAATCATCCCTTAGCTCTGGCAGCTTAATCTGTATTCCCGCACCAGGGAGAATGAAAACAACGAAGCATTAACCTACGCTGTTATCGTCATCGCCTTGCTTAGGCATCTGTTAAATAATTGTATGGTGTCGAATTACAGTGTTGATATTTTTATCAATATTATTTCGCAATAGCGAAGTTTTCTTAGCGTCACTGTATAAGGTATCGATGTTATACCAAATTGTGACATGTGACATATGTCACAATTTGGTATAACATCCGTAGCTTATACAGTGACGCTAAGAAAAATTCGCTATTGCGAAATAATATTGATAAAAATATCAACACTGTAATTCGTCACCATATAGTTATGTGTCGTTAGTCTTTACTTTCTTTCTTTTCTTTTTTCATTAGCATTGCTTTTACGTCGTTCCTTTCTTGTTCATGCTCACAGCGATGGGCAATCGTAGCCTTGCTGTCGATCGCGCAGTTACTGCCCGTCGAAGATTCGAGTCCTCCCTCGGACGTGTGTGTGTGTGTGTGTGTGTGTGTGTGTGTGTGTTTTGTCCTTAGGTTACTTTAAGTTATTTCCAGTAATTTTAAGCCTAGAGACTGATAACCGCAGTCGTTAACTCCCATAGACTTTATAACATTTGAACATTTTCAATTTTCAGTAATGGAGTAATGGATCTATTTTTATGCTTGGGAGAACTAATTACATACTGAAACAGATGACGATATTGCTTTTGTTTCCCAAAAGTTGTAAATAAATATTTCGATCTCGGGATATTTAAAAGAAGCTCTATATTTCTCCAAGATGTCGAAGAAGTAAGTTGTATAGAACGTGGCTTGAAAGCGGACAGTAGGAGGTGGACGGGTGGGCGTCCCTTGCCTGGTGGGGGGGGGGGGCTTGCCTGAGGGACGGCTAATCCAGCTACCTGTCGAAGGGTCAGGTGTGGCAAAAGTCCGGCGTGGCAAAAGTCCGGCGTGGCAAGTGTCCGGGATCCTCCCCGACGGTGTGGAGGGATGTGCTCCCCCAGGAGATGTAGTGGGGGGAGCACATGGTGGGGAGCCCCCGACCATCGAGGGGGCTGATGTAGCTTTACGGCCCTGAGGGCCCACAGAAGTTGCCACAGATGTGGGGACCGTTATCACCGAAGGAAAAGGTGACGACGTGACAGTTGCAAATGACGTCTTTAGTGCTCGAACTTCTCTTTGGCCTCATTGTACGACAGTTTGTCCATGGTTTTATACTCCATAATTTTTCTCTCTTTATGGAGCACTGTGCGGTCTGGCGAGCAAGGGGGTGGTGCTGTCCGCAGTTTACGCAAATAGGAGGAGGAGCACAAGGAGCGTCCGGATAGGATGGACGCCCACATTCTCGACAGGTGGAGCTGAAATTGCACCTGGAGAACATGTGCCCAAATTTCCAGCATTTGAAGCACAACGTTGGAGGAGGAATATAAGGCTTTACATCGCACCGGTATATCATAACCTTGACCTTTTCGGGCAAAGAATCGCCCTCAAAGGCCAGGATGAAGACACCGGTGGCTACCTTGTTGTACTTAAGCCCCCTATATACGCGCCTGACGAAGTGGACACCCTGTCGTTCATGGTTGGCGCTTAGTTCGTCGTCTGACTGCAGCAGGAGATCACGATGGTAAATTATCCCCTGAACCATGTTGAGACTCTTGTGAGGGGTGATGGTCACAGGAATCTCACCCAGCTTTTCACAGGCCAGAAGTGCCCGTGACTGTGCTGGGGATGCCGTTTCTATGAGGACTGCACCGTTTCTCATCTTAGCCATCCCTGAAACTTCGCCAAACTTATCTTCTAAGATTTCGAGCTCTTTTGCTGATGATACAAGTATAGTAATCACACCCAAAAAACGAATCCGTGAATAACGTCTTTCACAAAATTATTAAGTGATTCTAAGCAAACGGACTCTCATTAACTTTTGATAAAACACAACATATACAATTCCGTACAGTAAATGGCACTAAAGTCTATATTTATTACTGAAGTCTGTAGCTCAGGTAGAATTTTCAAAATTATTTGTTCGTTTTGAAGGGAAACCAGAGTTTTTCAAAATTCTTAGATGTGTGAATTGATGAGAGATTAAACTTGAAGCAACACATTGATTGTCTGCTAAAACGTTTGGGTTCAGCTACGTATGATATTAGGGTTTTTGCAAATTTTGGCGATAATTATCTCTATTAATTAGTTTACTACGCCTGTTTTCATTTACTACTTTCGTATGGCATTATATTCTGAGGTAATACACCACTGGGTAAAAAAGTATTCATTGCACAAAATCGTGTAATAAGAATAATTGCTGGAGCGGACCCAAGATCGTCCTGGAGACACCTATTAAGATATCCTCACAGTTACTTCAGAGTACGTATATTCACTTATGGAATTTGTTGTTAATAATCCAACCCAGTTCACACACATGTTCACATAGTTGTAAATCTAACGGACTCAACTGCTTGGTTATTAGTCCGTAGCTTGCGAACAATTTAAACTAAGGTAAACTAACCAAAGGACAACACCGACACCCATGCCTGAGAGGGGACCGGATCCCAGATGGCGAACGGCCGTGCACATCGCGCATGGCTAATCCGCCGCGGCAAACCCAGTTCAAAAGTAATAGTAGTAGGTATAACACCAGGAGAAAGGATGATATTACTATGCAGGGTTAAATCTAACTTTGGCACAGAATGGGTGAATTATGCTGGCACAAAAGTCTTCGGTCACCTACCAAACAGCATCAAAACCTGGCAGATAGCTAACTAGCATTTAAAAATTAATTAAAAGAATCTCTGAATGACAACTCCTAGTCAGTGGATGAATCTTTAGATATAAATTAGTAAAACTAAAAACAAAAAATAAAAATTATAAAAAGAAAAAGAAAAAAACAATCTATATCTATAAATGTGAATGTCTGTTACGTGTCCGTTTATCACCTCTGAACATAAAGAGCTAAAAATTTGTACAGTTACTAATGTCTACCCGGGGAAGGCTTTAGGCACGGTTTTATGGCGATCGGATTGCTATTTATTTATACATATTAATGTGAAGGTCTGTTCGGTGTACGCTTATCACGTCCGACTGACAAGACGCAGAGACTTAAATATTTGTACAGTTACTAATTTATACCTGAGGAAGATCTTAGGCACTGTTTTATAGCGATCTGACAGATATTTAGTAATTTGAAGAATATAACGCTAAATGCGGAACAATAACTACTCTTTGAAAATTATATTTACTCTTCGGAAATGGTTTTATTGGTTGCACTGTTGCTTGAGGGTTGATAATGATAAAAGGTTGGAAGATAATGGGATGGAAATTTATCGGTATATATAAAATTCTACGCGTGTGTGTGTGTTAATATTTCGCTCTGCAGCGAAAACTGCAGAACGCAAACGAATAGTCAGCGCGTAATTGTTCTCCGAAGTCTCCCGTTGTACACCATAGCAGTTCCATTCCGATAGCTATAAGGAGGTGGAAGATATGGTGGTTGAAAGTTTTCAAATTATATTTTAAAAAAAAATCCGACTGAAGGCCAGCGATAACGTTTGCGACTATAGCAAGGAGGTTACATACATCGAAACGTGATGCCAAAGACCATATCTTTGGTCTATGAGTGCTACAATGTCGTCAGCTTTTTCTCTGTAAGGATAAGCATACGAATAAGGAAATATAAGAATAAATAAATAAAGCAGTAAAAAAGAAATTTCTTTTAATACATCTCTTTAAAAACGTCGCAGAAATCCATTTACACCCTTCATGTTTTTCACATGGTCAATTATACGTCGCTTGCTCAAGGCTGGGCAACCCAAACAATCTCTATATTTACGCTCCAAACAATACTACAAATAACGTAGTTTACTAGAATGCCCTAAAATGAAATTAAAATGCATTTGGACATTACCCTCAACATACGTGTTGAGATATTGCAACACAGGCTATAAGGAATAATATATGTTTTATTTATTGTAAATAATTAAGCTCTTCACATAATTTTATTTTCTTATTTCAATGTTGATTAAAAATGTTTGTGTCTAAAGAAGGTATTGTATTTCATTCTCATAGCACACCACTGAAAGATAGCTTATCTATCATAATCAGCCAACACGCGAGAGGAGCCGGAGCTAGTACAAAATATATTTGTGTTATATAACATGTTGTGTAATGTAATATGTTGTACAGACTCCTTTTGTTACCCTGACACGTTCCACATCATTACGACGTGTCGTATTCAATGATCTGTGGAACAATTATTAACCCTCCGTCGGGCGCAGTCGGCCTCACAGGCCAGCAAAACACATTTTTGATTCCCGTGCTTAAGACCGGTGGCCCAGCGACCCGCCTCTCCGTTTACTCGCGTAACTTTGGGAACCTCACACAGTGCCGATCCGCAGGCTGCCGTCGATTTCCACGCAGGTCAATGGGAACTCCTTGGGCCTCACAGGCCGTCTGCGCCAGATTACGTTATAGTTTTTAAGGGGAGATTTTCAAGATATTTTTATTTTATTACTTCGTTTCAATCAAAATAAGCCTGTCCTCTGTGATTTTCACCGTTACCTTCGGAAAAAAAAGAAGACTTTGACGACCCTGGCCTTTCAGACTGAGTGCGCCTGATCGAGTTCTAATTTCAGTTTTCCTTTCTTTTCCTACGCTATCACATCCATATTTTCTGCTGAAATGTTCAGAAAAGTATATTATGCCTTTAAGCCAATGATCTTGTGGAAAAAATGCGCCTCCTCGAGGACAAAACTGCTGGAGATCCAGCCGCACTCGAAGATTTAGTCGATGAGAGAGACACCCACTTTCAGGATGAGGTAGGAGAAGGCAAGGAGGACTCAGCAGCTGAACAGAAAGTTTAGGGAACAGCTCGGGAATATGGAGAAGAGAAGAAAATATGTGAGTTTTTATTTTGGAAACGATAAGACGACGAAGTAGTCTAAGTAGATACCTTCTACTATTCATAGTGTGAAGAGTCACATCATTATTACACAACATCCAGTGTAAAAGATATTGCTACAAATGACGCCACCAATTGCAAAACCTTGTGTCATCAACTTCTAACTGGACAATTTAGCCTGTGTATGCTATGAATATATGTGGAATGTCGATTCGGCTGCAAACTCGACTGAAAAAATTTTTACCCCACAAGGAACGGGAAAATTCTCCCACATTACCTCCCAAATGGCTAAAACGTCGACCATGTGTGGTTGAAACAAGAGTTAGGAGGATGAAGAATCACGAATGTTCAGCTTGTCATCAACCAATCTGCTTGAGCGACGTATACGTTCTGTGCCATACCTGTGTTTCAGCTGTCGATTTGGGAGCTATAGCATCGGTTTTTAGCTGCAAATGTGTCGAGAAAAGATGATTCCATGTCAGAATAGACTGCCTAATGTCTTTTAAAATAACTTTTATGGATGTCTGTTCGACCAGTTTTTAATGCTCTTTGTGGGAAATTAGCAATTTTGGTCACTTTAGTTTAAGGTGTATTGTGTTCAGTAAACCCATTATTATGCTTTAAGTTTGCTGTAATTCCTTCCTTTAGATCCTCTTCAAGACTAGCCAACACGAATTTTGAATTTGATTTAACATGGCGGAGCTAGTCCACAAAATATGTGGGTGGCCTCTCAGGCCGGGTGCGCCTGATTTTGTTTCATCTGGAGGTGCGCCCGACGGACGGTTAATGTAAGCAGTGTGACGGGGTGCAGCTCGCTGGCGCCGAGTGCGCCGGTTACAGGCGACCGGCCGAGCGTTCGGCGCGCCCTGCCGAGCGCTGGCGGTGGTTGCCCGCAACCGGCGGCAGAGGACTGTAACCCCCCCCCCCCCCCTTAATAAAAAATTCTCTCTTTTTTTTTTTTTTTTTTTTTTTTTGTTTCTTGCTTTTACAGAACCATTGGTTGACATTGGGAGTATATCTTTTAATCATTTCTTGCCCCTGGAACGCCTACAACAACGCTGTCTAAACAGCGGGCTCCAACAAACCCCAAAAATTAATAGAATGGTTGGCTTATACGTAGGCTTTATCTTGTCTGGCTGCTCATATTGGTTCCGAAAATATAGTTATTAACCACTTGATTAATAAACCGAACTATATAGCCACTGATAATTAATTTGAAGCAACGGATAACGCAACTGACAATATTGAGGCAACGGAACCAGTATGACCAACTAACAAGAAGGGAAGGTTAACTGTATTTTGTTCCAGAGCAAGCAGATTTTTTTACTTTCCCCATCCAAAATTGGAGTCTTAAGGGCAGAAAAAAATGAGCAAAATTTATCATCTATGTATATTTATTTAGCTAAAACACACTACCAGTTTTCTCTTCTTGACAACTAATTAAATATTTAGTAAAAATTAGGTCTTGGTCTCATTATTAATTGTTCTGTGCGAGTTCGTTTTGCCACACTTAGAATCACGGGAAGGACAGGTTTCTTTCACACTGGAAATATTATTTCCCATAAACGACAGTGAGAAAATTAATCATGCAGTGCACAAGCATTTCCTAAGCTACAACAAACAAACTTCACTTCTTATATTTACTAACTGAAGCGAGGCAGAAGGCCCCATGCACAGTGTGGAATTATAGTTACTGCTCACTCTGAAACTATGCTCACAATGGTACAAGAAAAATCGCGAAGCCTGAAGAAATTCCTTAACAAAAATACATATAAAATCAAAGCATTTCTCATCCTACAGCAGTTGCAGGTAATAGAAGAGGCTTTGGGCCCCGTTATCTGTCCACAGTCCATTGTGTGGCCTCCGCCACGCCAGAAACTAAGTCCAAAACCGTTACAAACCCCATTTGAAATCTACGTAAAGTTCCTTGGCGAATCATACGTTAAACTGACGCGAATTTAATTTAGAATGAAATCATAGCAACATCAAGAGCGTGAGGGATTAATTTCGAGGAGGTGCTATTGTGTGGCCCACACCACGCCAAAATCTAAGTCCACCATCAAAAGGAATTGTTCCAAATTTAAGAATTTTTTTCCAAACTATACATGAAACAGAAATACATTGGAAAACGCTCGTGATCTATGAATTATCACTGTAGTTACCCACTGAAAGAATTCGAACAAGATGACCTATTTGACTAACGGAAATCTTCCAAGTCCGTCGCCCCCCATTCCTAGCGAATTTCTGCTGTTGCAATTTGGGTACCCCCGATACACGCGACATTTCTATCAACATTTCTCCCTACGAATATAGCAATTTTGCTGAACAGCACCGTCAGAAACGCGTCTGGACCTCGTGGTAGACAGGCAACGACGACCTCTTACTCCCTCGCCAACCGCCGACGTCCCAACTTTCCCCTGAACTCGCGCTCTGATTGGCGAATCGCGGTGGCCCCAGAGGGCGAATTCCTTCGCTCGGTTCCGCACTCCCTACTCGTCCAGTATCGACCAGCCACCCACAAACTGAACATCTTTGAACCTCCCATTGGCTAACTACCTCATCTTTGCCAGCAGAAGCAGACGATCTCTATACTACTGCTAGAAACATGCAAACCTTACCTTGGGCTACCTGTAAGCTGTTACTACTTGCACTCATTCATTCTCACACTCAGAGGAAGGAAAAGGAAAAGCGTGTGACATGAACTCTTGTATTGTAGGATGAAATAAATGAACACGCCTGTACCATCTCCCCTTCCATGCCACACCACATCAAAAAATTAAATTGTAACTCAGAAGAATAGTGCCTACATGTCCCAGGGCTCAACATTACTTGAATTGAGAAAGATTTGAAATTACTTAAAGTGAAAGCATAATGACAATCGAGTGGCTATTGACTGAGAAGGCAATGTGACGATACACCAGTAACGTCACAGGACGCTCGGCTGCTTACTCCCGAGAGCCAGAGGTGGGAGCGGGACTCGCCGGTAAAAATCGGACGTAATGCAGACCTACCTCTCAAGCGTCTTCTATTCAAAGTGCGTGGTTATAGAATATCGCCAAAATTGTGCGATTGGGTTCCTGATTTCCTGTCAGAAAGGACACAGTACGTTATAACTGTCGGAAAACCGATTAGAACTGAAGACTGAAGTGATATCTGGCGTTTCTCAGGGAACTGTTATAGGGCCCCTACTCTTCCTTATTTTTATAAACGATTTAGGAGGCAATCTGAGTAGTTCCATGATACTGTTCGCAGATGATGCTGTCACTTATCGGTTAGTAAAGCCACCAGAAGATCAAAAGCAACTGCAAAATCATTTAGATAAGACATCAGCATGGAGCAAAATTGACAATTGACCCTGAATAATGAGAAGTGTGAGGTCATTCACATGCCCACTAAACTCGATTTACACGATAAATCAGTCAAAACTACAGGCCGTAAATTCAACTAAACACCTAGAAATAACAATTACAAACAACTTAAATTGGAAAGAAAACACAGATAATGCCAATGGGAAAACGAACCAAAGACTACGTCTCGTTGGCAGAACATTGAGGCGCTATGTTACGATGCACGACGCCGTTCCCCGTCGGGGGTTCGAATCCCCCCTTGGGCATGGATGTTTTAACAGTCTTTAACCTAGTTCATAAATAGTTTGTAAGTTTAGCGACTGATGACCACATAGTTGAGTCCCATAAGCTCTACAAACATTTGAATTTTTGCAGAATATTTAGAACATGCAACAGCTCTACTAAGGAAACTACCTACACCACACTTGTGCGTACTGTTTTGTAGTATTGTTGCGCATTGTAGGGTCCCCACCAAGTGGGACTGGCAGACGATTTCGAGAGATTTCGGAAAAGAGCAGCTCATTTTGTATTATCGCGATATAGGGGAGAGAGAGTCACGGAAATGATGCACGAGTTGGGATAAAGATCGTTAAATGAAAGGCGTTACTCGTTGCGTTTCTTCACCAACTTTCTCTTCCGAAGACGAACAGATTTTGTTAACACCCGTCTACATAGGAAGACATGATCATCAAAATAAAACAAGAGAATTCAAAACGGAAAGCTTTATGTGTTCCCTTTTTCCTGTAGAGAAATATCATAAAAGCGGTTCGATGAACCCTCTTCCACGCACGTCGATGTGACTTGCAGAGTATTTATGTAGATGTAAATCTCCGGACAAATAAATGTTTGTAAATCTATCGGACCAATCTGCGTGGTCATCAGTCCGTAGCTTACAAACTACTTAAACTAAGAAACTTCCTGGCAGATTAAAATTGGGTGCCGGAACCGGGACTCGAACCTGGGACCTTTGCCTTTCGCGGGCAAGCGCTCTACCGACTGAGCTACCCCGACACGACTCACGATGCCGCCTCACAACTTTACTTCCGCCAGTACCTCGCCTCCTACTTTCCTTAAACTAAGGTAAACTAACATAAGGACAACACACACACCCATGACCCAGAGAGGACTCGAACCTCCGACGGCGAGCAACCGCTGCGAGGTGCCTTAGACTGCTCGGCTACTCCAACGTGGAAGAGGTTCGGACAGATGCAGAGGGTGGGGTTATTAATGATTGGGAGCCCCAATGTTAGGCGGTGGTCGAGCCACTTTGGGTAATAGCGGGAAGGTCGGTAAAGAGCACCAGTGTCCACTCTGTTTGCTTGCCGGGAGGTCTCCTCCGATATGTGTGGAGTCTCTGCCGTTGGCGGTGAAGGGACTTGGTGTACTCGGCACAATACTGTTGCTCATGCTGGGACCAATGACTCCTGCCTTTTGGGTTCAAAGGTCATCATCACCTCCTCCAGGCTGCTCCCTTGCTCCCTTATTTGATGAAGGCGGCTAGCCTTGCTCACGGAGTAGAAGCGGATCTATCGATTTGCAGCATCCTTCCCATAACCGATCGCTGTCCTCTGGCTTTGAGCCGAGTGTAGGTCTTCAACCATCTTCATTTATACTCCGCTACCCACCGTAAGGTGCGTGGCGGAGGGTACCACTATTCTGCCTTTCCTATTCCACTCTCAAATAGAACGACGGAAAGAAGAATGTCTATAAGCCTCTGTATGAGCCTTAATTTCTATTTTTCCTTTTTATATGGACGCGAAATGTAAGTAGGTGGCAGGAAGCTCGTTCTACACTCCAAATTCCAAACCTCTAAATTTCCTCAACAGAATTTCTCGAAAAGAACGTCGTCTTTCCTGCAGAGAACCTCATTTGAGTTTGCGGAGCATTTCCGTGACATTCGGGCATTGGTAGAACCTACCAGTAACGAACCTAACGGATTGCCTCTGAAATGCTTCCATGTCTTCCTTTGTGTTCAAATGTTTGTATAGGTTATGGGACTTAACTACGAGGTCATCAGTCCGTAAACTTACAAACTACTTATGAACTAGCTAATCAAAATCAAATGTTCAAATGTTTATATAGTCTATGGGACTTAACTACGGGGTCATCAGTCCCTAAACTTACAAACTACTTATGAACTAACTAATCCTGTCCAATATGTTTGTATTCATAAATATAGAGTGAAGTAAATGAAATTCAATGCAGTCATTGCTGACCAATTCAGTCTTAATACAAAACACAGTTGCCTTACGTCTGTCAGCTAGCCTAGCCCACAATCGACTCTTCTGCTCAACAGCTCACTCTCTACCACTCGCCTCAGCAGTCAAAGAAGCTGCTGTGGCGCAGATGCTGCATTGCAGTTGCAAAGACATTATAATGTGCAATAGTTAAAAACATGAACTGAGATATCGATCATGGATGACTTCCACATACAAAATAAAGCAATAAGGCGGATACACGTTCAGATTCACCAAACATATTACCAAAAAATCGATAAATAATGAACTTCAGCCTATGGCTGCCTACTTTCAGACGTATTGGATATGTTGCACATGTTGGTGGCTAACTGTCCTTTTCAGTAGTCAAGGGAGATACGGCTGCTGCTTTTCCTGTTGGTCCATATGGGTTTATACCGTTTTCCCCAGATGTTTCCCTCACAAGAAATTTTCATCGTTTCGTTTCAATTCTCCCTGGTATATGTTTTTAATCAATCGCTTCACTACAAACCTGCTTTCTTCCGATTTCTTTAATTTTTGTTATCTGTTCATTACTATCGAAGACACATTGCGATAGTACTCACTGAAGTTTGATTTCATTGTCATTCTCGTTTAACGATTTCATCAATTCTTGTAATTCTTTAACTTGAAAATTTTTCGTGCTTGAGTGTTTTTTCTGATAGTGCTGTTTTGTACACAGAAAATAGAAAAAAATTGTTGAACGTGTGTAAATATTTATTTGCTTTGTTGCGATTTTGATAGCTTTATATTCACCTTCGGAATAGTAAGGTCCTGTAGTTTGATATTAACAGAAACGTTTTCTTCTTCTTCCATTAATGAACATCTGTGTAGCTATGAATCCACTAATCTTCAGATTATCTCAAAATTAATCTTGCAACACTGTATCTCCCACTATTGATTTTTTTAATTTTCTTATAATTATGAGTTATATCTATCTAGTGCTGTAACTGGGGTAGAAGAAAACAGTCGGAAAATAAAGTTTTAAGCAGCGAATTCCGGTAGTTTATACTGTGGTATTATGTTTTCCTACTCTTCCGATGAAATTAATCTGTAACTAGCTGAAAACCCGGCGTTGCCAGGGTATTAATTTATGTACTCCTGCAATTTTTCTGGTATATATTCATTTGTATAAGGACTGTATATCTGTAAAATCTCATGGAAATACATTTAATAGTAAAAAAGTAATAGATTAAAACTTGCTGCTTGATGGGGGTTTTTCATGAACGTTATTGCTTATGTCCTCATATCTCATGAACTACGTGTTGAACTGTGATACAATTCAGAAGGTACATTGAACTATATGTGTATATATTGTCTGTAAAATTTCCTGCAGCTACAATTTGAAGTGTACAGATTATAGATTGCAACGTCATACCCAATGTCGTAGTTTTACTGCATAAACAGCGGAAAATTAGTGACCGAGAAACTTTTCCTTTCATCATTTTACTGTGGTTGTCAGCGAGAGGAAGTTTAATAAAAAATTGAAATTATGTATAAAGTTTGTTGCAAGTCGCTAAGTACTCTGATTCTCGTATAGCGTATTTATAAAGTCTCGTTACATTATGTGGCTGTTTCTTAAAAATCCTACTGTTTAAGACGTCATATCTTCTGAGTCATGTGTCGTATATGATTCTTAACCCTGCAGCAATTGTACCTCAAGGTAAGGAATGGCCGGCCGCGGTGGCCGAGGGGACTAAGGCGCTCCAGTCACGGTCTGCACGGCCACTACGGTCGGCGATTCGAATCCCCCCTCGGGCATGGATATTTGTGTCGTCCTAGTTCGTAAGTAGTTCATAAGTAGTTTGTAAGTTTTGGGACTGATGACCCCGTAATTAAGTCCATAGACTATACAAACATTTGAACATTGGTAAGGAATGTGTGTACCAAATTTGGTTGAAATCGGTCCAGTGGTTTAGGAGAAAATGAGCAGAATTTTCGCTAAATGCAGCAGTCTGCTGCGCATCTCATTGTTTATGACGTCATATCTCGTGAACTATGTGTCGTACGTGATTCTTACACTTACGGCGACCGTTCTCATAGATTGAAGCTTAAGTGGACAAATATTGGAACAAAACTGTATATTTTTATGCAACACGTACAAATATATGGACACTGCTTTATATATTAGATTCCAAACAATGTAAACCCTGTATTTAAGAATTTCGAGAACACTGAAAGTTGTTTTGTGTGCCAACTCTTTCCCTGCACAAAAGGGATGGTAACGTGATTTTTCTGTCTCGATCATTTTCGCCACCTCGTGTAAAAGTTGGTAACCCATTATTTTTTAACTCAACGGTCCCTGGTAGCTGAATACCAGCACGTGGCAGTCTTTCCTCAGCTGTGGAGTAGCGAGTGAGGACGTTGAGCGGGCAATTTCACGGTAGGGCGCGCTACCTGTCTACGACACAGCCTTTTTCCCGACAACTCGGTTAATGCTGTCGACTACATAAAACTGTTACCGAGGGTATTTCTCACAGCTAGACAATACACCTATTTGGCTTGCCGTTCGAGTTTAATGAATCGCAAATGTAAAGCCGTTAACTCTCCGGTGCGGAAACTGAATCGATTTCAATATGAATAGGAACGCAAGAGAGAGGAAAAAAGCATTGGAATTTATTTAACATCCAATAGAGCTCGCACAAACACGTTTAGAGTGTAATCACAGTTTCAACGTGCTCAGTGCGTCAGGTTCAGACATTGTAATCATGTTCAGGCATCGTATCCAATAAAATGCTTCAGTGAGCGTGAAATTAATAACAGTCAAAGTACAAAGAGCGTTTGCTAAGTATCACTATCAACAAAAAATAAGATTTTAATTCAAACTGACTCATAATGATTCAGTCAGACCTATCGTTGGAAATTAACATACCGCACTTGTCTTATAAACCTTGGGTCGGGAGTTCAATCCTACCAGGATCGGTAGCACATCACCAGGACATGCAGAGAGAAAAAAAAAAAAAAAAAAAAAAAAAAAAAAGGAAGCACAGTTGTAGAGTGCCAGACTACAAATCCAAAGGCTGCGGGTTCGATTCCCGCCAGGTCTTAGGATTTTTTATGTCTCACTTTCCACTTCTTTCACCTCTTGCAGTGTTGCTGATGCGAAAAATATCGAGTAGCACCGTGGTTCCGAATCCAAATTAAGCTGTAGGTCCCCCTATAACTCGCTGGGTAAGTCAGGTCGGAGGAAGGCAACGGCATACCACCTCCAAACAGGACCATGCCTAGTACAGCACTGTGGTGTTCAAACCAATCTTCAGTTTGTTGACTGCTTTTGCTTTACTGAATATATTCGTATTATTCGTCACACCCTATACATAAAGGTGATGAAGCATATAAAGACATTGCCAAATCTTCAGTGATCTACAGCATTTCTCTTAGATAAGACGGACACACTACTACAGTAAGGAAAAGAAGGAAACTTGCTCAAAATTGCTCCCGTTAGATAACAGCCGGCCGCGGTGGCCGAGGGGACTGAGGCGATTCAGTCACGGCCACTACGGTCGGGGGTTCGAATCCCCCTCGGGCATGGATATTTGTTTGTCAGTTTAGCGACTGATGACCCCGTAGTTAAGTCCCATAAGCTCTACAAACATTTGAACATTTTTTGTTAGATAACAACAAAGGCAAATAACTGTTTCAGTGAAAGAGAGAGAAGTGATAGATAAGCTGAGTAACTATTCTGCCTTCCTCCCCAGAAATTTGCCTTGCAAACGTGCCCGCACATTTTTGGATTGAAAATGAATAGCAGAAAGTGCCACCAGAAGATAGAGGAGATAATGCCAATGTGAGAAAGATGGACCGTATACTCACTGACTTCACATCCCGCAATGTTTTTCTTCTTCGACAAACGTTTTTCCAAATGTGTGGTTTCTATTTCTTTCTGTTGATAACTTTCGCACTGAGGCACTATGTTACCATGTGCGAGGCCGCTCCCCGTCGGGGGTTCGAATACCCCCTCGGGCATGGTTCCTTGTGCTGTCGTCTTTATTAAAAGTTACTTCATTAGTTGTTTGTAAGTTTAGGGGCTGATGATCCCGCAGTTAAGTTCCATAAGCTTAACAAACATTTGAACATTTCAAACCTTTGATAATTTTCGGATACACGTCCCTCAGATATGATCTTCGCCTTTCATGTGCCTAATTCTCCTATATATTTTAGCGCCTCGTTTAATGTCTCGTAAACGCCTCTTTAAATAGTTTAATGAACACAACAGCATCAGTTCCCTGCTTTGGATCCCGCCTCTAAGAATGTCGTTGTCGACGGGGCGTTATACCTTAATCTTCCTTCTTCCACCTTTTCTTCGAATTATAGCCTTAAATATCAGTGCGTTAAGTCCAATTAATTGTCAAAAATGCAATACCTGCGTCGAGCATTGCTGCACTGATTTCATCACGTAACTTTTCTTACGTCACACCTTCTAAATCATAATAAAGTGACAATATTGTATAATCTGGCGATTTTAACCAACTTCGGTATCTTAATTCAGAGATTAATATTTTCTTAATGTATCAATTTGACCCATATGGGTTCGCATACATTTTAAGATTTACGGTGTTTCTTTCTCTTTCTGCCGGCCGCGGTGGCCGAGGAGACTGACGCACTTCAGTCACGGTTTGCACGGCCACTACGGTCGGGGGTTCGAATCCCCGCCCGCGGGCATGGATATTTGTGCCGTCTTTAGTATAAGGTAGTTCATAAGTACTTTGTAAGTTTAGGGACTGATGACCCCGTAGTTAAGTCCCATAAGCTTAACAAACAATTTTTTTTTCTCTTCCTTTCTTCCCAGTAGACCATTTCTTCACATATCGCTCGCCTCCGCTGATCCGTCGACACTCTTAGTTTTGGTCGAAAATTTGGCTTACCTTCTATATCTACATCTACAACCATACTCCGCAAGCTACCCGACGGTGTGTGGCGGAGAGTACCTTGAGAACCACTATCGATTTTCCCTCCTATTCCAGTCACGTATTGTTCGCGGAAAGAAGGATTGTCGGTATATATGTAGGAGGGAGCAATATACTGCTAGACTCCTCAGTAAAGCTAAGTTCTCGAAGCTTCGACAAAAGCCCGTACCGAGCGACAGAGCGTCTGTCCTGCAGAGTTTTCCACTGGGGTTTATCGATCATCTCCGTAACGCTTTCACGATTACCAAATGATCCTGTAACGAAGCGCGCTGCTCTCCGTTGGATCTTCTCCACTTCCTCTATCAACCCCACCTGGTACGGATCCCACACCGCTGAGCAGTATTCAACCTGTGGGCGAACAAGTGTACTGTAACCTACTTCCTTTGTTTTCGGACTGCATTTCCTTAGAATTCTTCCAATGACTCTAAGTCTGGCATCTGCTTTATCGACGATTGATTTTATATGGTCGTTCCATTTTAAATCTCTCCTAATGACTACTCCCAGATAATTTATGGAATTAACTTCTTCCAGTTGCTGACCTGCTATAGTGTAGCTAAATGATCTTTCTTTCTGTGCATTCGCAGCACATTACACTTGTCTACATTGAGCTTTAATTGCCATTCCCTGCACCATGCATCAATTCGATGCAGATCCTCCTTCATCTCAATACAATAATGTTTGTAGAACTTATGGGACTTAACTACGGGGTCATCAGTCCCTAAGCTTACTAACTACTTATGAACTAGCTAATCCTAAAGACGACACAAATATCCATGCCCGAGGGGGGATTCGAACCCCCGACCGTAGTGGCCGTGCAGACCGTGACTGAAGCGCCTCAGTCCCCTCGGCCACCGCGTCCGGCTCTCAATACAATTTTCCATTGTTAAAATCTCTCTATATACTACCGCATCAACCGCAAAAAGCCTCAGTAACCTTCCTATGTTATCCGCAAGGTCATTTATATATATCGTAAACAGCAACGGACCCACAACACTCCCCTCTGGCACACATGACATAACTCCAACTTCGGAAGACTTCTCTTCATTGAAAATGACCTGCTGCTTTCTGTTATCTAGGAATTCCTCAATCCAATCACACAATTGGTCTGATAGACAATATTCTCTTACTTTGTTCATTAAACGTTTGTGGGGTTCAATGGTTCCATTTTAGTAGCCTGAAGCGAGTCCTGTCACGTATTATTTTTTCTACATCACCTCTTTTGTTTGCGTATTTATTCATTTCGTCTACCCATCTTATGATTTTCTTCATTTCAGCAATTTTATTGAACCGCGGGAAAGGCCTCATGGACTACGGCTTCATGCTACAGAATGGCCTGCTTTCTCGCCCGTGGTTCGAGTCAAATATTCAATGTTCAAATTTTTGTTAAGTTTAAGCGACTCAACTGCGGGGTCATCAGTCCCTAAACTGACAAACTACTTACGAACTATCTTATACTAAAGACGGTACAATCATCCATGCCCGAGGGGTGATTCGAACCCCCCATAGTAACGGCCGTGCAGACTGTGACTGGCGCGCAGTAGACCGCTCGGCCACTGAGGCCGGCGGTTCAAGTGCTCCTTGGGCATGGGATAGCGTGTTGTCCTCGGTGTAAGCGTAAGTTGTTTGTTATTCTAGCAACTGATGACCATAGGTTTCGTCCAAAAGGTATTCAAGTATTTGAACATTTTGTTTAAGAGTATTAAAGTTCCCTTTGTTATCATGATCGCCGCGGTGGAGTGGCCGAGCGGTCTAAAGCGTCTCGCTTTGGAGCGCGGGGTTTCTCGCCGTGGAGGTTCGAGTCCTCCCTGGGGCATGGGTATGTGTGTCGTCCGTAGGTTAGTTTACCTAGGTTTAAGTAGTTTGTAAGCTACGGACTGATGACCACGCAGTTTGGTCCGATAGATTTACAAACATTTTGTTATCATGATCCATCTCCTCCTCCCTATGTCGAGAAATAATTAGATATATCCGACGATATTCGCGGTCATCGTTGACACGAAGTTTAATTCAAGGGACCCTCAATCACCGTACGGTGCCTTGCGGAATATAAAAACCTTCTGTGCGGAAGCAGACATGCGTGCGATGACTTTTATGGTGGTCGGTCAATCGCTATCGTTGTCTGTTGTAAGGTACCCTCCGTCAAAATATGACGTACAGTGTATTAATTTTCTCTTTTTGAAGGTAAACTGGGAAAGATCGGAATATTACTGTAGACTGGTGTCCAGTTCTGCAAGTAATTATCCTCAGCCAGTCACCAAATGGAATTATATATAGACAGTGATAGTCCTCTTGTTTGGAATGTCAAGTGTGCAAAATTTCATCAGAATCGGAAATCAGGTTTGTATGAGATACAAACAAACTCAAAAACGAACGAACGAACGGAAGTTCTTCTTTTAGCAGTAAATAGTAAACACCACAACAGGGATATCATAAAATACATGAAATATTATAAAGAACCGTTATTCCCTAACGTAAATTTTGAACACACATGAAATGTGAAATAAATTGTATGATCGAGAAAATGTTGGAAATCGATTGTAATAATACTGCCGCACCTACTCAGTTACCCACCGGATAAACGGTAATCTCTATACTAATAAAACGTATTTGTTGCCTGTTCTCTTATAACTCAAGATCCAGACAACCAAATAACGTGAAATTTGGTACACGTACACAAAATCTTAAACAGGTTTCGTTCCATTTTTTGAAAACGAACCGGAAACTTTGAGAAAAAGTGAAAGTGCATTTTCAATGTGTCCCTGTAAATCTATATCTTCGCACTGATCTTGATGAAATTTTGCACAATTGACCTTCAAAACAAAAGGACAGTGTCTACAGAAAATTTCGTTTAGTGCATGATGGACGGTACTTACGGATTGGGCCAAAATCCGATCTTGATGAAATTTTGGGATTGCTGGTACAGACTTGCAGACGCCATGCTTCTCTCGTGAACAGTTGTATGTAGCCTGCTCCAGAGAGTGCAAAGACGAAAATCTTTTTGTACATACTCCAAATGGAACTGCCAAAAATGTTGTTCATTACATTGCTTTAACATAAATGTACACTTTTATTACATGCAAAGAAACGGTTTTGCACGCTTCTACAGAAAACCTTCTTTTAAACCCGGGCAAAGTCGAATACTTGCACCTAGTTATATTATAATTACACGTGTCATTTCTGGTGACCCCTCACATCGTTGGGAGGTTGCAGGCTAGGCTGAAACCCAGAGTGAAAAGATGATCGGAGCGAGTTTCGGACCCGTGACCTTTCGCTTTTCTGTCGAGCGCTATACCGCTTTCGCACTCGTTAAGTCTAATATCAGCTCTATTTATCGGATACTTACCGAACAGATAACAAAAGTACATTTGCAACAGCAATATATTGAGGTCATTACTTGAGATAAAACGTATCCTTTATGTTGGACAAAAACACAAACAACGTGCAAAACCTTACTCAGATCATACTTATCCAATTTTTTCATCCATACAAACCTTTTCCTGACAATTTTATAAAGAAGGAGGCCACACAAACATAAACGTACAACTTACGAACATATGAAGACCGTCTCCGTATGCTGCTATCCGAATTGGGCCCAGTGATTGGTGAACGCTATGGCCAAAAGCTAAGTTGTGTATAATTATCTTTTCTATGTGTGCTGCTCAACAGTAGTCTTTACAGTCAGTTGCAACCTATCTGTATTATTACTTTTATATGAATAAAAATCTATTCACGCATGTAAGAAAGATAGTTACTAGAGAAAGGCTTGTTAGAATTACCTGGGTGTGTTTTGTGATTTTTGTGTCCCAGCCTCGTCGCCGCTTTTGTGTCTCGTTTCCGTCGTAGGTGTCGGTGGCCGAGTGGAATGAGACCGACACAGGAATAAAGATAGCACGCTGGTGCAGGTACGGAGAGGAGCAGCCAGAAACTAGAAACACTAGAGTAAATTAGAACGAGATATATATTGCACATAATTTATACAATACTTAACTTTTACATAGTACTGCAGAATGTTGATACATAGTTGAGCTAGAGTCCTGCCTAGTGCCTAACTGATAGCCAAGTCTTCACTGGTGCCTATTTGATTCCGAAGGTCCTAACTGGTTGCTATCTCAGTCCCAAGTGCACGATGTCGTTCACTGGTGGCCACGAGCGGAGTAGCAACAGCGGGCGCTCGTGGCTGTCGTCGTAAGAACGCGGCGCCGTGCGTGCATGGCGACGCGCGGCGAAAGTAGGTGGCGCGCACTTTGTACTTGTGCGACACCACACCCCTCCCCCCCCCCCCCCCAAACCGCCGCGCCGTCGTGGCGTAGGGCTGAGGGCCACGGCGGCGGCACTGGGAGGAGGGCCTGGGCGGGGGCGTTACTGGTGGGACGGGCGTCGTAGCTGAGGCTGGGATCGAGACGCCGTCCGCGCCCCAGCATCCGCCTTGCGATCCTCCAGGAAACCCGGCGAAACCTGAGGAAGGGCGCACACCCCCGCCCAGAGGGAGCAGGTCATCTTCTGAGGTGCGTGGCCCAAGCTGGGGGGGGCCGCACGGTCCCGGAGTCCCTCTCGGTTACGCTTACAGCTGAGGCAGCGACGGAGGCGAAGGGGCCGACTGCATAGGAGGCGCGTCGACATCTATCGGGATCTCGTAGCCCGGGGAAGCTGGGCCCGGCGGCGAGCGATGTGGCTGTGCTCCCTGGCGGTGAACTGGGTCTGGAATCAAGAAACCGGAGACAGGATCGCGCGTCCTGTGCAAGCGCATTTGGTTTGTGTGGCGCCGCAGCTCCGACCCTGTGGAAGAACGTACAACATACATATTGCGACCGAGCACGCGCTGAATGGTGCCCGGCATCCATCTTGTCTTGTTGCCAGCAAACACCCTGTACAGCACCGGCGTGGAAACCTGAAAACGCGTAGCGCCATACGAACCGACTCGGTGCGTGGGAGGCTGCAGCAGGTGAAGGAGAGTGCGGTGACGGCGGCCGTGTAGCAGCTCGGCAGGAGACGGGCCGTCACGTGGCATGCACCGATACGTAGACAGGAAAATTTGAAGAGCTTGCTGCCTGGAGTGCTGACCTTTAATCTTTTCCATGTGAGACTTGAATGTTCGAACGAAACGTTCTGCTTCACCATTGGACTGAGGGTGAAAAGGTGCGGTGGTGATATGCTGAATACCATTCACACGACAAAACTGTTGAAATTCCGCACTAACAAACTGAGGTCCATTGTCACTGACGATAGTTTCAGGCAAGCCTTCGATGCAAAACACTGATGTTAAGGCACTGATTGTACTAGAAGCTGTCGTTGAGTTCATGGCAATCACAAAAGGAAACTTGCTGAAAGCGTCTACAACAATTAACCAGCGCGTATTCCAGAAAGGTCCGGCAAAGTCAATATGTAAACGTTGCCATGGTCCCTTGGGGCGTGGCCAGTCTGAGAAACGTTGCGGAGGAGCCGCCTGATGCTCCGCACATACTGTACACTGTGACTTCATGCGCTCTATCTGAGCGTCCATACCAACCCAGGTACAATGACGTCTGACCAGTTGCTTTGTCCGAACAATGCCCCAATGTCCTTGATGCAGGAGGCGTAACACTTCTCGTTGCAGGGAACGAGGAACAATCACACTTGCTTGGTCGTTGTCGGTATGCTACAACAGTACACCCTGACTTAAAGATAATGCATGACGTTGTGCAAAATAACGTAGAACCAGAGGCCGATCAATGTCTTTGGCTCTGGCAGGCCACCCTGAGCGAACAAAACGTGCTAGCACACTTAGGTCTGCATCCGCAGCTGTTTCCTGTGCAACCCGACGAGAGTTCAAAGGAAAGTCTGCGACAGCGGAAGCATCTCTGGAGTCTATCTGACAACATGCCATTTCTGAAGAATCAAATGACACATCCTGGTCCACCGGAAGTCGGGAAAGTGTGTCCGCGTTGGCATGTTTAGTGGTAGGTCGGTACAAAATCTCATACTGATAATTAGACAATATCAAGGACCATCTCTGAAGCTTTTGTGCCGTTCGTGGCGGAATTGGCTTTGTGGGTGAGAAAAACGACGTGAGAGGCTTGTGGTCTTTCAACAAATAGAATTTTCTGCCATAGAGATAATGATGAAACTTTGTGACGCTCTAAATGATTGCTAAGGCCTCCTTTTCTATCTGACTGTAATTCTGTTGCATCTTGGATGCAAAGGCAATAGGACGATCGTGAGAACCAATACGATGTGAGATTACTGCACCCAGACCGTACGATGAGGCATCAACTGCAAACACTACAGGCTTCTTTGGGTCAAAGGGAATCAAACATGCATCACTGAGTAGCTACAAGTCTACTGTCACTATCTACACAGTACTGGGCACTTTCACAAGGAGCAGTTGCAGAAGGCACTATTTTCACTACAGGAATGCACTGTTCATAGTCATTTTGGTTGTCCCGAACCCTTTTCCGTTGCACTGTTTTACGCGCTCGTCGGCGCTTGCTACGTGGTGCACTATATAGTTTTGCCATAGGCGCAGAACTACTTTCTTGCAATTGAGATCCAAGGAAAGCACTGTTCAATTCCACAGCCCGTATAACATTTACAGAATGAACTGTTCTCGCACTCTGCGAAGCACTGTTTCTAACGGCACCGTTCTTGGAATTTTTGTTTTGCATACACACAGACTGTACATGTCCTGATTTGCCACATTGATAACAGGTTGCGTTGCGACTAGGGCAATGAGCACGCTTGTGGCGAGACACACACTGGGGGCAAGATTTACGTACATTTTTCTGAAATGAGCGTTGGCGCCCGTTATTCGAATCACTGTTTCTAACACGACGGGGCGACCTTTGTGTCGCACTTTTACACTGGCTACTATTCACTGTCTGTTCAGCACGGCCTGTACTATTGTAAGAATCACTAGTGCTACACTGAGAACTACGGCTAGGAAAGCGTCCGTTACGGCGCACTGAATTTACACTGTGGGTTTGCATTTCTACAACTGCTAAGTCAAAAGTATCATGCGCTTCTATAAGCTGCAGTACACTGTCTAATGAAGGGTCTGACTGTTTTAAAATTGCTGCCCTAATTCTGGGGTCCTGAATGTTCTGCGTAATCGTATCCCTCAACATCACGTCACTATATGAAAGTCCACAAGAGCAAGTAAATTTACATTGGCGGGTTAAGCCCTTCAATACCGTAATCCATTCCTGGTGTGACTGCTGCGGTAATTTTTTAAGTCTGAAAAATCGGTACCGTGCCGCAGCTACGAGATCTTTTCTCTCATGATGAGCATTCAGTGCTTCTACTATTTGTTCAAAGTCTACATCACGAGGAGATGCTTCCGGGAATAGTTTTTGCAGTAATACGAAGGTTTTGGGGCCCACCACGGACAATATAAGATGCTTAACAGTCTGACCTGTAAGTTGATGAGCCGCGACGAGTTCTTGAAACTGTGCGAAATAGTCGCTCCATTCTTCCTCTTGTTCGTTGTACTGGCGAAACGTAGGAAGCGTTGCGGCGGCAGGTGTGGGCTGCTGATGCGACGGCTGTTGTTGAGTTGTCGTCAACTGCGCCACTGCCTGGAGAAGTTGTGTTATTTGCGCCGTCTGTAACTGAATAATTTCCATTAAGTTTGGGTTCGGGGTAGTGGCCATGCTGACCAATTAGGCGCCGCGCATACAAGTAAATTATAACAAAACACAAATGCAATATGAAAGAGGACGCGCTGCAACAAAAAAGTCCACAAAACACGTAACAAAATATCTTCCCCCAAAATTCTTATAATAAGGGTGGGTGGGCGGGAGCAATTTCTGTGTGCTCCGACTACTACTGCTGTCTGGCTGCTGCAAGTGGGCTGGTCCACGGATCGTCTATCACTCCTCGTCGCCACTTTTGTGTCCCAGCCTCGTCGCCGCTTTTGTGTCTCGTTTCCGTCGTAGGTGTCGGTGGCCGAGTGGAATGAGACCGACACAGGAATAAAGATAGCACGCTGGTGCAGGTACGGAGAGGAGCAGCCAGAAACTAGAAACACTAGAGTAAATTAGAACGAGATATATATTGCACATAATTTATACAATACTTAACTTTTACATAGTACTGCAGAATGTTGATACATAGTTGAGCTAGAGTCCTGCCTAGTGTCTAACTGATAGCCAAGTCTTCACTGGTGCCTATTTGATTCCGAAGGTCCTAACTGGTTGCTATCTCAGTCCCAAGTGCACGATGTCGTTCACTGGTGGCCACGAGAGGAGTTGCAACAGAGGGCGCTCGTGGCTGTCGTCGTAAGAACGCCGCGCCGTGCGTGCATGGCGGCGCGCGGCGAAAGTAGGTGGCGCGCACTTTGTACTTGTGCGACACCACAGTGATGTTTGCAATTATCAAGACGAGGCTTTTATGGAAAAAAATTTTAATTTCTTTAGAATATTGGAAAATTTTCGAAATCTTGAAATGTTTGTAAACCTAAGGGACACATAATGACAGCTGTTAAGGGACTTGACTGCTGCGATTGTGTGTCCCTAAGCTTACAAACTAGGTATACTAACTTATGCTAAGGACAACACACACAACCATAGCCAAGGGAAAACTCTTAAAATCGGACGTTTGGGCAACGGCGGGGAAAGAAATCGGGCATGCACATTCAAAGAAACCATCCCGGCATTTTTCTAAATGCTTGTAGATCTAAGGAACTTCACAACGTTGGTCAACGGTACCTAGGCTTACAAACTACTTAAAGTAACGTACGTTAAGGAAAAAGGACTCGAACCCCCGACGACGAGCAACCGCGCGCTTTGCAGCAAGGCGCCTTAGAACGCTCAGCCACTCCATCGCGGCGGCATTTTCCTGGAGCGATTCGAGAAAATCACGGAAAATCTAAATCAGCATTACCGAATTCGAGTTCAGTGTGTTACCACTACATCTACATCTACATGGGATACTCTTCAAATCACATTTAAGTGACTGGCAGAGGGTTCATCGAACCACCTTTATACTTTATATCTCCCATTCCATTCTCAAACAGCGTATGGGAAGAAAAAACGCCTGAATCTCTCCGTTCGAGCTCTGATTTCTTGTTTTTTATTCTGATGATATTTTTTACCTATGTAAGTGGGAGTCAACGATATATTTTCGCATTTGGAGGATAATGTTGGCGATTGGAGTTCCATGCCGCAGCGATAAGCTCCGTTGTTGTAATGACTCCCATCCCAGGTCCTGTATCATTTCCGTTACGCTGTCTCCCCTGTATCGTGACAATACAAAACGAGCTGCCCTTCTTTGGACTCTTTCGATGTCCTGCGTCCAACTCATATGATAAGGGTCCCACACTGGCCAGCAGTAGACCAAAAAAGGACGTACAAGCGCAGTGTATGCAGTTTCCTTAGTATTTCTGTTGCGTGTTTTAAGGGTTCTGCCAATAAAATGCAGTCTCTCGTTCGCCTTTCCCACGACATTATCTATGTGTTCTTTCCAGTTTATGTCTTAAGTAATAGTAGTTCCTAGGAATTTTGTGGACTTTACGGGCTTCACTTTTGATTGATTTATCTTCTAAACAAAGTTTAACGGATATCTTTTCGTACTGATGTCTACGACCACAACCTCTCATTATTTAGAATCAATTGCCAATTGTGACACCATAGTTATATATTTAGATCGTTCTGTAGTTGGTTTTGATTTTCAGATGATATTACTAGACGGTAAATGACGGCGTCATCTGAAAACAACCTAATAGACCTGCTTAGATTTTTCCCAACTCGTTTATGTAAATAAGGAACAGCACAGGACCAATAACACTGACCCGTGGAACGCACGATATCACCTCTGTTTATTTCAACTCCTTACCATCGATTACTACAAACTGTGTCCTGTCTGACAGGAAATCCCCTATTTAGTCCCAAATTTAAGGCGATATACCATAACCAAGCAATTTGAATAAAAGCCGTTTGTCGTGTACGGTGTCATAAGCCTTCTGGAAATCAAGAAATACGGAATCAATTTGAGTCCCTTGTCGATAGCACTCATCACTTCGTGTGAGTAAATAGCTATTTGTGTTTCACATGCACGATATTTTCTACCACTGTGCCACGCCGAGAGAGAGGAGGATAAGTTGATGATGAGAGAAGGGGGGATGGAGGGGCATAAGACTGAAATAAAGAAATACCAGGCAGGGCAACGTTTTAAGCTGTTCTTTACGTATACGAAATGCCCGTGTCACGATGTTTGTTCGCAATGAATCCGAAGCTAGGAAGCTGATCTTAAAGATATTTTCTTTGCACAATATTTGTGATTTGTTCCAATTTTTGTCACGATTAATAATAATAACAATATTGTATTGAAAATTAAATGTTTCTGTCGAGGTCGCCAACTGTCCAGGAACAGGCGCTGTTCTGCAACATCAAGTCTGGGCTATCGGGATAGTGAGTGTGAGATGACGGGTTCGTAACCCGCTGAGATCAAGGGCTTTTTACTTAGAATTTCAACCTAGCCATCACCTCTTAGGCTGTGATCACAGTGGCTCCGAAATCGGTGGGTTTTACCGACGACAGACATCGGCGGAAAACAGCCGATCGTTTCAAATCAGTGCTCCACTTAAAAGCTGTGTGTGTGTTGTGGATGTTGAACCTATCGTTAAATCAGACAACAAATTGTTCATTAACACAGCAATTTGGTTTAATTATGGCCCTGATATTGATGTATATACTATTAAATAAGAAACAGTGCATTAAACTGATTATGTGCGCAACGGATATTTTAAACACAAAACAACTGTGACAAGTCACCATTTGAAACAGACACTGACAATACTCAAAAATTCTGACTGCGAGAAATATATTAAAAAACCACAAACCACTTTCTTAATGCTTGACTGTGAGAATTTTATGCAGATCAGTTTCTGATTATTGAAATATAGTATCATAGTCAATTAACTATCATTTACTATGGCACCAATAACGAAATCTGTTCAACAATATTATTAAAATCAATACTGCACTTTAAATCTACTAATAACTAATTATCAAATGACAGAGGTAGGTTAATTTTCTAACTACGTAAATGAAACAGGAAAGAAAGGTCAACTTTGTTACTTATTAATAATAATCATCATTACATTACCTACATAATACAACTTCTGACTTGCTGGCAAAGCAGCCTCTGCTCTACATTGGAGCCATACACACAACTCAACCGCTCTCTAAGTGAGTTGAACCACAAGTGCTACTCTCTCTCAGTGCGAGCTACAATGCTATGCAATACATGATCTTTGCCAAATATGAAACTTCACAAAATATACATATCGATACATACAGTAGAAGCGATATTATACATTTTCTTGCAAGCAAGTTACTCGATACAAAACAGGAGGCACAATATTAGACATTTTCTTACAAAAATAATCTTTTATGGACACGTTTCACACTATGGGCACAGTCACAATGTAGTCGCTCTCATCGCCCGAACGCAGTCGGTGAAATTCAAATCAGTTTGTTTTCTTCGGTCAAATCGACCGACGTTCCCGCTGGGTAGAAATGGGCAGCGAGAAACTGATACGTTTAGTGAAAGAAAGAAAGCGATTTTGGCACCCAGAAGACGATAAATATCACAATCTGGATATAATTCTTAATCTATGGTCTGATATTACAGTTTATTGGAAACCCCAACATGGTTAAATCCTTTATCAGAAATTTTAAGCGTAAATAATAACTTCAAAAAATGTGTTCAATTCGGGATTGTGGCCTCTCTTACGTTGTTTTGCACTTTGATAATCGGGTATTAGCTGTCCACAAATTTTATTGGTTTTAGCGTTCTTTACTAAGGTGGTGAGTCTGTTCTATGAAGTGGGCTGCAAATGTGGTGTAGGCCTATGTGTGCGTCTGCTTTTCGGAGGTATTAAAATAATCATTCAATTTTTTTTATTCTCATTTCTTTTAGGTTTTCTCCTTCGTGTTTAATCACTAACTTAAAATTTGTTTGTCATTAAATTTATGAGTAGTTGTTTAAAATAGAACTGCCCAAAGAGAACTTGTATATCCTTGTACATAAATGATTTGTAGTGTGACTCATTCTGCACACAGTATGTATGGGCACTGGCGATAAAGAAAAGAGGGAGCCTGCTGAATCCTGGTACTAGTAATCCAAGGAGGTACCTTGGCGTAACGAGTGGCACCGCCTTCCGACCTCAAAGGGCTAAGCTGAACGACAACGAGGCGTGTCACACTAAGTTGCTATGAGAGACACACCAACACGAGCCTGAGGCGACCCTTTTTCCACCTATTGCGCTTTTTGGACTTGGAGTTTCAGATTGACTATGTCACCGTCACACCGTCACCGTCACACCGTCTAAACCTTGGGTCTGTCAACCTGAGTAGCATAGAGGTGTGAAGAGGCTCAGTCAGTTTGATTCACCACCACCGACCCACTGATAACGTTATTCCTAGTTCTGGTGTCAATTGTAGACTCGACACTCTTGTGTCTAGCTTACTTCGATTCAAATTTGATGACAATTTGTTCATCTACACTGATGGCTCAAAGACCAGGGTGTTGGGTGTGCCTTTGTACTTGACAACGTCTCTTTTAAATATCGTCTTCCTGAGTGGAGTTCCATTTTTACAGCTGAGTTGTATGCATTATATCAAGCCACCCAATACGTCCGGCGAAACTCGCTCAATAAGACTGTCATTTGCTCCGACTCTTTGAGTGCTCTGTTGAGCCTTCGCTCATCCCCTGGTACAAAGCATCCGCAATTGCCTTACCTCTCTTTCAGCGAGCGGAACTACTGTGATGTTTCTGTGGGTCCCTGGCCACATGGGAATGTTGGGGAATAAGTCTGCGGATACGTCAGCCAAGGAGGCAGTTCTCCTTCCTCGGCTATCTACCTTTTCTACTAGCTCTGATGACCTTCGCGCTGGTGTCTCCCACCGTATTATCTCCCGTTGGTATTTACATTGGTCATCCGTATCAGGGAACAAATTGCGAGCCATTAAACCTGTGCCTGATCTCTGGTCAACGTCATCTCGACCCTCCCGCCGAGAGGAGATTGTTCTGGCCCGGCTTCGTATTGGCCACTTCCGTTATAGCCACCAGTAGTTACTGTGTGGTGATCCTGCTTCCTTATGTGAGCACTGTTATGAACCTTTCACTGTGTACCATCTTTTAGTGTAATGTCAGTTTTTTAATCGTCTCCGTCATGATCTATGTTTACCATTCGAAATGTCTGATATTTTAGCTGATGATCCGCATTCTGCTAACAGAGTTTTACTTTTTATACATCGAGCAAATATGGTGAAAGCCATTTAAGTTCTAACCCCGGTTCGATTTTACTATGGGCAGTGTTGGGTGCTAATGACAAACAAAACAAAAAAAGAAGGCTGAGGGCAGGGCGTTCATGCTTCTGTCTGGAGAAGTTTTTTCTTTGCATCGGACGGCGATTAGCAGCACTCCAACGCACTGCCGCCGCCGTCCCAGTTCCAGCGACGCCGGCTTCAGCAGCATTTGATTCAGTATTGCTTGCAACTGCTTATCAGGGCGAGAGTTAGGATTCTTCTGTTTGATGGTTTCCATCATTTTATGTGTAAAGCGGTCATAATTATAGCACGCTCCCTTGGTTCCCTTCGTGTTGTAAGTTATTTGCCACAGTCTGAAACTACAGTTCTAGTAGGAACTTGTCAGTCATTTATTAGTGTAATTTTTGTATTTATTCATGTAGTGTAATCTGAAATTGTTTGAGACTTTTTTCTCAGAACTGCTCCTATTTTCGTCACTTAATGCATCTTACCCTATTACTGTTTTCTGAAATAAGTACTTTTTAAATTAAACTGCGTCTGATTCAGTAGTGTGATTCCCCATTGTTCGTTGTATTTTGGTGGGTATTTCTTTGTCAAGAGGCCAGATCTCTTTTACAGCACAATTCAGTAATTTTTAGGAGGGGTCTGCCAATCCACTCTTTTCCCTGTGCTCTCCATTTCTGCATCTGCATCTCGCAAATCATCCAACCCAACCACAAGCTAGTAACTTTACGATGTCACGACCATGATCTACAAGAATGAGAGAATAATAGTCCTGTTGCAATAGTAAAGAAAATCTACAGTATATTGATACCTAACAACATCCCAAGACACAAATGGAAAGACAGTGAGATCCCAAATCATTTATATTCCATAAATAAATTACTGTACCTAGCCCGAGAAGAAAAGAAAAGAAGAAAGAAGCGAACAAAGAAGATGAGAAGCGATCAAGATCGCAAGAGGACAGAATATGGGCAGAATACTGAGATACCTTCTCTCTATCCTAAAACAATTAACAAAAGTTTTTTCACAATCATTATAGAGTGGTCACCACACTAGCTATTCCTAAATTAAACATCTGCATAGCTAACTAAAGGCAAACTGATCCAGCAAGTTATGAAAGTCTCACGCTTACAATACATCTTCATCAACAAGCAACATGAAGTACACCTGCAAAGCAGATTCTTCTACCACAAAACCAACGTCGAGATGTTGTCATACTGGTTCAGGTGTGACAGAAGAGTTCAATACATTAGCCAACAATCGTCAATTGTTCTCAACTTGAGGCACAATCCCTCTGCATTGCACCTCAACAAGGATAAAACCCGGCATCGCATGCTATGGTACTGCTCTCATGATGTACACCACTCTAAAAACAGTCGACGAAATTCCACAACTACACTGGATTGTCAGACAAAAAATCAACGAATGTACCAAAACAATAAATCGTCTGAAAACATAGAAAATGAGTGACAGTGAAAATAAAAATATTTCATTATTATAAAAATTGTTATGAAACTCTAATAAACAGTGATTCGTGCAACAAAAAAGCTTTTAAAGCCAACGCTTTTTCTTATGTAACTTTTCTATGTAAAGTGATATTTAACTTTCATTTATATGTAATTTATTGTATTGATTTGTACGTAAATATAAGGTATGTTGTTTCTATTTTATTTATTCTAAATTTTTTGTATAAATAACTAAGGTATATGTTTTACTATTTTATATATTCTAAAATTTTCAAAAATTAACTGTAGTCATGAGAAACAGGGAGCTATGACAGCTTCTTCATTCTTTAATTGAAGTACAGAAAGACAAGTAAATGAAACCAAGTATAAAAGACATAAAAAAGATCTTGATGACTTTATGCGAAGCTAAATGAAAAAAAATACACTAACACTCTACTTGAAGGAGTTCAGAGACATAAATCACTTGTAAAGATGAATTATGAGAAACATAAACACGTAATGGAAACGAATAAAGTATGAAGTTCGTAAAAGTCAAATTCTTGCTATAAAACAAAACACAATTGTGTAAATGGTAGTTAAATCAATATAGAAAAATAGAAAATCTAAAATTGTTAGGAATGGCTGAATGACAATTTTGAATCGGTAATTTTTGCCTGATTATGTAAATGTCGTCCTCGGCCTTAACAAAACCCCTCTAAAGAATCCTGTACAGTATTGCACAGTAAGGTGCACTCTATCGTGGAGCGGATCTAAGTAAATCTCCAGTGGAGAATACTTAGCATTATGCGCTGTTCATAGTGTTGACCGAGATACTTAATATCCGGTATGAACATAGACAGAGTGAATTAGATAATTCATGCAAGCGCATTTTCGAGTGGCAACAGGGTGGATTAGTCTGACGTCGCCGTGGAGTTTCGAGTCCTCCCTGGGGCATGGGTGTGTGTGTGTGTTGTCCTTAGATTAGTTCACCTTAGTTTAAGTAGGTTGTAAGCTACGGACTGATGACCACGCAGTTTGGTCCGATAGATAAACAAAAACGTTTGATTTGAACATCTCTACCTCAATGTTGGAGGTTGCGTTCGTACTGATGCAGCTCTTACAATTCTTACAGAGCTGACGTCATCATTCGTCATTTGCATCTAAGGCGCCCTCTTTAAAGTTTGATACAAAACAAAAATTAACGAATTTATTTGTCGGACGTTTATGATAGCAAAAGTTAAGTTTTATTATCATTTTAATAGGCACTTTTATTTTAAAATTTTCTGTATTAATATCGTTTACCTTTTATATATGATTGGTGGTACAAATGTATACTACTGGGTGTTTTAAACTGTATTTTAAAACAGTTACTGTATATACATTTTGTTGTTGTTGTGGTCTTCAGTCCGGAGACTGGTTTGATGCAGCTCTCCACAATACCCTATCCTGAGCAAGCCTCTTCATCTGCACATAAGAGAGACAACCTACATCTGTCTGAATCTGCTTACTGTATCCATCTCTTGGTCTTCCCCTGCGATTTTTACCCCAAACACTTCCCTCCAACGCTAAATTCACAATTCCTTGATGTCTAAGAATGTGTCCTACCAATCTATCCCTTCTTTTAGTCAAGGTATGCCAGAAATTCCTTTTCTCCCCAATTCTGTTCAGTACCTCCTCATTAGTTACGCGATCCACCCACCTAATCTTCAGCATTCTTCTGTAGCACCATATTTCAAAAGCCTCAATCCTCTTCCTGTCCGCACTGTTTATCGTCCATGTCTCACTCCCATACAAGGCAACACTCCATACAAATGCCTTCAGAAAGGACTTCCTTAGGCTTAAATCAATATTCGATGTTAACAAATTTCTCTTTTTCAAGAACGCTTTTCTACCCATTGCCATTCTGCATCTTATATCCTCTGTATTGCGACCATCATTTGTTATTTTACTGCCCAAGTAACAAAACTCATCTACCTCCGTTATTGCTTCGTTTCCCAATCTAATTCCTTCAGCATCACCTGATTTTCTTACACTGCACTCCATTACCCTAGTTTTGCTCTTGTTAATGTTCATCTTATATGCACCTTTCAGCACACTGTCCATTCCGTGCAATTGCTCTTCCAGGTCCTTTGCTGTATCTGACAGAATTACTATGTCGTCGGCAAAACGCAATGTTTTTAATTCTTCCCCCTGAACTTTAATTCCTTCACCAAATTTCTCCTTGCTTTCCTTTATAGATTGCTCAATGTACAAATTGAACAACAATGGAGAAAGACTACAACCCTGTCTTACTCCCTTTCCAACCACTGCATCCCTTTCATGCCCTTCAACTCTGACAACCGCTGTCTGGTTTTTGTACAAGTTGTAAATAACCTTACGCTCCCTATATTTTACTCCTGCTTGCTTCAGAACTTGAAAGAGTTTATTCCAATCAACATTGTCAAAAGCCTTCTCCAAATCTACAAAAGCTAGAAATGTAGGTTTGCCTTTTCTTAATCTATCTTCTAGGATAAGCCGTAAAGTGAGTATTGCCTCCCGTGTTCCTATATTTCTCCTGAACCCAAACTGATCTTCCCCGAGGTCGGCTTCTACCAGCTTCTCCATCCTTCTGTATATAATTCGCATTAATATTTTGCAACCATGACTTATTAAACTGATGGTTCTGTAGTTTTCACACCTGTCTGCACCTGCTTTCTTAGGGATGGGGATTATAACATTTTTCTTAAAGTCTGAGGGTATTTCACCTGTCTCATACATCTTACACACCAGGTGAAACAATTTTGTCATGGCTGGTTCTCCCAGAGACTTTAGTAGCTCTGAGGGAATATCATCTACTCCAGGGGCCTTGTTTCGACTTAGGTCTTTCAGGGCTCTGTCAAATTCTTCTCTCAGTACAGTATCTCCTATTTCATCTTCATCTACATCCTCTTCCCTTCCTACAATATTGTCTCGTAGTTCATTTACTTTGTAGAGCCCCTCTATATACTCCTTCCACCTTTCAGCTTTCCCTTCTTTGCTGAGAACTGGTTTTCCATCAGTGTCCTTGATATTCATAGAGCTGTTTTTCTTATCTCCAAATGTTTCTATAATTTTCCTGTAGGCTGTATCTATTTTTCCCCTATTTATACATTTTTCTACAGCCTTGCATTTGGCTTCTAGCCACTCCTGCTTAGCCATTTTGCACTTCCTGTCAATCTCATTTCTTAGTCGTCTGTACTCCATTTTACCTGTTTCATTTACTGCATTTTTATATTTCCTCCTTTCATCGATTAAATTTAGTATCTCCTGTGATATCCAAGGATTTTTTGTAGGTCTTGCCTTCCTACCTATTTTGTCCTCTGCTGCCTTCACTATTTCGTCTCTCAATGCTACCCATTCCTCCTCTACTGTTTTATTTTCCCCCGTTTCTGTCAATTGTTGCCTAAAGCTCCCTCTGAAATTCTTAAGGACTTCAGGTTCCTTCAATTTATCCAGGTCCCATCTCCTTATTTTCCTACCTTTTTGTAGTTTCTTCAGTTTCAGCCTACAGTTCATAACCAACAAGTTATGGTCAGAGTTTATATCTGCCCCTGGGTAAGTCTTACAGTTTAAAACCTGGTTCCTAAATCTATGTCTTACCATAATAAAATCTATCTGGTATCTCCCGGTGTCTCCTGGTCTCTTCCACGTATACAACCTTCTTTTGTGATATACATTTTAAAACATCAATTAGTATACATTTGTGCCACCAGTCATATATAAAAGGTAAATGATACTCATTAATACACAACATCTTAAAGAACAGTGCCTATTAAAATTATAATAAAAGGCAAGTATTACTACCACAAACATGCCACAAATAAATTTATTTTTTGCTATGTATGAAACTTTAAAGTGGGCGCCTTAGTCGCAAGTTACGAATGCTGACCTGTATAAGAATTGTAACAGCTGTATAAGTACAAACGCATACTCCAACATGGAAGTCGAGATTCTTTAAGTATTTTAATCGTTTTTCAGATATGTATTTTATCATTGACTATAATTGAAACTTGTACAACTGACTTATAACTTGACATGTATTTTATTCTTACTGATTCTTTTGTATTTATTTCAGCAATGATAATGACCACACAGTGATCGAAATCTTGATCTGCCAATAAATAAATAATATTTACGACTGATTGCTGAAAACTTCTACAAGTCAAATACAGTCGTTGAGCAAGAGTTCCATCATGAAATCAAGCCTAATAATATAATTTCAATTTGTTTCTGTATCAACTTGAGTATTCTTAAAAAAATATTGGCGTTAATAAATATAAAAATCACAATACGGTTTTAATTTCAGTAACTAGCAACTTCTCTTTAATAGTCTTGTGTACTTCGCGAACGAACTAGTTTGGAAGAGCGCTCCCACAGGGGAACTACGCGAACTAGTTCGCAGGTCCCTCGCCTCTTAGTTCGTCCGCTCCTTTTCCGAAGACTAACGGGGAACAGCGAGAGGACGCGAGAGCGCGCAGAATATCGTGATTCCCTCCTGCCAGTTGAGATGCAGCTCTGTTGTAGTTTCAAAGTTCACTGCCACAATAAATCTACTCTGAAACTGAAGTACTACGAGTACACTGTATGCAAAGTAGTTGAATACCATTGTATCACCCATTCGTGTAAATAACTGGTATATTTGCCTAAGTATTTGATGTCAAATTGCCCAAAAATACGGGTAATAGCACACGCTTTGGCAACACTGATTCATTATATAAAAAAGCAGTCATAAAAAGAGCTCTTTCAGTAGTGGTAGCAAAAGCCAAAACGAGCGGACGAACTAGAAGGAGCGGACGAACTAGGAGCAGCGGAAGAAGTAGGAGAAGCGGACGATTATACCAAACGTATCTCGCTTCATAGTTCGTTGGATTCTTTTCCGAAGATCGACGGGCAATAGAGAGAGGGCGCGTAGCAGAATTAAAAATTACGTGTTTGCCTTCTGCTGATGAGACATTTTCAGGCGAGCGTCTGCCTGCTAGATTACATAGTTCAGTGCTACTAAATTTCTGTTTTGATGTGTTCTGCACTCTGCAATATCTGACAAATAAATTCTTTTGGTTATCTATCGTTAGAGGCTCAAGCAGCAAGAGCATCATGCTGTTAGGTGGGGGAACGTCTCCCTCCACCTGCACGCGCAGACCACGCCGCTCAGCCGTCACTGAGAGCGGACGAACTAAAAGAGCGAACTAGTTCGCGGCAGAGCCATGAACTAAAGTGAGCGCTTCCGATCGCGAACCATTATGCGCAAGTCTAATTTTTAGTACCCACACTGGTTCTCAATAGTTACACTTTGTTATTTTTAAGATTTTTCTTTCAGGAGATGCCATCTACGTCTATCTTTACATAAATGATAAAGCTTCACTGACTGTATGTAGATAAGAAGTATCTTCCTGAATATTCTCCGTGACATGCTGTTGACGTCTTCCATGCAGGAGCTAAGGGTACATTAAATTCAGGCTTTCCATTGTGCACTAGAATGAGTTGCAAGAGTGGTATGAAAATTACAGACAGTGGACACATCGGACGATCCGCCCCTTGCGGCGGAACGACCGCTTCGTGCGGCGGAACGTGTGCTAAAACCTTATCTTCAAAAGCACTCGTCTTTTATGGTTAGGGTTGAATGTGGCCGTGTCAGACTTCATAATCCTTGAGGCGTCCACTCGCCCATAAAAATTTAAAAAATAAAATATGTTAATGTAAAAACTTTATATGTTGCAATATTGCAAAATCAGATTGTTGCGCCGATGGAAGAAGTCTTTAACAGTCACTCTTGTTAAAATATTTCTAAGTTCTCTCATAGATAAAAGAAATTCTTCAGTTTGTGGTCGTTGCTATAGCCACAGATAAAAAAAAATATATTTCTTCGATGATTATCGATCGATGTGTATTTATTGCTTTATATGACTTTACATATGTAGTCATTGACAGACAAAAGGGAACTGACTTTTAACATTTGTTGATTTAACATAAAACTTCGATAATAATGTCATCTCTTGCGACGACAACCGCAGAGATCAACATCTTCTTGCGTCGTGGCCGTCGACCCACGACTTGATGTGGCCGGATATTTACTCCTTGGAATTGGCGTCGAAGATGTTGTCCTCGTAGACTGAATCGCCTCACAGCACATGAAACATAAAAAACATACAAAAAACTTCTTTAAGAATCATATAACATTAAACATTTACCTAAAAATCATTTAATAACACAGATATAAGCACGTTTCCTGCACAAACTGAGCTGACATCCGTCTCTAATGACCATGCTGTCGACGGGACGTTAAACCCTAAGATTCCTTCCTTCCTGATCTGACATGAGATATGTAGCGGAGACAATAATCCGTCCCACTACACCCTGTACTCGTGTGTATGTCACGTTACCGTGTGACTACGGCGCTGTGTTCTGCTGACCTGCTTGGACGGCGTTGAGCGATACTGCTGGAGAAGAGGAGCGCTCCCTAATTGGTGGCGTAACGTGATCGCGGCCCCAGCTGTTTGCGGAGCTGCGTGGGGTGGTTGGTCGATGCCGCGGGGCGCCAACCCCCAGCGCCGTGGCCGGGCGATTTCCCACGGGGCTACTCTGTCCATCTGCCCAGCAGCAGGGCAAAGGCGGGGGCATGCGGAGAACCTCAAGCAGGAAACACACACAAACTGTCCTAGTTTCCACTGGCTGTAAGTAGAGAGAGTGGAAAGCAAAGAGCACTTGCGAATCTGTGAGGGTTCTGTAGTGCGTAGTATCTGTATACACATACCCATAATAGTCACAATTATGTGTGTACACAAAAATTCAGCTACGGAGTTTCGATTTTATTATAGCTTGAGGATACTGAGACTTACGTCATTGGATATGTGCTTCGGTTTGGTTTGGTTTGGGGTTCATGGCACCAAATTTCACTGGTCATCATTCCCTGAAGCGTGCTATAGATTCTACTTTATAGTGTTTTCACATACCTAAAATTCCATATCATTCGCTTCATTGTACAGGATCAAAAGCAACTGAAAAGCGATTTAGATAAAGTTTCTAAACGGTGCGATGATTGGCAATTGATACTAAATAAAGAAAAGTGTGAAGTAATACACATGACCACTAAAAGAAATCGGTTGAACTCCAATTACGAGATAAATCAGTAAAACCTTAAGGTCGTAAATTCTACCAAATACCTAGGAGTTACAATTACGAACAACTTAGTCTAGAGAAAACGCAGAAAATATTGTGAGGAAGGCGAACCAAAGGTTACGTTTCATTGGCAGAACGCTTCGAAGATGCAACAGCTCCACCAAAGAGACTGGCTACATCACACTTGTCCGTCCTCTCCTGGAGTACTGTTGCCCCGCCCCTTGTGGGACCCTCACCAGGTGGGACTGACGGAATACACTGAGAAGCTTCAGAGAAGGGCAGCTAGTTTTATTTTATCAAGTTACCGGGGGGGGGGGGGGTGGGGGGGGGGGAAGAATCATTTAAAGAAACGCGTTATTCGTTGCGGCATGATCTATTTGCGACATTTCAATCACCGACTTTTACTTCTGAATGTAAAATATTTTGCTAGCACCCACCTAAATAGGGAGACATGACCATTCCAATAAAATAAATCAGATCTAAAACGGAACGATATAGGTGTTCTTTCTACCCACGCGTTATTAGAGAATGGAACTGTAGAGAACGGTTATGAAAGTGCTTAATGAACCCTATGCCAGGCACTTAAATGTGATTTTCAGAGTATCTATGTAGATGTAGAAACGAATGAGGAACGAATTGTTGATCCTCAAATGTGGACAGAATAAATGACACCGCACATACTTGAAAATTGTACTGATATGATAAATCAGATAAATCAGATAAATAAGATTTATTTAGACACGTCTTTAGGCTCATACATATAAATTATTTGCAGTCCAGCCACAACTCAACTCGGGTACTTACGAGTGTTGTAACGTAAATAGTGGCAACTATTATTCACAACCGATACAATAGCGTTACTTGTTTCCACCTGTTACTATCCTCCAAAGTAGTCACCAGCGCTGTGTAGAACCCATTGTCAGCGATGTGGAACGCATAATATATCGTTAGCAGAGACTGTTCTGTTGATGGTGGAAATGGACCGGTCTACTGCCTGTCGAATCTCTGGAACAGTCCTGACGCGAAATGGTAGGTGCATTGCGCAGGAAGTCTTTTCGTTTCTTTCGCAAAGATGGTAGCATGTGATGATCCAAAAACGAACAGACGGTCTATCGTGGAGGAACGTAATGCTTTAGGATAACACCGATACAGTCGTACACGAGAATCACCATAAATTTTATAAACTCTGGATATATATCATCTGGCCCAGCTGCCTACTTGGTTTTGATGTTCTCAATGGCTGTTTTTAGTTCTTCTTTTGTGAACGGTGTTGCAGAATGTGATATTTCAGGAGCTAGCCTCCTCCGCGTTTTAACTAGTTTCTTGATGTTTCTGGAGATTTTTTTGTCGATGGGTGCCCTGGAGACAATGCCTGTGCGACTTGCTATTGCGTTGGGGGTGGTATTTACTCTTTGAAAGGGGCTGTGTGTTCCAGATCCAGATGGCTCTAACATACACACATTGAGCGTGGATATGAAGACATACTTAAAACATCTGTCGTATTTGTTGATTTAACTGCGCATACGATACAGTGTGGAAACATGGACTACTATGCACGATTCTTGAGATCTTCCGAAGCCAAACTTTGTATAAATTACTAAGTGTAATGCTCATTAATAGAGCTTTTGAAGTCCATCTAGAAGGAAAGAAGAGCCGCACTACCATTTTAAATAATGGCTTACAAAATGTTCTGTATTGGCTCCATTACTCTTCCACCTATACACAAACGACCTACCGACAACAAATGCTGGGGTGTGAAAGATCTCAGAAGAATAGAAAAATGCTTCAGAAGCTGGACATTAATCCTCAACCCATTAATGACGTTACAGTATACCACCTATGTAACCAACAAGCCACTCAATCTCTTGATCTTAGTTTTGCTGGAGAAATGCTAAACTACAACCCAAACTCAAAATACCTTGGGATCAGACTGGACAGATCACTCACATTCAAATCTCGCCTAACATAAACAGTAGCTAAGATACGAACAAGAAACAACATTGTTCAAAAGCTTGCCAGTTCTAGCTGGGAAGCTAATGCTCATGCTATAAAGATCTCTTCTTTATCACTGGTGTATTCTGTTGCGGAGTACTGCAGTCCTGTTTGGCTTAACAGCAGCCATACATCCAAAATGGTAACCGAGCTAAATAACACCATGAGGGTCATATCTGGGACCACAAAATCGACCCCACTGCCCTGGCTCTCCACCTCATCTCAGACGGCCAGCTGTGTTAGCTAATGAGGGGGATAAAATTTCCGGCAATATTAATCTCCCTATCCATCGAGATATCCAGAAGACCACCATCCCTTGTATCCATCCCTTTCGATGCCAAGACCACCTTGAGAAATGATTGGTCCAATTCTGGCATAACCAGGAATCATAGGGAAATATCACCTGGCAGAAATGTACCTGGTACAGACCTGCCAAGAAGAACATGGGTCACAATCAACAGACACCGCACAGGCATGGCAGAAGTGGAGAGATGCTTTTCAGATGGGACATGCGAGATACTACCCAGTGTGACTGCGGACAACAAACTAGCACATCATTCTGGAATGCCCAAAACGTGCATTCACATGAATTATTGGATAACTCTATGAAGCCTTCCCTAAAGCCGTCGAGTGGATAGAAAAACTGGACATACAATTGTAATATAATTTTGTAATTTCCTTTTATTTATTTTTTTATTTTTTTTATTTATTTATTTTTTATTTTATTTTATTTTATTTTATTTTATTTTATTTTATTTTATTTTATTTTATTTTATTTTATTTTATTTTATTTTATTTTATTTTTTTGCTTGCTAAATTGTCATTTTGATTTCAAAGTTCGATGGCTGTTTATGTTATGGGGGCCATGTTTGGTTTTTATTACGTTATTATGCAATTTTCGTATTTGACAATCCCACGCGAAGCCATATAGTCGAAACTACACATTATTTGTACGATTAGATACACCATTCCCAGATCTGATGACTGCGAGATCATTTGAAATCGGTCATTGTAAATAAATAAGCGATCTGGGCAAAAAAGTAGAAAAGTTTCCGCAGAAGAGGAGATCGCACCCAGCATGTATAAGTTCTTTAATGTGGAATTGCTTTCCAGATTTGTGAGTGCCTTGAACACTTCTCAAGTTACAGCGCCCAGTTAAGTTCACCTCGACGGCGAGTGCTCATCGACAGTGTAGTCAGGACTACGCAAGGGCTGTGGGATAGAACCGTTATACACAACGCACGGCTGGTGAGAATTCGCGATTCTTGGACTGATCACAGATTTAAGGGGTTAAGTGTTCTGGATAGCCCTTGGCCTAGTGATCATTTATATATAAATGAGCTGTAATCCTGCCGTTTATTTATCATACACTCTTGTAGTCCATATCCCCTTCTCCCCTCTCTCTGCATCCACCTCTTTCTCTCCCATCTATCTGTTCGTTTCCACTTTTCCCTCTCTCGGCAAAGTTTTCTGCAAGGTACCCTCTGTCGTGTATCATACAAACATTCATGTAACCAGTCATCTTCCTCTTGGTTTAAAGGTCATGTGTGCAAAAATTCATAAAGATTGGAGAAAAAATTATTCATTTTGTAAAATTCCGTAAGTTAAGTATCCACCACGCAGCGAATGAAATTTTATATAGGTGTTTCTCTTATTTTTAAGACAAGAGTGTGCAAAATTTCATCTATATCAGAACAAAACTATGGATTTCTATGCTTTTGAAACGCAGGGTCACATTGAAAAACGCACTTTGTTGTTCTCAAATATTCCAGTTTTATTTCATACTGACCGTGTTCTGAAAAAAAAAAAAAAAAAAATAAAAAATGTATCTGTGAAATCGGTCGAGCCGTTCTCAAGTCAAGGCGAACTTTGTTGCAGGTCCCTAACTGCACTCATTTTCCAATTATTGACGCATAAATCTGGGTATTCTCACGCTGTGGAATATCTTCTGAGCTATGTGTCGTGTTGTTTTGTTTTTGGCTCAGGAACCTTCGTGGGCGTACGGTGAACAGTTCACCAAAGTTTCATTGCAATCGAATGAATAGTTTATGAACACATAGAGGACATACACACAAACATTTATTTATATATTTTTTAAATACCATGAACTTTCTGGATGCCATCCAAATTGAGAACATATGTTTGTTTTTGTACATTACCTGTTGTCTACGGCCGTATACGGCTTACAAAAGCACCATTTTTCATGGAAGGTACACGACATGATAATGAAATATCATCACGTTTAAAAAATAAAAAACAAAAACAAAAAACAAAAAACAAAGAAAAAACGAATTGTGGGGATGAATACTTTGATGTTTTCTATTCATTACAAATCGTCGTTCTTAAGATTGTAAATTTTTCTATATCTTTATCTTGATCCAAACGGTCAAACTGACCTTACTTTTGCAAAAAAAAAAAAAAAAAAAAAAAAAAAAAAAAAAAAAAAAAAAAAAAAAAAAACCACCTATTTTAGCTTTCTTTTGCGGGGGGCGGCAAGTGGGCCTCCTGCCCCTTCCCCCCTTCCTCCCGTCTGCTGCTCTAGAAATAATGAATATAGAGAAGAAAAATAAAAATCGCAGTGGCGTATTTTACGGCCTACATTTGGTCACGAATCTACGATTCTGATAATTTATGTTGCGTCAGGAGTCTCAGTGATATAATTTTTTTTAGAGAGTTGACCGTCATTTGACTGATAATTTTACGTTTATTGTCACAACCGGGTTTCAGCCTCAGGCCATTTTATCACATGAGAATGGCCTAAGGCTGAAACCCCGTTGTGACAATAAACGTAAAATTATCAGTCAAATGACGGTCAACTCTTCTATTTTTTTAATAAAAAGAAAAGAAAAGATTCTGATAATATCTATGCCAACAAATCGTAATTTTCATCAGGCAGTATTTTAACACTTAACCGAATGTATTTCAAATTTCAGATTTTAACTTTGACTCACATGCACTTTTGTTAACTTTCTCTTCTTTAAAGAATATTTTATTTTAACATCTTTTCCATGTTTAATTACCTTTTTCCCTTAAAATACCATCACCTGTCTTGCCATTATACTTTGTCGTCTTAAAAGGAGGGGAACGCGTTACAGGAATACATATATAGAGTGTTAAAGCGCCGTTATTTTTGGAAATAACTCTGAAAAGTTGCGAGGTATGGGAAAAAAACCAATTCGCTTATACAGTTTTTGTGTCATATGATCGATTCTCCGTCCAACAGGCGTCAGGGGGCCCACTGGGTACTGACCGGCCGCCGTGTCATCCTCTTCCCGAAGGCTTCAACGGATGCGGGATGGAGGGGGGCGTGGTCAGCGCCCCGCATCTCCGGCCGTTCTGTCAGTGTCAGTCTTCGCGGCCGAAGCCGCTACATCTAAGTCAAGTAGTTCCTCAGTTGGCTTCATAAGAGCTGAGTGCAGCCCTCTTACCAACGGCACTCGACAGACCCGGACGGTAACCCATCCAACTGCTAGCCAATCCCGACAGTGTTTAACTTCGGTGATCTGACGAGAACCTGTGTATCCAACGCGGCACGGCCGTTGGCAGAAGAATGATTAATTTTTTTCATCTTTTTCATTGAGCGAGTATCACAGGGATGCGTCGGCAACTCAAATGGGAATGGCTGGAAGATGGAAGTGACTGCAGAACGATTCTGCTTCCGCTGAGCATTCCTATTGTATTGACTGCATACTAGCAACTAGAGAACAAACTGTAGCAGGCGCCACCACAGGCGCCAGTTACGAGGTGCGCGGCCCCACCTAGGCCGCCGCGGAGAGCAGCGACCTGTGTGATACTTACCTAACGAGCCGCACACTGCTGGTCGGGAGAGACGGCCTCCACACCCTCGAGCGCCAACAAAATCATCTATCCTCGCGCAGTTTATGTTTGTTACTCAGCAGCCTTCCTGTTATCCTGCTTCTAGACTGAAATAAGTTAAGTATTAATTTCTGGTCTGTAAATATATTGTTCTATCAATCACATGGCTGTTCTAGTAATCGGACAGCATCAGAATCGTTCCATGTGCTTTACATTCCGCAGCAGTTGGCACAACATCTGCCGACTTACATATCGCATAAGGGCCACAAATATAAAATACACTACTAACCATTAAAACTGCTACTCCAAGAAGAAATGCAGATGATAAACAGATGGAATAGCTGTAGAAGCTCACCTCGGGGAAGATCAGTTTGGGTTCAGGAGGAACGTAGGAACCCGGGAGGCAATACTGAATTTACGTCTTATCTTAGAAGATAGATTAAGGAAAGGCAAACCAACATTTTTAGCTTTTGTAGATTTGGAGAAAGCGTTTGACAATGTTGACTGGAATACACTCTTTCAAATTCTGAAGTCAGCAGGGGTAAAATACTGGGAAAGGAGAGTTATTTACAACTTGTACAAAAGCCAGAACGCAGTTATTAGACTCGAAGGGCATGAAAGGGAAGCATCAGTTGGGAAGGGAGTAAGACAGGGTAGTAGACTTTCTCCGATGTTATTCAATTTGTACATCAGGGAGGCGGTGAAGGAAAGCGAGGAAAAATTTGGAATAGGTATTAAAGTTCAGGGGGAAGAAATAAAAACATTGCGTTTTGCTGATGACATTGTAATTCTGTCAGAGACAGCAAAGGACCTGGAAGAGCAGTTGAATGGAATGGACAGTGTGTTGAAGAGAGCGTATAAAATGAATATTAACAAGAGCAAAACAATAATAATGGAATGCGGTCTTAGAAAATCAGGCGATGCTGAAGGAATTAGATTAGGTAACGAAACAATGAAGGTGGTAGATGAGTTTTGTTATTTGGGTAGTAAAATAACATGCGATGGTCGCAGTACAGAGGATACAAAATGCAGAACGGCAATGGCAAGAAAAGCATTTTTGAAAAAGAGAAATTTGCTAACATCGAATAATAATTTCTGTGTAAGGATGTCTTTTCAGAAGGCATTTGTATGGAGTGTTGCCTTGTACGGGAGTGAAACATGGACTATAAGCAATGCGGACAGGAAGAGAATAGAGGCTTTTGAAATGTGGTGCTACAGAAGAATGCTGAAGATTATGTGGGTAGATCGCATAACTAATGAAGAGGTACTGAACAGAATTGGAGAGAAAAGGAATTTTTGGCATACCCTGACCAAAAGAAGGGATCGCTTGGTAGGACACATTCTTAGACATCGAGGAATCGTAAATTGAGCATTGGAGGGAAGTGTATGTGGTAAAAATCGCAGAGGAAGACCAAGAGACGCGTATAGTAAACAGATTGAAGTGAATGTGGGTTGCCGTTCTTATGAGGAGATGAAAAGGCTTGCTCAGGATAGAGTAGGGTGGAGAGCTGCATCAAACCAGTCTCCGTACTGAAGACCATAACAACAACAACAAACATGTATTCGTTGGACAAATATATTGGACTAGAACTGACATGTGATTACATTTTCACGCAATTTGGATGCATAAATCCTAAGAATTCAGTATCCAAAACAACCACATCTGGCCGTAATAACGGCCTTGATACGCCTGGGCATTGAGTCAATCAAGGCGTGGACGGCATGTACAGGTACAAATGCCCATGCAGCTTCAACACGATACCACAGTTCATCAAGAGTAGTGACTGGCGAATTGTGACGAGCCAGTTGCTCGGCCACCATTGACCAGACGTTTTCAGTAGGTGAGAGATCTTGAAAATGTGCTTGCCAGAGCAGCAGTCGAACATTTTCCGTATCCAGAGATACCCATACAGGACCTGCAACATGCGGTCGTATGTTATCCTGATGAAATGTAGGGTTTCGCAGGGATCGAATTAAGGGTAGAGCCACGGGTGGTTACACATTTGAAATGTAACGGCCTCTGTTCAAAGTGCCGTCGATGCTAACAAGAGTTGACTGAGACGTGTAACCAATGGCACCCCATACCATCACGCCGGGTGATACGCCAGTATGGCGATGAATACACACTTCCAATGTGCGTTCATCGCGATGTCGCCAAATACGGTTGCGACCATCATGATGATGTAAACGGAGCTCGGATTAATCCGAAAAAATGACGTTTTGCCATTCGTGTACCCAGGTTCGTCGTTGCGTACTCCATCGCAGGCGCTCCTGTGTGTGATGTAGTCTCAAGGGGAACCGCAGCCATGGTCTCCCAGCTGATAGTTCATGCTGCTGAAAACGTCGTCGAACTGTTCGTGCAGATGGTTGTTGTCTTCCAAACGTCCCCATCTGTTGACTCCGGTATCGAGACGTGGCTGCACGATCCGTTACAGCCATGCGGATAAGATGCTTGTCGTCTCGACTGCTAGTGATACGAGGCCGTTAGGATCCAGTACGGCGTTCTGTATTGCTCTCCTGAACCCACCGATTTTATATTTTGCTAACACTCATTGGATCGCGGCCAACGCTAGAAGCAATGTCGCTATACGATAAACCGCAATCGTGATAGGCTACAATCCGACCTTTATCAAAGTCGGAACGTGATGATACGCATTTCTCCTCCTTACACGACGCTTCACAACAACGTTTCACCAGGCAAAGCTGTTCAACTGCTGTTTTTGTGTGAGAAATCGGTTGGAAACTTTCCTCATATCAGCACGTTGTGGCTGACGCCACCGAAGCGAATCTTTGAATGCTCTGAAGAGCTAATCATTAGAATATCACAGCATCTTCTTTCTGTCGGTTAAATTTCGCGTCTGTAGCTCGTCATCTTCGTGGTGTAGCAATTTCAATGGCCAGGTGTGTAAATAGATATCAGGAGCAATAGGATACTTGTTAGTGGGTCTGGGTTGAGTGAAAGAGAAGCTTAGCCTGCAATGTTCAACTGGATGCCTGGAATCTTCAACTTCCTTTCCACCTCGCATTATACACTGAATCTGAGAGACCCTTTCCTGTGAGTCCTGGTCGTCCACCGCGAAGTTGTAGTTATGAGTCCACTGTTCAGACCTCGTTGACGGCAATGCGCGGTTACTCGGTTTATCTCACCGCTGCTCACCCACGTCTCTCCTCAAATGCCGGGTTGTCATGTCGTCGGGAACTCGGCCGCTTGTCCAGGAACTATTGCTCGGCTCGGAATCTGCATGTTGTAGTGGAGATGTTACAGGCTAAATGCGATTTTACGATGAACTAGTTTCGCCTAGGCCAAACCGGTTCTCCCTACATGCGATAGGACAAACCAGTTTAGCCTGGGCCAAAATAGTTCATCCTGTTAACGTTAGGAGAAACCAGTTTAGCTTAGGTCGAATCGGTTTATCCTAGTTAGAATTTACATGCTTTGGGACAAACTGGTGCGTCCTAGTCTAGGGTGACCAGATGACCTAAAGAAGGCAATCGGAGATGGCAACAAAACTGAACAATACGAATACAGTAAAGATGTTGATATTGTGAAAATTGACACAACCGACATCGAAAATGCTGGAAGGAAGGCGACAGAAAACTTACAAAAACAAGCAAAAAGAATGAAAGCATCGTCAAATCCCGTCCACCAGCTAACATTGAAGACAACGTAACCATACCTAATCCAGATGTAGACAAAGGCAGAAGTGTCCTTCGAAACGTAATTGGAGTAATACTTCAAAAGACTGATGAGGGTCTTTGCAAAGCTGGCCCCCAAACAAACAAGCGGGCGTACTTGAAAAACATTATTGCAGGTATAATTTTATTACGATTTCCCATACGTTTCTGTAAAAAAATGAAATCATATATAATATACAGGGTGTTTCACTAAGTCTGTTTGCCTCTGTAACTTATAAAATAATAGGTGACGGGAAATTTCAGTGTGGTAGGTCAACACAAGAAATGTTACACTTTCTGCGGAGCTATGAACATAGTTTATTGTATCATTTTCCAAAGAGTTACACCACAAAGATATAATTTTTAAATGGAACAATATTTTTTTCTATCGTGCATTGGATTCGTTGAAACCAGTTGCGTCTAAAGCAATTTAAACTACATTCCTATCACTGTTAGTTTGGGAGCTACAACCCTTCAAAGTTTAGGAGGCTGAGGCTACGACAGCGTAGCTGACTGGCTGGTGGTCATGAGACAGTGGGCCGTGCCCCAGGGGATAGCCATTCGGCCAGTTAGCTACGCAATCGCAGCCTCAGCCCCCGGAACTTTGAAGGGTTGTAGCTCCCAAACTAACAGTGATAGGAATGTAGTTTAAATTGATTTGGACGCAGCTGGTTTCAACTAATCCAATGCACGATAGAAAAAAATTATTGTTCCATTTAAAAAATTATATATTTGTGTTGTAACTCTTTGGAAAATGATACAATAAATTTGTTCATAGCTCCGCAGAAAGTGTAACATTTCTTGTGTTGACCTACCGCATTAAAATTTCCCGCCACCTATTATTTCATAAATTACAGAGGCAAACACACTTAGTAAAACACCCTGTATATTAAAAACATTTGTTGTAACTTATGCCGGCCGTGGTGGCCGAGGGGATTGAGGCGCTCCAGTCACGGTCCACACGGCCACTACGGTCGGGGGTTCGAATCCCCCCTCGGGCATGGATATTTGTGCCGTCCTTAGTTGTACGTAATTCATAAGTAGTTTGTAAGTTTAGGGACTGATGACCCAGTAGTTAAGTCTCATAGACTCTACAAACATTTGAACATTTTAACTTATTTTATTTTATTTTTTAGGACTGATTTCTACGTCTGCATTCAGAAGTTTTTAAATGTGGGACTTTTGTGTCCCAACTTCGTCGCCGCTTTTGTGTCCCAGCCTCGTCGTAAGTGTCGGTGGCCGAGTGGAATGAGACCGACACGCTGGTGCAGGTACGGAGGGGAGCAGCCAGAAACTATAAACACTCGAGTAAATTAGAAAGAGATATATATTGCACAGAATGTAACAATACTTAACTTTTACATAGTACTGCAGAATGTTGATACATAGTTGTTAGAGGCCTGCCTAGTGCCTGTACAATAGCAAAGTCTTCACTGGTGCCTATCTGATTACGAAGGTCCTAACTCGTTGCTATCTCAGTCCGAAGTGACCGGTGTCTTTCCGTGGTGGCCACGAGCGGGGTTGTCCAGAGGGCGCTCGTGGCTGTCGTCGTGAGAACGCCGCGCCGTGCGTGCCTGGCGGCGCGCGGCGAAAGTAAGTGGCGCGCACTTCGTACTTGTGCGACACCACAGGGACATATTAATTACGATATTGAAATATCTTTAAGGACTGCAGCCACAAAACATTCTGTTGGATCAGGGCAAGTCTGCGTGAAATGCAGCTGCATGAAAGATTGTACAACAAACAAATGCTTTTGTAAGAAAAACAAAGTACTGTGCAATTCTAAGTGCCACCACAGTAAACCTTGCAATAATAAGTAAAAAAGCAAATTTCAAATAAAGTGATATCTGTGGATGAATATACTGTTAGTTGAAACAGATGTGAAATTATTGATTCGTTAATAAATAACTTTCATAAATCACAATGACTATTCTATTTCTATTCCTTTATTCAGTTTGCTTTAGAAAGGTTATAGAACATACAAAGTTGGCGAAATTAATTCAGACTAGGACGTACCTGTTTGTCCTAAGGCATGTAAATTCTAACTAGGATAAACCGATTCGACCTAGGCTAAACTGATATCTCCTATCGTTAGCAGGATGAACTAATTTGGCCTAGGATAAACTGGTTTGTCCTATCACATGTAGGGAGAACTGGTTTGGCCTAGGCGAAACTAGTTCTTCCTAAAATCAGGTTTGGCCTGTAACAGAGACACCTGAGATGTGACTGCTAGTTACATCCATCTGCCCGGGTGGCGTGCTAACCGGTCATTGGCATGTAGGGTGCCTAGGCTGTCCTCCCGATGGGAATGGGCAGGCTAGCTGTCTTAGTCTCGATGTCAGAGGTTTCAACCCTCCCCAAGTTTCTCTCATCCAAGATCTGTTACTGGCGTTGGTTTAAGTCCCAGCGGTGATCATAGGAATTCCCTTTAGGTGGACTGTAGAAGTTCCAGCTAACCGTAACAGAATGGAGCTAGAGATCGAGTATGCATTATGTGTGCTTCGATACATATGACCCGAAGTCCCTCCTGCTGGTGCCATAGCCCAAACTGTTTATAGTGCTTAATTTGCTCATGTTTCCGACAGGCGGTCGTCTTTTAAATTTCAGTTACTACTAAGCCAAGATGGAACTCTTTTTTTTTTTTTTTTTTTTTTGAAGACCGCTTTTGTCATGTGAAATGCATTTTCAGGTCTACGAGAAAAGCAAGTACAATGGTTAGCGATGTCTGAAATGTAACATTAATCACCATATGACGCGCTGGCACGAACGAACTTTCCAAGGCATCTAGCTGCAGAACGCGCTGTAGCTCGCCGTCGGAGGTTCGAGTCCTCTCTCGCGCATTTGTTGACCTTAGCATAAGTTGGTTTAGGTAGTTTGTAAGCCTGGGGACTGATGACCATAGTAGTTAAGCCCCATACATCTACAAACATTTGAACAATTTTTAATGACCATATTTCATTTATCAAACACATACGTGGCATCTTACACCTTTATGACTTCACAGAAGTGCTCAACATGGCTGGAGGGTGAAAGTGACTGCAGAACGAGTCTACTTCCGCTGCGCTATCCTACTGAATTTACCGCACATGAACCTGTACAGCAAATAGCAATAGATGGAAGTACAGCAGGCGCTGCCACCTGCGCCAATTAGAATATGCGCAGTCACGCCTGCGGCCGCCGCGCAGAGCAGCGATCTGTGTGAAACTTGTTTGACCAGCCGCACATGGCTGTTCGGAAGACAGTTGTCAGTGCAAGTGGTGAGTCAGACATAAAACTAACAAAAATTCACACAATAAAATAAACCATCATATACACAATGAAACACTCCATAACATATTTCCATTTTTGAAATAATTTTTACCCTTTTCATAGCGACATCTTTAAAAATCCTGTATTACTTCTAGATTGAACGACAAATCTCCTGATAGTTTATTCAAATTTTTTATTTCATTTATTTATTTATTTATTTTATTTTGTACAGTAAATTCACTGTTGTAGTAGACTTAGAAGCTTCATGACGGGCAGAATTATATGCCAAATTCGATGCAAAGGGCAAGGAGCGTCATGTACTTGTTCCTTTCGGCGCAAGACTGCTGTGATACCAGCAGAGAGGTTCTGGGCCACAAAGCCTTCGGCAAAATCTGGAATGGCAGTGTTGGTGGCTTCAAAGGACGCGTTTTTACTGTCAGTCACAGTAAATATCTGACCCCTTTTTCGCAAAAGATTAAGTGGTGCGGCTAATTGCGCAAAGTGGGGCACGAATCAATTGACTGTGATAACTAACATGTGGTGCGTCTGTACTTAGCACATTACTTCCAGTACGATTATCTTGACATCCCAAAGTCTTCGGTAACAGTACTCACAGATCTTTTCATTTTCTTTTAAGACCGCTCATGTTTTGAAAACAAGGTCGCGGCGGAGTGGCCAAGCGCTTTGAGGCGCTATGCTGGGATGCGCGAGACCGGTCCCCGTCGAGGTTTCGAATCCCCCTCGGACATGGATGTTTGTGCCGTCTTTAGTATAACGTAGTTCATAAGTAGTATGTAAGTCTAGAGACTGATGACCCCGCAGTTAAGTCCCTTAAGGTTAACAAACATTTGAGCATTTGAACATTTGAAGACAAAGAAATGAACCAGACTCTGACTTCTAAAGTCACTGTTTAAGAATAAAATAAAATTTATCGGTTGGCGTTTATTCAGCGCTTTTTATCTCCTGAATAGGACGATATGTTGATCTCTGAAACGTATGAAAATATGTTTCACAATGACTATTACGTTACTAAATTAATAAACTCGAAGGATTATAAACATTGTCGTTATTAAAAGCAACAAACGCTTCATCCAGTTAAAAGCAGTATTGCTCCTATAGGGCGTGACAGGTCGTCTCGGCTGGCAATCGTGACCCGTCCTCTCTAGGCCAACCTGCTCCATCGTCATCTTTACAGTAAATTCTGTTCTTTGGAAAACTCAGTGAAGCGATTATGTTTGTATGTCATATAGAAATAAACCTTAAAGTATTATCTTTTATTATACTACTGACCCTATTGCGCCTAAAGCAAGAAACAGTTGAATTACACACATTAACCGACGAGTAGAATTTTACTGAAACACGCACAAAATTAAGAACTCCAGCTTGTCCAAAACTTTGCCGCCTGCAATTTTGGCCCTGTATAAGAAGAGGGACAGTGGCACCTTCTTTCTGATTGATTCAAAATGTTCAAATGTTTGTAAAGCTTATGGGACTTAACTACGTGGTAATCAGTCCCTAAAGTTACAAACTACTTATGAACTAGCTAATACTTAGGACGGCAGATATATCCATGCCCGAGGGGGGGATTCGAATCCCCGACCGTAGTGGCCTTGCAGAACGTGACTGGCGCGTATCATATTGCTCGGCCACCGCGGCCGGCTGATCAATTCCTAAGACGATCTAGAGCAGAGATCGGCAAGTAATGTTAGATGGGGTCCGGATACTTTTGAAATTTTTTATCGAGATGCAGATGTAAAACCTCAGGTTCCCTATTAATTTTTACGTTAATTTTCACCCACAAAATATGAAACACAACACACTGGCAAATTTATAATAAAAAAAAACAGATTTTTTTATATAATATGAAATACAACAGATTTAAAATAATAATGTATAAACATCCAGAAAAAATATACTATATTGCGATTTATTTATTTTTATTTTCACTGTCAAAAATTATGAAATATAGTGAATAGTTAATCTTCTACCGAAAAGTCCAGAAACAGGTCGTGCACTATATATACTATTTTTTATTTTAATTTTCACTAAGAAAGAATGAAATACAATGAAATGAGCGTATATGCGTTAAAAATATGTGGGAAAGTTACATTTGCGGTCCTGACGAGGTCATGTGCGCAGCAGCTTATGCTAACAATGTCTTCAAGGTGAACGGCGATTAGTTTTGAGCGTTAATTATTCTCCAAGAAATTCATTTCTGAAGACCAATTTTCTCAAATATATGTGGCGCCAAATACACTAGCCAGGTAGATCGTTAATTTTTCGTATTTTTCCGGGACATGTTGACACCAAAATTATTCAGTGGAGACCCTTTTATAAGTTTGCAAGGAAATGTCTTCCTTGACGTCTATTATCTCAATTTTGAGTAAAGGCTTCGAAAGGTGGAAAAACTTCGCAGCCACATGTGTCCACTTTGCTGCATGAGAAATCTCAAAAGGTGATTTTACAAATTGTCGCAACTCGTATATTCCTTTGAATTTTACTGCAAATTTCTTCTTAAGATTTGCCAATAAATTTTATAATATGGATATGTCTATTTCAGGATTATTTTATATTTAAAAAATCATTACGATATTGCCTTTCAAAGAACCTGCTTGCGGTGGTATGACGAGACACATTCAACTAAATCATATGTTAATTGTCCATTTCCTTTTAGCTCAGTGTTGTTTTCTACAGATTTTATTTATTTATTTAAATTGAGTATCTACATCTACATACAAACTCCCCAATTCACCGTAAGGTGCGTGGCGGAGGGTACACTGTACCACTACTAGGCATTACCTTCCCTATTCCACTCCCAAATAGGAGGAAAAAAAGAATTCCTATATGCCTCCGTACTAGCCCTAATTTCTCTTATCTTGTCTTTGTGATCACAACGCGAAATGAAAGTAAGCGGCAGCAAGATCGTACTACACTCAGCTTAAAATTACGGCCCTCTAAATTTCCTCAACAGAAATTCACGAAAAGAACGTCGACTTTCCTCCAGCGATCCCCAAATGAGTTGCCGGAGCATTTCCGTGACACTCGCGCATTGGTCGAACCTACCAGTAACAAACCTAGCTGCTCGCCTATGAACTGCCTCTATGTCTTCCTTTAAACTGATCTTCTGCGGGTCCCAAACACTCGAGCAATACTCAAGACGTTGTTGTACAAGCGTTTTATACGCAGTCTCCTTTGGAGGTGAAATACATCTTCCCAAAATTCTCCCAATAAACCGAACTCGGCTGTCCGCCTTACTTAGATGTTCGTTCCATTTCATAGCGCTCTATGTAAGTTACACTTTCAACACACTTTTGGCGGTCCACTTTTCGGCCTGCCACGGTCCGGACGTGGACCGCGGTCCGCCAGTTGCCGACCGCTGATCTAGAGTCTACTGTAAGAACTGATGCGACTGGTCCATCCTGCCCCTACGGCCAACGTGCGCCGGCCTCCCCTACATCATGTACCTGTGGTTCTGCCAGTGCTCCAGCGAGCCCCACCATTCAGCAGGACGCCCGCTGCCGCCACCGCCGCCGCTGCCGGCTGCGGTTCGTTGCTCCCTCTGGGTGGGCCACGCGCCACGTATTTCTGCGCGGATGTTTCATTCATGGCGGCCGTGCGGCGGCAGCGATATTGCCTGCAGGTGGCGCCAGGAGCTGCCTAGCTGCCTCCCTGCTACTGCCGCCATCCTCTGTTTCTGCCCCCCCCCCACCCCAGCTCACATCATTTCTCGAGTCACTCTCCCACATTCCATCCGCGCTGCTTCTCACCGCCAGCTCGTGGTCCGGAATACGTTTGCAGACATGGTCCCGGTGTCATACGGCTACAGTTGTACCACAGTCTAAATAATATACAGTCACGCCATATTGTGCACAGTGGCGGCTGGAGCGCCAGACAACTGGGGGTTCACTTCTTTCAGTGCCGGATGTTGACAGTGGCGCCCAGTGCCGGATTAAGCCCTGTGTAGGCCCCTAGGCAATTCAAATCTTGTGGCTCCAGTTCAAATTCATCCCTTAATAAGTTACTAATTTTCCAACAAACATCAACAATATATTGCTAATAATAATAAAAATAATAAAATTGAGGTAATCCATAGTAACAATAATAATAAAATTACGGTAGTCTACAACCGAAGCGTTTGTTTTAAGTAATTAACATGTTCAGCCAACGTGTAAGATAGCCTAGGGTGACAAGACGTCCTGTATTTTACCGGATCGTCCTTTATTTAGTTCAACTGTCGTGAGAAAGTAAATACGGGACGTATCTTGTCCCGTTTTTTTACTAACCGTCCCGTGTATTTTGAAATAACGTGTTTTCAAAGAATCTAAAGAGTAACCAAATGGAGAAAAATGAGCTCATATTAAAACAATAAAGAAAATAGGCTTTAACTCAAAGTGAATAAGACACGATTTTCGAATATATTTGGTTGGTATTACATAATGGTTTCACATGAAATTTGGAGGTTTTCCAATTAATAATTTCATTGCTGAAAGAGTTTGATTTCAAGGACATTTCATGTTCATTTCACTAGACGTTAATAGGTTATATCGCGAAATGGACTTACCCATTTCATATGCTGAAACCATGTTCAGCTCATATATCTTCTTCGTTGGAAATCTGTCTAGTAAAGTCTTGCCGGTGTTTGGCGAAAATAATTTGAAAGAAAGATGTGAAGACGAGTTTCCTTTTTAGGAATTGAACCACGTCAAAAATGTATGTGAACAAAAAATTAATTGATAATTGCGAATTGCGTTAGTAAAAACAGGTCTCCCATTTTCAGCTTACTTCCACTTGAAGAAAAATGGTGAAACAATTTGTGGTTCATTACTTGGTTTGTGCTAGGTCTACCTGGCATTAATGCTGCTCCACCACAAATACTTTATGGGCGGCGAAAACCAAATATTTAGTATGAAAATGAAATAATTATAACAATAAATCATTTCCGAAATACTTACTGAGTTCATTATTATAAAAATCTATGATAAAATAACGAACTCCTAAATAACAAAAAAAAATTTAATCTAAGGGACGAAAGTTTTGTGGTTATCGGTCCCTACACTTATATACTACTTAAAATATCTTACACTAAGGACAACACACACACACACATCCATGCCCGACGTAGGGCTCGAAGCTCAGACGCGAGCGGCCGCGTTGTCCTTAACATGGCACTATCTTAGTTATGCATATGTGTCCCGTATTTTGGTTTTTGAAATCCGGCCACCCTAAGATAGCCGCTTACGAGCTACAATAAACTTTGGTGTGAACAACTTCTGCTGAAGACTAAGAAGGGCCATGAGTGACCTACTTGTACTCCTCAAACTCTTCAGAACTATCAGGACGCATTTCCTATCATATATATTTTCATTCACTTGCCTGCAGACAAACAGCGAAAAGACAACAAATTATTATTAAAACGCAAAAATATTTCTAAAAAATTCTCATCGTTATATCAGTGCACACGGGGCCCCTAGGCAACTGTAATCCAACACTGGCGGCGCCACCCCTCCCCACCCCGCTCGCAACGTCGATGTTTCGGCGTCCATCCCCTCCCCCTCCTATATGCATATTCATATGAGCACTAAAACACAATAAGTAACTGATTTCACAATTAAGAGACGGTAACAAAATTAATCTGTTGCGTTGGATACACGGGTCACGTGACACTATAAACAGCGCCCCCTCCGAACTTGACGCATACCCAAAGATTGCTCTTCCCCCCATCTTTTGAAACAGTTAAATATTTGTTACAGCGAAGAGTATAAATGTCATTTACCCTCAAAATCGCTACACATGTTCAAAACCGTCCAAACTACCTGGTGATCAAGTAGTCAGTATAAATTTGAAAACTTAATAAATCATGGAATAATGGAGATAGAGACGTAAAAATTGACACGCATGCTTGGAATGACATGGGAAGAAAAAGAAGAAGGTTCAAAAAATGTCCGACAGATGGCGCTGGACAGTGACTGCTATAGCGACGTGTGAGAGGTACGCCGATATGTTACAGAATCGCATCATCCCCAGCCAACCTGATAAACGCCTGCTGGAACGTACGTTTTTCATGCGGGATGGCTCTACACCACACATTGCTAGACGCGTAAAAGATCTCTTGCTCCCGTCGTTTGGTGATGATAGTGAGCTCAACCGCCAGTTTCGTCATGCTTGGCCTCCCACGTCCCCAGACCTCAGTCCTTGCGATTATTGTCTTTGGGGTTAGCTGAAGTCACAAGAGTATCGTGATCGACCGACATCTCTAGGGATGCTGAAAGACAACATCCGACGCCAATGCCTCATCATCACTCCGGACATGCTTTATAATGCTGTTCACAACATTATTCCTCGACTACAGCTATTTTTGAGGAATGACGGTGAACATATTGAGTATTTCCTGTAAAGAACATCATCTTTGCTTAGTCTTAATTTGTTATGTTAATAATTATTTCTATGATCAGATGAAGCGCCATCTGTCAGACATTTTTTGAACTTAGTTTTTGTTTTTTGGTTCTAATAAAACCCCATGTCATTCCAAACATGTGTGTCAATTTTTACCTCTATATCTACATTGTTCCATGATTTATTAACTTTTTTAAATTTATACAGACTTTTTGATCACTTTGTATATGTGTCAAGTAAACAATTCATTCAATTTCAACATATTGTGAACAGAAATCTACACATTCAACATTATCCATGCTGACTCAACGCATCCAGAAGCACAAAAACTAGCGTTTTTCCATTCTGCTGTACACCGTATGGTAACCACCCCTCAATCACTTGTCAACCAAGAAAACGAATTAAGTGTGATAAAATTCATTGCAGTGTTTGGTATATCGCATTTTGAGGAAGAGAACCTCTCCAAAATGTTCGACATTGTACGACATTTCTTCAAGTGACAGCAAAAATACTAAGAAATTCATATCCATTCCTTTCTTGGTAAATATTTCCTACAGAATCAAGCGTCTTCTAATGAAAAATTTCAACTGCAATATTTGTTTTTCTACAGACAGCACTCTAAAGAGAAAATTGTTGCACACAGTGAAAAATACAGGTGCTTGGTTTTCTAATTAAGGTTCTATAAATTGGTATGTGATGATTGTCCGTGTTACTACAAGGGCCAAACCGAGCGAGGTGACGTAGTGGTAACGCACTGGACTCATATTTGGGACGGCGGTGGTTCCAATCCACTTCCGCCCATCCAGATTTAGGTTATCCGTGATTTCCCTAAAGCACTCCAGGCAAATGCCGGGATGGTCCGTTTCAAAGGGCACGGCTGATTTCCTTCCCAATCCTTGCCCCAAACTCCGAGCATTAGTTCCGTCTCTAATGACCAAGCTATCGACGGGACGTTAAACCCTAAGCTTCCTTCCTTCCTTCCTACATTGGCCAAACATGCGAATCCGTGAATACAAGCTATAAAGAGCACTTATCAGCAAAGAAAGGAGCGAACATACATAACTCTACGTTTACAGAACACTTGCTGATTGCAAACCAAACGCCGAAAAAGAAGATACAATTATTTTACACAGAGAAGTTAAAGGGCGAAAGCTTAATCTTTGGGAAGAAACTGAGATCTTTAAACATCTAGAACTCAAGGATGGTAATTTATTAAATAATCAGTTAAATCTCGCCAGTAGACACTATTTTGAAGGCTTAAAACCCATACTGCTCACGAAATCTCCTTACAACTGCCGGTAGCCTTTGCGATTTGTTCATTTCCTCAAAAATCTAAAACCTGCTTACATTTGTAATTCTCCATTGTAATTGAGATGACAACCATTTTATCTCATTTGCGTCATCATGATATAAGCCATGTAGTAATCCAGTTTATTTTTGTTCATCTGAGAGGTACAATTTTCTATTATCATTGTTCGTTTACTGAACGTATTTCAACAGTATTTGTTAGTCGCATATTTTTACAATTGACCAATGTAATGTTTGTTTCCGTAGCTTCACTCAACCTTATCACCCTCTTTTTTATCCAAATATTCCATTTATTGACCTCGTTATAAATTTCAAGTACGTTCTGTCAACGGCTACTTAAGCCATTGAACGTTTATGTTGCACGGCGCATGCGCCACCGGTCCTTGGTATGCACGCTCCTTGCTTCAAATCAGTAAGCGTGAATGACTCCAAATTGCGCTGTCGTATCTTTCAGTGTAAATCACATTCCTCAGATCATAGGGGTGTTCAGTTACTGTGAAATGCAAGTATAGTAAGTATCAGTTTTATTCCGATTTGTATTTCACAATATTTTAGGCTTGGTATGACGCATATTTCAGGCATAATGATTATGAATTTGTAATTTATGATGTAACATTGTCTATAGGCATAACAAGTATTTCTGAAGAAGACGGGTTTATATCCATTGAAGCCTATTATTGCTACTGGTTGGTTGATTATTAATTTGTGTGGTGGATCACCCGACTCTTCCTTCATATTATAATGGAATTGTGTATTCAGGAGTAAATTTCTTCAGTTTGATTTATTCGGATTTCGACCCTGGCCATTCCACTACACTCGAATTAATAAAAATCTTCATTCATAGGAAAAAAGGGGTTTTAAATATTCGCTGCTGGGTTCTTGTGCAATAGAAAAATAACACTGTTCCAAAAAGTTCAAAATCTGGTACGCACTTTCGTTGAATATTCTAAACAAAAAAATCTTGTTTAGGATTTCCTAAGATAATCTCTTACTATCATAGATGTTTCTCACTGAATCAGTCGTAAAATATACCGATTCATAAAACTTGATGTCACTTTTTTCCAGTTAATAAAATTATTGCTGAGTCCCTACACTGGTATAAAATCGGAGAAATTCTGTTATGAGTTCCAAAAATATAAATTCAGTTCAATATGTAAATATTTTCTCTTCTTATTCAGTGCAATAACTATTTTTCACACACTGGTACTGGAAGTAAAAGTTTATTTCGTAAGTTATAAGTCCACGTAATACATGACATACAATCAGAACTTGCACGTATGGACTCAACATCAAGACTGAAACTGTTTTTTAACATGAAACATGAAGAGAATTTTTATTACAATACATTTTCCAATTTTTCTTGTTTTTATGATTCTGGCGGTTGGCAACGGAGGTACTCCAACAGGATCTTCTCTGAACATGGCCGCGGGGGAGTAGCCGAGCGGTGTAAAGCACCTCGCTGCGAAACGCGCTGTTGCTTGCCGTGGAGGTTCGAGTCCTCTCTGGGCCATGGGTGTGTGTCTTTGTCCGTAGGATAGTGTACCTAGGTTTAAGTAGTTTGTAAGTTACGGACTGATGACCACGCAGTTTGGCCCTAAAGATTTATAGACATTTTGATCTCTGAGCGTGTGGCCGTCGACCCGCGACGATTGGTGGCCAGGTACATCATCTTTGGCTTCAGCAGAGAACATGCTATTTTCGTTGTCACCGCACATGAAACATAAAAACGACACATATTTCCTTTGAGAATGAAATACAACCTATAAAGATTGAACATTATTAACGACATATATAAACATGTTCTTTTACCTGCGAAACTCAGCAGACGTGAAGGTAGTAGCAGGGGATAATATTTCGTCCCACTACAATTTGCTATTCTGTAACCGTTGCTGAGACGCAGTCATGTTTAAAATATTGAAGTTATTATAGTCGTAAACGCTCTTTGAGCAAATGTTTGCACACTGGCCACGCTGATGCTTCGGGCAAGGAATCGCACTAAAAACAATCCGTATCTAACACAGTCATGGAAACAATGAAGACAATATACAGGGACCTAGCAGGTAATAAATTAGCAGGTACACAAAAGCCTAACGAGAGTTCAACAGCAGCGTGTGGAAACGACTACCTAAAACGATGTTTGTTGGGTGGGCAATACTCGAGATAGGTGTGATGGATGCTGTTGTCTGTTTCAATGATGGAGTAATTAGCAGGACAAAAGTAATGGACAATTTAGGCATCCAACCAGGAAATAATATGATAGCTGCTCTGACTGCCATAGATCGCCAGCGACTAGTTGAAGCTGAAAGGGCTGCGGAAGCGACCACTAAAGAATCCAGAGTAAGAAAAAGACTTCTCGAAAAACGTCTTCAGGGATAAAGAAGCAGCTGCCCAGGACGATTATGCAATTGGAATATTCTGAAACAGGCATACGGTGAGTCAAAAACACTGTGAACATTCTTCTCTCATTTTCTCTAAACTATGTTTTCAGAACATTAGGTACATATATTTTCATGATGGTCTTCGCTAAGTCCACCAAATTTCCCTCAATAAAGTATGGGACAGTATATTTGTATTATGCCAAATACATTGCAAAAATGATTTATGTTTCTCATACTGTATATGATTTTAACGGTAATTTTAGCCGGCCGCGGTGGCCGAGGTGACTGAGGCGCTCCAGTCACGGTCAGCACGGCCACTACGGTCGGGGGTTCGAGTCCCCCCTCGGGCATGGATATTTGTGCCGTCCTAGTTCGTAAGTAGTTCATAAGCAGTTTGTATGTTTAGGGACTGATGACCCCGTAGTTAAGTCCCATAAGCTTAACAAACATTTGGTAATTTTAGAGAAAATAGTAATTAAGTGTAATAGCGGTTTTCTACTTCCTCATATATACTTCAAACAGCTAAACAGGAGGCATAATGTGTTCCTACGAATGTTAACAGAGCCTTACAAAGTCTAAGCACTATTAGACTAACGATGCACCAGAAAATGGTTCCAGACTGCGAAAACAGCTATTAGCAAAATATTGTAATTCTTAAATTATCTATGATATTTCAATAACTTTTCTATTTACGGCTTGAATCAATGTCATTCAGTGTTGCTACAAAATCGCAACTTACTCCGCATTGTGGATCAAGAGTAACGTACACCGAGACAAGGTAAGAAACTGCAGTACCGTTCCAGGTACCCTGAAGTTGATTTTAACTTACGTTTTGCAAAAGGGAAGGTATGTAGTGCCGTACGAATCGGAAATAATTACAATGTAACTCCATACTTGTGTTTACAAGTTTTCCTAAGAACCACTGGAAGGTATGAAATAGTACATTGCAGTACATTATTTCAGATTCTCTTGAAATCTACGCTTTTTAAAGGAAGAATTGCATTATCTTTTAAGAAAAAATGGCCAATAAAGAACACAAAGTTTTTTGGGGGAAAGGATCTGCTCAAGACGCGTGGGATGCGTGGACAGCTAAAACACCTGTACAAGTTTTATTTACTAAGGTCTGTTCTCACGGCAGCGTCTTCTTGCAAGATACTAGCTGCGCTGAATCATAGTAACTGCCTAGTTCGGAGTGCCCTTCCAGGCGCATGTCGGCCTAAATATAGCCGCTTGTAGAGGGCTCGCTTCTCGGTTGCTCCCCCATGAGGCGCACCACCGGCATGTGATTGGCTGCCGCTCATCCGCTGCCTTCTCCATTATCGTTTTCGTGCGTGTATGATTTTCTATCACAAATGTCGGCGTTTCTTCACTATAATCCCAGTCAACTCAGTGAGTGTTGAACGTAAGCCACAACTGTAGCTCACACCAACGAGACAATAAAGAGTCGAAAAGAAAAACTGTTTCTCAACTAAGCAGAAAACCAGGCAGCCCAGAGATCACTGGCAGCTCCTGTAACAAGATCTAAAATTGTTGCAGAATGTCACAGGGTTCTGGTGGAGCTAGGGGAAAGCAACAGGGTAAACCTATTATGGGTCCCTGGCCACTCGGGGATCAGTGGCAACGAACATGCCGACAGTTTAGCCAGGATGGGGGCAGAGACTACGTAACTGGCTCAGAAGACAGCATGTAAAATATTGGACCAAAGTCTATCAACAAAAACATGGCAAGTTAATGATGCCAAAGCCATGTTTTAAGAGAATCTCTGCAATCCTGGGCCTGGACAGGAGAGAGATTTCATTCATAGTTGGATTGCTGACAGGCCATGGGAATTTCAAAAAACACCTACATACAATGGGAATAACAGAAGAGGACCCTAAATGTACGATCTTTGATGACGGTGATGAAACTGCATCACATCTAATCTTCGAATGCACTGCATTGGAGAGTAAAAGGCACAGAACATTTGGGACAAACAGACCCGAAGAAATTGTGTCTAATAAAAAACTGGTAAAGGGACTCCTTGCACTGTTCAAGGGCATTGGTTGACTTGGGAGCGATACCGCACAATAAACTTAGTTTCGGTGCGGGCAGTGGCGGGTTGGACCAAGACTGTTCTGGGATCCCTGAGAAAATCAATCAATCAATCAAGCAGAAAACAGTCCATTATTGAAGCTACATCTGAACCACGTACTGTAAGAATCCTGAAGACATTCGTTTTATACGTAATAGTAAATACTCTCAAAAACTGAGTGAAATGTAAAAATGTTGGCATTATTAGACTCTATATCGATTTGATACACGTCAAAGAAAGTGTCTACGAAATAAGCTGCAATGATACCGATATTCGTATTTATTGCCGCATGAATAAGATATTGTTTATATCACTTAATCAGTGAAAATCGGCCGGTTTTACATTTATTTCACTATTACTTATGTCTCTCGATGTTTTACTAATGCAGAAATACAGTAACTATTTGGTTCATTACATATAAGAATTATTACAAAAAAGAAAATACTCGCCAGTAGGAGTGCTACGGACGCTGCAAATGTCGGTTGGGAACAACTTTCAATGCAGTGAGTGTCGCGACTGCATATGTTAGACTGTGCTTGTACACACACTGTCACTGGTAGGAGAAATGAATAATACGTTTGCAACTAATAAGTCCGTTACGTGGTTTTCTTTTTCTTAGTGTAGTTCGGAAATAATAATGTGATCAACTACTGATCTTGAAAATTTTGAAAATTTCTCATGCAGCTCGTCAATAGCGTGGTTTGGCGAACTGCCTCGTCAACTCCTTGTGTGAAGTCTTCACTCATGACTGTAGGTCGTCCAGAACAAAACAGGCGATTCACCATACATGAGCTGCATCCTAAAATTCTGCAAGTGTGAAGTACAATACTTCATCATGTCGTTACTGACAAGCTTCGCAAAAATATATATAGTAGCCTTGTTTGATAATGGGAACCAAAACAAGTACCACGAATGTTGAAATGTTTGAATATTGTCGTCACTAAGTTTGCAAGTGAAAATAAATGTTGAATGTCGTTAGTAATACAATTTACGTCGATAGAGATAGTTTCTCTGCGTAAATTAAAAAATTGGATCTTACTTAGAAATGACTCTCGTAAAACCTTGAAAATGATAACTATATTCAGTAGTATGTATATTTAATCTTTATCCACATGAGCCGGGCGCGGTGGCCGCGGGGACTGAGGCGCTTCAGTCACGGTCTTCACGGCGTCTACGGTCGGGGGATCGAATCCCCCCCTCGGGCATGGATATTTGTGCCGTCCTTAGTTGTAGGTAGTTCATAAGTAGTTTGTAAGTAGTTTGTCCCTTAAGTTTATCAAACATTTGAACATTTTTTTTTATCTAGATGACGTCTATTGAAAAATGCTTGATTGGTAAACGTGTTCCTTTCAAAAGAGCAATAACTTTTCTTTCATATTATGGAAAACAGCCACGTTCGATCATAAAATTTATTCTGATGACCGGATTCAGCAGATTAAACAGCCATTATTGGATCTGTAAATACACATGTAAAATAGTACTCAACATCCTATCATAAAAAGCTACAGAAATGCATATCTTTTAAATACATCAACATCTAAAACCCACCTTTCATTTCTTTGACCTCATCACAAAGAAAAGTTTTCGAAAATATACATATTCACCAACATTATTGTTGGCTTGTCATAGTACAAATGACATCAAAGCTATCATGCTTTAATGTGGTTTCATCACGCTACGTGGATAAATAAGTACGTTTCCGAAAGATTTAAAAAAAATTATGTGGTTTGAAAAGTAGATGTAGGTAAAGGGACGCAGTTATCTGACCTTTCATTATAGCATCTTGAGTACGATTTTATACGTAACATACAGATCAGATAATAGCAGTTTAATTCGTCGAAAACAGTCATCTGAATAAAGATGATAAGCGACCTTGGTTGTTTTTCATAATAATAATATTGAACAGATCGTCCCAAAGTATGACAAAGTTTTATACAATAAATATTCGCTGTTGGACATAATATTGCAAATCGTCCCTACGCACGTATTTAACACAAATTTCGTTGTAAGCATCCAGTACCACTGTGCAGAACATTTGTTTAAAGAAAACAAAGAAAACAACGAATAACAGAGAAAGAGATTTATACTAGACAGAACAATACTCGAACCCAGAAGGTTTCCTACACACTTACTCTTGTATATGGATAGTACAAATAATTTCGTTTGACAGAATTGCGTAGTGCAAGCATTTCTGTGGGAGGCTTTGGCTACTTGCGAGTACCTGACCTACATATACATCTATACAAATACTCTGTAAGTCACACTGAAGTGCATGGCAGAGCGTTCATCGAACCGCTTTTATGATGTTTCTCCACAGTTCCATTCTCTATAGCTCGCGGGAAAATGGATGATCTAAATGTTTCCGTTTTCGATGTGATTTCAACTACTTTATTGTGTCTTCCTATGTATGTGGGTGCTACCAATATATGTTCGCATTCGGAAGAGAAAGCTGGCGAATGAAATTTCGCAAATAGGTCTCCTCGCAAGTAATAACTCCTTTCGTTTAATGATTTCCACTCCAAATTATACTTCATTTCCGAAACACTCTCCCCCTTATATCGCGATAATACAAAATCAATCGTGTAAATGAAGTTTAACGGATTTCTTTTAGTAGTCATATGGATGACTTCGCATTTTTCACAATTAAGGACCAATTGCAAATTTTTGCAGCATGCAAATATTTAATCTGAATCATTTTGGAGTTGCTTTTGATCTTCTTGTGACTTTGCTAACCGATAAATAGCAGCATCATCCGTGAACAGTCTAAGAGAGGTATTTAGATTGTTTCTTAAATGGTTTACAAAGATAAGGAACAGTAGGGGCCGTATAACAACTCCCTGGCGGACGCCAGATATCACTTCAGTTCTGCTCGATGACTTTCCGTCAGTTACAACGTGCTGTGTCCTCTCTGACAGGAAATCACGAATTCAATCGCACAACTATGGCGATATTCCATAAGCACACAGTTTGATTAAATGTTCAAATGTATGTAAATCTATCGGACCAAACTGCGTGGTCATCAGTCCGTAGCTTACAAACTACTTAAACTAACGTAAACTAACCTAAGGACACACACACACACACACACACACACACACACTGACACACACACACACACACACATGCCCAAGGGAAAACTCGAGCCTCCGACGGCGAGGAACCGCGAACTCCACAGCGAGGTGCCTTAGACCGCTCGGCTACTCCACCGCGACGCAGTTCGATTAGAAGTCGCTTGTGAGGTACACTGTCAAAAGCCTTCTGAAAATTTAGAAATACGGAATCTATTTGACATCCCCTGTTGATACCATTCATCTTATCATATGAGTAAACAGATAGCTGTATTGCATAAGAACAATACTATCTGAATCCGTGTTGACTATATAGGTCGTTATTTTCGAGGTTGTTGATAATATTTGAGCCGGCCGCGGTGGCCGAGAGGACTGCGGCGCGCCAGTCACGGTCTGCACGGCCACTACGGTCGGGGGTTTGAATCCTCCCTCGGGCATGGATATTTCTGGCGTCCTTAGTGTTAGCTTGTTCATAAATAGTTTGTAAGTTTAGGGACTGATGAACCCCTAGTTAAGTCCCATAAGCTATACAAACATTTGAAACATAATATTTGAGGAAAGTATGTGTTTTAAAATCCTGCTTCTAACTGACATTAATGATATAGCCCTGTAATTTTTCGGATCACTCCTATTGCCTTTCTTTAGTAACGAAGTGACCTGTGTTACTTTCCAGTATTTGGGTACGGAACGTTCGCTATGCGAGCGGTTGTATCTAATAACTAATGTATGGGGCTGTTGCGTCACATAACTCTGAAAGGAAGCTAAATGGTGTACAATCCGGACCGGGAGACATACTTTTCTTAAGTGATTTCAGTTCTTTATACGAATTCTACGGTATCTTCTTCGTCTTCTTTCGTGAAGGAATTTCGGAAAACTGTGTTAAGCAATTCTGCTTAAGCAGAACTATCATCAGTAGCATCACCATTACCATCGCATAGTGAAGGTATTGATTGTATTTTACCGCTAGTATACAATACATACTACCAGTATTACTTAGGATTCTCTATCAAATTATGTCACAGGTTTTCTTGAGGAAACTATTATCAGTTTCACGCACTGGAGTTCCATATAAATTGCCGGCCACTGTGAAGAAGAATATAGTGATTCCATTCCGAAGACCAATGTGAAAGTTACAGATCTATCAGTTTAATAAGTCATTGATGCAAAATATTAACACGAATTATTTACAGACGAATGGAAAATCTGGTGAAATCCGACCTTGGGGAAGATAAATTGCCGGCCGCTGTGACCGAGGAGACTGAGGCGCTTCAGTCACGGTCTGTACGGCCACTACGGTCGGGGGTTCGAATCTCCCCTCGGGCATGGATATTTGTGCCGTCGTTAATATAAGATAGTTCATAAGTAGTTTGTAAGTTTAGGGACTGCTGACCCCGTAGTTAAGTCCCAAAAGCTTAACAAACGTTTGAACATTTGAATCCATGTAAATTACGAGTTTCTGTAAAAGACTGCCAGTCTTGGGTATGTCCTGTCCGTTTAAATTTGGCATGCTTTTTTCTTTGTATTTGCAAGAGAGATCTAACCTGTTTTGTGCACCACGGCGGGTAAGTGTCCTCTTTTGCTAATTTGTTTGGCATAAATCTGTCAATGGCTGTCGATATTGTATTTTTTAACTTCGCCGGTTATGAAGCTGGGTAGTTGCGATTAGCAGTTTAACGTGGAATACGAACCTCGTGTCGTAGCTGGCGATTCCTGACATCGCTGAGAGGTGAAGGCAAGGTTATATCCATTTCTTTCACGATCCCAAATAGATTCGTTTCCAGGACTCTCGTTTTTTATGCACGTGCTCCAGCATTTCACCGCCGTATGTTTATATGGCCTTTTTTTAAACGTCTTTGAGACAGCTAAATATTTCGATCGGGGCAATCGTATGAGTAGGGGGCAATTGAAGCAGCCACAGAAAACTAAAAGCGAGATTTGGGGAGAACAAACACAGCTGTATGAATATTACGAGCTCAGATAGGAAATCAGTTCTGATCAAATAAGGCAAAGCTGAAAGGTGCGAAGAATAAATGGGCTCTACAAACGAAATGAAGTTCAAGACAATATTGTAGGAAGAGAAGAGGAAGTAGATGAAGATGAAATAGGAAATTTTATATTCACAGAAGAATTTAACAAAGCACTGAAGGATGTAGCCGCCGCGGCGGAGTGGCCAAGCGCATTGAGGCGCTGTGATAAGATGCGCGAGGACGCTCCCCGTCGGGGGTTCGAATCCCCCCTCGGGCATGGATGTTCGTGCTGTCTAGTATAAGCTAGTTCATAAGTAGTTTGTAAGTTTAGGGTCTGATGGCCCCGCAGCTAAGGCTCTTAAGCTTAACAAACATTTGAACATTTTTGAAAGACATAGCTCTAAACAAGGCCACGAATTTGACATTCCGTCAGAGCTGCTGAAGTCTCTGGAAGAGTCAGCCCTGACATAACTTTTTCACCTGGTGTGTAAGTAGTATGAGGCGATATATCATCTGACTATAAGGAAAATATAATGATTACCATACCAGAGAAAAAAGACGCAGGCAAATAACAAATAATAGTTGCAAAATTTCAAAGGGAATTATTAACAGAAGAAAGGTAAAAATGGTAGAAGCTGACCTGGAGGAAGATCAGGAAAAATGTAAGAACACTGGCGGCAATACTCACCTTACGACTTATCTCAGAAGATATATTAACTAAAGGCAAACTTCTATTCCTAGCTTTTGTAGATTTGGAGAAACTTTTTCACAATCTTGATTGCAATAAACTCCTTGAAAGTCTGAAGTGAACAGGATATAAAATACAGAATGGCGATTGGAAGAAAATCTTTTCTTAGAAAGAGTAATTTGTTAACATCGAATATTAATTTGTCAGGAAGTTTTTTCTGAAGGCGCTCGTGTGGAGTGTGAATCATGGATGAATGGTTCAGACAGGAAGACGATAAATTTTGAAATGTTGTGATACAGAAGAATGATTTTTATTAGGTGGTAGATCGCGTAACTAATGAGGAGGTACTAAAAAGATTTTGGGAAGAAAAGGAATTTCTGGCATACCGTGTCTAAAATAAGAGATAGATTGATAGGCCACATTATGAGATTTTAAGGAAACGTGAATTTAGCATTGGAGAGAGTGTGTGCGATAAAAGCAGCAGAGGGAGACCAATAGATGAGTACAGTAACAGAGTGGGTTGCCATTATTATGAAGAGATGCAGAGGCCTGCTCAGGATAGAGTAGGGTGGAGAGCTGCATCTAACCAGTCCCTGGACTGAAGACCACAATAATAACGACGAGAAATCATCAGGACAAAAAGAGATCCTTGTTACACTTTTATATTAGTGAAGCGTACGTCTACGTTGCAACTAGTCATGCCCCACGACCGGTCCTTCGTGACAAGGGAAAAACCTACAAATACGCTCGCACATGAATGCACGCCGATGCCACTGTTAAAGCCGACGAGCTAAATCTCCGTTTTCAGGTTACTCGCCGCTGTTCCCGGTCATTAAGTGCTCGCCATCGACCACTGCATTTTTCATGGTCAGAGGTTTTCACTAAGATTTCTCACTCACGGCACACTCTCGACACTTCCTGAATAGCGCGTACTCTATATTTTACGAAGTAGAATGTCCCAAAGTTCAGCTGCAAGTACAATTCAACTTCCAAATTGTTTTACACTCCTGGCCATTAAAATTTCTGTACCACGAAGATGAGGTACTACAGACGCGAAATTTAACCGACAGGAAGAAGATGGATATGCAAATGATTAGCTTTTCAGAACATTCACACAAGTTTCGCGTCGGTGGCGACACCTACAACGTCCTGACATGAGGAAAGTTTCCAACCAATTTCTCATACTCAAAACAGAAGTTGACAGGCGTTGCCTGGTGAAACGTTGTTGTGATGCCTCGTGTAAGGAGGAGAAATGTGTACCATCATGTTTCCGACTTTGATAAAGGTCGGATTGTAGCCTATCGCGATTGCGGCTTACGGTATCGCGACATTGCTGCCGGCACTGGTCGCGATCCAATGACTGTTAGCAGAATATGGAATCGGTGGGTTCAGGAGGGCAATACGGACCGCCGTGCTGGATCCCAACGGCCTCGTATCACTAGCAGTCGAGATGACAGGAATCTTATCCGCGTGGCTGTAATGGATTGTGCAGCCACACCTCGATCCCTGAGTCAACAGATGGGGACGTTTGCAAGACAACAACCATCTGCACGAACAGTTCGACGACGTTTTCAGCAGCATGGACTATCAGCTCGGATACCATGGCTGCGGTTACCCTTAACGTTGCATTAGAGACAGGAGCGCCTGTGATGGTGTACGCAACGACGAACCTAGGTGCACGAATGGCAAAACGTCATTTTTTCGAATGAATACAGGTTTTGTCTACATCGTTACGATAGTCGCATCCGTGGTAGGCGACATCGCGGTGAACGCATACTGGAAGCGTGTATTCGTCATTGCCATACTCGCGTATCACCCGGCGTGATGGTGTGGGGTGCTATTGGCTACACGTCTCGGTCACCTCTTGTTCGCATCGACGGCACTTTGAACAGTAGCCGTTACATTTCAGATGTGTTACGACCCGTGGCTCGACCCTTCATTCGATCCCTGCGGAAACCGTACATTTCAGCAGGATGATGCACGACCGCATGTTGCGGGTCCTGTACGGGCCTTTCTGGACACTGAAAATGTTCTACTGCTCCCCTGGGCTGCACATTCTCCAGATCTCTCACCAATTGAAAACGACTGGTCAATGGTGGCCGAGCAACTAGCTCGTCACAATACGCCAGTCACTACTCTTGATGAAATGTGGTATTGTGTTGAAGCTGGATGGGCATCTGTACCTGTACACGCCATCCGACCTCTATTTGACTCGATGCCCAGGCGTATCAAGGCCTTTTTTACGGCCAGAGGTGGTTGATCAGAGTACTGATTTCTCAGGATCTTTGCACCCAAATTGCATAGAAATGTAATCACATGTCAGTTCAGGTATAATATATATATGTCCAATGAATACCCGTTTATCTTCTGAATTTCTTCCTGTTGTAGCAATTTTGATGGCCACTAGTAATTGATACCTTGGGTAGTAGTCGTGTCGGAAGCTATTTCACGGGGCATACCGAAGTATGATTGACAGTTTCACAAGCCCTCTTATGATGCCCTTTTACAATTTGTAAACCGAGTACTACCGCCATCTCAGCCTGTGTATATTGCTATGACATGACTCCTGTCATCTCAGAATGTGTTGCACTGAATGGTGGACCATGAGAAAACCAAAAAAGGAGACAATAGAAGTTTCTGATTTTGGTCCTGCAGGAGGAAGGTAATAATTAAGTTGACTGGTGTGAAATGCTGAACCGGAAAAAAGGAGAAAATGTGGAAACAATGACAAGTAGGAGAAACAGTTTGATAGTATTGCAAGAAATATTTACTTGAGGACCTACAGAGGGGAAACAGCGGGACAATGAAGATAGGAATGTACTTAACAAACACCTGACGATCACAGGGCACAGTGCAACTCTGAGTCAGGAGAGTGGGTAAATTTGTGCTGGGCTTTATCAGAGCAGTTTAAAAGGCCGATAACCTCACAAAGTCTTTGTATCCATATAATGTACAATGTAGTTTTTAAAATATAAAAATAGCCCATGTATGTCTATCTTACAGGAATGTGTAAATTAAACATTTTGCTCCTTGCAAAAGCTTTATGTACTTTCGAGTTGCACAACAACATCATTACAGTCAACTTTCCGATGTCTTCCACAATAGCAACAGTTCTCTTTCACGTTCAAAATATATTCAACTTAATTGTATTTTTGAGTAACCAGTTACAGTTGCTACTATGCTGAGTCGATAAGTCACAAATTCACTTTAATAATTTAAATAAAAAACAATTTCTGCTGCATCAAAAGTCTCAAACCGTGCCGAAATCACATGCTGCGACGCTATAAGTGCGCCTTGGGTAACTTCACTCCGTCGGGTCTACAGCTACGAATCTTTTAAGAGGACAAACGTGAGTAATACACTTTCTCGTATAGTGTCGTCTTGATTGGTGTAGATTGTATGGTTTAAAGTTAAAAACTTGGTGACCACACCTTATTCCAGGATGTTGATGTAATATTCAAATGTTTGTTAATCTTATGGGACTTAACTGTGGGGTCATCAGTCCCTAAACTTACAAACTACTTAGGAACTACCTTATACTAAAGACGACACAAACATCCATACCCGAGGAGGGATTCGAACCCAGGACCGTAGCGCCCGTGCAGACTGTGACTGGCACGCCGCAGACCGCTGGCCCACTGCGGCCGACAAGCCAACAATTAAGTTGGCGAGTAAATGTGTTTTTTAAAGTTTTTAATAATAACGGTATGAAGAATGTGATCTAAGATCCCGAAATCCCGAAGATGGTTGTTAAACTGCCGAAAGCGATAATCTTAATAAAAAAAATAAAAAGTGATCTTAGCTTTCTTTTCCATAAAGTGATTAAAAGTTCGCCCACAATCTTTTTTCTATTTTATTTTATTTTTTATTTTTTTAATATTATTTTATTTTATTTTATTATTATTTATTTATTCATTTATTTATTTTTTTGTCACGTTTGTGAGGATTTTCCTTCAGATACAAATGCAGTAGCTCACATGGTTAAATAATCTAAATATTGCATTCCTAACGGACGTCTTTTTGTAGAAAGTTGGGTTTTCTGTTGCTTATTAGCGATTTTTTTGTTCTTAAAAGAAACACGAAATTCTTTATTAAAGTGTCCTAGATTTCAAGATAATCTTACATAAACCGTCCTCCAACGTACCGTTTCGTACCTTACAATGGCTCTTAAGAAATCTAATAAAGCCAAATGTGGAGTTATCTTCTATTTCTACTGCACTGCCTACATTCCCTATTGTAAAAAGTATGGTTCGTTCAATTTAAACGATACTATTCACATTCATCCTTCATCGTACTCAGAAATGTACTTTGCCAGCCGCTTGGAGCACTGCTATCATGACGTATAACAAAAATCGGGCTGTGGATGATAGACTGCGATATAACGAACTTTACTACCAGTCAGTCACTATTAGAAGACTCTGCAACTTTGACAGCTTTCTAATTATCCAGGACAGTGTAAACATTTATAATGACAATTACACTCTGCAACAGAGTGTACAATGACATAAAATGTCCTGGTAGATTAAAATTGCTTACCAAAACCGGGATTAGAACCTGGGACATTTGCCTCTTGCTGACAAGTATTCTACCGACTGATCTATCCCGGCACAGTCGAGATCCGTCTTCAGAGCTTTACTTCAGAGCAGTACCTCGCCTCTTGGATTCCAAACTACCAAAGTTCTCCTGGCAAAGTTGCAGGACTAGTGCTTCTGGAGGAAAGGATATGGTGGGGACATGGCTTAGACACAGCCTAGGAGATGTTCCAGATTTATAATTTCACTCTGCAGCTTCCTGTGTGCTGATATTAAACGACCAGTCAGATAGTGTTCTGGAACTGGATTTCGAACCTGGTACCTTTGAATTTGAAAAGTAGGGGGGGGGGGGGGGAGGTAATAGCGGAAGTAAAGTCGAGAGGACGGACCGTGAAGTGTGCTGGGATAGCTCAGTCGATAGAGGGTAGAGGGCTTGCCAACGAAAGGCAAAGGGCTCAGGTTCGAATCCGTTTCCGGTACAGGGTTTTTATCTATAGAAAGTGTAATCTTGTTTGTGTACAGATGTTATGCATCATGATAGTCTACACTGATGTAACTATTTTTGTCAGAAGATTAATCCATTTGTTATTAGTATACCCTAGAATTTCTTGTAGTCACCATACTCAACTTGAATACCAAAGAAACGACTAAGTTCTATGTAGTAGCTATCCTGAAAATTGCGATATCGCAACTTCCAGCACAACTTTTTTGTGTGACATCATGTAGAAGAATAGCGCTACTGACAGACCAATGAAGATATCTACACAAACTATTTATCGTGAGACCTCAAGGCTCAGTCCTAGCTCCGCTACTATTTAACCTGTATATTGCAGATTTACCAGACCCTTAAACGATTATCTTTATTCCTAAAACTCAAAACTGTTACTCGTATTAATTAATAGTGATAAGTGTAGCATGCCTTTATCAGTTGATTAGCAGCCATAATCGATGGTGTGGAGGCCCATCTCACTATACTGAATAATGAAACGTACTTCGTTTGAGATCTGCGTAGGGCAAGTCTCATTCTTGAAGTAAAACTAGCAACTTCGAAATGTGCTCCTCAAATACTCTCATGTTTCTGTACAAACCTAGGTTAATTCACTTCGCGATAAAATCTGCAGGCTATGACAGTTAGGCAAACGATACATGTCGTTACAATTCATCGCACGACGCGTGAAACACTGAAATTTCCGGACTCGTGCTGACAACACCGTGGAACTCACACCCGCCCCACTTCAAGCCAAACGCATGTTGCGATAATTTCACTGACAGCTGACAACCTGCGAATTTCAAATAAAATTGTACACAGATTTGTATAACAAGCCGTAGCTTTCAATGTGATTTAACCACAGCCACTCGATCATGTTTGAAAGTTTTAGACAGCAATGCGTTTCGCGCTAGGGATTCAGTTGTTTAAATAAATACTTTTGCTGATCCAGCTGTAAACGACAGCTTTTCCCTTTTATTTCACAAAATAATTAACACGGCACATTCATGTACTATACTTTACGGTGATGTTCCGTCTGATTCATTTATTAATTTGGAACTTTCAATGGGGCTACAAAACTTTGTTAAAAATTTTTAGACTAAGGATAGAGAGCCATGTTATCAAAAAGCACTGATACGACACGCTGCTGCCTTCGATGCAAACTGAACGGTATTTAGCTGCTAGTAAAGACTTATTAAAGGAATTAAAAAACTAATGTATTAATTGGTAAAAGTTATTAAAAAGTCCAGCGCCTGAGATAAATAACTCTGATAATAAAATTAAAGCAATTCAGAATATTATTGAAGGGAAAACAAAGGAAACCAGAAGTCTGGTTAACACTCAGACTGAGTGAAAAGTGTCACTAAGATAAATTAACAAGTCGATAATATTTTAATGATTTTTTTGAATGTTATGGAGAAAATAAGTGCCAGGTGGTCATTACAAGAGTAAAGGCTATATCTGTGCCACTTTCATACTACTGAAATTGCATACACATCTCTCTTTGAAATTACGATAGTTATTGTCATTGAATAGTAAATTATGTCATGGAAGAGGTCGCATATTCAGCAGCGGATTAAAATCTTGTTCGCAACACAACAGTTAAATAGGATTCATAGTCACAAGCGTAATAGCATTATTAAAAATTCTTGAATATGTAACGTATTCAAGAGTAACTTCACATATTCGTAAAAATAAGATCCTTACAAAAAGTCAGTCACTTTTCAGAAAAAGTTTTCGTCATAAAATGATATATATGCTTTGACACATAATATGTTAAACACTCTTAAAACGTCGGACATGACTTGGGATTTTTTGTGATCTCTCAGACGGTTCTGCGTATGTGAATCATGGATATCTTAGATAACCATATGTATTATAGCATTAGTGGGACATTACACACGTTACTTAATGGAATACAGAAAGTTGAAATAAACTTTTTTTCATAATACAGTTATCAGTGTGACCCAGTACCATGAATCACAGACATTGCCGTGGTGGGGTGGGTTGCGTGCCTCAAAGATTCAGATAGCCGTACATAAGTAGAACCAAAACGGAGGGGTATCTGTGGAGAGGCCAGACAAACGCGTGGTTCCTGAAGAGGGGCAGTAGCCTTTTCACTAGTTACAGGGACAACAGTCTGGGTGATTGAGCTGGCCTTGTAACATCAGCTAACATGAGTTTACCATGCAGTTACTGTGAACGGCTGAAAGAAAGGGGAAACTACAGTCGTTACTTCTCCCGAGGACATGCAACTCTACTGTATGCATGTATGATGATGGCGTTTTCTTGGGTAAAATAGTCCGGAGGTAAAATAGTCCCCCATTCGGATCTCGGGGAGGGGTCTACCCAGGAGGATGTCGTCATCAAGAAAAACAAAACAGGCATTCTACGGGGCGGAGCGTGGAATGTTCTAACACGTAATCGTATAGGTACGTTATAAAATTTGAAAAGAGAAATGAATAAGTTAAAGTTATATATGGTAGGGATTAGTGCAGTTCGGTGGCAGGATGAACAGGATTTAAGGTCAGGTGAGTACAGTGTTTTAAATACAGAATCTGTTGGTGGTAACGCAGGAGTAGGTCTGATAATGAATAAGAAAATAGGAATGCAGATAAGTTACTATGAACAGCGTAGTGAACGCTTTATCATGGCAAAGATAGACACAAATCAAACACCGACCGCAGTAGTACACGTTTATATGCCAACTGGAACTCGTTAGTAGGAAAGAGAATAGAAGGAAATGTAGTAAGTGAATATGGGCTGGGAAAAAGGATTGAAAGAGGAGATCGCTTTGTAGAATTTTTCGCAGAACACAATTTAATGATTACCAACACTTCGTTTAATCATCATGAAAGAAGGCTGTATACGTGTAAGAGATCAGGAGACACTGGAAGATACCAGATTGACTTTACAATGGCAAGGAATAGATTTAGAAACCATGTCTTAAACTGTAAGACATATCCAGGGACAGATATGGACTATGGCCATAACTTAATTGTTATGAACTGCAGATTAAAACTTAAAAAGACTGCAGGAACTTGGACAAATTGAAGGAACCAGGGGTGACTGAACGTTTCAGATAGAGCATTAGGCAAGGATTTACCGAAACAGGGGAAAGCAATACAGTAGAAGAAGAATGAGTAGCTCTAAGGGATAGGGTAGTTAAGGCCGCAGAGGATCATATAGGCAGAGGGACAAGGCCGAATACAAATCTCTGGATAACACAGGATATACTAAATTGATGAGAGGAGAAAATATAAAAATTCAGCAAGTGAAGCAGGCAAAAGGGAGTACAAAAGTCTGAAAAATGAGATTGACAGGAAGTGCAGACTGTCTAAGCAGAAGTGTCTAGAGAACAAATGCAGTACCGTAGAAGAATGTATAACTAGGGAAGATAGATAGCGCCTACAGGAAAATAAAAGAGATGTTTGGAGACAAGAGAAGCAGCGGTATGAAATGGAAAATTCAGACGGAAAACCAGTATTGAGCAAAGAGGGGAAAGCTGAACTGCGGAAGAAATATATACAGGGCTTATAGGGAGGAAATACTTGGAGGCAGTATTCTGGAAATGGAAGACGAAGTAGAGAAAGATGAGATATTAGATTCAATACTGCGAGAAGAATTTGGCAGAGCGCTGAAGGATTTGAGTCGAAACAAGGCCCCTAGAGTAGATGATATTTCGTCTGAACCGCTGATATCGTTAGGAGAGCCAGTCATCCGGTATGCAAGATGTATGAGACAGGAGAAATACCCTCCGACTTCGAGAAGAATATTCTAATTCCAATTCCAAAGAAAGCAAGTGCAGACAAATGTGAAAATTACAGAGCTATCAGTTTAATAAGTCATGGTTGCAAAATAGTAACACGAATTATATACAGACGAATTGAATAACTGGTGGAATCCGACCTTGGGGAAGATCAATTTGGATTTCGTACAAATGTAGGAACACGGGAGGGACTACTCACATTACGGCTTATCTTAGAAGATAGATTAAGGAAAGGGAAACCTACATTTCTAGATTTTGTAGATTTCGAGAAGTTTTGACAATGTCGATTGGAATACACTCTTTCCAATTCTGAACGTATCAGGAGTAAAATATAGGGAGCGAAGAGTTATATTCAACCTACAAAAAACCAGACAGCAGTTATTAGAGTCGAAGGGCAGCATGGGATTCTCGCCTGACTCGCAGGACGTGCGCTAGCCGTGCGTTTCGCGTATTTCAATCGTCAACTTTGCTTCGCAATATCTCGGGATGAAATTGGAGTGTTGCGATGTAATCAACTTCTTTTTGATGTAATTTGTCATACTACATATTGTTGATGAAATAATACAGGGTATCCATTTAAAAGTGTGTCTTAAAAAACACATTTCGTTTCAGAATGTTTCAAAATATTGACGTTCATGAGCATCTGCCTTGTATTGATACCGGTGAATGTCTTTTTACAATGAACGGTTTATTTGCAATTAAAATTACATTACCAACGAATTTTTTATTTTTTTCTTTTTCTTTTTTTTTTTTCTTTTTTTTTCTTTTTGTCTTTTTCTTTTTTTTTGCTAACGTATTTATTGTGCGAAATATTTGAAAAAGCGAGGTTCTGTTCTCGGGTAGCCAACAATTATGTCTGTAACATTTGGTGCCGATCGGTTAAACGGTTCGACCTAAAATGTTGGAACAAGTTACAGACAGACAGACATCGTCACATCGCCGTTATTTTTGCAAATATCTCTGCATCGATGCAAGATAAGAAAAAAAAAAATAATAGAGCAGAACTGTAGAGTTTTCCGCTCTACCAATTAGGTTATTCAATTTTCGTGTCAGATGAACGGTTCGTTTGCAATTACAATTATATTACAAACGGCTTTTTTGGTATTACAGGGAACACGTTACGAACAGACAGACAGACATCCCAAAATCGCCGATATTTTTGCAAATATCTCTGATACGCTACGAGATATGAAAAAAACATAAGAGAGCAAAGTTGTAGAGAAATTTCTCCTGTACAAATTATGTTATTCAATTTTCGTGTCAGATGAATAGTTAAGCCGTTATTTTCATTTAAATTTCTAGCTGTCAAAAGACGATGGGCCAATAGCAATAACTGTTGATGAAGAATCACTAACGCCTTAAAACTTGTGTGCGTTACTTCAGCCGCGTGGACTGTTGTGAGGCGTCCCTGATACCCCTCTGGACGCCACTGGAACCAAATCGCTTTCAGAGTGGTAGCCAATTCTCGTATTTTTGTGGATGCACGATTAATGCCACCCAGCCTGCGTTGTGTGGTATCGCAGGTATGCTCGACTGGGTTGCTATTTGCCTATCTTCGGCTCTGGACGCTTCTACAGGCGCTAAGGGAGCGATGTAAGGCGTGTTATCCTCTTGAAAGACCTAAGAACCGTCCAGATGTTACGTGGCCAATAATCAGTGGACATGCATCCCGACCAGTTCAACATGCCGCCGATCATTCTAAACCACTTCCAGAATGACTAGAGGGCCCTCCCCTAACTATGAATTTGCAAACCTTGAACGACACTTACTTGTAAGGCAGCATCAATCGATTTATGTGCTCTGTGCCAGAAAACACAGTGCCTGCTGTAGTAATGGCGCATTTGACACCGTGCCTATGCCGTTGTTCTAGCAGCGGTGGAGTGGCCGAACGCACTAAGTCGCCTCATCCTTGATGCGAAAAAGCATCTGTCGATGACTCAGCACGGCTTTACGAAGCATCGAGCGTGCGAAACCCCGATTGCCCGTGTCTCTCATAACATGTTGCGTGCTATGGATAAAGGAGCAACGGGCGACTGGCGGAAATGATGAAGACTGCTGGCCTCGCGCGCGGGGTGCAAGCAGAGCTGTCGATTTGTAGCACTGTTTCAAGGGTTGATAGAGGTCTGAACCAGAGGATTCACTGATTCTCAGTCATGGCTACAGGTTTCTGGATCTGCATGGGGAATTGTAGGACGTCCCTACATAGATCAGGGGTGCGCTACACTAAGGAAGCTACTCGGATAGCAGAAAACTTGTGGGATGCACAGGTTTTTTTTTTTTTTTTTTTTTTTTTTTTTTTTTCTTTTTTCTTTTTTTTTATGTTAGGCGCTAACTCTGATGAACTCTCGCCAGTCAACATTCAGAACGATAATTCGACTATCAATATATCAACCGTAAACTTTCAGAGTATTAAAAATGAAGTTCCAGTATTTGCCGTACTGTCCACATCCCTCCCTTTTCTTCCTCACTCAGTGCTGTCCTGCTGTTCTACGATCTGGTTTATTTTTACAAATTGTTTGTTGTAATCCTCACTTGTATTCGCAGTTGGCCCACGTCCATCACACTTTTAGTGCTAGTGGAACCTGTATGAATTCCAAGATACTCCAAAACCTTTGGTCTTCCAATACAAGAGAAACCACAGCCTTCTAGACTGTATAGTTCCAGGGAAAAATCCTAATTTGTGAAATGATTGGCAAAAATATTCTCAGACATTGTCTGTACTTAATTATTTCCAAATATTTACTTAAAATAATACATAATTGTAAAATATTTCTTCAATATAACCAACACCAATTTCAGCATAACCATCCATATTTTCATAATTTGCATAAAAGAAAAAATATTAGATTTTGTAATTTTGTGCATTACGACTCCCCTTAAAGGTGATTTTAAAGTTTTTTTCTTAAAAAATTCTTGTGGGTGACCTTTGTAATTGTCACAATCAATACAAAAAAGGTAACATTACTGTACTGGCAGCTTAAGTACTTGTTTAACAAATGTGTGTACTGCAAACTGCATTGTCTTAGAAAAAAATGTGGTTAAATGAAAATACCTATTAGTCAAAAAATAGTTTGCACTGTTACCATAAAAAAAAGATCTCTTTCTTCTTTTAATTATATGACCGGTTTCGGCGTGCTAGACGCCATCTTCAGACCTAATACATCGAGTTTTTTTACAATATGAGCTGCATTATATATAGCAAAAAAATCTTATCTATCTACAATTACATAATTACATACTTGTCGTAATTTTTTACATCAGTTTCTAATATAGCACATTGGTATACATCCATATTGATGTGTCACGGAAATAAAATTTACATGTAAATAATAAAATGACAGAATCTATCCGTTTCAAAGTTTTAGGCACCAAAAGCTGGCTAAATCGTGATGATTGTGGGAAGCTGGAATATATATAGTGAGGCGCAGAATGTATATTGGAAAGACGGGACAGACACTAGCGGGAATGTTCATTGCAGTGGGCAGAGATATTGTTTCTGCCGGACGAATATAACAGGTCTAAGAGAGGTAAAGTTAGTAGTTGGTGTTTTTACCGGCCCTCCAGTGCTGCTGTAGCAGTTTTAGAGTCATGAAAGTCTACGGCAGGTAGTGCGTAGGTATTCGGGCCATGCAATATTAGTCGGGGCAGACTTTAACCTTAGGAGTATGTATTGGCACCTCTCTAGTTTCATTTCAGGCGGTACAGACAAGCAGTATTGCGAAATACTTTTGGACACGGTTTCCGAAAAGTGTCTTGAGCTATTAAACCAACAGCTAAAGGCAATGGTAATGTTTAACGATGTCTTTGTAGAGACAGAAGTTAGCAATCATGATATCATCATAGCGTCAATGTTGACCAAAATTCATAAACCAATCGAGAAGGCTAGGAGCGTGTTTTTGTTAGAAAGAGCCGATAAGCAATTGTCAGCATCACACATACAAAATAAAAAGACGTCGTTTAGTTCTGGTACAATAGATGTAGGACATTGTGTACTTTGTTTAAATGCATTGTTAATAGAGGGTTTGAGAAATACGTACCTATAAAATCTATTAAGTTTGGAAAAGATTCACCATGGTATAATGATAATATTAGAAAGCTGCTGAGAAAGCAAAGGCTGTTGCACTCTCGGTTCAAAAAAGAACACAACATTCAAGACAGGCAAAAGTTAGTAGAGATTCATGCGTGTATAAAAAGATCGATGCGCGAAGCATACAGTAATTGCCACAACCATAACTTAGCAAAAGATCTTTCCGAGAACCCGAAAAAAATCTGGTCCTATGTCAAAAAATTCTGGTCCTATATAAAATCGGTAAGCGGGTCAAAGCCCACTATCCAGTCACTCGTTAATTATTCCAGGGCAGCAACAGAAGGAAAGCAAGCGGAAAGCTAAAGTTTTAAATTTAACCTTTAAGAAATCTTTCACGCAGGAGGACTGCACAAATCTACCATCATTTGATCAACACCCCAAATTCCAAATGGAGGACATAGTAATAGGTATTTCCGGTGTAGAGAAGCAGCTGAGAGAGCGGAATACATAAAAGTCTCCTTGTTCAGATGGAATACCAGTTCGGATTTGCAAAGAGTATTCTGCGGCATTGGTCCCTTACTTAGCTTGCATTTATCGCAAATCTTTAATTCAGCGCAATATTCCAAGTGAATGTAAAAAAAAGCACAGGTGACTCCCATTTATAAGAAAGGTAAAAGAAATGATCACATAATTACAGGCCAATATCGTAGACATCAGGTTTCTGTAGCTATTAGAAGCATATTCTCAGCTCGAATATAGTAAATTTCCTTGAGACAGATAAGCTTTTTTCTACGAATCAGCACGGGATTGGGAAACATCGTTCGTGTGAAACTCAGTTGCCCTTTTCTCACATGACATCTTACGAGCCATGGATAAAGGGCAAAAGGCATTGTATTTTTCTCGACTTCAAAAGGGAATTTGACGCAGTGCCGGACTGCAGACTGGAAGGAAGAAAGGAAGCTTATTAGAGACTTTTGGTTGAGGGTGGGGAAGGAAAAAAAGGAACCATCCCGGCATTTGCCTGGAGTGATTAAGGGAAATCGCGGAAAACTTAAATCTGGATGGCTGGAGGTGGATTTGAACCATAATCCTCCCGAATGCTAGACCAATGTGTTACCACTGCGCTACCTCGCTCGGTGTCGCAAACTGCTAACGAAGATACGAGCTTATGGAATAGTTTCACAGATTTGTGACTGGCTGGACGACTTCCTAAGTAATAGAACGCCGTACGTTATTATCGACGGCGAGTATTCATCAAGGACGAGTTACAGCTAGGCGTGCCCCAGGAGAGTGAGGTAGGACCGCTATTATTTTCTTTCTATATAAATGATTCAATCGACAGAGTAACTTGTAATTTGTGGCTGTTTGCTGATGATACTGTGGTGTATGTGTGCCGTCATTAATTGACTATAATAGCATACATGATGACGAAGACAAAGTTTCTAGTTTCTGTGAAAAATATATCTAGGAGTAACATTGGAGAGCGATATGAAATGGAACGAACATGTAAGACCTGTTGTGTGTAAGAAGGAGAGCCGACTTCGGTTTATTGGGAGAATTTCGGGAAAGTGTACCTCATTTGTAAAAGAGACCGCGTATAAAACGCTTGTACGATCACGTCTTGAGTATTGTTCCAGTGTTTGGGAGCCGCAGCAGATCAGTTTAAAGGAAGAAATGGAAGCAGTTCAGAGGAGAGCAGCTAGATTCGTTACTGGTAGGTTCGAACAATGCGCGTGTGTCACAAGAATGCTTCGAGAACTCAAATGGGAATCGCTGTAGGAAAGACGACATTCTTTTGGAGGAATTCTGTTCTAGGTTTTTGAAGGGCCCAAATTTGAAGACGACTTCAGAATGATCTTGCTGAGAGAAATTAGGGCTCGTACTGAAGCATATAAGACATTCTTTATTCACTCGCTATATTTGTGAGTGGATTGCGGAGTTTATATATCGATGTAGACTGCATATATCTCGATTTTTGAATGGCGTTTGACTCGGTAACGCGCTATAGACGAGGTACGAGCATATGGATGTGGCAGCCAAATGTGTGAGACGCCGGAAGACTCCTTGTAATAGAACTCAGTATGTTGTCCTCGATGGCAAGTGTTCAACAGAGACTAGGGTATCGTCTGGGCTCCTCCAGGAAAGGGTGACAGGACCGCTATTATTTTCTATTTATATAAATGATATGAAGGACAGAGTGAGTTGCAATCTGCAGCAGTTTGCTGATGATGCTGTGGTGTACGGGAGGGTGTCATCATTGAATTATTGTATTAGGATCAGGAAGACTTAGACCAAACTTGAAGGTGGAGTGAGGAATGGCAACTAGCGTTAAATGTATAAAAATGTAAGGTGATACACTTGAGTAGGAGAAACGAACCCGTAATGTTCTAATACAGCATTATTAGTGTGCTGCTTGACAGAGTTGCGTCAATTAAATATCAAGGCGTAACGCTGCACAGCGATATGGAATGGAATGAGCGAAATGGAGAAAGCGAATGGTTTACTTCGGTTTGCTGGGAGAATTTTGGAACGGTGTGATTCATCTGTAAAGGAGACGGTTCAAACGAGGACATGGAGACACATCAGAGTCAGTTGTAACTGGTAGACTCTTTCAATGGGCGAGTGTTACTCAAATGTGTAGGGAACTCAAACGGCAGTCGCTTGAGGGAAGGCGACGTTCATTTCGAGAAAATCTGTTGAAGAAATTTATAGGGCCGGAATTTGGACGCATTGCAGAACGGTTCTATTACATTTGGCGTAAAGACCACATAGATCATAGACCAAAGATAACGCAGGTTGCGCGTGTCCCTATCTCTGCTGTGTTGTGGTTTGAAACCAACATCTAAAATTGCCCCGAGTCACGTGACTAAGTTTTCGTCATTATGAGCAACAGTTTTCCTCATTTACAGCTGAAATCAAGCATTGATTTTAACACTAAAACGACTTCTCGTATTCCTATTACCTATTCCTATTACCTAGTAGTAACGTAATTTCATTCTGTTATTAATATTAATGCAGTGATTGTCGTGTTTATATGTGCCCAGGTGAAAAGTACCGTATTGTCAGTTATTTGTAGAAGCAACAGAATAACGTATCCTCATTGTCTGTGTTATGCTACGAATATTTTACTTTTTGCAAATTCTGAATGTGATTATCGATGGGAAGATACTTTAAGCTGCTCTTGATCAAGTTTATATGTCAGCAAGTAAGCCATTTCTGGCAAAAATCTGCTTTCAATAACGCTATACAAAGCTAAATATTCATACAGACTGTCCATTATACTTAGAAAGTCACTTCTTACCGAGTTCATGGTTGATATATCCTCACTACCCTATTATTTAATGTAAACAGCCAATACTTTGATTGTTTTTACGTCTTGGCATCACGGTTTGTGACAAAAGGCTTAAAATATAAACGGTTGTATTTTGTTAAAATCGGATATTATGGATGCAAACAGATTTCATTTCTTATAAAAGCACAATGGAACATTTCACATGTATTGTTGAGTAATCTTACGGAAGCTGATGCTCCTTTCAAACCGATATTTCATCTTCTACTCCTGTGTAAAATACTAACTAAAGGACTCACAGTATGATGACAACAATCTTTCGCCTAAAATCTGTTGTTCGTTTGCTTGTAAAAAGACTGTCAATACGTTTCATCTAGGCACATGTAAAAACTGTAGCTATGGTATTAATTCTTGCAATTACGGAGAAGTAACGCCAACTGTACTATTAAAGATGTAATAAGAATACACTAAGACGTTTTATTGTTAAAATATACGCTTGATTTCCACTAGAAAGGAGAAGAACTGCACCTCTCAGCCATATTTCGCATTACTCGTAAAGATGAAAACGGTTCCCTGCCCCGAGTCACGTGACTTAGATGTTGGTTTCAGTATAATGACGTACGCGCAGTCTTTGTAATCTTTGGTTTATAAAATAGATAAAATCCGAGAGATTAGGGGTTGTACGGATGCATACAAGCTTTCGTTTTTCCCTCGTTCTATATGGGAGTGGAACCGGAGAGCTAGCAGCTAGTAGTGGTACTGAGTACCCTCAGCCACGCAACTTTGGTTATAATTTTTGAATGTAATTTTACATTTCTATTATTTTCTGTCACAGAAATCTGGTTAAACCATGTGGCCCGGGACAGACACCCCCGTTTCCCCGCACCCTAGGTCTGGGGCTGTTCCTACTGTAACTACCGCCGTATTGTGCTTTTCGAAGCACCTCGGGCGAGCTGTATTGCAGTTGCGGAATGAGTTTTCTAAAGTATTCCAACATCTGCAGCACTGGCAGTTGCGTGGTTTTCCGTAAGTATTTAATTCGTGACACTCTATGTTAATATTGCGGCGAGCCTTCAGACGGAACGCGTAGTGCATTGGTTAGCATTGCAGATCGCTGTGCTTGCGATACCCAGTTCAAATCCTGCCACGGGCACATTTTTTTTTTCTTTTCGTTTTTACTGTTTCAAAAATGTTATACATGTTTCTTACGTTTTCAACGTGACAGTATAAATCTGTGTGTAAATCATAAATCGCCTCTCACAAGGAAAAAAAATTGGGCTCATACAAACACATATACACCAAAATCGTATGAGAGATATTATAAAGGTCCCTTATTGCACTAGTGATACTCCCGAATCTGCAAAACTTTGCAGTCGTCCGTTAGAGGCCTCTGCGTGTGCCATGCCACATTGCACTTTGACCTGCCGGTTCGCCAGTACGGACGGTGCAGCGTGCCTCCGAAGTTGCGTTTTGTGACATTTGTGTGGTGAAGCGTCAGATGGGGCGGCGATTGCTAATTAAATCCTGCTAACGTATTGCGGTTAGTTGAGATGAAGTTACGAAGAACCATTCTTCGTGAAGATGGTATTAGTGTAGAACATGAATCAAGCGCATGCTTTTTCGTATCTGTTATGGCACAGAAATATGAGCATAAGTTAGTTACGGTTGTAACATTAACACATAATGATGGTAAAAGGGATGGTAATGACGAAGAACTCATTGCTAGCGGTAGTGTTACGGTAAGTGCGGGAATAGGCGATGGAAGCAGTGGCAGTGAATACCAACAGTCTTCCGAGAAGAAGGTTAAAGTTGCAACTATCATAACGGCTTTTGATGACTATACGGTAGAGAACATGTACGACGATTATTACATAAGTTATAGTTCAGATATCTGCAGTACGTATGGCGTCTACAATTACATCTACAGTGAAATCTAGAGCATGATTGCAAAGTTTTTCATAAAAACGACACCCACCAGCACAATGAGGTGTACGTAGAGATACCGTAACCAAACGTTCATACATATATGTGTGTTCGAGCCCAAGTACTTTACTTGTCAGTTGCAAACTTTCTTTTTTCCTTTTCGTACAGATTTATCCGCTCAGAACCCGGCATGGACTGAACTTGCAAGACCTATTCTGTCCACATACTGTAAACAGCAGCCGCACATCACAATGCGCATGCGCTAAACCGTCTCTCCACTCCTCAGACGCCGGCACCATAAAGCTGGTTTTGACGTATTACAGATTTCAAAAATACGTCAGCCTTGTTTCTTACCATTAAATAAAAATTTTCAAATGTTCGTAAAGACATGGGTCCAGACTGCAGTGATCATCAGTGCGTAGACTTACAAACTACTTAAGCTAACTAACAGTTAGGACAACTCACACCTATGCATCAGGAAATACTCGAACATCTGGTGCCGGCCGCGGTGGCCGAGGGGACTGAGGCGCTTCAGTCATGGTCTGCACGGCCACTACGGTCGGGGGTTCGAATCCTCCCTCGGGCATGGATATTTGTGCCGTCCTTAGTTGTAGGTAGTTCATAAGTAGTTTGTAAGTTTAGGGACTGATGACCCCGTAGTTAAGTCCCTTAAGCATAACAAACATTTGAACATCTGGTGAGGATCAACCGCGCACTCTCAAACAATCAGCTACTCTAGCGCGGCAATCAATAAATCCAGTTTGCGTCTCATCAGCGTGAATAAATGACAGCAATAACTTTGATTATCTATATCTGCCACAGACGCGTTGTTAGATGTGTAAATTTCTTGTGTAGAAAAATACGGTTGGGTCCTGACATATACCAATTTTGTCTACTTTCATCTTCTTTCAAAATTCCAATGTTCAAATGTTTGTGACCTAAATACAGCGGTTATCAGTGCCTTGGCTTGCAAACTACTTAAAGTAGGTTAAATTAACATAAGGACAGCACATACATACATGCCCGAGGGAGGATGCGAACATTCGACAGGTGCAACCGAGCGCTCCGAAGCAAGACGCCTTAGAGCGCTCGGCCATTCTACCGCGGCCTTTTCTTCGCCATTGAAACAGACTCTGGTATCAGCAATCATATTTGTTATTTTGCTTCTCTCAAATATTTGCCAGTTTTTCAGCAATATGTCACGATTTCCGAGAGTGCATTTAGGAAGGGACTTAAAGAACGTAAATTTCTGTGACCGAAACGCGCAGAAACGATATTCTTAAACATCTTGGTCTTCACAAACAATTTACTGTTCAAGAAGATGATGGGAGAGAAGGCTTCGCCCATTTCTACTATGAAAAACACGAAGTCAATTCAATGATGTGGCCCTTTGTTTCTACAAGAAAACAACATCATTAATATTCAGACCTCGCACTCCTACATAACTGTCAAGTAGCGAAGTTAATATCATTATTAAAAACTGCAGAAAAAATTCTCTGACGAAGAATTTCGCTTGCTGTGTGGCAAATGTTTTCAATTTATCGAAAGTGGACTCTACAGCACATTCGATGGAGTTTGTCCTCCTCTGCAATCCCTGAACTTCGCAAGCTCTCTGCCCTTTTGTGAGTTATAAACGCAATCGCTGCAACTGCTGAAAACTTTCTCTGGTCTTCGCAGAAATCATAGCCGCTGTGGGAACTGACAAGAATTAGTTATCAAATGTTTCATCACTGTAGGAGAAGAGCTCTAGAAACCGATATTACTTAAAAGTGCCGAAGATTTCTGATGGCATATAGTCTACGTAAAAGGACGACTGAATTAGCATTCAAGTAAAATAAAGTCAAGGATTTCATGATTTACTGGTAGTTTACTTCATCTACGATTATTTATTTCGTGGCTTGTGTACATTCAGTAAGAATTTAAGAGGAGTCGTACGACCGTATCTTTACAATGTTAAAATGCCCTGTTTTCTCAGAACTGTTGGGTGTATAAACACGTTTTTGTACCACACGTTCTCGCATGTTTTGTGACTATACTACTCCACAATCACTTTAAAATAACAGTTGGAAAACATTTATGAATTTTTTCCTAAACATATAATTTTTATGTAAATTTTCACACTTTTAGTTCCTTTAATTGTAACTAGTACAGTAAGTACTACTGAACTAGACCTACAACATCACGGTACTATCAATCTTTTCTGGTAAATATTTCGTTCATGTACATTCAGATTTTTTTGAGAAAAAGGGGCATTTATGCTGCGCAACATCATTTTGATGAAATTGCCTTTAAAGAAAAATCATAATATACAGTCAACAGATATATTAAAAATGTGTTAGAACCGTTTTTGCCGGTAGTCCACATCCCTCCCCTTTCTTCCTCACTCAGTGCTGTCCTGCTGTTCTAGGATCTGGTTAATTTTTACAAACTGTTTGTTGTAATCCTCACTTGTATTCGCAGTTGGCCCACGTCCATCACACTTTTAGTGCTAGTGGAACCTGTATGAATTCCAAGATACTCCAAAACCTTTGGTCTTCCAATACAAGAGAAACCACAGCCTTCTAGACTGTATAGTTCCAGGGAAAAATCCTAATTTGTGAAATGATTGGCAACAATATTCTCAGACATTGTCTGTACTTAATTATTTCCAAATATTTACTTAAAATAATACATAATTGTAAAATATTTCTTCAATATAACCAACACCAATTTCAGCATAACCATCCATATTTTCATAATTTGCATAAAAGAAAAAATATTAGATTTTGTAATTTTGTGCATTACGACTCCCCTTAAAGGTGATTTTAAAGTTTTTTTCTTAAAAAATTCTTGTGGGTGACCTTTGTAATTGTTACAATCAATACAAAAAAGGTAACATTACCGTACTGGCAGCTTAAGTACTTGTTTAACAAATGTTTGTACTGCAAACTGCATTGTCTTAGAAAAAAATGTGGTTAAATGAAAATACCTATTAGTCAAAAAATTGTTTGCATTGTTACCATCACAAAAAAAGATCTCTTTCTTCTTTTAATTATGTGACCGGTTTCGGCGTGCTAGACGCCATCTTCAGACCTAATACATCGAGTTTTTTTACAATATGAGCTGCATTATATATAGCAAAAAAAATCTTATCTATCTACAATTACATAATTACACACTTGTCGTAATTTTTTACATCAATTTCTAATATAGCACATTGGTATACATCCATATTGATGTGTCACGCAAATAAAATTTACATGTAAATAATAAGTTTACGTTAGGAAATCATATACAGAGATGTTACATGTACAATAGATTATCTATTACTTTTTTTTTTTTTTGCTTGAAACCTATTATTAAACAATGTGTTCCTTATATAAGTATATATAAAATTCTACCAATGTGGGTTCATTACATTTCATTCGTTTGTACGTGTTAGAATAACGATTTTGAAAGGAAATGATATGATGTGTTGAATTGCTATGAACCCACCATGTACCTGATCCTAACTACTGTACCGGTTCTTTAGTGGTGTAGTTTTGTGCTATATGCGTTTCTCTTCTTTAGATTTGAAGCATCATAATGTGTCCTGTAATACATTTTCCTTTTTTCTATAATACTGAAAAATTAAATTAACTTCGTCAAAGCTTGTGCAACGTAAATTGTTTCCAACGTTCGCGGATGATGCTGTCGTTTATCGGTTAGTGAATTCAACAGAGGATCAAAAGCGACTGCAAAGCGATTTAGACAAAATTTATACATGGTGCGATAATTGGCAATTGATAGTAAATAAAGAAAAGTGTGGAGTAATACACATGACCACTAAAGGAAATCCGCTGAACTTCAATTACGCGATAAATCAGTCAAACCTTAATGTCGTAAATTCTACCAAATATCTAGAGTTACATTTACGAACAACTTTGACTGGAGGGAGCACATAGAAACTATTGTGGGGAAGGCGAACTAAAGGTTTCGTTTCATTGGCAGAAAGCTTCGAAGATGTACCAGCTCCACCAAAGAGACTGCCTACATCACACTTGTGCGTCCTCTCCTGGAGTAATGTTGCCCCTTGTGGGTGGGACTGACGGAAGACATTAAGAAGGTTCAGAGAAGGGCAGCTCGTTTTGTTTTATCACGTTACGGGGGGGAAAGCGTCACGGAAATATTGCACGAATTGGGGTGGAAATCATTAAAAGAAAGACGTTATGCATTGCGGCGTGATCAGTTTGCGAAGTTTCAATCACCGACTTTTACTTCTAAATGTGAAAATATTTTGCTAGCACCCACCTACTTAGGGAGACATGACCATTCCAATAAAATAAGAGAAATCAGATCGAAAACGGAACTATTTAGGTGTTCTTTCTTCCCGCGCGCTATTAGAGAATGGAACGGTAGAGAGAAGTTATGAAAGTGGTTAATGAACCCTCTGCCAGGCACTTAAATGTGATTTGCAGAGTATCTATGTAGATGTATATGTAGACGTAGTAGGTGAAAATTTAAGAAACGGAAACAAAGTAAACACTGATAAGTCATACTGTGACATATAGTTAAATGATATTTATTACTGTACCGCAATATTACACTAAAAACATGTATTACAGGCCAAAGATCGGTTTCGGCGGATCTTCTCGCCATCATCAGAACTAAACAAATAATTACAGTAATAAAAATCTTAATGTGTAAACACATTCAACAATGCTGCTTACATACCTGTAGAAACGTGACTGCCCAACTATTACACTTTACTTCTGTCTGTAGGGCTTGGTGCGGGTTTGTCAGTTAGATGAAAAATTTCTTTATCAGGTAATAAAATGCATCCTTTATTGCCCCTTCAACGTCTCTCACTATAGACATGCGTCTTCCCGGTATGTTACTCTCAGGCCTTAGCACATTCAACTGAGCAGGCTTCCGATATGCAGAGTTGTCAACTCTGCCACAAAGATTCCCTCTAAATTTACTATAAAATCCCCCTAAATCGGAATAAATCCCCCTAAAGAAGGAAACGGGAGGGTGGGGGGGAGGTGGCGGCTAGGAGCTGCAGCCTGACTACCTTTCGATAAGAAGAAAACGAAAGTTCTTGTTTTTAGGCCTCTCTCTCTCCCGACATATATTAAAAATTAAGAGCCATGCCCACAGGCACGAACGTAAGGGTGCAATACCGAAAGATAACTCATAATAAGTAATTATTACAATCGTATCTTTCAGCAAAGGGTCCGTTTCCCAGATCTTCGCATACTTTTGTACATACTTTCTCTGATTTTTGGTAGCCATTTTGAGCAATAAAACAATGCATTTACATTACAACTTGAGCTAGTCATTAAAGTAAAAATAATGATGGATCATCAATACAACACAATGATCGCTAACGCACTAAATTTCCGATCATAGCATGTGACTTAGCGGTATTTCAGTGCAACGTCCTCGGAAAATACCAGTCCATTAATTACTAGAGAAAAAAAACTTGGTATTGTTGGGGTTGGAGAGAGGGAAAATATGCTCCACCTCCGTGCGCTGATAGTGAACATTGCAGGCAACATGAACTGAAGAAACAATGGAAACAGCGCGACAGTAGTGATAGAAGAGCGACAGTGTAATCAACACAGGCTGACAGTGGCAATGAACATCTGCAATCAGTACGGCAATACGTCTTACGATTGCTACACACTCTTTTGATGCAAAAGTAAATAAATAAATAAATTCTCTTCTTCCCCCTAAAAAACCCCACGACACTTCTTTTCCCCCTAAATTCCCCTTGAAAAACATTTCCCCCCTAAATCTGGGGGAAAACTCCCAAGTTGACAACCCTGCCGATATGTTCACGCGCAGACAGTTATCTAACTGATCGCTAGGTGGCGCACATGAGTCGTGATACTGAACGGTGGCAACACTGTACTTTGTCATTGTCACTCTATGGTCGGAGAGGTGAACTGTGAGTCGGCGGGAGAGAGTAGTAGGCAAGGATTCTAAGAGTGGAAATGAACGGAGGGGTTAAGTGCTGGTGGAGAGCAATAAACTGCGAGAGTTGTTATAAGCAGTTAGCATTCTCGATAACTTTTTTTGCTTTGTATCTTTTATTGTAATTGTGATATTTAGAAGGTAATAATAATAATAATAATAATAATCATAAATCATGAGTTGTTTTCACTTAGAGGATAGCTTTATTCTCCTTTTTGGACACAGCATTGTTAGCATGTTTTCTTGGATTGTGAGTTTTAAAATTAACGGTAGGATAGATAGAAGTTTCAACTTTATTTACATTTCATCATTAATGTACTACAGTAGACTCAACAGCTTTCTACTGATAAGAAGTGAGTGAATTTAAATTTATATCTAGGCGTAACATTGCAGAGCGATATGAAATGGAACGAATATGTAAGAACAGCTGTGAGTAAGGCGGACAGCCGACTTCGGTTTATTGGAAGAATTTTGGGAAGATGTACTTCATCTGAAAAAGAGACCGCCTATAAAATGCTTGTACGACCACGTCTTGAGTATTCCTCAAGTGTTTGGGAACCGCAGCAGATCAGTTTAAAGGAAGACATAGAGGCAGTTCAGAGGCGAGCAGCTAGATTTGTTACTGGTTGGTTCGACCAATGCGCGAGTGTCACGGAAATGCTCCGGCAACTCAATTAGGGATCGCTGGAGGAAAGACGACGTTCTTTTCTTGAATTTCTGTTGAGTAAATTTAGAGGGCCGGAATTTGAAGCTGAGTGTAGTACGATCTAGCTGCGGCCTACTTACATTTCGCGTAAAGATCACAAAGACAAGATAAGAGAATTTAGGGCTCGTACGGAGGCATATAGGCATTCTTTTTTCCCTTGTTCTATTTGGGAGTGGAATAGGAAAGGATTCAAATGTTTGCAAATCTAAAGGACTAAAATGCGTGGTCATCAGTCCGTAGCTTACAAACTACTTACACCTAGGTAAAATAATCTAAGGACAACACACACACACACGCACCCATGTCACAGAGAGGACTCGAACCTCCAAGGCGAGTAACCGCGCGCTCCACAGCGAGACCCTTTAGACCGCTCGGCTACTCCACCGCGGCATAGGAAAGGAAATGACTGTTAGTGCTATAGTGTACTTTCCGCTACGCACCTTACGGTGAATTGCGGAGTATGTATGTAGATGTAGATATTTATGATTCTTATTCCGAGTAGGGAGGCTGTTTGTTGTGTATCCGTTAAACATTTCACACATACTTAGTACCCCGATGGGGGTGAAGCTGATTCCTGCTCGTGGTACCCCTGCATAGGTACTTGAAATAGGTACTGAACTGAACGTCATCATTCGAGAAGCACTTATGAGTTCAAACAAGATACGTTTAAATAAACGATTCGTTTCAGAACCTGGTCTAACAGTTACTTCAGTAAATATAGAAGGCATGTCACAATCCAAGCAACAGCTGCTTCAAGAACTGTGCCATGAACAGAAGTTTGATGTACTGTGCATACAAGAAACTCACAGAGATATCCATCAAATGCGACCGACAATACCTGGTTTGCAGCTAGCTGCAGAAGTAACCCATGCTAAACGTGGAGGTGCTGTTTTTGTCAAACCAGGAATACGAGTCTTGAGTGCATATAACTAAATGACAATAACATCGAGATCATCACCTTGGACTTTAGTAACAGTGTGATCACTTCAGTGTATAAGCCTCCTTCCAAAGATTTCTCCTTTGTTCCTATTAAAAACTTCTATTCAGGAATAATATCTGTGGTAATATGGGATTTTAATAGCAACAGCCACGCCTGGGTATATACTCAAGAGGATGAAAATGGTGAACCCGTTATATCTTGAGCTGAAACCAACACCCTCACCCTCATTCACGACAGTAAACTACCTACATCCTTCAAGAGTGGAAGGTGGCAACGAGGGTACAACCCTGACCTCTTATTTGTAAGTGAAACTGTAGCGTAACAGTGTTACAAATCAATGTGTAATTTCATACCCACCACACAACACAGACCAATAATGTGTCGAATTCTTCCCATCATAAGACCCCAAGAAACTGGTTTTAGACGAAGGGATAGTTTCAAAAAGGCAGATTGGCCGAAATTCTCCAAAATGCTGGATGAAAAAGTTTATACACTTAAGCCTGTGCCTAAAGAGTATGAACACTTTGTTGAGCTCCTTACATTCTGCTCGCGAGCATCTATCCCAAGAGACTGCAAGACAAACTACTTGATGGGCGTTACTTCAGAAACAGCTACCTTGCTCGAGGAATATTATACCCAATATGATGAAAACCCATTCAGTGATGAAACCTACAAAACAGCCAGATCCGTCCTCTCCTCAGTCTCCGAGGCAAAGAGAGTACAATGCGAGAAACTCATGGAAGACTGTGATATGAGTAGAAGTAGTCACAAGAACTGGAGGCTTCTAAAGAGCTTGAATAATGACTCTTCACAGGCCAATATGCAAGAGAATGTTCGACCTGATAAAATTGCGCACCAACTCATACAAACTGGAAAACCACCTTATTCAATCAGGTCTGGTAAGAAGACGTGTGAGAAACAACCTTACCAAGAAACCAATTATCTACTTCGACCATTTACTCAGACTGAGGTAGATCTCGCTCTGAGTAAGTGCAAAAATTGAAAATCTGCAGGCCTTTATGATATAATAGTTGAGCAGATTAAGAACTTTGGGCCGATAACGAAAGCGTGACTGATGGCGCTGATGAACAACTGTGTCCAATCCTGCAAGATTCCTAAACTCTGGATGAAAGCCAAAGTTATAGCCATCCGTAAGCCAGGAAAGAGCCAAAATGATCCAAAAAGCTACCGCCCTATATTCCTCCTATCCCTTCTTTATAAACTTCTTGAAAGACTCATCCTACACAGACTAATGGAGAAGCTAGAGAAAATATACATATCACATTAGGATGGCTTTAGACTAGGGAAGAGCTGCACATCTCAAGTGATGCAACTTACAAAGCACATCGAAGATGGGTTTCAACGGAAAGATATCACAGGAGCTGTATTTATAGATCTGACAGTAGCTTTCGATACTCTTAATCATCTTATGAAGCTGTATAATGCCACTAAACATTACCAACTTACCAGCTTCATAAGGAATCTCCTTGAAGACAGAAGACTTTTTTGTCGAATTTCAGGGACAAAGAAGCAGATAGAGATCGCAAAAGACTGGATTACCCCAGGAAAGTGTGCTTGCTCCAGCCTTGTTCAACAACTATACAAATGATCAACCACTACCTGAAGGAAAACAGAGATTTATCTATGCAGATGATTGTGCTATCACCGCCCAAGCCCACCGCTTCGAAGCTGTTGAAGCAAATCTGTCCAAAGCATTACGAGAAATAAACCATAGGGAGAATCAATTGAGACCAAATCCTGGGAAAACACAGACTTGTGCTTTCCACCATAAAAACAAGCATACAGCTAGAACCCTCAAAATTACCTGGGAAAATACCACATTAGAACGATGTACATATCCCAAATACCTAGGAGTCACTCTGGACCGTGCATTAACCTACAAGAGGCACTGCCTGAATACTAAGCAAAAAGTGGCAGCTAGAAACAATGTCATCAGAAAGCTAACGGTCACAACATGGGAAGCACAACCCAACACAGTAAGAACCTCTTCCCTTGCACTAAGTTACTCTGCCGGAGAATCCAGCCATGCCAAAATAGTAGATTTTGCACTTAACAATAACTGTCGCATCATCACTGGGTGCCTGAAGCCCACTCCTCTGAACAAACTGTACCGTCTTGCGGGCTTGCACCCCCCGACATCCGCTGAGAGGTAGCAGCAAAAAGTGAGAGAGGAAAATCAGAAACTTCTGAATCCCACCCCCTATAAGGACATCAACAAGCAAACCAACGACTAAGATCCAGGAAGAGCTTCGTTAGATCTACAGAGGCGCTAGTTGGGACATTGCAGCAATGCCGAACCGAACTATAGCGTGCAAGGTATACCGGTACTGCAGGATGGTTTACACCATGTGAAGAAACTACCACCCGGCTACACAGAGAAGTGGAGTACATGGAGATCACTCAACAGACTACGTTCTGGTGTCACGAAATGTAAGAGTAGTCTGGTTAATTGGGCTTCCTAGTGGAGTCGCCACTCTGTGAATGTGGAGCGACGCCGACGACCTCCCACCTGCTCCAGTGCACCCAGTGACCAGCAACAGGCACACCAGAGGGTCTGCTACATGCAACACCAAATGCAACACAGGTCGCTAATTTCTGGGCATCAAACGTGTAAATCTTGTAAATATGATGTATTCACATAACATGTAAATATTGTACATTGTACATTGTAAGTGCTTTTGACACGAATAAATAAATAAATAGTACCCCAATTTGGAATGCTCTTTCATTTATTTATTTATTTTGGTACAAGAATCGTAAGCAATCGTGGAAATTACTCGACATACCAAATTAACTACACTACTTGTTTATTGTTTACTTTTGTTATGTCATTCACATTCAGTCGTCGAAATCGTAAGCAACTAGTTTATCAGGTAGGTACCAATATTTCTTGTCTATCATGTGTCGCGCCATTTCATACAAATATTAACTACATCACTTGCTGACAACACAATAATTAATTTATTAATAAAATTAGGTTACATTTTCAGAAGGTGTCGGTACACACATTAGCAATTGCTAAGCTCGCAACCAGATCCACACTTATTTTTGACGTTTAATAAAATAAACTTTGCTCTCCTTCAAAAACTTAGTCCATTACACAATCATCGACTTAGACGTTTCTACAGTAAGCTACACATTGAAAGTTCTTTTTGTCGGTATTAGTTAATGTCATAGATTGTCAGTCGTTCTTACGCATGAGAACATTTACACTCGCTATTACCTGGCATGTACCCAACTTAGCTAATTAACTATTTTGATAGTTTTACATTTTGTTTGTTAATGTGGTAAATGTTATCCACGACACGTGACGTTCCATATAACAATCACTACTAAGGTCGCGATAGAACCAATGATCAATCTATGTCACAGCAGTAATCTGAACTTTCATCTTTTATTAATTAACGGATACGTAATTGTCAACTTTAGCGTTATCACTGTACCAAACCCCCTACATGTTATTCAGCTGCTATGAGTCGCTGTTAAAAGTTGTTAGTTACTCCACCCATCATCATATTTATCTTGGACATCAAATTTGTGTCAAACATTCGTTAGTATTATTTTAATTAATGAACTACTTGTCTGTCTGATTAACAAATCGTACCTTGAGCTACAACCGGACTTGTGGATCATTGTTTAACCAGATCGTGTTCTGTATAGTTAAGTGCACTAACAGGGCCATACTGAGTGCAATCAGTTGGTGCAAGGCTTTTTAATTATAATATTTACTCTTACTTGATTTTCAGACATTTAGATAAGTTTCTACGGTCACAGTGCTGTACCAGTTTAGACGATCACTGTTCCTTCAGCACTCAAACTTTGCGCGCGCACACACACACACACACACACACACACACACACACACAAACACACACACAAACACATGCTAATTTCCCATCACAAACACAAATTTAATTTTTTTTTTCATTTAAACACATATGTTTCAATATTACATTTATATCTGGGCTACAGAATCTATCGCGTGGGCAGGGGTTTCTTGATGTTACAGTACATCATCAAAAATGCTGAAGAAATTGTTATCTACTGTCTCCAGTTGATCGTTGACCACATTTTTCCTTTGATGTTTTAAATGTTTATATATCTGTAAACTTTCCAATACGTACAGCATGACGAAATGTACAGAAAGGTAAAAAGTAGTAGGCAGAACAAGGATAAAGTTATAGCCAATAATACCATGAAATATGTCTTCATCTCAGAAAAAAAAAGAAATATTCGTAAAACTATTAATGTGGCCTTTAGTAAAACTAATAAGCTACAAACAAAGTACGGGAAATCGGGAGCGTACGAAGTGCACTGTGCTGATTGTGAAGGCTTTAGTGTTGCGCAGACGGGTAGGTCATTTTTTGCTAGGTTTCGCGAGCGTACTGTAAATCATAATAAAAGTACCTTCGGAGAGCATATACGGATGAGAAACCACAAAATCTAGGACATTCGTCAGAGCATGAAGATCTTGCATAAAATTGTTGGGGCCGAGCGGTGTGTTCCCAGCTTTAGATCAGGATGAGGCGTGGCACCTGGAGCGCCAAGGGACGCTAGTGAAGCAGAATTATAGTTGACACATTTTATTCCGTAACATACATAAGTTTGATGAAGGCGCTAGCTCGACAGTAGGTGGCGTCGCCTTCGAGCTGCAACCTTGGCGTTTCGTATGATGGTAGTGCCCGCGCCGCGCCGCGATGCCGGGAAGCGATGCAAAGACTGTTATTGTGAAGTGCTCTATCCCTTCACCAGGCTATGCAGCGGCCAGTGGATCCACGCAGGGACCCTTCTGAAGTCGGATGTCGTGCTGGTTCCCGACTCGGTACACCGGCTGGCCGGATTAGCACCAGAGTGCTAACTCGAAGATAGGAACATTGGCCTTTAGTAACCAACCACTGAAGACTGCGCTGGCCTCAGGCAGCCACCACAGAGGTATGAAGTCGTCACCTCAGCGGATCACCATCTTCCTAGATGATGTTTAGTGTGAAGTATGGCCTCGACCAGACTCCATCTCTTAGCTGCCTCTAGCAGCTACCCGTATGTGTTGCTATCTGTGACAAACACTGAGCACAACGATTAGGCCAGTGAATTGACGACTACCTCCTGGGCATCGTCGATTCAGAAAACCAAGTGACTGCTACTTCCAAATGGGGAGTATTTATACATAAAATTGGCTGAAGCTATGAAACGGTTTGAATGTGTTCCCTTTGAAAATACAGTGTTCGCCCGATGTGTCTTTACCGCTGATGCATCCGCGGTCTTATTCACTCTTGTGACAGAGTTACGTGTAGTTATGAAATGTTTACTAGCTGCGTCTCTGTCTGACAGCCATTTCACTCACACACAGTTTGCTGACGGTAGGCTTTCCAACTTGCCGACGCAGCGGCTGCCGTCATTAGGCAAGGCGTGTAAGCATTTTCTGCTACCGGCTGCTTACCTTATTCTGTGTTGCTAAAGTGAGCAAACCAAGATCTTAACACATTTCCTGTCACATTGTTTGCGACGTAACAAAATTCTCAAAGGAAGGACATTAAATATTTTAGAAAGTATGCCGATATCCATTCCCATGAACCACAGACATTGCCGAGGTGGGGTGGCTTGCGTGCCTCAACGATACAGATAGCCGTATCGTAGGTGCAACCACAGCGGAGGGGTCTCTGTGGAGAGGCCAGACAAACGTGTGGCTCCTGAAGAGGGGCAGCAGCCTTTTCAGTAGTTACAGGGGCAACAGTCTGGATGATTGACTGAGCTGGCCTTGTAACATCAGCTAATGTGGCTTTGCCATACAGCTACTGCGAACGGCTGAAAGCAAGGGGAAACTACAGCCGTTACCTTTCCCGAGGACATGCAGCTCTACTGTATGAACATATGATGATGGCATCCTCTCGGGTAAAATATTCCGGAGGTAAAATAGTCCCCCATTCGGAACTCCGGGCGGGGACTACTCAGGAGGATGTGATCATCAAGAAAGACAATACTGGCATTCTACGGGTCGGAGCGTGGAATGTTAGATCCCTTAACAGAGTAGGAAAATTAGAAACTTTAAAAAGGGAAATGGATAGGTTGAAGTTAGATATAGTGGGGATTAGTGATGTTCGGTGGCAGGATGAACAGGATTTCTGGTCAGGTGAGTACAGGATTATAAATACAAAATCAATTGGGGGTATCACAGGAGTGGGATTGATAATGAATAAGAAAATGGGAATGCGGGTAAACTACTATGACCAGCACAGTGATCGCATTATCATTGTCAAGATAGATACGAAGCCAACACCGACAACAGTAGTACAGGTTTATATGCCAACTAGCTCTGCCGATGATGAGGAAATCGAAGAAATATATGAGGAGTTAAAGGAAATTATTCAGACAATTAAGGGAGAGGAAAACTTAATTGTTATGGGAGACTGGAATTCGGTAGTAGGCCAAGGAAGGGAAGGGAAGTTAGTAGGTGAATATGGTCTGGGCAAAAGGAATGAAAGAGGAAGCCGCCTGGTAGAATTTTGCACGGAACATAATTTAGTTATAACAAACTCCTGGTTCAAGAATCACAAAAGAAGGTTGTATACGTGGAAGAGACCAGGAGACACCGGGAGATACCAGATAGATTTTATAATGGTAAGACATAGATTTCGGAACCAGGTTTTACAGTGTAAGACATACCCAGGGGCAGATATAGACTCTGACCATAACTTGTTGGTTATGAACTGTAGGCTGAAACTGAAGAAACTACAAAAAGGTAGGAAAATAAGGAGATGGGACCTGGATAAATGGAAGGAACCTGAGGTTTTTAAGAATTTCAGAGGGAGCTTTAGGCAACAATTGACAGAAACAAGGGAAAATAAAACTGTAGAGGAGGAATGGCTAAAATTGAGAGATGAAATAGTGAAAGTAGCAGAGGACAAAATAGGTAGGAAGGCAAGACCTACAAAAAATCCTTGATATCACAGGAGATACTAAATTTAATCGATGAAAGGAGAAAATATAAAAATGCAGTAAATGAAATAGGCAAAATGGAGTACAGACGACTAAGAAATGAGATTGGCAGGAAGTGCAAAATGGCTAAGCAGGAGTGGCTAGAAGGCAAATGCAAGGATGTAGAAGAATGTATAAATAGGGGAAAAATAGATACAGCCTACAGGAAAATAAAAAAAACATTTGGAGATAAGAAAAACAGCTCTATGAATATCAAGGACATGGATGGAAAACCAATTCTCAGCAAAGAAGGGAAAGCTGAAAGGTGGAAAGAGTATATAGAGGGGCTCTACAAAGGAAATGAACTTCGAGACAATATTGTAGGAAGGGAGGAGGATGTTGATGAAGATGAAATAGGACTTACTGTACTGAGAGACGAATTTGACAGAGCCCTGAAAGACCTAAATCGAAAAAAGGCCCCTGGAGTAGATGATATTCCCTCAGAGCTACTGAAGTCTCTGGGAGAACCAGCCATGACAAACCTGTTTCACCTGGTGTGTAAGATATATGAGACAGGCGAAGTACCCTCAGACTTTAAGAAAAATGTTATAATCCCCATTCCAAAGAAAGCAGGTGCAGACAGGTGTGAAAACTACAGAACCATCCGTTTAATAAATCATGGTTGCAAAATATTAACACGAATTATTTACAGAAGGATGGAAAAGTTGGTAGAAGCCGACCTCGGGGAAGATCAGTTTGGGTTCAGGAGAAATGTAGGAACTCGGGAGGCAATACTCACTTTACGGCTTATCCTAGAAGATAGATTAAGAAAAGGCAAACCTACATTTCTAGCTTTTGTAGATTTGGAGAAGGCTTTTGACAATGTTGACTGGAATAAACTCTTTCAAGATCTGAAGGAAGCAAGAGTAAAATATAGGCAGCGTAAGGTTATTTACAACTTGTACAAAAACCAGACAGCGGTTGTCAGAGTTGAAGTGCATGAAAGGGATGCAGTGGTGGGAAAGGGAGTAAGACAGGGATGTAGCCTTTCTCCAATGTTGTTCAATTTGTACATTGAGCAAGCTATAAAGGAAAGCAAGGAGAGATTTGGTGAAGAAATTAAAGTTCAGGGGGAAGAATTAAAAACATTGCGTTTTGCCGATAACATAGTAATTCTGTCAGATACAGCAAAAGGACCTGGAAGAGCAATTGAACGGAATGGACAGTGTGCTGAAAGGTGCATATAAGATGAACATTAACAAGAGCAAAACTAGGGTAATGGAGTGCAGTGTAAGAAAATCAGGTGATGCTGAAGGAATTAGATTGGGTAACGAAACAATAAAGGAGGTAGATGAGTTTTGTTACTTGGGCAGTAAAATAACAAATGATGGTGGCAGTACATAGGATATAAAATGCAGAATGGCAATGGGTAGAAAAGCGTTCTTGAAAAAGAAGCCTAAGGAAGTCCTTTCTGAAGGCGTTTGTATGGAGTGTTGCCTTGTATGGGAGTGAGACATGTACGATAAACAGTGCGGACAGGAAGAGGATTGAGGCTTTTGAAATGTGGTGCTACAGAAGAATACTGAAGATTAGGTGGGTGGATCGCATAACTAATGAGGAGGTACTGAACAGAATTGGGGAGAAAAGAAATTTCTGGCACACCTTGACTAAAAGAAGGGATAGATTGGTGGTACACATTCTTAGACATCAAGGAATTGTGAATTTAGCATTAGAGGGAAGTGTGTGGTGTAAAAATCGCAGAGGAAGACCAAGAGATGGATACAGTAAGCACATTCAGACAGATGTAGGTTGCCGTTCTTATGTGGAGATGAAGAGGCTTGCTCAGGATAGGGTATTGTGGAGAGCTGCATCAAACCAGTCTCCGAACTGAAGACCACAACACACACACAACATGCCGATATATAAACACTTAAAACATCAAAGGAAAAATGTGCTCAACGATCAACTGGAGACAATAGAGAACGATTTTTTCAGCATATTTGATGATGTGTTCTACGGTCAACAATCCCCCGCCCACGCGATAGAAAACATATTCAAATGTTTGTTAAGCTTAAGGGACTTAACTACGGGGTCATCAGTCCCTAAACTTACAAACTACTTATGAACTACCGTAATACTAAAGGCGGCGCAAACATCCACGCCCGAGGGAGGATTCGAACCCTCGGCGGGGAGCGGACTCGCGCATCGGAGCATAGCGCGTCAATGCGCTTGGCCACTCCGCCGGGGTACGCGACAGATACTATAGCCTAGATATATGTGTAATTAGGGAAAATATCACGACCCAGGTGCGCCGCCTAGCAATCAGTTTGACAACTGTCAGCCCGGGAACATATCGCGACGCCGCTCAGTTGTGTGTGACAAGGCCTGAAGACGCATGTGTATAGTGAGAGATGTTGTGGGGGTAATAATGTGTGCATTTTATCATATGACAAAGAAATTTTTCATCTAACTGGCAAACCCGCACCACGCCCTGCATACAGAAGTATAATCGGCCTTCACGGGATGAGAAGTATAATTGTTCGGAAATCACGTTTGATCAGCATTGTTAAATGTGTTTACACATTAAGATTTTTAACGGTTGATGACGTTAGCGATGTAGTTGCAGTTATTGATCCTCTTCTTTGTATTATTTTTTTTAGATGTAAAGATAGCGGCAAAATCCGCCGAAACCGGTCAAACCAAGTAAAAGGTTGAATAAGCGATCTCGGCAATAACGTAAGTTTACGTAGAAACAGATCACGCTCAGCAATATGTGTAAATTGTTCCACTTATTTTCTAAGCAACTAATGACGACGGAAAAGGAAAAATTGTTGATATACTGTTTCTATTTGAGAATGTAAACACCAGTCTGAAGCTCCAGTGAGCACTAAATTTGGGAACTTGCGCATGCCAGGCTAAAGTTATTGCCTCTCATTGTTCCTTTCGCCCTCCTGGAAGAGTACTCTGAATATGGCTCCTGTTGTAGCAGAAGTCTTTCTCTAAGGTACGGGAAGGCAGCTCTTAGCGAGGTCACTGACGTCAGGACGACACGTACAGGTTTTTCTTATATATTCTGCAAAATACGGGTTAGATGAATAGTCTGGGACTTCTCAGACTAATGCATTGGGAAAGGTAGGCATGTGGTTCACGTTTGAAGCAGGTGGTCGGTTTGAGATAGCAGCTACGGTGCCACAAGGCGCGAAGCCGTCTGTTCAGTCGGAGAGATGGATTATCAGGGCGTCTGCTTTGTGAGGAAGCTGGACTTTGGGAGAACTACGCGACCGTGTCACGCTCCTCAGTACTTCAACCTACAGCAACCTCGTGACTGCTTCATCATGCCGCCCTCTTGCTACTGTTGGCGTAGCCACATTCAGCGTATTCATCAGCAGCTGAAAGCGAACCCCGTCTGCGACTCGAACAATTTAACTGCTTCCTTCGTGAAGGCACAAGCCCGTTGATCACGAACTCACTGCAAACCTCCGAGGCTGGAACTTGATTGCAGCCAAGTGTATGAATATAATATCAAGGAAAGATCAAGTAAAGAAAGCTTAAGGAAAATGGAATTGGCGAACAAACTCCCCCCCCCTCCCAAACCGATATAATAAAAGATCAGTATCGTTCCAGGTAAAAATTAAATATTACACAATAGTAATTAAGCCGGTAGTACAGAATGCCTCACAATGAATCAAAAACGGGAAGAAGAAGAACTAGAGAGCAAAGAAAGGAAAATACTCAGAAAAATTTTAGGACTAGCAATAAACAAAAATAATAACTTCATTAAAAGAAGATTTATACAGAAACGTAGAAACCATCACAGACACAATGAGGAAGACTCGTTAAAAGTTTTAAAGACATATTTATAGAATGAATGACAAAAGGTAGGCAAAATAATTTTTCAATTACATTTCCAAATTGAAGAACATTACGGGGTGATTGGGGGAGACAAAAAGGGATTTGAGAAAATTTAACGTCACAGAAGACACCATACAAATTTCAGGCTACAGATCAATTCTACAAAATTTCCCATCCAACAACAAATACCGCAATCCAGAAGGGCGATGTCAATTGAACAAAGGCAGCCCGTCAGCCAACACATGAAGAGGTTCTGTGAAGATAAGCAGAAAAAGGTTGTTCCGTAGTCGTAGGTTCTAAGCGGTCTATCATCGGTCAAATTCTGTAACCTCTGTAGCGGTGTTTGTCCGCGATGGACTCCGAAACTACTCATAGAATCTTAATGATATTTTGGCAGTGAGTTTCATTTAGTCCTACTTAAAAGATAGGATAGCTTTTATCTAGATTCAAGCCGCGCGGAAGTATCCGAGCGGTCTGGAGCGCCATATTACGGATCGCGCGGCCTGCCGCGTCGCAGGTTCGAATCCTCCCTCGGACATGCATGTGTGTGTCATCCTTAGTTAGTTTAACTTAGTTTAAATAGTTTGTAAGTCTAGGGAATGATGACCAACGTAGTTTGGTCCCATATAATTACAAACATTTGAGCATTTCTGATTCAAAAACGCAAATACCTTTTCTGTTGGAAAATGTGACATATACAAACGAAAGGACAAGCTGTTAACTACACGTGTGGACAATGAATAGCACTGAAATATCGCAACACACTAATTTATTACGCTCGAGCACTGCGCCTCCGTTGCACAGTGGTAAAGTACCAGACTATGAATCCAAAGAACGCGGGTTCGATCACTTTCTAGTTCTTTCATCTCTGGCAGTATCGCTCATGTGAAAAATATCGAGTAGCACCGTGGTTCGGAACCCACGTCAAACTGTAGGTCCCCCTATAACTGGCTGGGTAAGTCATTTAGAAGGTCGGGGGAAGGCAACGGCATACCACCTCCAAACAGGACCATGCCTAGTAAAGCACTGTGGTGTTCAAACCAATGTTAGGATTGTTGACTGCTTTATCTTTGGTATAAAGGGCAACATGGCGTTCACGGTGCCAAAGAATAACAACCCATACACTAGAGTTGGCATGACAAACCTGGGCGTTCAGACTCTCAAAGTAGTGCCCTGCTACCGTTGCTACACGCTGCCACGTCGGTCTGCACACTAACAGGTCGTTACTACGTTCATACCCTCCATGCTACTGTACGGTATGGTAGAGAGCTTCCACTAATTCAGAGTGACATTCCGTCTCATTTCTCCCTGGGCTATTTTGATGTAAGCGCGCAACTCAACACGGGTTACTTCCACCACTCACGACCTGAGTGATTTCATAGACTTCGCCGCCCTATTGCCAGCTATCACATAGCCATCTGTCGTTCTGCATACACACTATGCCTGCAGAACTTCCACACGACACGCATACGTTTGTGATCCGTTCTCATATCCACGAGAAAGAAAACGGTTGCCATGACTTTTGCCCCATACCTCGTATGTTTTTATCTACGTTGGGTAAGTGTCCAACAAATGTCGCTATTTTTAAACGTGAAGTCTACGTTAGTGGTAAGATGCTTGCTTGCGGGGGTGAGGTGTCGCGGGTAAGAAACTCGCTGCAACAATGAATTTTTTTGTTACTTTGAGATTTAAAGTAGCTTTAACTTGTCAACGTTATGCGGGGTTGTCAGAATGACACCTGGTTTGGATTCCACGTTAGCCTGTAGGTCCGCTTTTCCTGGTTGGATTACTGCAGTAGGTTAGGGACATGTTACGTGCTGAAGTGCCGTCTAATCGAAAGACTTTCACTACCTTACTGAGCTACAATAAATTACTATAATGTACGATTTAGAACGTTCTCTTGATGATACAGTTCCTTCCAATTTACACTGTCTTCAAATTTATATAAGACATAGCCGAACTTTTTAAGTTTTTCTCCTATTTCATTTCATTTTAATTTTGCTATTATCTCTACATGAAAAAAAATCAATTGATGTGACATAGTCTCGCTGAAGCTAAGAAATGGTTTCCGATTTGAATAATTACATTTTTTGATTTAATGCAGGTACGATTTAGAGAAAATCAAGAAAACTGAAAGGGCAGCTGAAAAATCGAAAATATCGAAAGTGCTAATTTTGTATGGGGTATCGCCACTTTGGACTAGATTCTTATTTTGTACTCTGTCAGACGGTTCATAGGACTTCAGTAAAGTTTTGCTTCAAAACAAGAGGAACTGTACCGTCTATATAAGAATTCTTCCGGTTCATAGCGGAGAGTACTTTAAAACAGTCTCCGACACCAATCTACAGTTTTACTGCTATCTTGATGAAATTTTGCACACTACTCTTCCCAAACAAGAGAAATAGCACTTTGTCGTATCATTTTGTCCTCTGCGTGTTGGATGGTACCTTACTGCAGACTTCATTTGACGATCACTATTAATTTGGATGGAAAGTTTCTGGATACTGGGAGAGGGGAGGGAATGAAAAGAGGGAGAGGACAGGAGGAGATTGGTAGAGAGTGAGAGGTTATGGCAGAGGTAGGAGGATGGATAGAGGAGAGTGAGAAGCGGAGGATAAGTAGTACGACGACTAGGTAGAGTTAGGTAAACAGAGACAGAGGGAAGAGGGAGCAGCTGATGGACAGAGGCAGCAATGCCGAGTTTTCAGATATCTAATAGAGTGAGAAGCCTAATAGGACGAAGAGGTGAGAAACAAGGATAGAAAATGGGCAAGAGATGGATAAGAGGTTGAAGAAAGGAGTGTACAAGGTATATCAAATTCTGATGCATACGTAGCAGTTGAGAAGCATTGCCAGGCGTGCTAATTTTTAATATATTTGTGGTAATAGATAAGACACTGTGTGGCGAATGGAGATTTGGGTGTGGCTTGCAGGGAAGAGTCCTCCTCTGCAGTCGGATTTGTTCCTGCCTAGTAAGCAGGAGATCCCGGGTTCGAATCCCGCGCGGGCACAAATTTTCATTCGCCGCACATTGATATTACAAGTAAACCTAGTACAGTGAAGCCATAAGTGATCGCAAATTGCGATTTATTTCATTAATATATTACACTGAATAAACAATGAATGCTAAGCACCTTGCGTACTACCTTGCAAATGACTCTCGTCATTGACAAAATCAAAGTAAAACTAAATTCAAATTGAGTGTTCTGGACTGACGAAACCAAAGTTTTATTTAACTTACATTGCACTAAGATCATTTTAGTATTAATTTAGTACTCATTGATGCAAGTAAAAGGAGGATTTATGACACCTTCTAAGGGAGCAAGATCACTAAATAATAATAAAAATATTAAATGTGGTTCAACAAGGTGGCAAAATCACCAGCTCTAACCCGGGTTACTTGAGGTGTCCACGTTAGCCGTAGACCAAATGTTACATCTATTCCCAGTCTTTTCCAACGAAAATCTTCTTGTCTCCTTATCAAAACAGCAGAAAGAAACATCACCCTAAACCAGACGAATCAATCTGATCCAAAACGGGCGCGTTGTCCATATCATGGATGGAATAAAATTTATTTAAAAAAATAATAAAAAACAAGACCTGTGTCCCAAATTCGGCGTCTTGAGTATATGTACGGTAGCGATGTATTTCATTCGTCATTATGCTATGATAATGTATTCAGCTGCCGTTCAATTTTGAGTTTCCATAATTATTGATCTGCTGTTAGTTTCAGGTGTGTTTAGATTTTCTTTAGATGTTATGTTCATTGTAAAAGTGCTCCTGTAACTATGAAGTGCTTTTATCGTCAATAACGAGTATGGTTACTAATATCCATACGAACACTGTCTCCTTTAAGATCACGCAAATGTAACTTGTTCTTACAACAAGCTTCTGTACTGTACGTTCTATATTCTCAAATTTTAGCTCAGCTGCGGAACTTGTTCAGCTGAGGACTTAAAGCTTATAGCGTCACTTCGTTTTCGAAATCTGTAGTGACATCGTACGTTTACCCATGATAACTTGACGATATTGCTGCTGCTGTCCGAAGCGGCGAAAATCGGCACTCGTTGACATTCATTTATCTCGGAACGCTACCAGCGTGAAGCTGACCCTTTATGCGAAGTAATTAATTGAGCAATGTATGTCTGAGCACAGTGTCGATATATAATTGATGTCCAATTGATGGATTAATTAATTAAATTGATCAATTAACCCAGGAGTTCCACCAGCCTGGGAAGTCTGTACCAGAAGCACCCCACCTGTCCCCTTCGTTCGCCTGCCTTCCACAATCTCTCACTCTCTCTACTGTAACTTCAGTTATGCAGTAAATTCTAATCTCACTATGTCCGCCCCCCCCCCCCCCTTTTGCTGGGTTGGGAAATTCAAATTTTTGGCAGAAAACTTTTTTTCTTTTTTTTTCCTAAGTAAGTAAAAATTGAAGGTTTCTGAACGAAAAATGTGGAATGAAAGTCTTGTAGACCTATGAGTCGATTGATTTTCTCTAACTAACGGTTTCTTTCGTAACTTTAGATACTCGTATACATCGTAAAAGCCTTTAAAAGCCCTTATAAACCGAATTCACTGAGTTAGTCCACTTTCATGTTTCTCAACTAATTATTTTGATAGCGGAGGGGTATTTGTGGAGAGGCCAGAAAACATAAAAACAGAATGTTGTCATCAGAAAGACAATACTGGCATTCAACGGATCGGAGAGTGGAATGTTACATCCCTTAATCTGGTAGGAAAATTAGAAAATTTAAAAGGGATAATGGATAGGTTTATTAGTGAAGTTCGGTGGCAGGATGAACAGGATTTCTGATCAGTATAAATACAAAATCAGTAATGGCTGTCACAGGAGTAGGACTGATAATGAATAAGAAAATATGAATGCGGGTAAACTACTATGAGCATGACAGTGATCGCATTATCATTGTCAAGATAGATACGAAGCCAACACCGACAACAGTTGTACAGGTTTATATGCCAACTAGCTCTGCCGATGATGAGGAGATTGAAGAAATTTATGAGGAGTTAAAGGAAATTATTCAGGCAATTAAGGGAGAGGAAAACTTAATTGTGATGGGAGACTGGAATTCGGTAGTAGGAAAACGAAAAGAAAATAGTAGGTGAATATATACTGAACAGAAGGAATGAAAGAGGAAGTCGCCTGGTAGAATTTTGCACGGAACATGATTTAATCGTAACAAACTCCTGGTTTAAGAATCAGAAAAGAAGGTTGTATACGTGAAAGAGACCAGAAGACACTGGAAGGTATCGGTTAGATTTTATAAAGGTAAAACATAGATCCACCCCCATGAACAACAGACATTGCCGAGGTGGGGTGGCTTGCGTGCCTCAAGGATGCAGATAGCCGTACCGTAGGTGCAACCACAGTGGAGGGGTATCTGTGGAGAGTACGGACAAACGTGCGGTTCCTGAAGAGGGACAGCAGCCTTTTCAGTATTTACTGGCGCAACAGTCTGGATGATTGACTGAGTTGGCCATGTAACATTAGCTAACAGGGCTTTGAAATGCGGTTACTGCGAACGGCTGAAAGCAAGGGGAATCTACAGTCGTTACTTTTCCCGAGGACATGCAGCTCTACTGTATGAATATATGATGATGGCATCCTCTCGGGTAAAATATTCCGGAGGTAAGCTAGACCACATTTGGATCTCCGGGTGGGAACTACTCAAGAGGATGATGTCAACAAGAAAAACAAAACAGCCATTGTACTAACGTAGATATTCGCGTTCATTATTGTACTGAGTATTCCCCGAGGTAGGCTCCTGCAACAGATCCGAAAAGTTGGAATGATTTTATTATCATGACGCGGAAAATAGCTCATAAGAATTTTAACGTTAAAACAGACAGTCTACGAATAGGAGCGTGGAATGTTTTATCCCTTAATCGAGTAGGTACGTTAGAAAATATGAAAAGAGAAGTGGATTACACCTAGATATGATGGAGACTAGTGAAGTTCGGTGGCAGGATGAACGGGTTTTTTGGTCAGGTGAATAAAGGTTTATAAATACAAACTCAATGGTGGTAACGCAGGAGTAGGTCTGATAATGAAAAAGGAAATAGTAATGCGGGTACGTTACAATGAACAGCATAGTGAACGCATTATCGTAACAAAGATAGATACGAAGCCAACACCGACCACAGTAGTACAACTTTATATGCCAACTAGCTCTGCCGATGATGAGCAGAGCGAAGACATGTAAGAGGAGATAAAAGAAATTATTTAGACCGTTAAAAGGGAATAAAACTTGCTAATGATGGGAGAGTGGAAATTCGTGGTACGAAAGGGAAATGTAGTAGATGAATATGGACTGGGGAAAAGGAATGAAAGAGGAGAGACTGGCAAAATTTTGTGCAGAGCACAATTTAATAATTACAAATACTTGGTTTAATGATCATGAAAGAATAAACATAGAAGACACTGGGAGGTACCGAATTGATTTTATAATGGTAAGCAAAGGTTTAGAAACCAGGTTTTGAAATGTTAGACATATCCAGGGGCAGATACCGGCTCTGTCCATAACTTATTGGTTATATACCATAGATTAAAATCTTAAGAGACTGCAAAAAAGTAGAATTTGGTCAAACTGAAGGAACCAGAGATGCTTTAGAGTTTTAGAAGGAACATTACGCAAATACTATCTGAAAAGGGAGAAAGGAATAGAGCAGAAGAGGAATGAGTAGCTCTGCGAGTCATAGTAGTGATGAACGCAGAGGATCATATAGGCAGAAGAACACGGCCTAATAGAAATCCTTGCATAACACAGGAGATACTACACTTAATTGATGAAAGGAGGAAATATAAAAATGCATCAAGTGAAGCAGCCAAAAGGGAGTTGTGAGATTACCGCCTAATAGAAATACCGGTAATCAATAGCATTTCATAATTAAACAGTATGAAGTTCACTGCAAACATTGACCATGCCAATGCACTAAATGTTACACAATTTTAATCTTATTAATTATGGTAGCAATGTATGTACACAGTTGGGTGACAACATTTATAGCTAGGCCATAGGTAGAAATTCTCCACGTTGAGATTTGCTGTGTGCTTGTAGCTGATGGGAGGCCAGCGAGCAGGCCGACGTTGGTGACTTGTTCCAACGTAGGATTTTCCAGTTCGTTTCCGGTGAGGGGAGAGAGGGACAATGGCGAGTGCCAGGCACAGTGCAGTGCACAGCGTGAAATAGTATATTATAATTCTACTGGCATTTGAAGTAATACGATGCAGTTAGGAACCTTTAAGGCCCTCATTACAAAATAGCCTGTTGATAAATAAACAATACATTAGCTGATATAGTCACATCTGGCGTAATATGTTTAATTGACAATGAAAAGTAATAAATTACCAATAAATGCAAGACAGTTACACAACTAGCATCGCAATGTTTGTTTATAAAAATAATATATTAACTATTTCTCATTTTATTTTCAATTAATCTTGTGTATTTTACCTTAAAATATTCAGTTAAATCACTTATATTTGATATAAGAAATTGCACGATTATAATAAATAGTACAAAGGATGTTTATACTAATATAAAAACGTAAGAAAATATTTGTTAATGTGTAGTGTAATTATTTTGATTTAAGTAAAGTTTTAGAAATGTATTGGCTGAGCGCTGTACGTTGGCAAATCGGTTACAACAGATCACATGGGGAAGTTGTGACGTAGGGGAAAAAACCCCGGCAGTTGAGTTTTGGCGGCGCGCACGCGCGCGAGGGCAGGAAGTGACAAGACGCGAGCACGTGGTGTAGCTGGCCGGGCGGCGTCGCTCTGCATCAGTCGGCATGTGGATCTCGAGGTGGTGACTTTAGATTTGTCTGTGGCAATCGCCATGTGTGGTTGCTCGTCGTAGACTGTACCAAGTTAAATCGAGTGCTACTGTGTGTTTGTGAATATTTAGCCGGTGGAACAAGGTGTGCGTCGCATTGGATTAAAGTGACTGTGATTTATTAATGAAACACGTGTCGTCGCATAGGCATGAACATAAACGGTGTTTGAGACAGCCACGTGGTGTGAAAACAATTCGTGACAAATATTCATTTTTGTCTGGGGGCTCACGAGCTATAACTTAATTTGGTAAATGTGTCGACGTACAGACGTATCAGCCACAGGGTTCAAATATTGTGAAATAAACAACATAAAGTGAACTTTCACATGTTTTCAAAAATAGTAGTTAGTACACCCTTTTTCTCTCATGAACTTGATTTTATTATGAATTTGTTTTGTTAATCATATGCAGGGAAGGAAAGCTGCGAACGTGTGATATCATCCCCTAGAAATCGAGTCAAACATTCGCAATCGCAGTTCCAGTGTTTTTGCAGGTATAGGAATTTGGTTCGCAGCTGGTGGTTGTGAGTTTTAAAAATTAATCTTTCCCTATTTTAAACTCTCATCCCGACCTTCACGCTCGCAGAGTACAGTCGTCTGAAAAATAAGGTTTACAGGAAGTGCAGTAGTAGCAGATGAGGTTTTTTTTTTCTTTTTTTTTTCTTCTTTGGAAGGCTAAGCAGAAATGGCTCGAGGAGAACTGCAAGACCGCAGAAAAATGTATAGGTAGAGAAAAGATAGATACCGCCTACAGAAAAATAAAAGAAACACGAGCAGCAGTGTTGTGAATATCCAGAACTCAGGAAACCGGTACTAAGGGAAATCTGAAAAGTGGGAGGGTATATATAGAGGTCATATACAAAGGAAATAAACTTGAAGGCAGTATTCCAGACATGGTGGAAGACGAACTGGATGAATATGATATAGGAGATACGATACTGCGAGAAAATTTGACAGAGCACTAAAAGATTCGAGCATCAACAAGGCACCTGGAGTAGATGATGTTCCGTGTGAACTGCTACTATCATTAGGAAAGCCAGTCATGAATAAATTGCTCCATTTGGTAAGCAAGATGTATGAGACAGGGGAAATACCTTCAGGTTTCAAGAAGAGTATAGTAATTCTAATTCTGAAGAAAGCAAGTGCAGACCAATGTGAAAGTTACAGATCTATCAGTTTGATAAATCATGGATGCAAAATATTAACACAAATTATTTACAGACGAATTGAAAAACTGATGACATCCAACCTTAGGGAAGATAAATTGGATAAATTGGGGAAGATTTAGTAGAAATGTATGAACACGCAAGGCATTACTCACTTTCCGACTTATCTAAGGAGATAGGTTAATGAAAATGAAACCTACGTTTTTAGCATTTGTGGATCTGGAAAAAGCTTTTGACAATGTTGACTGAAATACATTCTTTCAAATACTGAAGGTAGCGGGGGTAACATATATGAAGCGAAGAGTTACCTTGAACTTGTAAAAAAATCAGACAGCAATTATTAGAGTCAAAGGGCATGAAAGGGTCGCAGTTGTTGGGAAGGGAATAAGACAGGGTTGTAATCTTTCACCAATGTAGTTAAATCTGTACATTGAGCAAGCTGTAAAGGAATACAAGGAGAAATTTGGAGAGGGAATTATAGTCCAGGAAGAGGGAATGAAAACGTTGCGGTTTGCTGATGACAGTAATTGTGTCAGAGACAGGAAAGGACCTGGAAGGGCAGTTAAATGGAATGGACAGTGTGTTACAAGAGTAAAACAAGGGAAATGGAATGTAGAATCAAGAAATGACGTGGTGCTGAAGGAATTAGATTAGGTAATAAGACGATAAAAGTAGTAGATGAGTTTTGTTTTTTTGGGTAGCTAGATAACTTCTGATGGCCAAAGTAAAGAAGATATAAAATGTAGAATGGCTATGGTAAGAAAACCGTTTCTGAAGAAGCAAAATTTGTTGACATCCAACATTAGTTTAATTTTTTTTTTTAATCACACTTCTGAAAGCTTTATTATAACGTTTTTCTGGGCATTTTAAATGGGAATCAGAGGCGTATCCAGGATCATCGGCTCTGGGATGGGGCGGGGATGACGTCAAACGCCGGAAAAAAATGAGTAACCGATCGTGGTGGCCGAGCGGTTGCGGGGTGCCAGTCACGGTCTGCACGGCCATTGCGGCCGGGGGTTTGAATCCTCCCTCGGGCATGGATGTTTGTGCCGTCTTTGGTATAAGCTAGTTCATAAGTAGTCTTTAGGTTTAGTGAGTGATGACCCCATAGTTAAGTCCCACAAGGTCTGCAAACTTTTAAATATTTTTCTGAAAAAATGAATAAATAAATAAATAAAATGATAAGGGGGCTGCGCCTTTACTCATCTTTCTCTTTTGATGCGCTTTTTAAACAAACTATTTCCATTGTTTCTTTTCGGGACTCGGCTAAAATTTTTATAGTTGCTCCATGCGTAGCACTCTCTTTGTGATCAAATTTTTGCCAACGCTGTTTGTTGCTGGGCTCGAGTTTCACCAAAGCTAGTGATATCACAACTAGTCCACTGGTGGCGGTGGAGGTGCTGATGGATACGACGGGAGAGGATGGTTTCCAGGACCTTGCTGAACACGGAGGTAAGACTGGCGGGACGTAGGATGTCTGGGATGGGGGATTGTCAGGTTTAAGGAACATGAAAATACGGGAAGTCTTCCACAGGTCGAGGTAAAAGCCAGTGAAAAGGATGACGTTGTATAAGGTGGCAAGAGCTTCGTCGAAGGAGGGGGGCAGGCTCGCAGGTGGCCGGCCGTGGTGGTCGAGGAGACTAAGGCGCTCCAGTCACGGTCTGCACGGCCACTACGGTCTGGGGTTCGAATCCCCCTCGGGCATGGATATTTGTGCCGTCCTAGTTCGTAAGTAGTTCATAAGTAGTTTGTAAGTTTAGGGACTGATGACCCATAGACTGTACAAACATTTGAACATTTTGAGCTCGGAGGTGGCGGTACGTCAGCCGGTCGTGACCGGGGGCGGTGTGGGATATATGACAAATGCATCCAGTGACATTTGCACGCAACCTAAAATCTGTGACATTTGCACCCAGTCTGACTGGAAACTACCTGCTTACTACGTCACGACCTACCTGCAGCTAAGCCGCTCCTGTGTCCGCGCCACCCTCACCCCCGGGAGTCCTCGCTAACCGGAAACGTTCTCTCGACACAGTCTGCCTGCAGTACCAAGGTCCTTGTCCACCTCAGCGGATGACTGCTGTCAGTACGATTATGAATATCAAGTGATCGGTTGGTGCAGCTCTTGTGATTGTGAGCTTATAGGTTCGATATGGAGATGTCAAAGAGGGAAGCCATGTGGTCACTATTAAGTAACTTCATAGGTGTCTTGTTAGACAAGAGAACGTGGAAAAAGGTGAATAAATACAAAATAAAAAATTAAAACAAGATTAAAAATAAAATAAAAACGTAATTAAAACTAAATAACTGATTTTAAATACGTCTAAATGACAATTTACTTCTGCCTTTTAGCCAGTCCAAAGCCTGGATAAAAGTGTGATGGGAGTAGGTTTATTACGAATAGTCGATAGACAGCACATGGTCTCTCTGATGCAGTCACAAATTTTTATTTATGATCAGTTTCAAGACAAGCCAATCATCTGTGGAAACAATACAAAACTTTTTTTGAGTCATCAGAAAGGATGCAATCTCTCTGAAATACATCGATGTTCAGACGGACAAACATCGATGCTAAATAACATCACTGTGAAAACATCGATGTTTGAAAATATCGATTTTTTCATACTTTTCAGAAATATTATAGAAAGCGCACTGAAATGGTTTTATTTGTCGTTATCATAATAACTGAAAGTAAGGTGTGCTGTCAGAGACATTTTGAAACACAAACGAACTGGAAATAATTACCTGTTTCTTTACACAACCTGACTTATACATGAAGTTAGCGGCGGAGTGTTTGTAACGGTATTAAAATCTGAAACATGTGTCTGAATATGTTCTTTGTCTAGGCTACGAATACACAGCGAAATGGCAGATTTGAATGAAAGCAAAGTTGGGAATAATGTTTCGCAACGTATTGTGCTGACTGAGTTGGGATTTAAATCGATGTGTTGATTACGTGTGAAATAACTTGCGTTTTGCATTACGTATTGCATGTTTTCTTAGCCGTCGATGTGGAGAAAAATTAAGCAAACATTATGTATCTATCATTTATTATTTAATCATGTATGTATTTTTAAAACGAATAGGACTATTCATCTATGACGTTTACAGAAACATGTATGTAGCAGAAATGGAGATTTGTGTGTTAAAGGTACTTGTCTTCTGTCTCGAATTTTTCGGCCGATGTTTGTTTGATGTCTTAACTGAAGTTTCGACAGGACAATGTCAGAGTCTAATTGTGGTAACAATGTTGAAGTTTCGATTCCACAGCTGTTGGAAGATGAAATTTCGGCAATGAGGGCGAAACATCTAATTATCGAACGTCGACGTAAACCAAAAAAAAAAAAAAAAAAAAAAAAAAAAAAAAAAAAAAAAAAAAAAAAAAAAAAAAAAAAAAAAGGAGACACATGCCAGCAGGCAGTAAGTCAAATAATATTCTTAAAAGCTTTAACAATTTTGCTACAGATAAGGTTACTAGGTTATTAGTCCATAGATTACAAACTACTTCAACTAAGTTAAACGAACCTAAGGACAACAAACACTTCCATGCCTGAGGGGGCATTCGAACCTCCTACGCGGGAGGCCTCGCGATCCGCAACGTAGCGCTCCAGATCGCGCGGATATTCCCGCGCGGCCAGTTGGAATGAATGCCTGGGCAAGTGGACAAAATCCATAAATACCTAGGCATTTATGGATTTAAACGATAAACGTACAATCAGTACACAAAAAAGTGATATTATTTACTACTCTCTAAAATACTCCCAGCAGTCCAAGTATCGCAAACAAACAATGTGCTGCAAACGTACGTTCTGAGAAATTTCTGCCTCAAGTCCAGGGCGACGTTTGATAGCATTACATTTATCTTTCGCATGAATGCCGTCTGTGTTTGTACTAGTCTATTTTTTATGTCCCCTTGCTTCTTTGGTTGTGGGTTAGTTTACTGTGTATGTAGTAGAATTCCTTGTCTTCGTGTACATTGTGATCGGCAATTCGGATTTATTTTCTCGCTACTTTTATTTCCATTACTTCTTATGGCTTTCGTCTTTCTTTGGTTTGCCTTCAATCCATGGTCTGTGCTCATTAGTCTTTTCATTCTATTCAACAGATCCTGTAATTTTCATTCACTTCGACAGACGATAGCAATGTCATCAGCAAATCTTATCATTGATATTATTTTACCCAGAACTTTTATCACAGCCTTGAACCTCTTCTTTATTTCCGGCATTACGTCTTCACTGCGCAAGTTAAACAGTAATGGCGACAGTCCACATCCCTTTCTTACACCCTTTGTAATCTGAGCACTTGAGTTCATGACTTTGGGCACTGAATGTATCCACTTGGTTCTTATACAAACAACGTAATACCCGCCTTTTTTCCTACAGCTTACTCCTATTTTTATCAGAATAACGAACACCATACATTATCGAATGCTTTTCCCAGGTCACAAATCTTATGAATATGTCTTGGTACTTCTTTAGTCTTGCTTCCATTATGAACTGCAGCAGTGCTATTGCGGCCACGCATTGCCGTAAAGCACGGCCCGTGTCAATGCGACCTCACACCCCTCGGCTCTTCTACCTGCCGGGCAGACACCGGACGGGGAGATTAGCAGACCGCCCCTCGACCAGATTCAAAAATGTTCAAATGTTTGTAAATCTATCGGACCAAACTGCGTGGTCATCAGTCCGTAGCTTACAAACTACTTAAACCTAGGTAAACTAACCTACGGACAAACACACACACCCATGCCCTAGGGAGAACTCGAACCTCCACGGCGAGCAACCGCGCGCTCCGCAGCGAGACGCTTTAGACCGCACGGCTACTCTACCGCGGCCCTCGACCAGAACTGGGTGCTAATGTCACTGGGTGCTTTTGTCAGGACACCGTTTCGTTTTGTGAGAAGAGTGTCGATTATATCACGGGCGGTAATGGGTGTGTTCAGTTCTGAGGGGGGTATGTGGTCCAAGTACTGGAAGCCGGGGGCGAGCGGAGGAGTGGAGGTATCGGTTTGCTCATGGACGTCTGGGAGGAGCGAAGTGTCGGGCAGGCGTGCCCTATATATAACCGAGCGCCGGTCGTCTCTCCCTCCCCTCCCCCCCCCCCCCCGGCGGAGTGGCCGGTGGTGGCGAAGCGCCCTCTGCTGCTGGGCGTACAGCGTCTTCTAGAGTTGGGAACACGATTCTTTTTTTAGGAATCGATTCTTGCGATTCAAACCCACATTGTGAATCGTTTCCTACGATTCGTTCACGATTCTTTCGCGATTCTTTAGTCTGCATTGGCACGATTCTTACTTATACAGCTTGCTCATAGATGGCAATACATGTCTGTGTCATGGATGTTGAAATCTTAACCTTTTGCATCTGTTCCTACGATTCGTTCACGATTCTTTCTGGTGTGCGACGACACGATTCTTACAAAATACCGAAAAGGTGACAATATGGGTAACGGGTAAAATCAATTAGTTTAAGGAAACACGATATAAATATTAAAAATAAAAATCCGTCTCTAAATATTAAATTTCTTTCGAGATGCAAGAAATTCACGTTTATTAAAATGTTTCTTTTTTGTAAAATCGGTTTCTTTCAGGAAAGCTGGTAACGTAAAAACCAAAATGGTAAAAAAAAAAATTGTTGAGACGGCTTTATAAATATTTAAAATCGCGTTTTTATACAAAAAGAAGATTTTTGTAAAATTGAGTTTTTACAATAACTACAACTACGTAGATGAACTCGGAAAGCTTAAACATCTCTAAATACAAAATATAATCCAAATCATTACAGCCATTTCCGGGATACACGAAATATAAATGTGTAAGGATTGATCGTTTAAATACATAATATGTAAACTGTATAAAAGACGTATATTCGTATGTATTGCCAGCTGTGTATTTCGCTGAATTTTGTTTCTGTCGTCTGTAATTCGTGAATAGGCTAATAAATAACAGTTCACGATCTTCGTTCAGTGCTTCCTTTGTTCACACGCTTTCTGGCTTTTATAATTATTCGGCAGGATTCGACACTTGCTTTTGGATCATGAATCATTGGATCTTGGAATCGTCATGAGACAGGTGATTCTTTCGAACGACGATTCGTCTCCCCTCTTCTCTCCTGGATTCAGCACGATTCGGCAAGATTCGGCAGTCGCGTTCGAATCGTGAATCGTTGGAACTTAGAATCGTCACGAGACAGACGATTCTTTTGAACGACGATTCGTCCGGATCACGATTCTTTATTTGTATTCGTTCAAATGAACGACTCATTGACGAATCGCCACAAATGTAGCGTCTTCAGTCTTTCCCAGACTCCCGTAACGTCAACTGTTGGGCACGGTCTCGGCGTATGGATGTTAATGCAGGGTTCCATGCTGAACTCGACTGGAAGCCCTCACCTCTGTTGACAAGATTGTCGTGAAGCCTTATTTCCACCGATTCTTTGATTATGCTCTCCCAGAAACCATTTACTCAGCAGAGCATCTTTGTTTTCTCAAAATCGAAGGTGTCTCTCTCACAGAGGCTGTGTTCAGCTATACCCGACTTGTCCTTATGGCCCAGACGTACGCATCTGATGTGCTATTGGCAGCGCTACGAGATGTATCGCTGTGTTTGTCCAATGTACTGAAGGCCACACTCGCAGCGGATACTGTACACACCAGGCATTTGTAGATGTAGCTTTTCACTGAGCCAAGTAACTCTTTCGTTTTAGGTGGTGGTTGGAAGACTGCCTTGATGTTGTCTTTTCTCAGGAATCGTGCAATTTGGGCAGAGGCACGATATAGGGTATAAAGGTGAGTTTAACCTCCTCTTCCTCTTTTTTCGGGTGGCGGTGTTATTCTGTTTCTTCATTGCACGTCTTATCTACGCTTCACTGTAACCATTTGAACGAAACACCTGTTTGAGGTGTTTTAGCTCAACTGGGAGGCTATCTTTGTCACAGATGGTACGTGCTCTGTGAATTAGGGTGGTAAGAACGGTGTACCGCTGTGCTGGACGATGGCAGCTGGATGTATGGAGATACAGATCTGGGTGAGTCTTCTTTCCGTACACAGAATGTCCCAGATTGCCGTCTGTTTTTCTTCGTATAAAGATGTCCAAAAATGAGAGGCATCCATCTTCATCTACCTCCATCGTGAACTGTATGTTTGGATGGATGCTGTTCACATGGTTCCAGAACTCACTAAGCGTTCCTCTGCCATGTTCCCACACAATGAAGGTATCATCAACGTAACGGTAGAAGTGTTTTGGTTTCAGCGTTGCAGTTTTTAGTGCCACCTCATCGAAGTGCTCCATATGGAGATTGGCAATTCCTGGTGCGAGCCCATAGCTACTCCATCAACCTGATCATAGAATTCCCCAACATATTTGAAGTAGGTTGTGGTGAGTACATGCTCAAACAGTTCCACCGTTTGGGGCTCAAAATTCTCTGCTAGGAGTACCAAAGCGTAAAAAGGGGTGTAACATCAAAGCTGACCAGTAGATCATCCTTGTGCAAACGCATCTTCTTCAGTGTGGTCACGAATTCGGCAGAATTCTTCACATGATGGCTGCAGTGTCCCACTATCGGTTTTATGAGTGAGGCTAGATATTTGGCTACTCTAAAAGTTGGTGCATTAATGTTGCTCACTATTAAATGTTGACCCCTTCCTTGTTGACCTTGGGTAGTCCATACAAACGTGGAGGTGCTGGAGCTTTCGGATAGAGCCGCCTCACCTCTTCTTTTTCTAGACCTGACTCTTGGAGCAAAGCTATTTTTTTTCTTGTAATCTTCGGTGTTGGGTCCTTATTCAGCTTCTTGTACGCCGGATCTTGTAGTAGAGTCCTCATCTTCTGCTGATAGTCATCAGCACATAGTAGAACTGTGACACTGCCTTTATCAGCAGGAAGAACTACGGTGTTTTCATCTTCTCTTAGTAGTCTTTGAGCTTTCCGTTCCGCTGTCGTCATATTTGTGTTTGTACTTATATATTATGTCCGCCATATTATGGGGTTTCGTTACAAAACATGTAACTGAACGCAGGGAAAGCTGTCACGCAGGCGATCTTCCTCATTTTGCCACTGTCGCAAATAGCTTTCTGAACTCGTGGATTCCGCACCGGATGTCTGGCGGCAAGGTTACCTGAGGGATAATTTGAGTAGCCTATTATCAAAGACTGAAGTCTGTCGTTTTATAGCGAAACGTAGAGCTAATATATTTACAAGCTGATCTGAACATTATTAACTTTAAAGCTCGAGGATTTAAACCTGTAAGTGGCTAATATCAATTTGATTTACTCAAGCTCCTTCAAATTGTGTTTGAAAATACAGATGTCCGTCTTTGAAACCAAAACGTGGCGGTGTCCGGTTTTGATGTGATAACGTTTTCAGATGTTCGTTTTTGGTACTCAGAGATTCACTGACAGCGGACGAGAACCTTTTACATGTGTACAATCTGGGAAATTATAGGAATATCGACATATAGTAGAAATTATTAAATCTTATATACAAAATGAAATGTTAAGTTTACATTAATTTGAGTATTAGTACAATTTTTTGTATTTTTGAAGTTATTATAATGTGTTTAAATTTCCCAAGCAAATTATTAGCATAATGTCTGTTGAAACTGTCGCCAGATTTTTCCGTAAACATCCTTACGTTATTTCTGACATCGAAATTCTGTCTAACAAGTGATAATTTCTTACAACACACCTTACAAAAGAACAGCGTAGTTTACAAGCTAGTCTTAACTTTGTTTGTTTTCAATGCTTATTTTTCAGTTTTCAGGTTGTCTCAACTGCTTCCTAACTTTCCCTTCGGACGCTGTGATATATTACGTTTCATTTCACTGGCTTTAAAATGGTTATTAGTAATAATATTATAAAAAAATACTTGTAAAGTTTATTACGGGCTAATACGTCTTAGTAGCTGGCACCTACTGTCGCCATGTCTGATTTTCGAGGTCATGTGACCATATACTGTGTTCCCATTGGTGCACACTGCTTTATTCAACAAGTGTCCGAATTTGATATCAAGCCCTTATGTAGGTGTCCGCTTTTGATGGGAATAATCAGCTTTAACGTGTGATTTATCACAAGTACGTCAATTTTTGAAAAAAAAAAAAAAAAAAAAAAAAAAAAAAAAAAAAAAAAAAAAAAACGTTCACACCAATGACAAGAACGGAATAACTTCCATTGGGATTGACTGCTAACTAAATTTCGACCATTACTTCACATGTCCAGGTTTGATATTAGGCTACTCATTTCCCCGCAGGTCAGTCCAAGGGGGACCGCGGGACCTCGTGGCACCTCGTGGGCCGCGGCTGCCAGGTTGTGACGTCACGCAGGCTACCTGCCAGTTGTCGCAGGCACTGGTTGCGGGCCGATTGCCCAGACCAGAGGCACAGGCTGGCCCCACTATCTTCTGTTCACTGCCGGCACCTTACTCACTTCATCTGAGCTTACCACACCTAAATCGCAAATACACCGAAAATACGAAATACGTAAAACAAGCACCCCGTAGCGATTTTACATATATTGTCTCTTACCCATTCGCTAACTTGTTGATTATTAGATACGTCTGCAAGGTGTTCTGTCTCTGTATGAAAACGGGAGAGCCATAGCGCTCGTCGTTTTTCAACTGTGTGAAGCAATAAATAATATAAATACGCTAACGCGAAAATTGTGTTATAGATTACTAATTTATTCGTACAAGAAGGCCAATGAATGTTACATAATTCGAAAGATTGTTTGTCGTAGATTTCACGAATATTATGTGTGTATTTAGCCATTAAACGTGGTAAAGGGAAGTAGATATCTTCCTATCTACAGCTTGGATCAAGTTCTACATTCTCCAACAATCAGCTCACTGATTGGCTATTCGCCTCGACCAAAGACGCTGTAATGCAGCGCGTCAGCAGTATTAAAATAACGTATTAAAATAAGTGAGTATCGAAACATGGAGTGCTCCCAAATCACTTTCTTGTGCCGTTCAAATGCTTCATTTTCGTAGTGATTAAGAGTGGTTAAAGGAAACGGATGTTTTCATATGAATGCCGATATAAAGGATGATGCGCCGGGAGAGGCATGTAGCGGTGCACGGGTGGAACTACGAAGTCGACATGTTGTTAGCTCTGGAATTCTGAATATCGCAGTATCGAAATAACATTATTTCTTGGCGTCGTATAAATATACGAACACCGAAATTGTAGTTCCATTTCCAATATTGGGCTAATGAAAGTTATGTAATTCGAAAATGGCATTGGAGGTATATACTTCCGTTTTTCTTTGTTGTTATTGTGTCAGGCATTTTCCTTAACACGTAAAAGATACCGGTTAAATTTTACCAAATATCCCCGCGTCCTATGATAATGTTCAGATGTTTGTAGAGCTTATAGGACTTAACTACGGGGCCATCAGTTCCTAAACTTACAAACTACTTACGGACTAGCTAACACTAAGGACGGCGCAAATATCCAGGCCCGAGAGGGATCGAACCCCGACCGTTGTAGCCGTGCAGACCGTGACTGGAGCGTACCAGTCCCCTCGGCCACCGTGGCCGTTTATGATAATGTTGGCAACAGATGCTGAAAAGTGAGAATCAACCCTGGAAACAATGCTACAAATCGACAGCTCTGCTTGCACCCCGCGTGCGAGGGTAGCAGCCTTCATCAATTCCGCCAGCCGCCCGTAGGACCTGACGATGTCTTCAGAACCCAAGAGACAAGCGTCATTGGTGCAGACGTGAGCCACGACTTGCAGTCGACCGCACCCCGCACCCTCGATAGAAACCGGCAAGGCCGCCTCCACATCTTGTATGAGGCCCCCCGGCAGACACACCCAGTGCACCCAGGATCTCGACGCTATCTTCCTAAAGGGCTCCAGCACGCGCCTAACATTGGAGCTCCCAATAACTAATAATCCCCTCCCCCCGTGCACCTCCTCGGACCCTGCTGAAGGAGTGGCCACACGTTCACTTACAGGACGAACGGGCGCGGACGGACGTCTAGCCTCCACATTGGCCTTCCGCCTCGAGCGACGCGAACGCCATACAACCCACCACTCCCCTTGCGGAGAAGGCGGCTCCACGACGTCCGGTACACCTGAAGAAGCCTCGGTAGCAGGGACAGAGAGCGAAGCGTGAGACACCTGACGTGTCCCACTCGACGCGCCAGACTCCCCACCATCGCTGCACCCCGAGACAGCAGCCTGAAGACGGCTGACCGTAGCTGACGGCCGCACACAGCAGTCACACATCATATCCATCCTATCGATACAATTAACTGTAGAAAGTAGAGAAGTGAATAATCAACTTTTAAGTAGCCTAGTACTCTAAAAAAGGCGGCTGGCAGCTGACTGAACTGTGGTCTGTGGTAACTACACTGTCAAATCAACGAAACTGAGTCCGGCAGTTTTCAAAATAAACAAGAATATCTGTGGAATACACCGTTATCAAACGCGAGGGAATATAAGCTTTCACAAAGCAGAACGCGAAATAAGGAAGTGACAATATGACACGTACCTTGCAGCAGACGATAACTATACACACGGTATTTATCAAAATACGCGAGAATAAACTCTTAAAGCAGTAGCACAAACGAAATGTGTCAAGTAGGTGAGAAGAAACCTCTTAAAAAGAGAAACACTAACGAAAATTAACAAATTAACTGGCAACGAAATTTCACGCAATTACATTATGATGCGTGATGGGGCAACGACAACAGCTAGCACTGAAATGACTGCTAACTGACTGAATGGTAATTACTTCTGAATTCTTCGCTGGCAGTCACTCTGGATAACGACGTTGCCATGTTGGTGCATGGTGCTGGATGGGAGATGGAGGATGGGGGTGGATAAATCGGGAAATCTGCCAACACAGCAAAGTGTCGTCGGGGCGGTATTATCCCAGTCCTGCAAGTCGCCAACTACTGGGCCCGGACAGTCCCCAGGCGGGGCTTGAGAGGCACCGGCCGAGTGGCCTCCTCAACAATTACCGCCCCCTCCCCACGCCCCTGGTGCCGCAGGCAGACGCCGGCCGCCGGCCATTAATCCGCCCCCAGCGGGCATCGATTTCCGACCGCTCCTCCGGGCCGGCCAATCCGTCCCCGTCTGGGCGCCTTAATTCTGAGGGTCCCACCGAGCATCCAGCAGCCAGTAGCCAGCAGGCCGGGAGGAAAGGGGCTGCCACCGGGCCGTCAGCTCACCAGTGATGTCTGTGTATCAGACTCTTCGTGGCTGCAGTAAGCTGTCTGGTGTACAGATGATACTGTAAATAAAATTAACTTCAGTTAACCAAAGTGCGTGTGAAACCTCCTGTTTGTTTCATTATGGTAATTTTGTGTCTCGGGCTTGTAACCTTTCCCAGTGTTATTCTATAAATGCAAATATATTACAAACTGGACATCACATGGCGAGGAGAACACTTGAAACATTGGCCAACACCAGTGTACCGTGGTGTCACTCTGGACAGGGCTCTGACGTACAAAATGTTCAAATGTTTGTATAGTCTATGGGACCTAACTACGGGGTCATCAGTCCCTAAACTTAAAAACTACTTATGAACTAACTAAGACTAAGGACGGCACAAATATCCATGCCCGAGGGGGGATTCGAGCCCCCGACCGTAGTGGCCGTGCAAACCGTCACTGGAGCGCCTCAGTCCCCTTGGTCACCGCGGTCGGCTCTGACGTACAGGCAGCAATGTCTGAAAGTGAGACAAAAAGGCAGTGCTCGTAATGGGATACTGGTTGGCAGCAGCTGGGGAGCCAACCCGCACCTCCTAAGGACTTCTGCATCTGCATCAGCCGGTGAATATGCTACTCCTGTGTGGGACGCTTCAGCGCACGCTAAGCAAGTTGATGTTGCGGTCAATGACACAGCAAGGATCATTTCAGGATGCTTGATACCAACACCAGTGCAGAAATTGTATCCAATTGTGGGAATAGCCCCACCCAATATCCGGAGCGCCATTGATGCAGACTATGAAAGAACAAAGCAGGAGACTGACATCTGTAGAGTCAACAGGCAGCAAGACACCGCCTTAAATTCCGCAAGAGTTTTCTAGCTAGGACTGCGCCACCAGAGGGAACACCAGAGGCAAATCGTCTCTCAACATGACAGAGCTCGCTGCCCGAAGACGCATCGCCGAAAGAAGAAACAGCTCCTGGCGCAAACCTACAATACCCTGTGTGGAGGTCCCTCAAAGAGTGAGCGTTCCCCGATGCAAGAGCGACCTGAAGAAATGGGGAATCCTTCCAGCGAGCGCAGACACCTCTTGCGACTGTGGGGCTGATGCAGATGCGAGCCACCTACGTGTATGCCCCCTCCTGGACAACACGTGCACAGCACAAGATGTTCACGAAGGAAATGACAAAGCTATCGCTGCTGCTATTTTTTGGAAATGCTGACCGACCGGACACGGAAATGAATGAATGCATTTAGCAACTTGTGTGTGAAATTTTGAAATGGAATGAAAGAACGAGGAGAAGAAATAAAAATTTCGAGATTAGCCGATGAGATCGTAATTCTGTCAGAGACAAATAAATAAATAAAGTGATCCCCTAGTACGTCGGCATATAGTTATCCCCTCTCTATGCATTTCTTATTCTTCTTCCCTAATTCAAAATCAAAAATAATTTTTGACATATAGTATAATAAAAAAAATTGTGAATTTCTGCCGGGTGAAAGTTGTCTTTCAGGTAGGAAAAACACTTTTCGTGTGACTTTCTTTCTCTTGAGCTATGTTCCCGCACCTGCAGGATCGACTTTGTTAATAGATATTGCCATGAAAGTATAAAAATGCAGCCCTAGGTCGCAAAAATAAAGAGTCCTCTGTTGTGGGCTGTACGACTTCACAGATCAGAGGCATCAGACTGGCCAAATAATAGTTATTGCCAAAACCAGGTTAAAGAATTTTATTTTTGCGACCGAGGGCTGAATTTTTATCCTTTGACGTTGTAACCGTCGCTGACAATAGCAACTATGTTCAAAATTTTAAATTTTAAGAGTTTCTAGCCGTAACGTCTCTGATTTTATGAGGGATTACTTCGAGAAAAACTTTGGATCGGTCGCACTGTGTTTGGCTGGGACATGTGTTGAGAGACGCGTGCGCACGGAGACGGGAAGTGCTGCGCTATCAGGTCTGGCTGTAGGGCAGGGAGTGACGTGTAAAGCTGCTGTGACGTATTGGGGCTTCGCGATAGTACAACTGGGCAGACGGATGTGCTCGAAGGTGTGCACGTCGTACTTGTCGCAGTATGCAGGCTGACTGCCGCGGAACTGGAGGACGCCGTGGTCGGCCAGCCCTCTGTTGGTGTTAGACGTGTCGTGTGGCTGATACTGGGCTAGTCCCTCTCTCCTAGAGGCGCGGTCGCTGGTCTGCATTCCTGCTGGTTTGGAGTATTCGCAGCTATTGGAATTAACGGTGAGCCACCTCTGTAATAGTCGCTAACTCCTGCTACCGGAATACATTTGAACATTTCAGGTCCGCCTTACCGTCTCTCCTGATTCAGGTGTGACTCGGTATTGTGGAACTGACATGTGTATCGTTATTTTGATAAAGGTACACACTGTGAAGCCGACCTCGTGCAATATTGGTTGTTTACCGAGGTCCGATGTGGTTTGATTTTGTTATTATTATTAATTGTTATCAAACCACTGTTTTCATATTTCCCTGCTGGTTTGAATGTGTAGTTTTCGTTAAGTTATTGTCCACCAACGTTGATGTTTGCTTCTTGTGCTTTCCCTGTTTGTAACAGTAGTTTGTGTGTTACAGAGGCACTATTTTGGTTGTGACGAGGCGAGTTAAATAACAGTGAATTATGCAATCTCAGTTGGATGCGATCTGCCAATGGCGACGGATGCTGATATGTTAAAATATCTTCGTAATGATGCCATGTCACTGTAAGAAAAGAATTGAAAACCTTTTTTCTGTAAATATTGAGACGAGTGAGAGAGAAGAGCATTATCTTCCTTGTCGCTTTGGTGAAGTTTGGTTAAATGATTGATTAGTATATTGACATTTATGAAGGAAAAGTTAATTTGATTTACTTTTTATTTTAAAGTTCTTTAAAATGTAATTCACAAGGTGTTAGGGCCGTGGCCGATTTTAACCGTTTTAAGACATTTTACATATATGTATCTATTACTATGTCATTACCAGTGATCTATGTAATGTTGTAAATTTATGAAAGTTTAAATAAAACATCGTCAAACAATGTACCCTCCTATGGGATAGTGGCTTCCACTCCAGCAGTATTGTAATCTGCTAATGAAGTAACCTTGCTAAAACACTGTTACATTACAATTTTGGCTTCTTAATATTTACAGGGTGGCCGGATGCCCTTCCTGTCACCACCCGATGCCCCCAGAGAGAAAATGTTTACCCCAAACGTCTGCGTACAGTGTAATATGTGTGAAATGTTACGAAATGTTTGCGAATCGAGAAACTGAAGCGCGACCTGGGGACCAGCCAGTTATTCACCAAGGGGGATGTGGAAAACCACCCAAAAACCACATCCCGGATGGCCGGCACTCTGACCCCCTTCGATAATTCGCCGGACGGATTCGAACCGGGGCCGGTACGGCTCCCAGTTTCGGAAAGCGGTTCGTTAGACCTCACGGCTAACCTAGCGGGTTTTTCCTGAGATTATATATGTAAAATTAAAATTTTTACAACCTCTGACAATAAAGTTTAGTGAACGGTATTGTAACAATAACGTAGATGAACTATGATCTATAGCTAGCTTACAGTTTTTCGGAATAGTCACATGCCATAACTATGCACCAATGCGCTCTGCAATACATGTCCTGGGAACTTGGCACGAAATCTTCCTTTTGAATGGCGTTTAAAAGCATCGGTACGTTTCGTTGGACGTCAGGAAAATCGTCAAATCTCTGCCCTTTCAATGCGAGTTTAGGTGGAGGGAATAGGAAGGAGTCCACATGATTGAAAGCAGGCGTTTATGAACGATATGCGGAGCATAAGCTTTACACCCGCCTACTACAACCTGATAAATCTGATGTAGCTGAACACTGTATTCAAACTGGCCATAACGTGGATTACGAAAATATTCATATTTTACCACATGTTTCAGTTTTATGAGATCCAGTTTGAAGTGAAGCCATTGAAATTAGACTGGCGAGTAATTTAGTTAATCATAATGATGGTTTTAATCTTGACAAAATTTGGAATCCGTCACTCACAACCGAAAACAATCGAAGACAACTGCACTACGACTTCATACAACTTTGCCATCAATATCAAGCTCAGTATATGATCAAACATGCTCTACTTAGAGGGCTCTAGAACTGCCGTCGGTTTGGTACGTCTGTGATGATGACTTTCCAATAAGCATGCACACGGGCTCGCTCAATACTATATAAGGTGAACGGGGGCGCTTTTCCGTCAGTCTTCCGACTTGCTCCGAGGATGGCTGGATGGTTTGCACCCGAAATACCAGCAGAAGAAACCATGTGGTTATGGCTGAAATCCCACAATTTTATAGACCGAGTGGTGAATGTTCAAGTTGCACGAACAACTTTTTTGCGAGGAACTGTTTGACGACATTGTCTTGGCGTGGACGTGCGACATGAACATACACCCTACTCGCCAAACCTCAATCCTCTAGACTTCTTACTCCCTCGACTCAAACTCTCTTTGGCAGGAAAGACATTTAGCGATATTTCTGACATCCAACGAAACGTTACGAGAGTTTTAAACACCCCCACAAAGGACATGTGTCGCCATGCTCAGCGGTGCATGATAATGGGAGGTGACTGTTTCGAAGAACAGTACAATAAGGTAACTGTAGTTCGTATTCATCTACTCATATAGTTACGTATACATAGCATATAATTGTTATTACTAAAATGTGAAAGTAGGGAAGGAGTGGGTGATAGATAATAGTGAGGGGAGAGAGAGAGAGAAAGGTAGAGTGAAAGAGAGAGAGAGGACAAAATGAGAGGTTGAAGAAACTGAGAAAATTTCCTTGTGAAACCGACAATATTGGCTCATTATTGTTATCCAGATTTCGTTCACCAATGTGCACTACAATATTAATATCATACAAGGAATCGTTGTCACGATTATTGTAGAATTAATCAAACGTCATTCTTGTTGTAGTAAACTTACAATCAAATGTACATCACATAGCAAATAAAATATCTACACTTATGGCCATTAAAATTGTTACACCACGAAGATGTGCTACAGACGCGAAATTTAACCGACAGGAAGAAGACGCTGTGATATGCAAATGACTAGCTTTTTAGAGCAGGTTGGCGCCGGTGGCGACACCTACAGCGTGGTGACATGGGAAAGTTTCCAACCGATTTCGCATACAAAAACAGCAGTTCACTGGCGTTGCCTGGTGAAACGTTGTTGTGATTCCTCCTGTAAAGAGGAGAAATGCGTAACATCTCTTTTCCGACTTTGATAAAGGTCACCTACTGGCAGCAGAACAGCCCTTATTATCTGTATTTATTCCTGGTGTAGCAGTTTCAAATGTCCAGTAGTGTACTTATCATGTAAGCTATTGCGTCCTATTATTTACGAAAAATTACTATTCAAAATCCTCTGCCAATCACTGCGATTCCTCGACAGCGCTTACACATTGTTGTGCAGCGTTAATTGAGCCTTCAACCACGCTTGCATTTTCACCCGTAACCTCGGTTGGAAACGCTTCAAATCGGTACAGTAATATCTATCCTGGACGAGGACTTCTGCCTCCCGCAGATTGATGCAGTAGCTCTGCTGTACGTCTGCGCGTTTTGCCTGATTTCCAAAATTCAATAAATTTTCGATTACAGTCCTCATCCAATTCTCCTGTAAAGCCAGACGATAATTGTGTACCAGATTTTCCAATACCCGAATTGCAGTCAACATCACGATTTACTGCAACGGAAACCGAATGGCATATGCATTTTCCAATTTCTGCGTAGTAGAGTGTCATCTTGAATCATAATTCATCAGTTTCCGTATTTAGAAACTCAATATTTTCTTATTTTAGTTGATAACAGTTTGAATATAATGTTGCGGTAGATCAAAAGCCGTTCTTAAAACGAATATTAAAGTCACCTGAGTTTAGCACCATGCCATTTCCTTAAATTTTGGAATGTTTGGGAATAATGAAAAATATTCGAAGAGTTACAAATACTCGGGCGCTGCGATTTTCCATGTGAATTGTGACAGTGTATTTTATGGATAGAAAACAGTCATACTTACGGCAATGAAACTTTTAAAGAGATCGATGTATGTAGAAACCTGTCCACGAAGGAATGAATAGGTAGCCCGTAACATCTCAGAGAGCGCACTTATATACCCTGTGCGACGTTCTCCACGACACAGTGTACTCGGAACCTAACCTGCAGCTTATTTTCCACCTATATAAAAGTGAACAGAGTTACATTAAAATCGGTGATTAACACAATAGTCGGTTTGCTTGTTGCTACCTCAGATATGTAGTACTGTCTTTTAACCACGTTCACACTGAACGAATAAGGGTGGCAACACTTAGAAGACCAATAAGTGCCTGAAACCAGTTACATGATATTAATTTCTCTGCAACCGTTTGCTGCAACTTCAAGCAAAGAGATTAAATCTTTGCAGATTCAGTAGACTGTTTCTCTGAGATCTATGTTGTTTTCGCCACTAAGTGAGGTGGTATGTTTTAACAAAATACTGGAGCGTGTCAACCAATATACTATAGTGTCCATACCGAGAAAATACGGGCGCTATTTCACTTCAAACCCTTTGTTATAGCGAACTTAATAATAGGGTTACCAGTACGTTTTTTTTTTGTTTTTTTTTTGTTTTTTTTTTTTTTTTTTTTATACTTCTGTAATTGTGGATTCCATAGTTTTTCGCAGTTTTCTGATTTTTCTTTAAAATAAATAAATAAAATGTGTTCTTCTATTCTCATGTACCAAAAGTTAACACTCTCCTTGTCTTCTGGTTTAAGATAAGATGTTATTATTATTCTAATTTTACACTGTCAGTACATTTTCCATTACCTATATCGGATTACATTAAGTCACTAATTATCGTTCTCCACTCTTTTTTGTTCTTCCGTTCGGTGTCCAGTCGACTATGTATTTTGAAAGCCTTTCTTGTCCCATTTTTCTGACGTGTCCATACCATTTTAGATGTTTATGCTCAATGAATTCAATAATTGAATTTTTACATTTAATATTTTCTCTGATTACTTCATTTCTTATTGTTTCTCTTTTTGATTTTCTTGCTGAATGTCTCCACAAATCCATTTCCGGGACTAATAACTTTTGTTGTCCACACTTCTAAACGATATGTAATAATACTCAGAACAATTGTTTTATATATCCTTATTTTTGTGATCAGGTGTTATGTGTTTGTCCCAGATCATTCTATTCAAAAAGAGATTGTCATCTTTCCTGCATTTATTCTTGATCTAATTTCTTTTCCCTGTTTCCCATCATTTGTAATTTTCACCCCTAAATATTTATATTCCTCCGTAGTTGTTATTGTTTCCAACCCTTCTTCTAACATTAAGTCTTCATTTTTTCCACCAATTGACATGCATTTTATTCATGTTGACATTTAGACCAGATTTTTTATATTCCTGAATCAGTTTCCTAGTCATATACTCTATGTCCTCAAAGTCTTGGGCTATAATCGGTTGATTATCTGGAAATTGTAATGACCATATTGTCATTATCATTTATTCGTATTCCTGTAGTCTGACTTTTTTGTTCCAGTTCTGTAAGGTTACCTCTGTACATATTTTAATACAATGTAGGTGACATGCTACATCCTTGAAGTAATCATTTTGTGACTTGGAATCCAGGTGACCAATTTTTATTTTCGAAATAGAATTTTTATATAAATTTTGAATGGCTTTTATTATTGTTGGATTTATTCCTATTGACAATAAAGCTTTACACACTGAGTAAATGCACACTATCATACGCTTTATGTGTATCTACGAATACCAAAGGTGTAGTTGTGCTCGAACTATTTTTTTTTTTTTCAGTATAATCGGTGAGATTAAGAAGGGAAAAGTTCCACTTTTTGGGGGTTTTTAACTGAGCCAGTTTGTTCTTTACACGTAAATACATCTTTTTGCATGGAAAAAGGAAATATTCCGTTCATATGTATGCTTTTATAGACAGTATACGTTTTGGTCGACTTTAAAAAGGGAAACATTCCAGGAATATTTCCATACTACTATTATTTTTAAGGTTTTTGAATTCATTTTGAGCATTTTTAGATTTATTACTGTTAACACTCAGTCAAGTATATGTCGAGGTAGCCAATGACTATTTTCTAAGCAATCAGGCTTTGACACTACCTACGTCTTTTTTTTTTTTTTTTTTTTTTTTTTTTCTTTTTTTTAACGTTTGTGAAGAGTGTTTATTTGTCCTGTATTTTGTTTTACACTATTACAGTAATAGGTTTAGAACAAAGCAAATGTTTCATTTAACTTTTCCTGCTTAAAATTGTAGTGAGTTTGAAAAGGGAAAGATTCGACCAAGTATAAATAAAGTCACCAGCTTAATTAAGAAGGCTATAACTTTGCAGTAATGAGTTTGGCTATCAGAATTTTAGTTTGTAAACTATAATGTTTTTTTCCAGTTTCCCTAAAGTTCGGTCACCTGGAATCTTTCCCTTCCTTACCTCACCGAATCAATTATTTGTTTTAGGCAAAAATATGATTAATTGTCGATCATCCAGCTCTAAAGCATTCTTGTTCTTCGGCCTCTTTTTCTTTGTATTCTTGTTCTAAGAAGTACTTAAAAATTCTTCCATATAATCTTCTGAGGGTATTGGTCACTGTTATTCTCCTATAATTTTACAAGACTTTAGAAATAGTCATAGTACTTCTGTTTAGGACTATGGATAGTGGGCCAATGTGAATACGCTCAACAGCTTGTTTTGAAGCTGTTATCCTACAGGGTTAATAATTGGATATGGTTTTAGTGCTGTTGATAATGCACTGAGGAGCCAATGAATTTGGTATAGGCATGTATATGCAAATATACAAATATGTAAACGGTCAAGGACGGCGAAGCGGTCGGCAGTGCCTCTATGAGACCGCAGGTGGATAGCGCAGGCGTTAGGTCTGTTTTTTCTGCTACAATGACAGATTTCCACGATATATAGGTGAATTCGAACTTTGTGTTACAGTGGGCGCACCAGGCGCAGCATCTTCGAGGTGACGTTGAGGTGGGATTTACTAGTTCGACCGTTTGACGCGTGCACCCTTAATATTACGAATCTTGCAGAACATCAAATGTCCCACATCGCTGCGGCAGAAAAAAGAAGGCAAGAACGGGACCGGTGACGACAGAAGAGAATCATTCGACGTGACGGAAGTGCAACAAATCCGCTTTTTTCTGCCGATTTGAATGCTGTCAGCGAACCATTCAACGATACGCCATAGAATGGGCTTTCGGAGCCGAAGGCTGTGACGTTAAAACAACATACAACAACCATTTGGCGCGCTAGTTTGACAGCGGAGAGCGTCGAAAATTGCGACAACTGAACAGGCAGTCAGCCGCTGCGAGAAGGTGAGACTCGACCAGCTAATTGTAAGCTTCGGAGAGCCGAGACCACGTGGAATGCACACTGTCGGACGTCACGTCATGTAAAACTGCCATTTCTCCTGCCGTAAAACAGCATTCTCTCTATTTTTAGATACTACGCTGACACTATCAGAGTTACAGACTAGCACGGAAAAGAGCGCTGGCTTAAATGAAAGGTCTCATCTTCACGTGTTGTTCAGAAGAGATCTCCAGACTCTCTCACTGGGATGCACGTTGTCAGATCCCTCCAGCACTACTTCAGACATCATTCGAGTCCACGTGACGTCCTCTTGCGACACTTCTGCGTGCTCTCTGTGGCCCTACTAGATATTATACAGGTGTACAAGTTTCTTCAGTCATTCAGAGTGTTTTGACCATTACAAGTGCTCTATTAATACAATCTTCCCACACTCTGAAAGATCCGGATAGTTTAAGGATTACCTGCTCTATTCAGTGCTTCAATAAGTCTATATTTTTCCTCGTTATTTCTACACTCGTGAGGTAATAAGAGTCTTCTGTGTATTTTCTAAAGATTTTCTCGCGAGGAGGAAGATGGAATGAATACAAAAGCAATAAATAAGAGCAGCAGCTCCATTCAGCAACGCTTAAAGCCGATTTAGCCGGGTTATTACCAAGTATTGTGATGAAGGAGTCTTCTGAGCTATTGTCGATTCACAACCTTTTGCTGCAGAGTCGATCATAAAATTGCAGTTCTACGTTCGTTCTGCTTTACTCGAAATTTATAATACATACCTAGGTGCAAATCCTCCTTTGTAAAGGCTTAGTCAATAAATTCCTACGTTTCGTCTAACACTTTTCTTTCACGGATATTCGTTCATCCCTGCAACAAGACGACATTCAATTGTTCAGTTAGCTCTGTCGAGGACAGATGTATTAATCATTTGCAGAAATAGTAACGGTAATAATCACATCATTCAATTAATAAGAATAATAAATAGCAGTTAAACTGCTTCCTTCCATCTTGCTTCCTGATCTGCAATCAAGTTCTGTTCCATTTTTTTTTTTTAATTATGTTCTTCAACGCACGACCCATGAACAATTTTTCTTCTGTGTGATGCGAGAAAATTCATAGCAAATAATAACAATACTATTTAGCCTAGTTGTAATACACATAACTTTTTAACAATAATTTTATGCTCTTCCAAAAGCACAAGTGGCTGATTTTTGACTGTATTCAAGGTATCTAGCGAAGGAATGAAAGTAACTGCTCTTCTTATTATCTAACGATATTTTTGTATTGTGTAGTAAATTATATATTATATGACATTAGAATCATTTCATGTTGCTGCAAAAAGAAATAACTATGAGCTACGTTTCTTATTTCTCTCCTCTTTCCCTTTTAACAATTTTTTTTCTTTTGCATTTTCCTCAGGTGTCCTGCAAAAAGGTTATACAATAAAATGCAATAAAAGTTCTTGAAATTTTTCTTTTCATACTCTTAAATTCGTAAATTATAATACTTTTAAGATTTTGTGAAGTTTATGCTGTAAGCAATGCAACCACAACAACATGTTTTTAAGGTTAATAAAGACTGTTACGTGTCAGGAACACCAATGTTTCAGATGCCTTACGTTCTGCTAAGAAAACGATTAAGCATGTCCCAGGCTTGTACGACGTATTAACTATTCATGGTAGAGATACAGTTGTTTAAATTCACTCCGCAACGCTGAATTTTTTTTCACTTTTGCTTTATTGAAAATCATGCGCCGGCCGCAGTGGCCGAGGGGATTGAGGCGCTCCAGTCACGGTCTGCACGGCCACTACGGTCGGGGCTCGAATCCCTCCTCGGGCATGGATATTTGTGCCGCCTTTAGTATAAGGAAGTAGTCTGTAAGTTTAGGGACTGATGACCGCGTATTTAAGTCCCATAAGCTATACAAACATTTGATTTGAATATCATGCTACACATTAATCTTACTAGGTGTTGGAACCATTTAACGGGGAATAATGTTGTTATGGTCTTCCGTGTGCAGACTGGTTTGACGCAGTTCTCCACAAGTTCTCTTTATCTGAGAATACGTTCGCCAACCTACATCATTTTGAATCTGCGTACTGTATTCGTCTTTTCGTCTCCCTCTACGATTTTTACCCTACACACTTCATTCTAATGCTAAATTAACTATTCCTTAATGTCTCAGAATGTATTCCACCAACCTATCTCTTCTCTTAATAAGGATATGCCACAAATTCCTTTTCACCCCAATTCAGTTGAGCACCTCATGTTAGTTACGTGATCTACCCATCTAATCTTCATCTTTCGTCTGCAGCACTACATTTCAAAAGCTTCTCCCATCTTTGTACCTGAACCTTATCATCCACATTTTATTCCCAATCCAATGCTACACTGCAAGCAAATGCTTTAAGAAAGGACTTCCTAAAATTTATACTAATAATGGAAGTAGACAAATTTCGCTTCTTCAGAAACGCTTTTCTTGCTATAGCCATTGTGCACCCTACTCGTGTATCTTATTTACATAGGACATCATAAGTTATTTTGCTACCCAAGTAACAAAACTAATCTATTTTTATTGTCTCATTACCTAATCAGATTCCTTCAGTTTCGCCTGATTTTATGACACTACTATCCATTACCCTTGTTTTACTCTTGTTACTGTTCATATTATACCTTCCTTTCAAGACAAGCTGAATACTATTACTATGTGACGGAAATGAGTGTGTTTTATGATGTGGTTAATGAATGCACTTTCTCGATTAATTTGTAGTGCCGGAACTATATTGCGAAGCTTTACTTACAGCGGTCAACAAATTTATGAATTTTCTTGGGAATATCACGTTTCCACCATGATTCATCATTTAACAAATTGATTCAAGCTATCGTTTCCTTCACTTGGTGTAATATTCTTTAGTCGCTGAGTTCTCTGTGACCTTCATTATTAAGTGTTGTTAAACTTGTCAAGTCACTCAACCATTATGTGTTTACGTAGTCTATCTCTGCAAGTGAACAAAAACTTGTCGATGAACTGGTCCTCTGTTTCACCGCATTCCACAAGTCGTTGCTTTAGATGATTTCACTTGAAAGTTAATTGTTGCGATATACTAGGGAACATTCGAATAAATTCAAGAACTTTCTAAAATTTTTGTTAAAATCGAGAATTTTATTAGACAGTAGCCAGTACTTTGATAAGAGATGGTCACCATCACTAATTGATGTCCAGCACAACACAGAAAACTCCACGAACACAGTATATTATATTTTGCATTGGCAGCTCAAAACGTGTGTTGAGCATTACTGATCTCGCCCATGGATGTGTCTTTAATAACCGTTATGTGTTGCCAAATGTCTGTTCGTAGCTCTAATAACCACGATGCCGCTGGGATGTTTAATCATAATCCTATTTCCTACATTTTCGTTAGTTGCTATAGTAGAATAGCAAAATATGCCTGGTTTTTGCAAGACATATATCATTTGCGTCGTCATTTGAAGTTCCAATACCATACTATTGAGGAATGTATATAATATCACGCTACTGATTGTTCTTAGGTAGCAAATCATATAGGAACTGGGTTCTGTTCCCCATCCATCACCGCAACTTTTACTTCATTGGATTTCATGTTTGGACTACTTTAATTACCTTTGATGGTTACCCTTTGAGTGACAATGTAAGCTTCAGTGGATTCACAATGCACTTCTAAAAATACTGACATTTATTTTCAGGTTCGGACATTTGACTTTGTGAAGAGACTGTTTACCTACATATGTAGTGACTGCTAGAAGGACCATTATTCTCTAGTAGTTTCTTGTGTATAGTCACAGCACTGTACCTCGTAGATTTTGAGTGTTTAAGAAGACCTGTTGCACATCTGCATTATTTTGATTTCGTATAGCGGTGGAGTACGTTTGTTGCGGGGAAGTGACTTTCACGCCTACAACTACAATTAACACTTACGTGGATGACAGAGTTTCTCCAACCGCTTTCAACTATTTCTATAGCGTCTGATTCTCTACCAGATCGTTGGAAAAACAACAAATTCTCCGTGAGAGCTGTGATTTCTGTTATTTTATTAGATTGGATGTGTCCATAATTGACGGTAATATCGCATTTTTTGCAAAACGGAAAGGTCTTCTTTGAACTTTTATCGATGTGCCCATTACTCTTAACCGCACAGCAGTACTGCTACGGAAGGCGCGCAAGAATATCGTAGGCACGTATTTGTTTGTTGCAGTTCCCTTAATAAAACGGAGTTTTGTTCGATTTCATCGCAGCATTAGATGATCGCTGCAATTAAAGGTGTTCGTAATTGTCATTCCTGAGTATTTAATTGAATTGACAGAAATGAGATTTGTGAGATTTATCACGTAACCGAAATTAAAAGGATACTTTTTAGAGCTGTCGTAGATGACGTCACACACTTCTAGCACCATACAGGTTAATGCGTGGTGGAAGGTATCTCCTACTCCCACTTGCGATTTCTTTTCCCCTTACACTTACAAACAGAGCACGGGATGAATATTGTTTGTAATCTCCGTAAGAGTATGTATTTTTGTTATCTTACCTTCGAGGTTCTTACGAGAAGGGTACGTAGATGACATTACAATCTTTGTAAGATTCAAATACAAGTTCTCCAAATTTTTTCTGTAGTGTTTTTCGAAAAGGACTTCTTCCACGGACTTCTATTCGAAGTCACAGTGCCTCTCCGTAATTCTTCCATGTTTTTATAATCTGTTGTTGTTGTGGTCTTCAGTTCGTAGACTGGTTTGATGCTGCTCTCCAAGCTACTCTGTCTTGTGCAAGTCTCTTCATTTGACAATACTGGCAACGAATCTACCTGCCCACCTCTGAATTGCTTTCATGTGTTCCTTTCATTCGACCTGGTGTGAATATGAAAGACTCGATCATGTTAGGCGAGATGTCGTACTTTCCTTCATGGCTGTTATTCATTTCATTATGTTTTAAATACAGATCGTATCAGATCGTCATTTCCGATAAATTCATTGTACTTCCACAGCAGGTTATAATTAACGGTTTGTTACATTGTTCCAGTTTCTGGTCGAAAGATAATTGCTTCTTTAATTGACGTTGTTACTGCAATGCAAACATTATTGAAACGAGGTAATGGATTTTTGTTTCCGGTATCTGCACCGTAGGATAATAACGCAAACTGTTCGCTCGCTTGCCTCGTCTGTTTTCGATACATCAAAAGGGTGCTGTTAATTCGCACAGACTGTGGTCTGTAGCAAAAGCTGTAATGGAATTTGAATATTATTTTCATACTGAACTACTAACTGAATGCGATCACTTTTTAAGTTGTGCAGTCTTTTTATAAAAATCTCCAGTAAAACAGTTTTGTAAATGTGCAAACATAATCCAGGATACAACAAAGTTATCCACCTATGAATAAATATTACAAAGAAAAAGTTATCTCCTACACACAAGACAGCAGAAAGTACAAACATATCAAGTAGAAACACGAGGGTTGCAACGTAAATCATGGAAACTATTTATTCACAACCGATACAAATGCGTTGCAACTGTTACTGTCCTTCAAAGTAGTCACAAGTGCTGTGTAGAACCCGTTGCCGGCGATGTGGAAGGCGTTGTGTACCGTTAGCAGAGCCTGTTCTGTTGATGGCGCCAATGGAGCGGTCTACTGCCTGTCGAATCTCTAGAACAGTTCTGAAGCGAATGTCACGAAGTGGTTCCTTCATCTTCGGAATCAAATCAAATAGTACTTAGGTGCGTGGAGTTTGGTAAATGGTACGGTACTTTCCAGTCACATCGACCGAACAGAGCAATCACAGCTTGCTCTGTATGCGCCCGCGCATTGTCGTGCAAAATGATGAGTGGAATGCGCAGAAAATGTTGCCGCTTCTTTCGCAAAGCTGGTAGCAGTTGATGCTCCAAAAACGAACATCAATACTGCGTGTTGACTGTGTACCGAGGAGGAACGTAGTGCCACTGTTACGTTGCACCGCTCGCTCGTAAGTGACGGTGTTTCCCTCGATTGTGAGCACGCTGGCCGAATCTGTTTGCTTGGAGGTAAGTATGTCAACAATGTGTGCTAAAAAATGTTCAAATGTTTTTAAATCTACAGGACCAAACTGCATGGTCATCAGTCCGTAGCTTACAAACTACTTAAACCTAGGTAAACTAACCTAAGGACAAACACACACACCCATGCCCCAGGGAGGACTCGAACCTCCACGGCAAGCAACCGCGCGCTCCGCAGCGAGACGCTTCAGACCGCTCGGCTACTCCACCGCGGCCAACATGTGCTATCAGCGACAATAGTAGATTCCATTGCATAGTGTCTCCACCACAGTGTTTCCAGTATTTAAGTTCCAACCCTCGTATTATCAACAGTGACGGCTGGATACTAAAATAAATCATTCCATTTTTACGTCCTGTGATACAGCAACCGTGTTAAGTCGAATTCTTGAAAAAAAGAATGCCTTGATTGGAAAAATTTTTATTTAATGACGCGTTTCGCCAAGTAAGGGCATATTCAGATATCTGACAAACAAAAAAATTAAACAGAACTTACAATATTCTTAAAAAAAAAGCTACAAAACAATGCTGAAATTGGTAATAAGGAATTGTGATAATTTACGGTAATAATGTTTCATCTACTCTGTGATAGAGAGTGTTTAGATTAAAATGCGGTCGTTAGGTACCTTACAGAGACAATAATATGGAATCCCATGATCTACGGTAACACAGATCGTTAAGAACCAATTGATACATTGTTTAACTGAATAGCTATCGAAATTATTTATATTCCGCGATTTACCTTGTGTGATGTTCCTCAAGGAGGTTACAATAAAGGGAGATGGCATTATCAATGCAGAGCACATACGTCATATGAAGCCCAAGCCTGTCTGCCATCTTGGTCAGTTTTGGAATACTATTTATACGTTAAAACTATGCGTTAAGCCGACACTCTTATTGTTAATGCATTGAACTGACAGTCACTGCAAAGTAGGCACTTTCAAACAATACACTTACTTGAATAAATAGTAATTAATACTCATCTTAATACACATGAAAACTTAATTTTAACGGCTAATTTGCACTCTTGTAATGCGTTGTACATTACGGCAAAACGGTCGGACGTTTTATTCCTGTTTTAAGTGACATAAAACATTAGCTCTTCAATACGAACACTTACCCAAATCTTAGCAATAAGGCGGTGACAGACTTCACTTTTTCAGCATAAGGGCGTCTCCCGGTATTCTAAACTCCTTGATGTCCCGGTACCATAGAGTAGGTCGTCAACTCATTAATACGCAATGCGTCGGTATTGGTACTGGTGCTGTCTCAAATGTGTACTGCGAGTAACCGCCAATAAAGCGTGCTACTTCATAACACTGTATGTGTTGGGTAGAGCGGATAACCGTTGTTAATTTCAAATATGGACACCGTTTACATAACATATCGAATATCACAAGAATCAAATTTTGAAAGCATGGCAAGGTATATAAGTTATATCTCTCTTATATACCTTGGTATGCTTTAAAAATTTGATTTTAAGTATTTTATATAAATGTTGTCCATATTTGAAATTAACAATTGTTATCCGTCCGACTCAAAACTTCACAGAAGTGTTAAGGAGTGAAAACGCAGTGGAGCGGCGAGTCAAGAGTCAAGTGTGTTAAGATGCGCGTATTTTGAATGAAGATGGCAGCGGTACTCCATGTGCGTATAGTGGAGCGGCGAGGCTTGCTGCCTGAGTCACGGGAACGTCGTCGAACAGCGAAGACGACATTTTGTATGAGGATAGTGCACTTAAAGTGCTGTCGGTTTTAGGGATGAGGAAATATGCTCTACATCCCGTAAATGATGAACGAAAAGAACTCGGCGAATATAGCCATTTATTACACCTGTTAAAGAGATTTCCTGGCCGTTTCTTCTGTTATATAAGGATGAATTACAGCACATTTCAGTACATCTTGAAGCTGGTTGCACCACGTATGCAGTCGAATTGGGTTAACTTTGTAATGCAGCCAAATCAAGCTGAAGAGACGCAAGTCATTTCTTTAAGGTACGTTTACTACAATGTACGAGTGTTGGAACATGAATCCTGGCACCACTGATGTGGAGACACTATGCAATGGCATCTACTACTGTCCCTGATAGCACACGTTGTTGGCATACCTGCCGTACCTCAGAGCAAATGGACTCGCCCGTCCCACGTCACCAGTGTGCGAACAGTCGAGGGAGACAGTCACTTGTTAGCGAGCGGTCTAACGCAACGGTGTCACTATGTTTTCGAAACGGAAACAACTGGGTTGGATCAAGATTCAATGTGCCAGAGTTCATACAGCACGACAGTGTCATCAAGGTTTTCAATAGGCGTGCGGGGAATCGGCATTGCCATACAGAACAGCGTTTCTTTGGGTACGAATATGATGGTGTTATCCTGCTGCATTATGTTCCTCCACAGCAGACCGTCAATGCATGGTATTACTGTTCGTTTTTCGAGCATCACCTGCGACCAGATTTCTGAAAGAAGCGTAACCACACATCATTTTGCAAGACAATGCGCGGACGCATGCTGTGCAAGTTGTGGCTGCTCCGTTCAGTCGATAAGACTGGGAAGTACTGTACCATCCACCATACTCCCCGGACTTGTAACTTTGATTCCAAAGATGAAAGAAACACTTAGTGGCATTCGCTTCAGAACTGTTCCAGAGATTAGACAGGCAGTAGACCGTTCGTTTCACACCATCAACAGAACAGGCGCTGCCTACGGTATACTACGCCTTACACAGCCCTAGCAACGGTTTCTACACAACGTTGGTGACTATTATGAAAAACAGTAACAGGTGCAAAGCTATATCGCTTTTGTACCGGTTGTGAATAAATAATTGTCACTATTTAATTTCCAACCCCCATATTACTACAATCAGACAAATGCAGAAAAAAAAAAAACTTGGTAACATCATATAGAGGTTCAAACTCCTGTGCTCTGTTTGCTTTAAGAAAAGTTCTTTTGTAATTGGATCGGTCTTTCTTGAGCAAAATGTTATATTTTTTCTTTTAATTGGCCGTATGTGTTTCATTGCTGTTGCAGCAACTTAAGTGGGCCCTTATTTATTTCTTCCTATTACATCTTCGGGAGTTCCTCTACCTCGCGAATGGCCACGTGTTGTAAGGCGTCGTGCTACAGACTGGGTCGCCGTTTCCGACGGAGGTTCTAATCCTCCCTTGGGTATGGGTGTGTGTGTGTGTGTGTGTGTGTTGCTTGTAGTGTATGTAAAAATATGTATATATATGTAATCATCTTTGGCAGAGCTGTTGTTAATTACGCAAAATATAAAAGTTTTCTTTAATTTCACGTTTTAGCGTAAAAAGCTGCTAGAAACCTGACAGCTAAAAACCGTATCCAACTACTGAATACGTGAATATTTCCATACAGTTTATGCAACAGTTACGCCAGAAGTCAGCATATAACGTCCAAACGTCGTAGACGCCCTTGACAATGGCAAACTGTTGAAATAGCTGTAGCACTATTGAATAAAACATAAGCAGCAATCCGGAACTTTCATTACAATGTCATTCTACGACATTCATGCTGCAGGCCCAACAATCACGAAATTAATCATACCATTTTGGTCAAGTAAGACACCTATACAGTGAACTTCCTGTTTTTGTAAGTTCTCTTTGGGATCCACTCCAATAGAAAAAGAAGTAGAAAAATAGTAATACCTGAATATTTAACAACAAGAAATAAGTCAAAGCCACCTGAAGATGCTGCAATTGTAATATAAAGAAGAAATACAGTGTTTTGCTCAAGGCGGAGCGATCCAGTTTTAAAGCAACTTTTGCATAATATTAGTGGTAGAATAAAGGCAATAAACAAATGGTCGCTTAAGGGTAAAATTAAGACGACAACTTAATTCTATTTATTATAAAGTTATTTATTGACAGTTTTCATTTACAAATATGAGAAACATGGTGAAATAATATTGACAAATAAGATTGGATGTGCAAATGTTTGTATAGCTTATGGGACTTAACAACGGGGTCATCAGTCCCTAAACTTACAAACTTATGAACTAACTAAGACTAAGGACGGCACAAATATCCATGTCTGAGGGGGGATTCGAATCCTCGACCGTAGTGGCCGTGCAGACCGTGACTAGAGCACCTCAGTCCCCTCGGCCACCGCGGCCGGCTCAGATTGGATATTTAACTTTTAAGTAACAATATCCTTTTTTACACAAATGTAACGGGCAAAGTAAGGGTGCTGTCTAAAACATTTTACAGCGACATGCTTCATGAACTTTTACTAGTAAGTAAAAATTTCATTTCGAGCAGTTGTTTTTGAGATGAGACGTTGGAGCCGACTTTTTAGGAAGGTTGGTAAGAATGAGAACTTTGAAAACTGATTGCGGTCAAATGACTGTACCGATGTTGACATTTGAAAGTGCGGGCCGTTTAGAGCGTTCTCAGAAACAACACGCGCCAGTCTCTCCCGCCCCCTCACCCTCACCTTTTCTAAACGGCCGCTTTCCCGCTCAGCCGCTCTGCACCAAGGCGCTGAGCGCTTGCACGCTTCACTTTACCAATCGATTAGTAACACTACAAAACAATGCAACGTACCCAAGTATTTTTACTTACTAGTACAAGTCTATGAATCATGTCGCTGTAAAATGTAAATTACGTCCGCTAGATGATTTTTTTTTTTAAAGAAAAATATTTATCTCGCCCCCAGAATATAGAGCAACATTAAACGTTTTAAAATCTGTGAGAAAATTTCAGCGACATATTTATTTAGTAGTTCCTTTCATAATATAAAAATAGAAATAGTCAATTGAAGAAAATGGGACCGGAAATCTGCAAGTTTTTGAAAGTAATTCTTTGATACTTGTAATTAATAAAACCTAAAAAATTATTGAATAGTATTGATATTACAACTCTTCATGAAGAAAACACCCGAAAAACTTTTACTCTAGGTCGATACCCTGACCAACTCTAGCCAACTTCTGGGAGCTTCTGTTTAAAAAAAAATCGATGTATCTCAAACAATACTGAATATTTTTAATTATTCCGAAAAAGGACTTTTTTTACTCATTTCGTGCCATACGTGTGGTAAATAGTAAGTTTGGAAATGTGTGTGTTGACGAGTTATAGAGAATCTAGTTTTTTTAAGAATTTTAAGTATTTTTTTATATATCTTGAAAAATTGCAAGGCAATCGACACGTACAAAAAATCAATTGATAGATAATCCTAAGGGCTACAACTTCCTAATTTAACATTTTCTCATCGGAGTTATCGTTTTTTATTTATTTAATAAAAACCGTTTTCTGGAGCTCTGTGAATCTTTTCGGCAAATTTCGCCATCTAGGCTCGAATTTCATAAAATACAAACTGTATTTGAAATTTAATTTCTTGCATGCTCATATATATATATATATATATATATATATATATATATATATATTCTGCAAATTTAGCATTACGTCATGACAGGACGCTTACGTTCGAGTCGCCGAAGAAACACCACATCAATGGATCCGAACACCTCGGTTCTAGCTATCTGCAAACATAAACTTGAATATCTACAAGAGCCATTGAGGTCCTGCACGATTAGCATCAGCCTGATTCAGTTTCTACAGTGGACAGCAGACCGCCAATGCCGGCGATTGGAATGGTGCCGTGCTCAGTCGGCATTCAAAAAATGTTTAAATGTTTTTAGAGCTTATGGGACTTAACTATGGGGTTTATTAGTCCCTAAACTTACAAACTACTTATTAACTAGCTAACACTAAGGACGGCACAAATATCCATGGCCGGTCGCGGTGGCCGAGTGCACTGAGGCGCTCCAGTCACGGTCTGCACGGCCACTACGGTCGGGGGTTCGAATCCCCCCTCGGGCATGGATATTTGTGCCGTCCTTCGTGTTAGCTAGTTCGTAAGTAGTTTGTAAGTTTAGGGACTGATGACCCCGTAGTTAAGTCCCATCAGCTATACAAACATTTGAACATTTGAAATATCCATGCCCGGGGGAGGGGGGGGATTCGAGCCCCCGACCGTAGTGGCCGTGTAGACCATGACTGGCGCGCCGCAGACAGCTCGGCCACCGCGGCCGGCCAGTCGGCATTGACAAAGGTCGAATGGCGTCGCATGGCGTTGTAACCTGTTTCTTTGTAAATTCCGCTGACCATCCTGATCGGGTTTTAGTGTATCAAGTGTATAGGGCACACATCCTGCCAGTGTCGTGGAGGCAAACACGAGCGTAACCCCTGGCCTCATGGTGTGGGGACGCACCTCTAGCACTTCTATGGCAGACACTGACGATGCATAGACACGTCATAGATATATTGCGTCCGCACAACCTGCACTGATGCAACTGTACCCTGTGACAGTGTTTCAACAAATAATGCAAGACCACATACAGAGCGTACACTTGTGGACCGTCTGCGTCATTTTGAGGTTTTCCTGTGTCCAGCCAGGTCTCTGGACCTCTTCATCAGTGAGTCTTGACCTTACACATAGACCGGCCACTACAGACCCAACTCCGAATATTAACCGAACCGCTACGAAGCCGACGATTTTAGATCGGGTGGGAACTCCACTTGTCATGCGCCATCTTGCTTTGTGTATTTCACGATTTTATTATTATATCTCAGGCTTTGTTATTTCAAACAAATTGAGCACTCAAGAATTATAAAATCTTAGTACGATTAATTACAATCTGGAGTCCAAAAATATCACATTAGCAATTTACAGTTTCCTTGAATGACCGGTGAGTATGGAGACACAGTTCCAAGCTGTCTGCGTTATCGTAGTGGATAGCGTGTTACATTTTGAAGTAAAAATGAATGGGTGGTAATTAGCGACCTAACACCGACAATTTTTTTGTTTTGTTTTCTGTTTTCACCGTTGGTCCTAAATGGTTCTCGGGCACTCTTACTAATTAAATAAAGCTATGACCTGCGACGTTGAGAGCTGTACACATGTCCCTTTGGAAAGTGCATTTGTTCTGTGTCGTGAAGATGCCAGGAAATACGTACCAACCAGTGGCGTAACTATGGGGGGGGGGGGGGGGGGGGGGATGAGAGAGAGAGAAAAAGTAAAGAAAAAGGAATCATATAACAGCCATCTGGTAAAGGTAAAGATTGGAAACTTGGGGTGTTTTACCATAAGCTTTCATTGGAACAGAGTGAATTAGTTTCTTCGAGTGGGGGTGGTAGATGGTAGTCTGTCTCGAAACTGACTAAAATTTTGCTCGTCAAGAAAATCTATCCACTCCAAAGCCAAGTCCTAGTTACGCCACTGGTACCAAAGAGAGATAAAGAATATTGTAAACAACATGCTGTTACCTATATTTTTCGTAGACTTAAAACAATAAATTGCTACAAATAGCTCTATGCAATACGTTAAAAGTCACCAATTAGTACCATTGCGTCTACTAGAATATTTTTCTTTGTCATTGTTTCTACGTACGTTTTTATAGTAGATTTACATTTTCTCTACGTTATTTATGGCTTTGTTCAAATGTTCAAAGTTTGTAACGCTTATGGGACTTGACTGCGGGGTCATCAGTCCCTCAAATTACAAACTACTTATGAACTAGCTTATATTAAAGACGGCACACACATCCATGCCCGAGGGGGGGATTCGAACCCCCGACGGACTACGGCCTTATGCATCATAGCATAGCGCCTCAATGCTCTCGGCTGATCCGCCGCAGCTGGCTTTGTTTATTCTGCGCTAAAGTGCGGTGCAAACACTAAAATATTCTGTTTCAAACTGTGACAGTGTTTCCATTTATAGCTAACATAGCTGCAGAAGAAGTGCGCTAATACTGAATTCCACAGTACTCTATTACTCAATCTACGTGCGAAATTACTTGTATCCTCGCTCACTTACCATCGTTATTGTTACAGTATCTGCACATTTTATGTACACGTGCTTCAAAAGACCACGTTTCAAATTCGCTGCTGTGTGCACATAAAAAATGTGTGTTCTGAATTTTGAACTACCGCCCATACACATTTACTTCAAAATCTAACACACTATTCATTACGTAGACAACGAGGAACTGTGTGTCAAAACTGGCCTGCCATTAAAGGCAAATGTTAGTTGCTAATGTTGCACTTTTGGAAACCAGATTACCATTAATTGTACTAAGAACGACGTGTTTTCGATAATTCTTAAGTACGCTATTGCATTAAAAATAACAACTCCTGCGTTATAATAAGAAAATCGTCAAATACAAAAGTAAGATGGCGTATGCCAGGAAAGTTTCCACCCGATCACGAACCGTCGTCGGCTTCGTAGCAGTTCGGTAATCTTCGTCAATATTCGGAGGTGGAGCCCTAGTAGCCGGTCTGCATGTAAGTACCAGTCCAATGAGCAGTATGGGGTGAAATTGCAAAGTGCCTTCGTCCTGTTACTAACTAGCGGGATCTGTAAGGAAAGATGCAACAACTGCGGACACACTTGCCTCGGCACAATATCCAAAGGCCATTTGACATCACACTAGGTGCCCCAGACAAGCCAACCTCCTTTGAAGTTAGTGAGCCCCAGCTGCCACAGACGCCGACAGGTTTGCCTGAGAAAATAATAAATGCCATTGAACCAAGGCATGAGGGCTTTCGTAAGCGGAATATCTGCAAATCTTCAAATGTTTGTAAAGTCTATGGGACTTAACTACGGGGTTATCAGTCCCTAAACTTACAAACTACTTATGAACTACTTACGAACTAGGACGGCACAAATATCCATGCCCGAGGGGGGATTCGAACCCCCGACCGTAGTGGCCGTGCGGACCGTGACTGGAGCGCCTTAGTCCCCTCGGCCACCGCGGCCGGCTGGAATATCTGCGCTTGAAAAAAAATTAAAAAGAAAAAAACGCTTAACGGCAATAACTTGTCTTATACCACGCTCGTCGCTAGAAAACTTCCTTGCTGTAGAAATTATGTCGGCTTCGATTCCTTAGCGCGAGAAAGTTTTCTTCTAGAAGAGTGATTGTCCCCGATCATACCAACTCGTGGAAGACAAAGGATGACCCACATAATACTGCCGTCCTAAATTTAGGACGCTTTGCATAATTATGTTTAATACCCTTCTATGCAATCTGAAAACGCGAGAATCAGTTTTTAACTACTCTGTAAATCTGTAGAACAATATATAACTAGGGGAGAAATAGATACTGACTACAGGAAAATAAAGGAGATATTAGTAGCCAAGAAAAATAGCTGTGTCAATATCAAGAACTCAGATGCAGAACTAGTTCTTAATAAAGAAGGGAAGGCCAAAAGGTGGAATTACGCTACTGGCCATTAAAATTGCTACACCAAGAAGAAATGCAGTTGATAAACGGGTATTCATTGGGCAAATATATTATACTAGAACTAACATTTGATTACATTTTCACGCAGTTTGATCCTGAGAAATCAGAACCCAAAACAACCACCTCTGACCGTAATAACAGCCTTGATGCGAGTCGGCATTGAGCCAAATAGAGCTTGGATGGCGTGTACAGGTACAGATGCCCATGCAGCTTCAACACGACACCACAGTTCATCAAGAATAGTGACTAGTGTGTTGTGACAAGCCAGTTGCTCGGCCACCATTGACCAGACATTTTCAGTTGGTGAGAGACCTGGAGAATGTGCTGGCCAGGGCAGCATACAGGACCTGCAACATGAGGTCATGCATTATCCTGCTGAAATGTAGTGTTTCGCAGGGATCGAATGAAGGTTAGAGTCGGTAACGGCCACTGTTCAAAGTGCCGTCCTTGCGAACAAGAGGTGACCGAGACGTGTAACCAATGGCACCCCATACCATCACGCCTGGTGATACGCCAGTATGACCAATGACGAATACACGCTTCCAATGTGCGTTCACCGCGATGTCGCCAAACATGGATGCGAACATCATGATGCTGTAAACAGAACCTGGATTCGTCCGAAAACCTGACGTTTTGCCATTCGTGCACCCAGCTTCGTCGTTGCGTACACCATTGCAAGTGCTCCTATCTGTGACGCAGCGTTAAGGTTAACCATGGTACCGAGCTGATAGTCCATGTTGCTGCAAACGTCGTCGAACTGTTCGTGCAGATGGTTGTTGCATTGCAAACGTCCCCATCTGTTGACTCAGGGATCGAGACGTTGCTGCACGATCCGTTAAATCCATGCTGATAAGATGCCTGTTATCTCGACTGTCAGTGATACGAGGCCGTTGGGATTCAGCACGTGGATTGTTGCCTCCTGCGGGAGTGAAACTTGGGCGATAAATCGTTAGTTTGGAAGAGTTAGAGGCTATTGAAACGTGGTGCTTCAGAAGAATGCTGAAGGTTAGGTTGGTAGGTCACGTAATAAGTGAAGAGGTACTGAACAGAATTGGGGAGAAAGGAAGTTTTGGCATAGCTTGAGTAAAAGAAGGGATCGTTTGGTATGACACTTACTTAGACATAATAGAATTGTCAATTTAGCATTGTAGGGAAGTGTGTAGGGTAGAAATCGGAGAGGGAGACCCAGAGACGAATAGAGTTAACAGAGTCAGATGGTTGTGGGTTGCCGTTCTTATGAGGAGATGAGGATTCTTGCTCAGAATAGAGTAGGGTGGAGAGCTGCATGAAACCAGTCTGGACTGAAGATCACAACAACAACCTACTTTAAGCGTTTGTTATAAGTTTCAATTGTACTCAACAATCACAGTCTTTTAGTATTGGTTTGTAGTTGTAATTGGAAATTTGTGGAAATGTATTTGTATTTGGAAAAATGGCGGTGCTCTGTCGCAGTGTCTGGGAAAGGTTTGTGTAATATGCATTATATTTTTGTGTGATTTCTAGTTTAATACACATAGCTGAAAACGAGCCAATTGATTATATCATGATGTAAAACTAAGAGTAATATCAACCATGAGCCCCAGTACTGAATGTTATATATTGCTGTACTACACATAGGACGTCAGTCACAAAAGTGGTTGATTATAACAAATGATAATATACTGTTATTTCTTTCATATAAGATATTCTGTCTTGAGGTACCTCGGTTGCAGAGTGGTAGAGTTCTTGACTACAACTCCAAAGTTCGTGGGTTCGATCCCCACCAGATCCTAGGATTTTTATCTGTCACTTTCCACTTCTTTCCCCTCTGGCTTATGTGAAAAACACCGAGTAGCACCGTGGTTCGGAACACACGTTAAACAGTAGGTCCCCCTATAACTGGCTGGGTAAATCAGTTCGAAAGTCGGAGGAAGGTAACAGCGTACCACCTCCAAACAGGACTGGGGCGTTCAAATCAAACTTCGGATTCTTGACTGCTTCACCTTTTTATTCAGTCTTGACCTAGCTCTGCGATAACTTGAAAATAACTAAAATAGCTGTATTGTAGGTGCCAGCAGTCAGATTTCAGTAACACCTCTTCCCCCTATATATGTTTGTGATGATGTGTCTGTTACGGATTCAAGCGTTGAAAATGTAACAGATTTAGGTAATTCACCGGAAACTCAATCGACAACTGTGTCACAAGTAGAATTAGTTATTGAAAGTGAACTTACAGGAAGGGCAAGACGAGGAAAGGAAGTGCAGCGAAATGCAGGCAGGTTGAAAATGGTGATACAAAGAGGAAAACGATGTACCATTGGGAGCAGAGTGGTCTTAAACAATTCAGTAATAAATGGTCTCTACACTATCTTCCAAATAAAAGAGGTCCTTTGCGACTATTATGGTCATTTTTTGTTATGTTGTGATTGTCTTCAATGTTACATTAACAAATATGATGTCAAACGTAATAGAGTGAGTGGTTCGACTTCACCTGAAATAAGATCATTTATTGCAGTACTTTAATTAGTTCTGAGGAAGAATACGTAGTGCGAAATAAGATCTGCCTCAGGCTCTTTCCAGAGGTAGATTCAAATTAATAATGTACAACTTATACTTGTGTGGCAACAACAGTCTAAATAAGTCAGACAAGTATCTACATCTACATCTACATACATACTCCGCAATTCACCGTAAGGTGCACGGCGGAGGGTACACTTTACCACTACTAGGCATTTCCTTTCCTATTCCACTGCCAAATAGAACGAGGAAAAAAAGAATGCCTATATACCTCCATACGACCCCTAATTTCTCTTATCTTGTCTTTGTGATCTTCACGCGAAATGTAAGTAAGCTGCAGCAAGATAGTACTACACTCAGCTTCAAATTCCGGCCCTCTAAATTTCCTCAGTAGAAATTGACGAAAAGAACGTCGTCTTTCCTCCAGCGATCCCCAATTGAGTTGCCGGAGCATTTCCGTGACACTCGCGAATTGGTCGAACCTACCAGTAACAAACCTAGCTGCTCGCTTCTGAACTGCCCCTATGTCTTCCTTTAAACTTATCTGCTGCGGGTCCCAAACACTTGAGAAATACCCAAAACGTGCTCGTACAATCGTTTTATACGCGGTCTCCTTTACAGGTGAAGTACATTTTCCCAAAATTCTCTCAATAAACCGAAGTCGGCCTTACTCACAACTGTTCTTACATGTTCGTTCATTTCATATCGCTATGCAATGTTACGCCTAGATATTTGAACGACGCGACAGCATCAAGAAGCTCACTGCTAATGCTGTATTCGAACATTATGGGGTTGTTTTTCCTTTTCATGCGCATCACCTTACATTTTTCTACATTGAGAGCTAGCTGCCATTCTTCGCACCAACTAGAAATTTTGTCTAAGTCATCCTGTATGCTATTACAGTCAGTTAAAGACGACATCCTCCGGTACACCACAGCATCATCAGCAAAAAGCCGCAAATTACAACTTACTCTGTCCATGAGATCATTTATATAGATAGAAAATAATAGCGGTCCTTTCACAATCCCCTGGGGCATGCCTGATGATACACTCGTTTCTGATGAACACTCGCCGTCGAGAACAACGTACTGCGTTATATTACTTAGGAAGTCTTCCAGCCAGTCACAAATCTGTGACACTATACCATAAGCTCGTATCTTCGTTAGCAATCTGCAGTGTGGCACGGCGTTAAACGCCTTTTTGAAGTCGAGAAAAACACAATCCGCCTGTTGTCCTTCATCCATGCCTCGCAAGATGTCATGTGAGAAAAGGGCAAGCTGAGTTTCATATGAACGATGTTTTCTAAACCCATGCTGAATCATAGAAAAAAGCTTTTCCGTCTCAAGGAAGTTTACCATATTCGAACTGAGAATATGCTCTAAAATGCTACATGAAGCTGATGTCAACGATATTGGTAGAGTGAGGCAGCTATTTGACATGCTAAATCCACGATGCCAGCAAAATACGCGCTGTGGGGAGAAAAGCGTTGGTGGAACAACTAAGCCCTAGTTTGGTAAACTTGGGAGTAAGGAGTTCATAAGCTGGAAACCAATACGGCATGGCTACAAAGTTCGGAGTGGAAGCAGGGCTGGATACATGGTGTATATGACTCCTTATAAAGATTCGAACACTAAGAGTATCATTCTTCAATATGCTAATGTATTACTGAATTTGGGTAAATACTCTTATTACCTACATTTAGCCAATTATTTCTCCGTATGTTTCATGATATATCATTTGAAGTGATCGTTTACACATTTGTTCTGCTGTTAACTACAATTAACATTGGAATGTCATAAATGACACAGTTTCTATACCCAAATATCAGTAATATTGTGTAGTAAAATGATTACTTATGCGACTCATGTCCTACCCGTAGGACACCTTATTAATCACATAATAATTAGTTTAGACGCACGGAACTAATTTTGACAGGTTATATGATACCTATGTAACATATTTCTGTGAGAAATAAATAAATCATTACAAATAATTATTTCAGTCTTATCTGGGTTAGTCATCTATTTCAAGGCATATCAAATTATTACGGCGAATTTCTAAACAAGAAATAATGTAACGGTTCATGCTTCACAAATGATTTCATTGAATAAATACTGGCATATTTTTATTGCAAAAGTAATAATGAATATTATGAATATAGTAAATGAGGTACTTTTAAACCTACTGTAATAGATCTTTATTCTTGCCTATCAGTTATAGCATGGATATCTCTTAATATTTCTGCAGATATTGATGCGCAAGTACGGCGTATTCGCTAACACAATTGGATGTTTCGCTCCCGTTTCGTTTCGTTAAGATTCAGCGCATTCTATAGGAATTGCTAACACAGTCGGTCAGATAGTCTAGGAGCCAAGTAAAGTCCAGTGATGTCGTGTCCCAGAATGCCGCCCCTTACGTTAAAACCCCAGTTCGCTTGCATACCATGTGGTCCTAATTAACTAGGATTTGCAGGAGTCCAGTAACGTAAATTATGTGTATTGACTCTGCAGTCACTGGTTAAGTAGCGTTCGTCTCCGTATAATATAGACCTGATAAAAAGTGGATTTAAGTTTACTCTGTTTAAGAAACGTCTGCGGAACGGTGCCTGATTCTGGAAATCGGCTTCATATAACCTCTGCTGTAGGTGACATTTTCGTTGCTCCAGAATCCTTTGTACGAAGATTTCTATCGCCCCCTAGATAATCAACAGTTTTTTGTCCTAATCAAGGCGAGTAGTAGGTCAGAAGTGCATGAAAGCTAATGATTCACACAAAATTATTAATAATCATGATATTATTACAAACAATGCTACAATCTAAACTAATGAGTTCGATAACATTTTTGTTTATACTGTACGTTAGCAATATTTTCATTTTAAGCTATTCTTAACGTGCGTCGGATGTTCTACGAACAGTCAGCAACGTACTGTAGGAGGACCATGCAAACATACCTTCATTTGAAGGTCGCACTAACTCCCACATCCAGGACATAGTAATAGGCATAGCCTGATGTAATGATCCAGCGCAAAGTTCCCAGCGACTGGAAAAAAGCACAAGTAACTCCCGCATATAAGAAAGGCAAATGAAAGGACCTAAGAAATTAGAGACCTATAGCAATAACATCAGGTTGCTGTAGAATTCTTGAACACTTCCTCAGTTCTAATACAATAAATTTCCTATATTATTAACATCAGTTTCCTGTAGAATTCTGGAACATATTGTCAGTTCTAATATAGTGAATTTCCTTGAGTAACCAGCACGGCTTTAGGAAGCATCGATAGTGCGAAACGGAGCTTGCACTTTTCTCTCATGACATCTTGCGTGCTATGAACGAAGGGCAACAGGCAGACTGTATATTTCTCGATTTTCGAAACGCATTTGACAAGTTACCGCAGTACAGACTGCTAACGAAGGTACGAGCTTATGGAACAGGTAGCCAAACGTGTAAGAGGCTGGAAAACAACTTAACTTATAGAATTCAGTACGTTGTCCTCGATGGCGAGTGGTCATCAAAGACTGACGCCCCGTCAGGAGTGCCTCAGGAAAGTATAATAAGAGCGCTATTATTTGTCTATATAAATGATCTGACGGCTATCTACGGCTGTTTTCTGATGATGCTGTGGAGTACAAGAAGGTGTCGTCATTGAGTGGCTTTAGTAGGATGCAGGATGACTTTGACCAAATTTCAAGGTGGTGTGAGCAGCTAGCTCTAAAAGTTGAATAATGAGTAGGAGAGTAGGAGAAACAATACCGTAATTTTCGAATACAGCATTAATAGTGTGCTGTTTCTCGGAGCTGCGTGAAGTAAATATCTGGGTTTAACGCTGCACAACGATATGAAATGGAATATTTGAGGACAGTCGTTTGTGGGAAAATGTAAAGGGGACTGCATATAAAACGCTTGTACGACCCCGTCTTGAGTATTGTTCAAGTGTTGGGGATTCCCTACCAGATCCGTTTAAGGGGAAACAAATGTTCAAATGTTTGCAGAGCTTATGGGACTTATCTAAGGGGTCATCAGTCCCTAAACTTACAAACTTCTTATGAACGACTTACGAACTAGGACGGCACAAATATCCATGCCCGAGGGGGGATTCGAACCCCCGACCGTAGTGGCCGTGCAGACCGTGACTGGAGCGCCTCAGTCCCCTCGGCCACCGCGGCCGGCGAAGAGCAATATAGTAACTTGTTCTAACTACATATTAATTCGTTGGGTGTTCCTCCTGAAAACAAAAAGGTATAGTGATAATATTTGGAAAGTTATTAAGACATTCTCTGCTACTACAAGACGATGACTTTCCACAGTCATACCTAATAAAAGCATATTATTCAGAGTACGAAGCATATCAAGAAACTTGCGCAAGTAATAAATATATTAGGCATCCTGCACAGATACGTTGATGTAACTGACCGTAATGTAGTTAAACCCATCTCTTTAAAAATAGCTACTATGCTTTTTAATAGGAGACGCAACCTTAAACCTTCAATTAAAAAACGTCAATAATAATTCAATGAGTATTTTACATACTTGAAGCGTTTATTCGTAGACTCCAAAACGATTTGGCTGTATTCGAATTACAAATACATCTAAGAAATGTATGAAATACGGAATGTGTAAGGGAATGTCACACACCGAAAAATGCTAAAGATGAATTCTATTTTAAATCACCGTCATATAGAACCATTTTTACTCCGAACTTTGCATAAACCAACAGAGAGAAACAATTTGCAAGACTTCCAGTAAAAATGAAGTGAAATTGGCAGCCAATAGTTGGTTATAAATTACGTTGCCTGTTAACTGTATAAATATAAATTACCGAATACGTGGAACTCCTATTCAGTACAGTCAAAAGGGTCTAAGGTAATAGGCAGTGGTTTACAATCGGATATCCGTATCACTCTCCTACTCAAGAAGTCTGTGTGAAGATTTATATTCAGAACATTCAAGAAAAAGGCTACTGTGGTGTTGAAACTACAAGAAGCAGCTCCTTTACTCAGGAAGGGAAAACGTTATGGTGCCCGTAAGTTTGAATGGCTGTATCTCTTGTAGTAACATTCATTTTTTTATAAAATGTTAAAATCTTCTGAATACGGCACAGGTAGCGGCTGGAGGGCATGGAGTAGGGGTGGTGTATCCCTAATTCTGGAACATCCTGTTCACTACCTGCAGCGTCCGGGTCTCCCCGCAAGTGTCTACACATTCCCTTTCCCTGCAAGTGTCACTCCCCGCAAGTGTCACAAACTCACGGAAGTCGATGGAGGGAAACACTGATGAAGAAATTTAGAGGGCCGGAATCTTAAGTGGACTGCAGAGCTATTCTACTGCCGCCAGCCTACATTTCGCGTGAATACCGCAAAGGTAAGATCAGAGAGATCAGGGCTCATAATGATGCATACAAGCATCTTTTGACAGCTCGAAATTTAAATTAAAATAACGGCTTAAGTATTCATCTTACACGAAAACTGAATAACCGAATTTGCAGAGGAGAAAATTCTATACAACTTTGCTCTCTTGTGTTTTTTTCATATCTCTTAGCGTTTCAAAGATATAGGCAAAACTAACGGCGTTTTTGGGATGTATGTCTGTCTGTCTGTCCGTAACGTGTTCCTTGTTTTTAAGACGAACCGTTCAACCGATCAGCACCAAATTTTACAGACATGATTGTAGGGCGCCAGAGACCAGAACCTCTCTTTTTCAAATTTTTTGGACAAAAAATTCGGTAGTAAAACCAAAAAAGCCGTTTGTAATATAATTGTAATTGCAAATGAACCTTTCATCTGACACGAAAATTGAATAACCTAATTGGTAGAGGAGAAAATTCTCTACAACTTATCTCCCTTATGGTTTTTTTCATATCTCGTATCGTTTGAGACATATTTTCAAAACTAACGGAGATTTGACACCCTCCATTGTATTAACGAAAACCAGCCGTTAGGAGATGTCACGTGACATCCCTAGCGTATTTGATGATTTTCTTATTGTAAGTTGCACGCTGTCATTTCAAATCGACGGCACACTGAGGAATTAACAAAAACATATCGCTCTTCGTACGATAAATGATAATCTAATGTCTACAAATGCCATATTAACATCAGGTAATCCGGCTGCGGTGGCCGAGGGGACTGAGGCACTCCCTGCACGGTCAGTACGGTTGGGGGTTCGAATCCCTCCTCGGGCATGGATATTTGTGCCGTCCTTAGTGTTAGCTAGTTTATAAGTAGTTTGTAAGTTTAGGGACTGATGCCCCGTAGTTACGTCCCATAAGCTATACAAACATTTCAACATTTTTAAACATCAGGTAACAAGGGCCATCAATAGTATGAGATTAAACATCACCTGGTTTGATTTATAGTCGTAGCGTAGTGGGCAAGGTGCTGTGACGCGAAAGGTTGGTGGTTCGAAACCAGATACTCTCTAATTTTTTTTCCTAAAAGGGTTTCAGACACTCTTATTAATTAATATATTATTATTTAGATTTTTATTTTGGTCCAAAATGTTTGCAAAAACGTATAAAACTACAAATCTAAAGTGGGCCGTAAAATACGTCAGTGCGATTTTTTCCGTCGGTCTATGCGGGAGTGGTACAGGAAAACAAGTAACTAAGTACCCTCCGCCACGCACCTTTCGGTGGGTTGCGGAGTGTGTATGTAGCTATAGGTCATGTGGGTCGCGCATTGGACTCACCACGACACGTCGTAACTGGAAAGCTCACTCGGTTCATAAACGCGTCGCTGTACAGATAAAATTCACGCTTTGTGAATGCAGCCTTCTGGAGTCAGCTGCAATGCCGTGCGTATCGCCACAGACTTGTACCATATCTGTGTAGTCTTCCCTTGAGATCACTGGAGTAGCTACATACCTGTCTGAGTGTAAGAGCTGACTCGAACTACAAACAGTCGGCAATGAGACCTTTTCAGGGCGAAACCAATGGGAGAACGCACGCAGGTGGAATGGCGGCATCGCTCTGTAAGGGGGGGGGGGGGGGGCGTACACTTCGTCTTTGCATAGCATTGACGAGGCAAACCTTTCTGCACTCCATATGACACCCTTAGTGGGTGGCCAACCTGGTATACTGTCATTCACTTTTAAATGCACGGTCGGGGGTTCGAATCCCCCCTCGGGCATGGATAGTGTGCCGTCCTAGTTCGTAAATACTTCATAAGTAGTTTGTAAGTTTAGGGACTGATAACCCCGCAGTTAAGTTCCTTAAGCTTAACAAACATTTGAACATTTTTAAGTCGTCATTTCTCCCCTGCTACCTTGTCTTTCCATTTCAGTTTCGGTCTTCCTCTTCTCCTTTATCCTTCGATTTCTAGATCTTCGACTCTTCTCCGCAAATAGTACTCTGCTCTTCTCTGCACATGCCCGTACCATCTTAGAAGAGAAAGGACATTCACTCACTAACTGACTAAACACGAATTCTCAAAAATTACTTCACCTATGAAGCTGAAATGTGGCAAAAATATAGTTTATGGATGGAAAAGTCAGCTAAAAAAGTATTTTATGATAGGTGTGTGGCGGAGCACACTTCTACAGACTCACGAAATCCACATATTCACTCCTATTTTCACGAAATTTCCCCCGCTTGACCTTCAAAACAAGAGGAACATTACCGTCTACCCCATGTTTCATACGGTGTATGGGAGAGGATACCTTGCAACATAAAATATCTTCATCGCGCAATAATTTGAGAACGGCTCGACCGATTTCACAGATCCTTTCTTTGTTGTTTTCGTTATTCTCAGAAGAAGGTTTATATGAAATAAAACTGGAATATTTGTGAACAATAAAGTGCGTTTTTCAAGGTGACCCTGTGTTTCTGTTCCATAGAAATATTTACTTTTGTTCCGATATTAATGAAATTTTGCACACACTACCTTCAAAACAACAGGGGTATCACTGTCTGTATAAAATTTCGTTCGGTGGGTTGTGGAGGGAAAGGTGAAAAGGAACAGAGAGATGGGATAGAAAGAGGTGGCTGCAGGGAGAGGGGGGAAGGGGATGTGGATGCCGGGTTTACAGCTGGTAGTAGATAAGAAACGGGAGTACAGTCATGATACCTTCTGCCTGTTTATAATTGTAACACAGCAAAGGACAGTAAGAGATGAAATGTGAAGTATAATGGCAGAGTATGGGATACGTGAGAAGCTGATAAAGCTAACTAAAATGTGTGTGATGGAATGAAATAATGCAGTTAAAGTTCACGGGGAGTTCTTAGAAGCATTTGAAGAAAAAACAGAAGAGATGCAGGGAGATGTTATATCACCAACCATGTTCAATTTGGCCCTCAACAAAGCCTGAGGATAGTAATACGTGAAAGTGTCACCATAGGAAAAAAAAGAAATGTCCTGGCTTTTGCGTACGATATTGTGGTGATAAGAAAGATTTAGTAGCATTAGTAGTTAGCGTCTTGATGCAGTCGCGTCGTTCAAATATCTAGGAGTAACATTGCAGAGCAAGTAAGGGCAGTTGTATGGCGCACAACCGACTTCAATTTATTGGGAGAATTTTGGGAAGATATACTTCATCTGTAAAGGAGACTGCGTATAAAACGCTTGTACGACCATGTCTTGAGTATTTGGGACCGCAGCAGATCAGTTTAAAGGAAGACATGGAAGCAGTTCAAAGGCGAGCAGCTAGGTTCGTTACTGGTAGGTACGACCAATGCGTGAGTGTCACAGAAATGTTACGGAACCTCAAATGGGAATCGTTGGAGGAAAGACTACGTTCTTTTCTCGAAATTCTGTTGAGGAAACTTAGAGGACCAGAATTAGAAGCTGAATGTAGAACGATGTTCCTGCCACCAAGTTAGATTTCGCGTAAAGATCACAAAGACAAGAGTAGTTACGGATCGTACAGAGGCGTATAATCATTCTTTTATCTCTCGTTCTGCTTGGGAGTGGAGAAGGAAAGGAAATGCCTAGTAGTGGTACATGTTCATGAAAATAAAATAGGAGAAAAAAAATTAAAAACGGGTCCATGAACCCACGGCCATGCACTTCATTGTGGCTCGTAGAGTATTGATGTAGTTGTAGTTTACCCTCCGCCAAGCACTATATGGTGGATCGCGTAGTATATATGTACACTTCTGGACATGGAAATTGCTAGACCACAAAGATGACGTGCTACAGACGCGAAATTTAAGCGTCAGGAAGAAGATGCTTTGATATGTAAATGATTAGCTTTTCAGAACATTCACACGTTGGCGCCGGTGGCAACACCTACAACGTGCTGACATTAGGAAAGTTTCCAACCGATTTCTCATACACAACGAGCAGTTGACCGGCGTTGCCTGTTGTTGTCATGCCTCGCGTAAGGAGGAGAAATGTATACCATCACGTTTCCGACTTTGATAAAGGTCAGATTGTAGCCTATCGGGATTGCGGCTTATCGTATCGCTATATTGCTGCTCGCGTTGGTCGCAATCCAATGACTGCAGAATATGGAATCGGTGGGATTAGGAGAGCAATACAGAACGCCGTGCTGGATGCCAACGGCCTCGTATCACTATCAGTCGAGATGACATGCATCTTATCCGCATGGCTGTAACGGATCGTGCAGCCACGCCTCGATCCTTGAACTAACAGATGGGGACATTTGCAAGACAACAACCATCTGCACGAACAGTTCGACGACTTTTGCTGCAGCATTGACTATCAGGTCGGAGACCATGGCTGCGGTTACCCTTGACGCTGCATCACAGACAGGAGCGCCTGTAATGCTGTACGCAACGACGACGCTGGGTGCACGAGTGGCAAAACGTCATGTTATTGGATGAATCCAGGTTCTGTTTACAGCACCATGATGGTCGCATCCGTGTTGGGCGACATCGCGGTGAACGCACATTGGAAGCGTGTGTTCATCATCGCCATACTGGCGTATCATCCGGCGTGAAGGTATGGGGTGCCATTGGTTACATGTCCCAGTCACCTCTTGTTCCCATCAACGGCACTTTGAACAGTTACATTTAAGATGTGTTACGACCCGTGTTCAGCAGGATAATGCACGACCACATGTTGCGGATGATACGGAAAATGTTCGACTGCTGCCCTGGCCAGCGCATTCTCCAGATCTCTCACCAATTGAAAATTTCTAGTCAATGGTGGCCGAGAAAGTGCCTCGTCACAATACGCCATTCACTACTCTTGATGAACTGTGTTATCGTGTTGAAGCTGCTTGGGCATCCTTGTCTTCCACAAATGTCCATCCAATGCTTCTTCCCTAAGTCGTCATTTCTCCCCTGCTACCTTGTCTTTCCATTTCAGTTTCGGTCTTCGTCTTCTCCTTTATCCTTCGATTTCTAGATCTTCGACTTTTCTCCGCACATAGTCATACAAGCTCTGTTTGACTCAATGCCCAGGCCTATCAAGGCCGTTTTTACGGTCGGAGGTAGTTGTTCTGGGTACTGATTTCTTAGGATTTATGCATCCAAATTGCATGAAAATGTCAGTTCTCGTATAATATATTTGTCCAATGACCACCCATTTATCATCTGCATTTCGTATGGTGAGGCAATTCCAATACCCCGTAGTGTAGAGGCCGCGGTGGAGTAGCCGTTCTTGTCCTCACTAGGGCATGGGTGTGTGTGTGTGTGTGTGTGTGTGTGTGTGTGTGTGTGTGTGTGTGTGTTGTCCTTAGATTAGTTTACCTTAGTTTAAGTAGTTTGTAAGATAGGGACTGATGACCACGCAGGTTGGTCCGATAGTTCTCCCGGTATTGTAAATGAGAAATGGTGACTCGCTGCATTATTCTGGAAATTTTATAACGGTTTGTACATGATAGATCTCACCATAACGGCGTCCGAATCACCATAACACTAAGCACTCAATTATTAACGCGGTGGCCGAGGGGACTGAGGCGTTCCAGTCACGGTCAGCACGGCCACTACGGTCGGGGGTTCGAATTTCCCCTCGGGCATGGATATTTGTGCCGTCCTTAGTTATAAGTAGTTTGTAAGTTTAGGGACTGATGACCCCGTAGCTAAGTCCCATAGACTCTACAAACATTTGAACATTTGAAGAACTTGTAAACATTCCTTTCTGCTGCAAATTAATATTTTTTTCGCAGTCCGATAGGTAGAGGTCTGCGCGGATGCAGATATCCGCGGATATCCGCAGTATTTCTTACTTTGCGGATAAAATTGTGAGCAACACGGATATCCGCGTGTTATTTGCGGCTAAAGAGCGAGTTACCTGCCCAGTACGTCTGTCGAAATGTTAGCTGAAAACTTCAAGCCTGTGGACATTTTGGGAATCCTTGCAGGGCCCAGATAGAGCGGAAGTCTGTTTTCCTCAATCGCTGGCCACAGCGGACGTAGCTGTACCCGAGGGACCTGCGCCTAATCCGTTTGCGCGACCGTATCTTCTCTGCGGCCTGTCAAGTGCTTTCTGGGTGGCAAACAGGTCCACTGCCGGATGCCGGACACTTGCCACGCCGGACACTTGCCACGCAGGACTTTTGCCACACCTGACCCTTCGCCAGGTAGTAGCATTAGCGACCCCTCAGGCAAGGGACGCCCTTCCCCGCACTCCTGCTGTTTGCTTCCAAACCTCCGTCTCCGATCTTACTCGATACAGCCAATACGAGAGATATATTTTTTCGACATCTCGCCGAAATGTACAACTTCTTTTCAACATCCCGAAATCGAAGTATTTATAACTTTTGGGAAAGAAAAGCAATACCGTTGGCTATGTCAGTGTGTAATTAGTTCTTCCAACCACAAATATGGATCCATTATCCCTCCGTTTGTACGGTAGCTTTCTTCTACACTTACTGATTGTGATAGAAACAGTCCATCGCCATGGAAGGAACATGAAAGCGACGATATAGAGATAATTCGAATGTTCGCTTATTATTCTAGTTTGATCACTGCATTTGTACATATATTAATTGCTACAACTGCGTGAAAATAAGGAGGAAAGAAGAACGATACACTTCATAAATTTACTTTTTTGCGGGGAAATATTAGTTGATAAAGTGAATTGAGACAATGTTGAAATCAATGACAGAAAATACGTTTACAAAATATAGATAAGAGCGTCTATGTTTGACAGATCACTCAAAGTCGACATACTAATTTGAAATAAAGAAATGAAGGAATATAGAATGCTATGCTTGTAAAGTACACTGTTGTTCTACATTGTTTAGCTGAGTTGCAGAGGAAACACCCTAGTTTTTTAAATGGAAATGCCATTATTCCTATGATCTGCACTACAAAAGAAACAAAAAGCACAATGTAATATATGTACTTGTTCGCAAGCGAAACTGAATTCGATAGTTCCTGTCAGTTAGTGTGAGCAGATGTTATACTCGACTACCGGAATAAATTAATTACTGCCGCGGCGGAGCGGCCAAGCTCATTGAGGCGCTATGCTGCGATGTGCGAGGCCGTTCCCCGTCGGGGGTTCGAATCCCCCATCGGGCATGGATGTTTGTGTCGTTTTTATTATAAGGTAGCTCATAAGTAGTTTGTAAGTTTGATTAACAAATATTTGAACATTTTAATTTGCCAACCCCGACACTCACATGATGCAGCCGCTGAACAGTTCATAGAAAACTGGAGTCTCAACACAAATAGGTACACTACTCATACAATTATACTTAAATCTACCATCCGTATGTTGAGAAAAATACACCTTCTGACGGGGTGGCAGATACATCTTCCGATATTGTTCTAAATGCTTTTTTTAAAAATTATTTTGAACAATTAGTTCATGAGCCCATTAACATTGTAAATGGTTTCGGAAACACACTTGAGCTCTTAATCACAAATACTCCTGAGCATCACGACGGATACAGGGATAAGTGAACACAAAGTTGTAGCGGGCTCAAATTTGTGACAAGGATATTCACCAAAACTAAACGCTAAATATTTCTATTAAAAAAGGAAAAAAAGATAAAAATTCGGTTTACATCTTCCTAGGAGACAGTCTCCATTTTTTTTCTAAACTAACTATATAAGTGAAGACCATATGGTGGCTTACATTCAAAGGAATAATATCAACAGCACTGGAGGGATTCCTGCCAAGAGACTGAAATGGTCCTCCATGGTACGTAAAACAGAACAGAAAGCTTTTGCAGAAAATTTAGACGAATTTAAAATCCCCAAGATTGCCGATGTTTTACTGAAGCTCGAAATTTAGCGCGGCCTTCAATGCGACATTCCTTTCCAAAGAGATTCTCGTCCTATGTTATCTACAGCAGCGGAAAGACGAAGTGAATGCTTTTATTGCGCGACAGAGACGGTATGTTAGTGAACACAATGCCACTAAAGCGGAGTTATTAAATTCAGTTTTCAGATTTCCTTTCATCAAATAAGACGAAGTAAATATTCCACAATTCGAAATGAGAACTGCTGCAAACATAAAAGTAAATACCCTTGGTGATGCAAAGCAAATCACCCTATCAAATAAGTGATGTTGCAGACGAAATGAGCAATTATGTTTTCAAAAGTTTCTAATGCATAAGAAAAATACGTCTAATACATTTGTTTATGATATTCTTTTGTAACAATTATTTTTGAATAGTAAGCTCCTTGCGTTGTTTCCATAGTTTTTACTTGCCTGATTAAAGATAATCAAAAACATGGTGAGAAACTTTATTTTTTAAGGACTACAGCTAAATGTACTTCATGAGATCTACGTCTACTGTAAAGTTATTTCTATCCTTGTCTAATTTTGCAGATATGGGAATTATTTCAGTTCTGTAGCTGCCGAACTTGTCAATCTTCAGATCAGATCTGTTTTAGGGTATGTTTTTTAGGTGCAATTCTAAAGTTCAGATTCTTTTTAAAACCTAAAGTGTACCTTATCAGTGTAACAAAAATGATATTTCTAGGAGCTAATTGCGGCTCTGAAGTTGCAGTAATAATTTTAGAACTTACAACCTTTGACGGTATGGGCATAATATTAGAAGGTAGAAAAAAGTTCTATTAACGTGTCAACTGTAGGAGCTTTTACCTAAATAGGAAATTGCAATTTGAAAAGCGGTAGATGTAACCATACATTCTGGTTGCAGGAGGATCATTTGAGTGATGTTTAATGTATTTGCTTCGTTGAGTCAAATTTCACCGCATATTGATTAAACGCCAGTGAACCGAACTGTGACCAGCTAGCTTCATCATTAAATTATTTAAGGATACTGATACACTCTTTTTATTTTTACAATTACTAAAGGTCGCATCATTACGTGATTTTCACAGGTGTTTCTACGTTCAATACGTCTCCGTTCTTCGAAAGCAGCTTTCCCTTGTAATGATCCTGTTTTCGGAGTAAGCACATGCACACCTTATTATCGCATAACCATTGTAGAGGGCAAAAAGCCTGCCCTTGGCCGTTGTAACAACTTCCATGCTGACGGTCGTACTACGAAATGCGGAAGCGACCAGTGTGCATATGTCGGGACACCGTCCACGAAGTTCTCGGGCCGGGCGGCAGGGGGGGGGGGGAGGAGGAGGAGGAGGAGGAGGAGGAGGCAGGGGCACCCGACCCTTCGGAGCAGGTAAAAGTGTGGCAAGTGTCCGGCGTGGCAAGTGTCCGGCGTGGCAAGTGTCCGGACACCCCACTGCCCACCAGAGGTGCCATGCCAAATTTCCGCTGTCTTGAGTTAGCGTTCTATAGTGACGCAATTGAAACGTATATCATAGTGAATACAGTGATAGTTTCTTAAAATGAATACATCAATGAATACTATATCGCGTAAAGTGAAAAGAGGTGATTAGACATTAGTGTAGGAAAACAAACTGAAATCGCCAGTTGAGAAAATAACTTTGATACGTGTTTGATGACAAGGTAAAGATCAACGATATAGCGACCTGTTTTGCGTGTAAAAAAGTGTACACTGTTTCATCGCAGCCGAATGTACGGTACAGCCGCGCATTACAAACGAACAAACATACAAACAAACATTCATTCTTATGTATTAGATAAATGGTGACAGAAGGAATAAAGATTGTCAATAGCATTTTATCACAAGTTTCATAATCAAATGCGATGTTCAGTGAGAGAAACGTATTTAGGAAAGTATACAATGTTAGATTGTGTAGGCTGAGCCAAATTTAAACAGCTGACGTAGTGCTCCGACCACATGGACTTGAAATTTAACACAAATGAAACAATAAATATATTTTTTATATCTTTAATGTAGTGCACGCAAGAGCAAGATATTGCAAATAATAAATCAGTATGCTGTTGATTTACTATCAGTCTGAAAATATGATTTTAGTTAATCGAAATTCCTGTTTGAGCTAAAATTAGTTAATTTTAAGCGTCGCAGTACTAATAAAAAGAAATAATGTCTCCCACAATTTGTTACATTTCCCACATAATGGCACTGCATTTATCATGAACTATAAAATATGAACCAGCGCAAATTTAATTAAATAGTTGGCTTCAAAAGTTTAATGCTGATACCAAAAGATAACAGGCAGTGCGCCATAATTTAAAGATCGGTAGTTGTTGGCTTTTTGCGGAAGAACCCAACTGTTGGAATACCGATTAATTTAACGTAATCCACGGCAAGCTCAAAATCAGAAATCTGATAAAATTTAAGTAAATCGGCAAATCTCATGGACGTGGTAAATTATTAATATCTATATCTTTTTATATTCCGTGATCGGAGTCGGTTTAGCACCGTACGCATCTCCAGCAATTGTATCCGTTCCTTGCCAAGATGGAGGTCCGCGTATCGCTGAAATAGAACATCACATAATATAATTTTTGTAAAATTATGAAAAGAAGATCAAGGTTGTTTAAATCATCACAACGCGGTCGCAATTCCCCGTTAGTAAATTATTATTGCAAAATCATTTTTTTCAAACAGACCCTTACTCTTACATACAAGACAGAATGTTCTCCATATAAAATCAGTTAAAGTCAAGAGAAGTTGACTAATGCGTCCTATCAGTGCAAAGAGAGAGCCATCTGTCTGTCCGTACTCCTGGCGGTAGCTCAAGACAATTGACAACTGAAAACATTCTTCTTTTTTATCGTCTCTGCTTTATGGTTAGTTAAAATAGATTTTTGCTTTCGGCGTTGTCAAATTAATTAAATAACAACACCATATACTGTCAATTTGCCACAGTTTATGTATTTATCGTTCGTGTTGAATTTAATTAATTCAATAAATATTGAGAACCATTGTGACAAATTCAACGATACCACATTTTTAGCACAAGCATCATACACTGACGCGAGTCAGCGATCGTAGGAAACAGTCTATTTGAGCGTTACATGCATACACATAAAACAGTACTGTTTGCTGAGTTGATATGGATGTGAAACAGTGTTTGCAAAACCGTCGAAGATGTCGTCTGCAATAGAAGACGTCAGATACAAAATCGTGCCTTTGACCACGGCCTTATTCGCAGTTAACGAATGTCACTAGTGGATGCAAATATTTCATTAAGCAGAGGAAGGGAGAAGGATAAGGAAGGAAAGAAATCACGTTAGTTGCACTAGGGCTTTTAATTTACTCAGTGGCGGCAAATGAAAATATCGACTAATCCGCGATTCGAACCAGTCTCTCTCATCGGGCCAACACTCTCCTTTAACCACTCACCTAAGCGTACTCTTCTCCCGTTCGTCTCAAACTGCCACAAGTCGTACATTACGTTCGTAGCACCCTCATGTTCTCTAATACTCGCTATTTGAGATACCTGAGCAAGTACGAATGTTCTTACCGCATCTTCGCATTTTCGTAAGAACAGACACATCAAATCCGTATATACAGGTCGAAAATGAAACGGCTTATAAGAGGGGACCGATGTAAGCAGATTGTGTATAGGAATATGTGGTTGGTAATGCATGTTCAGTAGTGTGAAAAAAAAAACTAAAATGGGAGTAAAGAAAAAAAATATTTATCGATAGTTTACAAGAGGTGCTAAAATAAGCGGTCACCAACAGCGATACAGCATTCATAGTGACGGTGCATAGATCGGCGTACATCTACATCTACAACCATACTCCGCAACCCACACGACGGTGTGTGGCGGAGGGTACTTTGAGTAACACTATCGATTTTCCCTCCTATTCCGGTCACGTATTGTTCGCGGAAAGGATTGTCGGTATGCCTCTGTGTGGGCTCTAATCTCTCTGATTTTATCCTCACGATCTCTTCGCGAGATATACGTAGGAGGGAGCAATATACTGCTAGACTCCTCAGTAAAGGTAAGTTCTCGAAACCTCGACAAAAGCCCGTACCGAGCGACAGAGCGTCTCTCCTGCAGAGTGTTCCACTGAAGTTTAGCGATCATCTCCGTAACGCTTTCACGATTACCAAATGATCCTGTAACGAAGCGCGCTGCTCTTCGCTGGATCTTCTCCACTTCCTCTATCAATCCCACCTGGTACGGATCCCACACCGGTGAGTAGTATTCAAGCTGTGGGCGAACAAGTGTACTGTAACCTACTTCCTTTGTTTTCGGACTGCATTTCCTTAGAATTCTCCCAATGAATCTAAGTCTGGCATCTGCTTTACTGACGACTGATTTTATATGGTCGTTCCATTTTAAATCCCTCCTAATGACTACTCCCAGATAATTTAAGGAATTAACTGCTTCCAGTTGCTGACCTGCTATAGTGTAGCTAAATGATAAAGGATCTTTCTTTCTGTGTATTCGCAGCACATTACACTTGTCTACATTGAGCTTTAATTGCCATTACCTGCACCATGCGTCAAATCGATGCGATCCTCCTGCATCTCAATACAATTTTCCATTGTTACAACCTCTCTATATACTACCGCATCATCCGCAAAAAGCCTCAGTGAACTTCCGATGTTATCCGCAAGGTCATTTATATATATCGTGAACAGCAACGGACCCATGACACCTGACTTAACTCCTAATTCGGAAGACTTCTCGCCATTGAGAATGACCTGCTGCTTTCTGTTATCTAGGAATTCCTCAATCCAATCACACAATTGTTCTGATAGTCCATATGCTCTTACTTTGTTCATTAAACGTTTGTGGGGAACTGTATCAAACGCCTTGCGGAAGTCTAGAAACACAGAATCTACCTGAAAACCCGTGTCTATGGCCCTCTGAGTCTCGTGGACGAATAGCGCCAGCTGGGTTTCACGAACGCCTTTTTCGAAACCCATGCTGATTCCTACAGAGCAGATTCCTAGTCTCAAGAAATGTCATTATATTCGAACATAATACATGTTCCAAAATTCTACAACTGACCGACGTTAGAGATATAGGTCTATAGTTCTACACATCTGTTCGAGGACCCTTTTTGAAAACGGGGATGACCTGCGCCATTTTCCAATCTTTCGGAACGCTATGCTCTTCTAGAGACCTACGATACACCACTGCGAGAAGGGGGGCCTGTTCCTTCGCGTACTCTGTGTAAAAACGAACAGGTATCCTATCATAAAAGACGTCAGGCATGTCAACCATGTGCCCAGCCGCAACAGACACGCGGGCAACCAGAGCTTCTTCAGATGTGAATGATTGTCATACGCCAGGCTTTTAATACGACAGGAAGAAATCCACGCAGGTTAAGTGAACGCGGAGGCCAGTGAGCTGGTTTGCTCTGTCCTATCCACTGCTGGGCAAAGATAGCAGGTGATACCAGACGTTTCGACTGAAGTCCATGGGTCTCCATCGAGATGGAACCACATTCGACTGCAAACAGCTAGTGGAACATCATCCAGAAGGTTCAAGGCGTCATTACCGAACCATATTCCTATACGATATCTGCTTATTTCGGTACCTTCTCATGGCCGTAAGATTTTTGACATACGTTTTGGGACCACTCTGTAGATGCACATGTGGTCGAAACAATCCCACACCTGGCTGAAAGTGACTCACAAGTGCGTGGCACTCTCCATCGGTAATGCTGATATTTTTATTCCAGCCTTTTGTTAGTACTTCCCCTGTCCCTTCTGTCTCTCTCTCTCTCTCTGTAAATCTGTTTTTTCTACTAAATTCATATTATATTTATGGGAGAATATTTTCAGAAATAAGGCTGTCTTGCATAATGTACAAAATTGTAAGTGCAGTATCCAAAGAAAGAAAGATAGTAATCAAAATACATATTACATATAAAATTCGTACTATCTCATATTTATTGAGATATATGTTATACAAATGAATACATACCTGAAAAAGTTTACAACTGTACAAGTGCTATGTGTCTGTAAAATCTGTCGCGAATAAAATTAGTAGGAACGAAGTAATAGATTAAAACTTGGTACTTGATGGGTGGTTTTCCATGAAAGTTACTGTTTTTGTGCTGGTATCTCATGAACTACGAGTCGCACTGTGATACAGTTTCGAAGGCAGATTCAGCTACATGTGTGTATACTGTCTGTGAAAATTTGCTGCTACTGCAATTTTTAGAGTAGAAATTATAAATTGTTACGCCACACCGAATGCCGTTGTTTTAGTCCATGAACAACGGAAAAGTAGTAAGCGAGAAACGTTTTTTCTTTCATCATTTTACTGCGGTTGTCAGCGATAAAAATATAATAAAATTTTGAAATTGTTTGTTGCAAGTCGCTAAGTACTCTCATTCTCATAGTGTATGAATAAAGTCTCGTCGCATTATGTGGCAGTTCTTTTGCTATTCCTATTGTTAATAACATCATATATCCTGAAACATATGTCGTATGTGATTCTTAACCATGCTTGAGCTATTACCTTACAATAAGGAATATGTGTATCAAATTAGGTTGAAATCGGTCCGGTGCTTTAGGAGGAAATGTGCAACATTGTTGCGTGATGTAGCAGTTTTTATCGTATCTCATTGTTTATGTCGTCATTTCTCGTGAACTGTCTGTCGTATTATGATAAAATTTCAAGTGTACGTTTAGTGTTATCTGCGTATACTGTGTGTAACATTTCTCGCGAATAAAATTAATAGTGTACGAGTAATAAATTGTAATGTCATGCCAATTGCCGTAATTTTAGTGCACGAAACGCCGAAAAAGTAGTAAGCGAAAAACTTTTTTCCTTTCACCAATTTGCTGGGGTTGTCAGCGAGAAAAAGTTTCCTATAGGTTTGAAATTATGTTTAAAGTTTTTTTCAAGTCGCTAAGTACTCTCCTCAAATAGTGGAATGATAGAGCCACTCTATCACGTGCCGCAAGACGGGGACGTTATCATTACTTATGACGTCATATCACCTGAAGTATCAGCGCTATCGCAAAATCGTTTCTTAGCTGACTTCTTCTACCTATAAACTACATTCCTGCCAAATTTGTTTTGTTGGTGCGGTAGTTTTGTGTTTAGTCAGTGAGCGAGTGAGTGAGTAAGTGAATGAGAGTACTTTCGTTTTTATATAGATAGAGATGGGAGGCTGCAACTTTTCTTGGGGAAAGCAGCTCAATATTCACGGAGTGCTGTACTGATAATAAGTATCGGTGTAGGTCGGTGAGGCCTGGCAAGTATTCGGCGTTCCGAAACATGTCAAAGATGTTGCTTAGGACGTAAGTGGGACTCTGTGCAGGTCACTCTATTACAGGGCTGTTACAGTAGGGTAACAAGTCCAACACAGGCCGTGAATTATGAACAGATGCTCGAACAGTCACCACCCCCGAATACTTTTCAACAGAGGTAAGCAAGGAGGTACATAAAATACCAATGTAGGCCTGTGCCGTGATAGTGCAACGCAAATGAAACAAGGGTTGTCAGCTCCCTCCATGAAAACAACGACCACAGAATTTTACTGTCGGCTTCACATGCTCGTAGGTGATGTTCAACCGGACATTCGCCGTACACAGACCCCGCCATCGGATCGCACACATTGTGCAGCATACACTAAAGATAACATAGACTGCGCGTGTCCCTATCTCTGCTGTGTTGTGGTTTGAAACCAACATCTAAAATTTCCCCGAGTCACGTGACTGAGTTTTCGTCATTATGAGCAACAGTTATTCTCATCTACAGGTGAAATCCAGCGTTCCTTTTAGCAGTAAAACTACTTCACGCATTCTTACTACACATCTACTAGTAAAGGCAATGTAATTGCGTCTTAATATTAATACAGTGATTGTCGTGTTTACATGTGCCTTAGTGAAAAGTACCGTACTGCCAGTAATTCAGAAGCAACAGAATTACATATCCTCGGTGTTCGTGTTGCGCAATGAATCTTTTACTTTTTGCACTTTATAAAATGTGATTACCTATGAGATGATTATTCAAGTTGCTCTTGAGCGAGTTTATGTGTCAGCAAGTAAGTCATTTCACAATAAAAACTTTTCTCATGTATTGTTCAGGAATCGTAAGAAAACTGATGCTGCTTGTCAAACTTAAAATTCGTGTTCTACTCATATGTGAAATACAAACTAAAAGACTCACAGTACAACAAAAAGGGGTCTTTCATTTAAATCTACAGTTGTATTGCATGTAAAAAGAACTGTCAATACGTTACATCTAAGCACATGTGAAAACTTAAGCCATCGATTTAATATTTTAAATTGCGAGGAACTAATGCCAACTGTATTAATAAATGTGTAATAAGAATACGAAAAGACGCTTCATAGTTAAAATCTAATCTTAATTTCCACTACAAAAGATAAGAACTGAAACGCTCAGCTCCATTTCACATTACTCGCAATGATGAATACCGTTTCTTGCCCCGATTAACGTGACTGAGATGTCACGTGCAGTCTATTACATCTTTGGTCTATGTTATGCAGAATGATTCAATATAACGTTTTTTCCTGTGTTCAATCATCCAATCTTTACGCTCCTTACACCAAGAGAGTCGTCTTTTGGCGCTGACGTGCTTGGTGAGCGGCTTATAGGCAGCCACCTGGCTGTGAAATCCAAGTTTTCTCACCTCCAGACTAACTGTCATAGTACATGAAGTGGGCCCTGAAGCAGTTTGGAATTCCTGCGTGCCGGCCGCGGTGGCCGAGGGGCCTGCGGCGCGCCAGTCACGGTCTGCACGGTCACTACGGTTGGGGGGTCGAATGCCCCGTCGGGCATGGATATTTGTGCCGTCCTTAACATTAGCTAGTTCATAAGTAGTTTGTAAGTTTAGGGACTGATGACCCCATAGTTGAGTCCCATAAGCTCTACAAACACTTGAAGTCATGTGTGATGGTCTGTAAAGATGCCAGCCCATTACACTGTACGACCCTCTTCAACTGTCAGCAGTCTGTGTCCGTCAACGTACAAGGTAGGCGTGTACGCTTTCGTGCTGCACTAAGGTTTTCACTGAACTACCACATCAGTTCCACATAGGGATGTTTATGAGTGTGGAAAACTCGCGTGTAGACTGTTATTCGCTACGACGCGGGCTGTCCTCTCAAGTCAGCGCGGCACTACAAGACGCCATAAATCGCTCTATGGTATTTCGGCCGCCGGGGCCGCCTACAGTCTCTGTACGCTCTTTGTTAGCTTCGCGCGCCGGCGAGTAGGAAGAAGGGAGCTCGACTGTGTATGGCGGCGCACCACAGCTCCAGACAGTAGGAGGAAGTTCTATAGAGTTCTACAGTTCGACAGTGAAGATCCAAGAGTTTGAAACACGTCCACTATATTTGTGCCTTTGTTACATATGTTATTTCACACACATAAATGTATTAGTGCAGTCTTTGGTGAATTTAAAACTCATCTATTGTGTATTTTACTCATTTAATTAACTGACCAGGATATTAATTAATTTAATTTGTTATTAATGTTGTTCCCCCACACGTTTATAAATATTTTGCTCCAGTGCGTGTATATTTGTATGAATGTGGAGGTTGCTTTAACATTGAATAATTGCTGTGCAGTGGCTAGCAATCAGCGCTTTGAGCTTTAGGTCCTCGTTCCGTAGTTATTAGTGCATGCTCTCATTCGTCATCTGCTCAGCCTTCTGCTGCAAGCGAAAGACAGTGTTTGTAGAGAAGAGCCGGCCGCGGTGGCCGAGAGGACTGAGGCGCTTCAGTCATGGTCTGCACGGCCACTACGGTCGGGAGTTCGAATCCCCCCTCGGCCATGGACATTTGTGCCGTCCTAGTTCGTAAGTAGTTCATAAGTAGTTTGTAACTTTAGGGACTTATGACCCCGTAGTTAAGTCCCATAACATTTACAAACATTTTGTAGAGAAGATGGCTAGTCGTTCTTGTACTGGTAAGGTTGTGCCAACCTTTTGAACCTTTTGTGCACTTGAGAGGTTACCTTGAGTAAGTCACTCTGAGCTGTTAGGAGAGGTAAAAGTGTTTGTTTGGAAGCCTAAGTTGGTAGTGAATAGCGCTGAACGCACCTCACCGGAAGTGTGGCCATGGAGCGTTCTGCGCATGGTCTGGGGCTTTATTCTCTCTTTATTCTCGCAGTGAGTACTTCTCTGGAATAATGCTGAGAGGAGTGCATCTAGTAAGAACTTAAACCTTTTCAGAATGCTACTTTTGTAATTTTTGAGGAATTCTTTCTCCATGCGGGGAGAAGTGTTCATTGGTTATCTGATTTGCTATACTCCATTAAATGTAGCTTCACGTTTTTATTTTAAATTTTCTTTCAGTTTCTTGCCCTGGAGAGACCGATCGCAGAACGTGCGTTCCCAACGGTCTGTGTCGGGCTGCAGCCATGATGAGAACCACTTGGTTGCTTTCGTACTTTAATTTGTAAATAGTTTTCTTATTTAATTGCACGTATGTTTTTGTAATAATTTTTGTACTGTTGTGCATTTAGTTTCTTTGTTCCGTACTGAACGTGTTCAGTTAGTGATTTTGCGTATGCCTCCTCGAACTTGAATCCCCAAGGGAATCAGTTTAAATTTATTTGTGTAATCAAGACGACCGCCATTTCTATTGCTGCTGCTAGCATCGTCGTTGTAAGATTGCAGTTTGATTAAGTGTCGCTAACCATTGGCGTGTGATGGAGGATTTTTTTTTTTTTTTTTTTTTTTTTTTTTTTTTAATGTATGTTAACTTGATAATTTCCTGCGTGTATTAGAATGTTCTACACGTCCCTCCATGTTAATATACGGGCAGATTCAAATTTTATTATTGGCAATAGTAATAATAACTTGTGTAACTATATTGTACAATTGATGAATTTCTTATTATGTGGTCCTCCCCTCCGCTATGTTTATTTCAGAATATATAGAATTTATTTAAAATTAATTACTCCATGCGGTCCTCATTTCACACCTCTCATTTTCTTAATAATGAATTATGTGGTTTCATTGTGTTTTTGATAACAGTTGGCTGCTCGCTTCACGAGTTCAGCAGAAAAAATTCCGTTGCGCTGAAACAGAGGCTAATTTAATTTTTATTCACGGAGCAGCCATTATTAAGTTGTCCTCATTGCCAGAAAGTGAGTTTAATCTTTTTTATTCTGTAAATGATATTGTCTGGCGACGACTATAGTAAATTATTTAGTTGGTTTGTGCATGGTAGTCCATTCGTGTTCTATATGCAGTTAAATTACGAATCTGAGTGCTAGAGACTACTTTCAATTTCCATCTATAGTCCTCCCTTGAACAAGCCTGAACAGTATTACCAGATGTTGTAGTAATACATTGCAGTACTCTATAATAGGCATAGACCAAAGATGTAAAAGATTGCGCGTGACGTCATTATACTGAAACCAACATCTAAGTCACGTGACTCAGGGTAAGAAACCGTATTCATCATTGCGAGTAATGTGAAATGGAACTGAGTGTTGCAGTTCTTATAATTTGTAGTGGAAATTAAGTTTATATTTTAACTATAAAGCGTCTTTTCGTATTCTTATTACACATTTATTAATACACTTGGCATTAGTTCCTCGCAATTTAAAATATTAAATCGATGGTTACAGTTTTTACATGTGCTTAGATGTAACGTATTGACAGTTCTTTTTACATGCAATACTACCGTATATTTAAATGAAAGACAGCTTTCCGTTGTACTGTGAGTCTTTTAGTTTGCATGTGACACACGAGAAGATCACGAAATTTCAGTTTGACAAGCAGCATCAGTTTTCTTACGATTCCTCAACAATACACGAGGAAAGTTTTGTTGTGCTTTTATAAGAACTGAAATCTGATTGCATTCAAAATGCGCGATTTTAACAGAATACAATCGTTTACATTTTAAGAAATTTGCTACAATCGGTGATGCCGAAACGTAAAACAAGCAATATGTTGGCTTTTTACATTAAATAATAGGTTACAGCGGAAACATTATCGTTGCAGTCAACAAGAAGTGCTTTTGTAGGTATATTGAATAGTCAGTATGAATATTTAGCATTGTATAACGTTACTGACAACTGAGTTTTAACAGAAATGACTTACTTGCTGACACATAAACTCCCTCAAGAGCAGCATCAATAATCATCACATCGATAATCACATTCATAAGGTGCAAAAAGTAAAAGATTCATAGCGCAACACGAACACTGAGGATATGTAATTCTGTTGCTTCTGACACCTGTAAATGAGAAACTGTTGCTCGTAATGACGAAAACTCAGACACGAGACTCGGGGCAATTTTAGATGTTGGTTTCAAACCACAACACAGCAGAGATAGGGACACACGCAGTCTATGTTATCTTTGGTCTCTGATAATAGCTAGGAAGAAGTTTGTTCCACCACAAGCACATCAAAGTAGAGTATACAATTCATTGCAGTTCTCTTAGTTGCAGACCCATGACCACATCCTTGCTAGTCGCAGTCCGCTTCCTGCTGCACGCAGCATCTTGGAGACACAACACAGTGGTCCCCCCCCCCCCCCCCCCCCCCCCCCCAATCACCTGACCACGTTCAAAGTCTGTGGGTTCCGCGGAGCGCCCCGTTCTGCTCTCTGAAGATGTCTGATGACTACTGAGGTCTCTGGTATGGAGTACCCGGCAAAAGGGTGCACCACAGTGCACGTAATACGAAAAACGTATGTTTTGGGGACGTCGGGGTACTTTTGATCACATACTGTAGTTGCATGGTTATGGAATATCGCCCCAGATTTGTGGCTGGATACGCGATTTCCTGCCAGAGAGGACTCAGTTTACAGTAATCGATGGTAAGGCATCGACTAAAACAGAGCTGATATCCGGAGTTCCACAGAGTAGTGTTATTGGTCCTCTGGTGTTCCTTATCTACATAAACGATTTAGGAGAAAATCTGAGCAGCTCTCTTAGGTTGTTTGCAAATGAGGCCGTCATTTATCGTCAAAACCACCTGCAGAACGATTTAAATAAGATATCAGTATGGTGTAAAAATTGGCAGTTGACTCTAAATAATGAGAAATGTGAAGTAGTCCACATGAGTACGAAAAGAAATCCGTTAAACGTCGTTTACAAGATAAATCAGTCAAAGATAAATCAGTCAAAAGTGAAGGCCGTAAACTCCACTAAATACCTAAGAATTACTATTACTTTGGACTAAAACTTTATTGGCAGAAAGCTTAAAAGTTGCAACAGAACTACTAAAGAGACTGCAGACACTACACTTGTCCGTCCTCATTTGGAGTATTGCTGCACAGTGTGGGATCCGTATCAGGTAGGTTTGACAGAGGACATCGAAAGAGTCCAAAGAAGGGCAGCTCGGTTTGTATTGTCACGATACAGGGGAGACAGCGTCACGGAAATGATACAGGACATGGGATGGGAATCATTATAACATCGGCGTTTATCGCTGCGGGTTGGTCAACTTACAACACTCCAATCACCAACCTTCTCCTCCGAATACGAATATACAGGGAGTTACAAAAAAGTACGGCCAAACTTTCAGGAAACATTCCTCACATACAAAGAAAACAAATATGTTATGTTGATATTTGTACGGAAACGCTTAATTTCCATGTTAGAGCTCATTTTAGTATTTCTCTTTAAATGTAAATTGAAATAATTCGTGCAGATAATTGTCAAAATACCCAATTGTTTCGTTACTATGTATTGTACTTCCTCGATTGACCGCCAGTTGGCCCAATTGAAGGAAGGTAATGTTGACTTCCGTGCTTGTGTTCACATGCGACGGATGACGCTTCATCCAACGTGCTGAAATTGCAATTTTTCACAATGAACATGTGTGAGCTGACGAGAATCCGCGCGCAATTGGGCAATCACCTCATCAACACAGATTTTATGTGAACGTTTGGGCAGGAATTGTTGGTGATGTCTTGAATGGGCCTCATGTTCTTCCCCCTACGCTCACTGGAGAACGTTATCATGATTTCATACGGGATACTCTACCTGTGCTGCCAGAACATGTGCCTTTACAAGTACGACGAAACATGTGGTTCATGCATGATGGAGCTCCTGCACATTTCGGTCGACGTGTTCGTAAGTTTCTCAACAACAGATTCGGTGACCGATGGATTGGTAGATGCGGACCAATTCCTTGGCCTCCACGCTCTCCTAACCTCAACCGTGTTGACTTTTATTTATGGGGGAATTTGAAAGCTCTTGTCTACGCAATCCCGGTACCAAATTTAGAGACTCTTCGTGCTCGTATTGTGGACGGCTGGGTTACAATACGCCATTCTCCAGGGCTGCATCAGCACATCAGGCATTCCATGCGACGGAGGGTGGGTGCATTATATTCGCTAACGGAGGACATTTTGAACATTTCCTGTAACAAAGTGTTTGATGTCACGCTGGTACATTCTGTTGCTGTGTGTTTCCATTCCATGATTAACGTGAGTTGAAGAGAAGTAATAAAATGAGCTCTAACGTGGAAAATAAGCGTTTCCGGAGACATGTCCACATAACATATTTTCTTTCTTTGTGTGTGAGGAGTGTTTCCTGAAAGTTTGGCCGTACCTTTTTGTAACACCCTGTATATTGTTGACCCCTACCTAAATACCTAGAAATGATCATCAGAATAAAATACGAGAAGTGAGAGCTCGAATGGAGAGATTCAGATGTTCTTTCTTCCTGCGCTCTATTCGAGAGTGGAATGGGAGATGAATAGTATAAAGGTGGTTCGATGAACCCTCTGCTAGGCACTTGAATGTGATTTGCAAAGTATCCCACGTAGAGTTCGATGTAGATGTATATCGGCCGTAGTGTAGTTAAATGCCAGCATCTGTTCTGAGTACAAATCGACGACGTTGGCTGAGTTCCGATGCAGTCCAAGGCTGTGGCTTCCAACAGAGTCGAATGGGGCAAGCGGGGAGAACGCCCCGAGCGCCGCATGGCGCGCTGTGTCTGCCGGCTTGGCGTTTGACTTTGTGGAGTCTGCGGCGAGTTGCCGCTGGCAGGAGTTCCGTCGCACTGGCTGCGTGGGCTGCTACTTCGCCCCCCAACCCCCCACCCCTCCCGCTGCTATCAACTTTCCCTGCCATTGCGTCCCCCCATGTCGGCTTTGGATGCCGGACCACCACCGCCCTTACCGTGGCGGATGGTGGAGGGGCGAGGGGGAGGGAGAGGAAGGGAAGCGGCAGTCGGATTCAATTTATCAGTTACCTGAGTGCTGAACGCCAATTTCGCCAAGTTAGCGGGAACGCCGGCCGACGGGCGAGGCAGCGGCCAAACATAGTTAACAGGCGGCGGGGACGCGTCTGCTGGTGGTGGTGGGGGGGGGGGGGGCGAACAAGTGTCAAGGGGGTGGATGATGGCGCCTGCGAGAGAGGGCGGGGGAAATGCAGGCGGCATCTGGCGACAGCCGAGGCAGATAACAGCCGGCGAAGGAGGCGGGCGCTGTCCGACGCTAGAAAATAGACACGGCGCTTCGTGAAAATGGAGTGACAGACTGACAAAAAATATACATCTCTTGAAATTTATAATTACCATTGCGAGATGCCTACAATACTTATCACAACGAAACTCTTTCTCGAAATTTGACAGAAAATCCAAACAGATTTTGGTCATATGTTAAATATACTAGGGACAAAACACAAACAATACCCTCACTAAGTGATAGTAATGGCGATCCTGCCGATGACAGCGCTACTAATGCAGAGTTACTAAACATAGCTTTTAGAAACTCATTCACCAAAGAAGACGAAACCAATATTCCAGATTTCGAATTACAAACAGAGGCCAGAACGAGTGACGTAGAAGTAGATATCATCGGAGTAGAGCAGCAACTAAAGTCATTTAACAAGGACAAGTCTTCTGGTCCAGATTGTATACCCATTAGATTTCTATTTATGCTGAAGTGATAGCTCCTTACTTAACAGCCATATACAACCGCTCTCTCATAGAAGGCTCTGTACCAAATGATTGGAAAGTTGCACAGGTCACACCTACATTCAAGAAAGGCAATAGGAGTAACCCACTAAACTACAGGCCTATTTCAGTGACGACTATTTCCAGCTGGGTTTTGGAACATATTCTGTATTCAAATATTATGAATTATCTCGAACTGAACGATCTATTGACCCAAGGTCAACACGGATTTAGAAAGTATCGTTCATGCGAAACACAACTAGCTCTTTATTCACACGAAGCGATGGGTGCTATCGATAAGGGTTCGCAAATCGATTCCGTATTTTTTATTTCCAGAAGGCTTCTGACACGGTACCTCCTAACGGATTTTAATCAAATTGCGTGGTTATGGTATGTCGCCCCAAATTTGCGATTGGATTTCCTGTCAGAAAGAACACACTTTGAAGTAATCTACAGGGTAGTGTTATTTGGTCCTCTGCTGTTCCTTATTTACATAAACGATTTAGGGGAAAATCTAAGTAGCTCTCTTAGGTTGTTTGCAGATGACGCCGTCATCATATGAAGATCAAAACAAACTGCAGAACGATCTGAATAAGATATGAGCATGGTGTAAAAATTGGCAATTGACTCAAAATAATGAGAAGTGTGAAGTCGTCCACATGAGTACGAAAAGAAATCCGTTAAACTTTGTTAACAAGATAAGTCAATCAAAAGTGAAGGCCGTAAACTCCACAAAATACCTAGGAATTACTATTACTTCAGACTTAAATTGGAAATAACACGTAGATAACGTTGTGGGAAAGGCGAATCAGAGACTGCGTTTTATTGGCAGAAGCCTTAAAACATGCAACAGAACTACAAAAGAAACTGCAAACACTACGCTTGTCCGGCCATTTTTGGAGTATTGCAGCCCATTGTGGGATCCTTATCAGGTGCGTTTAACGGAGGATATCGAAAGAGTTCAAAGAAGGGCAGCTCGTTTCGTTTTGTCACGATACAGGGGAGACAGCGTTACTAAAAAGATACAGGAACTGGGATGGGAATCCTTACAACAACGGCGCTTACGAAACTCCAATCGCCAACATTCTCCTCCGAATGCGAAAATATATTGTTGACTCCCACTTATATAGGTAGAAATGATCATCAGAATAAAATACGAGAAATCAGAACTCGAACGGAGAGATTCAGATGTTCTTTCTTCCCGCACGCTATTCGAGAATGCAATTGGAGATAAATAGTATAACGGTGGCTCGATGAACCCTCTGCCAGGCACTTAAATGTGATTTGCAAAGTATCCCATGTAGATGTAGAAGTGTTTTTAGCTTGGCTTGGAACTTAAAATTTTTCCCCTTTGCCATTTTTAATCACTAACTTTAACAGTCATGCAGTGACATTGAAATGGTCATTAGTGACGGAGCTTACGCTCGGATTTTGTGAAAGGCTGTGGGAGGGCCGTGCCCTTTGAAAGAAACCATCCCGGAATTTGCCTGGTGGAATTAAAGGAAATCACGGAAAACCTAAACCTGGCTGGCCGGAGGTGGATTTGAACCACCGTCCTTCCGAATGCGAGTCCAGTGTCTTACCACTGCGCCACCTCGCTCGGTGCTAAAATAATAGATGTAATTACTTGATGTATCACCATGAACCGACGTCCTTTATGTGAGAGAATTGAAGTCAAATCTCAAATGTCAGCAGAACAAGGTAGTGTTACAAAATAAACTTCATTTTCCTTCTGGATAGACTTCAGTTTATCAAGTCATTAATTTACATACGAGCAGCCTAGCGTGCAGTAGCTACTGCGAGGAATTGTTGCAGATATGACAAGCAGTCCGCCACTGCACAGTGGATGCTAGGAGAAAGTGGAGAGAGTGCACAGAATAGACGATCTATAAACTCTTTTGTGTTTGAAGTCCGTGTGTGTGTTATCTTTCGTTTCATTCAATTATTACTGTTGATCTGTTAATGTTTGAAGATCTATAGAAGGAGACACATGTATTCAATTTGGCTTTGTAATACCGGCCAACAAAAAACCAAATGAAGAATTTCAGGAAAAGTGTTATGTGAAATTATTTAATTACTGTTTCCACTCTAATGTTTAATACAAGAAATGGAGAAGACGTCTGATTGCCTTGGTGGCGTAAGAGTTCGAAAATGTTTGGAGGCACGGCATGGTTGGACCTCATTTTATTATTAATTTCTACTCAAGAGATAAATGAGCGGTTACAGCAAGATTTTTACGAGCTGCACGCACACAGGCGCGTTTTCCCTGTTTAATAATACTGAGCAAAATGGTATTCAAGGGAAATGAGGTGCAGCTGCAGACACCGATTACGTCTCTGTACACCCGGGCCATCGTGCAACAACACGAGTAGGGTAGTTTGCATGTTTGACTAGAAATAACGACGCCTGACGTTTTTAATTGAAAATTAATGAAGGGAAATTGAAAATTACATTTATTTTATATTGGTAGCGCAGTGTGAACTTGATAAAGCATCAACTTATGGCTGGCTGCTTTTGTGTTCAGTTGATTTTTTGTTTATCGTCAGGATACTGAAACAGTCCTTTATAAGCTGTGAGGTGAGCACTCAACTCGGGATACGGGGTGAGAATGAAACAGCGGTTTACAGAAGAATATATTCATTGGCATAGACCAAGCTTACAATGGTACGAAGACTAGCTGTGTGCTGATGGATGCTGAGGCTGCTCTTTTCGATACCAGACCCCTGCAATTCCTTACAAGGGAACCTCCCCATCGCACCCCCTCAGATTTAGTTATAAGTTGCGGCAGTGGATAGGCCATGAAAAACTGAACACAGATCAAATGAGAATACTGGAAGAAGTTGTGTGGAACTACGAAAACAATAAGAAAAATATAAAAACTGAACGATCCATGAGAAAGATAGGCAACGTCGAGTACCACGTGGGTATTGGGGTGCTGTGGTCCTGCGGCTAGCATCAGGAGCTGGGGATCGAGAGATTCTTGGTTCAATCCTTCCTTCGAATGAAAATTTCAATTTTTTTTCGCGAAATTATGATCTGTCCGTCCTTTCATTGAAGTTGTTGCGATAAGATGTATTAACTAGCCGGCCGCGGTGGCCGAAGGGACTGAGGCGCTCCAGTCACGGTCTGCACGGCCACTACGGTCGGGGGTTCGAATCCCCCCCTTGGGCATGGATATTTGTGCCGTCCTTAGTGTTAGCTAGTTCATAAGTAGTTTGTAAGCTTAGGGACTGATGACCCCTAGTTAAGTCCCATAAGTTCTACAAACATTTAACTTTATGTATTTACGTACTCAGAAGGTTGCGTGTTCAGATCACGTCGGGGTCACCAAAAATGTTGCGATAAGATGTATTTACTTACTCAGCAACATTTAATTAACGTATCACAAGTACAAAGATAAGAGAGATACTGGTATAAACAAAAGAGTAATTATTTGAACAGAGTAATTATTTGAACAGAGTAATTATTTGAACAGAGTAATTATTTGTACAGAGAGAATAAACATGGATCATCAGTGACGCTGTGTAGCATAATAACTTTGTACACGTTGACAGGGCATTTTGCATTTAATTACATGGCACACAATCACATTAAAGTCTCTGTTCACTGTAATCAGTTTAGTGTCTGTCTTTCGTGGCCTCACTGCAAAACCGTGCGATTGGCAGACGAAAGGAAGTGCCTCTCTAATGGAAACCTAAAACATTTGATCGGAAGGAGATACGTCAACCAATTCCTGCACAGGAAAACACGTCTGATGTATATGACACTGGTGATGGTATTTGCGTCATATGTGAGCAATCTTTTGTTGGCCACCTAACTTGTGCACTTGGTGAGTGAGTACAGAGATTCTACCTTGCCCGATTTAGGGATGTCGTAATAATTCCCAAAAAACAATGATGAGAACATAAGAGTTTGTCACATAAACTGCAACAAATGAATGCAACAGTTTCACAGTCGCACAGTTTTCCCTGTGCTCTATCAAAACATATGGTTTAATGTTTTCGAATTTTTCAGTATGTAGACTGTCAAATCCTGCATATGTCCAAGAAAATCTGAACATGTCCCCCAGTTACCCCGAATCGGAAGGACAGATACTAATTTTATGAAAATGAAAACATTAAAATTTTCGCGTGTGGGGAAACGCGATCAAAGAACCTCTCACTCCGCAGCTCCTCAAGCTAGCCACAGGACGACGGCTCTCCTGTGCTCAAAACGTGCTGTGACGTTGCTTATCTTTCACATGGACCGCTTAGTACGAGGTATGCTCACAAAGTAAGTTCCGTTTGGTTTTATAAAACAAACGTGTACATATACAGAAAAAATATTTATTGTACAAAAATATACAACTATTAAACTACTTTTGTACATAGCTTCCGAAACTTTCTAGGCATTTGTCATAGCGTGGCAGAAGTCTTTGTATGCCTTCTTCGTAGAAGGTTGCCGCCTGTGTATTCAACCATGTGGTAACATAATCTTTCAGCTCGTCATCATCGCTGAAGTGTTGATCACCATGGACAGGTTTTAGGTTTAAGAAGAAAGTCGCTAGGAGCGAGACTGTACGGAGGATGATCAAACATGTCCCAGTGAAATTTCCGTAAGAGTTGTTTGGTCACATTCGCCTTGTGAGGTCGGGCGGCAACGTGAAGGGAAGAAGAAGACTCCTTTCATCTCTTCTTACACCTAAAATCTGTCTTTGGTGGTCAACATTTCAACGATGATGAGCTGAAAGAATATTTTTGCCACATGGTTGAATACACAGGCGGCAACCTTCTATGAATAAGGCACATAAAAACTTGTCCCACCCTATGACAAGTACCTACAAAATTTCGGAAGTTATGTAGGAAAGTAGTTGAAAAGTTGCACATTTTTATACAATACATGCCGGCCGCGGTGGCCGAGGGGACTGAGGCGCTCCAGTCATGCCCCCTCGGGCATGGATATTTGCGACGTCCTTAGTATAAGTTAGTAGATAAATAGTTTGTAAGTTTAATGACTGATGACCCCGTAGTTAAGTCCCATAAGCTTAACAAACATTTGAACATTTATACAATAAATATTTTTCCTGTATCAGTTCATGTTCGGTTTATATAACCAAACGGAACTTACTTTGTGGAGATATCTCGTATTTCTAATTTGCTCTTTTTTTTTCATAGTTCCACACAAGATCTAGCTGTTTTCTCAGTTGATCGGTATTAAGTTTTTCACGGCCTATCCACTGCGCCAACTTATGACTAAATCTGAGGGGGTGGGATGGGGAGGTTCCCTCGTCAGTGACCCGCTGGCTGTGGCTGCCGCCGGTCGCTCATCGGCTCGCTTCCCCCTCGTTGACCTCCACTGTGGAGACTGTCCCGCACTGTCTCGAAGATGGACTGGGGCGACCAGTGTGGCCGGGGAGTCGAACCCGCACCCCTCGGCGCTCGCTGCTGCTGCGCCGTCTTCCAGCTGGTCACAGGAGCACAGACAAATATATATAAACGGGAAACCTCCGTATAAGGGCCCAGTCCGACGCTCAGGGGTGCGGGGAGGGGGTGCTGAAGCAGCTGCAGTCAGAAGCAGCCCTTTAAACTGGCCAGAGGAGGCGGCAGGTAGCGGCTGTCCCCACCACCACCTCCCCTCGAACGCCGGCAAGCCGGACACACCTGTGACCTCTCCCCTCAGCCTCCCCTCCACGCTACCCTCTGACGTGCGAGAGGCACACTAAGCCAGGGAACCGCCTGTCACCTGCTAGCATCTTATGAACTATGAGGGGAGCGTAGGACAGTGGTGTAGGGGGGGACTGCTTCTCTGTATATGTTACTCTATGACAGGAGGCTCTATGACGGTGTGGCCACACCCCTTCGCCCCCCCCCCCTCCCGCGCCCCCCGGGTGAGTAACTCGCCGCAGGCCTACAGGCTAGTCTACACGACGACACCAGGTTGCGACACTCTGCGTGAAATGAGTTGCACGCAGTTGGTTTCGTGTGTGCCTGTAGACACGTCACCAAAATTATACACTCCAGTTTCGTTGTTTTGTGAGTGCCGCGATCGTCGTAAAATGAACGTTTTGACGGCTGTAAGAGTTGCGGCGGAGCTATTACTTCTCTGTGTGAAGTCACTTCATACGACGAAACATAAAAAAGACTAAAAAAAAGTGTTTCGGTTGGTGAATAGATTAAAAACGTCGCCAGCTCGGTTCATTAACGATCTTGCTGAAAGTGACTGTGGTTGAAAACCCAACAAATTATTTTATCTTAAAATGTCACCAGAGCAGTTTACGTTCAATGCAATAAGGAAAATATATACTCTTAGGCGTAAAGCATTGTCACCAGTACCGAAATTAATAATTACATTACGTTTTTCGTCAAGTGGAGATTCATATTCCTCTCTTCAGAACCTACATTCTGTTCTGAAATCCACAATTGGTCAAAGTGGACAGTTGAGTTTATCAGCCAGGAACATGGAGAAATACAAATACTGCAGAAGTAATTGATGTAACGCTGTATGCCGACAGCGGTAACTATTCAATGCAAGCTCCATTGAGAAGAGAATGTTTAGCTAACCATTCTCATGCAGAGGGATCTGTATAATGGAAATATCAGTATATTTAAAAGTATTTACGAAAAAAGGTGAATGTGAACCCCCTGTCACGTTTTAAATAAATATTTATAAAGAATTGTGAATGTAAAATCAGTCACGTTTTAAACAATTAATCCAAAATAATAGAATTCAGCTTAACAGATTTGTGTAGCCTTTACTTCTGTGTAAATTTTTTCTCAAAAAAGTCTGCAAGTTCAAACCACGTGATCTTGGTCTTGTAGTCCGCTGATCGATACCCAGTTCCTTTGCATAGGTATTTTGAATTGAATGTATTTTAGTCTGCAAATTACCTATCGTTCACCCATCAATATTTAATTCACGAATGATTTCTTCATGAGCACCAACACGTGTGATATTCCTGGCCTATGGCCACTTCATATTTCTGGCCGCTGGCCGTTTCTTCGCTAATATTGTACGTGTCTTAAATTCGGAAGAAAGACAGAAGTGCAGCATATGATGAAATGTGGGGTGGGGAGCAGTAGCATATGGCACAGTAGGTGCTGGTTCCCGTGGGAAAGCCCGCCTATGTTACTGGTACTCTCCTCGCATTGGCTGCTGCATTTCACGTCACGTGATTTCTTTTGAAATTAGTTTTGTTTATTATATACTAAATATTAATTATTCAGAGCTGAGAATTTGTGATAAATATCTCTTAAGGACAGGCTAGGTTTTGAAAGTTTAAAAAGTTGCATTCTCTTATTGTAACAAGAGAAGAGCAATTTTGCAGAAGGCGCGCGACGGCCAAGTTTTGGCGCGAAATAGAGCATCAGGTGCCCTCTAGTCTCGCAACGCGTCGCAATTTCATTCTCGAGCTGGTCACTATAAGCGTCGGACCGCGCCGGTAATGCGTCGAGGTCTCAACATGAACTACGGGCAGCATAGGCCGTGTCGTATTAATAATAGTTGTTCATAATTTATTATTTATTAACTAAAAGGCAACCCTGACAATTAAAAATCTCGTGAGTCGCTTCTTATGCTTCCATTCTACAGAACTTATTTTAGCCTCACTTGTATGCTTCAGAAGAACCAACGACCTGTGTGCTGTCTTCTGCGCTGGGGACACAACTATAGGTGACAACAGGTTAGTCAGAACTCTATGCTTTCCATAAAGACTTGGACAGCAACTACGGCACCTCGTGCGTACTGTAGGGCGGTACAAACGCAACGCAACAGCATCCGCGCCGAGGGGACTGAGGCGCTCCAGTCACGGTCTGCACGGCCACTATGGTCGGGGGTTCGAATCCCCCCCTCGGGCATGGATATTTGTGCCGTCCTTAGTTGTAAGTAGTTCATAAGTAGTTTGTAAGTTTAGGGACTGATGACCCCGTAGTTAAGTCCCATAGACTCTACAAACATTTGAACATTTTGAACAACAGCATCCGCAAGGATGTGGAGGTTTTAGGGGACTTGTGGGAGGACGCAGTACTAACTTCTCCGTCCACAAATAAAAGGCCCTAGGATGCTTGTACACGCTGCGGCTTATTCCAGATATTTTCATCATTAAAAGCCCATAAACGCCTATAAATCACATATACGTTCAAAAACCGAACAATTTCTTCCTTTTCCCACTTCATTTTACATTTTGTTGCGCTTTGGTTATCACCTAACCTACAAAGTCGCGCAAACAGTTTCGTCAAAGTGCATGCGCACTGGCCAGTAGTGCAGTTTCATGAAACGTAGTGTCGTCGTGTAAACTAGTCCTCACCACGCCACGCACTGAACCAGTGCCCCGCCGCGCTGCTGGCGATGCCGGAGTCTGGCTGCATCCTCTGCTGCTGCTTCCGAGACCGATCGGACCGACCCCACCGATCGCAGTGCTCGTACTGAATGTCGAACCCGTCATCTCGGTTCGTATTTATTCGGCGGGATTGACCCCGTCTGTCATCGCCCTGTTGTTGTTGTGGTGGTCTTCTTCAGTCCGGAGACTGATTTGATGCAGCGCTCCACGCTACCCTGTCCTCTGCAAGTCTCTTTATCTGAGAATACGTTCGTCAGCCTACATACTTTTCAATCTGCTTACTGTATGCGTCCCTCGGTTTCCCTCAACAATTTTTACCCCACACGCTTCCCTCTAATGCTAAGCTGACGATTCCTTGAAGTCTCAGAATGTGTTCCATCAATATGTCCCTTTTCTTAGTCAGGATATGCCAGAAACTATTTTTCTCTCCAATTCCGTTAAGAACCTTCTCATTACTTACATGATCTACCCATCTAATTTTCATCATCCGTCTATAGCACCACATTTCAAAAGCTTCTATCATCTTCTTATCTGAACTCCTTATCGTCGACGTCTCATTTCCATACAATGCTACACTCCAGGCAAATGGTTTCAGAGCCGGCCGCGGTGGCCGAGGGGCCTGAGGCGCGCCAGTCACGGTCTGCAGGGCCACTAAGGTCGGGGGTTCGAATCCCCCCTCGGGCATGGATATTTGTGCCGTCCTTAGTGTTAGCTAGTTCATAAGTAGTTTGTAAGTTTAGTGACTGATGACCCCGCAGTTAAGTCCCATAAGCTATACAAACATTTGAAACATTTTTTGCTTTTAGAAACGACTTCCTAACATTTAAATTAATATTGAATGTTAACAAGTTTCGCTTTTTTAGAAACGCTTTTCTTCCCCTTAGCCATTCTGTATTTTATATCTTCCCTAATTTGGTCATCAGACATTATTTTGCTACCCAAATAACGAAACTTATCCACCACTTTTACTGTCTCATTACCTAATCTAATTCCTTCAGCATCACCTGATTTTCTGACATTACATTCCATTACCCTCGTTTTACTCTTGTTAATGTTCATCTTACGTCTTCCTTCCAATACACTGTCCATTCCATTTAACTGTTCTTCCAGATACTTTGCAGTCTTTGAAAAAATTACTATGTCATCGGCAAACCGCAAAGGCTTTTTTTTTTCTCTGAACCTTAATTCCCTCTCCAAATTCTCCTTGAATGCCTTCACTGCTTGCTAAATATATAGATTAAACAACACTGGAAAAGGCTACAACCCTGTCTTACTCTTTTCCCAACCTCTGCAGCCCTTTCTTGCCCTTCGACTCTAATAACTGCTGTCTGGTTTTTGTATAGGTTGAATATAACGCTTCGCTCCCTATATTTTACCCCTTGTTACTTTCAGAATTTGAAAGAGTGTATTCTAGTCGACATTGTCAAACGTTTTCTCCAAGTCTACAAACGCTAAATACGTAAGTTTCTAAGATAAGTCGTAATGAGAGTATTGCCCTGTGTGTTTCAAAGGTGTGACATGCTCACTTGTTGCTAAATGTGACCGCCTTTCGGTTTCCGTTCAAGTTCGCCTCCAGCCACCTGTTCCACTTAGTAACTCACTTGCTTACACATTGCGCAGTACGAGCGTCTGCACTTCCTACTTTCGTCACCAGATGTCCCACCACTGGACTAGTCTGATCGCTGCAGTGACGTAGCGTGATTTTCTGTCACCCGATGCCAGCCCCCATTCTGCCACCCCCCTCCCCCACCACCATATTTTCGGAACTGAACAACAACAAAAATTGAAACTTTGGCCATAATTAGCAATATTGTTTCGGGGTTTATCAAAATAAAATAGGGACGCTGCAATTTATTTTCCCTAAATAATTGTTGTTTCTTCTATTTTTTCACGTGATGCTCAACAATTGCTATTTGAAGATTATTAATACGACTTATTTGTCTGAGGTGTCTGTAACAGCAAACAAAAGCTTCATAAATTTAAGATAGTTTCAACTAAAAAGATGTCTTGCACTGAGAAGTAAACACTTTGTAATGTAAAATTTATGATGATTAAAAAACAGTCTTGGATGCAAAAAAAAAAAAAAAAAAAAAAAAAAAAAAAAATATATATATATATATATATATATATATATATATATATATATATATATATATATATATATATATATATATATATATATTGATGTTTCATTTACTTATACATGCCGCGTTTCGCCTCTTCTGGGCATCATCAGAAGTTGAAAGAGGGGAAAAAAATTACAAACTTGTTTATAAACAGAACTATGTCAAATCTTTCCTAAGCAAAAAACATTATAAATAGGAAGGTGCAGACTGATAAAACTGCAGGTCACAAGATCACATTCACGTTTTGGCGTGGAGGGAATGAAGTCTGAACTAATAAATACCAATTAAGAGCATAGGTTAACAAAATTACAATAGACGTTGGTCCGCGGTTGTGGCTGGAAGCTGCTCTTAAGTGAGTAAACAAAGCTTCGTGTGGCTAAATTAAGTTTTACCATTGACTTCGTCCCCCCCCCCCCCCCCCCAATTATTGAGCAACAGTTACATCTGTTGTGAAGGTTCCATTTTATTGAATTTAATGATTTGACGCTATGCAACTTCAGAGATAAGTAATTTTATTTGTTGAACTATGCTTATGTTACCATTACGATGGTAGTTTGCACCTCAATTCTGTCCTGCGATAAATAAATAAAACTAAAAAATAAAAAATAGACGCATCAACAAGAAAAGGAGGACTGCACTACTGTATGTAGATTAAAATACTGACGCAAGGGGGCTATCTGGATGCTGACCACTATCGAGAGATTTCCATGGTGACACTTAGGCGGATCATTCCGACAAACACATCAAACGCCTCCTTGGTCCTTCGTCGTAGGTAGCTTTGTCTGGATCTATACCCTGCTTCGAAGCACTCCGTCTCTCAAACACAACTCCACCGCCAGTTTATGCAATACCTTGATTCCTTCCGTTGTTCCCTGGAAGATGGTCGTGCTAGGTTTGCGTATCTTCTTGACGACCATGCTGAACTACATTCCTTGCTATGTGAGAGTACCGTCTTTATGAGGGCTCTGGAACACCTCCAAACCTGTCATTTGTCATCTGAGTAGGTTGCAGGCAATCGACCAGTGTTTCTCTCGCCACCCATTAGTGCGGTCGATCCAGGACACTGTTTACTCTCTCGGCAGATCTGGCCGTCCTGTGACCTTTGTGTGCACCTCGGAACACATCGGCATACCGGGGAATGAATATATCGATCGGTTCGCCACGCAGGCCACTACAGCACCACCTCTGGAGGTAGGCTTCACGGAATCTGACATCAAGTTGGCTTTGGTCAAGCCATCCACGGCACTGGCCCAAATCAGTTGTCTTCTGCCGCTTCCACATAGGCATACATGGCTGACGCACGCCTATCTCCTTTGCGTGTGTGTCAGTGTGGAGCAGCGCTGACAGTAGTCCATATACTGATGGAGTGTCCACTTTTAAGCGACTTGCGGCAATCTTTTAATATCCCAGACGCGCTACCATTAGTTTTATGCTACGAAGCCTCCACCGCTAACGCAATTTTAATTTTTATTCACGTTGCTGGTTTTTACAATTCCATCTAGTGGTGGGTGCTATAGTCTGATATTTCAGGTCCCAACCTACCAGCGCTTTTAAAGACTTTTTAAGACTCAAAAATGTTCAAATGTTTGTATAGCTTATGGGACTTAACTACGGGGTCATCAGTCCCTAAACTTACAAACTACTTATTAATTAACTAATACTAAGGACGGCTCAAATATCCATGCCCGAGGGGGGATTCGAACCCCCGACCGTAGTGGCCGTGCAGACCGTGACTGGAGCGCCTCAGTCCCCTCGGCCACCGCGGCTGGCTTTTTAAGACTCTTACGTAAAATGCCTATGGCTTTTTAGTGTGTGCAGCATGCCTGGCTCATCCTGTATTTTCTTTATGATTAGCCAGCCATGGTTTTCTGCTGTCAAGTTTTTTTAACTGAGTTCCTGACTTTTGTACCTATGTGTCTTTCTTGTGTGTTGTGAGTGAACTGTTATTTCTCTGTTTTCTGTTATTTCCCTTTCGTGAGTCCCCGTTTAGAATCTGACAGTGAGCTCTTATCTAGGAGCAGGGGACTATGACCTAAATGTTTAGTCCCCTCAAAACAAGAACAACAACAGACAAACACATAGGTGACACAGGACAAGTGTGTCTCCCCTATGATGACTTCCATTCAGCTGTAGAGAGCCTGACTGCACGAAGCTTGTTTGGCGCATTCGAGTCAGATCATTCTGAACTTAAAACAAGTTCCTCATCGTTCAACATCAATCGGAAGTCTCAGTCCTGGAACCAATCTCTAGGAGCCGAGAGGTGGTGGCCTGCTTGACCAGCCGAATGGACGTGTTCGTTTCGTAAATAGCCAATGTGTTCCGGGGTCAAACAACCACCACTGAACGACCAGGCTTCCTGAAGATATGAAAATTTCGCACCAAAGAATGGCGAGAGAAACATTGGTTGAGTGCCTGTAACTCACTCAGGGAGTCACTACAGATAAGAAATGATTTCCCAGGACAGGCTCCAAGGTCTACGGTAGCACATGAAACAGTTACCAGCTCTGCAATAATTACACTACAGCTATGAGACAAAGAATGCTGTTGAACAGGGTCACCATAGACACAGGCGTACCCAACTCGACAAAAAACCATCGGCCTAGACCATGTCTGTGCAACGGATTAACAGGGTGAAACTGAGGCTTTCGTGTTACAAGATAAATCGGTGTAAAGCGACAATCGAGGAAAATACCAAGGAGGGATATGGAAAGGGTAGAAGAAACTTAGAGGGATGCGAAGGAACTCAAGGGAAGGTAAGGAACCCAGACCACCAACATTTGAGCCAACCTGGGCCACCGTGCTGGGAAGAGGAGTGTTGTGTTGATGTATGGGCAACCTTGAAACAAGAAGTTGTTGCACATAGACATGTTGCGTCGGTTCCGCAGGGACAGATGTCACTTCTGATCCTGTAGTTGTTATTCTTTTATATTCACAGAATATATGATATGAACTGCGAATGGGCATAGCTGAAAAATGTGTACGCACCCGGGATTCGAACCCGGGTCTCCCACTTTCTAGGCAGTTGCGCTGAGCTGACCACTACACCACTGGGCACACAGTGATCACCGCACCTGCAAGAACTACCTAAGCACGCGTGCCGTCAGACACAAATTCCCAGCTTTACCCTTCCCCGTAGTACTCAACCTCAAAACTAACGAAAGGATCATTGCCCATAACCATTTAATTGAGGAGCTTACATAAAAAGATGGTGAGGCTAATACGACACTAAATATCAACTACCAGTGGATCCTCATCAGGTTTCATGACGATGCTATGCCGCCATTCTAGATCTACATACATACTCCGCAATCCACCGTAAGGTGCGGGACGGAGGGAACACTGTACCACTACTAGGCATCTCCTTTCCTATTCCACTCCCAAATATAACGAGGAAAAAAAGAATGCACATATGCCTCTGTACGAGCCCTAATTTCTCTTATCTTGTCTTTGTGATCACTATGCGAAATGTAAGTACGCGGGAGCAAGATCGTAGTACACTCAGCTTCAAATTCCAGCCCTCTAAATTTTCTCAACAGAAATTCACGAAAGGAATGTCGTCTTTCCTCCAGCGATCCACAATTGAGTTTCCGGAGCATTTCCGTGACACTCGCACATTGGTCGAACCTACTAGTAACAAACCTAGCTGCTCGCCTCTGAACTGCTTCTATGTCTTCCTTTAAACTGATCTGCTGCGGGTCGTACAAGCGTTTTATAAGCGGTCTCCTTTACAGAGGAAGAACATCTTCCCAAAATTATCCCAATAAACCGAAATCGGCTGTCCGCCTTACTCACAATTGTCCTTACATGTTCGTTCCGTTTCATATCGCTCTGCAGTGTTACGCCTAGATATTTGAACGACGCGACTGCATCAAGAAGGTCACTACTAATGCTGTATTCGAATACTATGAGATTGTTTTTCCTACTCATGCGCATCAACTTACATTTTTCTACATTAAAAGCGAGTTGCCATTCTTCGCATCAACTAGAAATTTGGTCTAAGTCATCTTGTATGCAATTATAGTCAGTTAAAGACGACACCCTCCCATAAACCACAGCATCATCAGCAAACAGCTGCCAGTTATAAAGTTACTCTGTTCATCAGATCATTTATATAGATAGAAAATAATAGCCGTCCTATCACATTTCCCTGGGGCATGTCTGACGATACACTCGTCTCTGATGAACATTCGGCGTGGAGATCAAGGACTGCGTTCTATTACTTAGGAAGACTTCCAGCCAGTCACAAATCTGTGAACCTTTGAGACATAAACACCCTGTGTCCAGAGACTAATGAACAGACCGAGCAATTAACATGGGAATTCCGCTGAGAGGTGGTGGATGAATTGGGTATCCATATTAACCGGTCCTTGACAGGTATTGGAGCATGCAGAAAGAGCATGTTGGAACTCTTCATTAAATGTAAGTTTCCCAGCTATGAGTGCAAAACCACAACCGTCTACTCTCCATCCATTCTTTAAGGACACGAAAATCTGAATTGTAGGCTGAAGTCGCAGCTCTGGCATATGCTCAGAGATAGCGGTTGGGTCACCAAGGGGGTACCCTGATTCAGGAGACACCGGATTCCCAACAGTGGCCATAAGCCCAAAAGGCACCAAACTTTTGGCCACACCAGAGAATGGGAGGCATGGGACTCATGGTGGCAATGTATTTCTCCCAACAGTCCTATTTACACTGCTCATTTAATCATTGATCTCAGGACCAGAAACGTTTGAAATAAATCATATGCTCTCTGAAAGGGTGACGACAATGTTCTCGGACGGCCATTGCGATCCCTGGTGTCCTCCAAGGTACCAACATACGCTGGAGCGAGTTAGGCAGAAACAACAGTAGCAGTGACCTGGTGAACCGCCATATCAACGTCTGTAGGAAACGACGCATCAGCGACACCATCCAAAGTGAAAGTGGGCCAACTAGCCATGTGTAGACACCATTTTGGGCAGAGGTCTGATGGTAGAAACTGAACGCGAGATAGAATGATAGGATATTGGGCATTATTACAAAGGTTGTCGCAGACTCTCCAACTGAGATGCAGTTGGCTTGGGCTGTGAGAGACAGATCAATGGCTAAGTATGTGCCGTGCAATACTATAAAAGACGTGCGAGCACCATTGTTCAAAAGAGATGCACAACATCCCTACCATGGCCTAAGCGCCGGTTACTACCGCATAAATGGTGGTGGATATTAAGGTCCCCCCAACAGGAGGAATGTTGAGGTAAGTTTGGGGAAAAAGACAGCACTGTCAGTGGGAGACACGACCTAATCTGGGGAGATGGAAAGAGATTATGATATCCATCATTGCCTGGTTTCTGACAACCACAGTCTTGAGAGCCGTTCGGGGAGCCACAGGGACACTGGGGACAATGGAGAGGATATAGAAGCAGACATCACTGGGTACTTACAGTACCCCCAATAGCCACAAAGGGCAGGAAACTAGCGTTCCTGTACAACTATAAAGAACGTCCTAAAGCGGCACAATAACTGCCTCAGATCAGCCAGGTGGTTGAAAATACCGCAGCAATTCCATTGGAGGATGATGCTATGGGTATTGTGAGATGCAATTATGGACTAACGATGTAATTTACACCGGTTGAATGTCAGTGGCATCAACATTAATCGAATCTGGGGTTTGTGTGAGTCCTTTGGAATCACTTGGATCTCCTCCTAATCCAAAGTCGCAGGGGGTGGTGGTTGAATGCCAAAGAAGGTTTTTATTTTTTTTTTTCACTCTCTCATTTCCTTCTGTTGATACTGTTGGGATTCATTCATCGATAGAGATTGTGAAGCAGCCTCATGATCCTTCATCCACCGGCTGGTATCTTCCTTTCCACTGGCGGAAATCTAGGAAGGTAGTGTCCTGAAGGACCGCTTGGGACCACTTCCTAGTGAGAGGAGCCGGAGGCTGTTGTTTGTCCCCAATGGTTGGGAAGGCTGGTCCTACGGGATGTGTTAGAGGAGAAATGGGAGAAGGGGGTGGCTAGCCCACCCATAAAATGGTGATTTTGACAGCCTGTAGTGACGTGATACTTTAATGTCATCGTTGAGGGGATCGGCGAGGAAGTTACAACAAACAATTTTCCCATATGTAAACGAAGGCTTCCGCGGCCGTTGTCAGTATTGATAAGACTCATATATTAAATGTTTCACCGACGTTTCGGCCAATATTACAAGTGGCCTTCTTCTGGGAGAAGGGGGTGGCTGGCCCACCCATAAAATGGTGATTTTGACAGCCTGTAGTGACGTGATACTTTAATGTCATCGTTGAGGGGATCGGCGAGGAAGTTACAACAAACAATTTTCCCATATGTAAACGAAAGCTTCCGCGGCCGTTGTCAGTATTGATAAGACTCATATATTAAATGTTTCACCGACGTTTCGGCCAATATTACAAGTGGCCTTCTTCTGGGAGAAGGGGGTGGCTGGCCCACCCATAAAATGGTGATTTTGACAGCCTGTAGTGACGTGATACTTTAATGTCATCGTTGAGGGGATCGGCGAGGAAGTTACAACAAACAATTTTCCCATATGTAAACGAAGGCTTCCGCGGCCGTTGTCAGTATTGATAAGACTCATATATTAAATGTTTCACCGACGTTTCGGCCAATATTGCAAGCGGCCTTCTTCTGGGTGTGGCCGAAACGTCGGGGAAACATTTGATATATTGACGATGCAGTTCAATATCCTAAGGAGTTTTATCGATAATTTTTCCATATTCTCATACTTATTTCTTGCCTGTGTACGTCAATCTATCCAGGGTCTTGATCTCCATAAAGTATATTTCTTTGTAGAGGGCAGTACAGAATAGCGAGCAATCTGCATTCCCTGTGTGTGGGAATGGAAGTTCACTGAGAGGAACCATGCCAAAATTTTCAGCATTTAGAGGACCGAATATTAACAACTTTGACCTTCTCGCGCATAGTATCACCATAAAAGGCCTAGATGACAGAACCGTTTGAAACCCTGTGCGATTTTGGTCCCTTATAGATGCGCTGGACGCTGTATAGTTCGTCGCTTTTTGTTCACCATTCCACTGGACTGTAAAACCACATAGCGCTGGAAAGTTACACCCTGGACTACGTTCTGTGACGTTTGAAGTGTGATACAGGACAATCATCCAGTTTTTCACATGGAAGCAATGCCAGTAAGTGAGCAGGGGTTGCTGTTTGTATCAAGAAGACCCACTTTGCATTTCTGAGTCGCAAATTCCCGTACTTTTTTGTATTCGAGAGTCTCGACGAACATCGGAGGTTTTGTTGGCACGAACGATTCCTCATCAGACCAAGTATATACAAAATATTGGGCTGAGTTTATTTCGGATTGGTCGAGGGCCCTGTGTTCTTCCAATGGTATAGCCAGGGATGACTTAAGGTCCTTATGCTCTACCACCACCATTTGACTTCTTACGCTTCATAGTGTTCCACGAGACGTTAAAGAAAATAATTTATCCATACGTAGCACCGCATGCCTGGATAAGCCTTCTGCAACATGTGCTGCTGGTCTCCAGAGGAAGCCCACTAGCGACTTCCACTTCAACAGTCATGCATCTCCTCGTTCCACAACACACCTTGAGATTCAAGGATTTTTTTTTATTGATTTTTTTATTAATTTTTTTTATAAAGGTTTTGACCATCTCGCTACCTGGGACTGAAGCCAAGTTCCCCAGGCTCTGTAGCACAGAACGTTCCATCATCGCACCATATGGCGATCTCTCAGGCAGAAACGGTATAGAGGACTGTTGGCGCATCACATTTCCCAGTTCAGGGTCCATGAGCTCGCCCAGCCTGTACCCAGCAAACACGTGCTGTGCCCACGACGGGGAGAGTTTATGGTCTCAGTGACGTAAAAGTATTAGAAAAGAAAATGTACTTGTAGCAATATCAAACATTTAATCAGTTTACAACGATATATGCGATTATAAATTCGATTGGAAAACGACTGCATTTACATTTTAAATAAAGTAATTAGTCAGGATCTTCTAACTGACAAGTGCACTGTCAAAGGAGACAGAAAAGAGGCAATAATCAAACAAATATCTAATTTCATTGTCTACATATTTCTATGGGTATTGGGACTGCATCTGGTCAGCGCATAAGAAGACAAACACCAGCAATCTAAAATATAGGTTTTAAATTCTTTAGACAAGCAGTTCCGTAGTTCCATTGGCATCATTTTCAGGCCCTTTTTATTTTTATTATTATCATTTTTTAAATCTTTTTTATTAACATGTTACTTAATAACCCAATATCTAAAACATTGCAATTTATATTTAACCCACTAGCCATTACTACATTTATATACAAGATTTTAAAAAGAGAAACTACTACCTGCAGCGTTACAGGTTGTGCCAGTGGCTACAAACCTGGATGTTTGATGCCCTGCTCACCGAGCTAACTCCAGTGAGCGTGCCCCAGTTACTGGGCGGCCATAGACTTGTTACAGCGCTGCATTCCCCCAGAGTTACTATTCCCCAGAATTTATTTAGAAAGACTAATAACTACGCCTAAAGACATGATCGGGGGTGCCAGGCCTTCCCCCAGAGCCAGAGGACAGCGGATATCAGCCAGTGACGGCGACCAGTCTGCCTTCTGGCTGTCTTGATCGGTGGGTTTCAATTGGTTCGATGTCAAGATTGGTTGAGGATGGTATTGATTGGTTTGAAACGTCTCAGTTGGTTGGGTGTGTTCAGTTGTTGGATTGTGTGTAGTTTTGTTTAATGTTCCTGGAAATCACATCAGTCAGTCGGTTGAGGACATCGAAAGTGTCTTCAGACCGTAAAACATCGTATGTGACATCGCTGGGCAGTTGTTCACGCAGCTCTCTAGCCACGCCGTCGAATATGGGGCACTCGAAAACTATATGCTCCAGACAACCGATTTCAGCTCCACATTCACACTCGGGTGACGCCTGTACCATAAATCGGCAAAGATATGCCTGATAGGACTCGTGCTCCGTCAGGAAGTGCAGCGTGAGACCCTTGCATAAAATGGATAAACGTAACAGCTACATTGTTAAAAATACTAATTGTGTAACGCAGCCATATATACATATGTATATAATGAAGCTGCGGCGGAGTGGCCGAGTGTACTAAGGCGCCTTTGGAGGTTCGCGTCCTTCCTCGGGCATGGGTTTATTTGTTGTGCTTAGCATAAGTTACTTTAAGTAGTTTGTAAGCCTAGCGACCTGACCAGAGTAGTTAAGTCCCATAGATTTACAAACGTTTGAAGATTTTTGATGAAAATGAATGCAACCTTTACAAGATATAACACATAATGCGATCATTTCAGATGCTGCAGTTGTTATTGTGGGCAAGGTAAGTCTGAAAATTTATGTTGAAACGGAACCGTCATTCCGCTTCACAACTTTTATTAGTTTTAAAAGGAGTCTAAAATTAAAATCAGATCAGGTGATCAATCCGTTGGTCAATCATCCTAGGATACAGAAATGGGTTTTGTTTGTTTATTTCTTCTAAATTTTTTTTTTTTTTTTTTTTTTTTTTTTTTAACTTGCACCATACTTCCTTTCCTTTCCCTTCCCATCCTTTCTTAGGACGAGAGGAGAGCATGCTGTATACTGAGGTGGTGGTAAGTTGCAAAGAACTGGAGTGGAGCTTGTAGAGATAGGTTGTCTCAGGATACAGGCAGCTAACGTCGGTGACCGACTATAGCTGGTTCGTCAGGTGCATCTTGGGCGCCGACTTTGGCAGGGAGGCCCTCAGCCAATGGCGTCGCTTGGCGCGAAATCTGGTTCGGTTTCGCGTGAGGACAAGGGAGATGACTAAAAGGGGAGGTCAGTTGCAGGAAGTCAGCAGAAGTAAACGTGTAAGGCGCTCGCCAGGAGAGCGTGGGAGGAGTGGAAAGGCAGTCGAGTTACATGTAGGAGTCTTAGTTGGTAAAGTATGGAATTTTAAGAATTATTAACCTCGACAGTCTAGTTTCATTTGTTGCTGCCCGCGCACTTCTCGGTGCCTCAACATTAACAGTAAATTTCTTGAGGTAATTACTTAGCTGTTTGCCTCTAGACAAGGCCCTTACAAACTTGTTCTTGTCTTCTCTAGTCTATGCTTTTCAGTGAAATAGTGCTCAAATTAATTATTTTATATCTGTGGAGTAATGCAATGGACCGTCGGTCGTAATTTATTTATCTGTGATTTAACTGTGCCTCTTTGTGTCATGCAATCTCATCCACGTGTTGAGCAGTGTAGATGAAGTACTGTTATTAGGCCATTTTGTTCACATGTTTTGGGGGCAATATTAATATTAATTCATGTAACTAGGTTGTGACCGGAAAGACCGGCATTTTTATTATTATTTCTGTAAGTGGGTTTGTACTTTGAAAATTTCATCCACGTGTTGAGAAGCGTAGATGACGTTCTATAAATTGGCCACCTTGCTCATATATTTTGGAGAGAATACTGATATTTATTCATTTAAGTAGGTTGTGACCGGAAAGACCGGTGTTTTTATCAATATCTTAAATTGGTTCACACTTAGAAACTTTCATCCAAGTGTTAAGTAGTGCAGTACCTTGCTCATTTATTTCGTAACAAATAACAGTCTTTTTCTAATAACGAAAGTACGTTCCTAAAGAACGAGAATTTGACACACACAACCTCGCCAGTCACTCAATAAGCAGTTTAGTTATGGTGTCCTCTGCGCAAAATATAGTTTGATTATGGTGTTGAAGCTATTGGATACGAACCTGTACCTGACAACTTGCCTCTGCTCCTATTTTTAAGTAACAACGATGGTAGATTGTGCATGCCAGTAGCTTCAAGGTAGTAAACCATTTAAGCGTCCTTTCTGTCCTCTTAGTATGGTTGCAAGTCTTTCACATGTAAGAGATCAGATAGAGTTACGATTTGATACTGTTTCGGCCAGCTATTCTTACTTTTGGACCAAATGCTAAATTTTCTGTTAAATCCATGTATGTTTAATATGTTGTTATTCTGCTTCGTCTTTTAGTTAGCAATAAATAATGTCAAAAGGAAGCCTTCTATTTAAATCTACTCCTGCTCTACCCCACTCAAAATTATGAAAAATTTTAATTGACCAGTTGTTCCCTGGAAATACATTTAGCTCTAATTTTGCTGTTGTCTATCGGATCATCCGATATCTGCCCCTTATTTTGTGGCTGCTCCTTTCGTATCTATGTTATCCTTGCTTAAAATCATCTAGTCATGATACAGGGCCACAGCTTACATTAATTTGGTAATTTGCAGTGCTGGAAGGAGCAGCTACACAAGATAAGGTGCCTTATCTATTAAGGCTAGACTGTTTTATTGTATTTGATACAATAAATGCACAGACAGAATCGATAGACGTAGGAGTTGGGATGTAATTTGCACAGAATCATCCGAAATTAAACTATTTCCCAGCTCCGACAGCGCAGGTTCGGTACATGTCTGACGAGAGGCGTGCTTAGGTAGTCCTTGCAGGTGCGGTGATGACTGCGTCCACAGTGGAGTAGGGGTCAGCTCAAATGTCTAGAAAGCAGGAGACCCGGATTCGAATCCCGGTTGGGTACACATTTTCAGCTTTGCCCATTCGCAGTTGAAGTCATATATTCTGTGAATATGGAGAAAAGAAATTATTTTGTTGTAACTTGTAATATGCCATGGTAGACAGAGGACCACAAACCAAGATGCATACAATTCAAATAAGTGGATGTGTCTTAGAGAATTAGTACATTTTAATAAAATTTACTATAATATATGCAGTAAAAAAAATCCGATCGTTGCATTAGCCGGAAGTGACAATGAAAGATTCGTTTTCCTGAAGCACATCAACTGTGTGGTAAATAAATGTCGGGTATTCGAAACGACTGTCTCAATTAACAGTGGGAATAGGTATGATAGGACATTGTCTATACAAGTAAGTAAGAATTTAAGGAAACAAATCTGTGAAGTGTGAGGGAAAAAAAGGGTTAGGACCATGTATTCCAGTATGTAAACCGCTTTTCCACTAGAATATTATTTTCGACAGCATAAAATCATCAAGAGAAGCAAAGCAGTCTTATTAAGCCTATAATGACACGACATAATGTTAAAAATTTGATGTTATTTATATTTTCACCGGCTTTGGGTTGTTGAGTTCTCCACTATATACACACATGTGTGCTGCTTATGCTTTCATCCGTGTTACACACAATTGAAATATAATAATAATTTCGTGTGGCTCATTGGCCTGGTGCAAGTCTTTCAATTGGACGCCACTTCGGCGACTTGCGTGTTCCTAGCCTACCCCAGTTATCCAACCGGGGAAAGGGGACCTACAGTTTAACGTGGAATCCGAACCACGTGTCGTTTCTGGCGACTCCTCACATCGTTCAGAGGTGAAGGATGGGTTAAAGTGGAAGCTGAAAGAATCCGTGGGCCGACCGAGTTTCGAACCCGCGACCCTTCGGTTTCCAGTCTATCATTTTACCCCAAGACCACCGAGACCTACACACTCACTTGTATCCTGATAGGATTTATGATTCCGGTTTGCTTTCCGTCTCGATAAAGAATTATGGTCTGGCGAATTCTGGGTATCAAAAGATATCTCACTGCGGTGTAACCAGTATACACTTCTTTAACGATAGAAAGTGGTGGGATAAAACGTATGTTAGTGTCAACTGTTGAGAGCTAAACTACTCAGACCACTCCACAAGGTTCTAACGTGTCCAATCCGGCAATTTATTTCGATACAGAGATCATAATGACAGGCAACTTCTGTTATGAATATTCATCAGGTGTCTTGAATGCAGTGCTTCCAGTTTCGATTGAATCCTAATGACGTTGATAGTTAATGTTCTATCCGCATTTTGAGGGGTAGTTTTGGACTCCAGCACGAAGAGCTTCGCGCAAAACAAGGCCCTTAACATAATGGATGTAACAGATAGTTCAATAATTCTTTTGCCGTGATGGTACACTTTCTAAACCGCGGAATCTTTCGTGCCAACAAAACCTCCGTTGTTCGTCGAGATTCTCGAATGCAATAAATAAATAAAAATAAATATAAATATAAATAAATAAAAATAAAAATTAATTAATTAATTAATTAAAATAAAATAAAATAAATAATAAATTAAAATAAAATAAAATAACCTTTCCGAAAACTTATGTGTATTTCAGTTGATAGCTAGAAGAACACTGAAAAAATAAAGTGTCTTTGACGTGTGTAATTTGCACAGAAATTGTACCTGTAGTGTGCTAACGCTCCACCTTGTTCGGCTAACGTGGGAGTGACGTCATTACAGTTAATGATTACGCAAGCAGTGACCGTTTAACAAATTGCCGCCACACAGTCGACGAGCATCAATTAACCAGAGAACAGGCGCTGCAAATTACGTTGCAGTGCGCCCGGGGCATATTGCCAAATAGCGCCGAGGCATATTTCACGAGTCAGTGACGTCATCGACTGGCGCATCTGTCACGGCGGCCAACCTGACGTCAACGCCGTGGCGTTAGAGAGTACAGTTTCACGGAGCATCCGAAGTGCGATGTCTTAATACAGAAACTAACATTTCACTATTTATTAACAAGCTGCCACATTTCGTAAAACGCCGTAGACATATACGAAGCTTATCTTGAAATTTTTTAAAAGTAGTTTCTGATATGCAATCGCCGCGGTGGAGTAGTCGAGCGGTCCAAGACGCCTCGCTGCGGAGCGCGCGGTTGCTCGCCGTCGGAGGTTCGAGTCCTCCTTGGGGCATGGGTGTGTGTTTGTTCTCCTCAGGTTAGTTTACCTTAGTTTAAGTAGTTTGTAAGCTACGGACTGATGAGCACGCAGTTTGGTCCGATAGATTTACAAACATTTGAACTTTTTTTTAAATGCAATTTCCCAAGTCATTGTCACTTTCACGACTGTGTACAGTTCTTTCTTATACTGATAGAGTTTTCTGGTGAAATATATACCATGTTGGAGTATTAAGAGCCTGGGTAGTAATGTGGTAGGTACGTATTTTTTTATAAGGCGTATAAAACGTATTTGTAAATAAAAACTGACAGATTAATACACTTAGCAGCGAAGACTACATTATAATCGGCCTGAGTATCACTGCTTAATATACAGCCAAAATTAATGATAAGTCCTCGAGTAAAACGGAAGTGATTTATGGCGTTACCCGGGGAAGTGTTAACAGGGATCCTACTGTTTCTTATCTTTATAAACGATTTAGGAGACAACCTGAGAAGCTCTCTTAGATTGTTCTCGGATGATGCTGTCATTTATCGGTTAGTAAGGTCACCAGAAGATCAAAAGCAACTGCAAAACGCTTTAGTAATCTCCATAGTGCGAAACAATGGTAACTGACAATAAATAATGAAAAGTGTGATGTCATCCATATGAGAACCAAATGAAATCCGCCAAACTCTCATTTATACGATAAGTAAGTCAAATATTGAGGCCGTAGAAATTAACATTACGAACAATTTTTTTGGACTGAATACACAGAATATATTGTAGAAAAGGTGAACCAATGGCTTAGTTTCATTGACAATACACTTACAAAAAGCAACTGTTCTACTAAACGGAATGAAATTACAACACACACTATTCCCCAAACACCTAAAATTAACTTAAGTATTATGAAATGTCCTGAGTGCTGGTGTGCTGAAATAAAGAACCTGTCTACACTATACTTTGTGTCCTTATATGGAATACTGCTGCGAATTGTGGAATCCCCAAGTGGGACTGACGGATGATATAGAGAAAATGCAGAGAAGAATAGCTCAGTTTGTATAATCGCGATATAGGGGAGACAAAGCCATGCACTAGTTGGGGTGGAAATCGATACAAGAAAGGCGTTATTCGTTGCAGCGATATCTACGTATTTGCGAATTTTCTTTCTACTCTTAATGCGATCATTTTTGTTGCCACCTACCTACATAAGCAGCAACATAGTACAATAAGAGAAATCAGATCGAAAACGGAAAGAATCACGCGTTCCTTCTTCCCACTTGCTATTATACAATGGAACGGTGAGAAATATCATGAAACCGGTTCGATGAAACATCTGCCGTACGCTTAAATGTGTAATTACGTAAATGTATATATAGATAAGGCTTTCAAATGAGAAGTATATATACGACACCGAATAACTTTACCTATCAAAATTTACGTACAATGCAATGAGGTTAAGATTTAATTTCAGAGTATCCGTTGCACATAGAAAAGCTGGACGAATATTTCAAATCTGGAACTACTTCAAATAATGGAATTTCTTTCTTTCCCTTCAAGTTGATCCCATAATGGTTCAATGGAATTTAAGTCAGGTGATTGGTTTGGCCAAAACCTATTCTTAATTTTCCCACATTTCTCTTTTTTATTGATCTACATTTCGCAGATTTAGAAGCATGTCCGGAAACATTGCCCTGCTGCATAATAAATCCATGAGCAGTAAGTCTATTGCCAGGTATAACTACAGTGTTGATCAGTATTGTGTTACATATTTCCTTCTCCGATGTTCCATTACTATCCATCATCACCTACGAAACATCCCCACAACATAACCTACCCTCCTTCATGCCTCACTTCTCCTCAAAATTCCACGAAGTAAACATTTGATAATGTATTCGAGATTCTTAAAAGCTTACGCTCTACATTCACTAAATGTGTCAGCAATACTGAAATAATAGCAATTACAACGGAAACATAACGTGTAGTAAATAATTACTACACCAATTTTAGGTGCCCATATGTGTAATTACAGATGTTAGTTACCCAGTGATAGTGGTGTAATGATGAATAAGACAGGAAACAAGGATACCAGTATAACACAATGATTTTTTTTTCATTTATATATTTACTAATATTTTTTGCATTAGGTAACGTTTGACCGAAACAGGGGAAATAAGAAGAACAATGGATAGTTTTAAGATGCAGCACGAAGGGAAGTTAGACAATTTAAAAAGGAAAATGAATAGGCTGAAGTTAGATACAGTGGTGATTAGTGAAGTTCGGTGGAAAGAGGAACAGGATTTCTGGTTAGGTGAGTACAGGATTATAAATACAAAATCAGTTGGGCGTATTACAGGAGTAGGTCTGATAATGAATAAGAAAATAGGAATGCGGGTAAACTACTACAGTGATAGCATAATCGTACTCAAGATAGATACGAATCCAACACCGAACACAGTTGTACATGTTTACATGCCAAATAGCTCTGCCGACGATGACGAGATCGAAGAAATATATGAGGAGCTAAAAGAAATTATTCAGACAATTAAGGGAGAGGAAAACGTAATTGTTATGGGAGTAGGACAAGGAAGGGAAGGGAAGATGGTAGGTGACTATGGTCTGGGCAAAAGGAATGAAAGAGGAAGCCGCCTGGTAGAATTTTGCACGGAAAATAATTTCATCGTAAAACGCTGTATATGTGTAGGAGACCAGAAGACACCGGGAGATACCAGATAGATTTTATAATGGTAAGACATAGATTTCAGAACGAGATTTAAAAATGAAAGACATACCCAGGAGCAAATATGAACTCTGACCAGAACTTATTGGTCATGAATTGTAGGCTGAAACCGAAAAAAAAAAAAACTGCAGAAAGGTAGGAATGTAAGGAGATGGGACCTGAATAAAGTGAAGGAACCTGAAGTTCTTGAGAATTTCAGAGGAAGATTTAGGGAACAATTAGATACAGGAAAAAATAAAACAGTAGAATATGAATGGGTAGCATTGAGAGATAAAATAGTGAAGGAAGCAGAGGATAAAATAGGTAGGAAGGCAAGACCTACAAAAATCCTTGGATATCCCAGGACGTACTAAATTTAATCGATGAAAGCAGAAAACATAAAAATGCAGTAAATGAGAGACGCAAAATGGAGTACAGAAGACTAAGAAATGAGATTGACAGTAAGTGCAAAATAGCTAAGTAGGAGTGGCTAGAAGGCAAATGCAAGGATGTAGAAGAATGTATAAATAGGAGGAAAATAGATACACCCTACAGGAAAATAAAAGAGATGTATGGAGATATCAAGGATCCAGATGGAAAACCAGTTCTCAGCAAAGAAGGGAAAGCTGAAAGGTGGAGAGAGTATATAGAGACGCTCTTCGAATGAGCTTAGAGGCAATATTGAAGGAAGAGGAGAAGACGTAGATGAGGATGAAATAGGAAATACTATCCTGAGAGATGAATTTGACAGAGCACTGAAAGACCTAAGTCGAAACAAGACCCCTGGAGTAGATGATATTCGCTCAGAGCAAGTGAAGTCTCTGGGAGAACCAGCCATGACAAAACTGTTTCACCTGGTGTGTAAGACGTATGACACAGGAGACATACCCTCAGACTTTAAGAAAAATATTGTAATCCCCATTCCAAATAAAGCAAGGCCCAGACAGGTGTTAAAATTACAGAACCATCAGTTTAATAAGTCATGGTTGCAAAATATTAATACGAATTATTTACAGAAGGATGGAAAAACTGGTAGAAGCCGAACTCGGGGAAGATCAATTTGGGTTCAGGAGAAATGTAGGAACACGGGAGGCAATACTCACTTTACGGCTTATCATTGAAGATAGATTAAGAAAAGGCAAACCTACATATCTAGCTTTTGTATATTTGGACAAGGCTTTTGACAGTGTTGATTGGAATAAACTATGTCAATTTCTGAAGCAAACAGGAGTAAATTATAGGCAGCGTAAGGTTATTTACAACTTGTACAAAAACCAGACAGTGGCTGTCAGAGTTGAAGGACATGAAAGGGATGCAGTGGTTGGGAAGGGAGTAAGACAGGGTTGTATCCTTTCTCCAGTGTTATTCAATTTGTAAATTGAGCAAGCTATAAAGGAAAGCAAGTAGAAATATGGAGGAATAATTAATGTTCAGGGTGAATAATTAAACACACTGCGTTTTGTCGACGACATAGTAGTTCTGGCAGAAACAGCTAGCCGGCCGCGGTGGCCGCGGAGACTGAGGCGCTTCAGTCACGGTCTGCACGGCCACTACGATCGGGGGTTCGAATCCCCCCTCGGGCATGGATATTTGTGCCGTCTTTAGTATAAGGTAGTTCATAAGTAGTTTGTAAGTTTAGGGAGTGATGACCCCGTAGTAAAGTCCCATAAGCTTAACAAACATTTGAACATTTGAGAAACAGCTAAGGACCTGGAAGAGCAGTTGAACGGAATGGGTAGTGTGCTGAAAGGTGCATATAAAATGAACATTAACAAGAGCAAAACTAGGGTAATTCAGGTGATGCTGACAGAATTAAGTTAGGTAACGAAATAATAAAGGAGGTAGATGCGTTTTGTTATTTGGGCAGTAAAGTAACAAATGATGGTCGCAGTGCAGAGGATATAAAATGCAGAATGGCAATGGATAGAAAGGCGTTCTTGAAAAAGAGAAATTTGTTAACAGCGAATATTGATTTAAGCGTAAGGAAGTCCTTTCTGAAGGCATTTGTATGGAGTGTTGCCTTGTATGGGAGTGAAACATGGGCGATAAACAGTGTGGACAGAAAGAGGATAGAGGCTTTTGAAATGTGGTGCTACAGAAGAACGATGAAGATTAGGTGGGTGGATCGCGTAACTAATGAGGAGGTACTGAACAGAATTGGGGAGAAAAGAAATTTCTGGCATACATTCACTAAAAGAAGAAAGCGATTGGTAGGGCACATTCTTAGACATAAAGGAATTGTGAATTTAGCGTTGGAGGGAAGTATGTAAGGTAAAAACCGCAGAGAAAGACCAAGAGATGGTTGCAGTAAGCAGATTCAGACAGATGTAGGTTGCCGTTCTTATGTGGAGTTGAAGAGGCTTGCTCAGGATAGGGTATTGTGGAGAGCTGCATAAAACCAGTCTCCGGACTGAAGACAACAGTTTAATAAGTCTTGATTGCAAAATACTAGACGAATTATCTACAGACAAATGGAAAAACTGAATATCCCGCAGGAAATATAATTTTGAATTTAGGAGAAATGATGGAACATGTGAGTCAATACGTTATTACTGATCTTAAAATATACACTAAGGAAAAACACACCTGCTTTTTTTTTACATTTTACAGATTTGAAGAAACTTTTTTGAGAATGTTGCAGAACGCTTCGAAGATGCAACAGCTCCACCAAAGAGACTGCCTGCATCACACTTGTGCGTCCTTTCCTGAAGTACTGTTGCCCAGTGTGGGACCCTCACCAGGTGGGACTGACGGAAGACATTGAGAAAGTTCAGAGAAGGGCAGCTCGTTTTGGTTTATCACGTTAGAGAGAGGGGGGGGGGGGGGCGTCACCGAAATGTTGCACGGTTTGAGGTGGAAATAATTAAAAGAAAGACGTTAATCTTTGCGACGAGATCTATTTGCGAAACTTCCATCACCGACTTGTACTTCTGAATGTGAAAATATTTTTCTAGCACCCACCTACATAGGGAGACATCACCATTCCAATAAAATAAGACAAATCAGATCGAAAACGGATTTATTTAGGTGTTCTTTCTTCCCGCACGCCATTAGAGAATGGAACGGCAGAGAAAGGTTATGAAAGTGGTTAATGAACCCTCTGCCAGGCCCTTAAATGTGATACGCAGAGTATCTATGTAGATGTAGAATACACTCTACCAAATTCTGAGGATAGCAGCGTTAAAATATAGGGAACGAAAAGTTATATAGAATTTGTGAAGAATCCAAAAAGCAGTCTCCCGAATGTTCTTAAATCTGCAATTTGAGCACGCTGTGAAGGAGAGGAAATCGGAAATAGAAGACATTTAAGTTCAGAGAGAAGAAACAAAAACTTTTCTGTTTTTTGATGACGTAATTCTGGCAGAAACAGCAAATGACCTGAAAAAATAGTTGTACGTAATATTTAGTGTCTTGAAAGACTCGCATAAGATAAGAGTAACAAGAAAAAAAAAGCAAGGTAATGATAAGTACTCTAATACAAACAGCCGATGCTGACGGAAGTAGATTACTTAGCGCTACAACAAAAGTAGTGAATGAGTTTTATTCACTGGGAAGTACTGTTCACATTTGTTGGTTCTTCACTTCTTTAATTTGATAGGGCGGTGAAGACCTAGATCTATTTGGGAAGCTAAGTAACGTATGATGGCCGCAGTAAAGAAGATAAAAAATGCGTAGTAGCAATGAGAAGAAAAGATTTTCTCAAGAAATTTGTTGGCACTCGATGATAATCATTAGGAATTTTCTGGAGTCATTTGTCTGGAATGTAGCATCTAACGAAAGTGAAACGTATACGGTAGCAGTTTCAGACAAAGAGATGATGGAAGCTTTTGGAATGTTGATGCTACAGATGAATACTGAAGATTGTATGGATTGATCACATAACTAATGAAGAGGTATTGAATAGGATTGGGTAAAAACGAAATTGCTGGCGTATCTTTACTAGAAGCAGGATTGATTGGTGGAACACATTCTGAGACATAACGTAATCGTCAATTTATCATTTGACGGGAGTGTGTGGAGTAGAAATCAGAGAGAGGGACTGAGAGACGAATAAATTATGTAGGTTTCAGGATTATTTAGTAATGAAAAGGCTTGCACATGAGTGAGTAGCGTGGAAAGCTGCATAAAATCAGTCTTTGGACTGAAAACCACAACAGCAACAACATTCAATTTTGTTGTAGGTCTCTATGATGAAGCATTGTTGAGAGTCTTGGTAGACAACACTGAAAAGCACACAAGCGACCGACAATATTCCAAGTCTTCCGTAGTCCATATAGGTCTTTCAGGAGCATCAGAAGCATCACATGCTACCGAAAATGTAGCTTTCTTCCAGACATGCATCATAGTTTTGAGTATCGATGACTCTATGACTCAACCGATTGTGGATGAGTGCATGAAGGTTGAAGGTAGCGTTGCAACTGTGGAAATCGATATCAATGTAGCTCTTATACAAAACATTTGGCGAATTCAGAATGAAACTTTCACTCTGCAGCGGAGTGTGCACTGATATGAAACTTCCTGCCAGGTTAAAATTGTGTGCCGGAAACGGGACTCGAACCTGAGACCTTTGCCTTTCCTGCAGTTTGGAAAGTAGGAAGCGAGGTACAGGCGGAAGTAAAGTTGTGAGGTGGGATCGTGAATCGTGTCGGGATAGCTCAGTCGGTAGAGAGCTTGCCCGTTAAAGGTAAAGGTCCCAGGTTCGAGTCCTGGTTTCGGCACACAATTTTAATCTGCCAGGAAGTTTCATTTGGCGAATTTTTTCACTCGCGACCAAAAGTACACATTCACAGCTTGAACAACATACGGTGCGCTAGGTGGAATGTTTGTTAGCATTATTAATTTATCTGTAATTACAAACAGATGCTATGTATGGACACCAGAAAACATTTTGTTCTAACATTTTTCAAGAATACCTCAGACTCCTTTGACTGATTTTGAAGCCGTTATGTATACGTTCGGAGGACACTTCACGTTATTTCGCACAAGCAGACAAAATGTACCACTAGGTTCACTGTAGACAATTGTAGCTGAGAAAGAAGTCTACCTTCCATAGAAATAATTGGTTAAATTGTATACATAAGTGATATTCCAGTCACTGATTGCACTCCTAGATGGTGTGTAGTCATCGTGGATGTCGTAATTTTAAATCGAGGTTAGTCGGCATTTGGAATTTCCGCTGCAGAATAACTACGAACTGTAGTGTCCCTTAGTTCAGTACGAAATGTAATTGCAAAATTCACTACCTTCTCTAGCACTCGTCCAAGTTTATACATCACAAACTTCGTAACTTTGCGACTTATAACATTACGAACTGCCTTAAACTTCCGCATCCAGGTTGGTCTAGCTTAGAAATCAGTCAGTGCAAGCGCTCTATCTTTTGTGCATAGCCACCGCTTTATCATGCACAGTCACGAGAATCGCCTTTGCCTCTTGAATATCAGACCAAACATACTTCGATATGACCTTGAGTTTCTCAAGTTTGATTTTTTGTTGTGCATAATGCCTGTGTTAACGAGATAGGGGGTTCCCGCCCTTGACCCACCAGAAGTGATGCATGACTATTTTCAACGACCAGACTTTCGCTGTTGCTTCCATTATCATCTTCAAACAATTGAAAGGAAGACAGACATTAGCTACATCACCAGTAAATGGCTCTTCAATTCAAAGCTATTTGAACCAAAACTTCATCCTATAAGATGCCAGTTTGTTAACCACCAGTCAGCAAGGGGGCTAAAATATGCGTTACTGCCCTCTGATGGATCGTTTGTGCCTACATACCAAACATTTGGTCAATATTTGGTGTTGAATGTTCCGGGTTGTATGTTCGTGGTCGAAGAAACATTTCTGCTCCTGGCGTTTCGTCGAGAGCTGCTTCGGAAATCTTCAGAGGCGAGTCTTGCCGTTACCAGAAGCGCCTCTGAAGAAGTCCAGCGCAGCTCTGGACTAAACGTCAGGACCAGAAATGTTTCTTCGACAACGTCCACACAACGCGGAAGATTTAAAAGCAACTATTTCACCCAGTCGTGAAAGCCTTCACCGCATGATTTGGTCAATACCCTCGAGACAATTCATGAATACGTTTCTATATTCTTCCGTAAATATCACTTTCGACTATTAATGCATGCACCAATTTCATTGACTAAAACCATTCTATTTTTTTCACATTAATTTTTTGCGTAATAAAGTTTTTACGGTCGCTATGCGCGCTTTTAAAGTTCGTTCCGAAACAAATCAATTGGTGTGCTGTCCAGACAGATACTGTAGCAGATAGTATACCATTTAATACCTCGTACAACAGCAACCCTCTTTAGGACAGGTGCATCCTACTGTAGGGATCACTACAAAATGTCGTTCAATATTTCATCTCAGCTGCTTTACATGTAATCACTGTGTTCATTCTGTAGTTTGTCTAGGTTTTCTCCCGCTCCGCGTGCTTTTCAATATCGTCAAGACGGTTAAAAAAACTTTTCCGAGTAAGTTACCTGGAGCTGCTCATGTTTAGTGCTAACCTTGTGTTTCCTACATTTTGTAAGCTCTCCAAACTACATCCGGTTACTGCTCCTACAAAGTTGTTGTATAGTATTTCAAAATTGTTCCCATTTATCACAGTTGAACTTGTATTCCACGGAGTGAAATAAATACATTGACTCTAGGATACACAAGTTTAACTGCGCTAGCCGTGATAAATATTACATATGGCAGACAGTGCGCTTTTCTAAAGTACGATAGAAGGAATATTTTAGGAACAGTATCCGGACAGAATTTGGAACACATATAAAAGACAGGAAACACGAAGTTAGAACTACAGGTGAGCAACTAACGGAGCTACATAGCGATCCGAAAAGTTTTTATCTAAACTTTCTTGAATAGCTAGAGGGGTAGAAACTACTGAATATAGGAAGTGATTTCATGCATAACTATTTTCATGATATATGAAGATATTTTTAGTGATGCCTGGAGTAGGCCATGTTGACAAACACTAGCTGCTGCGGTCGTCAACAAACTGTATACAGGCAGTGAATGAACGAAACCCGGACCATAGGAGCAAATCTGGACATTACTGCGGTTGGGCTATAACACAGGGAAGTGCCATCACCAATCAGATATGACACAACATGAAAATAGAAAATTTTAAATAACTTCTGAGAGAATTGATAAATATGTTTTTTACTTAAAAAGGTATATAAAAAACCTTAAAGCCTTTTTGAAAAGCTTTATTTGAACACAATTATACGTATTTTTAAAACTCTTTTTTTTAAGTTTTTAAATGTTACCTAATTTCAATTACAATTTTATAAGTTGATTTTTCAAACTTCTTGAGTCATTTGACCCTTATAAAGTATATTTTAAACGATCAAACGTCGTCCAATCAGATGAATGTAAAATGTAATCTGCTACGACGGTGAACAAATTCTTCAGAAGGTAATAGGTTACTATGCAACTGTAAAAATCGGTGATATATATATATATATATATATATATATATATATATATATATATATATATATATATATATATTCATTGAATTTTCTTGACAACAGCTTACAATCACTTACCGTTTCTTTCTTCTTAAATAGTATGAAGATGAACAGCTCGTCCGAAACCGATCAAAACAAAGTAAAAGAGATTTAAACTAAAGTTCTCTGCGTGATGCTACCCGAGGTTTGATACACTGCTCTCTATACACCATTGTATGTTGAGCTACGCCCACTTTTGATGCTAATGTCCTACCATAAGAGCCCTTCTGAAGCAGAGAAATAATTGCAGTGCGTTTACCAGTACCAAACCGAACAGGCATGCAAAGGTACTTCTAGTACAGAATGTACAGTAAAATGATACGAAATGATTTCTACACAGATGGCTGCAATAATGAGTCCTGTCCTATTCGTGTTGATTTGCCTTAGGTATAGATAGAGTAATATTTTTGTGAATACTCATCGACGACCCTTTATTGCAAAAACAAGTTAAATATTCTACAATGGCGCTTGGTCAGTATATGTTTATACCAATTTTATTACCAGAACGGGGATGTGATACAACGTTCAAAATTAAGCCTCTGTTTTAAACAGATATTCATAGTTACAATAGAAGATCAAAGACTTTTGGCCGGTAGTGTATGTCAGGAGTACGTTCAGAACTGGAACCTCTTATACTGTTTGGCAAGGCCGAGCGTTCTGCGGCGCGCAAGTCACAGTCTGCATGGCCACTGCGGTCGGGGGTTCGAATCCTCTCTCGGGCATGGATATTTGTGCCGTCCTTAGTATTAGCTAGTTCTTAATTAGTTTGTAAGTTTAGGGACTGATAACCCCGTAGTTAAGTCCCATAAGCTCTACAATCATTTGAACATTTGAACTGTTAGGCAAAACCTAATAAATGAATACTTTTGTATGTCTCTGGCAGGTAAAAGTATGAGTATTCTGCCCAGTGTGGGATCCTTATCAGGTGGGTTTAACGGAAGACATCGAAGAATCCATAGAAAGGCAGCTCGTTTTGTATTGGCACGATGCAGGGGAGACAGCGTTACGGAAATGATACAGGATCTGGGATGGGAATCATTACAACAACGGCGCTTATCACTGCGGCGTCGGCTACTTATGAAAATCCGATCGCCAACATTTTCCTCCGAATGCGAAAATATATCGTTAACTCCCACTTACATAGGTAGAAATGATCATCAGAATGAAATACGAGAAATCAGAGATCGAATGGAGGTGTTATTTCTTCCCGCGCGCTATTCGAAAATGGAATGGGAGATAAATAGTATATAAATGTGGTTCAGTGAACCATCTGCCAGGCACTTAAATGTGTTTTGCAGAGTATCCCGTGTAGATGTAGATACAGAGTAGCTACAGTGAAATGTCACTCGATTCGACAAGGAAGAAGTTCCGAACAGAAATCCAATAGAAAATTAAATAAACGGAAGAAATAAAGAAGACTTTATTTACTACAAGATGTAACATCCACAATTATTAGAGATCATTAGATTAACTACTCGGGAGAAATATAAATTCACCACGTGGAATTAATCTCCCACACTGCGCCTTTTCTCCAATTACGAATTGGGCTAGCCCTCTAGATTGCCCTGAAAAATCTCATCCAGTATTTCCTGCTCATGACCTTACAGCCCCGCCTTCATACTGGATTCGTTCGCTGATCTCTTCCATTCCGTGAAACGAGAAGTAACGTAGCGGAGCAGGGGCAGAGTCGCTTCCGGAGCCCCCGTGAGGACGCAGTAGGTTAGAGGGGCGTGCTCGGGCCCCATCTGCTCTGGGGACGTGACCAACTTTTTAATGAAATTCTCTGTCACGCCGAAGAGGAATGGCCCGAGAGCCGAGGAAACTGTAATTTGTTCAACTCACGACGTGTGGGCAAGCGGAGTTTCCACGTCGGGGCTCGAATCGAACGTGGTGACAAATTGCGATCCTGGAGTAACTAAGTTGGGTGATTAGGATGGAGGTAGAACCCGCGTGGCTCTTACAACGGTGAACCTGTAGCATGTTTAACAATGTTCTACTGAGCGTTTCTTGAAATTAACAAGACACGATAATATTACTAGTTAAACACGAAAAGTGAAGTACCGATTTTTAAAATTAAAGAGACTTCGCCCATAGTTGCAAATAAAAAATGCTGAATAAAAAAAGTAATAAATATCGATAGTATTGTTACGTTTTCTATCACCCATTACAACCTTCATCTGTCACAATAATAATATTGATAATAATACATGAGTATAGAAGTGATACCAACTTCTGCCCTACGTGGCCATCACGTGTTATGGTAGAACTGCTAAAATAAGTACAAATATAATCAGCGAAGGCGCCATTTTGAGTCCACCGTGGAAGTCCATTGGTTTTCCTTCATTGCCACAGCACACTGATAAGGTAAGTTTTCCAAACGATGGCCGAAGAGACTGAGGCGCTTCAGTCACGGTCTGCACGGCCACTACGGTCGGGGGTTCGAATCCCCCCTCGGGCATGGATATTTGTGCCGTCTTTAGTATAAGGTAGTTCATAAGTAGTTTGTAAGTTTAGGGACTGATGACCCCGTAGTTAAGTCCCATAAGGTTAACAAACATTTGAACATTTTTTCCAAACGGCTGCTATATTTCCACCACTACATCACCAGATCATACTGCTTAGCCAGTGTTTCTGCGACTACTTACTTACCGATTTTCTTCCATAACGTTCAGACCGTGTTTGTCCGTAGGTGCCAGTATGGGAGATTTTCCATAGTGACACAATCTTATAGGAAGGCAATACTTATTCAGGACTATTGGACTTATGAATTTATTAACTGATACTATTTGTACTAGAAAACCTTTTGTGGTAAGTAATGCCACCACGCACCTAACCTGTTGCCATTCATTCCGCTAATAAGTACTAATTTACACGATTGTTCTTCTCTCCTAGGTTTTTAACCACACTAACACTTTTATGCCCAGCGAGCACCTAAAGGTCCCTAAAATTTTATTACTCTTGATACATCAAAATACAGACTTTCGGCTACAAACCGCTTCCGGTGAGTCGAAACATTCTTATTGTTTCTGCCCTTACTCTTTTTTAATGGCAAGTGTTTTACTACGTTTTTGTTAAGTGTTTTAACCATATATGACGTGAACCTATGGTATAACGGCCCCTTTTTACGTCAGTTACAACAATCTCATAAAGCATTTTAGGAAGTGAACTTGGTTAGCAGTGCTCCTCTTAATACACACTTATTTAATGATTTCGCCCTCAAAATTCTAGCTCACGATGACTTTATTACACCCTATGCTTAACCAACAGTGACTTCAACCCTGTAGACGTCAACTTAATGATCTCACATACAAACCTATTTACCTTTCAAGAACTTTAACATGAAACCCATGTGTGTACTTCACACAAGACGAAATAAAACTTGACTATGATATTCTGTGAATTTTTAATTGCCCTGGGTCATATTGACCCGAAGAACTCACCTGTAACAAATTAAGTTTTAGGATTTTAGTTCAAATTTGATATTTGAAGTATTTATAATGTCTCGAAAAACAAAGTCTTCAAGTTTGAAGAAATAATATTTAAATATTAAAAAGCTATGAAAGAACAAATTCCTTTTCGGGTCATAATGACCCGAAGGTAACAGCAGGGTTAAGGAGGGGCCCCACGAAACTCGGCAACCAACATGAATAATTTTGTAAATAGTAGTTGTTATAAACCATGTGTACAATAAGCTTTTTAATTAATACAGATATTGAAGATACCCCTTTAACGGTGTCAAACTAGTCGTGAGGTAATAAAGACATAAAAGACAGCTCAGACGGATTATGAAAATTCATTGAAAGGAATCCTGGCATAATTGTCTATGTTACCTTCTGGAGTTTCTAATCAATAATGTATTTCAGCTGTGGATGCCCAAATTATAAAATAATTTGTGAGACCTAAAGAGGATCAGAAGCAGTTAGAGAGAATTCACATAACGTAGAAAAAGATTTTTTTCCACGTCATTTATTCTTCAGGTGTTCTAGGATCGGTAAGTTGTTTGATCTTTGAAGTTCATTCAGAGCAGCGACAAGGAAAAATTTTGACAACCCACTATCTTTAAAATGCGGGTCTCGTAAAACGTCTTCCCTACTTCAGGCTGAAAGACTCAGCTGTTCTGGTGACCTTTATGTGGTTTCGTTATTGACCAGTGTGTCACCTCAAGAGTCAATGGAGCTTATTGGACAGAAATTTCATGCAAAGACGACCGACCTCTTTAGACACATTCTGACTTTTCTATTTAGTAGAGAATACTACGAACAAACTCGAAGAGTCCCAATGGGCAGCTCCCTCTGACCACGAATATGTACTACATGGAGTACTTCGAGGGGGAGGCCTCGGCGACATACAGATGGAAATCTACTTGTGGTTTCCGTTATGTGGATGACACATTCTTCAACTGGCTCCATGCCAGGGACATACTCGTGGACATTCTTACACACCTGAAGTCCGTACACGCGAACATCACATTCGCTACGGAGACCGAAAGAGAATGAAAATTACCATTCCCGGACGACAGTCGCAGCTTACCGAACCCAGACCTTAAGGCCTGGGATGAGTCCAGTGTGTCTCCACCGTATGCACTAAACAGGAAAACGCTCACGTGGTCTACGTCGTACGCGCCACCATCACTTGCGTATGGACGAAAGCTTTCATTGCTGAAGACCTGAGACTCAGACGGCACCAGTTGACTCGTACTCATAGGTGCTATGATGTGAGTGGAAGGCGAGCTACAAATGTGTGCACGCATAGTCCCACTGCTAGTACCCGGTTGGCAAGACTTCTCGGTTCGAGACCCTCTTAACTTCTTCTCCAATGTTATATTTACAAATGAATATTCCTTCTCAAGGGACAGGTAAATAAAGGATGACACATAATTGGTCCAGCGACAACCCACGATGGCTTAGACAGATGGATCATCAGCGTCGATGGAGAGAGAACGTCTGGTGTGGGGTGCTTGGTACTACAGTTATTGAACGTTATTTAATCAATGGTGGTCTAAACAACGTAGTGTATGCCAACTTCCTCAGACGAATTCTCCCTCCTCTTCTGGATGAAGTGCCGCTGAAAACTAGAATGCTTATGTGGTATCAACACGATGGAGTCCAGCACATAATGCCTTGTTTGCAAATCGTGTTCTGAACCAAATTTGTCCCGCCAAATGGATTGGTCGAGTAGGAACACTTACTTGGCCTGCTCGGTCTCTGATTTTAATTTACTGGACTTCTTTCTTTGGGGATGCATTAAAGACGTTGTCTATTGTGATATTCCAACAACTGCAGAGGACATGCAGAAACGTATCGCGCTTGCTTGTAATTTTCTTCAGCAGGTCACACTGGGAGCAGTAAATAATTCTTTCATTCAACGAGTGCACTAGTGTATCGGTGTCCAAGGTCACCAATTTGAGCGCTTTTGAATGTTTTTACTTGGTTTTCATTTGTTTTCTGACAGCTCCAGCATCTGGACGATTTTGTGATCCCGGGATCAATGACGTGTTATGAAATTAATAACGTTGTGTTTCAGTCATTGGTACACTGTGATTTTTTGAATAGGTCTTTAGGAGAGGAAATTAATTACCGAATAAAAAAATAGGGTGTCATTTAAAAAATAATACTGCTGCTCATATCTTTGTAAAAAAACAAAACTACAAAGAAGAAAATCATGCTGATTAGTGTGCCCCTGATGGCTACAGAACATTGTTATTGAGCATCTGGAAAAACAGTTATTTCGGGTGATTAAGATAAATGGGACACCATGTGTAAGTGTTCCATACCGTAGCGCAGCAACGATTTGGTTCTGGGCGGAGGGGAGGGAAGGCTCAGATGTATAAAAAAAAAATAATAATAATAATAAAAATAAATCAAATTATTAAGCTATGACTTATTTTTACACTTTTTTTATAATTTAACCAATTATACTACGAGAACAAAGACAACAAATAAAATGAATAGGCTAGCATTAATTTTAAAGTGGAAGAGGAGCAACGTGATGGAAATGGGGTGTATATAATTAGCTCGTAAAATAATTAAGCAGCTTCTATGTTACTGGCCAAAGAGAGAGGTATTTACAGGATAATTAACATGAGACTAAAATAACACTATTGTTGTTCATAAGATTCCACTCGGTGGCGCCGCTGACCTGCTGAACAGGGGTTAGCCGCATGTGAACGATCGGCTCGTAATTTCAGCACAGCAGTAACAATACCGGCAGCAACAAAGCTGGTCGCGGCGGCATTAAAACCGCTCACAGTGACAACAGCACACGTTTTCAGTGGCGGCATCATGTTGGCGATCCACTGTCGCGTTCATTTGTTCTTGGCAAATTATAGTTATGTTGTGTGTACTGTTTCAAATTTACGGTGCCAACCTGTTTAAAGAAATAAAGAATGAAAACAATAAAAAATAAAAAAAAATTTAAAAAAATTTGGCATGTGCTGGGGGTGAGGCTTCAGCCCCATTAGCCGCCCCCCCCCCGCTCCCCGAAACCCGCCGTGGCTACACCACTGGTTCCCTATATAGCTTTTGATGTTCTGGCCCGTCTTTAATTTACATGGCGAAGGACGAGCGTATACGTAACACCAGTCAAAGCTACGATTCGGCAAACAGGCGTGTTGTTGGTCCTCCAGGCAGGATGAAAGCCACTAGGGTCGGCCGCGCAGACAGCCTCGTGTCCTCGGCCGCGTTGGTTTGCGTGTCGGCCCCGTGGTGCGGCTTGCGGTGTTTGCCGTCCCTAAACAAGGCCTCGCGCCTCCCCCACTCCGACCCCTTTGTGGTGGACCGCTTGTTTTCCGCACGAAGACGTCCTCGCAAACCGAGTCCCGCAAAAGCAAACGCCGGACACGCACTCGGCGCCCAAGTCAGTCGGTCACACTGGTGTCCCCTACGCACACAGAGAGTTAACTCTACAGGTACAAAAGCGGAAGACGGGATTCCAACACCAACAAAAGATGTTTTATTTACGAGAGGGAGTTGGGAAAAAAGTTTGCCCTGTCGACAGTGGTCAAAATTGTCTCTTATTTACTTACTCGTTCAGGATATACAAAGGCAAATATCGTTTAGTTAATTACAATATTCTTATACAAATATTCTAACAATACAAGGCTCTTACAGTACTACACTATATTAAAAATTACTCTCAAGCCACTTTAAGGCCGAGTCGTTGAGTCTGTGTATGTCTTTCAAGTCACCATCATAGCCGTACACTTCACACACGAGTAAATGGTCCATTGTTTTGGTTTCACCACACTACATATACATCTACATCATGGGATACTCTGCAGATCACATTTAAGTGCCTGCCAGAGGGTTCATCGAACCACCGTTATACTATTTTATCTCCCATTCCTTTCTCGAATAAGGCGCGGGAAGATTGAACACTTGAATCTCTCCTTTCGGGCTCTGATTTCTCGTATTTTATTCTGATGATCATTTCAACCTATATAAGTGGGAGTCAACAATATATTTTCGCATTCGGAGGAGAACGTTGGCGATTGTAGTTTCGTAAGTAGCCCATGCCGCAGCGATAAGCGCCGTTGTTGTAATGATTCCTATCCCAGATCCTGTATCATTTCTGTAACGCTGTCTCTCCTGTATCGTGACAATACGAAACGAGCTGCCCTTCTTTGCACTCTTTCGATGTCCTCCGTCAAACCCACCTGATAAGTATCCCACACTGGGCAGCAATACTCTATAAAAGGGCGGACAAGCGTAGTGTATTCTGTTTCTTTAGTAGCTCTGTTGCATCTTTTATGGGTTTTACCAATGAAACGAAATCCCTCGTTCGCCTTTCCCACGACATTATCTACATGTTCTTTCCCATTTAACTCAGAAGTAATTATAATTCCTAGGTATTTTGTGGAGTTTACGGCCTTCACTTTTGATTGATTTATCTTGTAAACAAAGTTTAACGGATTTCTTTTCGTACTCATGTGGACGACTTCACACTTCTCATTATTTACAGTCAACTCCCTATTTTTACACCATAATGATATCTTATTCAAATCGTTCTGCAGTTGTTTTTGATCTTCAGATCAATTTAGTAGACGGTAAATGACGGCGTCATCTGCAAACAACCTAAGAGAGCTACTTAGATTTTCCTCTACATCGTTCATGTAAATAAGAAACAGCAGAGGACCAATAACACTACCCTGTGGAACTTCGAATATCACCTCTGTTTTAGTTGATGCCTTACCATCGATTGCTACGAACTGTGTCCTCTCTGAGAGGAAATCCCCTATCCAGTCACTTTCAGAGCTGTCTAACAGGCTCCAGTTCTTCATTAATTGCTTGCATCTGCCGACACCTGTTCTCAGGTGGTTCAAAGTTGTCCACAGCATCCTTTGATCTTTTTGTTCGGGTCTTCCATCAAATTGCAGTTCTTGTGTGCACTTGTAGCCCATAGCTCTTTTCATACTATTTTTGAGATGAAGTCTTGAAGCTCTTCGCCGGTTTTCCAAAAAGCTGTCGTGGATTTAAGCCTTTTTGTAGCTATTAGATCTTCATGGATATGTATGTCCAGGTTGCCTAGAATTTTTTGGTATGTTCTTAGGGCTACCTGTAATCGCGTGATTTCAGGGGCATTGATAGCATTGAGGGATTTTAGTTTCTGTTTTGTGTCCTCTAGGTGTGAGTTGTATGATAGAGAGCGATCTAATTTCCACCCAAGTATTTAGGCTTATTCTCATGTATAAACTGCTGACCACTCATAGAGCGCTGTAATTTCGTATGTGTCTCTCTGTTGTTAAGGTGCTTATTGTTTTGTTCGGGTTTGGGTGTAGGTGGCACTGGGAAAAATATGTGTTCAGGGCTTTTAGGTCTGCATTCAATGTTTCATCGAGATCGTGGAAATTTATTCCATTATACGCAATGGCCAGATCGTCATCGTACGCAAATTTACGTGATTGGGTTGTAGAAAGGGAAGAAACAGATGAAATGAGATAGGCGATACGTTCCTGGGGAAAGAATTTGATAGAGGACAGAAAAATTAGTGTCGAAACAAAGCCCATGGAAGTAGACAATATTCCCTCTCAACTGCCGACGTCGTTCAGAGCGCTCTCATTAAGAAACTGTTTTACTTTGATTGAAAAATGGGGAAATAGCCCCAGACTTCAAGAAGAATTTAATAATTCCAATACTGTAAGAAATCGCGTGCAGACAATTGAGAAAATTAAAGAAATATCACTTCAAGTCATTATTACAAAATACTGACATGAATAATTTACAGAAGAATAGAACACCGTTGAATCTGACCTCGGAGAAAAGCAGTTTGAATGTACGATAAATGTAGAAACACGGCAGGCAATATTCAGCTTACGAATTTTCTTATAAAACTGATTAAGGGAAAACAAAATTACATTTTAAGCTATTGTAGACTTGCAGAAATCTTCATGATGTAAATTGCAATACACTCTCTCAAATGTTCATGGTATCAGCGGTAAAATATAGGGAACAGAAGATTATTTACAACTTATACACAAACCGGACAGCAGTTATTAAAGTCGAAGGTGCGACTTTACGCTTCACCTTCACCGCAGATTTCACAGCGAATTTTAAATCAAGTGCGCTATAAGAACCTGCGTATTGCGCTATGTACGTTTTAATAAATGTTCAAATTTTTGTATAGCTTATGGGACTTAACTACGGGGTCATCAGTCCCTAAACTCACTAACTACTTACGAACTAGCTAACACTAAGGACGGCACAAATATCCATGCCCGAGGGGGGATTCGAAACCCCGATCGTAGTGGCCGTGCAGATCGTGACTGGCGCGCCGCAGTCGCCTCGGCCACTGTGACCAGCGTACGGTAAAGATTTAGAAGTTTAGCTAGATGTTGTCTAAGGGTCGAACCGTAAATGTCTGCTTTCATGCCCCAGCAACTACCTTAGTTGCAAATATAATCTTTTACTTGTGATCCTGTATTTAAAAACACTCTATGCATAGGCTGTAGTTTCAAAACAAATAAGAGTGTTACATAAAATAACTAACTAGTTAATTAATAAATAGCGTTTTATTTTAACGTTTACCAACGATGTACACAAAGTCAGATTTAGTTGAACAGGGTTTATTAACTCAAATTGGTTATTTATTGGAAGTGATCAGCTGTATTATTAATAGTAAATTGAACAAAATGTTAAGCAGTTGCATTGTCTGCGATAAGAAATTGGTACTATTTTTCCCCAACTAAGTAGTGATCTATGTGTGTGGTGTCTGTCTTTCGGACATGCCCGTAAAAGTAAGGGCCTAGGAATGCCTCCGCACTGAAGAAAGGATCATTGCCTGTCATGTGTGTGGTGTCTGTTCCTTCGTACAGCGACTATGACTTTGAATTCTAGTGGACAGAGTAAAGTTGCAAATCTGTAACTGACGGGAGACGTGGCTGAGTAATTATGTGTAGGTGTGGTAATCGCTGAGTTCCCAGTGTTGTAGAGGTCAGTGCAACTGTCTAGAAAGCAGAAGACCCGGGTTCGAATCCTGGCTGGATACACATTTTCATCTTTACCCATTCGCAGTTACTGTCATATCTTCCGCGAATATAATTGGTCATAACTTTATGAAACACGGAAACTCTGTATATTTCGCGAGCACTCAACATAATATTGTCAACAGTTCAGAATAGATTGAATATCCCATACACCTCTTCTACCCCCGCACGTTCTTGTGTAAAAACAAAAACGCTTATCAGCTGCACTGTCCCACACTTGTTCGCGCCAAATTTGCAGTCCCGAGAAGCGACCGTTTACTGCACAAATCTAAACACTCAGCTCGATCGAATCACTCCTGTCATCCAGATGTATCCTTCTGCCAAACCTTCAGATAAAGTTTCTTTTTCTACACACCTCCCCCTCAAACACACACTTCCCAATAGTACTTTTGCCGCTCCCTCATTGACCGATCGCCATCCCTTCCAAAACCGTATACATCCATGAGGTATATTTTAAGTAAAATAAGACCATATAAAACCACTTCCTTACCACTATTTCATTATTTAAATAAAAAAGGACTGTTACATAGTGTTACATATAATCTGAATTATATAACTGGGAAAACCAGTTCTAATGAGTCTGGCCGCTCATGTAACATAATATTTACATTAATTAATGGAATATGAACCATGAACCACAGACATTACCGAGGTGGTGTGGCTTGCGTACCTCAACGATACAGATAGCCGTACCGTAGGTGCAACCACAGCGGAGGGGTATCTGTGGAGAGGCCAGACAAACGTGTGGTTCCTGAAGAGGGGCAGCAGCCTTTTCAGTAGTTACAGGGGCAACAGTCTGGATGATTGAGATGGCCTTGGAACGTCAGCGAACATGGCTTTGCCACACAGTTACTGCGAACGGCTGAAAGCAAGGGGAAACTACAGCCGTTATTTCTCCCGAGGACATGCAGCTCTACTGTATGAACATATGATGATGGCATCCTCTCGGGTAAAAGATTCCGGAGGTAAAATAGTCCCCCATTCGGATCTCCTGGCGGGGACTACTCAGGAGGATGTGATCATCAGGAAAGACAATACTTGTATTCTACGGGTCGGAGCCTGGAATGTTAGATCCCTTAATCGAGTAGGAAAATTAGAAAATTTAAAAAGGGAAATGGATAGGTTGAAGTTAGGTATAGTGGGGATTAGTGAAGTTCGGCGGCTGGATGAACAGGATTTTTGGTCAGGTGAGTACAGGATTATAAATACAAAATCAGTTGGGGGTATCACAGGAGTTGGATTGATAATGAATAAGAAAATAGGAATGCGGGCAAACTACTATGACCAGCACAGCAATCGCATTATCATTGTCAAGATAGATACGAAGCCAACACCGACAACAGTAGTACAGGTTTATATGCCAACTAGCTCCGCCGATGATGAGGAAATCGAAGAAATATATGAGGAGCTAAAGAAAATTATTCAGACAGTTAAGGGAGAGGAAAACTTAATTGTTATGGGAGACTGGAATTCGGTAGTAGGAAAAGGAAGGGAAGGGAAGATAGTAGGTGACTATGGTCTGGGCAAAAGGAATGAAAGAGGAAGCCACCTGGTAGAATTTTGCACAGAACATAATTTAGTTATAACAAACACCTGGTTTAAGAATCACAAAAGAAGGTTGTATACGTGGAAGAGACCAGGAGACACCGGGAGATACCAGATAGATTTTATAATGGTAAGACATAGATTTCGGAACCAGGTTTTAAAGTGTAAGACGTACCCAGGGGAGATATAGACTCTGACCATAACTTGTTGGTTATGAACTGTAGGCTGAAACTGAAGAAACTACAAAAAGGTAGGAAAATAAGGAGATGGGACCTGGATAAATTGAAGGAACCTGAGGTTCTTAAGAATTTCAGAGGGAGCTTCAGGCAACAATTGACAGAAACAGGGGAAAATAATACAGTTGAGGAGGAATGGGTAAAATTGAGAGATGAAATAGTGAAGGCAGCAGAGGACAAAATAGGTAGTAATGCAAGACCTACAAAAAATCCGTGGATATCACAGGAGATACTAAATTTAATCGATGAAAGGAGAAAATATAAAAATGAAGTAAATGAAACAAGTAAAATGGAGTACAGACGACTAAGAAATGAGATTGACAGGAAGTGCAAAATGACTAAGCAGGAGTGGCTAGAAGGCAAATGCAAGGATGTAGAAGAATGTATAAATAGGGGAAAAATAGACACAGCTTACCGGAAAATAAAATTAACATTTGGAGATAAGAAAAACAGCTATATGAATGTCAAGGACACGGATGGAAAACCAGTTCTCAGCAAAGAAGAGAAAGCTGAAAGGTGGAAAGAGTATATAGAGGGGCTCTACAAAAGAAATGAACTTCGAGACACTATTGTAGGAAGGGAAGAGGATGTAGTTGATGATGAAATATGAGATACAGTACTGAGAGAAGAATTTGACAGAGCCCTGAAAGACCTAAGTCGAAACAAGGCCCCTGGAGTAGATGACATTCCCTCAGAGCTACTGAAGTCTCTGGGAGAACCAGCCATGACAAAATTGTTTCACCTGGTGTGTAAGATGTATAAGACAGGTGAAGTACCCTCATACTTTAAGAAAAATGTTATAATCCCCATTCCAAAGAAAGCACGTGCAGACAGGTGTGAAAACTACAGAACCATCAGTTTAATAAGTCATGGTTGCAAAATATTAATACGAATTATATACAGAAGGATGGAAAAGCTGGTAGAAGCCGACCTCGGGGAAGATCAGTTTGGGTTCAGGAGAAATGTAGGAACACGGGAGGCAATACTCACTTTACGGCTTATCCTAGAAGATAGATTAAGAAAAGGCAAACGTACATTTCTAGCTTTTGTAGATTTGGAGAAGGTTTTTGATAGTGTTGATTGGAATAAACTCTTTCAAGTTCTGAAGCAAGCAGGAGTAAAATATAGGGATCGTAAGATTATTTACAACTTGTACAAAAACCAGACAGCGGTTGTCAGAGTTGAAGGGCATGAAAGGGATGCGGTGGTTGGAAAGGGAGTAAGACAGGGTTGTAGCCTTTCCCCAATGTTGTTCAATTTGAACATTGAGCAAGCTATAAAGGAAAGCAAGGAGAAATTTGGAGAAGGAATTAAAGTTCAGGTTGAAGAATTAAAAACATTGCGTTTTGCCGACGACATAGTAATTCTGTCAGGTACAGCAAAGGACCTGGAAGAGCAATTGAACGGAATGGACATTGTGCTGAAAGGTGCATATAAGATGAACATTAACAAGAGTAAAACTGGGGTAATGGAGTGCAGTGTAAGAAAATCAGGTGATGCTGAAGGGATTAGATTAGGTAACGAAACAATAAAGGAAGTAGAGGAGTTTAGTTACTTAGGCAGTAAAATAACAAATGATGGTCGCAGTACAGAGGATATAAAATGCAGAATGGCAATGGGTAGAAAGGCGTTCTTGAAAAAGAGAAATTTGTTAACAGCGAATATTGATTTAAGCGTAAGGAAGTCCTTTCTGAAGGCATTTGTATGGAGTGTTGCCTTGTATGGGAGTGAAACATGGACGATAAACAGTGTGGACAGAAAGAGGATAGAGGCTTTTGAAATGTGGTGCTACGGAAGAACGATGAAGATTAGGTGGGTGGATCGCGTAACTAAGGAAGAGGTACTGAACAGAATTGGGCAGAAAAGAAAATTCTGGCATACCTTGACTAAAAGAAGGGATAGATTGGTAGGACACATTCTTAGACATCAAGGAATTGTGAATTTAGCGTTGGAGGGAAGTGTGTGGTGAAAAAATCGCAGGGGATACAGTAAGCAGATTCAGACAGATGTAGGTTGCCGTTCTTATGTGGAGATGAAGAGGCTTGCTCAGGATAGGGTATTGTGGAGAGCTTCATCAAACCAGTCTCCGGACTGAAGACCACAACATCAATAATGGAATATTGTACAATAAATCGACACACTACTGGTCATTAAATTGCAACACCGAGAAGAAATGAAGATGATAAACGGGTATTCACTGGAGAAATTTAACCGACATGTGATTACATTTTCAAGCAATTTGGATGCATAGATCCTGAAAAATCAGTACCCAGAATAACCACCTCTGACCGTAATAACTGTCTTGATACGCCTGGGCATTGAGTTGTATAGATACAGATTGTCCATGCAGCTTCAACTCGATACCACAGTTCATCAAGAGTAGTGACTGGCTTATTGTGACGAGCCAGTTGCTCGGACACCACTGACCAGACGTTTTCAATTGGTGAGAGATCTGGAGAATGTGCTGGCTAGGACAGCAGTCGAACGTTTTCCGTATCCAGAAAAGTCGGTACAGGACCTGCAACATGCGGTCGTGCATTATCCTACTGTAATGCAGGGTTTGACAGGAATGGAATGGAGGGTAGAGCTACGGGTCGTAAGACACGTGAAATGTAACGGCCACTGTTCAAAGTGCCGTCGATGCGAACAAGAGGTGATCGAGACGTGTAACCAATGACACCCCATACCATCACGCCGGGTGATACGCCAGTATGGCGATGACGAATACACGATTCCCATGTGCGTTCACGGTGATGTCGCCAAACACGGATGCGACCATCATAATGGTGTATACAGAAAAAATGACGTTTCGACATTCGATCACCGAAGTTCGTAGTTGCGTACACCATCGCAGGCGCTCCTGTATGTGATGCAGCGTCAAGGGTAACCGTAGCCATGCTCTCCGAGCTGATAATTTATGCTTCTGCAAACGTCGTCGAACTGTTCGTGCAAATGGTTGTTGTCTTGCAAACGATCCCATCTTTTGACTCAGGGATCGAGATGTGGTTGAGCGATCCGTAACAGCCATGCGGATAAGATACCTGTCATCTCGACTGATAGTGATACGAGGCTGTTGGGATCCAGCACAGCGTTTCGTATTGCCCTCCTGAACCCACCGATTCATATTCTAACAGTCATTGGATCGCGACCAACACGAGCAACAATGTCGCGTTACGATAAACCGCACTTGCGATGGTCTACAATCCGACATTTATCAAAGTCGGAAACGTGATGGTACGCATTTCGCCTCCTTACACGAGGCATCACAACAATGTTTCACCAGGCAACCCCACTCAATTGTTGTTTGTATATGAGAAATCGGTTGGAAACTTTCCATATGTCAGCACGATGTAGGTGTCGCCACCGGCGCCAACAACTTTCCACATGTCAGCACGATGTATGTGTCGCCACTGGCGCCAACCTTGTGTGAATGCTCTGAAAAGCTAATCTTTTGCAAATCACAGCATCTTCTTCCTGTCGATTAAATTTCGCGTCTTTAGCATGTAGTCTTCGTGGTGTAGCAATTTTAATGGCCAGGAGTGTACGATACTTAAATCATGCTACTTGCATTTTCAGTATTATTATGGAAAATGTGATGATCTCCTTGTATTTCCCTTATCAATTTATATTAGATAAAATAAATATGGACAAGTGTGGCGCTTTGAAGATGACATCTAAAGTTGAAAATGAATGAAGTATTAAAAAACTGATCTTTGTAAGGTTGGTTTTTCTATTTTTTGTCTTAGTAGTCATGAACATCTACAGTTTTTGAGATACTTAAGTTATTTTTCGGGTCATAAAATGTGAGTAATTATTCTGATTTTGTAGAAGTCTTAAATGTTTACATGTTATAGATTATATCTTTTCTTTTTAATTACTGGAGTGTATAAATCACAGATGTCATCGAGACACACTACAAACGCTCGGCTAACAGGCATATTAGTTCTGAGTACAAAGCATGGATCTTTCCCAGATTTACGCCGATCTGGACAAACTCCCATGACAGATGCTCAGTTTAACCCGATACCTGGCCTGTCTTGTATCTTGCCCCAACCAATTGCTACTGTCCACTGTTGGCCCTTATATTTCCAAACAATACCGTGACATACTAAAGGGAAGCAATGGTGGGGACATTTGCCACCCTTTCCAAGTGTTATTGCAATGTTCTAATGTTTTCCGATCTTTGTAAATCTACGGGACTTAAATACTTTGGTTATTAGTCCCTACGCTTACAAACTCTACGCTCTCCCCTCAGCCTCCCCTCCACGCTATCCTCTGACGTGCGAGAGGCACCCTAAGCCAGGGAACCCCCTAACACCTGCTAGCATCTTACGGAACTACAAGGGAAGCGGTGGTTTAGGGGGGGGGGCTTCTCCTCTGTATATGTTACTCTGCGACTAGAGGCACTTCTGAGGGTGCCTCTAGCACATCAGAGGGTAACGTGGGGGGAGGCTGACGGAAGAGCCCGTGCCGCCTGCCACAAGGCCACGGCTGTGTCCGGCTTGCTGGCGTTTGAGGGGAGGTGGTGGTGGGGACAGCCGCTACCTGCTGCCTGCTCTGGCCAGTTTAAGGCCCGGCGCACACTTGACGCAGCAGAGGCAGAGGAGAGGCAGAGGCGAGGCCTCCGTCCGTCTGTAACGCATGCTTTCAAATGGGGCAGCGCACACTTAACGCAACCGAGGCGGAGGGCAGGCGTTTCCTCGGTCACGCCTCTGTCCGGTTGTCCGAGGCGCACAGTTTTCCTGCGCCTCTGTTCCACCTCTGTCGCAAAGTGAAATTTCAAGTTATCGGATATGCTTGGAAAAAAAATTGTTTTATGTAGACGGATATAAGCTACATCCTTCTCTGTATTTGGTTTATTTGTAACACTTTTACTTTCTGCGTAAAAAAATTAAAAATACTATTTTTCGATTTGTGCGTGTTTTGCGCTAACGCAGCTTCCACAATCGATTTTGCAGAAACTACTCACTAGAAAAAAATTATTTTTCTGTATCATATAGGCAAAAGCCACCGCATGACGTTGGGGAGGTTTTCTTTTCGTTATTGTACATAGTTATTGTTATAGTAAAAACTAAAGTACAACGCCGCGCATATTTTGAAGATTTTGCAGTGAAAAAAGTAGTCGCTGGCTAGTTTGCGTTTGCTGCGTTTTACATCATACATTACTGGGAACTAAATGTAGCTAACATATCGAAATTGTTTTTAACGGTGGAATGAGAGCTATATCTCTTTCGATTCTCGAGAAAATACGTGAGATACACGTTCGATGCGCCGCGGTCGGCAGCTACGCGGCACACGCGTGGCTGTTGCCGCTGCTATGCCGAGTGCGGAGCTGCCTCGTGTCTCCCTTCTCCGTATGCTGCCCATACATACCCAAAGCTAGAAACGAACAACTTACTGAAATAGAAAGACACCGAGATTCATAAACCGAAGATGCTGATTGTGTATTTTTACGGTCTATAGTCTCTGGTTTCAGTAAACTTTGTGGCAAGCATGAATGCACTATATAAGCTAAAATTCCCGTTACTACTGAATAAAAAGTTCGGCGATACCAGAATGGACGTGCAACGATTTTTTTTTTTTTTACCATCAGGGACCTTCTTAAATTTCTTGAAACAAAATGTCCACCCCTTCGTGGAGCTTCAGCTCACTGCTAAACCATAGATGATGCTAGGAACGTCTCTCGTCAGTATTTCTCAATCTGAATTCTATACTACGTTCAGAAATTCAACATTTGCAAAAGTATTAGCATTAGCTTCACTAATTACTAACAAATATAATGACTGCTGAAGGTAATTATCATTATAAATGATGACAGAGACAAAATATGAATGCAATGTAATAAAATACTGCATGTACATGCACAGCTGCCGTCATAGAAGAAGAAAAAAGCAAACGTCAGTATCTTAGTACTCAGGAGCATGGAAGAGCTACAAATAAAGACCTAAGTAAGGAATCACTTTGCTTGCAAATGCAGTTAAACAAGGAAACCATGGTTTGCAAAAATTTTCATATCGATATATCTTTCAATCTAAGACATAGGAAAAGCATACCAGGTGTCACCAAGAAGAAAAGAGTTTCTGATCGTATATACTGCGCCACAATCATGATTAAATATGACAGTTGTATAAAGGTTCTTTCAATTATTGAATTTGCTGTGACACTTGTTTCACTGAATTATAGAAGAAATGATAGAAAAATAAATCTGACTTTAATTAAATTCCTAAAACATATCAATAATTTTTCTTTAGCGGGTATGACGAGTCACACTATTTTTCTTCTGTATTAAGTCCTTCTTACACAGCATGTGACTCTCTTTGAACTGTCGTCTGTTTAGTCGGAATAGCTCAAGAGCTTAAAATGACCTTCCATGGACCAGAGAAGTTCAGCATGTATTCGTCACTTTTGCCTTTGCTCAACAGACCTTTAACTGCTCTTATACTCTATCAGAACACACACACACACACACACACACACACACACACACACACAAATTAAATTAACTGAGTTTTGAAGGAGATGCAGGAATTAAATCTGATTGCATGGAGAGGTTTGCAGTGGACATGCAGCACGTGCTGTTGCAAGCTACGCTGCCCTCCTCTGCCTGCGCTGCGTCAAGTGTGCGCTGACCAGCAGAGGCCCTGCGCCTTGCCTCTGCCTCTGCTTTGCCTCTGCTGCGTCAAGTGTGCGCCGGGCCTAGGCCCGGCGCACACTTGACGCAGCAGAGGCAGAGGAGAGGCAGAGGCGAGGCCTCCGTCCGTCTGTAACGCATGCTTTCTAATGGGGCAGCGCACACTTAACGCAGCTGAGGCGGAGGGCAGGCGTTTCCTCGGTCACGCCTCTGTCCGGTTGTCCGAGGCGCACAGTTTTCCTGCGCCTCTGTTCCACCTCTGTCGCAAAGTGAAATTTCAAGTCATCGGATATACTTCGAAAAAAATTGTTTTATGTAGACGAATATAAGCTACATCCTTCTCTGTATTTAGTTTCTTTGTAACACTTTTACTTTCTGCATAAAAAAATTAAAAATACTATTTTCCGATTTGTGCCGTTTTTGCGCTAACGCAGCTTCCACAATCGATTTTGCAGAAACTACTCACTAGAAAAAAATTATTTTTCTGTATCATATAGGCAAAAGCCACCGCATGACGTTGGGGAGATTTTCTTTTCGTTATTGTACATAGTTATTGTTATAGTAAAAACTAAAGTACAACGCCGCGCATATTTTGAAGATTTTGCAGTGAAAAAAGTAGTCGCTGGCTAGTTTGCGTTTGCTGCGTTTTACATCATACATTACTGCGAACGAAATGTAGCTAACATATCGAAATTGTTTTTAACGGTGGAATGAGAGCTATATCTCTTTCGATTCTCGAGAAAATACGTGAGATACACGTTTGACGCGCCGCGGTCGGCATCTAGACGGCACACGCGCGGCTGTTGCCGCCTGCTGTGCCCAGTGCGGAGCTGCCTCGTGTCTGTCTTCTCCGTATGCTGCCGATACACACCCAAAGCTGGAAACGAACAACTTACTGAAATAGAAAGGCACCGAGATTCATAAACCGAAGATGCTGATTGTGTATTTTTACGGTCTATAGTCTCTGGTTTCAGTAAACTTTGTGGCAAGCATGAAAGCACTATATAAGCTAAAATTCCCGTTACTACTGAATATAAAGTTCGACGAAACCAGAATGGACGTGCAAAGATTTTTTTTTACTATCAGGGACCTTCTCCAATTTCTTGAAACAAAATGTCCACCCCTTCGTGGTGCTTCAGCTCACTGCTAAACCATAGATGATACTAGGAACGTCTCTCGTCAGTATTTCTCAACCTGAATTCTATACTACTTTCAGAAATTCAACATTTGCAAAAGTATTAGCATCAGCTTCACTAATTACTAACAAATATAATGGCTGCTGAAGGTAATTATCATTAGAAATATTGACAGAGACAACATATGAATGCAATGTAATAAAATACTTCATGTACATGCACAGCTGCCGTCATAGAAGAAGAAAAAAGCAAACGTCAGTATCTTAGTACTCAGGCGCATGGAAGAGCTACGAATAAAGACCTAAGTAAGGAATCACTTTGGGTGCAAATGCATTTAAACAAGGAAACTATGATTTGCAAAATTTTTCATAACGACATATCTTTCAATCTAAGACATATGAAAAGCATACCAGGTGTCACCGAGAAGAAAAGTGTTTCTGATCGTATATACTGCGCCACAATCATGATTAAATATGACAGTTATATGAAGGTTCTTTCAATTATTGAATTTGCTGTGACACTTGTTTCACTGAATCATAAAAGAAATGAAAGAAAAATAAATCTGACTTTAATTTAATTCCTAAAACATATCCCTAATTTTTCTTTAGCGGTGTGACGTGTCACACTATTTTTCTTCTCTGTTAAGTCCTTCTTACTCAGCATGTGACTCTCTTTGAACTGTCGTCTGTTTTGTTGGAATAGCTCAAGAGTTTAAATGAGCTTCCATGGACCAGAGAAATTCAGCATGTATTCGTCACTTTTGCCTGTTGCTCAACAGACCTTTCACTGCTCACACACACATACACACACACACACACACACACACACACACACATTAAATTAACTGAGTTTTGAAGGAGATCCAGGAATTAAATCTGACTGCATGGACAGATTTGCAGTGATATGCAGCACGTGCTGTTGCAAGCTGCGCTGCCTCCTCTGCCTGCGCTGCGTCAAGTGTGCGCTGACCAGCAGAGGCCCTGCGCCTCGCCTCTGCCTCTGCTCTGCCTCTGCTGCGTCAAGTGTGCGCCGGGCCTAAAGGGCTGCTTCTGACCGCTGTGCCATCATGGGACATCTTACGGAACTGCTTCAGCACCCCCTCCCCCCCCCCCCGACCCGCTCCCCTCAGCGTGTGACTGGGCCAATACGGAGGTTTCCCGTTTGTATATATTTGTCTGTGCTTATACTAAAGAGAAGCAATGGTGGGGACAGTTGTAGCCCTTCCCAAGTGTTATTGCAATGATCTAATGTTTTCCCATCTTTGTAAATCTATGGGACTTAAATACTTTGGTTATTAGTCGCTACGCTTACAAACTACTTACACTAACCATAGGCAACACACACACCCATGCTCGACGGAAGACTCGAACATCCGACGGTGAGCAACCGCGCACTCTGCCGCAAGGCACCTTAGAACGCTCGACCAATCCACCGTGGACAATGTTATCGAATCTGCACATTGAGCTAGCTGTGAAGGAAAACAAGGTGAAATGGGAGATGGGGTTAAATATCAGATAGAAGAAATAAAAACTTCGGTTTGTCCTTGACACCGTAATTCTGTCAGAGACAGCGTAGGATTTAGAAAAGCAATGGAATGGATTGGACAGTGTATTGAGAGGTAAGATCAATATTGAGAAGAGAAAAGCAAGGTTAATGGAATGTACAGAAAGAAAAATATATCGGTGACTAGGGAATGAGCTCGGTAATGTGTCATTAAAAATAGTTCAGTTTCTTTTTTTTATTTGGATAGCAAAATAACTTCTGTTTGCCGTAGAAAAAAAAAGCATTTATGAAGAAGCGAAATTTATTGACACCAAACTCCATTTAAATTTTAGGAAATAAATTCTGAAACCATTCTACTGGAATGTAGCATTGCACACTATCGAAACGTAAACGATAAAGCGTTCAGACATAAAGATGCCAGCAGCGTTGGAAATATTGTGCTACAGACTAGCAGTGAAGAATAATTGGGTACACTGCTTAACTAATGATGGGATGGTGAACAAAACTGACAAGGAAAGTATTTGGGCTCGAACAAACACATATACACCAAAATCGTATGAGACATAATGTAAAGATCCCTTATTGTACTAGTGATACTCCCGCATCTGCAAAACTCTGCAGTCGTCCGTTAGAGGCCTCTGCGTGTGCCATGCCGAATTGCACTTTAACCTGTCGGTTCGCCCGTATGGACGGTGCAGTGTGCCTCCAAAGTTGCGTTTTGTGGTGTTATTTGTGTAGTGAAGCGTCAGATGTGGCGGCGATTGGTAATAAATACTGCCAATGTATTGCGATTGGTTGAGATGAAGTTACGAAGAACGCTTCTTCGTGAAGATGGTATTAGTGTAGAAGATGAATCATTTGCATGCTTTCTCGTATCTGGTATGGTACAGAAATATGAGCATAAGTTAGATACTGTTGTTACAAACTCATAACAATGATAATAGGGATGATAATAACGAACAACTAATTATAAGCGGTAGTGCTATGGTAAGTGCGAGAGGAGGCGATGGAAGCAGTTGCAGTGAATACCAACAGTCTTCCGAGAATAAGGTTAAAGTTGCAACTATCGTCACGGCTTTTGATGACAATTCGCTAGAGAACATATACGATGATTATTACATAAGTTATAGTTAAGATATCTGCATTACTTATGGCGTCTACAATTACATCTACAGTGCTATCTAGAGCATGGTTGTAGAGCTTTCCAGAAAAACGTCACCCACCAGCACATTGAGGTGTACGTAGAGATCCTGTAACCAAACGTTCATACATATATGTTTGTTCGAGCCCATGTCCTTTCCTTGTGAGAAGGAAAACCGTTCTTGGCATAACTTGTCTGAGAGAAGGGATCGATCAGTACGGCACAATTTGAGACTTGAAGGTATCGTCAATATACCATCGGAGGGAGGTGAGTTAAAAATAGAAGGCCATTGAGAGACGAATACGGCAAACAGATTCAAACGTATGTAGGTTGCCGTTCTTGTTCATAGACCAAGAGGTTTGGACAGGAAAGGGTTAGTGTGGATAGCTGCATCAAACCTGTCTCAGGACTGAAGTACACTATAAAGCATCCACAGGAAAATATGCTCGCCCACTTGCCAACGAGCCAAGAGGTGAAGGACCTGTGGCTCTTCAGTATGTAGTTCGCAGTTCCGCCGTCTCGCCTGCTAGGGTCAGGCGCCCCACTCTCACTTCGCCATAGCTGCGATCCCGCGATCGCTGGATCGTCTACGTCCACGGCGTACCTACACACGTTCCATACGAAATGTGCAAATTACACCGCTCTTTCGTCAGTAAGTCACAGCTGTAAAATTATTGACCCGAATTATTTACAGACGCAGAAAAAACTGGTCGAATCCGACCTTGAGAAAGCACTGATTGAATTTAGCAGATTTGTTGGAACACGCGAGGCAAAACTTAATTTAGTATTAAGAGGTCCAGTTCATTGATATAATTAACATTTTTATTTTTTACACAACAGCTGTTGCAGCAGTTTGCCGTTTTCAAGTGTGGCTATGATGGTCTAGAGTCATATATAACATCTGGCATAACTGTTATTATATAATCATAGCAGTGTGTTATTTGCATTTAGCTACTGTACTTTTTGCAGCCTGAGATGTTAATTAGATTTTTTTAAGTGTAACAGTTTGCCAAAGATGTTTTACAATGTCATTTTCAAACTGTTACATTTAAGAAACATGTTTATACAAAAAATAAAATAAATAAATAATTAACATCTCAGGCTGCAAAAAGTACAGCAGCTAAATGCAAATAACATACTTCTATAAAGTATGATTATTTAATAACAGTTATGCCAGATTTTATATATGACGCTAGACCATCAGAGCTATACTTGAAAATGGCAAATTGCTGAAACAGCTGTTGTGTAATAAATAAAAATATTAATTATAGCAGTGATCGGGACCTGTGTCCTTTGGAGACATTTACTTCACTGCGGGCCCGACAATCAAGAAGTTAAAAACTAAATTTAACACTTATCTTAGATAATAGGTTAAGTAATGGGAAACCTACATTTCTAGGTTTTGTAGATTTGGAGAAAGTTTTTACAATGTTGACACCCTTTCAATTTCTTAACATAATAGGGGTAAAATATATGAACGTTAAATTATATTCAGTTTGACGAAAACGAGACAGCAGTTATTGGAGTAGAAGGGCACGAAAAAGTCGCAGCGGTTGGGAATGGAGTAAGAGTTGTAACTTTTCTCCAATGTTGTTCAATCGGTAGATTGAGCAAGCTGTGAAGAAATGCGTGGAGAACTTTGGAAACGGAATTAATTGTTAGAGTGAAGGAATAAAAACCTCGAGGTTTGCCAAACACATTGTAATTCAGCTGGTGACAGCAAAGGAATTGGAAGAGCAATTAAACAGAGTGAACAGTTTCTTGAAAGGAGAGTATCATATGAACATTAATAAGGTTAAAAAAATGATTTTGGAATGTACTGCAAGAAAATCAGGTGATGCTGAAGGAATGATGCAGTAAAAGTCGTAGATCAGTTTTGTTATTCGTGTAGCAAAATAACTTCTGATGGCAGAAGTAAAGCTGATATAAAATGCAGAATGGCTATGCGAAATAAAGCATTTCTGAAGAAACACAATTTTTTGACACCAGATATTAATTTAAATCTTAGGAAATCTTCTTCTGAAAGCATTTGCTTGGAGTGTAGCATTGTACAGGGCTGATACGCGGACGATAAGGAGTTTACACAGAAATATAATAGAAGCTTTGGTGATGTAGTGCTACAGACGAATACATAGGATTAGATGGGTAGATCACTTAACTAATGATGAGGTACTGGACTGAACTTGGGGAGAAAGGAAGTTTTGGTGTATTTTGTCTAAAAGAAGGAATAGAGCAGAGGGGAGAGAGGAAGTTTTGGTGTATTTTGTCTAAAAGAAGGAATAGAGCAGAGGGTGATATACTGATACATCAAATAATTGTCAATTTAGCATTCCAGGAAACAGTGTGGGGTAAAAACAACAGAGGGAGACAGAGAGACGTATGGAGTAAGAGGTTCAAATGGATTTAGGTTGCCGTTCTTATTCAGAAATGAATTGGCTTGTGCAGGACAGGGTAGCAAAAAACTACATCATAACAGACTGCGAACTGAAGACCACAACAACAACGTTCCAAACATCTAACATCCAGCATTCACTCAAAGTTTCATTATTAGTATTTAATCATACATATCCATAACACAGCTCGATTCGGATCAAAGCAGTGTGTGGCATATCTCGTGAGTTGCAAGTCTCAATAAAGTGCAAAAGATTGCCATCTTAAAAAGCCAAAAACTGAATATATCTTGGATAAACAAATGTTAGGCCATTGGCACATAATTACTCAGATGGAATCGTTGGAAGAAGAAATAAGTATCTTAAAAATCTTATTATAAGACGTGAACAGCAAACTGGCATTTCTTAATTTATTGGACTTGAGATGCACTCTTTTTGTCAATAATTGTCGGCCGCGGTGGCCGAGGGGACTGAGGCGCTCCAGTCACGGTCTGCACGGCCACTACGGTCGGCGGTTCGAATCCCCCCTCGGGCATGGATATTTGTGACGTCCTCAGTATTAAGTAGTTCATAGGTAGTTTGTAAGTTTAGGGACTGATGGCCCCGTAGTCGAGTCCCATAAGCAATACAAACATTTGAACATTTTGTCAATAATTTGTGGCTCTATTCTAGCCTCCTCTGTATCACATGAAAGGAATTTTTCGTGTAGGCGACATTTAAAGGGTCATTTCAGGAAATCAATGCTCGTAATATTACCATTAGTCACAAAAAAAGGACAGATCTGTTTTAAAACACCGTACACATGTGTTTGCTGAATTTCACAGTTTTCTTTTCTTGTTTTCCCCTTCTTCTTATCCTTCATTTTTTTATTATTTATTTATATACCTTCCTCTCAGTCTTACTGACTTCTTGGTGGTAAAAAGGAACTCGACAACTCGTGTTTTTCATTACGTTTCATGAATAGCCGGTTATTCGTATTGATGTGGTTTCACTTTCAATATTTTGCTGTTATTTGTGTATAAGTACATCGTAAAAATAACGTATGCATTCAACACGAGAATGGAAATGCTTTTCAGTACTCTGTTGCTATTATGGAGTGCATTATACAAAATACAGATCATGTATAAGGAGGAAAATCATTTTCCACCGTGTACAATGTATAAGGATTGATGAAGGAGAAGATACAAAACAGAGAAAAATCTCACGATATTGTCGCCAGAAATGCATGTTTTCCATGCTGTAAACGTTTTATTCAATCACACCTTAGTAAGAGACTCTGCGATTCAATACGCGCTGTAGCACGCAGCCAAAGTTCCAGCATGAGTTCAAAAACGTTTCCTGTCCTCTACAGCTACATAGATACTCTGCAAGTCACATTGAAGTGCATGGCTGAGGGTTCATCTAAACACTTTCATGATATCACCACAAGATCAAAAGCAACTGCAAATTTATTTAGATATCTGCAAGTAGCAACAATTGGCAATAATGTTAAGTGTGAGATGATCCATTTGGCCACAAAAGTAATCCGTTAAGCTCCAGTTAGACGATGACTCAGTCAAACCTTGAGGGCTTAAATTCAACTAAATACCTAGGAGTCAAAATTACGAAAAACTTAAATCGGAAAGTTTTGTGTCCCAACTTCGTCGCCGATTTTGTGTCCCAACTTCGTCGCCGCTTTTGTCTCCCAGCCTCGTCGTAGGTGTCGGTGGCCGAGTGGAACGAGACCGACACAGGAACAAAGACAGCACGCTGGTGCAGGTACGGAGGGGAGCAGCCAGAAACTATAAACACTCGAATAAATTAGAAAGAGATATATATTGCACAGAATGTAACAATACTTAACTTTTACATAGTACTGCAGAATGTTGATACATAGTTGTTAGAGGCCTGCCTAGTGCCTGTACGATAGCAAAGTCTTCACTGGTGCCTATCTGATTACGAAGGTCCTAACTGGTCGCTATCTCAGACCCAAGTGACCGGTGTCTTTCCGTGGTGGCCACGAGCGGGGTTGCAGCAGAGGGCGCTCGTGGCTGTCGTCGTGAGAACGCCGCGCCGTGCGTGCATGGCGGCGCGCGGCGAAAGTAGGTGGCGCGCACTTTGTGCTTGTGCGACACCACAGAAAGACCACACAGAAAATATTGTAGGGGAGGCGAAGCAAAGACTACGTTTCATTGGCAGGACTCTTAGAAGATGCAACAGTTCTGCTAAAAAAAACTGCCTACACTACACTTGTGCGTCCTGGTTTTGAGTATTGTTGGGCATTGTGGGATCCACGCCAGGTGGGACTAACGTTCAGAGAAAGTTCAGAGAAGGGCAGCTCGTTTTGCATTATTCCGGTATAGAGTGTCACGAAAATGCTGCATGATGTTGGTCGGAAATCATTGAAAGAAAGGTGTTATTCACTGCAACCAGATCTGTTTGCGAAGTATCTTTCACCAACTATCTTTTCCGAATGCAAAGATATTTTGTTAGCAGCCACTTTCATCACAATGAAATAAGAAAAATCATATCGAAAATAGAGAGATACAGGGGTTCCTCTTTTCCGCGTCCTATTAGAGAGTGGAACTGTAGAGATATATTGTCGCGTTGAAATGGAAGCAGGCTTGACTTCTAAGGCAGGGTTGTCAACTGAACACAGCGCTTATACTGAAAGCAGGTTTATTGCGAACTGAACATACCCAATAGGTCAGTTTGTTCCTGCGTAATCTACCACTTGATAATTTTACGTGCAAAAAAGGCCAAATAATCTATTGCTTAAATTAGAATAGGGTGACTACAATCATTGTTAAATTTTCGAAACGCTGAAAAATTAACGCGACTTGTCAGAATAATGTCAATGTCAGTTTGTTCCTGCGTAATCTACCACTTGATAATTTTTACGTGCAAAAAAGGCCAAATAATCTATTGCTTAAATTAGAATCGGGTGACTACAATCATTGTTAAATTTTTGAAACGCTGAAAAATTAACACGACTTGTCAGAATAATGTCAAATTGCAACGGAATATTATCGGAGAAAGGGGAAAACATATGGCTCAAAAAGAAAGAAAAAATGAAATTATAATAATAATAATAAATAATAATTAAAATAAAAAAGGTGTGAAATTGGTCGAAATATAAAAATGAAAAAGGCTGATGGATCTATATGCGTCAAAAAATGTAAATGAAAACACCTGAGCAGTCTCAAAAAGATGTATATGCCTCTTTACGTGTTTGAAAAGTGCAATGTGTAATGATTGCCAAACGAGCAGGATTTTTAAAAAGAGGTTCAGAGAGTATTTTCTCACAAAAAAGAGACGAATAAAACAGTATTCCACCTTCGCCGAGCATTAAAGATCACAGGACACCAGCCACACATACTAGAAGACTTCTGTACTCTGTAACTTACAGAACTTGATTTGTTGGAGGAACTTGATATTGTCAAATATACGTACACTTCTGAACGGGTGTTCAACGATCAGCTTATTAGCCAGAATTAAAGGTACTATGACACCATTATGTCTGCGTGGGAGTAGCGGAGCGGTCAGGAGCGCCACGTTACGGATCGCGCGGCCTTCCGCGTCGGAAGTTCGTACCCTCCCTCAAGCATGGATGTGTGCGTTGTCCTTACGTTAGTTTAACTTAGTTGAAGTAGTTTGTAAGACTAGGGACTGATGACCAACGTAGATTGGCGCCATAGAATTACAAACATTTCAACACCATTATGTCAGTTTTTAAAATGTTTATTTGACTTTAAGATCGTTATATTGTGTCGTTGAAATGAGAGCAGGCTTGACTTCGAAGGCAACTGAACACAGCACTTATACTCAAAGCACGTTTATTGCGAACTCAACATACACGCAACACTGACTGCCTCTCAGGCAGAGTGCTCTGCTATTTATACACAGACAGAATTTACCAGAAATTAGAAGAACAGTTAACATAAGAAACAAGTAGAATTTACAAGTGAACATAAGAAAGATGTAGAACCTTCTGGAATTGTAAATTACAAAGAAACAAATTTTTACCGGTGGGCGAGATCGAACCGGCGACCTTCTGTCTCGCAGTCCGTGACGCTATCCCCTGCGCCACGCAGACTGTTGGCGTTCGTGGTCTCTCGCGGCATTGCTCCCTCTCCTGGAGCCAGCTGCAATGTCCTGGATCTTGACCATGTCCTCTGTATGACAGTTCAAAAGCATCCTTCCCTTCTCTGCGATTATCGACGACAGACGTTCCTGTCCTGGCTTCATTAGGAACATTACCGTCCTTAGAGTCCTTGAACAAGAAGCCATTGTCGTCTACCTGCTCTTCAGGATCGTAGTAAGGATTCATGCTCAGGACGTGAACAATGTCTATTCGTTTTTGACGTTTCGACGACGGCTCATAATACTCAACTTCGTATGTGACGTCTGACAGGCGGCGTATAACACGATACGGACCAAAGTATCGCTTCAATAACTTTTCTGTCAGTCCAACCTTCCGTACAGGGGTAAAAATCCATACCAGATCTCCTGGGCTGTACACAACAGGTCGGTGCTTGTCGTTATACCGCTGACGGTCCTTCTCCTGGGCGTCCAGTGTCCGTATGTGTGCCAGCTGTCTTGCTTCTTCAATTCTGTTAATGAGCTGTTTAACATAGTCATCCTGAGTGTCATCCGGTTGGAACGGGAACAGCGTATCCGTTGTCGTCTCAACTTCACCGCCGTGGAGCAGGAAAAACGGAGTGAAGCCTGTGGTGTCTTGTCTTGAGGTATTGTAAGCAAATGTCACGACTGGCAGAATTGTATCCCACTCCTTCTGCTCAACATCAACGTACATCGACAACACGTCGGCTAACGTCTTCTTAAAACGTTCCGTAAGACCATTTGTCTGAGGATGTTATGCAGTTGTCATTCTGTGAAAAATGTCGCACCGTGATACTACCTCTGTACTAGTTTTGACTGGAATACTTTACCACAATCAGATGTCATGACACGTGGTGCTACATGCTTCAAAATAATGTTTTATACAAGGAATTTTGCGATCTCTGGATCTTCTGCAGTCGGCACAGGTTTGGTGACAGTGTAGCGTGTGAGGTAGTCAGTGCAGACTATTATCCAACGGTTACCGGTTGTCGACATCGGGAACCTCCCTGAAAGATCGATCCCAACTCGGTGGAATGGAGCTGCTGCCGGCGGGATCGGTACGAGATGTCCTGGAGGCAATTGCGGCACATGCTTCCGTCGCTGGCATTCTTTACAGTGACTCACATAGTGCTTGACAGATCGGTAGCGACCTTTCCAGTAATACCTGCGTCTGATTCTGTCTAGGGTTTTCACGAATCCCAGATGACCGGATATTGGAGCATCGTAGAAATATTTGAGAATAGCTGGTTGGAGATGAGCTGGAACAACAAGTAGCCATTTGGGACCCAGTGGATCGTAGTTGCTCTTATACAATGTTCCGTTTATACGTTGGAATACTCCATTGGTCGGTTCTCCTTTCTCCAAGGCCTCTATCGTTTTTAATAGTGCTGGATCTTCCCTCTGTTCAGCTGTAACGTCATCTAATTCAGTGAGAGAAGAAGTTTCATTAATGCTGTTGGATTCCTCGAAAGGCAGTTGGCATCATAGTGTTTGCGCCCGTTCTTGAATACCACTGTCAAATCGTACTCTTGGAGTCTTAGTGCCCATCTTTCTTGTCGACCTGATGGATCCTTCAAGCTAGTCAGCCAACACAAAGAATGGTGGTATGTCACGGCGGTGAATGGTTTGCCGAATAAATACGGCCGGAACTTGTTGATAGCCCAGATATCTGCGAGACATTCTTTTTCAGTTGTACAGTAGTTTATCTCGGACTTTAAGAGTACTCTTGACGCAGAGGCTATCAATTTTTCAGCCCCCTCCTGAACTTGTACAAGCACTGCACCAATCCCATAAAAAACGTACAAATGTCTGTAAATCTATCCGACCAAACTGCGTGGTCATCAGTCCGTAGCTTACAAACTACTTAAACCTAGGTGAACTAACCAACGGACAAACACACACACACCCATGTCCCACGGAGGAGACAAACCTCCACGGAGAGCAACCGCGCGCTCCGCAGCGAGGTGCTTTAGACCGCTCAGCTACTCCACCGCTGCCCAATCCCTTAACCAGTGGCGTCTGTGTGAAGTTCCGTTTCTGCATTCTCGTCGTACAAAGCTAGCACTGGTGCGGAAGTTAGAGCCTCCTTAAGTGACCGGAAAGCTCTTTCTTTTGTCTCATCCGAGTAAAACTTGGCGTCTCCCTGCAGAAGTTCTTGTAATGAACGTGCTTTGTTACAAAATCCTTTTATGAAACATCGGTAGTATGAGCAAAGCCCGAGAAAACTTCTCACATCACGAATGTGCTGAGGAGTTGGAAATTCTGTGACTGCCCTTACCTTATCTGGATCACAATGGACACCATCTCCGTTGACTAGGTGCCCAAGGATCTTTATCTCTTTGGCGACAGAGAGGCACTTCTTTGGATTGAGGTGGAGACATGAAGTCTGAACACACTTCAACACAGTTGACTGTGGTGTCGCACAAGTATGAAGTGCGCGCCAGTTACTTTCGCCGTGCGCCGCCATGCACGCAGCGCGCGGCTTTCTTACGACGTCAGCCACGAGCGCCCTCTGCTGCAACTCCGCTCGTGGCCACGACTGCTGCATCGGCCATTTGGGAATCAGATAGGCACCAGTTCAGACTTGTCTATTGGATAGGCACTAGGAATCATTAGTAGGCAGGCCTCTATCTAAACTATGTATTAACATTCTACTAGTCTCCTGCTCTCTAAGTATTGTAATCTTTCTACGGAATATACTACTTGTTATAATTTAGCCTAGTGTTTCTAGTTTCTGTTGTCCCACTGGCTGGTCACCTCCGTAAATGCACACGTGTGCATCCTAGTGACAGTAGACTTGATGTAGCTACTCAAAAGTTTAGTGCAGTAGTTAGTGAATCTGTAGTAGCCTCGCAATGTGCGGACGCCAATCCGGCGGTAGTGCCATCTAGGGACAGTGATATTAATCTCCTGTGTGCTGATTGTGCGCGGCTTCCTACCACATGCAGCCCGCCCATGTGCAAGTGGAGCAAACAAACTGAAGCAGACGTTGCCCACATTCGTGCACCTGTCGAGCGCCACAAGTAAAAACTTTTTGTGACTCTCTCAATAGAAAATAAGCCTGTGCAATTTCAGCTCGACACTGGTTCCGTTGTCACATTAATAAATAAAGATACTTATGAACTTCTGGGTTCGCCAAAATTATGCCGTGACAACAAGTGCTAACAGCATACACAGGTCAAAATATTCCCGCTTCTTTTCAAGGTGTAACATAAACAGTTCCTTTTGTAGATCTTCAGGCCAAATCTACACAGAACATTTTTGGACTCGATGTATTTGACTTGTTTGGCTTATCAATTCAAAGAAATGTGCTTCAAATTTCGTCTGTAGTGCCTCAGGACAAAATCAATGCGTTGTGTGAAAAATACAGTGACTTGTTTTCGGTGGAACTAGGTTGTGTAAAAGACTTCGTAACTTTAAAAGAATCTGCAGTCCCACAATTTCGTAAAGCTAGAGCAGTGCCCATCGCAATTCTTGATAAAGTTGCTGCAGAACTTAAACGTTGGCAGGATAGTGGGGTGATTTCTCCTGTTTCTGTGAGTCAATGGGCCTCGCCTTTAGTAATTATAACCAAGCCAACAGGAAAACTTCTTCTTTGTGCAAACTTCAAATCAACAGTGAACGGTCAAACAATTGTAGACACTTATCCCCTGCCCAGACCAGAGGAGCTGATGGACAAATTAGGACAGTCTCACTTCTTTTCTTAGGCTGATTTAGCAGAGGCATACTTACAGATTCCGCTTGATGACGAGTCAAAAATGTTTTTCGTTATTAATACTCACACGGGCCTTTTTCAATTTCAACGCCTACCCTTTGTCAGTTCTTCCGCCCCCATTATTTTTCAGCGTTTTTTAGAACAGCTGACAGTTTTTGTACCCTGCTGTTCGAACTATTTAGATGATATTGTGGTTGAAGAACATTTATCAAACCTGGAGTGCCATTTCACAAGTGATGACTGCAGCAGGTCTACGTTGCAATAAAGCAAAGTGTTCATTTTTTCAAACTGACATAGAGTACCTAGGCTATGTGATTAATGCCCAAGAAATCCATCCCTTAGAGTGACATCTTCGAGCAATCAAATAATTGCCTCCTCCTAAGAATATGCACGAATTGCAAGCAGTACTGGGAAAGCTTAACTATTATTTCAGGTTTATTCCCAATGCCTCTCAGATTGCAGCTCCACTGCATCGCTTACGTAGGAAAAACATTCCTTTTGTGTAATCTAAAGATTGCCTGGTTGCCTTTGACAAATTAAAGTCTGCACTACTCAGTTATGCATGTTTGATTCCCTTTGACCCACAGAAGCCTGTAGTGCTAGCAGTGGATGCCTCGTCGTACGGTCTGGGTGCAGTTTTGTCGCATCGTATTGGTTTTCACGATGGTCCCATTGCCTTTGCATCCAAGCTACTGACGCTGACGCAACAGAATTACAGTCAGATAGAAAAGGAGGCCTTAGCAATCATTTACGGCGTCACAAAGTTTCATCATTATCTCTATGGCAGAAAATTCTATTTGTTGACAGACCACAAGCCTCTCACGTCGTTGTTCTCACCCACAAAGCCAATTCCGCCGGGAACAGCACAAAAGCTTCAGAGATGGTCCTAGATACTGTCAAATTATCAGTATGAGATTTTGTACCGACCTACCACTAAACACGCCAATGCGGACACACTCTCCCGACTTCCGGTTGGCTAGGATGTGTCGTTTGATTCTTCAGAAATGGCATGTTGTCAGATACACTCCAGAGATGCTTCCGCTGTCGCAGACTTCCGTTTGAACTCTCGTCGGGTTGCACAGGAAACACTTGCGGATGGAGACCTAAGTGTGGTAGCACGTTTTGTTCGCTCAGGTTGGCGTGCCAGCGCCAAAGACATTGATCGGCCTCTGGTTCGACGTTATTTTGCACAATGTCATGGATTGTCTTTAAGTCAGGGCGTTCTGTTGTTACATACCAACTACGACCAAACAAGAGTGATAGTTCCTCGTTCCCTGCAACGATAAGTCTTACGCCTCCAGCATCAAGGAATTGTTAGGACAGACGTCATTGTACCTGGGTTGGTATGGACGCCCAGATAGAGAGAATGACGTCACAGTGTACGGTTTGTGCGGAGCATCAGGCGGTTCCTCCGCAACGTTTCTCAGACTGGCCGCGCCCCAAGGGACCATGGCAACGTTTACACATTGACTTTGCTGGACCTTTCTGGAATACGCACTGGTTAATTGTTGTAGACACTTTCAGCAAGTTTCCCTTCGTGATTGCCATGAACTCAATGACGGCGTCTAGTACAATCAGTGCCTTAACATTAGTGTTTTGAATCGAAGTTTTGCCTGAAACTATAGTCAGTGACAATGGACCTCAGTTTGTTAGTGTGGAATTTCAACAGTTTTTTCATGTGAATGGCATTCAGCATTTCACCACTGCACCTTTTCACCCTCAGTACAATGGTGAAGCTGAACGTTTCGTTCGAACATTCAAGTCTCACATGGAAAAGATGAAAGGTTAGCACTCCAGGCAGCAATCTCTTCAAATTTTCCTGTCTACGTATCGGTGTATGCCACGTGACGGCCCGTCTCCTGCCGAGATGCTACACGGCCACCGTCACCGCACTCTCCTTCATCTTCTGCAGCCTCCCATGCACCGAGACGGTTCGTATGGCGCTTCGCGTTTTCAGGTTTCGACGCCGGTGCTGTACAAGGTGTTTGCTGGACGTACGAGATGGATGACGGGCATCATTCATCGCGTGCTCGGTCGCAATATGCATGTTGTACGTTCTTCCACAGGATCGGAGCTGCGGCGCCACGCAAACCAATTGCACCTGCACAGGCCGCGCGATCCTGTCTCTGGTTTCTTGATTCCAGACCATGTTCACCGCCAGCCACATCGTTCTGCGACGGATCCAGCGTCCCCGGACTACGAGATCGTACCCTCCTATGCAGTCTGCCTCTCCGCTTCCATCGCTGCCGCGTATGACAGCGTCACCGAGAGGAACTCCGGGACCGTGCGTGTCCCCGCCACCTGGACCACGCACCTCAGAAGAATATGACCTGCTCCCTCTGGGCGGAGGTGTGCTCCCTTCCCCTCGTTTTAATGGGTTTTCCGGAGGATCTCAAAGTGGATACCGGGGCGCGGACGGCGTCTCGATCCCAGCCTCTGCTACGACGCCCTCCCACCAGTAACGCCCCCGCCCAGACCCTCCTCCCAGTGCCTTCACCGTGGCCCTCAGCCCTACGTCACGACGGTGCGGCGGTTTGAGGGGGGGGGGGGGTAGGGGTGTGGTGTCGCACAAGTATGAAGTGCGCGCCACGTACTTTCGCCGCACGCCGCCATGCATACAGGGCACGGCGTTCTTAGGACATCAGCCACGAGCACCCTCTGCTGCAATTCCGCTCGTGGCCACGACTGGTGCATCGGCCACATGGGAATCAGATAGGCACCAGTTAAGACTTGGCTATCGGGTAGGCACTAGGAATCATCAGTAGGCAGGCCTCTATATAAACTATGTATCAACATTCTACTAGTCTGCTGCTCTCCAAGTTAAGTATTGTACCCTTTCTACGAAATATAATAGTAGTTCTAATTTAGCCTAGTGTTTCTAGTTTCTGCTGTCCCACTGGCTGGTCACCTCCGTACCTGCACACGCGTGCATCCTATTTTCCTGTGTCGGTCTCTCTCTACTCGGCCACCAACACCCAGGACAACCGCCGGAAACGAGACACAAAAGTGGCGACGAGTATGGGATACAAAATTGACAGGCGACTCAGATGTTCTTCAAATGTTTTCGAGAAAACGACAATGTTATCTAAATAGCAGAGACTCGTCGTCCACGTAAGGCGTCGTAGCAAGTTGTTCATCTTGCGTTCGAATATGGCTGGAGCATTACATAATCCAAATGACATTACTTTAAATTCATAGAGGCCATAAGGTCTAATAAAATCCGTCTTCTCCCTGTCAGCTTCGTCAACCTCGATTTGCCAGTAACCTGTCTGCATGTCCATAGTTGAGAAGTTTGTAGCTCCTGTCAAGCAGTCTAAGGTGTCGTCAATGCGCGGCAATGGGTAGACATCTTTCTTTGTGATTCTGTTCAGCCGCCGATAGTCGACACAGAATCGCCACGTGCCATCCTTCTTCTTTACGAGGACCATCGGAGACGAGCAAGGACTCTCCGAAGGTTGAATAATGTCATCTCGCAATATCTTCTCCACTTCCTCCTGAATTATCCGTCTTTCAGCTGGCGACACTCTATACGAACGCTGGCTAATTTGCGGATGATCCCATTGATACGGTGCTTTATCGTGGGCCGTTTCGTTTGACTTTTCCCCTGCTTAGGTGTGAATACACCCGAAAATTGGCGTAGTATACCTAAAACCCGCTGGCGTTTTTCTTTGGTCAGTCCAGGCCCTATTGGCAGTTCCACGTTTGTTTTCTCCAGCGTGTTGTCTGTACTAACAGCAGGCATGGGTCTTCAGTGATGACGTTGAGCTCACTGTCCTGGATTGGTTCAGCTGTCCCGATACACATTCCTTTGGGGATAAGTTGTGACTGCTCGTGACAATTTCTGATCCAAATCTTTCCTTGACCACATAGCCGCTTATGATAGCCGCTGGTATGTAAATTTCTTTTCTGAGCCTGATAAACTTTTTACTATCAACAAGAACTTCACAGTTTAACCGGTCATCTGTGTTTGTGACTGCAACTCTTCTCATTGTCAACGGCGGTATCGCCACGTTGTCAACGATGAATAACTTCCCAGATAATTCTGTATTACGTGTCTCCGATGGAAGAACTTCTTCAATTTGCAGCTCAGATCTTTCACAGTCAATGATAGCTTGGGATGCCTGAAGGAAGTCCCATCCGAGGATGACATTGTGACTACATTCTGTTAACACGACAAACTCAAACGGCTGCGTCCTGTTGTTAATGGTTATTCTTGCGACACAAGTTCCGCGACCTTCAGCACAGTTGCCCCCGTATCACGGAACATTGTCTTCTTTAGTGTGCGGCGGTAATTATCCGACAGTACAGAAAAAGAGGCTCCTGAATCAACAAGTGCCCGGACAGGTTGGCCGTCGATTATGACGTCGATGAGATTTTCCGACATCTTAGCGAATGTCGTCCATGGAGGATTTTCATCTGCGGCTGCCACACCTCCGTAGATGGTCGGTAGTTTTCCTGGGCGCGGCGGCTAGGGGAGCGCCTGGTACCTCTGTACGGCGACGGTGAACGGCTGCGGAACGTCGGGGAGCGACCTCGTCTAGGGTACGGCGATGGGCTTCTTCCCATAGGTCGACTGAACGCATGAGCAGGTGATTGCCTGAGATAGAACTGTTTTGATGGCTGACGACTTGCGGCAAAATAATCGTCGAATACTCGCCTTCTCTCTCTGCAGTAGCGTACATGTCCAGGGCGCCCAGTGGAAACACAGTGGTGTGTTGTCTTCTGTCCTCCAGACGTCTGTTCTTCTGCGTGGTGTCATTGTTGCTGGGGGAGTTGGTTGTGGCCGCGTCGGCCGGTTCATGGGCTGCCTTTTGGCGGCTGCAGCGTAAGTCATAGCAGGGCGACGCCATTCTTCACGTCGGGTGATATTGGTGGGGCAGACTGGAGCTAATGTCTGAAATACCTCTTCCTCAGCGGCGTCGGCTCCCTTGTAACTTATATGGCTTACATCTATGGCCATAATCTGATGCTCGCTCGGTGTAATAGTTCCGGCTGCCATGCACTGTTGTAATTCTTCTCTCACGATTTGTCGTATCAGAGAAGCGAAGTCATGCTGGTCTTCCACAACGGTCATAGACTACAATGGTGAGTCGGTCATATTTCTTGCGTCCAACTCGCATTTGTTGCATCTCTTCAATACGTTGGCTCCACTTGATGAACTCTTCTGTCGTAGCAACGTCTTTTATCAGAAGGGCTTGGTACATGTCTTCTGCTATACCCTTCATCAGGTGCGTGATTTTGTCGGCCTCAGTCATGTTTGGATTGACAGTGTTACACAGGGCCAAAACATTCTGTATGTAAGACTGTGTCGGCTCACCATATCGTTGGGCACGGTTCTTCAGTTGTTCTTCCGCCGAGCGGATTTGTCGCTGTCGGTCTCCAAACGTCTTCTTAAGTTCCGCCTGGAACGTTTCCCAGTCATTCAGTTTGTCATCGTTGTTCTCGAACCATTGCTGGGCTGTTCTGTCCAGGTAGAAATAAACGTTGGCCAAGCACATTGTATGATCCCACCTGTTGTACTTGGCGACTCGGTCGAATCCTTTTAGCCATTTATTGGGATCCTGTCCAGCGTCTCCAGAGAGCACCGACGGGTGTCTGATGCGCAGCTGGCCTACCGTTGATTTCGTGTCCATGGTTCTTCTGATGATACGGATTTTCGGAAGGATGTACTCGGTATATCTCTTGTATTCCGGTTCTAGTCCGTATAAGCGACGGCTTCTACGTTGCCTAATCGGAGCCACAGTGATGCACAGGGTACCCGGCGCCTCTACCAAACAATGTCGCGTTGAAATGGGAGCAGGCTTGACTTCGAAGGCAACTGAACACAGCACTTATACTCAAAGCACGTTTATTACGAACTCAATATACACGCAGCACTGACTGCCTCTCAGGTAGAGTGCTCTGCTATTTATACAGAGACAGAATTTACCAGAAATTAGAAGAACAGTTAACATAAGAAACAAGTAGAATTTACAAGTGAACATAGGAAAGATGTAGAAACGTCTGGAATTGTTAATTACAAGGAAATAAATTTTTGCCGGTGGGCGCGTTTGAACCGGCGACCTTCAGCACCGCAATCGGTGACCGTATCCCCTGCGCCACGCCGGCAGTCGGTGTTCGTGGTCTCTCGCGGCAATATGATGTTTGCCATCTTTGTCAACCCATTTGTTACAATAACTGTAACATGTATATGTTAGATGTTCAGTGTTGCTTTTATCTTGGATTTTTATCTGCCAATACTCCTCTATTTAGGCTTGCGTTTAGCAACGCCAGTGCTACTTTTAGGAATATCATCTATTTTAATCGGACCGATAACCTTTGTCGCTTAGTCCCTTTCAAAATCAATCCAAAACCATCTATTTTAATCTCATTAAGAATGTGAGAGAAATTTTTTTCTAATTTATTTTCTCATATATTAAGAACGTGAGGAGAGGGCTTCTTCAACGCCTGCAAAGCTCTACGATTTTGACAGTTGTCCCCTGCTGGTAAACTATGCTTCCCGACTTCAAGCGCTCTTGCCGTATTACGCGTTTAAGATTGTTGTAGTTGTGATTTTGAGGGGACTAAACATCTATGTCATCAGTTCCACGAGTGTAAGAGGCCAGTCGTATCACTTACTAGCGGTCGGTTAGAAATGCAGATATGCAACGGCGGCGACAGTTTTCTCCTACCTTTTCTGATGTGCCCAAATTTATTAAAGTGCGCGTATATTATGTGTTCAATTTCACAGCTTCATGCTCTGGTTCCCCGTTTTTTATTAGGTTATCGTGACGGCTGTCTGGATTCGGTAATGAGTTAATTATAAACCGCTGTCCAGGGAGAGTTAAAAACTTTAAATTCTTCAAAATTTCTGTTAAGTTCTTACTGCCTCGATCGTGCAGGATAGGACCGAAAATTGAAGTTCACTTGTAATTCACTCTTTACATACGTTTTGACGGGAGTCTTACACCAGGTACTACATTTAAATGATAACACTGCCGGGCTTTGGCGCGAAATGCTTTCACAGCTGATCGATGTAAAACATAATTAGAAAAAACAAGTTCAACAATGTCCAACATATGGCACTTCATCTGACCAGAAAAGTAATAATTAGCATGACAAATTAAGACAAAGCATTTATGATGTTTTATACAGGAAATACTCAATACATTCACCATCATTCCTCAACAATAGCTGTAGCCGAGGGACAGCACTCTAAAGCATTGCGGGATGGCAGCCTATCTCTCATCTTTATTAACTGTGTTTTGTGTTTATCGTTCGTGTAATGATGTAAAGTGATCAGTACATGCATTTTTGTATTGCTGTTGGGAGTGCAGTGCAGGAAAGATTTTTGCTGAGGTGATAAGCAGAGCCGACTTTGTCGTGACGGGAGAGAGTGGAATTCCGGTGGAGGCGGCCGTTACAGCACTCTCTACCTGAGACCGGCGGTGTGCCCTGGGGGCCGAGCCGTAGGGGTCCCGATAGCAAGCTGCCTCGGTGCTCTAGCCAAGCAGCAGGTTGGAAATGTGCTAGCACACAGTAACATATATTTGTCTGTGGTGCTAGTCTAGTGTTCCAAACTGAGTAGGAGTAGGAGGAGGAGTATTGTCTGTGCTTTGAGAACCGCTCCTTCCGATTTTAGAAAAAGATAGCCGACCCGTCCGCTGAGACAAGTGCCCAGATTCTATCTCTGCTAAAAAAAGGAAGACGACACAGAGTGTGACCGTTCGTGAAGAATCGCGCCAGAAGTGTGTGTGGAAGGGGTAGCCGACTCTGATTGGCTGATGTTCAAAGCACCAGCCTTTCGAAATCTTCGGTCGTTTAGTGAAATTTTACTGGCCGTAGTTTGAGAACTCGATGCTGATTGGTTTTCCGTAAAAACAGGTTCTCGCGGGGTCTTGCGCGGCAGACGCGGTATCGGGGACTTCATGCTTTGCTCCGCTGGAGTACGGACGCGTCTGCTCGCGCCCTGTTCTCTTAGTGGACGGACTCGGAGATTTTGCTTATTGAGCCGATACTTGCACGGGTGAACTTGTGTAAGTTTCAGGGTACACACTAAGATTTGTACTTGAGCTGAAAGTCCTTGTTTTCGGTTTGGATAAGGTCAGTCAGACAATACTAGTGCACCGAGATACTAGTTACGATATTCTCAACTTCTGTAGTCAGACAGTACTAGTGCACCGAGATACTAGTTACAATATTCTCAACTCGTGCGTACTTGTCTACGCTAACTGAAGTGGCCCTGGCTTGGCATAACTACTTGAGATCGTAAGCACTGTGTACTGCTGAGGACACAGAGGCTGATAGGAGGGAGTACAGCTTTCGAATAACGGAGCGTGTTTTTATTTCGTGGTCGCGTAAATGTTCAGCTTACAGCCGCCCTGCGCCCACGCCACTGCAGCGCAGCGCCGTCTCACGCAAGTCGTCAGTTTGGTAATCTATGGCAAAGCGCTCGCCAGCAACAAATAGTCGTTGCGTCAGGTTCTGCATAATAGTGGGATAGTGTAGTTAGGAAAATCAACCCCACACTGATATTCCAGTTCAATTATTCTGTTACGAATATCGTATCAATTCGTGGAATTTTTTTTTTAACTTTTCAGTCGGTGTTAAAATTCAAGTTTGATAATGGTCAGTGTAACGTCATAACCATTAGATTATTCTTTGATATTTGATGGTAATTGTAGGCTTGGAAGTTCAATCTAGTTTGTGTTTTCTATTGCGGATTTTCATTGTGAGGGTTGTTTATTTTTTTTATTTTATTTTTTTTTTACTTTTTTTTATTTTAATTTTTTTTTGTGAACGATAATAAAAACGTTAAAAAGGGAAGGATGTTTTCTCTAACATTAATAATATTCAGATGATAGCTAGCTTATTTGATTTTTGGTGGGGAGAAATTACTAATTTATATATTATGCCGCTTGTAGGAAGTGGAAGACAGATTGTCAGTTAGTATTGAATAAGGGCCATATTCTATCAGTCAAATAATTTTTAATATCATGATTTAATATCACAGTTATGAATTCATGGTCAACCGCTCCTGTCTCTAATACCAATTTAATTCACATCCCCACCTTATATATTTAGCGTCCCCTGCCAGTTTCCGTACCCCCCCCCTCCCTCTCTCTCTTTTTTTAAGATCCCCACTCACCCTCCATACTTTACACCATGTTCGGAGTTACGGTGAGAGCGTCGGATGCCCTAGAGCTGTCTGTCGATCACGATTCACTTGCGACTTCAGGTACCCCCAAAGCCAATAATCGTACGGACTGAGGTCTGGGGGCCTGGGAGGCCAAACATGACAAAAGTGGCGGCTGAGCACACGATCATCACCAAACGACGCGCAAGCAATGCTTTTTTTTCGGTCCGAATAAAACCCCATGTCATTCCAAGCATGTGTTTCAATTGTAAATTTTTACCTGTCAATCTACATTATTCCGTGATTTATTAAGTTTTCAAATTTATATTGATTTTTTGTTCACCCGGTATTTCTTATTATCACTGTTGATGATAATATTAGGCCCATTACGTTTCCGCGATTTTCCAGAGTTAAAGAAAATAAATCATAGCAACCAAGATTTTATTCTATTACAAGTTTCATTTTATATGGTTGCTGTACGAGACGGCCTGATGGAATGAAAAATATTTTACGAAAACAACTGTCATGCACACCATCCTTTTACGTTGGTATAAACACGCCGGGAACACGGCTTTTCTTCATTTTGCGTCTGAGACATTCGCCATGACTGTCTCATTGCAGGATTGCGCAATTCTTGTAAAGAAGTTTTACAAAAATCATGACTGTGCACAAGTCGCTCTGCAGAAGTTCCGTATACGGAAGGGACTGAAAAATGGCGTTCGCCCGAAGATTACCTTGGGTCTCGAGAAAATCATACAGAAATTCCTAAAGACTGGTTCTTTTTGTTGTGCAACTTGGTAGAGGGAGGAATTGCATTGATTTGTCAGTATGAGAATTAGGCATGGCAATGCAGGACGTGTCGGGCCGCAGTAGCCGAGCGTTCTGCGGCGCGCCAGTCACGGTCTGCACGGCCAATACGGCTGGGGGTTCGAATCACCTCTCGGGCATGGATATTTGTTCCATCCTTAATATTACCTAGTTCATAAGTAGTTTGTAAGTTTAGGGATTGATGACTCCGTAGTTAAGTCCCATAAGCTATACAAACATTTGAACAGGACATCACGAGAGGTGGTGTGCGACCGTGTAGTGCACGGAGAATGACCCGAACACTAGAAAAAATCTGCGAACACTGTGCGTAAAATCCTACGAAACATCCTTCTTTGCTGCCCATTCAAAATTACTCATGTGCACGAGCGCTTCCTGTTGACCAGCTTTAGAATTCCTTGCTCGCATACAAGTGGACTTTGAATGGCCGTGGAAAATTTTGTGGACGGGGGAAGCCCACTTCCATCTGACAAGATATGCCAATACACAGAATAGTCGAATATGGTCCACATAAAGTCCACATGAAAATCAACCGGTACCGCTTCACCGTGAAATGCTCACCGTGGAGTACGGGTTTAGGGCAACATTTATCATAGGACCATATTTTTTCGAAGAAATATGTGCTTCCGCTCCTGTTATCTGTACAGACACTGTATAAGGTATCCCGAAAAAATTAAATAAATTATTTAATTTAATATTTCCAAGACACCCCGAAGATTAATGCTTAATAGTCATTGATCAATACTGTGTACTTCCAAAACTGAACTTAAAAAAAAAAAAAAAAAAAAAAAAAAAAAAAAAACAGTGTGGTGACTACGACCACCGAGGTAAGCCTTAGAAAACATTAATATGCGCAACGGACACGCTCGGGAAATGGGGAAACTCAAACACTAGAATTTATGGCCCTCTCTAAAGTACTCCCTAAGGGTACAACGAAACTGAATAACTTGATTAATGAAAAGGGGGAAACAGTCTGACTGCTACACAGATAAAATAAAAATTGACTTACCTCGTATCTTCTTATTACAAAACTGGAAACAGGAAACAGCAAGCAGCTCACGCCATGCAGTATTTTAGTATTAAAAATTTTCAAAAGTGATGTGTGGGTAGTAATTAATTCCAACAATAATCATAAATGAAGAAAATCAAAGAAAGGGGAAACTAACTACCAAATGAGGACGCAGAACGCGAATTGGATATTAGAAATTATGTATTCTTTAAAAATATGAAGTAGAAAGATATTACAGAAAATTAAATTAACATCATGCATTACAATAATGGCGTGCTGCAACATATTCTTAACGACTGCCTTCTCCAACAGCTTGCTCGCGCTACCTCATCCAACAGCTAACTCTCTGCAGTTAAGCTCGCAACAGACTTCCTACTGACTGCCATCTCTCTTAGGCAGAGCGCTTACTCTACAATCGAACTTCCAAAGATTACTGTGCCACTTACAATATACATCTGTGGCCAGTTTACATATGTACACAATTTTACGAAAAATCTACTATGTCGGGACCATAGAGACCTTACAACTGGCTAAGCGCCGTGAGTGTCTCTTACGCAGCAACGACAGGCATTTCACCTCTCCAACAATGTAGATGAGTGCCTGGGATCAGTTTTACTCATGATGGCGCACCTCTGCAAATATTATGCAAATCCAGATAAGCAGCTGCTGAATCGCCATTTCGGAAAATCCAGGATTATCAGCCGCTATTTCCTTGCACCCTCGCCGTCCTGATCACATGATCATGAACCGCGTGACTTAAGGCTGTGGGGCTATCTGAAAGATGTGTTCAGTGATCCGATTGCGAACTTATCTGCATTGAAGGCATGCATTGCACAACACATTCTCGACTTGTCCCCGGAAACACTTTGATGAATTGTGGTACATGCAGTTTCTCGATTTCAACTTGTTTCAGAAAACGGTAGACAACATAGTGAACATGATTTGCACCAGCCACACGTGGGTTTTGGTCTCAGGACAATTAAAACTGAATTTTCCTATTAGATGTCGTATGACCTTGATGTAGTGGATAGGCTTACGTAACGAACAGTGTCACACCTTTACACCTATGCATACGGAGTAGCACGGTCTAATTTACACCTTAGGCAAGGTTATATCAGTCACTAGCTGCAAGTACCCGGCTTTGCCCGGGTTTAAAATAGATTTTCTGTAGAAGCGTACAAAACCGTTTATTTGCATGTAATAAAAGGGTACATTTATGTTAAAGCAAAGTGATAAACAACATTTTTGGCAGTTCCATTCGGAGTATGTACAAAAACATTTTCGTCTTTGCCCACTCTGGACCAGGCCACATACAACTGTCCATGAGAGAAGCACGTGTTTGCAAGTCGACAACAAATGCGTCTTATATGTATAGAGATCGCAATCGAAGTCTGTAAGTAAAGTACTCTCCCCCATGAACCGAACGAAATTTTATGTAGGTAATAACCTTCATCTTGTTTTCAAGGTGAAGTGTACAAAATTGCATCAAGATCGGAGCAAAACTCTGGATTTTGGCGAAATTCATAAGTACCCTCCACCATGCACTGAAGGAAATTTTATATAGACATTTCCCTTCCTCTTGTTTTGAATGTCAATTGTACAAAATTTCATCAAGATCAGTGCGAAGATATAGATTTATAAAGACACATTGAAAACGCACGTTTACTTTTTCTCTAATTTTCCGGCTGGTTTTCCAAAAAAAGTGGAACTAAACCTGTTTAAAAACCTTTCCCATGTAATTTTGTGTACGTGTGGCAAATTTAACATTATTTTGTTGTCTGGATCTTGAGTTATAACAGACAGACAACAAATGCGTCTTATAAGTATAGAGATTAGTTATTTGTAGTCGACGACTATTAACGATGCTTATAACGCCATCTATTGATCAATTTTGACACTACTTTTTTCTGCCATACGTTTTCCCTCTTATCCAATACTATTCCGTTCCAATTTGACGTAATTCTGACAAGTGGTCTTATTGTTACAGCGTCTAGATAATTAAACTTTAATTATAATCACCCTTTACGTAAGATATGACCTGTTCAAAGTAACGTAAAAAAGAGGAGAGGTAGTACACACACTTACAGGTATTTTATGGAAGTAATTGGCTTATGTGATTACTCGTAGAGCGTAGGTTATTTTGTTCCCTTATTTTCGCATTACCTCACGTCAGTGTGTGAGGAAGTCGATCGTCTGCAGGCCTTCCTGAAGTTCGCAGCATTACATCACGGTCTGCATCGTTTTGCGCGGAAAACCTCGTGCATTTGTCGACTTTATGTGCTACGTCCTTTATGTAAATTGTCAAAAGCAGTCGTCTATAACTTTATCTTGTGGCTCGCTTGAAGTTCGAAGACTTCTCTATTAAGAATGACATGAAGCGTTCTGTTCACGATAAACTCTTCAATCGAATTACACAGCTCATCTGATATTCCGTACCGTCGTATTTTGTTCATTTTGGCGCAGTGCGGAACTAGCGAACGCCTTATGGAAGACGAGCAACATGGCATTTGCCTGGCACACTGTATTTATTGAATTCTCTGAGTCGTAGACGAACAGGGTGAATTGCCTTTCATACAATTAGCCAACCCCCTAAATGTCCCACATATAGAACATTATAAAGAAGTCCTTGCCACCAGTTACTTACAAAATAGTTTCAGTAAACCGTATTTAAAATCTTGAAGCACAAAAGGATCACAAAATTTGAGCAATGAAGAACGTCTTAAGAAAGGCACATTCTTTGGAATATAAATTTCTTACAGTCACGTGAATCCTATTTATGCTTGTAGATTTCGTAAAAGCGTGTAATTTACTAGACAAATGCATGTCAGTTAATATGTTAAACAATTTTAATTTAATAGAAAAGTAAGAGAGTGTACTGAATGAGTACTGAACACCACAGAGCTTTCCTTGGGCCGGTCGCGGTGGCCGAGGGGACTGCGGCGTGCCAGTCACGGTCTGTACGGCCACTACGGTCGGGGGTTCGAATCTTCCCTTAGGCATTGATATTTGTGACGTCCTTAGCATTAGCTAGTTCGTAAGTAGTTTGTAAGTTTAGGGACTGATGACCACGTAGTTAAGCCCCATAAGCTCTACAAACATTTGAACATTTGAGCTTTACTTGGCATGGACGTGTAGGGTATGGTATGGAATTACCTTCCTGGATTTGAGCAGTCAGTTATTAGGGGGGAGGGGGGGACCTTCAACTGTCTGTAATTCCATGAGACCAAACTAAGTTGGTCATCAATCCCTATACAAACACTGGAAATGACAACGAAAATGAAAGATATTACTTAAAATTTCTCTTTAGCCTTGTGTTTCAAAACATAAAATTTTTGCTTGAATACAAATAGCTGACAGGGATTCAAATAAACCGTGTTTTTATACAGTTGTTGTTATAATACATTAGACGCCATTTTTTTTAAACTACACTTAATGAACATATTACATTCCCATTGGATTTACAAAATATTTCTAAAATATTTCCCCACAAAGTAGTCTGGGCATAATATATAGTTTTTATCCATATGCTCTGGAACTTTCTTACTCTAACTTTTATATAATAATAAAAAAATAAAAAGTACAAATATTTATAAATCTATGGGTCTTAGCTGCTTAGCTATTAGTACCCAGACTTAGACTAAGTTAAACTTAGACTAAGTTAAATTAACCTAAGAACAACACACACAATCATGCCCGAGGGACGATTTGAACCTCCGACGGAGGAGGCCGCGCGATCCGTAACTTTGCGCTCCAGACCGTTGGGCTACTCCCGTGCGGCGGTGGGGAGGGACTTTAATTTTACTGTGGACAGAAATCGATGGTGTAGCTCGACATCTTTCACTACAAAAACATTGTCAACTTTTTTATTGGGTATATAATTTCATCTAGAGAATTGTATTTCGATGGACCTTTGACCAGCTTTTTATTAATTAGGGTGGTAAATCCTCTGACCGAACTCGCTGGGATTTTTTTTTTTTTTTTTTTTTTTTTTTGAGCGTTAAAGTCTTTAATGACAGACTGTCGGCACCTTGTGACGCTGCTCTTCAGTCGATAATACAAGACATAGAAGATTAAAGAACAACGGTAACGGAGATTAAATTTTCGGATATAAACTATACAAAAGTATAATGTAATATAAGGATAAAATCACTCATAAGAAGCACTTTTTTTCTTTATTTGTATTTTAAAGCCACCTGTGGTGGTAGGCTGGCAGCAGCTGTAGTGCTGCTCTTCAGCCAATCGGTTTTACAATTAGTGAAGTCGCACAAAATCATAGAACGGTGATAAAAATCGCAGAAGTAATAACTGTACAGAAGATTAAAAATAGAGACATATACAAAAAACAAAGAATTAAAATAGCCACAGTGCTTAAAACACACTGATATGTAGAGTTAAAACTCTCATAGACTAAAACACAGTCATTGGAAGGCAGTAGACAATGGCGAGAGCACACATTCAAAAACGCATGGCAACCCAATATTCTGCCTGCTCGGCAGTTACTGACGATTTAAAACTTGAAACACGGAACACTGATCACTAGCACTGACACTACAACCCTGACGTTTTAAAACTTGAAACACGGAATACTAATCACTAGCAGTGACACTACAACACTGACATTTTAAAACTTGAAACACGGAACACTGATCACTAGCACTGACACTACAACACTGACGTTTTAAAACTTGAAACACGGAATACTGATCACTAGCACTGACACTACAACACTGACGTTTTAAAACTTGAAACACGGAACAGTGATCACTAGCACTGACACTACAACACTGATGTTTTAAAACTTGAAACACGGAATACTGATCACTAGCACTGACACTACAACCCTGACGTTTTAAAACTTGAAACACGGAATACTAATCACTAGCAGTGACACTACAACACTGACATTTTAAAACTTGAAACACGGAACACTGATCACTAGCACTGACACTACAACACTGACGTTTTAAAACTTGAAACACGGAATACTGATCACTAGCACTGACACTACAACACTGACGTTTTAAAACTTGAAACACGGAACAGTGATCACTAGCACTGACACTACAACACTGATGTTTTAAAACTTGAAACACGGAATACTGATCACTAGCACTGACACTACAACACTAACGTTTTAAAACTTGAAACACGGAATACTGATCACTAGCAGTGACACTACAAGACGTGTATTTTAAAACTTGAAACACGGAACACTGATCACTAGCACTGACACTACAACACTGACGTTTTAAAACTTGAAACACAGAACACTGATCACTAGCACTGACACTACAACACTGACGTTTTAAAACTTGAAACACGGAACACTGATCACTAGCACTGACACTACAACACTGATGGTGCACTGTTAAAATTGCTGGGCAGGGGATGAGGAAAGGAGGGGAGGCACGGAGGGATGGGACTGGAGGGGAATAGGGGGGGGGGGGGGAGATACGAGAGGAAGGTGCAAGGACTCCAAGGTATGGAGAAGGAGGGGGAAGCGAAGCATGGGAGGAAAGTGATGGGAAGGGGAAGGAGAGAGGACGCACAATTATGGGGAAGGATTAAGGTTGTTACGATGGGTAGATGCCTGGACGCAGGGCGTCATATTGGAGTGGGAGAATGTGGAGAGTGAAGAGGGAGGGAGGGATAACAAGGCATCGGCGTGGCAGAGACCTGGGATGCAGCAAAAGATGGGATGGGTGCTGGGAGTCAAGCCTGTGGGTTACATAACCGAGGTGGAGGTGTTGAAGGAACTTGAGCAGGTGTGGGGAAGGAATAATGTCATAAAGGATCCACGTGGAGGAGCGGAGATGGATATGGTAGGTGAGGCAGAGGGCATTACGTTAAAGTACCATTAGGAATTGGTAGTGTGAGATGAGGGATTGGAAACCCAAGCAGGGTGCATCATAGGGTAGGATGCATGGCAGAATGGTAGGTGAAGAAGGTAGTGGAAGAATTGAGGCCCCATGTCCGACCAGAATGGAATTTGAGGCGGGAGAGGGCTTATCACGAACTGTTTGAAGGTGAGTTTTCCAGGACAGGGAGTAGTCAAGGATAAGGCCTAGGCATGTGAGAATTTTGGTTTGTGGGGTGTGGCAGTCATGAAGTGTAAGGTGGAAGTCGCTGTAATGGAAGGATGGGGTGGTGTGACCTATGTTGATTGCCTGGGATTTAGTGGGGTTAACGGGTAGCACTCACTGGTGACACCAGGTGGATTATTCCGAAAGATGGTATTGAAGGAGTGTTGGACATGGGTGAGGGACAGGGCAATGGCAAGGAAGACAGTGGCATCAGAGTATTGGAGATGGACAGGAGGCTGGGGTTGTGGCTTAACAGCTGAATAGATAAGGTAGAGGGGGGGGGAGAGGACGGAGCCCTGGGGCACCCCAGCGGAGAGAAAAACAAATGGGAGTTGCAGTTATTGACAGGGACATTAGATGGGCGTTGGGCGATAAAGGAATCGATTGAGCGGACATAATTAATGGAAAGAGAGTTTGAAAAGGAGACCAGAATGCCATATGTGGTCGTGGGCTTTCTCGATGTCAAGGGAAACGAGGATAGCGGCACAATGGGCGTTCATATAGATGGAAAGGAGGTGGGTAAGGCGTTGGAGTTGGTCATGGACAGAGAAGGATGGTCGGAAGCCACATTGAGAGACGGGAAGGAGCTGGTGTTGACGGAGATGTTGATGGATGCAGCGGAACAGGATTGTTTCCAGGACCCTGTTGAACACCAAAGGGAGGCTGATCTGACGATAGGAAGAGGTGTCAGAGGGTGGCATGCCAGGCTTAGGAAACATGAGGATACAGGAAGTTTTCCACAGGTCGGGGTAGCAGCCGGTATATAGGATAACAGTATAGAGGGAAGCAAGGGCTGTGTGGAAGGAATCGGGGTAGGCCTGAATGTGCCTGTGCGTCAGGCGGTCGTGGCCGGGAGCCATGTTGCATTTTGTGCAAAGTGTGTTTTCGATGTCGAGGGGGGGGGGGATTACTGTCCAAGTACAAAAAGCCGGCGATCAGCGGCGGAATAGAAATGTTGGTTCGCTCATGGACGTTCGGAAAGAGGAATTGTCCGGGATGGAGAAGGTGTCATTAAGGTGACTGGCGAAGTGGCTTTCCTTACTGTCATTGCCAGGGAAAGGAAGGTCATTATGGAGAAGCAGGTAGTGGGGGCGGAGCGACTGGCAGTAAGGCGATAGTAGGCATCCCAGTACTTGGAGAAGTTGTGTGGGAGAGAGACTGTTAAGAATAGTGCATGTCTGCCGCCAGTTTAAATGTTTGTAAATCTTGATAGGTGTTGGTTATTTGTGTCTGTCCTCTCTCTACTATCATGTTTTAAACCTAATTGCATATTATTATATCCATCAGTACTTCATTTTACTGCAGTTTTATTGCCTGTACTTTTACCTCTGATAGGGGGAATGGGTGTTTTAGCTTTATTTTATTAAATTCAGTTCTTATAGAAATTACATTTCATTTATTCGGCTGACTGGCTTGATGGGGAAACTTGGCTGCGAGTGGAAAGGACGCTCTCCATGTTACCGTTACTCGTGTGCGAGGTACGAGCGGTCAGCCTTGAGTCCGGGGCTTTCATCAAAGGCTGGTGCCTGTACGTCGCGCTCAGCTCTTTACCTCCCTCGTCCGCCAGCGGAAGTTATACAATGGGCGTTTGTGGCTGTCCGCCTGCGACCGGTGTGGCGCCTTCGGTTTAACGAAATGCAGCGGGCGCTGAGGCGGTGACGCCGTTTGATCTTCACGGTACCTCAGCATATCCCGTCTGTTAACTTAGCGGAAATACTGAGCATTTTGAAATTAGTTATATTGCTGGGACCACCAGGCTGAGTGAGAGAGGAAAGCAGAGTGCGTCCCACACAGTCGGTGGGTCCTACAGAGAGCTGTATACAGCGGTGCCCTGATGGCGGTAGCTGCAGATTTTCTATGAATCTAGCTGGACTGCATGGCCAAGCGTGGATACTCCGGAAGGTTGGGGGAGGAATGTGACTTTAGTTGGCGGGAAAGCGCGCCATTGGCTGTGGCTGGCCTCGCAGCTACCGTGTTTTTTGGCGAGGAGCACAGTGAGGGCGAGAAACGGTGGACACTGTAGTGAGCACCGGCTATCGGGAACGTCCTACGGCGTGGTGCTAACCCGCTTCGCCATGTGCGACTACAGTTAGTCTAGCTTATCAAAGACATGATTATTGGCAAACGCACACAATAGAGCTAAAGTCGCCACTCCGCGTCTTTCGCACAGTTTGTTTTTAATGTTTGTCGCCGCCCCTCGCTGAGCCTGGTGACTGCTAACGACGCTGCTGCTGCTGCGAGTTCTGCATGACTCCTATTTGGGTATAGTATATTGCGTGCGCAACCCCGATCCCTGATACGGCACTCGTCAGTAATCGTCTTGTTTTATAATCCGTGACTTGTTTCGGCTGCAAACTAGTTGCATTCATGATAGCTATCTACAGATATAGCCAGTCAGTTTCCGTCTTGTTTAAGTAATTGTATTAAGAGTTCTACTAAATCATGTTCTAACTTTGTAAATGTTGACATTGACAACTGGTCACAGGTTTTTATTTTTCTATTTTTGTTAGGCTGTGTTATCTTTATTGTCAAATATAATCACTGATTTTGGAATTTTTTATCTCATTAAAACCCCTTACTTATTTTGGAGGGTTATGTTTTCATGTGTATTAATATATCATTGTCATATCTTGACTTGTCGCAATTTGACGGTTCGGATAAGCTCAGTTAATTTTTCTGTGTTTTTATACAAAATACTGTAGCGACGCATGATAAAGATCAATTTGCATAAAAAAAAACTTATTAGATATTACAATAAATCTGCAGATATGTAAACTACGGTGCAGGGTTAGGTGTTTTGCTTTACTTTACCTGATGTCACAGAATGTCCAGACAGGCCACGAACCCGTCAGCAGCGGCCGGAAATTCAACGGAAATCGGCAAAACGAGGAGGTGGGATAGAGCTTAAACTCGAGCGTCTTGCCGAGGCTCCCTAACTGGGCATTGCCAACGCAACTTGTAACCAAAGAGTGGAGGAAACTCTTTGGTAGCTTCAAAAGCAGAGGTTGGTAACGACTAACTATCGATACGAAGCAAGAGGAACACTAGTACCGAGCAGCCAGCAGCCGACGACGAAAATTCTCATACATACACTCAGACTCTTATCCTAGAAGATTCTCATATATGCACACACAGAATAAAGCAAGTAAACATTCTCTCAGGGACAGTGGCACCACGGAGAAACCGTTCACATTGTCACATTCATTGACACAAAGATAAATTATTAGTATAATAAAATCCCAGCAATATTACAGAAACTAACATTTAAAAACATGAACACAATTATAAATTATTTGCATAATAAAATTCCAGTAATATTACAGAAACTAACATTTAAAAATATGAAATTAAATGCTATTTCTCATGCCTCCGAACGGGAGGGGTTCTCGTTTAGCAAAAAGGGCCGTCTAATAAGCTTAGATAATTTACAAAGTTAAAAACCTAGGGAAGACGGTAGACAGCCGTTTAATTGACTCATTGACAGCAAACTTCTCTACTCTAACATCTGGTCTCCTTATGAGCAAAGCAGAAAAGCTTGGGGATGTCACACAAAGTTACACATTAAGCACAAATTATATCATATACTAAGTAAATGGAGATGCAAATATGACTGGTGAGACCACGGAGTTGGGACAACATACATAAACAATCCAAAATTTCAAATAAACGTAGATAAACAAATCATGAAAACAGAACATAGAAAACATTGGAAATAACACACATTGAAAATGAAAACAAACGTAAAATTCCATATGCAACAGTGACAGCAAATGTGTGTGGAAAAGAATTTCACTTGATAAGTTTCTGAAGGCAAAGTGAAAATTCAAAATGGCAGAAATGCTCAAAAACACAAATTCATAGAATGACACTTAAACAAACAAACAAAATATATGAAATTTTTCTAGAACCAAATAAAATTGAAACATGGTTGAAGTTGCAGTGATAGCAACAGTCATTTTTCTTAATTTAAACCATACAGTTAAGAAAGCTTATATTTTGTTTTAAAAAATTTGCAGGTGGCAAAAGTCGGTACCACTACGTGTCAAGGAGCTTCAGTCCTTGACGTTAGTAGCACAGACATAAAACCATATTTAGTGAATAATTTGTTTGCATGGAATTGCTGAGGGCGACCAAAATTAGTACGTTCATTGCGAAGATCTTAGCAGGAGAGTTGTATTTCGCACTCTTAGAGCGTTCACTGTTTTGACTGCTCACACCACTTTAACACTTATTGACGCACTTATTGACATTATCGTCCCCTCAATCCTGTTTTAAAAAATGAACACTGTTTTCCTCGGCTCGATTCGTAGACTAAGGCCTTTGAAAGGGGAGGGAGACAATCTTCTATAGGCGACTTGGAGGACACAAAACCCGCACATACAAGAAGATACCTTTGCTTTTTGTTTCTTCCTGGGCTTCAGTTCGTGTTCCAAGGCTCTCAGGATTGCTCCTCGTCTCCTCCTTCAGAGAATGGTTGGCCGCTGGTAATGAAGCTATTTTCCTCATCTTCTTCTTCAAGATGGTATGTTGCATTTTGCAATACCACCCATCTCGACCGTCCGCGAGCACCATTGGGCTTGGTACTCCCATCCAGGTTGAACACATACTTTGTAGAAGAAAGTTCGTGACACTGTCCTCCCAATGCTCATTTCTTGCTTACGCAGCATGGAGCTAATTTGTGTGCTGGGCACAAAATGAAAGACACTACGCCGCAGCATTAGTTGGGATGGGGACCTCTAGTGTAATAAATTACCGGGTTAGTAAATTAACAAGTGTTTTTGACCGGATGGGGGCGTCACGGTCAGAGAAGGAAATCCTTTTGTCATCTCATTCATTATATTGGACTCAGCACAAGTGAGTGTTCCAGTGCACACAATGTGCGTGCAAATACAAACAAGTTCTCTTCCCCAGCTATTCAACGGTGAACGGTGTGGACAGTTCACCTGTTTTTAAGCTTTCCGGCCCATGTTTCTTAGGCAGGTGGAGCGGAAGGATTAGCGCACAGCTACTGCAGAGGGAACAGTCTCGGCTATGACATGGGCTACTGGAAGTGCGGCCGCCTCTGTTTGTTGCTAACGGAGGCGATTAGCCGCTGTGACCCTTCCATTCAGCCATGGCACAGAGTAACATATACAGAGAAGCAGCCCACCCTAAACCACTGTCCTACTCTCCCCTCGTAGTTCCGCTGGTGTCAGGCGGGTCCCTGGCTTAGTACCGGTAGACCACACTAGAGGCACTACTGAGGGTGCCTCTCGCAAGTCAGAGGGTGCGTGGAGGGGAGGCTGAGCCGCCAGCCACGAGGCCATGGCTGTGTCCGGGTTGCTGGCGTTTGAGGGGAGGTGGTGATGGGGACAGCCTCTACTTTCCGCCTGCTCTGGCCAGTTTAAAGTGCTGCTTCTGACCGCAGCGCCATCATGGGACATCTTACAGAACTGCTGAAACACCCCCCCCGCCCCGCACCTCTGAGCGTAGGACTGCATTTAGGGAGGTTTCCCGTCTGTATATATTTGTCTGTGGCCATAGTCACCTGTTCGGCCTGTGCCCCACCGTCTCCTGGAGAGGGAAACTAGCCGTACAGGTCTCGCAGTCCAGCCAACGCCCTTGGAAGTCCACGATGTGTTTTTGTACGGACGGCTCGTGGAGTTGACCTGACATGTTGCTCCGGCGTGGGCAGTCACTCTATCTGTTGGTACACACTATTACCAAAAGAACTACTAAAATTATACTAAAGAAACTCCAATGTCTCACAATTGTGCAGTGTCCAATCTTAAACCTAGATGGGAGAAGAACTTTACACAAAGCTCTCAAAAGTAATATAAATTGTGCAGTGTCCAATCTTAAACCTAGATGGGAGAAGAACTTTACACAAAGCTCTCAAAAGTAATATAAATACCAAAATTAAGGGATCAAATTAAATTTAATCACACAACAGCAATAAACGTAGAGTCGTATAACAGGTAGCTGCTTAATGAAACATCAAGGTTCCAATACCATCTGCTTCAAATTAAGTTGAAGCGCAAAAACAGAAACAATTGACACATAAAATACTCAATTAGTGAATGGAACATCACGGTTATAAGTACATATGTTTCTCATTATATTAAAACACACAATATAAATTAACGTACTAAAATAGCTAACTGGTGAATGGAAGGTTCCAAGTCCATGTGAATCACATAACATTAAAACCCACATCACTGATGAAATCGACACATAATACAGGCCACTATTTAATGGAACATTCAGGTTTCAAGTCCATCTTGTCCTAATAGTAACTATAACCAAGTGGATACATATATAGTAAACAAAACAAGGTACTGTGAAACAGCTGTGTTACCAAGTGATTATAGTTCAGCCCATAAAGGGCATGTCAACAGTCACGTCCAAGTCATAGTCTGGGATAAATTTGGGGAGGCGCATTTATGCAGAAAGTGAGGTTTGCATTGCAGCAGGCAGCACTATGCGGAATTTAAATACCAACACCCACTATCTACAGCCCGAGCGCAAATTACTCTAACTACTGCGCGAGGCACGGAGGTAGATTTGGTGCGTCTGCCGGTCTGATTCCACACACTGCAAGTTGCAGCTTGATGCCTCTCTCGCAGAGGCGGGAAAACAAAGTTACACACATTACTTTAAACACAATAAAAAATCAGAAAATATAACATATTAAATAAAATAATATAATATGTCTTATATGTAAATCAATAAAAAAACACATGATCATATGTATGCTAAAAGGGTAGCAGTCGTCCAATTAGTGACGAAAAAGATAAGACCCATTCAGGTTGAATTTCATAGAAATCAAGTTGCAAATTGCATCAGAGACAACACAAAGAAAAACACATAAAATAAAAAATACAAATCCATACATGTTAAACAACCCTAAAATAATCAGGTGACATCTAAGGTAAACAACTTAAAACATAACACATGCATTCTTACCAAATTGATGATGCAAAACTTAAGAAAAAGAAATTAGTAGTTCGCAGGAAAATCAGGTTTACTGTCCTATTGATGTTGGGCATTAAAAATCTTCGGTTGTTCATCTGAAACGGTCAGTCACTTGACATGGAGTTTGCTCTTCTTCAACTCTTGTATCTCATCTTTTATCGTCAAATATTTTTCCCCTTCTGAATGAGATACTGGCCTCTTTCACAGATCACGCTCTGTCCTTTAATTTACAAAATTGTCCTGTAAAACGTATCTGAAAAAAAGCAAGTTGGTTCTATTAACAGGCCAGGGTGTATATTATCAAATGAAACCTCTTCCTTCGTGCTCACCAGCGACCTTCCACCGGCCAAATTGCACTCCTTCTGTTACTCAAACGGACATACCTTAGACAAAATTATCTAGGCCCCTAAGCATCAACACCACAGTGCATCATCGTGCAACTAAAATCCTATAAATAACTGCGTTGGCGCCTACCACGGCGTCTAATTAATATGCTATTCTACGGGGAGATTACCGGCACAAAATCTACAGAAAGGTTGGCAATTGTAGCACTCTACTCACGAGGCTGGCTCCACTCACAGTGAAGAAGAGTATGCACAATTTAAACGATAAACAGGGAACAAATTACGAAAACAAAATTAAACAATAATATACCTAAGCATGGCCTACACAACTTAAATTACACTATCAATTCACAACGGGAAACATACTAATGACATAGAAAGTAAGTACAACAAGCGATTTCGTGAGGTGGACAGACTCATTAGCCAACAGAGACACTTGGATGTGTCATACTAATAACTCATTAAACAAAACGGAGTGTCAAGATAACCCACTTCGAACAGCTGACCAGGTGGAACTGACAAGTTGCTGTTAAGTATACCAATAACGGCGTGGAAACAACCTAAAACGTATTGTTGCAAATTGAAAATCACACAACTAACACACATACAAACAACACACATAACAAAATACGCTATTGAAAGAAACCACTTATAGAAAACTCCGAAAAAGACATACAAAACACTGCATAAATTTACAACACCAAGAACTTGGTTGGTAAAAATATCACTCAATTTACCTTAGAAAACACAAAAACTTAGGAAGTATGTGCTCCTTTCAGAGCAAGTTGATTGCGTGACGATCACCTGCAGGTGTTCACTACTGGTTTTCGTTAGGGGCGGGGTCTTGGGGTCGGTTGTGGCGCGGATTAGCGGTCCTGATTTCCAACCCCTCTGTTGGCGGGTCGCGTGATTTTACTGGCCTTTATCGGGTCGGTATCCCTTATTCCCTTCTCCATCTTTCTATCATGCCTAGAATCTTGCTCGCTCCTCCTCTGCTGCTGATTCTCAGCATTGGAAGTACCGGGCTGTCCGCTACTAGTACTTTCCGCCTGGCGATCGTCCACAGCACTATTTTCACTTCAATTACTTCTCCTAGAATCGTCGGTGCCATCTCTTCCAGGTCCGTAATCATCATCATCATCCAGATAAGGCTGGAAGTACTCAATGTCCTCCTTGCAGCTTCCTGCAAGGACGGCATTGCACACTTACCGTGGTAGTTTCAGGGGCAAATTCTAATAATTTAGCATCATTCCTTGTAAGAAGTCGGTGAAATTCTTGCATTTACTGTTCGCAAAATGGGGCATCACTCATATGCTACTCTTTACTCTTTCCATCTGCCTCTCTGACCAATAGGCGGTTGGAAATGCTCCCTAAACTCCTCATAGTATCGGCAATATTTCAGGAGAGAACGCATGCGAGTGGCGGGCCCTCCTTCAAGATATCCGCACACATATTCGATCTTATTCCCTTCGGGCCAGCCTGGGGGCAAAGAAAAATCGAATCGTTCCACCCATGCACAGTAGTTTATCCTGTTAGCATAGTCCCAGAAAACTTTCTACTTTCTCACGATCAAGAAGTGTTTGTAATCATATGCCTGTTAGGCTCCCTCACAGGCACTTGATTCTTACTTTCCCTTCTCATCTGCCGTACACGCAAGGGTTCCACTTCCTCCTCCACAAACGTCAAATCGTCCACGGTCGGAACGACAGGGCTGACATCAACACAAATTGCGGGAAACGTTTTCTACGGGCGGGGGAGGCGGCGGTGTAGTAGAGACTTGCTCTAACTGGGTGACGTGTTCTTGCAGCTTTGGCCGCTACATCACGAAGCCTCCAGTTTATTTCCTACTGTTGCTCCTTTAACCGAAGCAAGTCACAGACTTCCTCCGATTCCGTCGCAACAGCAGGAACTGCCCTTTCTGCTGCCGCTTTAGTGACTCTTTAGTGACGCGTATACACATGGAGTAAGCAAGTAAAATCCTGTGTAAATTCAAAATAACAGTTAGAGCCGTTAGGTATAAGATAGCTATACCCAGCCACGCTTCGTAGTGACACACTGTGATTGCCTGGATGAGAAATAAGGAACAAAACAAAGCATACCTTTGACAGAAGTTTATTTTTCAGTACTTGTGGGTATACAATATTGTGCTGAAGTTAGCAGCGATCGCCAAATGAATCCAATCACGTAGAATGTGTGGCATATTCTTGCCTGTTTACCATGAAGTAAGTAACTGAGGTTAGCAAAACCGTTGAAGTTCTTTGGAAAACCAGTCACATAGAATGAATCGTTTTGTTGACCATAAAATAACCATTTAATGCAGTTCCTGTTCTGTCGTTAATACGTTCTTGTACGAACCCTGTCCTGTCAACAAATCAATTATCCTTGTAAACTGAACATTTCGTTGCCAACATTACTACGCTACTCTGCTGACACCGTAAGTGAAATTTAATCGAGTAACCAATAGCATAGGTTCAGGGGAACATTCCTTTGTGTTTACAATTTAACAGTCTGTGCTTGCTTTCTGGTTGACAGGTTATTGTATGTATTATTCTCCTGTAATTTAATCTTCCTCATGAAACGAACATTCCGTTTTCAACAGCAGAAAACATCACCGCCGCCTTAGGTAAAATTTAATCATTACTTGAAAGCTCTAAAGGTGACGAAATTATGTGCGTTTGTCCATATCCCCTACGTGTACGTTATCAAGTATTAACAATGATGTTTTGGAAGGGGGTGGGGGGGGGCTATTATTTGGCGTTCAAGGAATCGATGTTCATCGTGCATCAATTCGTTGAGTAACGGGTACGTCCTCCCAGACGTCCGACTTGGAAAGTGACTTCTATAGAGACTCATCTACGCTCCGCTTGGTAATACTCAATATATAACAAGGGACAATGCATAGACTACCTTCGACAGAGATCACAACAGCATTTATCGTGTAATTTCTATATATAAAAGGCAATGTTCTGAATGACTGACTAACCGATTAAATGAATGACTCATCGCCCAGCTTAAACCACTGATGATAAACACTTGAAATTTGCAGAGAGTGTTCATCTTACAACGCTGGCGTCGGTTAATAAGCGATTTTTCGATATTCCATTCCTAAGATGGTGAAATATAGGGTGAAACGTTCCTTGGAAACACGCTTTTATCAAGTCAATTTTGAAGCTAGTCCAACATAAATTGGTATACGGATTCTTGGTTAGAATTTTAAAAAGGAGTTTTTCGGCTTTTTCTGAAAATCAGTGATTGAGGGGTGAAATAGGGGATGAAAAAAAAATTTTTTTAAATGCTGTAATTAAACCCGTGTTGAAGCCACAACTACAAAAGTTAGTATTTGCAGTCTTGGTCACAATTAAGAAAGTACGTGTGTATCTCCCTTTTCCCTCTTCGTCATTGCGTACCCTTTCTGCATCTCGTCTTAGAACTCTTACAACCATGTTTAGTGTTGTGTTCAAAATTTTATATCCGAAAGTTCTTGACGAAATGCTTTTAAACATTACATGGAGCTCAATTGGTAAAGAACTTTTTGAGATTTTGAAACATACACAAACCAACAAAAAAATTTTTTTTTTATATAGAGATGTAGTCATCTTCTAATATATAAAGCAGAGTGTCCGTATGTTTGTACGTGTTGCATAAAAATCTACAGTTTTGTTCCAATCTTTATGAAATTTTGTACACGTAAGCTTCAATCCATGAGGACGGTCGCTATAAGTGTAAGAATAACATACGATTTATACTTCACGAGATATGACGTCATAAACAATGAGATTCGCAAAAAACTGCTGCATTTTGCGACATTTCTGCTCATTTCCTCCTAAACCCCCGGACCGATTTCAATCAACTTTGGTATATATATTCCTTACCATAAGGTAACAATTTTTGTGTGGGTAAAATCCACATACGACACGTGGTTCAGGAGATGTAACATCATATACAATAGAAGTCGTAAAAAAATTGGCATATCGTGTGAAGAGACTTTATTCGTACACTGTATGACAGAGTACTTAGCGATTTCCAATAAATTTTAACATAATATGAATACTCAATTATACGTTTTGTCGCTGACAACCACATCAAACCATTTTTCTCGCTTACTACTTTTCCTCAGTCCATTTCTACACCACAAATTGTAGTCGCAGGAAATTGTCCGGACAGTTGAATTTAGCTTCGACATTGTATCACAGTACGACACGTAGTTTCTGAGATATGAGGAGATAAACAGTAAATTTAAAGGAAAACCGCCCCATCACGCATCAGTATTTAATCAATAACTTCTTTACTATTAACTGTTTCTGGAATATATTTTACAGACATACAGCACTTATACGAATGAATACATAAATGCAAAACTATGCAACATATATTTTTTATAAATATATGATCAGATATACTGTGATGGTAAAATGCTGTAACACCACTCATCACACTTTAATAAACTTACGTATTTACTAGTAAGACACTCCTTTATTCCAGTCAGATTAAGTAAATTCCTGAAAGCTGACAGTGCTGTTGACAACCTTGAACCTATTTTGAACTATGAAGTGCACATGGCCTTAGGCGAAAGCAATACACTTCTATAGAGCTACATGGAAAGGAAGAGAATGAATAAGTCTACATCCAATGAGTAGACTTTATTTCCGCTAGATTATCTTTTAACTTCAAGGGAATGCAGTTTACAGAGAGACTTGCGTTGTCTATTACCATTAATAACCACAGGACAATGTATTAAATACTGCGGAGTGGATTTGACATCTCCGTGTTTCTCACACGGATATCATTATGACGCTTTCTCAGGGTGGGTTCACCATATTAAATCCTGGACAAGTAACAATAAATATTGTTTATAGTCAAGTTTTGAATTAAATGAATCTATGAATAGTAGATATAATTTGTGTGAAAGCATATTTCGTGGCGAGTTATGCTGATATCGTGGATATCAAACCACTTGACGCGGCTGGAAGTCCGAGAGACTTTTATCACTACATATAATTTGTACTTTGATTTCTACCTTTCTTTGCTTGGGTACTGTACTTATGATGTCGTACATTATTCAAGACAGCCCTATTTCTTATATATTCTCCTACAAAAAGTAACATGCTATTGGTAAAAGGGGATGGACTGAGACGGAAGGGATAGGACAAATTTAACTCAAGGCTTGAATGAATAAATAAATAAATAAATACCCGGTCAATTCGTTTTCATCTAGTCTTTTCATATATTCAACGTGCTCGGTTTCAAAAATAATTCCTGCTTGAACTGAAAAACCTGAAGCGAGTGCAGTAATTTTTATTTCCAACAATATAGTTACCGTTCGTTTGATTCCATACTAGATCAGAGATCAATAAAAGGGAACAATGATGAATCCTAAAACTGAAATATGTGTAGTTCCCAAATCGTTTGGGGACATATGCAACACTCTTAAGGACTGTGTTCAGTAGCCCCAGAGACATATTTCATATTTCATTTGTCACGGCCATCATATTTTGTTTTGACTCTGCAAACAGAAACTGATCAGCTTTGAGAACTGTGATTGCAACATACGCCCACAACAAGTAGATTGTTAGTTACATCTCGGAATCACATCTGGTGTTTCTGCTGAGTAAAACAACCGGTTTCCGTTAAATATTTTCCGCGTCGCTTGCCGCCGTTACAGCGCGTGGTTGGCTGAAATCGAGTCACGTGGTTCCTTCCGCCATCCTGATCCTATTCTTTGCTTGCCTGCCATATGAAGTGTTGTCAATACTCGTATGTTCGGGTTTGAAGAATGCAATAGTGTTGTGCCTTCAGGTGTTTTTTACAAGCCAAGACAGGAGGTAAATATTATAGTACTCAAACCTCAATTCAGAAATGCAGGAAGAAGAAGGGCCCGGCTGATGACAATCGACAGAGGAAACTAAGAGCTCAGAAGCTACCCTCGGGTCTGTGCTTCGAAAATTTTAATTCATATTGTAATTTAATGGAATAAAGATTCATTCACGATTAGATCATGCAGGAAATACCTACAATTTTTAACTGAACAAATTTTTGAAAAAAATTAATTAATAAATTCTTGAAATTAAATTATTTATGCGTCATTGCTTTTATTTTCAGGTCGTGGCTGAAAGGACATGAAAATTTTAAGATTGAGTAAACATTACCTGACATCGCAGAATGGAGGTGATCTGTATTCATTTATTATCTTTAAACGGAAAAATTAATTGCTTCACGACCGGTTTCCATTGGCTATGCCATCATTTTCTGCTTGTAATATAATTTACAACGTGGTCATGTGTCTCATTTTTTTTTTTTTTTTTTTTTTTTTTTTTCAATTGAGGTTCCTCAAAAAGTGCAACATTGTATTTAGTCAAACTATAACTTGTGTATTTTTAGACTAAGTTTAACCTTCATAAAAAAGACAAGATTGTAAAATATACACGACCGGAAGGTGATGGCCAACATTCTAATTTAGCTATTTGATTTTATCCTCTGCGCCGGCCGTGGTGGCCGAGCGTTCTGCGGTGCGCCAGTCACAGTCGCACGACCACTACGGTCGGGGGTTCGAATCCCCCCCTAGGGCATGGATATTTGTGCCGTGCTTAGTATTAGCTAGTTAATAAGTAGTTTGTAAGTTTAGGGACTGATGATCCCGTAGTTTAGGCCCACAAGCTCTACAAACATTTTTTATCCTCTGTAAACTGCTCTCTTAATCCCTCCGCCTTCTGCACCCACCGATAACCCTATGTCCCCTCCCCCTCATTCACCACATAACTCAACTATAATCATTTTTCCTTTTTGTAACGCCAGCAGAAGTGAAATTTCATATTTATGTAAAATAATAATTACAGCAGTCTAGATCGCAGTATGATATTTATTTTATTTTGATGACCGGTTTCGACCAATAAAGGTCAACCTCAGGTGATGTCCTTGTGCGTAGTTGGAGCTACGTGTCTCATGAGGAGCAACACTGATCGCTGTTTTAATTTGCACAGGCACAATGTTCCATTAAATGTCTTCTTTATGTCAAAGAAATCTTGTGTGTTATAGGAAACACCGATGAGTGATCTCTATAAGAAAATGTAGTGTTTGGTGGTGGCCCTAGCTTCACAGCTCTGCAGGTATGCTGATCTCCCTCACCTTCACCTCAACATTTACCCTCACCCAGATTCTGTAAGGAGACTTTGCTTTTGGTGTTTCTCAGCATTGTTTTGCTTAATATTATCTTGCCTACAGTGTAACAGTTTTTTTTTTTTTTTTTTTTTTTTTTTTTTTTTTTTTTTTTGTATAGCACTAATCTAAACTTGTATAATCTAACAGAAAGCATGTTTGTACAGCACTCAGTAATCTAAAATTATATAAAACATGGTAAGTTAAAAAAAAATTATGCGAGAGAGAGAGAGAGGAACAGGAAGACAACATCGCCTTTTGTATCCCATCCTCGTCGCCACTTTTGTGTCCCAACTTCGACGTCGCTTTTGTGTCCCAGCCTCGTCGTAGGTGTCGGTGGCCGAGTGGAACGAGACCGACACAGGAACAAAGACAGCACGCTGGTGCAGGTACGGAGGGGAGCAGCCAGAAACTATAAACACTCGAATAAATTAGAAAGAGATATATATTGCACAGAATGTAACAATACTTAACTTTTACATAGTACTGCAGAATGTTGATACATAGTTGTTAGAGGCCTGCCTAGTGCCTGTACGATAGCCAAGTCTTCACTGGTGCCTATCGGATTCCGAAGTCTTTACTGGTTGCTATCTCCGTCCCAAGTGACCGGTGTCTTTCCGTGGTGGCCACGAGCGGGGTTGCAGCAGAGGGCGCTCGTGGCTGTCGTCGTGAGAACGCCGCGCCGTGCGTGCATGGCGGCGCGCGGCGAAAGTAGGTGGCGCGCACTTTGTACTTGTGCGACACCACATCGCCATCTGGCGGATTCTTCACATAGTCAGTGGACATTCAAACAGACGTCAGTATACACTTGACCTTTCTACAGAGATGTTCTGGGGTGAATAATAAACATTGTTTCACGTATGACGTATGACTATGACAGAAAATGTAAAGGGAAATGTTTTAACACAGTTTTGATGAGTGTAAAGTGATTGATAACTTACTTGTTATGTTTTAGCAAAATCTTGGATGGAATACTAAAATCAATGTCTTTTTTTATAGCCTTTGAAAATAACGCATGTTGATACGTGTAAGACTTTAATATAGTTTAGTTGTGGTCAAGACAGTTAAATTATTACCAACTGCGAATCTGTTGGTAGTTACCATTGACTTCATTATGAAATATTAGGCTACAGTCTGAGGCACAACTCTGTTGGATATTCAAACGGAGCGAGAAATCATAATGGCATCTGGTATAGGGTGGGGCGCAACTTATAGTAGCCAAGGTCACAGCGACTACAGCCTTCCGTATCGCATTTGGGCTATGATTTTCAAATGACAAAGGCTATGTGGCACAGTATTTTGAGCGATTTTCTTCTGAGATACATACATGTGAAATCTGTTTTAAGGAGTCAATATCTGCTTAAGACCTTACCAAATGAAGGACACCTACAGGAATCAGCAGCACAGTATATTACAAATGGAAAAACAATGCAATAGTTTTTTGCCAGTCCTGCTGTACACATCGCATCACCTGTGGATCATTACATGCCTTCTCAATACGCCTGCTAAGACGGGCTACATTTTTTAATTTTACATCATATGCAGTTGATTTCAAATGTGCCCACAGATAAATGTCTAGAGGTGTAGCATCAATAAACATGGAGCCCATTTCATAGGACCCCTCCAACCTATCCAGTAACACCAAAATTGATCAACCTTTAACTGAAATCATTGGCAAAATCCCGGGGGGGGGGGGGTGTACTGCCTTACTGAACAGAAGGTTAAGAAATTATCCCGTGGTTTCAACAGCGTTGGAATCACATAATCACCGAGCATGATAAGATATCTCTCCATTCTTGGTTACATCAATAAACACCGGACATACGACTGTGTTGTACCAAATCATCATTTATCTACCACCAGCACCTACAGCGGAACCCACCCACGAGGGGTTTACATCTCGTAACAACGTGGGTTCTCATAATTTACTTATCCTTGCACATAGAAGTTAGTTCCGTCACTGAACAACACTTGTCACATGAAGTGTCGAGCCGCGGTGGAGTAGCCGAGCAGTCTAAGGCGCCTCGCTGCGGAGTGCGCGGTTGCTCGCCGTCGGAGGTTCGAGTCCTCCCTGGGGGATGGGTGTGTGTGTGTGTGTGTGTGTGTTGTCCTTAGGTTTAAGTAGTTTGTAAGCTATGGACCGATGACCACGCCGTTTGGTCCGATAAAAAAAATAAAAAATAAAAAAATTAAAAAAAAATGAAGTGTCGATTCCTGTTACATGAACCAGCGCCCAGTCTGCAGAATACATCCGCTTATCATCATTCAATAGAAGATGTAAATTTTAATTGGACGGGCGATATTGGTGTGTCTGCAACTTCAGATGGGTTGAACACTGACGCCGGATGTTGCTGGTAACAGACATCTAGGTCTACTGCGATGTGGGCGGTATCACAATTCTCGTGCAGTCTCCAGTCACTGTTACTGGACGTTCATTGTGACGCTAATGCATCACAAAACGTGTTGCACTAAATTTGTCCGTTAACTTGGTTAATGTTATGTGTGAAACGACGTTTCTCTCACGATACCGGGTGTTTCAGTTGGCATCAGTCACTCTGGTAATTCGGCCCCCACTCATTAACAAAATCTCAGGTCGTTCCTGTTGTGCAAGTGCAATTGTGGATGACCTGCAACGATAATAATAAATGATCACCTTCTTGAAGTTCCAGGTTTTAACATGCCACATCTCTTATACAAATGAAGATATCTTGAACCAGATTAGACATGCGTATTACTGAGGAAGAGGCCGTTCGAAATGATGGGCCAAGACCTATCTGAAAAATCGAAGCAAAATCCAAGATGGCAGATTTGTAGATGGCCCCCACTGTCGACCTAACTCCTATAAGTTACGTCTCCACGTACACATACTTCATACCAGATGCTGTTAGGATTACGCACATAGTTGGGCTTTTACAGATACGTATCAAGACTCTTTTACCAGCCTGTTGTTTACATAAACATTCCTTCCATGACGTCCCCTTCGAGAAAGCTAAGATTTCACTAACCTTTGCTATTAAGTGATAGCTCACTTGATAGACAATTTTATATTTTCTTGACACTGACAATTTATTAGCGACTTCCTTCACGCACCCGTCTGAAACCACTAGCTCGCTTAATTAAAACAGTTGATCGATCGTCTGATGGGATTTCGAAGTATCGTCGTATCAGCACTCCTTTGCTTCTCTCACGTTAAACATTTAGCTCTAATAGATAAAAGCCATCCGTACGCCAAATTTTACGTCTGTAAGCCTTTTAAAAGGCAAGAACACTCCAGTAAAATCTCATATCATTTTGCAGGGGCGGTACACAGGATACTGCGAGTAATTGCAAACAGCCGCCATATTGGCAAACAACAGTATTTGCAGTTAATGCTTTCTGGTTTACAGCCAGATACATTCAAGTCTCTGATAGAACGAAACTCCGTGGGAGCCCCACTTAATAGATTAGCACGGTATGGAACTTATATTTGCGGAAATACGTAATACAGCGCAACTGGTCGTTTTGTTGACCTTTCATACAACATTCCAATGCACCATGAAAGACATTGAGGATGGAAAAGCAATAATTCACTGATAATGTTGTTTGAATTAATAACATTTGTTACCTTTCACGGCTTTTCTATCAGCCAGTCACTACTCCTTTTTGTTTTTTGTGTTCTAAATTTATGAACGGTCAGTGAGTTTTCTAGAAATTACGTTATCAGTTGTCTCTCATCATAGAAATTTGCGCTTTATTCATTCGAACTGAAAATGCTAAGGCCACGGAATTATGGCTAACTTCAATGGAAGTAAATAAAACAAATGAATTATACAAAACATGTATGTTGCATATTACACATTCTCTCTCGTGTCCATATAATGAACTAAACGCTTCCTCAGCAAATGGAAAAAAGTAGTCAAACGAAATACAGAATGACCAAACTTCCAAACTTACTGAAATATTTCTAGCTATAAGAAATTGTTTTAACAAGAAATTCAGTATATATGTATGTCAGTGTGTGTGTGTGTGTGTGTGTGTGTGTGTGTGTGTGAGTGTTTGTTTGTTTGTTTGAGTTTCAACAAAACTTAGTACCCTATAATTACTGTTTGCTTCAGGTACGTTTCTGAAATTCAAATTTCTTTGAACGTATGTGCAATCGAATTGTCTGAGTCAGAGGGGTCGGTAAAATGACCAATTAAAATCTTAAACATGGTTGTACTTCAGCAACGGTGGAACACTATCAAAAAGTGAATAAATTTCGGCCGACCAGTTGCATAATATGGTTTATGTACGTAAACCGTGTCCTAGGTTTTGGCAAAAATAATTTTGCCTTCTTCATAAGATTTACAATTAGCTCACATTAAAGTAGTTGTTAAATTAAAAAAAAATCAAGTGCCCATATGTGGCTGGCTATGTATATGGCATGGAATGAAATATAAAATATTAAAACTAATGTCCACAACATAAAAAAATTGTGAAACAACGCCACACAAAGGCCGAGTGAGTACTCGAATATCATCTTATAGTGCAAGTCGAGGAATCTGCAGCCTGCACGGTCTCAGAACTGTCTGAGACTCTGATTCTGATACTCACCTCCGCTCTGTTTCATAGGTCTCCAGTCGTACCTGTTAACTGTGCTGCCTCTATCTGGCAAGCAAGGCTGGAAGTCTTTACTAGTTCAGGTACCCACCCAAAGCTGGAGAGAAACTCTTCTGATGTAAATAAACAAATTGTCTGTACCGACATGAGCAACCACCACCACCAATTGGCTGCACTCTGTTTATTCGGAAGATTCCATTCTAGATCAGAAATGACTGGACCCAGTATGCACACTTAATGTGTGGTCAGAGACGCTTTTGTTCGGTGATTTGGCCGATGGAGGCATTCGCGCACGCTACGCCTGTGGGAGGCACCGCAACTTCCACCTTTCCCCAGCCTGATTTTAGGAGCGTGCAGATAAATGGCGTCAACGGACGCAGGGAAGAGAGGCCCTTGGAACTAAATGTAAAATGTATACAATAGCACGTGTGCAGAGAACGCCCTTGTCTGCAGATTCCAGAGGAGTCGTTTCCAAAACACAGTGTCGGCTTCATAGATAATCCGTGCACCCCTGCCGACTGGAAGAAGACAACAAAACCCCTGCAGTGCACACGTGCGTGAGTGGGAGAGAGACTGGCTTGCTGTATAGACAAAGTGGTTCCACCAAAACAATGTTTCTGGTCGGGGAGATAGACCCTGATAAATGGCATACCAGACAGGCCTAACACAGACAGCTGCCACAAAGAACTGTTTTCTCAAACCAAGAAGGAATGCAGAAGATAAAGACAACGCGGCTAAAACGTGGGAAAGACACGGGTTCACGAATCTCATCTCGGCCCACAGAAAATCACCACCGGGGACTGAGAGGCGTGGTCATGATAACGGCGAACAGCTATTGGAGAACATTGTAAAACCAACCCACCAATCACAGAGCCTAAGAGACGCAAAATACGAGCAGAAGCTGTAGCTGGAGAGCGAGAAGGGGACTTGGTGAGAGACTACGGAAGATGAGACTTGGTCCATCGCCGGAAAAGCGAGACGACATGCAGGCAGCTGGCGCCTTAGCAGAGGAGGGACTATGATGTCTTCGCGCGGGAGGTCGCACCGAGCCACACAGCCGCAGAGCCGGGGAGCGGAGAGCAGACTCGCGCTATGCCGCCATGACCACCACCGCCGCGCAGCAATACCACACCACGCCGATCCAACGCCTGACGCCCACATCAAGTTACTGTTGGTGAGTCAGGAAATTACCTTCCCCTTTCCTGTTCATATCTTAGTCATGCCCATGCTCAGTCAAATCGGCCCTGAGACATTATTTTGCAAGTCTAGTTATAAAGGAAACTCAATTTCATGTGGTGATCCTCTGTGCAATCTGTTCTGTTCTCAAAACAATCCCTTGAATCCGGTTACCGTAGCAATCTAGTTCCATAATTTCTCATTTTATTTTATTCTATTTTATTTTATTGCACTGTGGTTCAAGGAGAAGTTTGAGTTACCACACTACACAGTCTCCTCTTCAGCAGCCACATTTCTAGGAGTCCCCATTACCCTACCCAACTCCACGTAAACCCACCTTTTGCGATTGCTCGGAATTTTTGGGCTCAATGGACAAGCGACACATCTGTGACAGGAACATTTTCTGACACAGACAGCGCGACAAGCCTGTTGACAAGACGCTCCCAAAGGAAGTCTTTCGCCGCCTGCCACGTCCTGGGGCGACCTACCACGTGACCGCCGGTGGGGCGTTTGTCTCGTTGTGACAGGATTGACAGCAGCCGCGGTACGTGAGGGACGTTTATACAGTCCCCCACATATGTCGACAGCAACAGAACCACTCGACCACAGCTTCCAGCTGTTCAACCGAGTTTAACATCGCCTGAAGCTGGTAGCGAAACGTAACAATCTCAGGCGCATCCACTAGCAACATTGCCTTGCGTTTGGGCCAATTCGTGCAGTTCTGTCAGTGAGAGTAGCATAGGTGTATGGTCCTCCATCAAAGCAAACGCGACGCTTACCTTCTCGCCTCTCTGCCGAACGAGCTCCCATTGTCTGTCTTTGAAGGTTCAGAAGAGAATCTGAACCTCAACAGTGCCTGGGCTATGGCAGGTAGTTGTGCAGTCTGCACGTCTTAGAAGTTCCTCAAACCATCAGAATACTTTGAAAATGCAGATAATATGATCTGATAAGAGAGTGAAACGAAAAATGGTTACAGATGCACAGTTTCTGAGAAACAGTTCCCTTTTTCGGTGGTTCACTGAAGCAGGAAACACACAGGACGCACCGATACACACACATTTGTGTAATTTCACCGTATCATAACACAGAAATAAATAATTAATTTACTCATCTTTGGGATTGGCGACCTCCTTTATAACTGAAATTAATAATATGCCAAGATAGCAAAAAAAAAAAAAAAAAAAAAAATAAAATAAAATAAAATAAAATAAAATAAAATAAAAACAGACAGAGAGAAAGAAAAAGAAAATTGCCGCGGTGGAGTAGCCGAGCGATCTAAAGCGTCTCGCTGCGGAGCGCGCGGTTGCTCGCCGTGTAGGTTCGAGTCCTCCCTGGGGCATGGGTGTGTATGTTGTCCTTAGGTTAGTTTACCTAGGTTTACGTAGTTTGTAAGCTACGGACTGATGACCACGCAGTTTGGTCCGATAGAATTACAAACAAAAAACAAAAAGAAAATTATACCTCATTGTGACGAAACCCGTGGTCCAAAAAAAAAAAAAAAAAAAAAAAAAAAAGACGTTGCGATCGTGGCGTATTATTAATTATAACAGATATAAATGACCAGCTTAGTTACCCAGTCACTCTTCATAACAAACTCATATACGACCGCAGCAACTCCGTTAGCAACCGGCAGCGATGGCGCCGGACACAGTGAAGAGGGGATTCCCCGAACAAGAGGGGAAATACGGCAAAGGCCGGCTGGATCGATACCTCGCAGCCCGGCCGTTCTACTGGTGGCTGGCGCGCAGCTGCCGGCTGTATCATAACAGCGCTGGCCCCGAGAGCTAAACAAATTATTCCGGGCCCCAGGCCGGCGTGGGCGGCGTGGGCGGCGTGGGCGGCGTTAGCGGCCGGGCGCGGACAACTTGTTAGGCCGCCATTAGCTGATTAATGGCCGGCAAGTGCCCCCCCCCCTCCCACTGGGCCGCTGATTGATTATGACGGGCATTAGCGCGGCTTCGGCGTCGCTTTCGTCCCTTGCGGCTGCCGGCAGTAACTGCCGAGCAGACAATTGCAGGCGCCACACGCCTCTACGTGTGCGCCAGTATCAACGTGCCATTTGCCACTGTAGGGGCCCTTCCTACTGTATGCTTCCTGTATTGTCGCACCTGTAATAATAAACACGAGCGTACAATTTTCATCCCATGCAGACGCTGCGCTTCGTATGTCTTCGTATGTGTTCACTGTTTCCGTGAAACCCCGGAAGGAAGGCTGATCGTACGAAATGAGTATTTCTGTATACAAGATCAGTAATAAGGAAAGGCACATGCTTTGAGGGGTGATTATATTGTGATTCGGAACAAGAAACGTGTAATAAACATATGAGGAGCTGCTTTTCAAAATGTATTATGCCCACTGCTTATTACCATCTCTACACACTCCTTCACTCAGATTGTGTCAAAACGCATTTTAACACCTTCAAAATGAGCGCTGAAAAGTAGCAGATGCAGCAAATAGCATTTTGTGTACTGTGATTGAATCAAGCTGCATTAAATCCAACAATTTTGATCATTTTATTTTATTAGGGTATGTTGTCTGCAATGTAAGACTCGTTATCTAAATCGAAACCATTTAACTGACCAAGTTTGAAATGTTGTTGCTCTTTTCAAAATTTATTATTTTGAAGGTCAACTGAATGTTGTCCGTCATTTGAGTTCTATTACCTTTTCTACCAACTTTGCAGATAGCTCATTAATATGCAAATGAATAAATCGTGTTAAATTAACCATCATCACAAATTAACCAAGTTATCCAAAGGTCGACACATTTTTTCTTATTATTAAAAAAAATTGAAAAAATTATTAAAAGTATAAAACTGAGAATTTACTGTGAATAACTGAAAGTAGTGGTGACCAGTAGTATCTCACTTATTTATTTATTTTGTGAAAGTGTGTGTTTCCATACACTGTTGTTGGAAGCACACAAATTCCCTGACCTACCTAACATAGACAAGAGATAACCCCTCCAAAATATATGAAAGGTGGTTGAAATCAGGTACACAATGTTCATAAATAGTTACTGTATTTAACAAAACATTTATGTGCCAATTTATCAAAAACACGACATGTGTGAAAAAGTGTCAATTCCTTTTTAAAAATCATACAAAAATAATGACTTGAAATAGCACAAACAAAATTATCTAATGATCGGAATACTTTCTACAGAATAAGGAGAAAATCTTAACACCAAAAAAAAAAAAAAGGTACAAGTTCTACTGGCTATAGTCATAAATTAGGTGTGTTAACCTATCAAAAATGTATTTAAAAAGTCAGTAGAGGGTTAAAATAAAAATCGACTGTGACAACCTCGCGAACTCACACCTACGTCCCACCTATCAACCACCATTCAATAATCATTTTCACTATTTATACGTTGGCGCTACTTTACCATATACAGTTGAACACCGATGTCGATGGGTCGCTGATTGAACGCAATCACGGATGGGAAATTATCTACCCGATCGGCGGGGCAATTACTAAAGTATTCGAGCTACGAAAAAATACATCCATTTTCCAACCCAGTGGTGTATGCTGTTATTCAAGAACAGTAAATTATCCTGATTACGAGTGAGCTTGTTCTAAAACAACACCCACTTCAGAATATTTACAAGTTTTTCAGTATAATTGTGAATGTGAACAGCAGTCACACAGACGCCATCTAACACTTTGCAATGGGCACAAAAATTCTAAGTCCACCGACTCGCAAGGTCCGAAAACTTCGGAGTCCTTGCCTCCACTCCTCACCGCTACCAAGAGGTCCGAACCGTCCGGTGTCCTCCACACTTCTCCTCTTATTTTTTTTTTTTTTTTTTTTTTTTTTTTTTACTCACCCCACACTCTCCTCAAGAAAACACTTTCTTTGGCTGCCAGACTCCACCCACATGTGACGTCAAGCCAGCAAGAGAGAGGACCTAATGGTCTCGCCAATCAAATCAATTTGCTGTTGTTAGTGCTACTAAGCTCCTCCCTCTCGAAAACTTTCCCAGGCCAGAGACTCACATATGCCACAGTTCCCAGAAACGCGTGAAATTTTGAGTTTCACGATAGGCATCTCCAGACGGCTAAATTATTTTATTAATGCATGGGCACCCTCTCCCATCGTGAAAGCCCTCAGCAACCTACGCCTCGCCAACGTGGCACTGGCAAAAGTCGTAAAGTTTGGTGCCAGCCAACCTCGAGGGTCCAGGCAGCGTACACAATGTTGCCGGCACCGCTTTTCCTTCGACTCCGTGGAGTGACTGAGCGAGCCCGGGGCACCTTTCTCTCCCCAATCCCCGTGGCTGGGGCGACATCCTGTCCTGTATCTTTATACACTGCTGGCCGCTAAGGGCAGCATTCTCTCCCACATTTTTCGCTGGTGGCGGAAAGCGCCTAAAACAATTGGCCAAGTGGCTTATTCCCAATGTACCAAAATCATGCAATGATCATTTCTATCATCTGGCATTAAGAATTTGGAGAAATTAGAATACAAAGAAACCAACATCGAATTAAATCGACAGACTAAATGAAATAGGAAAATATGAATATAAATAGTATTACTACCTCTCATTGCCCCCCCCCCTCCCCACAGTACATGCGCAAGGGAGATTTATCTAAGCACTCCCTCCTTAAGGGAGCAGCCTACGGTTTAACAAACATGAAATCAACGTTAAAAAATAAACATGGAACAGGGAGCATGAAATCATAAAGCTGAGGTTTGATACTTTAAAATCATAATCTATTCAGTAAAATAACAAGCAAATAAATGTGGGGAGACCAAATTAAGCACACACCTTGTACAAAAGTGAATTAAATCATGTAATTAATGCCCATATTACATTTGTTTCTGCCCTTTACAAATACGGAGGTAATATGGGAGGAAATTTGCAAACACACAATGGGTAAATGAAAGAACTTTCACTCATTCACAGACATGCGCATAAAGCTAGGCAGTACATTACAAAACTGGAACACATGAAAGCAGTGGCGTCTTGACGAGATTGCGGGTGTCTTGATCATAAATTTAACTAAACTGTGCACTAATCGAACTCATGTTTTGGGAGGAAGCGGCTCACTGTTCTTAAGTACCATGTGGTTTGTGACCATGCAGAATTTCATAACATTTACGAACAGAAATTAATTTAGAATAAGCAAGTGAAGCACATGTGAGAATTCATATAGAAGAAAGCTAGAATTAACAAAAGCATGGCTGAAGGCCAAAGTAACGACCGTTACTAAAGCACGTGGTGCAATCGGTCATACAAAACATGATAGACTGAATCAAACAAGAAAATCTGAGTAATATTAAGCATACTCGCGGATACAGTAACAACGCGAAACGTCAGTTAAAACCAGCAAGGAGATACTAAGTTTACACAAAGGCTGAAGGCCACACACGTGTATTTTAACTTGAGCAAAACCGGGCACACAATCATAACTGGAATGAAAATGCAAATAATAAATTTACTCAAGTTCTGTAAATTACGAAACACTTTGTCACACATAGTGAAAGAATTACTCAAAAGAAGTAGCACTGAAAAACCAATACTGCCTGATCACAAATAAATCAAAGTCCTAACAGTATGCCTACCCCTGCGCATGATTCGGCGGAGTACTTACTTCCACTGTTCTCAGAGCCAGAAAGAAGAGTGAAGAGTAAAGCTCTAAGGCCTCAGAAAAACCTCCCGGCACCATACACCAGACGTAGAGCGCGCTAAAAGCGGCACAGAGTGCGTTCTGAGACTAGTGTTTACCAACCCTTGCTACCTGGCCAAGACAATTCCCTCTACAACCGCTCCCAGAGAGGTCTCCTGTCGCCTCTTTCGTCCAAGATTAGGTTGGTACCACACTAACAAACACGGCCACCTAGCCATCTTGCCAAGTAAGCTTGTCTGTGGTCAGCCAGCAGACGCAAGCGCAGACGACAAACGAAGCCATGTGTTCTAAGTACAGCAAAACGAAGCCTAAAGCGAGAGGCGGCGACTGTAAGCCATTGCACGGCAGCCAGTCAGTATTAAGAACACACATTCATATTCACATGAACACACAAGTTTAATCACATGGGTGGAAACATTTATAAATATGGGGGAAACATACATAAACATGGAGAATTGAGCATTAATAAAAAGAATAAAATTATTAACACACAGACAGATAACATTAATGGTGCAGAAACACTTTAGGTTAAAGAGTAAACCAAAATGGAACACGACTACACTATCAGTGGACGTTATACAACGGTTATAGAGGAAATTAATAGTGGAACGATTTTACAGCAGGTAAAACCTCTATCAAAATTATCTATTGGTGACGCATACTATGTAAGACAGATATCTTTGTACTTCCTACATTTTACATAAGGGAATGAAACGCAGGCAGGTAGAGGGTAACAAGAAATGTCCTCGGCCATCACCGATTTATTAAAGAAATTGACCGTTGACACATCTGCCACATTTATCAGATCTTTTGCGGATGACTGTGCTAGCCAAAGCAAAAATCAGCGTGTTATTCATGCAATTGCTTTCTGGTTATTGAAAGACTCTCCAATGCTTGTGACTAATGTACTTCTCTGCTTTCCAGTTCGAGGACATTCCTTTTTGCTGCCTGACAGAGTATTTGGACGAGTAGAAAAGAAACTTCATAAAATTTCAGAAATATTGAATCCAAACACATACCAGGTTACAAACTATTTTGTACTTTGGGCATCCACAGGTGAAATACATTGTAAATCAATTCCAGAAAATAATACAAACAATCAGGATGTCTTTCTATGGATTATTGCAGTCCGTCTTAGCTGTTTTTATACGCCTTTATTGCGTTACTACCTGTTTCATAACGTTAAAGGTGCATCTTTAGGTATCTTTTAATTTCCATGGGGTGGTTTGACTTGTTGCGTGTCCCAATGTTCATGATGGTTTGCCTTGTTTTATGGAGGTTTTCTTCGAAGATGTTAATTAATTTTACAAGGGACTCCCTTCAGTAAACGTCTATGTGGGCAACGGTTGCGTATACCAAGTTTACTGCTAGAAATTTTAAAGTTGAACGTAGGGGTGGGTTCAGTATCCCCTGAATCTAAAGTAAAACGAATTGTACCAATGATTTGCGTCATATGTTATTAAAATATTTGACAAAACCAGAAGCTTTTAGAAGTCGTAGTCCGTGTTATGATTCTCAAAATTAGAAATTCAGAAGTGCAATACTTGTGAATACGTATTGCCGTCGTTCAAGAAATCGATGTGGAAAGCCCCCCATACTCGTCATCATAACAGTGTGCTGAGGCGATGAAGAAAGCCTGATGGGATGAGTCCACGCTGCTCTCTTAACCCGGCATCGTTAGTCGTTGTCATGTACTCGTTTATTGGCGGTGATTGAGGTCCGTTGGTCGTGTGGCTGTGTACTAAAGTGAGTCTCTCCAGCGTGGCGAGAACCAAGAGGATGTGGGCACGCGCATTACATTACGGTGTGGAAGGAGAAATTTGAGAAAAGTGAAAGTGCGTTTTCAATGAGTCCATGTAAATCTGTGTGTTGGAGTTCGGCGTAAACAATTGCGCCACACCTGTTCAAAGGATGTTTAGAACCAAGTACGGTAAGAAGCCAACAACAAGGAGGGCCATGTACCACTTTTTGTGTCCCGACTTCGTCGCCGCTTTTGTGTCCCAGCCTCATCGTAGGTGTCGGTGGCCGAGTGGAACGAGACCGACACAGGAACAAAGACAGCACGCTGGTGCAGGTACGGAGGGGAGCAGCCAGAAACTATAAACACTAGAGTAAATTAGAAAGAGATATACATTGCACAGAATGTAACAATACTTAACTTTTACATAGTACTGCAGAATGTTGATACATAGTTGTTAGAGGCCTGCCTAGTGCCTGTACGATAGCAAAGTCTTCACTGGTGCCTATCTGATTCCGAAGGTCCTAACTGGTTGCTAACTCAGTCCCAAGTGACCGGTGTCTTTCCGTGGTGGCCACGAGCGGGGTTCCAGCAGAGGGCGCTCGTGGCTGTCGTCGGAAGAACGCCGCGCCGTGCATGCATGGCGGCGCGCGGCGAAAGTAGGTGGCGCGCACTTTGTACTTGTGCGACACCACACCCCTCCCCCCCAAACCGCCGCGCCGTCGTGGCGTAGGGCTGAGGGCCACGGCGACGGCACTGGGAGGAGGGCCTGGGCGGGGGCGTTACTGGTGGGACGGGCGTCGTAGCTGAGGCTGGGATCGTGACGCCGTCCGCGCCCCGGCATCCGCCTTGCGATCCTCCAGGAACCCAACCGAAACCTGGGGAAGGGCGCACCCCCCCCGCCCAGAGGGAGCAGGTCATCTTCTTCTGAGGTGCGTGGCCCAGGCGGCGGCGGCACGCACGGTCCCGGAGTCCCTCTCGGTGACGCTGTCATCTGCGGCGGCGACAGCGGCGGCGTCGCGTCGATCTCCATCGGGACGATCTCGTAGTCCGGGGACGAACGATGTGGTTGTGCTCCCTGGCGGTGAACTGGGTCTGGAATCAAGAAACCGGAGACAGGATCGCGCGGCCTGTGCAAGCGCAATTGGTTTGCGTGGCGCCGCAGCTCCGACCCTGTGGAAGAACGTACAACATACATATTGCGACCGAGCACGCGCTGAATGGTGCCCGGTAACCATTTCTTCTTGTTGCCAGCAAACACCCTGTACAGCACCGGCGTAGAAACCTGAAAACGAGTAGAGCCATACGAACCGACTCGGTGCGTGGGAGGCTGCAGTAGGTGAAGGAGAGTGCGGTGACGGCGGCCGTGTAGCAGCTCGGCAGGAGACGGGTCGTCACGTGGCATGCACCGATACGTAGACAGGAAAATTTGAAGAGCTTGCTGCCTGGAGTGCTGACCTTTCATCTTCTCCATGTGAGACTTGAATGTTCGAACGAAACGTTCTGCTTCACCATTGGACTGAGGGTGAAAAGGTGCAGTGGTAATATGCTGAATGCCATTCACACGACAAAACTTTGGAAATTCCGCACTAACAAACTGAGGTCCATTATCACTGACGATAGTTTCAGGCAAGCCTTCGATGCAAAACACTGATGTTAAGGCACTGATTGTACTAGAAGCTGTCGTTGAGTTCATGGCAATCACAAAAGGAAACTTGCTGAAAGCGTCTACAACAATTAACCAGCGCGTGTTCCAGAAAGGTCCGGCAAAGTCAATATGTAAACGTTGCCATGGTCCCTTGGGGCGTGGCCAGTCTGAGAAACGCTGTGGAGGAGCCGCCTGATGCTCCGCACAAACTGTACACTGTGATGTCATGCTCTCTATCTGAGCGTCCATACCAACCCAGGTACAATGACGTCTGGCCAGTTGCTTTGTCCTAACAATACCCCAATGTCCTTGATGCAGGAGGCGTAACACTTCTCGTTGCAGGGAACGAGGAACAATCACTCTTGCTTGGTCGTTGTCGGTATGCAACAACAGTACACCCTGACTTAAAGATAATGCATGACGTTGTGCAAAATAACGTCGAACCAGAGGCCGATCAATGTCTTTGGCTCTGGCAGGCCACCCCGAGCGAACAAAACGTGCTACCACACTTAGGTCTGCATCCGCAGCTGTTTCCTGTGCAACACGACGAGAGTTCAAAGGAAAGTCTGCGACAGCGGAAGCATCTCTGGAGTCTATCTGACAATATGCCATTTCCGAAGAATCAAACGACACATCCTGGCCAACCGGAAGTCGGGAAAGTGTGTCCGCGTTGGCGTGTTTAGTGGTAGGTCGGTACAAAATCTCATACTGATAATTAGACAATATCAAGGACCATCTCTGAAGCTTTTGTGCCGTACGTGGCGGAATTGGCTTTGCGGGTGAGAACAACGACGTGAGAGGCTTGTGGTCTGTCAACAAATAGAATTTTCTGCCATAGAGATAATGATGAAACTTTGTGACGCCGTAAATTATTGCTAAGGCCTCCTTTTCTATCTGACTGTAATTCTGTTGCGTTGGCGTCAGAAGCTTGGACGCAAAGGCAATAGGACGATCATGACATCCAATACGATGTGACAGAACTGCACCCACACCGTACGACGAGGCGTCAACTGCTAGCACTACAGGCTTCTGTGAGTCAAAGGGAATCAAACATGCATCACTGAGTAGTGCAGACTTTAGTTTGTCAAAGGCAACCTGACAATCATTGGACCATACAAAAGGAACATTCTTCCTACGTAAGTGATGCAGTGGAGCTGCAATCTGAGAGGCATTGGGAATAAACCTGAAATAATAGTTAAGCTTTCCCATTACTGCTTGCAATTCCTGCACATTCTTAGGAGGAGGCAAGTCTTTGATTGCTCGAAGATGTGACTGTAAGGAATGAATTCCTTGGGCATTAATCACATGGCCTAGGTACTCTATTTCAGTTTGAAAAAACGAACACTTTGCTTTATTGCAACGTAGACCTGCTGCAGTCAACACTTTGAAAAGACACTCCAGGTTTGCGAAATGTTCTTCAACTGTACGTCCGGATACCACAATGTCATCTAAATAGTTCGAGCAACACGGTACAGAAACTGTCAGCTGTTCCAAAAAGCGCTGAAAAATAGCGGGGGCGGAAGAACTGCCAAAGGGTAGGCGTTGAAATTGAAAAAGGCCCATGTGAGTATTAATGACGAAAAACTTTTTCGACTCGTCATCAAGTGGAATCTGTAAGTATGCCTCTGCTAAATCAATCTTGGAAAAGAAGCGAGACTGTCCTAATTTGTCCATCAGTTCCTCAGGTCTGGGCAGGGGATAAGTGTCGACAATTGTTTGACTGTTGACAGTTGATTTGAAGTCCGCACAGAGACGAAGTTTTCCTGACGGCTTGGGTATAATTACTATAGGCGAGGCACAACCTAGTTCCGGCGAAAACAAGTCACTATATTTGTCACACAATGCATTGATTGTATCCTGAGGCACTATTGACGAAATTTGAAGCACATCTCTTTGAATTGATAAACCAAACAAGTCAAAAGCATCTAGTCCAAAAATGTTCTGTGTCGATTTGGCCTGAAGAACTACAAAAGCAACTGTTTTTGTTACACCTTGAAAAGAGGCGGGCAGGCTACACGTTCCTAGCACGGGAATATTTTGACCTGTATAAGCTGTTAACACTTGCTGTGACGGCGACAATTTTGGCGAACCCAGAAGTTCATAAGTGTCTTTATTAATTAATGTAACAGCGGAACCAGTATCAAGCTGAAATTGCACAGTCTTATTTTCTATGGAGAGATTTACAAAAAGTTTGTGCTTCTGGCGCACGACAGGTGCGCGAATGTGGGCAACGTCTGCTACGGTTTGTGTGCTGCGTATGCGCGGGCCGCGTAGTGAAGTAAGCGGCGCAGACTCGGCACGCAGCGGATTAACAACACTGTCACTAGATGGCACTACCGCCGGATCGGCGTCCGCGCAATGCGAGGCTACTACAGAGTCACTAACTACTGCACTACACTTTTGAGTAGCTACTTGATGTCTACCGTCACTAGCTACACAGTACTGGGCACTATTACAAGGAGCAGTTGCAGAAGGCACTAATTTCACTACAGGAATGCACTGTTCATAGTCATTTTGCTTGTCCCGAACCCTTTTCCGTTGCACTGTTTTACGCGCTCGTCGGCGCTTGCTACGTGGTGCACTATATAGTTTTGCCTTAGGCGCAGAACTACTTTCTTGCAATTGAGATCCAAGGAAAGCACTGTTCAATTCCGCAGCCCGTATAACATTTACAGAATGAACTGTTCTCGCACTCTGCGAAGCACTGTTTCTAACGGTACCGGTCTTTGAGTTTTTAATTTGCATACACACAGACTGTACATGTCCTGATTTGCCACATTGATAACAGGTTGCGTTGCGACTAGGGCAATGAGCACGCTTGTGGCGAGACACACACTGGGGGCAAGATTTACGTACATTTTTCTGAAATGAGCGTTGGCGCCCGTTATTCAAATTACTGTTTCTAACATGACGGGGCGACCTTTGTGTCACACTTTTACACCGGCTACTGTTCACTGTCTGTTCAGCACGACCGGTAGAAAAATAAGAATCACTAGGGCTAGAATGCGAACTACGGCTAGGAAAGCGTCCGTTACGGCGCACTGAATTTACACTGTGGCTTTGCATTTCTACATCTGCTAAGTCAAAAGTATCATGCGCTTCTATAAGCTGCATTACACTGTCTAATGAGGGGTCAGACTGTTTCAGAAATGCTGCTCTAATTCTGGGGTCCTGAATATTCTGCGTAATCGCATCCCGCAACATCACGTCACTATACGAAAGTCCACAAGAGCAAGTAAATTTACATTGGCGGTTTAAGCCCTTCAATTCCGTAATCCACTCTTGGTGTGACTGCTGCGGTAATTTTTTAAGTCTGAAAAATCGGTACCGCGCAGCGGTTACGAGAACTTTCCTCTCGTAATGAGCATTCAGTGCATCTACAATTTGTTCAAAGTCCACATCACGAGGAGATGCGTGGGGAAATAGTTTCTGCAGTAATACAAAGGTTTTGGGGCCCACCACGGACAACAAAAGATGCTTAACAGTCTGACCTGTAAGTTTATGAGCCGCGACGAGTTCTTGAAACTGTGCGAAATAGTCGTTCCATTCTTCCTCACGTTTGTTGTACTGGCGGAACGTCGGAAGCGGTGCGGCGGCAGGTGTGGGCTGCTGATGCGACGGCTGTTGTTGAGTTGTCAACTGCGCCACCGCCTGGAGAAGTTGTGTTATTTGCGCCGTCTGTAACTGAATAAATTCCATTAAGTTTGGGTTCGGGGTAGTGGCCATGCTGACCGATTAGGCGCCGCGTATACAAGTAACTTATAACAAAACACAAATGCAATATGAAAGAGGACTCGCTCTGCAACAAAAAAGTCCACAAAACACGTAACAAAATATCTTTCCCCAAAATTGTTATAATAAGGGTGGGTGGGCGGGAGCAATTTTTGCGTGCTCCGACTACTGCTGTCTGGCTGCTGTAAGTGGGCTGGTCCACGGTTCGTCTATCGCTCCTCGTCGCCACTTTTGTGTCCCGACTTCGTCGCCGCTTTTGTGTCCCAGCGTCGTCGTAGGTGTCGGTGGCCGAGTGGAACGAGACCGACACAGGAACAAAGACAGCACGCTGGTGCAGGTACGGAGGGGAGCAGCCAGAAACTATAAACACTAGAGTAAATTAGAAAGAGATATACATTGCACAGAATGTAACAATACTTAACTTTTACATAGTACTGCAGAATGTTGATACATAGTTGTTAGAGGCCTGCCTAGTGCCTGTACAATAGCAAAGTCTTCACTGGTGCCTATCTGATTACGAAGGTCCTAACTCGTTGCTATCTCAGTCCGAAGTGACCGATGTCCTTCAGTGGTGGCCACGAGCGGCGTTGTCGCAGAGGGCGCTCGTGGCTGTCGTCGGAAGAACGCCGCGCCGTGCATGCATGGCGGCGCGCGGCGAAAGTAGGTGGCGCGCACTTTGTACTTGTGCGACACCACACCACTGGCACAAGAAATTAGTTACGGCGGGTTGCTTGTGCCTGGCAAAGAGAAGCAGATGTACCAGTGTGAGTGAAACGAATGTGCAGCGCGTACGAGAGACATTCACAAGAATTCCAAAGATATCTGTGTGTCGTGCATCTCGTGAACTGGAGATGGCTCCAATGACAGCGTGGATATTCCTGCGACCGGAGCTCTCTAAGAAACCGTTCAAATAGGAGCTGGTGCAGAAGCTCAAGGACGACGACGAAGACAAGCGTTTTGATTTTTGTTCGCACTTGCAACAATTGAATGAGGATTGGGATGGCACTGTTGATTACTTAATTTTTAGCGACGAATCCACTTTTTACACTAATGGGAAAGTAAAGAGGCATAATTGTCGAATCTGAGGTTCAATGATCCACACGAATGCATTGAATCATCTCAGCGTGATTTCCCATTTTTTTCCGTCACATCGAAAACTGTACGGGCCAGTCTCCTGCAGCGTCTTGAGTGCGTTCCCGGTACACCACTGTGTCATTCGTAAAGTGAGTATTGCCTCCCGAGTTCCTACATTTCTCCTGAACCCAAACTGATCTTCCCTGAGGTCAGCTTCTACCAGCTTTTCCATCCTTCTGTAAATAATTCGTGTTAGTATTTTGCAATAATGACTTATTGAACTGATGGTTCTGTAGTTTTCACACCAGTCTGCATCTGCTTTCTTTGGAATGGGGATTATAACATTTTTCTTAAAGTCTGAGGGTACTTCACCTGTCTCATACATCTTACACACCAGGTGAAACTTTTGTGTCCCAACTTCGTCGCCGCTTTTGTGTCCCTCAGCCCTACGCCACGACGGCGCGGGGGTTTGGGGGGGGGGAGGGGTGTGGTGTCGCACAAGTACAAAGTGCGCGCCACCTACTTTCGCCGCGCGCCGTTATGCACGCACGGCGCGGCGTTCTTACGACGACAGCCACGAGCGCCCTCTGTGGCAACTCCGCTCGTGGTCACCAGTGAACGACATCGTCCACTTGGGACTGAGTTAGTAACCAGTAAAGACTTCGGAATCCGATAGGCACCAGTGAAGACTTGGCTATCGTACAGGCACTAGGCAGGCCTCTAACAACTATGTATCAACATTCTGCAGTACTATGTAAAAGTTAAGTATTGTTACATTCTGTGCAATATATATCTCTTTCTAATTTACTCTAGTGTTTATAGTTTCTGGCTGCTCCCCTCCGTACCGGCACCAGCGTGCTGTCTTTATTCCTGTGTCGGTCTCATTCCACTCGGCCACCGACACCTACGACGAGGCTGGGACACAAAAGAAACAACTTTGTCATGGATGGTTCTCCAAGAGACTTCAGTATTTCTGAGGTAATATCATCTATTCCAGGGGCCTTGTTTCGACTTAGGTCTTTCAGTGCTCTGTCAAATTCATCTCTCAGTATAGTATCTCCTATTTCATCCTCATCTACTTTTTCTCCCCTTTCTACAATATTGCCGCCAAGTTCATTTCCTTCATAGAGACTCTCTACATACTTTTTACACCTTTCAGATTTCCCTTCTTTGGTGAGAACTGGTTTTCCATCAGTCCCCTTGATATTCATAGAGCTGTTTTTCTTGTCTCCAAATGTTTCTTTTATTTTCCTGTAGGCTGTATCTATTTTTCCCCTATTTATTCTTCTACATCCTTGCATTTGCCTTCCAGCCACTCCTGCTTAGCCATTTTGCACTTGCTATCAATCTCAATTCTTAGTCGTCTGTACTCCATTTTGCCTGTTTCATTTACTGAATTTTTATATTATCTCCTTTCATCGATTAAATTTAGTATCTCCTGTGATAACCAAGGATATTTTGTATGTCTTGCCTTCCTACCTATTTTTTCCTCCGCTGCCTTCACTATTTCATCTCTCAGTACTACCCATTCCTGTTTTATTTTCACCGTTTCTGTCAATTGTTGCCTAAATCTCCCTCTGAAATTATTAAGAAGTTCAGGTTCCTAGGTCCCATCTCTTTATTTTCCCACCTTTTTGTAGTTTCTTAAGTTTCAGCCTAAAATTCATAACCAACAAGTTATGGTCATAGTCTATATCTGCCCCTAGGTAAGTCTTACTGTTTCAAACCTGGTTCCGAAATCTATGTCTTACCATTATAAAATCTATCTGGTATCTCCCGGTGCCTCCTGGTCTCTTCCACGTATACAACCCTCTTTTTTGATTCTTTGTTTTATAACTAAATTATGTTCCGCGCAAAATTCTCCCAGGCGGCTTCCTCTTTCATTCCTTTTGCCCAGACCAAATTCACCTACTATCTTCCTACTATCTTTTCCTACAAGTGAATTCCAGTCTCCCATAACAATCAAGTTTCCTCTCCCTTAATTGTATGAATAATTTCCTTTAGCTCCTCATATATTTCTTCGATCTCCTCATCATCGGCAGAGCTAGTTGGCATATAAACCTGTACTACTGTGGTCGATGTTGGCTTTGTATCTATCTTGACTACGATAATGCGATCACTGTGTTCCTCATAGTAGTTTACCCGCATTCCTATTTTCTTATTCATTATCAGACCTACTCCTGTAATACCCCCAACTGATTTTGTATTTATAATCCTGTACTCGCCTGACCAGAAATCCTGTTCTTCTTTCCATCGAACTTCACTAACCCCCACTACATCTAACTTCAACCTATCCATTTCTCTTTTTAAATTTTCTAGCTTCCCTACCCGATTAAGGGATCCAACATTCCACGCTCCCATCCGTAGAATACCAGTGTTGTCTTTCCTGATGATCACATCCTCCTGAGTAGTCCCCACCAGGAGATCCGAATGGGAGACTATTTTACCTCCGGAATATTTTACCCGAGAGGATGCCATTATTATATGTTCATACAATAGAGCTGCATGTCCTCGGGAAAAGTAACGGCTGTAGCTTCCCCTTGCTTTCAGCCGTTCGCAGTAACTGTGTGGCAAAGCCACATTAGCTGATGTTACAAGGCCAGCTCAGTCAATCATCCAGACTGTTGCCCCTGTAACTATTGGAAAGGTTGCTGCCCCTCTTCAGGAACCACACGTTTGTCTGGCCTCTCCACAGATATCCCTCCGCTGTGGTTGCACTTACGGTGCGGCTATCTGTATCGTTGAGCACGCAAGCCACCCCACCTCGGCAATGTCTGTGGTTCATGGGAGTTGAGCTTTAGGTGTTCCTTTTCCCAGAGTGCTATTAGATAATGGAAATATTGAAAAATTTAAAAAAGCGGTTCAATGAACCCTATGTCATGCACTTCAGTGTTACTTTCAAAGTATCGTGGTAGATGTAGACGTAGTATTGTACCTCTTGCATTGGTTGCAAATGTCGCACTGTGATGGACCGGTCACTTTAGGGTTGCCAGTTTTCATATCCACTGACATGGAAAAATAAAAAATAATGTTTGTAAATCTATCGGACCAAACTGCGTGGTCATCAGTCCATATCTTACAAACTACTTAAACTAAGGTAAACTAACCGAAGGACAACACACACACACACACACACACACACACACGTGCCCGATGGAGGACTCAAACCTCCGACAGCGAGCAACCGCAGCGAGGCGCCTTAGACCGCTCGATAACTCCACCGCGGCACACTGACGTGGATCGCTGTGGATTAACGCGTTTTAACGATTCTCAGCAAACACCATCGGTCTTCCTCAACGTCGACAGTTACTAAGATGAAAACTATCATCCTTAAAACTTGAGAACCATCTTCTTGCCGGACCGCTCAAAACTTCGTGGATGCCTCCATTTCTGTTACACCTTTATTGATTTCTGTATTTGGCATTCTATTTTCTAGCGTACACAGCAGCATTCACTCTATGCAGACGCCAAATGATAAAATGTAGGCGGGCGTGTATGGCCGTGCGCGCTAAGACGCCTTGCTGCGGAGTGCGCATCTTCTTCCTGTCAGACGTTCGAGTTCGTCCTCGGGAATGGTTGTTTTCCGTAGCGTAAGTTAATTTAAGTAGTTCTAAGTTTAGGGACTGGTGACAGTTCCCATAGGTGTACAAACATTTGAACATTTCTCATATAATGTAAGCTTAAATAGCAAAGTGAATAAAATTTAGAAAAGCAAAATCAATAAATAAATCCTTAGTAGCAGTTTGACGTACCCAATGGGCTAACTTACTGACATGCTAGTTTGTCAGAAATTCTATTCCCATAAACACTTTTGATCTTTCTTACCACATTGAGACCTACCAAAGCGCTGTCTATATGACAACAAAGCGCTTCCCAAACACACTGGGTTTGGAATTTTATGTAGCCTTTATCCTGAGTATGATGTATAGTGGTTCCCACTGTATTAGGCACATGTTCAAATGTACGAACAGACTCGGTTGAAATTACAAAATTTAACAAATGAAAGTGGCTGGCAACGGATAACGTATCCAGATTGAATTAATGGAACCACTATACGTGCATTTCAGGATGGGATACGTCCGGTTTTGGAGCCCTCAGTAAGATACAATAAAATACAGGTTACTTTATTCATGACTCTGAAACCGTTTTTACCATCCAAAACAGGGGAGCATTACAAGGAGAAGCTGAGCTTAAATTAGTTACGAGGATACAAGGTTTAATAAAAAGGGGTTTATTTTATCTTGAATCATTGCAACTCTAACTTACAGTTAGTTTAAAAAAATGTTTTAGCAAAGAAACAATTAATTTAATACTTATTTTGCGTCCACTCTCGCAAGATTATAAACTAGCTGGTCTCCTACTGTCTTTTAGTGCCGTACATAAACTGGATTCTATGTCACATATGGGGACTGAGGAGGGGAGTGGTGTAGGAAGTCTCCATACAGACGAAATAACATCCCCGAAATTTAGAGAAATATGCAAACACTCAGCAATACGCCCAGAGGAAAGATTTTATATGTAAATTACACAAACTAATAATGCTGGTTGAATATTAGGTTGGCTGGTGGGCCCAAAGAACGGAATTATAATTACTATCACATTTGAATGCCTCCATATTCTCACGTTTAAAATTCTAATAATGGCTTTTAATTGCAAAGCATACGAGAAAGATAATTGGTAACACTAAGTATGTGTCTAATCACGAACAAATAGGTGAATAGTAAGGTCATCAGCTTAACACAGAGAAAGAAAACTCAAATTGACTCAGAAATAAAATTCATATATAAATACATAAAAACATCAAGAAATGGAACACACATGTTAAATGTTGGTACTATCCAGCATAAAATCATTGTATGTCACTGCCTGCACCACGTGGCTGACCAACATGTCATACAAAGAAGTTGAAAAACTTTAAATGCCTTAAATAATCCCCCTCGACAGTCACAGAAAATGAAATAAATTTAATATCCAAAGAACTGCTGCAAACTCCGTGCGAATCCAAGCACATGTACTACACCCAACTATTGTTCTTAGCAGACCCCGCAAAAAACTTATTTCTGGAGTTACACAAAAGAATCTAACTGAAATAACTAAAATTTCCTCTCAAAACTTACATGCAAAATGAAGTACATTTGCAATCCCACTTAATGCTTTACGAAATAGAATCATAACTGATGACAAAATAATTTTGCAACGACTAGTAACCTAATTTTGCGACAAAAAGATAATAGAACAAATTGTACCTCCACACTTGTGACTTCGATAAATGTTGCTACTCCCTGAATACTATCAACACCACAAATTTTCTATTCTGCCGCATTTATTACCATATTCTGGAAAATTGGAGCAGTAAGCACCACAAGCGACCGAACGCCTCGAGGCTCCTCTTCCAACTAGACTAATGTTGGTCCCTACCTGCCTCAACCGTCAGTGAACAGAAACGCGCCCTATTTGGAAGAGACAGGTGAAGCGAGACGGAAACCTTCCTTTGACAAAATCGTGAATCCACCTGCCTACCATCAACCAGCAGCAGAACTTGCTAACACCTTTGCTCTGCTGACTACGAGATCTTTGCTGGCGAAAAGCGAATAACCAACTACAATTGCCACCATTATACTACCTTAATCCACAGGTACGAACAGAATCACACACTCTTTCACGCACGCTGTGATAGGTGACAGATGTGTGTGACTTGAATAATCTGTATATCTTATAAAAATAGGCTGTATGTGTGTGTGGGAGTGTGTATGTTCCACATCTCCTCCAAAACTACTGCACCGATTTCAACCAAACTTGGTACACATGTTCCTTAATATCAGGGAAGAACTACCTACGTCACATAAGTAAATAGGTATGACGTCATAAACAATGACAGTTGTGAAAGCGGCCGCATCATGCGATAATATTCTACAAATGCTCCTAAACTAATGGGCCGATTTCAAGCAAACATTCTTTAAGATCATGAATCATTTGCTATGGTGGCAATACCCCACCTACGATATGTAGTTCATACAATATCACGACATATTCAGATATAACTGCCCTATCTTTCGGAGCTTGGTAGTGTGATTTTATTCCTCAACTATTTGAGAATGAGAGAATTTCGCGACTTGCAATAATTTTTTAACAAAATTTTAAATCTTTACGAAATTTTTTCTCGTTGACAACCCTAAGAAAATGATGAAAGGAAAAAAAATCGCTTACTACTTTTCCGATATTCATGATGTATATCTACGCCATTTGGCATGACGCTACAAGTTATTACTTCTACACTGTAAATTGTATGCGCGAGACATTTCACAGACAGTACACATACAGAGCACTGAATGTTACTTCGATATTATATCGCAGATTGACATATAATTAAAGAGATATGAAGTCATAAACAATGTGGTTCATGAAAAACCGCATTATCACACATGAGACTTGGAAGTATTATGTCTTTACTACTAACACCATTCACGACATATTTTACGGATATAAGGCACATATACCACTGATGTATCTTCACATTTTCATCATAGTACGACACATATTTCAGAAGATTAGACGTCATAAACAACGAAATTTCGGAACAACTGCGACTTCATGCGCTATTTTTCCACATCTTCTCCTAAAGTAATGGACCGATTTCAACTAAACTTGGTACAATATTGCTTACTATCTGACAACATTCGTTGGGAGGTTGAAAACTACCTACGACCCATAGTTCAGGAGATATGACGTAAACAATAAGTCACGAAACCTTCCCATCACGCGACGCGTGATTTTGGAGACTTCATTCATTCACAATTTATTCATCACAGTCAGTTTCCTAATATTACTGTTTACAAATCTGGAAAGTTGTATTATTGTACGACTCATAGACAGGGATATATGATAAGTATTGAGCTGCATATTTCTTTGTTTTACTTGTTCATAATTACTAAGTTGATTTCATGAATACATGATGATGTAATCTTATCCGAATTTTTATTTTCGTTTCTAGTATAAGGCTGGGAAAATGCATTAAAACCGGAGTTACCAGCTAGCAATGAAATAGAAACCACATCAAAGTGTCATCTTTGCTCCTGCATTATGCGTTTTATAAACAATGCAGGGAAAGTGGTGCAAAGAGCCTAACAGCTGTTACGTCACACCACTACGGTCGGGGGTTCGACTCCCCCCTCGGGCATGGATATTTGTGCCGTCCTATGTTCGTAAGTAGTTCATAAGTAGTTTGTAAGTTTAGGGACTGATGATCGCGTAGTTAAGTCCCATAGACTATACAAACATTTGAACATTTTGCTGTTACGTCCCAACAGACATAGAAAAAATTGCTTCAAATTGATACGCTAACATAATATATGCTGGAAGACTGCAAAGTGCAGCGACTGTCGTGTAGACTGTCATTTGACACTCACCAAAGCGAAATACAAAACGAGCAAATGCGGGAAAATGGCAGAAAGAGTTTGATTACACTGCCAGTTATCAATCACTGCAGTCAGTCCCAGCCGTCAAATATGACGTCCATACGAATCGATCTGCGGCGGAACAAATACAGAAATGGAACGCCAAATGGCGTGCTATCGTTCATAGCAAGGTTACTTAGGACGCGTAATTTATTTACAACGGAAGCCACTTCCAAAATTGTTTTGCCAGATAAAATGTTTTGGAATGTGCTTAAACGAGCGTAATAGCTCGAAATTGATAGCACCATTTCTCATCGATACGTACAGTCTGCGACAGACGTAAAATACTCGTATTTACGTCCGCAGAAAAGTGCGGTGAGGCTGCTTCATGAACACGGCAGGAAGCCATGAGTCAGTGTGTGATCTAGGACACAATTCCAAGAAAGTGACAATTTCTCAGTGTGGTCCCTGACCAATCTATATACAGGGAGTTACAAAAAGGTACGGCAAAACTTTCAGGAAACATTCTTCACACCCAAAGAAAGAAAATACGTTATGTGGACATGCGTCCGGAAACGCTTAATTTCCATGTTAGAGATCATTTTATTACTTCTCTTCAAATCACATTAATCATGGAATGGAAACACACAGCAACAGAATGTACCAGCGTGACTTCAAACACTTTGTTACACGACATGTTCCAAATGTCCTCCGTTAGCGAGGATACATGCATCCACCCTCCGTCGCATGGAATCCCTGATGCGTTGATGCGCTGGTCCGCCTCTAGCAATCCATCGGTCACTGAATCCGTTGTTGCGAAACGGACGAACACGTCGACTGAGCTCCATCGTGCATAAACCACATGTTGTGTCGTATTTGTAAAGGCACATGTTCTACCAGCACAGGTAGAGTATCCCGTATGAAATCATGATAACGTGCTCCAGTGAGCGTAGGTGGAAGAACATGAGGCCCAATCAAGACTTCACCAATTCCTGCCCAAACGTTCACAGAAAATCTGTGTTGATGACGTGAATCGAGGAAGTACAGTACATACTAACGAAACAATTGGGTATTTTGACAATTGTCTGCATGAATTATTTCAATTTACATATAAAGAGAAATACTAAATGAGCTGTAACATGGAAATTAAGCGTTTCCGGACGCATGTCCACATAAAATTTTCTTTCTTTGTGTGTGAGGAATGTTTTCTGAAAGTTTGGCCGTAACTTTTTGTAACACCGCGGCGGAGCGGCCGAGCGCATTGACGCGCTATGTTCCGATGCGCGAGGCCGCTCCCCGTCAGGGCTTCGAGTCCCCCTCGGGCACGGTGTTTGTGCTGTCTTTAGTATGAGATAGTTCATACGCAGTGTGTAAATTTAGGGACTGATGACTCCGAAGTTAAGTTCCATAAGCTTTACAAACATTGAAACATTTTGAACCATCAATAACATGTGTGCTGCAATTCAGCTTCAAGTCGTATGAAGTTTCAAAGAATACCCGAGCGGTACATCGCAAGTCTGGTTACTAAGCGCGGGAAAATCGTGCTCAATAAACATTAATAATAGGTGAGACTGTACAAGGAAATAGCCAGTCGGTGCTTCTGACAAGTGTAACCAGAGCTATGTCATACATTCTGTGTAGGGGACAGGGTTGTACCTTGGGACGGTTTTATCTCGGAACGCTTTTTAATAAAGGCAGTGCACTGTAGTGGAAACTTTAAGAACTATAAAGTAAAGTTGTCAGGCCTATTTTCAGATGGAATAGGAGGCCATGTTGTATTTGGACGATGTTTGAGATCTGAGGAGAAGTGTTACAAGTTTTCGTGTTTGAAAGTAAAATTTAGCCACTATCCTTAGAAGATATAAATTAAAGCTAAGCATCAAGCATGATGTTTCGTAAATATAGTGTTGTAGGGCACTGTTTAAGTAAGCTAGTTATACCATAAGTTATAAATATTTAAAGATGTATATAATTAGGATACTGTTTTCTGTTATTGTGTATTTGGTTTTACCTTGGGACACTTCTCTGGTTGCACCTTGGAACCCCTGGAAGGTTTATGATTGTTACTGATTCACCAAAAAAAAAAAACAGGAAATTGAAGAGGGAAAAAAAACAAGAAAAAGAAGTATTTCCCAAAGAAAGAAGCCACTAAACGGGCAAAGGAGTTTTCATCTCCCACTTCTTTTGATGATGAAATTCCCGAGCTTGGCAGTAGCTCTGGAGGTAGCATATTTGATTTGTCATCCGAAGAAGAGGATTTCTCCTCCTTCTTTCCATCTAGAAAAGTAACACTTTCTTTTTCTTAAGGTAGTTGGGTCTTGGTAAAATTTGACATTAGTGGCAGATCTCATGTTCACTATGCAGGAGTAGTTTGAGAAAGCACAGAAGAAGATGTAAATGTGAAATTCTTAAGGAAGCAAAGGATCATTTTGTATTCCCTAATGTTGAGAACACCATCACTGTTAATTACAGTAATATAGTGAAAGAACTACCAGCTCCAGTGGTGTGTCGTGGGTTTCATTCATTTCATATTTTATTCCCACTATCTCTTGTTTTAAGGTATAATAACTTTTGTATTTGGACTAACAAACTTTTACTGCGGAATTCCAATACGATTTTTTCATTCATAATACTAAGAAATCAGAATACATCACCGTGTCCCAAGGTAAAACCACCACTGTCCCAAGGTAAAACCATAGGTTGTACTTTGGGACAAATGTCTTTATTGTTGAGTAATTGTGTAAATATTGGAACTAGTGTAAACTGCTGTTTGCTCAACATTACCTCAAATTGATGCCTGTGATGGGGTAAAATTTTCAAGTTTCTTGTAAAACAATCATAGTATTTAAAAAAATGTAAAAAACGTCCCAAGATAAAACCCTTTCCCCTACTGTTAGAAGCTCGTGTGCAATACTGCTAGCTGGAGTACAGTGTAACAAAAGCCTCCGTAAATCAGTGAGGTGAATGCGAGTTTGACATTGTAAGAGTGGACAACAACAAAACTGTAGAGGTAAACGTTACCCGAACATAATTTTTTGACCTAATAGTCCGGAGAAAGTGCGATCATGGTTACTTATTAATGTGTAAATTAATCAAAGATTGCATTTGTCGTTTATTTTAAATGATGACCGCTTTCGTCCTATTTGCTGGCTGCCTTCTAGGCTGTGTTTGTCCGTAAGTCGATAACGTCCATCATCGTTAGACATCGGTCACTGTAACTTCCATTACTAGAGGTAGACCGAAACATGATTCGTCGCTAAAACTGAAACCGTAACCGAATATTCTGCTCCTCTTCCAGTTTGCGTAATTAATTTAAAATTTCTGTATATTTACGTTACACCACAAATGACTAGTTTTTCCACATTTTTTCTTGATGCCCTCCTTGTACTAAGTCTTCTTGAGTATGTGAAAAATTAATCAAGAGTAATTAGAAGATGACATGGGAGGCGAACAGACGGCATTTTTATTAAAGTACTTCCAAATTGGATTCTTTTCTCCTCGCTGTATAGGTATCTACCTAAAAAAAAAAAAAAAAAAAAAAAGAAAACTTAAGGAAGTTAGACAATAAGTAAACTGAACTCGATACAGTGGAGTCTCGATATTTCGACAGTAGAAAAGTTTCCCATAAATACGAGCATCATAAAACAAAACAACAACTGTGGGTACATTTTATCAAAATGTTCAAATTATTGTTAAGCTTATGGGACTTAACTGCGTGGTCATCAGTCTTATGAACTAGCTTATACTAAAGACAACACACACCTCCATGCCCGGGCAAGGATTCGAACCTCCGACTCGGGAAGCCGCGTGATCCGCAACGTGGCACTCCAGACCGCTCGGCCACTCCCGCGCGGCTACATTTTATCTTCACAAGAAAGGCACTCCACCATTATAACGTGAAGTAAACAGAAATACTTTAAGACTTTTAGGCTACTAATGTAAATGTTTTAAAAAAGGTCGTATGTTTCACATTTTTATTCTTTTCACGGAAGATTTTCTTGTTTTTTTACACGTAAATTTCGATAGTTCGAGGTGATCCCGGTCCCGTTCACCTCGAATTAACGAGACTACTGTATAGCGACGAATTCCACAGTCCTTCATATCTTCTTGTACGAAGATAGTCTTTATTATTTAGTATTTAGTGATCTGCGATGCTAACCAATGCATCACGCGTGTTGTCGGAAGACGCGCGGCGATATGTTGACTAGGAAACTGTGAAATCTGGTTGATGCTAAGAGGCAACATTTAACATTATCACATTACTTCGAAATCTTACGGGTATGTTGCCAGGTACCAAAATCGACGACGGCCGATATTTCGGCAGGAGACCATCCTGCCATTTTCAAGGCGGAACTGCAGTAAGAACGCAATGTGCAACGATCTTTAGAACCTCGGTTTTCAATGAGTAAACAGGAAAAACAACACACACCGAGCAAGCAAGCACACAGCGCCGACACGACCAAAGATGAAACCGGTCAGAATATCGATAATAAACATCAGTTCTCGACGGATGAGTTCGGATTAGTTTTATCCCTCTGTTTTCTGACAAGTGAGAGAGCAGGATCCCAAGCGGAATTTAAGTATAAGACTCCATCCCTACTCATAAGGCTGTCACCCAGTTTTTATTTCTATCGCTTTCTTGATAACACAATCCCAGTAGTAGGAAGTTCATACCAGAATTTCCGTTTTTTTTTTTTGTACTCCGTAGGGCCACAGCTGATTTGTTTGGCTGTTGTAAACGTGTGTGACGTTTATGCTCAATACAACTGTCCTCAAAAGTCCTAATAGTTTGAGCAACATATGACATGACACAGCTGCAGAAAGGCCACTGACGTGGGTGCCGACTCAGTGTTATCATCACTAGCCCGTTGCACATGTGGTCGATAGCGCAACGCTCTTTTAATCTGCCATTCACCATAGCCATTCTGTCGAAAAGTTATCTCCAGATGAGACTGCTCAGTGGGCAAACTTTCCGAAACAGAAATGATGTGAGCCCTATGCACTACACTAAGTGTATCCCGCACAGTCTTCTTGCGTTTTGCCCATATGTTTTCTACGGGATTGATATCAAGTGGCTTGAAGGCGATGGTAGGCGTTGAATAATAATCTTTCTCCTTTGGAACCAGCCCTGAATCCTAATTCTGGTGTGCGATGGATGATCATCATGTTGGTAAATGAGACTATTTCGGGGTACCAAATTTGAGCTCCAGGAATGATTACATTTTCAAGGAAATGTTCACAGCATGCTGAACTGAACTTCGATTCGATCTGAGGTTCCTGCACCCATACAAGACATCTAGTCGCTACATTTCACATTTACGTGCTCTCATTAACCCTCGAGTAGGCGCGCTGGGGTATTGAGTACCCCACGTCTTGTTTACCGATAGTGACAACGCTGCCTCTTGTCAGCGATTATTTGCACGTTAAGTATTACTCTCCAGTTGTCGCAGCTACCTGTGGAGATTTCTGTGCGCCTGTGTTGTCAGAATGGTGCTGGCGTATAAAGTACCTCACGTGCTTGCTGCTATGGGTAAATACGTATTTCTTATGTACACACAAACATGCATCGTTATTCATATCAGAACAGTATAATTACGTAGGCTTCCGCGGCCAGAGTCAGATGACATAAAGATGAAGATGAAGGCCACTGTAACGTTGGCCGAAACGTTGGTTATTTAAGTAATAGCCTTACATCATGACGCGGTACCATACCCAGAAAACTTTTATGTCATCAGAACAGTAGTTTGAAAAACTGATTAGCTTCTTACTTATTCAGGGAAATGACTTCTGAGGAAATAGCCAGAGGTGTGCAGGAGTTGACAGATTTGTCAGACGAATCTGATCACCAACTGTGCGGCAGTGACAGTGCTCAGGAAGAGGAAGTCATTCAGGAAAGTGAGCATGGCAGTGATTCGGAACAAGACGTCCTGTCTGATACCGAAGGTGACAGTTGTTCGAGTACAAATGGGGCGTTTTTATAGCAGAGATAACATCACAAAGTGGAGAAAAACTCAATACGTCAAGTGGTGTAAAGTGAGAAGTAAGAATATAGTGAATGTTGCCCCTCGTCCTAGATGCAGTGCAAGATGACCTCATTAGCGAACTTTTTGCATTTCATAAAATGATAGACGAAAGTACTGTAGATAATATTGTCACTCATACAAATTTGTATATTCAGAAGAAAAGTAAATCAATACAATACTCTCGTGATAGAGATGCAAAGGAGACATCGCGGAGTGAAATATTGGCTGTAGTGGGATGTTTATATGTAATTGGAGTAAAGAAAGGACACCACACCAACCCACGCGAGCTATGGAACTCAGACGGAACAGGACTGCAAGTTCTAAGAGCATGTATAAGCTACAAAAGATTTTGGTTTTTACTACGATCTTTATGATTTGATGACAAGGACACACGAGCTGAACGAAGGAAAATTGACAAACTAACAGCTATTCGTCCTTTCATGCAACCGTTTGTTCTCAACTGCAAAAAATTCATACAACCTGGGACCCTACGTGACTGCTGATAAGAAACTGGACACTTTCCATGGGCGCTGCAATTTCATTCAATATATTCCCAATAAACCTGCAAAATACGAAATAAATAAATGTGCAATTCAAAAACATTTTTATAAGTAATTTGGATGCATACTGTGGTAAACAAGAGGATGGTCCATAACAGAATTCAAACACGCCAAGCTACATAGTGTTGCGCCTAATTCCTGACATTGAATGCAGCAATAGGAACGTCACATTTGATAATTGGTACACCAGTTAGCCTTTGACGACGGCTCTCTTAAAGAAACAACTCACTTGTGTCGGAACGCTGAGGAAGGACTAAAGAGAAATACCTGTTGAATTTCAGGCTAACAAAAATCGAAGAGTTGGTTCTTCACTTTTTGGATTCTAAAACGACGTCACTCATGCGTCATACGTACGAAAGAAAAACAAATCCGTGATACTGCTGTCATCCAAAACTGGATGATAGAACAAACAAGCCTGAAATAATAATGGACTACAACGTGACGAAAGGGGGTGTTGACAGCGTGGACCAACAATGCAATGCCTACAATGTCTCACGCGTAACAAGACTATGGCTAGCTAACCCGCGTCTTGTACTCGCTCATGAATGTAGCGGGAATCAATGCACAAATTTTGTATTCCTCAAATCCAAATAACCCACGTCAAGCAATAAGAATCTTTTTGAAGAATTTAGCTGTGGCACTGATGAGACCCTATCTAATCAAAAGATCGAAAATAATGTCTCTGCCTGGTGGTATTTCAGAATTCTTGCTTAAATATCGAGAGCCTCTGGAAAATGACAACGTATCACCGGCTACTTCTCAAAGGTCAGCAACTAAGAATCGTGGGAGGTGTGTATCATGTGGCTGAGCAAAAGATGTATCAACAACCATTACGTATAATATAAGCAAAAAGTTTGTTTGAAAGAAACATGTTACAATGACGTGCAACAATTGTAACTAGTAAGACCTTGATCAATTGTGGCGTATTTGGCGAGTCCTAAAATGTAGAGAACACATAATAAATTGAAAAATAAAGTATGTAAACCTGTACTGAAACACATTTTGTTGCCTTTTCATGAAATATGTAAAATTTATCCTAAAAACTTCAAATAAAAACTCAGGTTTACAATGATTTTGTTCAGTATGTGTATTCACAAAGTAAACGCCAATATTCCAAAACTTGTTGATATCGTATTATGAAATCTATGCTCTGGGGTATAAGATACCCCGCGCGCCTATTCAACTCTTGGCAATGGGCGCGCCTGCTCGAGGGTTAAAGCTCCATTATCTGATTATTATAAAAACCTACTAAATAAAAAACGAATTTAACATTGCCGAGATACTGCATTCTGACACCCCTTAACGGGCTACACAGTAAGGTCATCAGTCCCTTGGTGAAAGAATAGTATATCCACAATTGGAGACATTAGTTGACAATGACATCATCAAACAAGCAAAGCTGAATTCAGTCAACTGGTCAACATAATATATATACACATGTGGTGTCTGTTCCTTTGAACGAACGTCACTACTGATAATGTAGCTTTTATTCTTTCATATTCACAGAATATATGACATCAACTGCGAATGGGCAAAGCTGAAAATCGGTACCCAGCCGGGATTCGAACCTGGGTCTCCTGCTTTCTAGGCAGTTGTGCTGACCACTACACCACTGCGGACACAGTGATAACCGCACCTGCAAAGACTACCTAAGCACGCCTCCCGTCAAATACAAATTCCCAGCCTTACCCTGCCCACAGTACTCAAACTCTTAGTTTACAGGAATTCAGGAATTATTTGCTAAACTACGAGGTGCTGCGGTGATCACTGTGCCCCCAGTGGAGTAGTGGTCCGTGCAACTGCCTAGAAAGCAGGAGACCCAGGTTCTAATCCTGGCTGGGTACACAGATTCAGTTTTGCCCATTTGCCATTGATGTTATGTATTCTGTGAGTATGATCAACATAAAGCGTTACAATATACAGGCTGTTACAAAAAGGTACGGCCGAACTTTCAGGAAACATTCCACACACACAAAGAAACAAAATATTTTATGTGGACATGTGTCCGGAAACGCTTAATTTCCATGATAGAGCTCATTTTAGTATTTCTCTTTAAATGTAAATTTAATTCCAACGTGATCAAATTGTAAATTTTCACAATCAACATGTGTGGGCTGACGAGAATCCGCATGCAATTGTGCAATCACGTCATCAACACAGATTTTCTGTGAACGTTTGGGCAGGAATTGTTGGTGATGTCTTGATTGGGCCTCATGTTCTTCCACCTATGCTCACTGGAGCACGTTATCATGATTTCATACGGGATACTCTACCTGTGCTGCTAGAACATGTGCCTTTACAATTACGATACATGTGTTTCATGCACGATGGAGCTCCTGCACATTTCAGTCGACGTGGTCGTACGCTTCTCAACAACAGATTCGGTGACCGATTGATTGGTAGAGGTGGTCCAATTCCATGGGCTCCACCCTCTCCTGACCTCAACCCACTTGACTTTCATTTATGGGGACATTTGAAAGCTCCTGTCTACGATATCCCGGTACCAAATGTAGAGACTCTTCGTGCTCGTATTGTGGACGGCTGTGATACAATACGCCATTCTCCAGGGCTGAATCAGCGTATCAGGGATTCCATACGACGGAGGGTGGATGCGTGTATCCTCGCTAACGAAGGACATTTTGAACATTTCCTGTAACAAAGTGTTTGAAGGCACGCTGGCACGTACTGTTGCTGTGTGTTTCCATTCCAGGATTAATGTGATTTGAAGTAATAAAATGAGCTCTAACATGGAAATTAAGCGTTTCCGGACACATGTCCACATATTTTCTTTCTTTGTGTGTGAGGAATGTTTCCTGAAAGTTTGGCCGTACCGTTTTGTAACACCCTGTATAAGAGTCTCTAATTCATTTCTTACGACAGGGAAGGAAAAGCTTCTCGGACAGAACAGTGGAAGGGACTGGAGGAGGAAAGGAGGGAGAGAAGAAAGATAGGTCAGAGACCAGTGCATACCACTCCCTCAGCTACGGCCTTATTGGGCGAGGAGGAAAGGGGACGAGAGTAATGATGTACATCGCTGTGTGCCGGAGGTGGTCCACTAGTGGGCTTAATCGCTGTGCGTTGTGAGCGCGGCGTCAGTACGTGTGTTGTGACGTCACGGCTGGCGGCGCCACTGTGCGTCCACCTGCAGATCCGCTTTAAGCCGGCGCGCTTGATGCCGGCTTTCAGGGGGTGCCGGCCATTAGCTGACGTCATAATCAATCACGGGCCGGCAGACGCCACCGCCACGGCTGTCCGGCGCGCTGTTAATGCGGCGCCCTCCCCCTGCCCGTTCGTCCCGTCTGGGCCGCGTCAGCGCCACGCTGGCTAATGGACGACTGATTCCATTCGCAGCGCCAATGTGTCCAGCCTGAATCAGTTAAAACGCTCCATTGCCAGGCTGTACATATCAACATACACTGCCGGGAACAGGCACGATTTTTTTTTCTTTCTTTTTCTTCTGATGGCATTATGTGCCACCTGGAGAACAGTATAAATGTAACGTTTTCTGCCACGTGCCCAAGGCTCAAAGTGATATGAACAGGTGAAGCTGTTGTAGTGTCGCTATTCGCCGTCGGTCTACACAAGTCTCCGCGCAACTTCTAGAAGAGGCGATAACTCGCTCTGTTGTGACCTCGTCGCCTATTGTTGTTTTTTCGTCCCGGTCTAGTCGTCAGTAAGGTATGGTGCAGGAACTGAAGTTTACTGTAACAACTATTCAGATTAATAATACAACTTTTTTATTGACTGCAAATGATTATACTCAACTTTAGAACATAAGTCTGTTTCTTCTCTTTTCTTGCTTCTCGCGCTGAGACCTAGTTACTGCTAAGTTCATAGACGCGTTCAGACTTCGTAGCTGCCTAGTAACTGCCTGAGTTCTGTCTTTGTAGCTGAAGAGCTCTCACTAGTAACTGCTTGAGTTTGAAATGAAATGAAATTTTTGTAAATGGGCCAAACTGCGTGGTCATCAGTCCGTAGCTTACAAACTACTTAAACCTAGGTAAACTAACCTACAGATAAACACGCACACACCCATGCCCCAGGGAGGACTCGAACCTCCACGGCGAGGCGGTTTAGACCGCTTGGCTACTCCACCGCAGCTGCCTGAGTTCTCACTAGTAACTTTCGGGGTGTCCAGACGTATGCCGGCCTAGATACAGCCGCTTGTAGAGGGCGCGCATCATCGGTCACTCCCTCCAGGATGCGCAGTGCCTACTTGCTATTGGCTTTCGGTCGATCGCTGCCTCCTCCACGATCGTTCTCTTACGTCTGTTGTGTGATGCTGACTTTACGCTATAACACGCTCCACAGTATTTCGCCCGCCAGGGGCGCCCGCAGTCTCGTTACCTCATTGCCTGCTATGTGCGCCGGCCAACAGGAAGAAGGGGGCTCTGCTAGATATGCCGGCGCACCACAGCAACGACAGACAGTGTGGGAGAGTATGGAAGTTCCAGTCAGTATGAGGCAGCCCCAGGACTACTTCAGTCCTAGAAGTTCATCATAGTAGAACCAGTCTCCTGTCCACAACCTTGAAGAATTTTCAATTGCACAGCAGAACTACGTAATAGTACAAGACATTTTATACCAACACAAGCACACCAGTGATTTCTTCTGTCAATAAATCCTTTGAGGACTAATCACTTCTTTCAGTTGCAGACCTTGTCCACATACTTGCTAGCCACAGCCCACCTCCTTCCACTACCGCATCCTGAAGACACAACAGACACAAACAGGCCCCCATGTAAACGAGACCTACCAATACTTGCTACAGCCAGCTGGACGAGTTTGAAGGGGGCAAACTGTTGCCTTCCGAGTGGTGGGGTGGTCCTTTCGTAGTCACACAAGGAGGACGTGCTGCATCGCTTGTGCAATGACGCTGGTTGCAACGCTCATGTGAACATTCTAATGCATTTCTGGACGTCAACACAGTACAGATGTCGACCATGTCATATTGTAATGGCGACAGTGGCAGATCGCACAACTACTGCGGCATAGAAAAGAGGATTTGAGAGCCCAAAACTGTGAATACGAACTGTTACTAACCGGTTACTATCAATGGGCTGATGCACACACCGCCTTCCAGTAACACTACGTTTGTGGCTCAACTGCTGCCATCATAGGTGTTGTGGCGTCGCCTTTCGCCACAACGCCGCACCACTGCAAGATGACGCGATAAATCGCCAGGGGCGCCCGCAGTCTCGCTGCCTCTTTGCCTACGTCACACGCCGACAAATAGGAACAAAGGTGCTGGCCTAGATTGCCAGCGCACCAGAGCTATGACAGACAGTACAGTAGTTCCAGTCAGTAGGAAGCAGCCCCTGGAATACTACAGTTCCAGGACGTTCAACAGAGGAGAGCCAGCAATATGACCACAAACCAGAACAATTTACTGTTACATAGCAGAAATGTTATAAATTCATACGAATTTGTATTACATAAGCTCCTCAAAGATAAGTATTGATTTCTTCGGTAAATAAATCCTTTGTGGACTTATCACTTTCACTTACAGACCTATGTACATACCTTTTCAACCTTTCAAACCACAGCCTATGTCCCGAACTTACATTAGAGCAGTGATACAACATGAGGATCACATGGAAGATGGAAAAGAGGGACGTTTTCTTCAGCAGTGAAACAACATTATTTCTGCAAGCAAGTGATGGTATTTTACATGCACGGACATACTGTGCACTGTCTTGTAGACTGCTTCTGTCGAAGACACACCGGCTCCACCCCAGGGGTGTGATAAAATTTCAGTCTCGTTCACCTATGTGCGAGGAACGGTGACCAGTGCTCACAATGTGCAGATTGTTGTAACGCCCTTCTTTTTGCCACTTCTACAACAGAAACCTGATGCTCATGACACTAACGTGCTCTGCACCCTAGATGAGAAACTGACATCTCACATTAGGAATATTTGCTCCAAGGCAAAAGGTACTCTTGTCCCAGGAGAGCTTGTGGCAAAATTGAGGCCTGAGCCCCAAGGGTATGCACTGGATATACACCACGGTGATTAGACCCAGGATCACCTATAGGGCGGTCGTGTGCTGCAAGAAGGTAGAACAGCAAGTTGCTGCTAAGGAGCTTGGTAAGGTGCAGAGATTAGCCTGCTTAGCCATAACAGGCGGAATTAGCAGCACACCAACTGCTAGGATGGAAACCACGCTGGATATGCCCCCATTACACCTTTGGGTCAAGATGGAGGCAGCGGCTGGTAACTACTGGAACTCTTTGGGATATCCAGAATCACACACTAAAATAGTGAGTGGGGTAAATATAGGAAAGGTTGGGGAAATGTCAGCCGACTATATTATAACCCCATACTGCTTCAACAAGCCTTTCAGTATAACAACTGGAAGTAGGGAGCAGTGGGAGAAAATATTTCGCTCCGCTGTTTGCAGGTCAATACGATCACATTATTCTTGGAGGAGACTTCAACTGTGTGCTCGCCATAAAGGTCCAAATTCCTCATTTTACCAAGTGCCAACAACTTAAATTGCTTATTCAAGAACTGGAAGCATACGCATGGTGATCGACTTGGATACACTTTTTTCACCAGCCATTCTGCGAGCCGTCTAGACCGAGTCTATGTCTCCCGCGGACTCACAACGGCAATACTTGATGCCGAGCTGTGGCCTACCGCCTTCTCGGACCACATCGCCTACATTTGTACTGTTTCTCTTCGACGGCAGGGGGTGTGGTGAAGTCGAGGTACTTGGAAGTTAAACGTTGCACATCTTAAGGATCCAGAGTGCAGACAGCATGTAGAAGCGACGTGGAACAACTGCCAGAGACGTCTTACGGCATATCCTTCAACAATTCGATGGTGGCTCGAATGTGCTAAGCCCGCTTTGCGTCACACGTTGGTACAGTATGGACGTGACAAAATGAGTTGGCATCGACGTACCATGGAATTCTACATTACGGCACTCCGTGAGCTTGATAGCCAAGCACCGTCTCCTGAACGACAGATTGCAATTCAGCGGATTAAGGCGAAGTTTACTTTACTTATGTGCCGCCGTCTTGAGGGAACAGTAATACGTGCAAGATGTCAAGATCGAGTCGCTGGAGAACCTCCTTCCATGCATCACGTTATTCGAGAGAAGCAACGGTGTAGAAGAGCGCTGGAGCACGCTATTGATACCCCATAAAGTCGTCGACTGACATCTGAGAATGACATCGCCACTGCTTTCGTGGACCACTACCGACATTTGTATGCAGAAGTGGATCAGGATGCTATAGCAATGGAAGAAGTGCTCGACTCCATGCCTGGTTCTCTTGATGTGAAATCTGTGCAGACCCTTACAGATACGATTACGGCTGATGATCTCGCTGACGCTCTCCGTAGGGGGGCAACAAACAAATCCCCAGGCCCAGATGGCCTCCCACTGGAGTTCTACCGCGCCTTTCAAGACATAATGGCTCCTCGTTGGATAGAAATGTATAAAGAACTGATGATACCTGACGTCCCACTTCCACCTGCATTTGTCGAAGGCCTGATCATTCCAGTCCCGAAGAAGCCCAGGGGACAAAAAGTGGAACATTATCGGCCATTAACCATGCTGAACTGCGACTTCAAGATTTTTACGAGGATCCTCGCTTCCAGACTCCGGCGTGTCTTGCCTCAGGTCGTCTCTTCGGATCAAACATGCCTTGGTGGCAGAAGTAACATCATAGCCTTTGCAGAGACTTGCCGCATTCGTGGTGTCTTAGTGTCCGTGGACCTGGACCATGCTTTTGATAGAATGAGACATGACGTTCTTGAAGCAGTGATGCGAAGAATGGCGTTTCCTCCCGCCTTCACACACAACGTCCTGCGGCTTCTCCAATGCGCCACCTCACGTGTACTGATCAATGGACGTGTGGCAGGCACCGTTACCATTTCGCGATCTGTACGACAAGGCTGTCCGCTATCGATGATTCTTTTTGCTGTTGCGCTTGAGCCATTGTTACATGGACTGCGATGTCGACTGTCTGGGATGACGATGAGGGGCCGGTCCTTTATCTGCCGCGCATATGCTGATGACCTGATGTTCTTGGCTCAGTCAGGGGACGAAGTGCGGATAGCACTGGTATGGATTACCAAGTATGGAACTACCGCGGGCAGCCGTATGAATCTGACAAAGTCTGCCGCTATGAACATTGGCAGGGGTCTTCCTGAAAGGAGCGTGGCTCCACTGCAATCAGTGGACAAGCTCAAGTGTTTAGGGATATCCTTCACGCGCGACATTCGACAAACCTCGGCAGTCAACTACGAACGCCTTCTTCAGGTACTACGAGCTAACGTCCGAAGCAATCTACTACGAACGTTAGACTTAATACAACGAGTTGCCTTCGTGAACACCCATCTGGCGTCTAGGATACCGCACCTGGCCCAGATTCTACCGATGCCGAAGACGATGGCAACAAGACTGCTGGCTGTGTTTGGATACTTCGTGAGCGCTGGCCTTATGTTCAAAGTCCGTTATGAAACATTAACTCTCCCCCCTCGAGACGGAGGTCTTGAACTTATCAATGTACATGTCAGAGCATCTGCCCTTTATGTCAATACAATGATTAAGCTGTGGAAACATCGCCAGACCGGAATATCTGGGATTCTGATCGAAGAACTTGCTCCTACATCTCTAATGCCGCCCATAGCAGTAGCGCATATCTCTACCTATCTCTCACATATTAAGACATTTTTTATCGAATATAGTTACGTCCATGAAGACTTCTCCCATACACGGACTCCGACGACACGTGATGTGTACCGCATAATGATGAGGGGGCACACCCGGAATTTTGTAGAGAGAAGACATCCTACAATCGGATGGCCCGTGGTCTGGCGTTCTGTGCATCATGCCCTCCTCGATACAGATGCCCGTGCTACCTGGTATCTGGTTGTCAATGGAAAATACATGACGCGACATCGGCTGCATGCAATTAAAATGACGGACTCTCCACGCTGCACTCAGTGTCATGTGTTACACACTGATGAACATCGGCTGATATGTGGACCTGCAGCAGAGGTGTGGCTGTTCATCAAGAAAATACTTGCCTTTCTTTGTCGTACAGCTCCACACACTATTGAACCGCAGTCACTTCTATTTCCGGACGAGAGCTTTTTCCCACGCACAAAGACTAATGCAGTGAACCGGATCAAAAGCCTATCTATATATTATTTGTTTCACGATCGAGAAAAGAGTGTGCTTGATTTTTGGACATTCCTCCAAGATCGCTTCACGTCTCTACTACACAATTCAAGACACCGACAATACTATGCCAATTTTCTGGATAGTGTTTTCCTGGATCCTTCCCACAGCTTGGGTGTGCCGGGTATGAGACGATAATTTTAGTATGAATGATCCCTCGGAAGAATGAACCTATGTAACGGATGAAAACAATGTATTCGAGAAGACGTGCCCGGAACTCACGTGAGGGAACAGAAATTCAGCTAACATCTATCCGCATTTATGTTTGTTCCTCCGGGAGGGCGGTCTTGTTTATGTTCAGTATCAGACGCTATTAATGCTGTACTTCATGTAGAGAAAAAAAAACCTTGTAAATTCTACTTGTTTCTTATGTTAACTGTTCTTCTAATTTATGGTAAATTCTGTCTGTGTATAAGTAGCAGAGCACTCTGCCTGAGATGCAGTCAGTGCTGCGTGTATGTTGAGTTCGTAATAAACGTTCTTTGAGTATAAGTGCTGTGTTCAGTCGTCTTCGAAGTCAAGCCTGCTCCCATTGCAACGCGACAATATTGTCTGGTTCACTGACAGGTCAAAATCAGACCAAGGCGTTGAAGCCGGGGTATACGGGGTGCAGCCAAGACTGGAGGGTGTCATCTCTCTAGGTAAACTGGCCTCAATATTCCAGGCCGAAATCACTGCCATCAGGGCGTGTGTGGAGGAGAATTTTCGTAGGTGCCACAAAGATCGTAGCATCTATATCTATTCAGACAGCCAGGCAGCCCTGAGATCACTGGCAGCTCCTGCAACAAGGTCTATAATTGTTGCAGAATGTCACAGGGTTCTGGTGGAGCTAGGGGAAAACAATAGAGTAAAACTATTGTGGGTCCCTGGCCTCTCGGGGATCAGTGGCAACGAACATGCCGACAGATTAGCCAGGATGGGGGCAGAGGCTCCATTTATTGTACCGGAACCTGTCCTGACAATCACCAAGGCAATGGTCAAATTGGAGCTATGTAACTGGCTCAGAAGACAGCATGTGGACCAAAGTTTATCAACAAAAACATGGCAAGGTAATGATGCCAAAGCCATGTTTTAAAAGATGCTCTGCAATCCTGGGTGTGAACAGGAGAGAGATTAGACTCATGGTTGGATTGCTGACAGGCCATGGAAATTTCAAAAAACACGTACATAGAATGGGAATAACAGAAGAGGATCCTAAATGTAGGATCTGTGATGACGGTGATGAAACTGCATCACATTTAATCTTCGAATGCATTGCATTGGAGAGTAAATTGCAAGGGAACATTTGGGACAACCAGACCCGAAGAAATTGTGTGTAATAAATAACTGGTAAAGGGACTCCTTGCACTGGTCAAGGGCATTGGTTGGCATAATTAGATATACAGGGAGCGATACCGCACAATAAACGTAGTTTCGGTGCGGGCAGCGGCGGGTTGGACCAAGACTGTTTTGGCTTCCCTGAAAAAAAAAAAAAAAAAAAAAAAAAAAAAAAAAAAAAAAAAACACTGGCGAATTCGAAAATTAGTGCTGGACCAAGATTCGAACCATGTCGGGCCACAAATCTGACCACGGATGTTCTAACTACTTAGTGAGGCACAGCATGTGTCTGATGTACCAACGTTCGGAGGACGCTGGTAGTTTGTGCAGGGTGATGATAGCTTGACGCCTGCAGGTGTGTGTGTGTGGGCGTCTGCTAAACCGTATGTCTCATGACTGATCCACTCACCCACTAAGATATCCAGAAAGGATAAGTAGCCATCCTTGCCTATTTCCATTGTAAATTTGATATTCTCGTGGTTGGAAATAAGTTGTTACAGAAATGGGATTTCTTCACCATGGAGCAACTAAGTGTTCTTCATCAAAGTCTCCCATAAAAAGGTTTGCAAGCAGAGGGGATCTTTGACTGTGCATGGGAACACCGTCAGTTTGCTCAAAATATTCATTGTACATTACAAAGTATGTTGAGGATAGGACATGAAGATGAAGTGCTGTTACATCGGCTGTGAACTTTCTGCTGACACGTGCCAATCAGTTCATTAGAGAAACCTCACTGATATCAAAGCTCACTAATATATCAGATACACAACGTTGAAGTGACTCCAGTCTACTGATAAAGTCGGCGGAGTTACGAATATGATCTGAACGTTTCTTTACAAAAGTTCTCAGTAATGAGGTGAAATGTTCAGCCAAGTCATACGTGGAAGCGCCGATATTGCTGACAATATCTATTTTGTGAATTTTTGGAAGACCACATAACCTTGGTGAGACAGAGCTGTGTGGCCTTAATCTCTTCGTCACATCTTGCCGATTTTATCAATAGACTGAAGTCACTTTAACTTTGTGAATCTGATATATTACTCAGGTCTGATGCTGTGTCTTTCTTCAATAAGGTTTCTCTCATGGATTCATTGCCAGTCGCAGCAGACAGATCACAGCCGAAGTAACAGCACTCCTTTACCACATCGTAACCTCAACTTATTTTTCATTCAACAGTGAGTATTTTGAGAAAATGGATAGTGTTGCCAGCGGCAGTCCTATTTCCCCTCTGGCTGCAAACTTTCTAATGGAAGACTTTAAGAAAAAGGTACTTAATTTAGCAGAACGTGAACCAAGAATGTACTGTTGATATGTAGGTGACACTGTTATAGTGTTGCCCCATGGCGAATAAAAACTGTCACGTTTTCAGCAACATCTTAATTCCATCCACCACAATATCAAACTTTCATCAGAAATAAAGAAGGTTGGCTGCTTACCCCTGTAAGGCAGCAGGAAATTTCACCACCTTACATGCTATGTTTACGGATTAATAATTAAGAATGTACACTGATTTATAACATAATTACTGTTATCACTTTGATTCTGGATAATCTTAATGCAAAAATAGTAGGTAGAGTGTAAATATTAATGTTGACTATGTCACTGGGAAAGCTGGTTGATGCTAGAAGGCAATATTTAATTTTAACAATATTTGCATGTTGGAAACAAGAACACAGCCAAGTCGGTGAGAAGAACAGGAAGTGGTGAGGAGACCTAAAGGTACCACAAGGGCGCGGCTTGTTGACCTTCCGGTGTGAGGTCACAGGTTACTGACTGGCCAAGGACCACTGGCGCTTCATATCAGAACACGCGGACGATTTCAACTGCCAAAGGGTCGATATGTTCTAGTACATTCTGGAAACCTCTGTAAGATACTTTTCCGTGGGGCAGATATTCGGCAGGAAGCAATGGTGGGGGCGAGAGATTTGAAAGTATAGCTGTGATTGGCTCTTAAGAAAACGGTCGGGAGAGACTTGTGGCTTGATGCAATGTAGGTCATGGCTTCGGCTTGATGCACTCGTGGTGCGAGGATGCAGGTGGGCTGTTGTTCGGAAGGCGTCCAGTGACTTAGCTCACAATTAGTAGCGAGTACAGATTGCGTTGTTTGAAGTATTCATATTTGTTTACTGTGAACAGAGCAACAAAATTATTACTTCAGTGCATTGCATTTACATTTCGAAGCACTCATTTACAAGCTTACAACTGAGCTTCTCTTCTGCTTCTGGCCAGTGAGACGGGCAGTTTGTGAGAACCTTGAAAGACGGCTGTCTGCCATCTTCCCTAGGTTTTTAACTTCGTAATTTTTCTTTCACTAGACAGGCCTTACTGCTAAGCGAGAACGCCTTTCGTTCAGAGGCATTTCATTTCATGTTTTTAATGTTTGTTTCTGTAATATTTCTGTGATTTTATAATGCTAATAATTTATCATTGTGTCTATGATTGTGTCTATGAATGTGTCTATTTCATGTTTTTAATGTTAGTTTCTGTAATATTTCTGTGATTTTATAATGCTAATAATTTATCATTGTGGCAAGATGAACGGTTTCTCCATGACGCCACTGTCCCTGTGAGAATGTGCACTTGATTTTTTCTGTATGAGCATGTATGAGCATCTTCTAGCATGGGATCTGAGTGTATGTTTGAGAATTTTCGTCGTCGGCTGCTGGCTGCTCGCTACTAGTGTTTCTCTGGCTTCGTGTCGATAGATAGTCGTTACCAACCTGTGCTTTTGATGCTACCAAAGAGGTTCCTCCACCCTTTGGTTACAAGGTGGGTTGTCAATGCCCGGTAGCGAGCCTAGGTAGAACGCGCCAGTCTAATCTCTCCCCACCACCTCGTTTTTCTTGGGTTTTTACTGATTTCCGGCCCTAGCGAGGACTCGCTAGCCGACTTCTTCACTCTGTTGCTGTGCTTCGACCTGGTAAGATGTTCTGATTTTCATTCCTCCCTTGAGATGGTAGCGATTTTTTGTTTGGTGTTCAAGTTAGACTTTAGAACTTAGGTTCATTATTCGCAATAAGTTGCTCCGATCGTGTGTGAAAGTGTATTCAATTTCATTTCGGTGATTTTGCATAGGTAAACGCTTTGAATTCGTAACTAATTCGTTTTGATAATGGCTGGGAATCGGTAACCTTTGTGAGACTAGCTGGTGGTGTACGAACTCGGTTTAATTTCTTTCTAGCTTTGTGGGATGCAAATAATACACGGGAACATTTTTATTCTGTGTAGTCCATGTGAAATATTCTTTTCCATTTTCTCCTTCCGCGAGTGATATGTACTCCACGTAGTGTGTTCTTAGAACAAAGCCTTCAGCTACGCCTGTCTGTTTCTATGCCCGTCAGGCAAGAAATTATGCATGTATCTTTATGTTTCCATTAGTACCTCGCGATCTCCTATGTTATTTTAAATTGCTGTTTCGTTTCCAAACTTGTGCTTTGCATTCGGAGACTCCATATGTGAATTCTCTTCTAGCCTTATATGACCCCATTTATTAGCTTGCTTATGAAATACCACAGTATTTCTAGGGGCTGAATGCCGTATTTCTTGGTTGATTTACTCTGGCTTTGAATTTATTCCATTCTTCTGATTTTTGAAGACTGGGCTTCGTCCATCCATGTAAACCCTTCCAATCGCGGATAACTGTATTTCTTTAGCTTCCTTATGATATCCTACGCATTTCTAAGGGTTGCATGCCGTAGCTATTTCTCTTTATTTTTCGGAAATCGAATATTTGTATTTTTACTGGTATTCAGAACCACGTGGCTCCGAACTCCAACTTCAAGGGTTTATAGCTAGTCACTTGAGTTCTCGCCACTGCTCACACACCAGTACCTTACTATTGTGTATTCTTGCTTCATAATCTACGATTCCGTTGGTTTTTGTTGAAATGAATGAGATCTTTAAGCACTTCACCTTCAGTGGGGTGTGAATATGTAATGTAACAGATACGTGCCGTGTCTCTCAGTAAATCTGCATACTCACGGATTGATTTAAATGGAAATTACTCTTGCTATTATCGCGTACCTTCTCAAGTAAAGAAAGACCATAGCCACCTACGAAGTTTATTTTTCTTGTGTTGTTTGGTACATCCTAGTTCGCTGAATTTCGCCTACGATAGCAGCGCCTATTTCTGCTTCACATCAGCACACTGAGTTGGGTGAGTTTTGCTTTGCTTCGCGCTTGTTAGTGGATGAATGCTTGTTGCACGACGATGTTCAGTTCAGATCACTTTAAGTAAACTTTCAATGGGATGCATTTTTATTGTTTTACAAAATTGGTTCCCCCATTTTCTCATATTTTGAACTCAATAAATAATTTATTCTCAGTGAAATTTTGTACTATTTATGAATGTTAATTAATGAACGCCCTCCCTTTTATTTAATGTTGTTTTTCACCAGTGCTGAGAACAAATTCAGATGCAATTTATCATATTTTAATTCCGTTCAACATAAATGTTCTCTCAGCCACCTTCATGAAATTGTTTGGTTCACAGTGCCTTGTATATTAATGATTGTTGTAATTCTCGTTATGTACGACGTGTGTCGGCCACCGTCTCTTTGTCTTCATGCTGTTAAAGTAAATTTTGAGTCAGTTGTAAATTTTTGGCCGTGGAACAAGATTCTGTTGCAGGAAGTAATCAATAGTTCACGCGAGTCCTGTAACTGTTTTTATGGCCGAATTTATGTGTTTAAAGTTAGCTTTTACCTTGCTCCCTTCAGCTAGAATTAATTTTTCAAATAACAGTGGTCTTAAATTTGCCTTACCAGTGGAAGGCTTCGCTCTTCTAGCGGATCATCTGTTCAATGAAATAGTTTTTGTTTTAAATGCGTGCTGGAATATTTGAACCTTTTTGTCCCAGTATGTGAATGTGTGTTTTCAGTAGAATGCATTAATCTGTTTCAATTTATGTTTTCAGCACTCGTATGTTTTAGTTGTGCTATATTTGTTATTTCATTTATTTATTTTTACTTTTTATTTAAATATTTATTTATTACTTATTATTATTATTATTATTATTATTATTATTATTATTATTATTATTATTATTATTATTATTATTATTATTTTGTATAAATGGCACCACCACAGTTCATTTCGTGTGAAGATTTTAATTCATGTTTTATTACTCGTGTTTTTGGTAGGATAATTTTTGTGCTGATAACTTTTTGTCGTTTTGAACGAATTCCAAAGATGGATACTAGTTCTTCCTTGTTCGTTTCCACTCGTTCTTGGCGATTAAACTGAAGTGAGGACCATGAAAATTACACTACGTTAGATGTTTCAACGGAAAGAGGAAACGTGGCGTGTACAGACGGCCGTGTTCCTGTTGAGAACGAGGCTAGTTTAGACGTGGAGGCTACCGGAAACGATAGCATGGGCGAACAAAATACACGATTTTAGGCGACATCATGGCTTTCATGAAGGAACTGAAAGTAGAATTAAAAGTGCAGAATATTTCAGTATAGAAACTGAAAGCAGAAGTAGGTTCCATAAGAGAAGCACAGAATATTTCTGTTCACGGACTGAAAGCAGATATGAGAGCGGGGATGGATGCACAAGGTAGTTCCGTGCAAGCTGTCCAGGCCGAGCTGATCAAGGTTTCTGCACAGTACAGGGAAGCACAAAGTAGCTCCATTCATGAGAAACTTGACGAGCAGAGCAGCAAACTAGATAACCTACGCACTGACATTGTGCAGCTCGTACAGGGAAGGCACGAGATAGCAATGAGTGCTATCTCAGAGAATACAGCCAATATTTCAGAGAATGTAGAAGCTATCTCTGCCCTCTCCGACTGTGTAGATACCAATTTCCATTCTCTTGAGGAGAGATTCAATGAGAGAATTGAATTAGTAGCCGGTAGGGCAAACGTTAGGAGCATGTGTTGAAGAGCTGACCAACTCGTTGGCGCAGGTTCTGTAACCGGGGGGGGGGGGGGGGGGGGAGGCATCAGAAAGGGCAGTTCCCGGTGTTGCGACTGAATCGGAGGAAGCAGGTGAGCTAAGTCACTGGACGCCTTCCCAGCAACAACCCACTTGCTTCGGTTGACGGAGCAACAATGCGAAATAAACCGGAGGCGTCGTGATGTAGCGGTCCAGCTGCATGAACGCGTCGCTCTGTTGGAGCAAGCCTCTGCTTCACCGCCGCCTGCCCTGCGCATAGAAATCGTTTCCCCCAATTTGTATGGAGATCAGCCCTGTCGTTGCGACTACGGCGACGACTCGGATTTTG